>JAGFBZ010000849.1:0-1317500 GCA_018398805.1 Hirundichthys speculiger | reverse complement strand
CTCCTCCCTGTCTCCTCCCTCAAACAGACCAATTTGAATATGATAACAAGTATGAATAGACATGAGAAACTGCTAATCTAAACAAAGAGAACTGTAAAAACAAGCTGAAAAAAGAGAAATTTCACCGCATGTGAACCCAAGATGCTCCTTTCTGAGGTTGAGGCCAGGAAAATATTGTATTTGCCACTTTGTCTTCTAGCATAAGTAGTAAAAAAAAAAACTCACTGTTAATGACCAAAAAAAAAAAAAGTCAGGCAGAATGGTGGAGGTGAGGAGGAGAACTGCTGCACATCGGCAAAGTGTGGCTAGAACAGGTAGTGGATCTGAGGTTGATGATCTTACACCATTAGTGCTCACTGTGCACACAAGGCTCACCTTGTCGGGGCAATATAGGAGCATCCCCCCGGTCCAGTCAAGGCAGTGCTAACTACTGCCCGATCACTCTACTTCTGTCCGAGTACGACAGTGGGCATCATTGTAACTGCGCTGTCATCTGTGGTTGGTGAAGGGCGTTAACAGCTATGTCTTCAGTGGATAACCACAGTCACCTGATGGGCAACTGAAGACTGATGCATCTAGCGGACTTTCAAAGGTGGAATTTTACAATTATTTAAATTTTAAACGCATCACTTACCAGAAGCCACCCATCCTGCACCCTGCCAGCTTGGAGCCTCAACCTGACCATGCTGTTTGCAGGATATATGAGTTGTGGGTTGATCCAGGCCAGCTTGAACCAACATTAGTCAGGAGCATTTGTGCATCACATATTATTTGCACGTTTATGGAATGGAAATTCTTCCTCTTAACATACACAAATTCATGTTCAGATGGCACAATGTGGTATGCAGCCGATCACTCAGGTACCCCAGTGTTGTCAGCACTTGCAAAGGAACAGGTAACGCTCTGCTTCTCCTCGTCTCTGTTTCCAACGTCTGACCCAACTCAGCGCAGAGTTCCAAGAAGACAGCTCTTGGAGGTCTAAAATGGCTGACAGCTGTCATCATCATGAACCAAAAAGTCACTGTGGTCCCTAAAAACCCATTCCCTTCTCATTCTGCCAAAGATGCTATTGTCATGGGCTAAGGGTTCATTTTGCGCATGATTGTATATGATCTAAATAATTGGTTTATTGAGAAATTGCCATAAGGCTCGTGTGTCTCTATTATATTAATTATTTAATGACTGAAAAATTAGCGATGTCTTTTCTATGATGTCAATTCAGCGTCATGTGTTGGTCCATTTTGGATTGTGATTGTCCAATCACAATCCAAAATTTGAGAACCAAAGTCCTGAATCAGAGAAGGAAAACTCACAATCAAATTCTGTAAATGAGATCAATCATCTTTCTTGGTTACTCTCTTCTTTTCTTAATATCGCACTCTCTTTTACAGAATTTGATTTCTTGGTTACAGATTCTGAGTTTTCCTTCTCTGATTTAGGGCTTTGTTTCTCAGATTTCTCAGACAGTAAAAGAGGCCCCTCGTACTAAACAGGGATGTCATTTTATTTATTTTAAGTTACTAGGAAAGCAGTTTAATCAAGATCTTTTTTTTTCTTTTTGGCTTTGCTTCCACTGTTTTTTTTTTATTTTTATTTTTAACGTAGTAACTTATTAAAGTATTCAAATATTTTCCAGGGCCAGTTGGCTTTCAGACAAACAACATTCCCTTCACAGCTGGCATGTTCACATCGATCGGTGAGACTTCTTTATTTTCGCCAAATAAATCCATGTGTTATTCAGAAATACATGTAAACAACATCCTTTAACCCATCCAGGTATTTTTGTTGTTTTTTTTTTTTTAGTCTTGCAGTGTGTAAAAGGACTCAGCTGACATAATTAGTCTCATGTCATGCCTCAACTCTTTAAATGTATATAAATTCCACTCTGTTCATGTTTTTGCGGCAGAACCAGGATATTACAAAGAGAATGATTTTGGGATCCGGATCGAAGACATCGCAGTGACAGTAGCAGCTCATACAAAGGTGGACACTTAATTGATCATTTCGATTTTTTTTCTGATTTCAAAGCATTTAATGGTTTATGTCAACATAGTTTTTTATGAATACAAATGTGCTTTTGTTTCCTTCAGTATGGACATAACTACTTGACGTTTGACACAGTATCATTGGTTCCATATGACAGAAAACTGATTGACACTTCACTTCTCAGCTCAACACAGGTGAGAAGTTGAATCTGACAGCTTTAGTTCTGCAGTTACAGGAAATCAGGCTTTTCTAAAAAAAAAAAAAAAAGAACATTCAAGCACTAAAAAGTTCTAACATTAGAAATTAAACTAACAAACAGTTAACTTCCTCAAAACTCCAGTTTCTTTTTTCAGTTATGTAAATACCAGTTGCTTATACAAGAGTGTGATATGAACCATATTTCTTTTTCCTGCAATTTGAGAGATGGTTTCCTCTTAAAATCCCCCTTTTACACATGAGGTTAAATTCTCTTTGCAGCTCGAAGATCAAAACAGAGAAAGAGAAAAATGAAACCACGTGTGAAATTAACTTGCTTTTTGGTTTTCTTTATCTGAAATGTATCATATTGAAAGCTTCAATATATTGACAATAACATTGTGCATGGAAAAGATTTGTTACCAAAAAAAGCATTATGGGGGAGATAATATATTGCTGTTAAAAATAGATATTCTTTTCAATCATTAAGTTTGTTTTGCCACATTTTAAGCAAACTTTTGTGTAATTGACTCCAGCATAACAGTAAATGATTTCTCAATTGCTTTCGCAGTAATGGTCACTCTCAGTTCATTCCATTTGTCTTTAAGATGTTATATTTATTTAGATCTTTCTGCCTTCATCAGTTCCAATGACAGTGTTTTTCTCTCTGCAGATCCAATGGTTGAATAAATATTATGAGACAATCCGGCATCTGGTGGGTCCTGAGCTGGACAGACAGGGTCTACGGGAGGAAAAGAACTGGATGCTGAAAAACACCGAGCCCTTCGCTGAGGCTGGATCCTCTGCCTCCCTCTCGTCTTCCTCTCTGACCCTCATCACACTGGCAATTACTCTGCTCCACAATGTGGTCTGAGCATCTCTGTATCTCACTGGACTTCAAAGCAGACACTAAAGTTACCGCTATGCAGTCTTTACTGAGCAGCTATACCAGGTTGAGAAATGCACAACAATTTGGCACTTTTAAATATGAAATATGTAAAAAAATAAATATATATAAAAAAAAATGTAATTATGTAGTTAATGGGTGAATGGTTCATTAGTTTATTTTTGATTTCTATTTTTATTAAAGTAAAACACTTCAAAGCAGCGATGCGGAATCATGATTGATCGACTTTTAATCCTGAAAATCTTTCGGATTAATGGGTTGATGGGTGAAAATTTCACCTTTTTCAACTGAAAGGTGGAATGTCTTCAAGAAAAAAGAAATCAAGTCAATTTACCTTCTCTTTTAGCACTAACCCTTAGGTCCCACCATGATGGTTTCACATAAGAATCCAACAGTATACTGTTTAAAATTGAATATCTCACCACATCTTGTACCTTTTGGAGATATTACATATAAAAAGGACAGGTGACGTCAAATAAAATGCATTTTTCAGCTTCTAAGTTGAAACTCTCCTCATTCATGGTACAGTCTCTTCTAAAACCCTCTGAATTATTTAACCATATCATGATGTTGATGTACAAGTCAGAACCCACTTCTGGTGATTTATTTTAAAAACTCACGTTCCATTCTCAAGTCTGAGTTCCTGCCAGCTTGATCTGCTATGTGTTAACTGATGCAGCTTCACTACGGTCAAGCACCATCACAGACTCGCTGCGTATCTTTAACAGCAAAGTGGATGGTCCACCCAAGGACTCCTCAGAACTTCTGATGGGACCTCTTTCAGGCCACTTGTCCACTACACAACAATCAATTTTGCAAGCAGAAACAACACTTTTCCTATTTAGTCCCATAAAGGCTTGCACTGTAGATGTGTTCCTCAAAAGTTCACATTTAAGCCACCTCTGGGTTTATTTCAAGGTCACTATTTTGTAGTAATGCATAAATATAAATAACCAATATAAACTTAAACATACAAAAGCACCTCTTCTCTCAACCATAGACTATATTTATAACTGGATGAACTGTTCAGTCACATCACCCATAGGTTTGCACAGAGAGCTTTTGAAGCCTTGAACTCTGTAACACCATGTTGCCAAGAGGCGAAACCAGGAGCGATGAAAAAGACGGCTGGAACACACCCACCAGTTAGCTTTTTTAGCTTGTCTGGCTTAGCTTCTGCTGACTCAGGATGATAATTCACTTTGCATTATATTCTCTTTTTTTAAATTTTGTCCAAACATCCTCATTTCAAGTGTCACTACCACAACATCATCTACAACAAAACAAGTGCTACAGTGCTCCTGGGCCTCAGCTCAATTGGAGGTCCAACAGCTGAGCGCCATGGCTGAGGTTGGTGTGACAGGAAGGCCCGCTGGAAGCCAGTCAGCAGCCACAGCAGAAAGGCTGGCCGGGAAGATTGACTGTAGGTCCCAACATAATTCTGCTTGGAAAAGTCCTGAAATGATTCTCTGTTAGTGGCTTGGCTCCTTCAGGTGAGCGGTGTTGCTAACAAAGGCCAGCTGGCCAAAAGTTCCATGCATCAGACCAGACCATAAGGAACTGGGCTTCTGTGATGACCAGTGCTGACTCCTTCTGCTGAGAATTATTTCAGCCAGTCATCAATCAGTGCAGTCAATCAACGGAGCCACCCACCTTCACAGCAGGACCTACATCAAATGTTGTTTTGGAAGTGACATGAAATGACTGCCGCTGTTAGCACGGCTAAGTTTAGCTAAGCTTTGTCCTCAGATGCCTCCAGACCCAGTCACAGTGTTGTGTTAGTACAATTAACACAACACATAGTGTTTGACGCCACATGCCCCTCCTTCAAACCCAGAATCTCACAAGACAGTACAAAGTGCAAAAAATATTAAACAGAAAAAAAAAAGTTACTTTAGCAATAAAAAATTAAAAAAACTCCACTTTAAGAACCCAGAACCTTCCTGCCGAAGGCCGGTAGAGAAAGAAAAGAGGGGAGACACAGAGAGAGATGGAGGACAGAGAGAGGAGAGACACAAATGACTAAATACAATGACCATATAAACATAAACAGATCAAAGATGGCCAGAGGACCAGGTCATTGATCACCAAAGTCCACCCAAACAAAGGAGAAAATGGACAGAGGAAACTGCAGTCAGCAAAACCCAGGAAACTCTGGCCTGCAAATACACAAAGAAAAAACAGCACAACAAACACACAAGCAAAAAATGGAGCAAGTTTCAGTAACAGGGTGCTCCCATAATATAAATGATGGAGGAAGGAGGAAGAAAAAGAAAAAAAAAGTTAAATCAAAATATAGCAAGCTATCTATTAAGACGAGCTACTCACTACTAGCCCCTACACTAGATAGTACACTGTTTCAATTTTTTTAAAAAAAAGCTCCTTAACCCAAACTGGTAGCTGGTTCCAAAAAAAGAAGGCCCTCCTAGAAG
Organism: Hirundichthys speculiger; assembly: GCA_018398805.1. NCBI lineage: Eukaryota > Metazoa > Chordata > Actinopteri > Beloniformes > Exocoetidae > Hirundichthys > Hirundichthys speculiger. The sequence continues at coordinate 1,311,980 of JAGFBZ010000849.1, read as the reverse complement.
AAAATGACCAGAGTACAACTAAGCTGTTGAGTTTATAGTCTTACAGCGGTGGGAAAGAAAGATCTGCATTAGCACTCCTTTCTACACTGAGGGTGTATCAGTCTGCTGCTGAAGGGGCTACTCAGATCCTCCACTGTCTGATGCAGAGGTATTGTCCATTATGGATTTCAGCTTGACTAACATCCTCCTCTCATCCACCTCCACCACAGTCCAATGAGTCCAACAGGCAGCACAGGACAAAGTTGGCTCTCCTGACCAGCTTATTCAGTCTCTTCCTGTCCTGGTCAGAGCTGCCCGCTCCCCAGCAGACAACAGCATAATGTAAGCTCAAGCTACCACAGAATCATCACCATTTGATCAAGAGGACATGTCCTGGTTGCAGGGAAGGCTTGCTGAAATTCATTTTGCAACCTGAGCAGACAGATTGTTTCTAATTTCCCCAAAAAATGTTTCCTCAATAAATTTAGCCTAGACCTACATATTTCATTAAGTGTAGAGTCACTATCATCCATAGAATCAGGAAAAAATGTGTGATGTACATCTTAGACTAAGCTGGTCACCTCTTTTGATTTAAAACAACTCTGATCAGTTCAGAATGTTTACTGAATGAAATAAATAATTTATTATGTAGAATAGGCTAGGCTAGGTAGTGATCTAGGTCTAGGTAGATCTAGGTAGTGGTTTGTCTATTTTAGAAACATTAAACTGAGAACCAAAATTGTGGGCTCAGAAATTATTAGTCCTACCTTTGACGAAATGGTCAGAACACACTTTAGAATAATCCATGGGAACAAAGTTTTTGCGGTTTACTTGAGCAATTCATGTTTCTCAGCACCTGCTGAGGTCTTTGGTCTTTGTTCCTTCATGTACTCCAATTTGAGGAACACAATATGCTCTTGAATCCATGATCAAAGCATGTATGTGTCATTTTAGTGTCGTTAATGGTGATTTCAGCCTGAAAAAGCTTGCTTCAGAGCAGAATGTGAGTAGCACTCTCACTACACACAACTGCATATAGGGTTGATCAGTGAATAGCTTGATGAACAAAATGTCAGAAGGCTTGTTGTGACGTGTCAATAATATCTATTCTCCTTAAAATATGGCAATACTATGTTTTTTTTTCACAGCTAAGAAGCCATGGCCGCCATGAAATTCCTGCCCTGTTCACATCAAAGGCGTGCTTCCTGGTAATTGCATCATCATTTAAAAAAAAAACAAAAAACTGTTGACTGTTGGAGACTTGGTGGTGGGATGAGGCAGTGCAGGAGTATGTAAAAGGAAAGAGGTTAGCTAAGAAGAAGTGGGACACAGAGGACTGAAGAGAGTAAACCAGAGTAGAGGGAGATGCAGCATAAGGTAAAGGTAGAGGTGGCAAAGGCCAAACAGAGTGTGATTATTTGTATGCTAGGGTGGACAGTAAAGAGGGAGAGACTATACAGGTTGGTGAGACAGAAAAGTAGAGATGAGAAGGAAGTGTAGCAGGCCATGGTGAGTAAGGATAGAGATAAAAATGTACTGATAGATGCTAAGAGTGTGACAGCCAGGAACATGAAATGAATACTTTGAAGAGTTGATGAACATGTAAAATGAAAGAAAATGAAGAGTAGAATTGGTGACTGTTATTGATCAGGAGGTGGCAAAGGTTAGTAAGGCTGAACTGAAGAGGGCATTGAAAAGGATGAAGAGTGGAAAGGCAATTGGTCCTGATGACATACCCGTAGAGGTCTGGAAGTGTCTAGGAGAGGTGGCTGTAGAGTTTTTGACTCAGACATTCAACCAAATCTTAGAGAGTAAGAGGATGCCTCAGGAATGGAGGAGAAATGGGCTGGTGCTGACTTTTAAGAACAAGGGTGACGTGCAGAGTTGTGGCAACTACAGAGGAATAAAGTTGATGAATCACGCAATGAAGTTTTGGGAAAGAGTAGTGGAAACTAGACTAAGGAGAGAAGTGGGCATTTGTGAACAGCAGTATGGTTTCATGCCAAAAAAAAGTATCATAGATGAAATATTTGCTTTGAGGATGTTGATAGAGACGTACAGAGAAGGTCAGAGGCAGAGTGTCTTTGTAGACCTTAAGAAAGCACAACAGAGTGCCAAGAGAGAAGCTTGGTATTGTATGAGGAAATCTGGAGTAGCAGAGAAGTATGTTAGAGTTGTGAAGGACATGTATGAGAGCTGTAAGACAGCACTAAGGTGTGTTGCAGGTGTGACAGGGAAGCTGAAGGTGGAGGTGGGACTGCATCAAGGGTGGATGATTTGCTGTGGCCATTCCTGAAGGGAAAAGCCGAAAGCAAAAAAAGACTGACTGTTCAGAGTACTCTGAATTGGAGGGTGATAGATTTACTTTCAAAATGTTAAAATGAAAGTTGGTAGAAGTTCTCATATGCAGGCCTAGAGACACTGCCTTAAAGCCTTTTGAAAGAGGAAGACAAACTCCAACATCCTACTGGCTGACCAATGCGGTAACCTCATCAAGGAATCCACGTTTTAACCCATGATGCAGCTTTACATCGTTTTAGTGGCCCAGTAGAAAACAATGGACAAGAGTCATCATTTATAAAATGCATTTTTCATTAAATGTTAAAACCTTTTGTCTTTTGTTGTGTCAGGTGACCTGATTCATGATTCAGTATCTTTGAGCAACCCCTGACTGCAGGTAGCTCGTTGCAGGGTTCAGTTCAGGCTCAGTTTATTGGAAAGTTTGACTGTGCAGCTAATATTCCACACCATCCATCTGCACGCTCTTGTTAAACATCTATATCACTGAACCCACAAGAAAATCCTTCCATCAGAGCTGGACAGCTCTCAGAAAAGGCCTGTTCATTCATTCTGTGCTGTTTGTGATAAATAGAAGTGGAACTACAAGTATGAGATCATTGCTTTTCGAGAATGAAACTCATCTACTTTTGTTGTGCAAGAGTCACCATTAAACTTTCGTGTGATGTCATATGTTTCTTATCTCTGCTTATCAAATGTCCTTTGACAAGAGTAACTTGAGTTTTTTTCCTGAAACTTGCAATAATTCTTAACCAAAATGAATTGTTTGAGTCCCTGAAACCATTTTAAATGGCCTTCTTAGACAGTGATATCTGATAGTGCTCTTGAGCCAACACAGTGATTTCCATGACAGAATCATGCCTGTTTTAATGCAGCGCTGTCAGAGGCCCTGAAGATCATACTCTTCCAATATTTATTTTCTACCTTTACCCGTTTACCTTTACCCACATGCACAGAGATTTCTCAAGACTCTCTGAATCTTTTGATGGTATTACGTACTTTACACAATGGGGTCTTTGCAATTTTACAGTCATTCTGAAATTGTTTCACAATTTTAAGATGTTTTTTTGCATATTAATGAACATCTCCTTCTATTTACCTCTGACAGGTTTGGCCTCTGTAAGATCGTCTTTTTATACTCAGTCATGTCGCTGAAATGTTTCACAATTACATTGAGTCGTATTGTATTTCTCCAGGTTTTTTTTTTTTTTTGCCAGTGTACCAACTTTTTGAGACACAGAGCCATTATCAAAATGCTTTTTTCATAAAAATGAAAGAAACATCTCACTTGCTTTTGTGAATAAAATATCCTGATTATGAGATTTTAAAAACATTTTGTTTTTGTGACATTTACAACACCAACCTTTCTAGTTGGTGTTGTAAATGTCACTGAGGCTGTGAATAATCTAATGAATGCGAAGATGATGGTCATGCTCTCCATCAAGAGTACCATTTAGTGCTGAAAACGTAACCAATGTTTTCCTTTCAAAGTTACAAAAAGCCTCTAAAACTAATGACATACAGTTAAGGTTAGAATATGGGGGGAGGGTTTGTCTGAAATGCCATTTGTGCAACTCAGCAACTCACATTGTGAAACACAAACTTTTAAGCTATCAGCTGGCATCATGTGAAACTTGACACTTGCAACACTTGCAGTGTGTGCATCCTCAGTGTAAACAAAGCAGGAACACATGCTGCGCCACTGCACAACTAGCAGCCCCCAGCTGGCAGGGGCTCTTTAAGTACTGAGCATAGCTACATTATCTGAACATACATTATAACAAATATTCTAAATTATTTTAAAAACTTTAGCTACCAATCGCAGATGAATATATAAAAATATCTGATGAGGTGTAAAAAACTAACTTATAAAAGATTACATTTACATTAACATCAGTCATAACAAGACTGTTGCATTAGAGACAATGATGACTTGATTAAAGTGTCTGATTTCTTTTAAGATTTCAGGGTTTCTTCCAAATTTTTAGTCAGCTGTTGCTTGCTGTTTTCATCCTTTTTATGATCAGCAGACAGATAAGTTTGTTGCCAACCTACAGTGGAGTGACAGGAAACTAAATGGGGCATCCTCTTATCATGTGGTTTTTACCCTACCAAAATAACAAGCTATACTTGTACTGCGTTTAACTTCCCTCTCTGCGCTGTGTGTTGTTTAAAGCCTTATTGTCCTTCAGCCTGAGTGTACCTTCAAAAAGCACTCACATTTTTATTAGTCACTCTGGTTGTTTGGTCTAGATTGTGTGTTTTGGATGTTTCATTGACTCAACTTGTCTCATCAGATACTTTGTATAGAAACATCTCCTGGTGTACAAGTTGTACTGTCCTAGCAGCAGTTGTCTGATTGCTCATTGCTTCCAGTAGCTCCAGAGGGCTGCAGCTGCAAAGCCCTTACAGAGTTTCTAAATATGTCATATTTGGTTGTCTTTCACTTCCATACTTCATATGTGCTCACTATGACTACAGCTACATCAACAATCTGAAAACTTTGACATCACAGAAGCATGTTTTTTTTTTTCTACATGATAGAGGTCTTTCCTATGTTACAAGATAATGGCTTTTAAAATGTTATCCTTCCAGTGAGCTTTTATCTGACTGAGCCTGTTGAATCTGAGCAACTTGGAGGCTGATTATTTAATCACTTCTTTAAAGGAAGCACCTCTGATAACCAGGAAGCATTGATTAATACTTTTTGTTTGTCAAAACTAATTTATACTGACCTCTCTATGAAGTATTTTGTGTCAGTCCAGCTTTGAGACAGAGAGTTATGAGAAATATTAGTAACCAACCAAGTAGTTCCTCTCTGGACATGAGCACCAGCAACAGGGTTTGCCTCCTCAGTTTCAGCGAGGCCATGTGACTTCCTGGTTCGTGTACTGCATTCGACTGCAGCAGTGCGCACCTCAGTCCTCATCTTTCTCTTTATTTGACTCTGGCTACCACAGCAGAGTGACAGATATCCTCAAAGATTAAAAAAAATCCGTGTCCCTTTCTCACAGCTTTTTTGTTCCAGAGAGATCTGAAGATCACTACAGAAGAAGATGTTGAGGCGAAGGCCTTCAAATGCCTCGGAGAAGGAGCAGGGGCAGAAGAAGAAGGTGAGTTTTTGGCTCTTACTTAACTTCTGAGGGTGGCGAGAAGAAGTGGATAACGTCCTCAAATTAAGCATTGAGTTTTGTAGACGTTAAGGGCTGTTGTGATCAAACTTGTCTTCTTTATGTGCACATCTTTTCAACACAGGATGTCAGCTGAGGTTAGCGCAGTGCTCTGCCGAACAAAGCCTCACACTTGTAGACATACGAATAGAAAACTTTAAGCTGATTGAGATTTTTCACTGGTCTGAAACAGAACATATTCTTAGTTTTCTATCAGCCCTGCTGCAGTTTATGCTTTTTGAGTTCCTCTATTGTGACTGGATGATTCATTGCTGCAGATGCAGTTTGAGTCACATCAGGCTCTGCAGCTTCTGCTCCCTTTGTTTTCAGCTGTCACCGCCTGAATGAGCCTCCTACACTTAACACCAGTGCCCTTATTTTCCACCAACATCTCCTTCTGTGGTCTGATGTACGCCCTGTCATTTTACGTCTCATTGCCTTTGTTCCCTGCAAACATTTACAAACTGTCACAGGGACCAACTGAGGCTAGAGGACCTCTTTGTGACTGCTGTGGTTATCCAGCTTATTAGAAGATTGATTTTTCTCAAGAGTTTAGCATTAAGGGGCAAAACCAGACCAACAGCCACAGACGCTGACTGGATGTGTGCACTGGTAGGCTGCAAACGGTTGCTTCAGCTTTGCCCGTTTCCTGTGGTTATAACAACGAGAGAGGATGAGCTGCGTTAAGATTTTGCATGCCGGTACAGTTTCAATGGAAAATCAGACAAAGAATTTCAGCCGCAAGTGCAAGAAACCCACTAAATGGAAAAATATGCAATAGAGTGAAAATTGTGGCTTGTTTGGTTTAAAGCAAGTCTTAATTAATATGTGGAGTAAAGATATGTACTTGACATATTAATTATCCAACAACCTCACAGATGAGATTTGTAAAACAGCGTTATGAGTTGACGTAAGGATAACAATTAGCAGCTATTTTTAAACGTAAAATTACACACCAATAATCCCCAATTTCTCCTCAATTATAAGGATTTCTAAGTTCTGAATCTTTAAGATTTGAACTGTTTGTATAAAAGAGCAAATATTAACTCCAACTATCTGTCTGAGTTGAATGGAGACCAGCATGTTAGGTTTTGGGTTTGGTTTTCATGTTTTCAGGGCTTTCTTCTTTGTTCTCTTGGTTCAGTCAGCCTTTCTCCTGTTTGTTGTGTTCATTCCTGTTGCTCTTAACTTTACCTCCTGTTTTATTTTGACAGCCGGCTCCCCTGTTTGGTTTTGTTCTGTTTTACTTCCTGTGTTCATCTCCCTGATTGTTTGCACCTGTGTCTTGTTTGTCCCTTTGTTTATTTAAGTCTTATCTTTGTTCTGGTGCTTACTGGTCCATCTCATCAGTTTAGTCCTGTCTACTCCCTGTGTTGTTATTTTTTTTTTTTCTTGTCTTTGGAGACTTTGGTAAAGTTTTGCTCTTTTGGTTACAATAAAGGACTTTTGTTGGTGACTCCTGCCTCCCCATCTCCTGCTTTTGGGTTCTAACCCTGAAAATCATGACACAGCATTTCCTTCTTTCTAATATTTTAATGACCATTTGAGAGAAACATCGCCTTTAAAAAAAAATAAAACGGAAAAAAAAATTACAAAGTTTAATATAACTTTTCCCACATTCATGTTCAGACCAGACAGCTGCATCTCTGTGATGATGCTGTGTTCAGCTTTAAAGCGGAATTTGTGTTCTTTTTATTTTTATCCTCTGTTTCAATTTGTCTTATACATAAAAAAATGTCAGACTTAACATTTCAAACTGTTTATTTCTAGGACTCACAAATCATCACACATCATTTCCTTTGTGTTTCCGGCTTGTCCGCTACATTTAGACAAATACTTCAGAAACTGCGTGATCTGCAGCTACCACACATTTTAAAGACCCAGATTCATGACTTTTTTTTAAATAACTGTGACGTTAAGCAGAGTCAGGTGTTTGTTCTGAGATATATGCCTGCACATTCATTGTGGTCGCACATTTGAAGAGATAGGAACACAATCTGTGTGCCCAGGGTGAGATCAGCGTTATCAGTGTTGCAGCAAAAAAAAAAAAAAAAAACCCACCAAGCAACCTTTTTGCCTATTTGTTTTGTTGACTGACCCTTGCTGTTTTGTTAACTTGTGCTGTTTTCATGACATTTGTGGGCTTGCAGCTCACGTTGCAGAGGTCTAGCAGTTTCAAGGATTTCATGAAACCCAAACCTACCTCTCCTGTTGTGGCAGATAAGGAGTTCACCTTGGAAGAGAACGTGAGTTGTTCCACCCAAACATACAAATCAAACACAAAAAACTGAGACAAACAAAGCACAACAGATTGCAAAAGTAGAAGTAGATGTTTTATGAAGTCTTTGTCTTTGAAGTTCCTAAAAGGACAGTTCCTACATATATTTTATCACCCTGTTCCTTGTTCATCATGGAGGCAGCATTACTTCCAACCTCTGAAATGACCCTGCATCAAAAAGAGGCCACGTGGAGCGTTTAAGCAGTTACAGTTATTACAGAAGAGTCCCTGCTGGTGCTTCCTGATTTAACACGCCCGCTGCACATGTTAACAGATGTTAACATTTCAGAATTCACAGAACATATTAATCACTTCCCAGCAACGCTCTGCTCGTTACGTGGAAGTGGAGGATGATAAGTGAGTGTAGAAATACTGAACTAGAGAGGAAGTAAGAATGAGAAGCGCTGCACGGAGGGCAGATGACAGCAGCATGCAGACAGGATGTCCTCTGATGACAGCTAGTCAAGCAGAGAGCCTCAATGTCAGACACTCTGAGCTGAGGCAGGAAGCATTTAACCAGGAGTCAGATGGGCCTCCCCAAGAGAATTTATGCAGTTTAGATTCAAGGTTATCCAAGTTTGTCTCTATAGAGTAGTTTGAACATGAAAATCCATCATCAAAATTCGAATTTTACACCCTCTCGGTCACTGTAATTGCTTGTCATTATGGCTACACATGCAGACACAAAATGTTAATGTGCAGTAGCTCTAGAATGACACAAGCGCCTCACAGAAACACTGATTATAAGCTGTTTTCATGAGCGGGCACACATAGGAACACAGCTTGGCTGCAGATGGGGTTTAGTAGTTGTGCTTTCAAGCACCTGGCCACATCAGAGTGCAGATGTAGGTGTGTGACTGTGGGAGTCAGCAGGATGCATGTATAAAAACCCCACAACCACAAAGCCTGCACGTTTCTAGTTTGTGAGAAGTAAACACTTCTGCGACCTTATAGTGAAGCCACCATGATAACCTAATTTATGTCTTTACCAAAAAGAAGTGAAGTGCCCTTCCATCTCCCGACAAGAGGCAAAAGGACTGAGCTGATGTTTTCACCATTTGCAGGTGGCAGACGGTGGGACAGCGGAAGATGCAGTGAAAAGTAGCAGCAAGTTGGGGAAGAAATGGCGCAACGTCATCTCTCGCACGATGACCCGCAAAACGTCCAAGATGGTGCAGAAGGCTCTGGCCGAGGAGGGGGTAAAGAAGTTTCACACAAGCTCAAACAAACACAGGCTCATGTTCAAACAGCATTATTATTATTACATTCACAAACGTGTATCTCTTTACCCCGCAGGTTTTGCTGTTACAAATCTACATGGTTAGATGAGATCTGTTAAGGCACCAAACTGCCGGTTTTTACAAACATTTGAGCATGTCGCCATCTACTGGATCAACTCTGTAGTGCGTCTACAAAATAAACGCTTCCGCCAATGCAACCAGTCCGTTTACTTCACTTTATACTTTTGCTACACTACTATATATGCACTTAATAAACTACTTTTATCTAACGAATTATTTCGAATATTGAGTGACAGGTTAAAGTGAGCCATTGAATTAAAATGAGCCTCTGCAAAGCTGACAGTATCAGTAACATTTTGCATAGATAGTAATGCATTGACATGAACATGTAGATTAGTTTAGTTTACTTTCTTATTTTGATATTTTAGTTATATTTTGCTGATGAATAGTGTCTTCTGTTCTTCATTAATATTAAGTGCTGTAACTTTTGCATGTAATAACGTACTTTAAATGTAAGTTGCTATGGCAGTTGGCAATGAAAGAATGTAAGTATATATATATATATATATATATATATATATATATATATATATATATATATATAACACAGTTGTTTAGGATTATATTGTATTAGACGTACTTTATTCAATTATTTTTAATCTTTACCAAAGTTTGTTCCAATTTAAGATGAGTTTAGTCAAACAAAAACTACAAAACTGCAGGTGAACCACAGGAAATCAGTTTATCTGATTTTAAAGGTGGCTCTCTGGTTCATGAATTTATTCTGAGAATTCACTTTCTTGTGTTGAGAATTGTGGAGCCTCAAAACTGTAATTAAAGACAGTCAGGCAATTCAGAGGTGCAGCTGAAGATTTCTTATTATTATTATTATTATCGAGCATAAGGCTCCTATTTTGTTATAATTTTTCACTTATAATGTAATTGAAGGAAAGATGTGTTGACCGGTGGCTTGTACTGTTGTCCTCTATATATTCAGGGGGAGAGTGGTGAGGAGATGTCCCCCGTCTCTGCTGACTGGGTTCCAGATCTGACTGCAGGACAGAGGACATCTGTGTGCTCCACGGGCTCAGAGGACACCTATGCCCAGCCCCATCAGCCGCCAGCTCTCTGGCAGTAAGTTTGATCTATAAACCAGGGCTTTCAGAGCTGTTAGAAAAATCCTAGAGGAAAAGATAAACTTGGTTGTAACCCTGACAGTTCTGCCGGCACAGTTGTGTTATCATATTTGTGCTACCTTCTCCTTAAGTCTTTGTACAAAAAGGTTTTCTCAGATGTGGGTTGAGAAATCATGGCAGAGGCCTCATTTATGAAGACTGAAACTTACTTTTAAGCCAAAACCAAATCCCCAGACTATTTCCAAGGCAAAACCTGTGCTTTACTGGCACTGGCTGACAGACACAGGGTGTACAAAGTTTATAAGCATTTTAGAACAACATGATAATTTTTTTTTCATATTTCACATACATCTCTTTTTTTTACTTTACAAGAAGCTTTCTGCTGGATTGAGGGGATTTTAATTATCTTTTAGAATCTGTACGTAAATCAATTTTATCCCCATTTTGTGTTATTTTTAATAACACTTTGGAAAATTGCCTTCCTTATTAAGAAACTGTAAGTATGCCATAATATCTGTGAGGAATTACTGTTTGACTTAGACTGTTTTTTCAACTTTGGGTATAAGTTTAAGATGTCATCATTTCCTGGCAAGCTTTTTACAAAAACAGACCTAAACTTTCTTCTATCAAACATATGTCTGATCTGTTGCATAAAACTGGTGAGTTCTTGGGATAAACAGAAAATTTGGATAAATTAAGACTTTTTTGAAAAACTCTCTTTCTATTAAGGGAAGTTCCAAATCTAAGACAAAATCAACTTAAATGTTCATTGTTGCAAACCTGCTGTGTGTGTCTATGTGTGTGCTTGGGGGAAATTCACCTCAGGATGAATGTGACCCGTTTCTTGTCTGTCCCTTTCAGGCAGTGACAGACAGAGCCTGGACAGTGGCTACTGTCAGAGGGACAGCATGAGACTGGAGGACAATGGCATCTCTTACAACGGGCCATTCTGCGGTCGAGCTCTGGTCCACACCGACTTCACTCCCAGCCCCTATGACATTGAGTCTCTGAAGCTCCAAGTGAGTATCAGGGGAGGTCCTGCTCGCTGCCTTTGATTTGGCCCTCGGCCTTGTCTGCTGTCTCACAGAGTAACCCTCCAGGGAGCTTGATTATCATTCTTTGAGGCAGGGTTTCATCTGTAGGATCTGTTACTGTGTATGCAAATTATACTTAGATTGGCAGTAAGAAAAGGCTATTAAGAGGAACCAAGATGTGTATATAAATTCTAATTTAAATTGGTGCTAGACAATGTGATAGTTATTATCCTAACCTGACAGGTGTTGATTAATGCATTAAGAGAGTCTAATCTTAACTGATAAAGATGGTTTCTTGTTCCAGGTGCTTTGATGTGTTTCCTTCATCTAATGCCACGCTGTCCATAATCACCTCACAATCATATTCTTGCTTTGTCTTTCACAGAAAGGCGACATCATCTACATCATTGACAAGCCTCCTGTGGGCACCTGGACAGGGAAACTCAACAACAAGGTGGGCTCCTTCAAGTTCATCTACGTCAATCTGCTCCCTGATGAGAGCCCCCCAACCAGGACGAAGCGCTGTCGCAGCAAGAACCAGAGAGCCAAATCCAAGCCCAAAACCCTGGAGGAAGTCCTGGACAGCATTGGGCTGACGGTGAATCATTCAGTTCAATTCAGTTTAGTTCGGTTCAGTAAAATAATTTCATTTCATTATACTCCACTTCAATCCAGTTTCGTCTTATCCAGGTAAATTCAATATAGTTCAGTTAATTATAACAGCTGCTATAAAATGCCAGGTTCTGTTTCATGAGGACGATACCTGCATTAGACTCAGGGCCTGGGAGGGAACGCACCTGCCTTGACCTGTTAGAGGTTGAGAAGATGGGATAGTTACCCCAACAAACATAAAACTACATCAGAGATACCTGCTATGGGAAAATTTGAAGAAAAAAAAAAAAAAGACATAAATAATTCCATATGCATACACAGTGAGTGAAGAAAGCAGAATGAGGAGAGATGTTGACTTCAACATGGCACATCCCTCAGTTGACTGTACCTGTAGCAGCATTGCTAAAAGCATGATTCTAACATTTTCACTGTCTATATTTCAGGAGCTCAGTCCCTTACTGTCCATGCACGGTTTCCAGAGCCTGGAGGACTTTGCAGGACTAAAGGGACTCTCACTTGAATGAGCTGAACATCACAGACCCGGAGCAGCGCTCCAAGATCCTGAACGCCACTGACCTGCTCAGAGACTGTAGGTCTACAGAATATGATACTTCCACACCCATGACATGCCACATATGATGCTGCTTTACAGTTCAGGATTCATTCAGATTTTAAACTACATGTGATTAAAATGCCCCAGTTAATGATAAATATCTTGGCTCACAAGCTTTTTGTTGACAGAGTCCCTCTTTACCACTCAGGCATCAGGTCTCTTTACCTCAGCTATATAATATAATGCTCAACTTTATGGCTCACTTGAAGAACATCACATGGTTTGTTACGTCAAAGAAATCACACCTTAATTATCTTAGCCTCATTTAGGATTCAGAAAAACAATTAATAGATTTGAATTTGCAGTAACAGTGAAGTTATTTTGTTGATTTTACTCAAATTTGTTAAATTTGTTTTTCTCAATTTGTTTTTTTTTGGGGGGGAGGGGGGGGGGGTCCAGGATCTTTGACTTATCAGCCAAGACCCACTGTAAAACTGCATCACAACAACCTGTCTCCATTTTCAGAAATAATTATTATGGTGTATTCTATTCCTCATTCCTCACCCCCAATACAAATGACATTTTAAAGTTTGTGCTGGAACTGATTTAACCCAAATATTGCAAAACATATTCACAAACTGCAAGCTTACTATTCATTCTGAAATATTTAAAGCACAAGCATTCAGTTTGCACTCACCATCACTGCGCTACTACTCTGTAATGATGATTTATTTTTTTCTGTTTTTAGATCAGTTAATTTCAAAGTTGTTGTAATTATCATATTTTTGATATTAAAAATTGCACAAATTAAAGTATTATAGTGCCCCCTTGTGTAGATGTAATAACAAACATCTATATTAATTTTATTCCATGTTCACTGTCAAATAACTTTACTAGTAAAAAAACAAAAACATACTTAAAACCAGCTGTAATTTACACAGTAACTAGATATAACGGCATATGAGTAACTTGAAAAGAAAAACCGTAAAAATCCACTGTATGTTTCCTACTCATCACCAAACTATCATTAAGGTGTAGAGGAGTCACATTTCACTTTAAAGTAACACAGAGCTAAAAAAAAAAAACAGCCAGTATTGGACGGAAACATAACTTTGAATGAATGAAAATGTCCCAAGACTGCTGGATGTGAACACAACATCCCCATAAATCTTTCTATGAAGCTGAGCAAGAGTGAAGAACCTGCCAGGGTCTAGTATTAATAGAGAGGATTGTTTTGAAATGCTTTTAAAATGTTTTTGTTTTTGGCTTGTGTAGCTGAAGAGGAGTCAGGGCCAGAGGAGGAGGAAGATGAGGAGGACAGATCCGGGGATGATGCCAAGGAGCCAAGGGACTCAGGCTGCTTTGAGAGCTCAGAGAACCTTGAGGGCGGGCGTGAGGAGCAAAAGACAGAGGACAAGACAAACGAGGAGCCTGAGCACGAGTCAGAGGAGTCAAAGGAGGCCCCGACAGAGCAGCTGGAGGCTGTAGAGGAGCAGCTGCAGGAGCTGACAGTGGATGGAGGGCCATGAGAGACAGTTGAAAATTGCTCTTCCTTCCTTCCTGGTTTTCTTGGACTATGTGGTTGTGGAATTAATGCCATTAAAACCTCTCTTTATAGAAAGAGAGTGAACCGTTGGCGGTTTAATCTGAACTACTGAACAAACAGAATGTCCCCCATTTCACAGTTTGCTTTCAGTGTTGCGCAAGGGGAAAAAAAACTTGTTACCAGCTGTCACAGCTGCTGACGACAGTTTTTTATTATAAAGTCATGATGTTATTTCTCTTTAAGGTGTCATAGAAAGTGTCTTATAACAGCACAACTTTTTTTTCTGCTCGGTGTGTCCTTAATGTTTTCTTGCCAGGTAGTATATTAATGTACAAGTTGTGAAATATTTTCATGTTGATCATGTAACATGTTACCACAAGTTATCATGAAGGGATGCTGTAAATACAAATGAAATAAACATAACTACCTGAGAATGCAGCTCATTATTATTATTATTATTATTATTATGTCTGTTTCACATTTTATTTCAACCAAGTAACTAGAAAATCACCAATTCAGCTAAATGTTGTAAATCTTTAAGAACTCTGCATAATGAATAGGAGGTGCATTGATTAAATGAGCTAAAAACTTAAGAGGTTTCAGCAACATCTCATGATCTTCATCAGCAAATGGACCTTGTTCAGTTGCCATGGAGATGGCTGAGTTGTCATCCACAAGTGAAGCATCTCCATGACAACACAGCAGCATCCAAATGCAGATATAGGCTCTGATGTTACTGAAAGTACATGAAAAAGGTCGGGGCAGTGAAAGCACTGCGGGCCAAGACTACTTGCTCTGTGAGTCTACGCCTAAACAGCTGTGCCTGTCATTTGGGTTTATCGGAAACTGGATGTATGGATTTCAATGATTTAGCTGATTTAGGGTGAGTTTTTACTTTTCCAGGTAGAAGTTTGGATGTAGATGCTGTAGATGTCTTGCATTGACAGAGCAAAGCTGAGAGACAAAAGCCATTTGCAGAAATACTAATAAAGACCACAACTAGAGTTCTATCTATTATAAGGCACGAGAGAAACACATCAATACATTGTGTCAAGTGAAGCAACAGTGGATTGATATGCTATGGAAACAAATATGAAGAGATACTTTAAACATTTTTTTTTACTGACACTTCCAAAAGGCACCATGACCTTCTACATGATTCACCAAAATACTAATGAAGAGGAAGTGGTAAAGCAGAGGACCGGAAATTATTTTGTTTTTATCAGTTCTTTTTTTTTTTTTTTTTAGTAGCTCACCATTTAAATAGAGGGATTCTTCTCTTGTGATTTGCTTCCCTCACATAAAAACACAATCTACAACCTCACCATTCAGCTCTCTCAGGCTCTCACAATTCACACTAAGCAGTGGTATAAACAGATGTAACATGGGTTATAGTATAGGGGAAAAAAAAAAAACCTCAGCAGACATGTTGAAAAAAAAAAACTATCTGAAGCAAATCTTACCAGCAAAAAAAACATTTTTAGCTGGGACTCCAGTACTCTTCAATCTGTTCTGAAAGACAGGAGCAGTTGGTCATAATCCAGGGACACAAATATACCTGCGCACATATAGAAGTTCACTTAAGTACTTCAGTAATAGCTGATCCTCCATTTCTGACATCAGTAGCTTTCACTGAAAGAATTAAAAAAAAAAAAATGCTTTATAATAAGACAATGTTGTTTATTTACCAGACACATTGATCATGTAAAAAGAAGTGAAGTAAATTGAATGAAACACATATAATCACAGTGCTGATACCAAACAAAGTGAACATAAGTAAGCATTCCATCATATTACTGGATCTGTATAGATGATGCAATGTAGTAATTAATCAGTGCAATCAGATCTGACCATGATATTAACACAAGAATTATAAATACAAGAGCTCAGCTTGGTCTGCAAACCATCAGCAAAAAAGGTCAAAGTTCACACATACCTTTAAAATGTGTTTTGAAAACAAAAACATCCTTCTTATTAAATATCAACAATGTACATTCTTGACTCTCGGTGATGACAGCAATCTAATACATCAAAATGTCTTCAAAAACCGTCCCCAAAGTTCAACTTCAAAACTGCTCTCAGATTAGTTCTTCTTACTGGGAATTTAAGATTTCTTGAATTACACAGAAACAATACTGACATACATTTTACAACATCTCCCAGCAGTCCGGTGTCAATTTACAAAAAAAAAATAAAAAAAAAATTGGCAAGCATTTTAATCATCAACTATTTGTTTGGCATTGCACAAAAAATTCTAGATGCAGCTTTTTAAATATTTGAAAATCTTTCGGAGTAAATTTAATATTTGAGGGGTTTGCCTTTGGGTTTGCACTTATCTGCTTCAATACATTTTTTTTTTTTCAACAAATTGATTACTGAAAGAAAGAAATCGAAAATATGTCTTAGGCAGAACCTACATTTATATTGAATGAATGTGTCTGATATTAGTCCGGAGCATTAGACTGTAACTTAAAAATTACAATACCTGGGTCTGAAAATCAATTTTCTACTCAATCATATGGGGAAAAAAAAGAAAAATAGGGAGGTTATGTGGATCTGTTCTGGATCTTAGAATGAATAAATTGGGCAGATTTGTCTGATATAATACTAGATTTCTACACAAGTTTCACAAACACAAACGCTGTCTTACATACCACACAATCACTAGTACAAACTCTCACTATCTGCTAGCATCATCTAAATACTAAGAATTACCTGGACTTTTTCATATTTCCCTGTCACAGAAGATGCCCTTCCCCCAGCAATCTCTGTGATCATAAACAAAATCTAAAAAGAGAAAAAGGATTGCATGTCATCTTTCTCCGATTATGAGCCTGCAGTATGGCTGCAGTGGAAACCATCTCAGCTGTGGGTTCGCTGCAGAAGCAACTATCACAGCAAAGATACAAGTAACAGGGGAAGAAGAGCTCAACTTATAGGCAGAAAACAGCAGGAAGCGGGAGGACTGTGAGGAAGATTGGCTCTGGACAACTAACCCGGACTGCAAACTACGTTTGCTTCAGTCTTAACTCATCATCTCAACACATTTCACTATAACTATGCCTGCCGGATCAACTTACAATTATATAATGGCTTTGCTTATACACTTGCTTCACAAGCTCCACTTTTGCTGTGGCCAAAAAGTGATTATCACACATATGATTCTTCTAATTCACCCCAGGAAGAATAATTCACAGTTCTTCATGAAGGGAAAAAAAGCACAGATCTGTTGCATTATGTAGCCAGGCAGAAACAGTAAATGTTCATTTCTTTTCTTTAGGAAATACACTTATAACTTGATATCTTTTAGAGATTAAAAGTAAGAGTTCAATACCACTCTGCTGAACAAAGCAGCTAGTTAGCTTAGCTTAGCATAAATAATGAAAACGGGAAGTAAAGGAGCTAGCCTCCTCTGGTCAAAGTTTTAAAATTGACCTGGCCACCCCTTGAAAGCTAATTAATTTATTAATTCTTGTTCTTTTTTTTAACCTTCACACTTAGACCTACAACAATATCTTACAACATTTATTGTTTACCTTTTTTTTTTTTATGTTAATAGTAGAGGCTAGCAGCCTCCATGTTTCCAGTATCTGTGCTAAGCCAAGGTGACTGTGCCTGTACCTTCAGATTCAATGGAGACAAAATAGTAGTCTACCAACCCAACTCCCACTAGGAAAGTGAATAAACTTGTCTCTCACAAAGTCCAACCACCCACTTAAATATCTAATGAACCATTAGGCTAGTTTCATTCCTTAATTCACACTATCAGGACTTCTCTGGTTGACCTCACTTGTTGTAGATGGTGTAATTGTTTCAATAAGGCACTGTTACAACGAGTGTCTACGCACATCAGGCCTTTTTTTCCCACTTCACACATTGGGGCTCAGAGGCTCAACGTCACCTGGAAGTTTATCTGTGCAGAAATTAGGTTCACCTGTTCTAAACCGCCAACATAACACTAGACCTTAGATTATATAAAAATGGAAGGACAGCCATTGGTCTGAACGAGATTACTTTAAAAATTAAGGATTCACATAAAGGACAACAGTACTTAATGCAGCAATATCAGAAGACAAGGTAGACTTTGCCTGGAAAAAGCTTGCAGAATTTGCATGTCCTCCTTCCGCCTGGACATCACATGTACTCACAGAGGTTCAAACCTTTTGTCCACACTCCTCACAAAGCTTCTTGTCCAGCCTTCTTGTGGTTTGCATAGGGTATGTAATGTATGCACAACAAAGATGACCGTACTGAGTTTTACACATGTCCAGAAGTCAAACCTTCTGCCTCTCAGATGCTTGGAAAGGAGTATATTATATGAACTGGCCTCTTGCACTAAATGTCATAATACAATTTTTAATGAAGGACAAATTTACTGTCAGTCAGAACAAGCTCACTGTTATTTTACTGCAAATGTCCCAGCATCTTCTCCCCTGTGTATCCTTTCCATGCAGTGATCAGAAGACAGGAAGCTGCTGTCTTAATTTAATAACCTTTTTCTCCAGAAGTTAAGTGTCAGTCCAACAGCTCTGCAGGTACTGCTGGGCAGTGGAGGGAGGAGAAGGAGCTGTAGGAGAGTCTCCTCTTTCCAAAGAATGAGGGGTAACAGTCAGAGAATAACTCTGTCACCCGATAGGCAATCAGACATTGATTAATACGTTTCAGTTCAGGATCAGGCTGGATGCTGGAGGAGCAGCTTGGACCAGAGCCGCTCATCTCATGCAGCTAATGGGTACTGTCCTTAGCAATGGATGTCTCTGCATCTGTCTCAGGTGAAGCCAGAGGTGGCAACTTTGTAGATAGAGAATGCTCCTCTTTAGGGGAAGGGCTCTTATCTTTGGGGGAGGGGCTCTTCCCTGCTGAGGCAGCAATACTCGGTTTGGTATCATCAGGACTGTGCTCATTGGGAATGAGTGGAGCTGTGGTTTTCTGTAGAAAGGACAGAAAGAGCCATTTAAAACAATCTAATTATGAAATCGGACATGAAGAATGGATGTGTGCTTTGTAATGGACTGGTTAAAAACCAGAGACTCATTTCCCACATCTCAAGAATACAAACAGTGCAGTTGCAAGAACAAAACTCAGCTCAGTCTAATCTGAAAGTTCATTTCTGAAGAGCTGTGATGATGCGATGAGATAAACTATGCTGCTCCCTCAGATCAAAGCACAGATGGATCAGGTTGCACAACAGAGAATCTTAAAATAGCCACTGCATGAGGCAGCTGTGTCAAAGTCCAGCCAAAGAACTGAGAGGAAAATCACTCAATTTTATCAACACTAATTTTTATAGTATTAGCCTGGAACCCCTCAAGATATGACTTAAAATCTTAACGTATTGTTAGTATTCTTATATGTATAATATTTACAAAACATGTTTTTGGGTTGACTTATTGAGGGAATAACAGTCCAAAACTGCTCCATCGGGGTGTGCGCGACTGTTCTCCAACTGTTGATAACTTTAAAAATGATGAAGAAAAAAAAGGTAAAATCTTTCTTGTGAAACATTCAAAACTGAATAATCTGATAGACAAGAAAGCCTCTCAAGTTAATGAGGCTGCTAATATTTCTAAGGGGCTCATTAGAAATAGTCCAGTGTTTGCTTGTAAAAGAACTGCTTCATTAAGATTGTCTTGTTTTTAATGTCAATATGACATTTATGGCATTTTAATACTGCACTGTGGTAAACAGGTAACTGGTTTCGTTAGCAGAGATACAGTAAATTCAGATGAAGTTCAGATCAATGCTTCTGGAAATATGCCAGAAATGTCATTTGAATTAATAATTTTATGTTTTAGCCATATCAATATAACTTTCCCTCATGAAAGCAAATGCTTCATCTGTTAAAATATTCTTAAATAAAACTGCATAGTTTCAACATGCTCAATCAATTGTGCTACTTTATATTTTTCATTCCAAACACAAACTCCAAATTATATAGACTTTTTTTATAACACTATTTAAAAAACAAATATGTTAAAGCAGTTTATTGTAAAAAAATAAAATAAAATAAAATAAAAATTTGTGCTTTTAAACATTCTTCTTTCTTTCTGAATTTTTTTTTCTTTCACATCTGTGAATCTTTTATATTAGATGCAGTGAAATACAAAGGTTTAGACTGAACTTGGTTCAAGTTGGTTAGGAAGTGTATTGTCCAAAATATACAGACTTATGTTTGACTACAAATAGCTTCAGTATGCTGCTGATGTTAATGCTTCAAGTGAAGAAAAATTACAAATGATTACAAAATTCCAGCTGTTGTGAAAGAAAAACCATAGAAATGACACTTCTGTGTGTGCTCACCGTAGTTTGTGAGACTAAGTTGCTGGCAGAGGAGGCAGCTAAATTGGTTACAGAAACAGGCAAATCCTCCTGCATCAGTCCTCTTCTGTCCAAGACGCTGGCGGGTGAGACAAGACAATCAGTCACAACTGCGTGCAGCTTGTTACTTACCAGAACCAGGGATGAATCTAATCTGTTACAGGCACTGACACAGGACACACAAGTCCTGGACACATAAACACTGAAAAAACTAAACAACCCCGTATAGGAGCGCGCAGGGTAGCAGCAGCGCTTACCTCGGGTATGCCGGCCCACACAAAACCTCGCAGCAGTTTTTGATGAGGTTCTTGTGGCTATAAGGGTTCTGGACTCTGTTCTTTCCTGACCAGGATCCTTTAATCTGGGGGAAAAGAAATGAATCACGACACCCATCAGTGGAGCTACAACCAGCGTCCCAAACACACCCAACAAAGTCACTCTGTTCACGCCTATTAACATTCTCCTTGTGCTTATACCTTATTCAAAAGCATACTTCCATTTTTAGATGTTATACCCGCTGGGTTGGGTTTGACCTACTAAAATTTATCTTGTCAGGATTTAATGATTTCCAGTTTAAAGGAAACTCTAGGTACCGACAGGGACTAGAGGGGAGAGCATCAAAAGATTAAAACCAATTCGGAGATTTATTAAAAATTCTGAGAATCAGACAGAGGGATTCACCCTGCAATGAATTTATTATAAAGAACAGAACAGGGTGCACATCACAAACAGTTAAGATTTTATTTTAAGTTGATGTTTCACCTTAAAAAAACCGTGGAATCGCAGAAAAAAGTCAAACTTATTCCACACTAATTTTAAATAATTTATATGAAATGCAAATATTTTACATTTTGGGTATCATAATTTCCTCATAAAGTCAGATATTTTCTCAAAAACATTGGTGAGAGGCCAGACTTAAAGACTGATGAAATTGAACTTGTAGCTTCGCTGTTTTTTACAGCCCAGCATAAACTCACTGACCCTCCTGCAAGACAGAAAAAAAAAAAAAAAAACTTTGAGTGCTGTATGTAGGTCACTAGCCTCCACAAGGCACCTCAGCTCTGCATGCCTCCGTGCATCTGCTGGACAAAGTGTGTGAGACACAGCTGACAGAGAATTGTCCATGTGAGACCACACTGGCCATAAAAATCAAGGTGCCTTCCCCTGTTCGCCCTTACTCCCCAGTTATTACCCTTCCTCCTCTCTTCTCATGCCTCTCCTCTCTCGCTCCCACCGCAGTATTTCTGGCTGCATTCCCAGCCCCTGCAGGTATCGATGCATCTATTATTAGGCTGATCACAGACATTGAGACAGCTGGGCTGACAGCCACTGTTTCAACTCCTGGAGCAACACTACAATGCAAAGCTTCATTACTGATTATATAAAAAAAAATGAGGCCAGCATCCCACTGTAAAGAAGTAAGGGAATAATAAATTAATCATCATGACCAATACGATGAGTGCACTCTTTTGCTTTCAGCCATCTAGAAACTCCACACACCACCACCATCAGCAGTGCTCCGCTTCTTGTCAGAACTTCTGCTGTCAGATCTGGGTTAACAAAGCCCCAAATAAAATATACACAGCAGTAGTATATTCAGAGACACAGTACCCCTCTGTGGATTCATCCACTCGCATCACTCACCATCTGCTTTATAGCACACTGGGTTAGAGGCTCTCTGTTTCTCTGTGTGTGACTAAACAATGACTCAGTTAAGCTGAACGTAACATTTTCTTTTGCCTCAGAAGCTTCATCTGAAAGGAGCCGACAATATGAGAAACGAGCAAGTCTGCTTGGTCCTGAAATCTGTCATCACTTTTAATAAGAATAGCATCTATTCATATGTATTTTTAGATGATTAGATAACGTCAACCTGCTGCTGAGCACGCAGGAGTCCAAATGCAGCTTCTGGTTTTGAGCAGATTTACCAGACAATTTGTTATTGAGTCCAAACTCCAAGTGGATCCACAAGCAAACAGAAAAAGAGAGTGTTTAATTTTTCACTGCATCACTTTAAGTCTTATTTTAAAAAGAAAAGAGGAACAAACAGAGCCTGCGTTTCTTTAGATCCAGTGATTCCTGCTTGAGTTCAGTTCAAATCTTTTTTTTCCTGTTTGTTTTCCTTTGATTTACAATATACGAACGTTGTTTAACAAGCTACATTTTACCAGCCCTCTGTTCTTCAGCGCTGAGCAAGGCGGTGCAGTTGTCAAGGTAACAGCAGTCCGCTTTTAGAAATTGCAGTGTTTATACCTCAAAAGATGCATGTTTGTCTTCATAGCTACATGAAGTCAGGCTGCCTGACGGCAATAATCACACAGATATTCTTCAAATCTCATCTTCACTGCTGGGTTAACTTCAACAACTTCTTTCAGTTATATGTAGCAGAAGCCCGCAGCACATAAACACATGTCCAGGGCTTTAAGTAAAATTCAATACATGCGAGGATTAAAATGATATGTACATGTAGGAGGAGTTTCTTAATCTTCTTATCTCCATCATTAATCGTTGTGGATGGTCTGATGGGACATTTCTGGTCTGTGGAGTTCCAATAAATCATTTTGTCTGGTGTAAGGATGGTGAAAACATAACTGTGTACTGATCAGCAGCAGCAACATTAGTTTTCATTCCATGATTATTCAAACCTGACTGTTTTATTCTCACTTTACTGAAGAGAGGTGGTCCTGTTCACTTGAATATATAATAATAATAATAATAATAATAATAATAATAATAATAATAATAATAATAATAATAAACCCAACACTCTGTTCTTACTAAGGATTTTGAATTCATTGGATTTTGAAAAGGACACAGTACAACTACAGCAGCCTTAAAAGTAACAAATAATATACCGGCTACTGAATTTTAAATGTAAACAGCACTGTGCATCCATTTTCATTTAATGCTAAATTTAATTTTTATGTTAACAACATTGTTTAGCAGAGGCGGTTTGTCTGCCTCTGCACCTACTCAGTCCTGACATCAGCCACAACATACTTTTAATGATGGTCAACACACCTTGTGAACTGTGGCGACCCCGAACAGGAAGCAGCCAAAATTAGTTAGACGCATCAACATCTGGCTGCAGATGCTATGACCGTTATGATTTTACTATTGTTAACGTCTGAAATAAGTGTAATTGTAGACCTTATTGAGTGCAGACCTTGAGAGTAATGATGATGCTTTGTGGTATATATAACCATATAATGGATGTATTGTTCTTATGTGTATTTTGTGTATCTTAGCCACTGACTGTCTTGGCTAGGACACCCTTGAAAGAGTTTTTCTCCCTGGATAAATAAAGGTTTACAGCATACCAATGTACAATGGTACCAATAACTTTCAAAAAATTAAAAAGCACTTGGTAGCTACTTAAATGCAAAAATATATATGTCTGTCCGTTGGTATTTCATGTAATTAACAATCTTAGATAACATAATTTTCATGCTTTGGGCAGCAGCAGGAGCAACCATATTTGAATGGAAAAGCAGGGTGTGATAAATATCCAGCGGGCCTGCAGGTTATTTGTTTGCTTGTCATGCAAAGTTTCAGGAGACTCATGTCAATACTGAGGAGGATAGAAACATGAAGAAAAGATTATCCACAGTTTAATGCCTCATCCTGTCCTGCAGGACGTACAGCCCTCCAAGAACTCCCTACACATCCAAACAAGGACAATCTGTAGTCATAATACAGGAACACGGAGGCCCTCACATCTTTACAGTCTTGTCTCTGCTGACAATGAATTACCGTTTATATCTAAGTGACCTGTGTTTCACCTTTGGAAACACTGCCACTCTACAAGAGAGAACTCCCTCACAGTAAGATACATACACAGCCTAAAAATTAAAAAAAAAGGGATCAGTAAATAAGAGGTGCATGTGTATTTCAAACTGAAAACAAGCTACTTGAAATAAAGGTGCAGACAGGTCTGACATACGGCTCAAGGGGAAGATTGTTTCGCAGCTGGTGCACACCAGAAGGGTAGAGCCTCAGAAGCATGGACGTTGTGATATCTGCATCTGGCCCTGTTGCATAAGTATTCATGGGAGTTTCCCTTACAGAGCACAAAATTTGGGAAGAAGAGTACTGTATATAAATAATTCACATAGAGTCATTTACTGAAGCTTTGTTCTGCCCAGCGCAGGACTGATGATGTAGGTTTATTTACCTCAGGAAGAAAAATGGGTCTTATCTTTTGCATTTGGTGTTGCTGGAGAGTTGCTGAGACAGAAGTGTTGCACAACACAAGCAGGAGGAGTGAGTGTGTGAGAGAATAAATTTAGCATTCAAAAATATTTGTTTGGAATGCCAGAAAAAACAAACCATCTTATTCTAATTTGCAACGAGGAAATCTCATATGACCAGGAATGCGGAACTTGGAATAGCAATGCAATACCCTCAATTTTGCGCAGCTTCTCAAGTTTTGTTTGTTCATTTGTTGGCTTAAAAACACAGAAACCAGCTGGTTTCTGTGGTGGGACAGATGCTTTTCTACAGTATAAGGACAATTTTAAACTTAGACAAATGCAAGAGTCACATCCGAGAAAACTAAATTGCACGTGGCAACATGTTGAGCAGCACTTACATCCTCGTTGGTGGTCTGGTTGAGCGAGATCAGGTAGGTGTGGAAGCCAGTCAGTCCCACCACTGACCACAGGGTGAAGAAACACACCAGCACCTCCAGCACAGTGAGCTCCAGTTAAGAAAACAGTAACACATGTTTTCTGACAAGTGGACACTGACTAAACCGTGGACAGCAGGTGAGGGTAAGACAGTAGAAAAACATGTTTGATTAAAACCAGTGAAGGACAGTCAAACAACAAAGAGAAGTAGAAAGATGAGGAGATTTTAACTTTTTAACTGATAAAAAGAATGAAATGGCAAGCTTAAATTGTTCCATTTAAAATCAATGAAATGAAGTGTACTTCCTGCATGACACATTATCCAGTTTACATTTTAACTTGACTTTAGACGGAGATAGACAAAAGTCATGTTTTCACCACAGAAACTTTCCCCAAACTGGGAATCTTTGACGGTGGATTTCTAGCAGAAGAACTTAGATATGACCAGTGGATGTGTAAGCAGTTTAAAAGTAAATAAATAAATAAATTAAAAAAAAAACTGTTCAAGATTTCAAGATATCCTCAGATCAGTTTCAGGCCTCATTCATATGTGGAAGTGAATCAGATGTGAATCAGAAACATGCGTTTACATCTGCCATCTAAGTGGACATATTGGATTTTCTCGATTAATGTGGTTCAGAAAATGGTTGTGAGTGACGTAAACACAGCTTTAAACAGCTTTTCCTCAGCTTTAAAATATGTCTAATCTTTTGCTGACCTCCAAGAATGCTTCAGAGAGTAATGGCTTGGATAACGTTCTGCGTATCTTCCAACATTAAGAATAAAAAGGCAGATTCACAGCTTTCATAGTAGCCATCAACTTTTACTAAGCCAACTGAAGACACAGTGGTATAAATGCACACAGTGGAGGCATGTCAGTATGCTAATGAGAGTAGGTCCATATAATGTGTCTTCAATTTCAACTGTGGTCATTTCATCTGGCTGTGTTCACTGAATACATTGTCTTTTTCGTTTCTAGCTTACCGCCACATCTACCCTGCAAGTTGTATCCCCAGCTAGTGACCAGTATAAATCCAGATACTGGATATGGGCCACTTTTAGAACATGATGTAAGTAATTTATTTTTTTTTTTTTTTAAGTAAAAACATTTTGTGGGGGGCTAATGGCACCAACATATCAAGTAGTGAAGTACTCCCGGCTAGTTTTCTCAGTTGGAGCTTATGAATGTTCCCCAGAAACAGCTGTCATTAACAGTTGTCGTGCTGCTCCAGTTAAGACTGACTCCTCTCCTACTAGAGTTCCTTGGCCTCTGTTGCTTTGTAGGCATGACACTCCCATTATTAAAGATTAAATTGAACAAATTAACAATGTGGTTAACAAGGTCAACAATTAGAAGAAAATCTTTGCAGTGTGTATGTGTGATTTCACATCCATGAAATTTGGTTTGGTCCAAACAAGCTCAGTTGTGCATTTGTTCAGTTAGTGTGGTTCGTTTAAGCTGCTGTAAGATTTGTCTGTCTGTGTCCTCCAAGTGTCTGAGAGCAGAGACTTTTCTTGAGTTTGAAACCATTCAAAAACCTCAGCATTACAGTTTTAAGTTTGTTACAAACTTTGTTGAGTTTGCATGCAATATAAAGTGAAAACAGCGCTGGAGAGCATGCGTTTCAGGTTCTTATTATGTGCCATATAAATCTGGGAAACCACATGACTTTTAGCACATAAGAATGACTCTGGTGTGAATGGTATTTATGATTGGGCTCAGACTGAACAGTATCTCAGAGGAGACATTTTTACTCCTTATTTCAGTAGTGAAATTTTAACATAGCACCCACAACTGATGTTTTTTTTTTGGTACAAACTGTGGTAAGAGCTTAAAAGGATATGTTCCAGGTGTTTCCTTCAAAGTGTTCAAGAAACCTTTATCCACTGAGCCTGTACAGACACACAGAAAGAGATTTAAAAACAAAATGGGCCTTCTCTTTGATGTCTTTCTGCTGAAAAGGGAACATTCGTAAATAGTACACATTATTAAGATTATTAAGGAGCTAAATATCCTGATGATCCTTGTTGTCGTTTTCTCAGTAAAATGAGAAAGGCTACAGGGCCTGGATGAAGCAGGTGAGGACAAACCTGATCATAGTTTCAGGACATTTGCAGGCATTTACTTACTGAGTAGGAGTTGTTACTGAGCTTGTGTTATTCTGACAATCAACAGGATACTCACGCATGACCACGTGGACGATATTAAAGGTAAAGATGTAAATGGTGAGCAGGGACAGGGACAGGGTGAACAGGTAGAAGTATCGGTAGTTCCTCTTGCCCACACAGTTGCCAACCCATGGACAATGGTGATCAAAACGGTCTGAAAAGGAAGAACAAAGGGTGATTTATAAATAAAAAGTACAATTTTAGAAATCAGCTGCTTTAAAAATAGGCCGCTTCTTTTTCCATCTGCTTGTGTGAATCTGGAGTCTAAATATAGTGAACTCTTCCTCGTTACTCCTCCGTTTTATCCTTTGGAGCAGAGCCTGATGAAAGCAGGGCAGGGTCAAACTGACAACACAGGTAAACATTATTACACACTTTTCTCTGCAGCACACATCCATGCAATCTCCAGATTTTCACAATACTACACAGAAAACAAGACAGAAAAACAGGACTTGACAAGACGTGACAAGACATATCCTTATGTCATAGAGACAAGAATACAATAGATAGATCTTTCATAAATATACGTCTGTAGTAGAGTACACAATACTTTACACATTTTCTGTTGTTTTAAACTAATATTTTTGGCACTTTTTGGTAGGAAAATATGGCACCTTATACTACTTTGGAACTTCTTTTTTATTCTCTTTAAGAAAAGAAATCCTAGATATTCAGACTGTATATAATCCAGTATTCGACTAGGAGTTCTGGCTGATGCTGACTGAGTGTTTAGTGATAATCCACTGGCGAGCATCATCACTACTGATCAATAACTGACATTCAAGCATTTAGCTCATAGTATGACAAAGAGCAGTCACACGCAGCAGCGAGGACATGATAAAGCTGATTGCAATGCCATAATAGTCCTAAATCAGAATTATTATCTATATTATCTATAATGATACAAGTATCTACAATATCAAAGATATAAGCGCTTCACTTGCTTAACAATTAAACTGAATTGTCATTTTGAGGATGTGTAGTATGGATTCAGCAGTGTCTGAAACTTTAATTTCACAGTACTTTTTTACTTCAAACAGAATAAGCTGTTCCCTCCCAGCTACAAAAAAAATAAGTGAAGTTGGTACCTGCGGAAACAAGTGACTGAGACACGATGCCGCGTAAAGCAAGGTGTATGCGTTTGTGTGTGTGTGTGTGTGTGTGTACAGCAGGTGGATACAGACAAACCAGTGTTCACCATGACTGAGCACTTATTCGTTCACTGGGGCTCCACTGTCTGTTTCCTCCAAACACATTCCTCTTTCATCATTTGCCAAAATAACTCCAAGGCTCACAGATGACACACAGATCACGACTCAACGCACACACATCCATGATTAAGACCACCTTCAAAATTCAAAGCATGTTGTGTTAAAAAATAAACTCCCGGCGAACCTTTTGGACTTTTCATTCCCATTTTTGAAAAACATTTAAAGCCTGTCTGTTAAGTCCCAAATTTATTTACGAAGCTATTTTAATCCAGGGTTTGTACGCATTTTTACCAAAATATTTCCATGACAGTTCCATGACTTTTACAAGATGTTTTGGCACCATTTCATCACCACGTAGTCGTGAATTTTTTTTTTGTAAACATCAAATTTAAGACTGAACTTCCAAGTAAAGATTCACTGATTTAAATTAATGACACCCTTTTTAATTTGACATAAAATAACAGCGTTCAAAGGCCTCGCAGTGAACACAGTTCATACCGCCAGTTTCATAACGGAGTCACTGCTACTCCTGGACTCCTTTAGCTTCTCTCATCAAGAGCCAATACGACCTCTTTGCTGCTGGTGCGTCAGCCACATCCACAAAATCTTCATCTCTACCACCAACAAGTACTTTGGCAGCAGCGTTTTTAGAAACAGTAGCTGTCCTAAAAAACCTAATCTGTTATTGTTCTCTTCATCGCATCTCTCTGTGTCATGTGACAATCAAGCTGGAGTGATTGAGAGGGTTTGTACACTCCTGAGTCAAATTCAAGGCTTCCTAAAAAAATTAAAAAAAAAAAAAAAATCCAGCATTTTACTTAAGCAGTGGTAAATAACATATTTATATGAATGCATGTACTTGAAATTATTATTTATTTTTTTATATTTAAAAAAAAAGATGGTATTATTTCTAATTTCAATTCATATTATTTCTATTTCTAAAAGAAATCAATGGAATAGTTACACATGATCTTTAAGCATGAATAAAGCTCAGCACCAGCTGATATCATTTGTTCTTATAGAGATGAGATTCATACTCAGATCTGCCAAAATCATTTTATGGACAACGGTACAGTTCTGTGCCTGTTTAACTGGCCAGTTGGTTAATTGATGGCTATTTTTTAATAATCTTCATCAGACATTGGAAAACAGACACCGATCAGCTTCTAGGTAACATGGACAGAAAATAAAACTGCACAATGTTTTGTACAAAATGACTCTACAAGCAAAGGTCAGTATTTAGTGTGAGAAGTCCTCTCAGAACCAAGCTCAGATTTACAGTAACTCTTTTTAAGGAGACTGTCTCATACAGATATTTGACATCATTTAATTTGGATTCCATTCTATTATAGGGCTAAGTTTATTTTCTCTTTGGATCTTAAAGAGACCAGAATATTAATATGGATGTCATGAAAATGTTTATAAAAACAACAAGACTAGGAGTGCCTAGACTTTTACACAGTCCAGCCTGGAAGCTTAAAAGCTCTGCATAGCTGGAATACATTAACACCACCATGATGATCATATTTAGTCATGATCCACAAGTAACTTTTCCTAATTACTTTGACAAAGTAGCAACACTGAGTCAGTTGTGAATTTTGGTGTGTTTTCTTGGATAAAATCTATGGGTTGTCATATGGATCTTCTTTTCTGATTTTCTGCATGCTCCCGTGGCTGAATACGCACTTCCTGACAGGGATAACGACTGTAACACGACGCCTGTATGAGTCAAACCCACTGCTGTTTTAGAACAAACTACGTTAAAACTCAGGAAAGAGGATATTATAAAAATATGAAAGTATAAATCCCGGCCCAAACCCTGGTTGTGTCGGGAAAACGCATCCGGCATAAAACTTGTGCCAAAATCAATCACATGGTGATGTGGAAACTAGGGATGTAACGATATGGAAAATCTGATATATCGATTACAGTGACCAAATTATCACGGTTTACGATATTATCACGGTATTCTTAATTGCTGTACAAATGTCCAAAAGACACAAACATTTAAATAATTTAGCAAAATCTTGTAATTTTCTTGTCATACTAAAACATTAGAAGCCAAAATCTAATCAAAATGAAACTTTCACATTAAAAGGGCAAACGACTGGCACAGAAAGAGATTTTATATTAAATGAACAAAATAAATTACAGGGACAAAGCTAATTTGTCTGGTGCAAGTTTAAATGAACACTTTAACAACCATAGTAGGTCAAAATATGCATTTGAAGTGTTTCTGCCTGTTGCAGCAACTTTTTTCTTGCATGCTCTGCAGACAGGATAATTGTCCTCCACCTAGTCGTCCCTCTGCATTCTTAAGAAAAAAAAATCCCCAGACCTCAGAGTTTGTTCTTTCTATCGGGTTGATAAATGTCCTGCGTGCTATCACCACATTCCGTCATGCTCGCTGTTATAGTGTGAGCAGTATAAAGACAGGAACTTGGATTTCCTATTTTGCTGTACAACACTTAAATGCCCCTCGGTATCTCCCTGCCACTGTTTCACAGTACTCCTGGTCTGCTGTGTTAATGTACCGGCCTGTAAGAGTTGAACTGCAGTTGTTCCAGATAACGTTTGTAAACTGACCATAAGTCTTCGTGTGGTTTCTTCTTAAGGAGTTGAAGTTACCACACTCACGTTTCGATGCCGATGTTAGAAGCTACATATTCACGTGAGACACAGTCGCGAGTCGCTCGTGAGACTTGAATGAGGCTGATATCACATATCGCGATAATGAGATAAAGTCAAACATAAACGGTAATCGTTATCGCTTAAAATTTTCACCGTGCTTTACCGTAATACCGGTAACCGTCCCATCCCTAGTGGAAATTGTATGAACTAAAATGCCATAACATTTGTTGTTCAAACACTTTTAGCATTATCACTTGTCAGTAACACATATTTAGTGTAAATCTCATCTTAAAAAATGTAAAATAAAATAAAGCTTATTGCCACTGCCAGGGCATTAATGTAATCCTGTTTTTATAAAAAAAATTTAAAAAGTCTACAAACAAAATCCAACAAAATGATTGTGGCTCAGCATAATCAGAACATTAAAACAGGTAATTTCTGAGGTAACAGCAGAAACTTTTAACATGGAGTTCAACTTGGCCGCGGTTACAAATAACCTTGTTTCTGTTGAATGAAAAATGAAAATGTCCATGTTAAAGTTCAGTAACTTAACCAATCCGTGTATCAGTACGGTCCGTACCGCGGTTTTTGTGTTTTGTGGGTGCTCGCATGTCGCCGTGTAAAAGAGCGCGTCCAAATGGCATAAATGTGCGTCCACCTGGTCACATGTGGACAAACGGCTCTACCTCTGGATTACGCATCACCGTATTACTTGCATACGTTTTTATTCTCTTGAGGTCAGAGGATGTCTGGTCAGCAGTTGTGGTGGATGTGGGAATAGTAACGGCCAGACATGTCAGTCTGTACAGCTGTGGCATGATCTCATTCAGATGTCTGCTGTGGAGGAAACCAAGGAGATCTTTGTCTCTGGTGTCAAGCTGGAAAAGGTTGGATGCGGGAATTTATTTCCCGCATCCAACCTTTTCCAGCTTGACACCAGAGACAAAGATCTCCTTGGTTGCGGGAATTTATTTCCGATATGTCTGAAACTGTTGGTGCTCGAGGAGGGACAGGAACATTAATTGTTCGTGATCTTTAAATGCGCATCCAATGATTTGTTCTGCAGTATTTTAAAAGCACATCAGCTGCGCCAAGACACACAACTGGTAACAACTGGATCTTACGCAAGGTAAGATCCGGGTTTAGGGAGGTGGAAGATTGCGTTCTGTTAACTGTTAACTGTTTTCACTCCCTCGCCGGTGTATTCAACAGCAAAACCAAAATGCTCCCACACCGGTGATTAAAAAAACTTTTTCCCTAATTTCTCCGCTACTGCTGGCCATGCCTGCTTGTTTTTTTTTTTTTCCTGCATCTATGAGCTGCAGCCAACCGGCCAAAGTGTGATCGGCTGGTCACTGTGAGTGAGCGGGGGCGAGTGGACACGTTGACATGCAGGCCTGTTGCCTAAAAGGCACGCACACTTACGTGCAAGTCAAATGCAAAGTTATTGGAACATAAATACTGCGGGACATAAAAGCGTAAAACATTAAAGTGTAAAAGCGACTGCAGGCCAGAGGAGATGTCCTACCAACGCAGTTGTCGCAGATGCTGCAGTGTGACGCTCGTGGTGGTCGGAAGATCTTGCATGTGTAGCAGTACTTGAGCTTGACAATCTGGTTGTTGATTTGGACATTGCGGATTCGGGGTGGGGGTCGCTGCCCTGCAGGGTACGTTGCCATTGGCAGCCTCTGTGGAAAAAAAAAAATTATACATATATTAACATGAAAGGAAAACAAACTTACAGACAGGGCCAACCTGTTGCATTGCACTGCATAGTAAAGGATTGAAGCTCACAGTTCATTTTCTGTTTCCTTCTTTAACAGGCAGTGAGTAATGTGAAAAATACAGGGTGGACATTTTACAGTTGAACCCTAAGGATACCAGTGAAGGACAAAATTGGCTCGATGCAGTACTCACGAAGCTGGATTTATGTGTAATCACTGTTGAGCTGCTATTTCCAGCACTCTACTGCACCACAGTTTACTCAATGTAGACTTCCACTAACCTTCTTCATACTGGCATTAGTGTATTTCAAAGTCATACCTTTTACAATAGTCTTGTTTCTGCACAGCAGTCACCAAACAAATGAAATTCTCATACATTTATCATTCTTGACTATTCCTATTTCTCTGATGTTGCACTGCAGGAGTGGGCCAGATGATCACAAGGTTGCTGGCTGGAAGCTTCTCAAGAGAGTAACAGCTGTGGAGAAATCTACCATTAACATGCTGCAGTGAGCAGGCACAAATGTGGTGTTAATGGAAAAGAGCAAGCATGCTCATTTGATTAACTGGGGATACATTAAGATAAAAAATGTTGTATTTGAGGAAATTAAATTATCTGGGCTGGAGAAAGTGTTCACAGATGAGTAGGGGAAAATTCTAATTGAGCGTAATAGCATATTTATCATTTGCATAGAGAAGAAGAGGATTCTCTGTCATGTGAAACATGATAGTTTCTGCGAAAATAAATTAAGGTAACAGATTTACAAGCTTCTATAAAAACCATCCATAAGACAAGCAAAGGTGAAAATATTTTTTTTTTCTGATGCAACAAAATACCTGGAATTATGGATCAAGGGGTTGTTGTATTAGTGGCCTTCAGGACATGGAAGTGGGAGAATAGATTTGTGAGTCATCACTCACAGGGAATGACGCCACTCCCTCGGGTAACACGGCTCAATCTGCTGGTGACATTATATATTCCAAGAGGATGCATCTCCTCCTATTAACATTTTCTCTCGGGACGGCCACTAATAGGACGAGGGGACAGACCAACGAGGCTGGATAGCTTCATCAACATCCCTGCCCAGCTCCTCAACTGGCTTTTAGCAGCAAATATTAAAGATAACCCTTTAAAAACATGGTGAGTAGTTAACACAATTATGGGATCAAAGTTAAACAACAGATGGGTAAAAAAAAAAAAAAAAAAAGTTGCAAGTAAAACCAACACAGAGTGACCTAGTAAAATGTTGCAGCACGTAACAGCTTCAGAGCTCTTTGGTTCACTTTATTTTTTCCAAAAGAGCATTTGTCAAACATGCAAGTCCAAAATCCCTAATAGCTGTTAAATCATTTGAGGAATGTAAAGTATAAAAAGTCTTAAAATACATTATTCACATCATTTTAGACTGTGATCATTCATCTCAAGTGGATGGAGGCACTACCTTCCAAGACAAGACCACCAAACTTTTCATCAAGATAAAAAAGTTTCATCAAGGAGATCAAAACAACTTTTTAATGAGTTGCTGTGACCTTTTCTGTAAACAACACCCAAACTATGTCCTGCGCAAAATATCAGAGCCTCCAGATCCTCTTGCAAGTTGTACACACAAAAAAAGTATACCAGAATGACTCATCTTTTTTTCCTCAATTGAAATATTTTAATATTTCTATCACTTAGATCTTTAATCAGATAAGGGATTTATCACAAGTCGAAACAGTGCCACCACCCTAAAGAAAACGATATCATCACCTACAGTATTACAAAGGAAGCAACCATCAGCATCATATCACAGGAGTTGGAAATGGGCATTGATTATATTTTTGCCTGACTAATGTTTCCAATGCTAGTTGCAACTGTATACGCACATCATTTCCAGAGGGACTTCCTCATGAGCGCTACATGTAGGAGTTGTATGCTCTTCATCAGGTTCACTGCGGCCAAAGCTAGATGGCATAACCACTGAGGCATTGTTGTCCTGCACGCAAAATGAGTCACAGTCATAATGAGAGCAGCCTGCTAAGTTGTTCTCGGAGGACCGAGCGTTTCAGCCTTGCTTTTACGAGCCTCCTCTGTCATGAGCAGAGACCAGTGTCCACCCTAACCTCCTCCCTGTGATGGGGGACAGATGCAAGGGGTCTCTAACAGAGACAAAGAACACCAAAGAGCCACACAAGGCACGCAGGGGGATGTTAAAAGACAGGTTGAGATGCTGCAGAAATACTGCAGAGTGAAACTAAAGTCATAGACAGGACAAAAGGGTTTTGAGCTTTGTTTGCAAACGTACAGTGTGATGTATGTTTTAGGGTAACAAAC
Source organism: Hirundichthys speculiger (assembly GCA_018398805.1). Lineage (NCBI taxonomy): Eukaryota > Metazoa > Chordata > Actinopteri > Beloniformes > Exocoetidae > Hirundichthys > Hirundichthys speculiger. The sequence continues at coordinate 1,277,138 of JAGFBZ010000849.1, read as the reverse complement.
AGATTACAGATAGACAAACAGATTATCTGATCCACAGCTGGAAAAAACCCATCCTTAAAAAGATGAAGTCTATGAAACATGAATAAACCAAAAGGGCCAAGTCAGACTGCTTGCTGCTCAGCTAGCCAATACAGTGAAATATTCATTCCTTCTAAATACTTACAGCTGAGCTATTTCCACCTAATTTGCTGCTTACATCTCTGTGTGTCATCTGTACAGGCAGCTCCCCAGGTGACGATGATGTAACAGCACACGAATCTGTAACAGTCATTAGTCCTGCTGAGGACTTAACTATTGAAAAGAAGTATCAAGGATTTGTGCCTGTGGTATTATCAGTATTGATGGGGAAGAGTGGTTCTGCGCACTTGAAGGACAGACACTGTGACAAGAGGAGAGGCCACGAGCTAATTAAAAACTGGCCAAATCTGCATGAGCGACCGCCATGCAAACAGACATGTTTATACATATTTAATGGTGACATTTCAGAAATTTCAGTTAGACTGCATCACTATTTTCCGTGTGGAAAATCAGTAGTCAGTAGGCAAAAGTCAATAGCTGGATGAACCCTAACTGAAATTTTATGTGTGAAACAACTGCAAATAGAAGTCTAACATATCACCTTTAAAACCTGTCGGGCCATTAACCAGCAGCTAAGGTGTAATGTTACCTGTCGTTTGGAGTCATGTTTGTGTTGACATAATTTTAGGTCAAATGGTGGGGAGAGTCTGACCAATCAGAGCAGCCTGTGTAATAACAGGAAATCTGACTGTAGATGCAAACAGAGCTGTGGTAATGACTTCAGGTGGATTTAAACATTGTCTTGTGGCTTTTGATGAGGATACCAAGTTTACATGATGACAGCTAAAGCATAAGCTGAAACTCATCATATAACTCCATAAAACAGAGCAGAGCCGTGTACCCACATGACAGTTTTCAAAGTCACATTGTTGTCACATTTTTTTTTTTTTTTTACTTTTGCGATTTTCTGCCCTCCTCTCATTGCTAAGAAATGACTGAGGCTAAGTTGAAAAGAAAACACCAACTTTTCATTTTCAGTGTTGCAACTCTCAAAAGATCTGGCAAAGTAATTCTTACTGTGCTTTGCTTATTCAGGAGTATTTATAAAAAAAACTGAAAATAAGTTCTCTGTGAAACAAGCTCTTTAAAATTCAGTAAGAAATAAAACTGCATGTTTGTTATTGTCTGTAACCCTTTCCTATAACTCACCTATTTCCCTCTCGATGAATGTGGCCTCCTCTGAAAGGTGCTCGTGGCAGCACCCCTGGGTCACTGAAACTGGTCCTCAGTAACATGGCCATGACGAACAAGAAGAGCAGGGCAGCAAAGACTGGGATGGCAGGAGACAGGTGGACAGCCAGGTATGGACATCTGCAAAGGAGAAGAGGATTATAGATAAAGACAAAACACACAATTCAGATGAATTATGCTTTTGGTTCATCTCAGAGAAGCATTACGCTGTAACAAACATTCTCTGGTTTCAAGCATCTCCAGTCTGAGTATTTGCTACTTTTTTTTTTAGTTCATTATGTCTTATGCTCCAAGAAAATATGACATCATGAACATTCTGTTACCCATAAAAAGCATTTGACACCACCTTGTATCGGGGAGATTAGATATTCTATATTCTATAAACAAAAACTTTGTAAGCAGATTCATTGATAATAACACCAAATATTAAAGAGAAAAAACAATCAATTTATGAGTGAGCCATGACCAAACCATACAAACGCAACAGAAAACTATGAGAGCTCTTTTCAGTGCACTGAGGGAAATGACATACATTTTCTGAGCTGCCTTTCTGAGCATGAGGTCATGAACCGTGAGAGCCATCGTTTCAATGGAAGTGAAAATACAGAACGCCACACTATGCCACACTCCCCTCGCCATGTGGAGGAGTGGAGAAACATTAGCACAGCTTTGTGTGCCAGGCCTTTGGGCTTAGAGCCAGCAGGGCTCCTCCAAAACCGCCTGCTGCTGAGTAACAGATGTGAGATGCACCGCAAAGTGCTGCGACAGAGCCGAGCAGCAGCAGCAAAGCCTTATACAGGCAGTTATTAATAGTTAAACTCTATGGCCTTCTCTCCATCCCATAACGGCAGGCTCACATATTCCTAATGCAACACTTAGGCTGGCCATATCCTGAACAACAATAACATATGCACGACATACAGTACAGAAAACTGCCCACAGGCAAAACCATCAGGAGGTTATATGTATACATAATTATCTTTTTAAAGAAAATATACACGCTCAGTGAAAACTGGTGCTGCCAACCAGCGCATACCATTTTCACAGTGCTCAGATTTCCCCAACTAGCTACTTGTGTTTTAAATGTTTTCAAACACAATACCTCAGGTTTTGGTCAAGCGAGTGATGTGCAAATGTCCTATGTAGCCATAACAGTTGTGCTTTGTCTTGTCTGGGCAGCACTTCCATTTTCACCTCACACACAGATGCAGGCACACAGAGAGTTTAAGGGGATGTTTAAAATAACAGGCTGAATAAACAGACAGAGTAAAGAACTGCCTGTCAGCTCAACATGGCAAAGAACAAAGTCCAACTGTTAAGTGGCGCTAGAATTAAGGACAACCAGGTATGTCAGCATGCCTGAGCAATGACAACATACAACAACACGCAACACCAGCTGGACTAGTCTGAGCAGTTTTTTTCTGCAGCGTCTACTCGACACTAATGGAAACGAGGAGCAGAGTTCAGATCAATAAAAGTTTCCACTGTGCAGCTGCTCCTTATGTTAGTGCAAAGACAGCAGAGAGCACGTTTCAGGCTGAGGGTACACAACCCGTCGATGTTTGTAATTCCCGTAATGATGACTGGTCGGTATTCGAGTCACACTATCATCACTTTCCATCAAGCACCCTTGATGGTCACGTCCTTCCTGGGCGTGACAATTTCCTCTACTGCTGAGGAGCTGGGTGGTTGCTAGTGATGTGACAAAGCATGTCCAGCCACACAGTGGATTTTTTTTCTTCTTCTTAAGATTTTGTGGCTCTAGTGGCCTTTATTTACAGTGAGAGAAATGGGAAATGGGGGCAGAGAAAGAATGGGGAAGACATGCAGCCGGGACTCAAACCTCAGCCGCTGCAGGAGGACTACAGCCTCTGTACATGAGCCGTCTGCTTAAACCATGGAGCTAACCGGCAGCCCGCCACACTGGATTTTAACAGGGTCTTTGTCCATAGGAATAATAAATGTTCTCACCCACAGGGCAGAACACTCAGAAAACATTCATGTACCACTTATACACTGAGTCCTTCCCGACCCCCCCTTCTGCCATTCCCTTCCCGCACCTGTAAAATTAACTGATTCATACCTTACATTTTATTATGTGCATGTATTAAGACAATAGTTTGTGGTTTGATGGAGAGATTATGTGCTGGACTCTTGTAGCTTGGCAGAGTAACTTCCTGGAAATATTTTATGAGCTTTGAAGGTGATTATATTTCAGAACTAGGTGTGGCATTTCTCAGTTTCTATTCTTTGTGTAAATTCAAAGTAGGCTGCTTGTGGTTAAGCCAGTTAGGATTAGAGGTTAACTAACAATCACATATACAAAAATTGTAAATGTATTTTAATAGTTTCTAGAATATTAAATATTAAAGAAAACCAAAATGATGCCACATAGTCAGCAGTTGTAACTGTATAAGTAACACATCTGGGTGTATTCTGTTCCTTGCAGTCATATATGTTTATATTGTTGAGTTGCTGTTTTCATCACGGTAAACAATGATCAATGGCTGCAAAGACAATGAATCGACATGAACATATTGTGACAAATTTTGCCGACTTATTCCAGTCACCTATTCTGTATTTTCAAAATAAATACAATTATTGCTAATTTAACCTGGCAACTGGAAAGTGGACCTACATCACATTTAATAGGATACTATATTTATTACAACCTTGTTCGTGTTTATAGACCTGTTTTCATTGGACCAAAAAAAAAAAAAAAAAAAAAAAAGGTGAACTGCCGGGGTCATAAAGAGTCACTTATGAAACAACAGCTAGATTAGATGATAGAGTAGATGTTGAAGCTACTTTCAACCACTTCTACGGTATGCATGCGCACATGAGGTAGAAGGCCATTTAAATACTTGAAAGCATGTCTGCAGCCCCTTTTCTTGGTCCAGATGGTTCCCCCTCCCAACAGCCATGCGTACTCAGAACTATGATTGATTTGGACTCAGCCATCAAGCCAATATGCACAGCTTTGGAAAGCAGGAGTGAGCTGGAGTAGCCACACAGGCACATGGAGAACAGGCGTACTGCACATGGAAAGGTCTCAGCTGTGATTCAGACTGGCTGGACATCTGCATGCTGCTGGGCGTCCATCAACCCAGTATTACAACCCCAAAAATTAGAAAAGTTGAGTCGGTACAGAAAATGTCAAAAGAAACAAAACAAAACAAAAAAACAGAACAGCAAATTTTTAGATATACTTTGACTTTTATTTTATTCCACAAGGTATGAACCCAAGTTACTTAATGTCCTTTCTTAAGACTGACATTTGTTAATATATATATTGTTATCCTATTGACATTGCTCATCCTTGTCATGAAATATGTAATTACCATATGACAGGACCAAATGACTAGACAATTACTGACCTTTTACTAGGATTATCGCTTTGATCACAGCTGTTACATCATAGAATATTAGTAAATCTAATCCGAGACTAATGAGAAAAAAAACTGATTTACTTTACTTCTAAAAGAGCATCGTTTTCAAGCAACACAAGTAGAAAAGAAACATATTAAATGTTCCTTAATATATGGAGCAGGATGTGGGAAAAATATATATCTCTTCACCCTCCACACAAAGCAGCACTCGCTCCTTTGCAGGAAGCTTCCAGAGAACAAAGCCCACAGATCACTGTTACTGTAAGTGGAGTATGTACTCTGAATAGGGCATAAATCATGTTATTGCTCATTTAGCCTCAGCTGGATGCTGTTTCCTGGTTGGCTAAGGGGTAGACAGGGTGGGGTCAGATGCTGATGGAGGCTCATGGGTGGGTTACAATATCTTCCCTGACCGCAGCCCCTCATTCTGCAGGATCATTCCTTCCTTCTTTAGAACACTCACAGTCAGATTAATAAAGGATGTTTGGTCACCCCAGACAAATAAATAACCATCGTTTTACATATGGGGATATTCACAGCCCTGATATACACAAAGATCAGTCCGATTACATGCACATATGCTTCCCTGGACAAGTAACCAAGTTTCCCGCAGAGGGCAGACAGATGACACACTATCCTTGTGTTCCACTTTTTCATATGCTCATCCAAGCTCCATAGGTGGCCATCCAAATGCACACATATTTGCATATGCACGCACTCAATGCATGCACACACATCTAGCACAAAAATAAGATCTAGTGAGAATCCAAATTCAACTGCAAAGAAGCCTTTTATAGATAGATAGATAGATTTAAAGCCCTCTGTACACCACAGATACTATTTTTCACGGCATGTAAAACCTGGTTTTAATAGAGAAGGCTGAAAGGATCCGTGCATCCTAGAAAGCTGCGAAACCAGCATATTAACAGTGAGGCTGGATACCTCCTCAGTGGCTAATCTGGAGACAGGCTCCGAATTAGTTCTTATGTTTGCATGTTCTGCTACTTCTTTCTGCAATTTAACACAGTTTCAAGCATTGAGAGGCTGACCTGCATGCGGTGCAGACGGCTAGAGATAAAAATGAGATATGTGTTCGGCTGGTGTTGGATACAGGCCAGACAACTGCAGGACACTGCCCTCTCTGTTCTCCCATCCATGCCATGGAGCAGCATACAGCGCAACCAAGAAATTCTTAGCTTTTCAATTCAGTTTTAAATGAACACCAAGAAAATTAGTTGTGGATAAATCATGGCCACTATTGCTCAGTGTTTGGGAACATTGACAATTTTCTAGCACTCAATCTTGATTAGTCGACAACCTGAAAAATGGAAAGCCTGCAATACCGATATTTCTTTTTTTAAAATGTTGACCCATCCTCAAAAGAAAGCTGCCACAAAAAAACCCTCGAGCACTAAGCTATCATGCTGATGTTATGCAAAGGAAACGTTTATCATGTTCAGCATGTAAGATTACGAACTGCAGATTACGATGATTATGATCCAGATTACGATGACAACACGTCAACATTTCAAAAAAACAGCAAAAGCTGTCAGGACTGGCATTACCTTTGGAAAAAGAAAATACTTCCTAGATTATATATTGTATATATAATAATTGTATATTGTACATACAAATGCTCTTATGATATCATATTTTGTTCTTTATATTAGGTAAATACAACAACACATAATACATGGTGTTATTAACTATTTAACGAGAAAGTAAAAATGCTGAGGCAGTGTATTAAAAACTACATACATCGTATGACTCAATAGCTAGTAAAACTATCTTAGAGATAATCATTTTCTTTATGATGTTATCAGTTTCTCACATTTTTGTGAAGGAATTTTAATTGACTCTGTTTAACAATTTGGCTTCAGTTCATTAAAATTTTGCAGTCCATTTACCTCAGCTGGATGTCCACTGAGACACTTTTCTTTCTGCCTTTCTGTTGTACATTTACTGGTGTTCTTGGGTCACTGTCTATTTCATGGCTGTATTTCTGCTTAGTTTTAGCTCTCAAACAGATGACCCCACATTTGACTCTAAAGTATTTTGAGATACAGATATGTTTATGAACGACTCAGTAAATGTCAGGTGACCAGGTCCAGTGGCTGCAAAACAAATCCCTAATCATCAGCCCTCCACCGCCGTGCTTAACAGTGAGGTATTTCTGCTGAAATACCGTGTTCGGTTTTCGCCAAACATGGAACGAAGCATTAAGACAAAACAACTTCAAGAAAATTGTTTTCTACAGGCTCATCACAGATTTTAACATTTAAGCATTTAACACCTATTAAATGTTTGGTCTGTTTCCTTTTGTATTTTTTCATTGCATGCTCTGACCTTTGGGTAAACTTGCTGGAGCATCCACTGCTGGAAAATATTTTAATGTTTTCCACTTTCAAATAATGTTTCTCACTGGAAAATGAAGAACTCCAGATTGTTTGGAAAGGACCTGATAACCCTTCTCAGATTGGTGGGCATCAGTAAATCCTAATGTCCTCCTTGGCATTGTGTTAACATATGCATGACGGCTCCAGACCAGCAAACTGCCAAAACTTCTGCTTTTATAGAAGTGGCCACACTTACTAATGCTCAATGCATCAAATAAACTTTATTAGCAGCACCTGGGTGCTACTTACTCTTTTAATTTCTTTGCAAGGGGAAAACTTAATTTTGCACACTCCTTTTACAATTCGTTTGGTTGAATAAATAATGACAATATTATGTCACATGCTGTTGATTTACCTAACTCTAATAACTATAAGGATCTGTTTTGTTTTGTTTTTAAATAATGTCCATTGTGCACTTTGTTTTTCACATGACTGCAATGAGTAAAGTAATAACTTTTGGGGAGATAAAGATAGGGGAAATGTTCTGAAAGGAATTCAAACAATAAAGTCTACAAGGGCCACAAATTCCTGAATCAGTTTTTTGACAACCCATAAAACTGACGGGGAAGAAGATGACTGGCATTTAAATTTAAGTATGTACTGCTTTACAAAAAAAAAAAAAAGATTAAAAATACAGACTACTGATCTAATGCAACAATTTCTACGATAAGTCATCTTCGGGTCAACAGCTAGTGACAGAATAAAATACTGGATGGTTGGATAATTGGACAGGAAAACAACCGCTACATCAATCAATAATGAAAAATAATTGTCATTTACAGCCCTTCTTAAGATATATACCATTCTACAAATAAAAAAAAAACAAGTAAATAAAGTAAGCATAAAGAAAGAACATAAAGAAAGAGCGTTCAGGGTCTTAAAACTTCTGTAGAGCCATGTCCAAACTGCCTTATGCATTTGAGCAATTTGTAACAAATAGACCAAACCACAGAACTTAAATACAGAAGACTTTCATGTCAGAGTAATATATAATGGTGAATTGTATAGTCATCCTTATGTTGTCTGGGCCCAATCTCAACTTTAATATCCCCCCACCCACCTAAAATAATTATGTTCCACTGTAATATGAACATAGCAGGCAAAAGACCCTCAAGCCATTATCACAACGCCTCCTCTGAGCTCTTGATGCTCTGTGTGAGCAGTATCATCTCTCTCTCTCTGTGCTCCCAGGCGGACAACAGCCCCTTCTGTCCAGACTGAAAGGAAAGCAGGAGGCCATTAACGTGCAGGGCAGATAGATGGGAAGAGCCTGGCACTACATGCGAGCAGGCTACTTCTTCTCTGCTTAAGGAACAAATTATTTTCTCCAGATAGCTGCATACGGACTCACAGTAAAGCAGGGATACTGTGTTGCACTGCAGGATTTTTATGCTCAATCATCAAACTTGGTGTGCTGGTCAACAACTGACAAGAAAATTTAAAAAAAAAAAGTAAAGAGTAAATACAACTAAGACTAGAGGGAAGCAGCAGTGATTTGTGAGCCTGGTGTTCTTCATGTCAAAAACACATCTGTACAGCCTGAACTGACAGGATACAGTTCACTCAGGACATCAGAGCAGATGGGAACTGTTTGCAGGAATAGTGAGCCCACTGGGTTGGGCCACACAGAAGTGCTAGGATACCAAAAAAAATGCAGCTTTTCTATCTCAAACTAGGTAAAGCTGTGTAACTGAAGTTATTAAATATTGAACTGCTCAGTATGTAGTCAGTTGTAGTCAGAGAGGGACTCTTAACATGCAAAACATGAGATTATTAATAGGAAATTCTTAATAATTTGTTTTACAAATAGGGCCAATGAAATTGGATCATACCTTAATTTAGGGTGGGGATGCAAGATAATACCAAATCAATGAAGCACGTGAATTTTAAGAGTGGAAACACCTTTAAAATAATCAGGTAGCTACAATAAGTACGAGATAAAACCTCACTTTTATTAATTCAAACAAAGCAAATTTGAGGATTTCACTTGCAACTGTCTGTCATATGAACCAAGAAAATAATGGATCCAGATGGCTCAATAATTATTAGCTGCTTCGCCCTTTGGAACACTTATCAACATGATTAAATGATCTGGATGCACTTTTATAATACCTACAGACTGTTACAAAAACGTTTAAGAATCACTGAAACCTAATAAACAGCGTTGTTTGTTTTTGTGTGTGTGTGTGTTTTTTTTTTGTTTTTTTTTGGGGGGGGGGGGGGGGGGGGGGGGGGGGGGGTTAAAACTGCAGATTGAGTTTCCATTGATTAATCGATTAGTAGCTGCAGGTTTTCCGCTAAATGTTGGATAAGGTTGCGCACTAGACTTCCTGGCAAACACAATGGCAGGCTCGGGGTCTTTCAGGGGGCTTAATGCACTTTCTAAGCCAAGGAAGCGGTATGAGCGTGTTGGTCTTTGGCTCATGAGTAATTGACTTACTCGAAAGCGAAGAAGAGAGAGCAGGTCCCGATGATGAGAAAGAGGGTCAGGTAGAAGACCCCCTTCTGCCGGGCCATCATCACCCGCCCGTCGCAGCAGAAAGTGTTCTTTCCCGGGAGCTTCTCCCATTTTCGCACCTTTCGCGTAATCATCACCGCCGACATGGTGCCCTGTTCCCGGATCTGCGCTTTCTTTGGTTTAACGTAGACTGCTGAAACGATTCGGACGATAATGCTCAGTCAAAAAAAAGCAACGTCTTTCACATCGTTAATGTTTTTCTAATCCATTATTCCCCGTCTTCACTGCAGCGTGTCTGTTCCACGGGGGCTGCTCCGGCGGCGTCGCGTCCCTTCACGGTCCAGTCGGAGCTGCGGATGATGAGAAATCCGTGCAAAACGACACCGACAGATGTTTCCTAGCAGAGGCGAGAAAATCCAGCCGCGGCTGTTGCGTCGGTAGAGCGGACTTTGACCGCCTGACATTCATATCATCTCGCTGAATCACAAACGGTCGCGCTGGGGAGGTGCTGCCGTGCGTTCACAGATACTGGACCGGGTCCATGCTGCTGGTCGGGCAGCTGCTGGATCAAGAGGAGACGCTAGAAAAGAAAAAAAAAAAGAGAGAGAGATACAATCGCCTGCGTGGACGGGAATATGTTACACTGTAAAAATGTGCTCTTTTCCCGCAGGATGCCAGATCTCGGTTTTAGTCAATGGCAGCAGGAAACACGCCTAGATTGAAATGTCTAATCTTAAAGGGGCAGGACAGGTGAATAGAGGAACAAAGGACACAGATTCACTGTCTCTTACCATCCCATTAACACATAAGAACTGAGATGGAAACCGTGAGGAAATGTTTTTACTACAGAATAATAGGATTGTCTCTGAACATGGCAGAGACCTTTTTTTTTTAATTCCCATTCTTTATTTTGCATCATGCTTCCATCTTATGCATGGCACGAAAGTTATCCTATTTTGTTATGTTTGCCTTGTTTGGCATTTCCATACTTATGACATCTGAGCTTCTTCCTTTAGAAAGCTCTTTTTTGATTGTCTTGTGTGGTTTTTGCATGTTTTGCCAAGGAAACATAAATACAATATGAGTAAAACATGAATGTAAGAATAAAACTAAGCACATGCAGTTTTTGAAAGCTCAAATTAATAAACATGACAATTCAATATACTATTTCTTTGTACAGATATCACACTTGTATCTATAAAATGTCCATATGCAGACATTTGAAGTGACATTTCCACTTCTCGACATAAAAAAGCAAGTTTTCAAATGTGAATTAGATATACTTTATATCTGTCGGGAATTTGAAAGGTATTTACAATAAATTTACTATAAGCTACTAAAGATTGTAAAAGAAAAGAAGAATAAGTGGTCAACAGTTCCTGCAGACAAATGTGATGACAAACCTTTAAACCATATATGTGAAGCTTCTGCTGACCTTTAATTTGGAATAATTGATGAGATACAAGTGCAGTTCTGCTATGTTGTGGTCAGGCAAAAAAAAAAAAAGGTTTATCGTATGACTTTTCTTGGACTTGTATTAACAAATGAATGCCCATAGTTTTGTGAGTCAGAATGTAATGGACATTTAACTGAGTGGAGGAAGTTTGTATATATATATACTATATATATATATATATATATATATATATATATATATATATATATATATATATATATATAATGAAGGAAAAAAGAAACGCACCCTTTTTCGTTTTCTCAATTTTCCTCCAAAAATATTATAGACAGTGGAAAAATTACAGACTACAATGAGTTTAGTACAATATTGAGTCAAAATGAAATCACTGTTTTCCTGGTTCCGGTTGATTGATTTTGATCAGCAATAACAATTGTAGTTTGTATAATCACCTATTCTGGGTCATGAGTAAAACTCAGAGGTGAATTGGACCTGTCCTCAATTGTGCACAACCATTCCCTATAAAAAGACACCAAAATGGATAAAAAGCACATTTGTTCACGATGCCACGACTACAGCAACCAGAGAGAGATCGTGCCATTGGCATGCTTCAAGCTGGAAGGAGCACACGGGCTGAAGCCAGGGTGTTTGGAGTCCATCACTCTACTGTTGTACGCCTTGCTGAGCGTTTCCAGACCACTGGATCCTCCAATGACCGTCCAAGATCTGGTCGACCACGTGTCACAACGGGCCGCACAGGACCGAGCGAAATCGGCTGTCACATCTCCGTGACAGGTTTCGACCAGCAACAAGAACTGCTGCTGAAACCATTGGGACCCATCAATTATCAGTGTCCTTGAGGCGAATGGTGGTCATGTTAATTACTGACAATCGAATCAAATAACTGTGTTTTTGTTTACTGTGATGCTTTATTGTTTGGTCATGTTATTGCTATTGAAACTGTCACAAGCATTGATTAATTGGGTCTGAATATCAGGGACAGGTATATGGTTGATGTGCACATGTAATATTTCCATTAAAAATAAGTAACCAGAAGAAAATGTGGTAAAAAAGCAGTGGTGCGTTTCTTTTTTCCTTGAGTGTACATACATATATACATACACACACACACACATACATACATACATACATACACACAGGCATGGACTGGCCATCGGGCGTACCGGGCAATGCCCGGTGGGCCGACGCACATCTGTGGGCCGGCCCAGGTCTGTCATAAAAAAAAAAAAAAGTATATAGTTTTTATTGACCGCGACGGTAACGGCCTGGTAGTCGGCTCATAAAAATCTCCGAGGGGGGGGGGGCACGACGACGACACACACTCAACAAACTCAAGAAAGAGACACTGACAGCTAATCAGACAAGCGCTACAGTGCTGCGCTGATGTGAACGCAGTATGAACGTTATTTTCTGCTGAAGGGAGGGGGTGGAGGCGGGGCGGGGCCTTGCGAAGACACGAAGTGGCCCATTGGTTGATTTTCTTGACGGACATTGGGCTAGTCCAATGAAATTTCTCAGCTCTCGTTGGCCCGCCCCTCCCATCCCTCCTGACCAAATTTTGCCGTTTGGCCTGCCGGAGAGTGTGGTGGCTCGTGGATGAATATGGAAATGGAGAAAAAAGCACAAAAGCGAAAGGGAGGAGCAGAAAAGCTCAGAGAACGGAGACAAAAAAAAAATTAAAAGTGGATGCAGCAAAATGTGCCAAAATCACTGAAAAGTTTTCAACCACAAGCTCGGGGGCGGGGGCCGCGGGGCCGTCGGCCGCGGGGCCGTCGAGTGAACAGGTGGTTGTCGGAGAAGAAGCGGAGGAGGAGAGGGAGAAGGAGGAGGAGGAGGATGAGGAGGAGGAGAGAGATGAGACCCAGCAGCAGGGCGAGATTGAGGTCAGAATAGTTATTTGGAGGTGATCACCTGTGTGTGTGTGTGTGTGTGTGTGTGTGTGGTTTAGTCTTTGTTGTCAAATAATCCTTTGAGTAGATTTGGTGTCCAATTTACAGTGTTAAGTGTGTTAAAATATTAGTGAAACATTGCTTTGCTGAAATGAAATGAAATTAATTTTGAAACTTCACTATGTGCACATAGTATACAACATGCAGCATGTGCTCCCCCGCATATCGTATAAATAACCGGCATTTTTGATCCCCGGTGTATGGTGGGCCGCCAGGGATCAAAAATGCCCGGGCCATTTTTTGGTCCCAGTCCAGCCCTGCATACACATATATATATACAGTCATGGAAAAAATTATTAGACCACCATTTTTTCTTCACTTTCTTGTTCATTTTAATACCTGGTACCACTAAACGTCATCATGTGACTAAAACAGACAGAAAAGAAAACACTGAATGCATAAAAGCAGTGTTTTTGGCAGTACAACGCCATAGCTATTTGATGTAAAAACTTAAGTGATTTAGGTTATATCAAGAAAACCGTGGAAAATGGTAAGATATCAGCTCTTAAATAAAACTCTTATGAGCAATCTTTGTGGTTATCGTTGTGTTTGTCCAAACAAATGTACCTTTAGTTGTACCAGGCATTAAAATGAACAAGAAACTGAAGAAAACAAGGGTGGTCTAATAATTTTTTCAATGACTGTATATATATATATATATATATATATATATAACTTTTTCAGAAAAAAATATATATTTATGGTTTTTTGAAAAAGTTGCTCAGCTACCCCACAGAAATACAAGATCAGAGCAGGCCGTTCCCATACCCAGGTGTGGGGAAATGCCTTGTAGTGTTTAGTGAAGCAAAAGAAAAAAAATCTATTATGAGTTATGGTTTCTTTTTCAACAGGAGCAGTTTAAGTCAACAGTTTTAGTCTTTAACTCCAATAGGAACCATTAACTTCCAGTCAACTTCCATGTCAGAAGCTACCTGTTCAGGGTCACCACAGCTAAGTGATCTGCATGAGAAGTTTGGCACAGGTTTTACACCAGATGCCCGTCCTATAACAACCAGGATTTGAACCTGGGAACTATCATACGGTAGGTAACAGTACTACCATTAAGCCGCTGGGGAGGCCGTAGTTTCCACTCAGAGCTCCTCAAATATCACTCATAACTCATCAACATGGAAACCTTTGACTCCCAGTCATAATTCACAGTTGAACAGCAGCTTCTCTGCTATGTAGTCTACTTTTTTTTATATACAATTTATGGATTCAACTCAGACCTGTATGCGCCTTTATAAAAGGACAGTAACAGCCATCCTACCGTAGTTTCTCCAAGAATTGCTAAGTTTGCTCTCGATCATGGTTTTGGGATTGGAGTGAAATGATTTGCCTTAAAATAAATACACAAAGTCCTCTTAAAAGGGCATTTGAAAAGCTTCCATAAAGGGTGACCTTCTTGCAGTAAATAATTAATTCTTAAAGGAGGGGATCATTATTGATCTTCTTTGCTTTCATCATGTTGATTTTTGTAACTGCATAATTTAAAGTATTGTTTCTTGTATGTGGTTCGTATAATAATGATGTTTACCTTAGCTATACTAAGTGATAATATGGTGGTTCAGCATTGGCTTATCTCAGTCTCAGAGCTAATATAACCTCTTTGTTGCGACACAGAGGGAAAATGATGACGCTCCAACAGACGCACACAGGAAAGCTGAACCATAAAGGATCCAGAGTAGCAACCAAACACCCTTCACTCTCAGTTTGTCCTAAATTTAGTCATCATGGGATGATTCATGTTGTTTAATATCAGTAGAGGTCTTCAATAATACATGACCCTTCACACAATTTGGTCAATTTGGTTCAAGTGTGCTGAGGACTACTGACAAGTTGAGAAGGTCTGAATTTAAATTCAGATGCCATTTTTCTTTACAATGGGGACGATCAAGGAGCCTGCACCAGATTTATCGCTTTGCAAGAGAAGACCTTATAGGTTGGATGACAAATCTCACTGGTTTTCAAACAGACAGATAACTTTATCTCCAAATGAGTAAAGCCAGACAAATACCAGCTCTATGATACTCAGACTAACAAATGAACAAATCCTTCCAAAGTTAGTTTCCTTATATTTTCAAAGGTAATGAATCAAAATTCTGTTTAAATGGGCCTTCTCCAATTTTACAATTGATTGTCAGAAAAGACTTTGAGATGACACTAATTTAAAACCCGACTTACAAACAAAGAACAGAGCTTAAGAGATTATCACATTATTTTATGGATATCGTAGGATCCTCCTTGAACTCATACAGAGACACACAAAAAATGTCAATCTATCCTCACTGCTGTGACTGACATTGTTCATCTGTATTTCTGAAGCGCTCACATTTTCTGACGATCAAACCCAAATCTCTCCAGTAAATATTTAATGAAATGTCTGGTAGAAAAATGGTAACTGCATAGTAGTTTACGAGGAACATGCTGGATACAATAGTATAAAATCTTGTACAACATAATAACTCTAACCCAACTAAACTAAAATAGAAGAAAAATAAAATAAATAGTTGTCATTAGATATTTTTTTACCATTCAAGACTGATTAAAACTGGTTTTACTATGTTGTGACCCCACACACAAAAAAACATTTTAACAGTTCATGAGCTTATGAGCCATTTTAAAACATAACAAGTATGCATATAACTATTTGGGTGTATGAGGATAATTAACACAACATATAATATGGTGAGCATAATTATAGCTTCAACTTCTTGGGTCATAAAACAGATTTAACGTTCACTAAAAAGTCCCAAAATTCAAAACACCATTTAAAATATTGATGAATGTATCAAATGTTTGTTCCAATTGTCAACGGGGCCAGAGGAAAACGTGGAGTTAGTTCTTAACAACACGAAAGATGGAAAAAAAATAAGGCTTCAAAAGCACTCTTTAGAAAACCTGTGGGTGATGTCACTGGGGGGTTGGTCCAGCTCTTTTTATACGGTCTATGGTCATAATCTGGTATTTTTGTTCATTTGGGTTTTCATGTTTCCTGAGGTAGAAATTTTGAGGATCTCTTTGGGAGTGACGAGGATGGATAGGATCGGGAAGGAGTACATCAGTGGGACAGCGCTTGCTAATGTTTTGGTCCTGACTGAGATAGTTTGGACATGTACAGAGGAGGGATTCTGATTATATCAGTAAAAGGATGATGAGGTTAGAACTGCCAGGCAGGGGGCCTGGAGGAAGACCAAATAGGAGATTTATAGATGTAGTGAAAGAGGAAATAAAGTTAGCTGGTGTGAAAGAAAAAGATAGAGTTAGATGGAGGGGGCTGATTCACTGTGGCGACCCCTGAAGGTAACAGCCAAAAGGAGAAGAGGTAGAGGGATTTTCCTGTGGTCTTTGCATTATGGTCTTTGTTTTGTCTTTTGTTGTTATTCTTCAGGGTTTTTCCTCTAGATTAGTCTTGATTTTTGAACAACTGATTCTAATTTTCTTATTAAGACTCTGTTCTTCCATTTAGTTTTAGTTCTGCTTTATCAGATATTTTGTGTCTTTACCTGTTGCTTTACTTCCTGTCTTATTTTCATAGTGTTATTACCTCTGCCAAGGAGGTTATGTTTTTGCTGGCATTTATGTTTGTCTGTGTACAAGATAACTCAAAAAGTTGTGGATGTTATGGACAATGTTGTCTTTCCTTCCTTCTCCACTCATACATCGTTATCTGTTTAACCTCCACCCTATGCAGCTACCTTTGTGCTTTTTATTTGTAGTTTTCATTTGTAATTTAAAATGTTTGCTGTATATTTGTGCCTCTCCTCTCTCTGCCCTTCATCTTCTGTCTTTTCACCTTCGTCTTTTCTTTCTTTACTGGTCTGGCCTTTGGCAGGAGGGTCCCCCCCTTATGAGTCAGGTCCTGCTCAAGGTTTCTTCCCTCTTAAAGGGGAGTTTTTCCTCGCCACTGTTTGGCTTAAAGGTTTTCTCCCACCAAGGAAGTTTTACTTGCCACTGTTTCTTTACTAAATATTTGCTACGGGTCATACTCTGGGTTTCACAAAACCCATTTTTCATTTTGGTCCAAGTCCCCTTGAAACCTGACAGCATCAGCAACTCTCAAAAAGTGAAAAAAAAAAAAAACATGTTTTTTTTTTTTGTTTTTTTTTACAGTCCTAATGCTCAAAAGTATGCATCCAAGAATCCACTTTACAGATCTATAATAATCTACCCCACAGGATAAAGTATTAAACAACAGACTCTTCAGTAGACTGCCATCCAGACTAAAAGAGACACAAAACAACCTCAAGCCATACAGATACAATTCTGTGTATCTCTGTTTTGCATCATTTTCTTTTTGCTCATTTGAACCTTTCAATTATTTTGCATTTCATATAATTTCTGAATTTTATTTTGTGTATTTTTTTTCCCTGGGACATATACATTATTATGATTCTGTTATAACGCCTAGACCTCCATATAATTCCTGAGGCCCCTGGGTCTGGCTCAGCTTACTCTGTATTCAGTCCATAGTAGGTACATATTCACCTGACTTTAATTCCTCTGAAACCTTTTTACACTTTTCAGATTGGAAAAAAAATGAATAAAAATACAATCAGGGAAGACCATCCATGTCTTTGAACAACACTTGCAGACAAGAGGGGCTGTATCATTCAGCATTTTTAGAAGGCAAAAGTCAAAAACAAAATTTCATTCTTCTTTTTTTTCAACCCATACTCAAGTTTTGATAATAAACAACAGAATTGAGAAAACCTTATTTTATAATTAAGTTGACTTAAATTTCTTAAACTTGAGGGATACATTCTTTTTGAGACAAAAAAATTCACATTTTATCTGGTAAAATTCATATGGGAGTGGCATTTTGGATCAGTATTAGATTAGTATCCTATTTGTTTAGAAATAATTAAATTCAAAAAGTAAAGAAACTTGTGTCTGGTAGATTATTTTTGTTGTAACAGTGCTTCTTGGCAATTAATCTTAAACCTTTAGAAAGACTGCAGAGCCGAGGATGTGGCTTACACCCATGACAGATTTGCCGAATGTCATCATTGCTGTCATCATGGAGGACAGTTTGGTCCAAGACTGTTGATATAAGGGATTGTCACTGGTTGCTCATCTCAATATCTCTCTGCATTGAGACTGCCTCCAATGAAGAGAAGCCTAATTTTTCTAGTGAGGGAGATGCCATCCCACACCATCACACTGCCTTCACCAAATAATGTCACTCAGTTGATTTGGCAGAGCAGATTTGACAAATTTTTAATGGACACAACCAACATACTGGACTTGACTTCAGACTACTTTTTTACTCACCTCCCTTTATGTTTGTCTCCATCTACCGGCATCTAAGAGCAACTTCACCACACAGAATCATTTAAAAATTGTGCTTTTTATGCAGTTTAGCTGGAGATCTGATATACGACAGACATGTAGTAAAAATAATAATACTGTATCCTCCTCTTCAAGGGATAATTATCTCATCTTGAGAGTAAGAAAATCTTTAAAGACCTACGCTACCACGGTTAACGTTCGTGTAGACACACGTCCGTCCTTTATAATCTTCCCACTAGAAACGGGTGTTGTTTTGTTGCAGCTACCGGTTAGCTTCCTCCAGCTTTAGTTTTTGACTTGTAAACACTCATCAAATAGAGCAGTATTCTGTTCGTAAATGGACGGCGTGCCTTGTCTTCGTGTGTCTCGTTGTCATGCACAGGAATTCAGGTACTAATCAATCCATCTACTCGGTGAAAGTCGCTTACAATAAGTAAACTAGCATTTACCGCAGGATCCTTACACACTGCTTGTGGCAGCTGTGAACATGTTTCCTGTGTTTGTATGAATGTATCAACAATATTTACCTACAGGAGATGTCTACAGTCCAGAGAAGCTCTGGACCAGAGTTTCTGCTTAGTAAAGGACTCAGATGGGACAGTCCTCCTCCCCCTTTCGCCATCCTGTTTGTCACAACTTGATCTCCAGTCACTCACAAACACGCTGGATCCAGATGTTTGTGAAATAGTGTGGAGTCAGGTAATTTATACCCGTTAAAATAATAGACGTGGCAGTTTTGTACTGTACTGCAACATTCAGGCGTCTCCTGCTGTGTCCCCTGTCTTCACCAGTCTCCTCTGCAGTCAAGGAAAAATAGAGGACTAACAGGTGATAAACTACAGAAAGTCATCCAGGAGCTGCTGGAGTCTCACGGTGAGAGATTGGAGGGGGACTGGAGAAGGGATCTGCCTCGCAGCTTCCAGCGGCATGGAGACCTCGTCCTGCTGGGAGACAACTGTTTTACCCTGCCACTATGGAGGAAAATGGGTACCCCTCTCAGACTTGACCACACTTTGAAGATTTTGTGCAGTTTGTATGCATGCAAACAGGACATTTCTTGATTTTTCTTTCACTATTTTAGATGACCAGTTATGGAGTGCAGTGGCCAGAGGACTGGGGGCAAAACGTCTGGCAAAGACGAGCAGGATATCCAGCGATGGGTTTAGGTCTCCTGTTGTGACGATGCTGCTGGGGGATCACAGCTGGGTCAAACATGTGGACAATGGCATCAGGCAAGTCTCTGCATACTCCATCAGTCTTATTTGCTGGAACAGGTCATAGAAAATATGATCTTTTCCTAATAAATCTGTAATACTTAAAACATGTGAAACTTCACTTTTTTTTCAGCTATGAATTTGATGTTGCCAAGTGCATGTTTTCAGCTGGAAACATAACAGAGAAACTTCGAGTGGCTGGATTGGACTGCAGAGGAGAAACTGTTGTGGATTTATATGCAGGTATGAAAACTGCATCAGGCATTATAAGCCTCTTTCAAACAAAATAAACTATAAACTCTTTGTATTAGAACATCTCATTGGTCTTGATTGAAAAATATGACGTACAGCATTATGCAATTAAATGGCAGTGACTCTGCATTGAAATTCTAATAACTTATTCCTGAACACAAAACCAAAAAAAAAAAAGCTGAGACAGATGTTCTCCTGAAGTTATTAATTCCAGGTGTAACAGTAATCACTGCTCAGAGAACTTTCTCATACTGCTGTTTATTGCGTCTGCCATCATTACAAAATGGTGCACAAACAATCTACTTTAAGGCAAATGCTGCTCGTTTTTCATCTGAATCAGTCAATCAATGGACAATTAACAATTGTGAAGTATTTACTAATTTTTGTGTGTTCATTCCACTATGCATCCAATTTATGAGTTAAATAACCCCACCCTAGTTTATTTCATGATTTTTAGTTTTTATCTCTGAATGACCACTATTTTCTCCAAACTCTTAAGCTGAAAAAATATCTTAATGTATAAAAGAAATAAAATGTAAACTACTTACACAGTGTGTAAAGATTAAGCAAAAGAAACTAATTAAATTATAAAAATAATTCAAAAAAAGGAGTTATAAGGTTTACAGGCGTCAGATTATGCTTTTCCATGTTTTCTGACTTATTTACAGTGTTATGGTAATTAATTATCATCCTTACATATGACCAAAGGCTCAAAAAAATGAGGTGTTTGAATGTCATAGTAGAGACTATTTACAGAATGCACAAGAAAGGGAATGTGCAAGAACTTTGGCTTGCAAGAACCCTGTGAGATCAATGGGAACTGTCTCCAGGCAGTACTTGTTCTTACCAGAATTGTTGGGTTAATATTGCAGGCGTAGTTGGGTATGGAAGTGCCTACAGCCAGATGACACAACTAACTAGTCATCAAGTAGAATGGCGCATTTCCAAGCATACCAGTGAATCAGTTTGGTCTCAGTCAATCAGTCTTTGTTAAAACTTGAATCCACTTATGCAATTTTTTTTTCTGTTGTAGTATCAGTTTCTTATCTGTAAACAGAAACTCCCTGAGATTTGTTTCTGAGACATGTTTGAACAACACTAACGTTTTGTTTTAAGGCGCATTTACCTGATGGACTGAGCTTACATAATGATATTGTGTTAAACATAACCTGCAATTTTAGTAGTTTAGAGGTGGCTTTAACTGCAGAAAAAAAGCAATTTTGACTACAAATCATTTATGAAAATCCTTTTTGAATACTTAAAGAGGTTTGTTTCTGTTCTAATGTGAAAATTGAACCATATTTCATTAAAGCTGCTCTTCAACACTGATTTTATTGTATAGTATAGCACTGCAATTTTGAAAAACATATTTTTTTTGATTGTATATATTATATAGAATATACTCTATACACTTTTTGCCCCTTCTGGTAGTGCTGCTTTACCACTTTATATTGGTTTGCATTATTGATTTACTGTATACTGATCTAAATGATTAAGCTTATTTTTGTGTAATAACCACATTTGTATTTTATCTCAGGTATTGGATACTTCACTCTCCCATATCTGGTACATGCAAAGGCCAGTCACGTTCACGCCTGTGAGTGGAACCCTGATGCTGTTGAAGCTTTACAGAAAAATCTCCAGGCAAACAGGGTGTCTGACCACTGTACCATCCATCAGGGAGACAATCGCCAAGTAAAGTGATTTTTTTTTTTTTTTTTTACTTACATCCAAGTTTTGCTTTATTTGTATGGTTTTTGTTATTAAATCTGTCTCCCAGCAACTGATGACTTCACTGCAGGTATAAGTGTTCGCTTCCTCCCTCTAATGGTTATGTCAGTGTTGGAGGTAATCCAACCCTTATCAATCAGTAAGTAATAAGACAATAAATGTATAGAATGTAACAAAAAAAAAACATTAATTTAAAATGTTATTAAAGCGGTGGTTAAAATTTTGAAAAATCACCCTGAAATTTTGAATAATCAACTACATAAATCACAATTTGTGTGGCTTTTTATCACTGAATAAAACAGAGATAGAGTCACTTTCAAAGTCTAAAAGGTATTATTTAAAGCAAGTTCAATGTCAGTGAAAAAGTTTGGTGTGGCATCTGGTGGCAACAGAAAGTTTATTTCTTGCTCACTGGTTTTTTTTTTTTCTGTTTTGCTTTTCTTCTCCATTGTATTTGTTTTTTTTTAAATGACAATATAACTGCCAACACATTCTTGGCATCACAGCACTCAGAAATGTGCACCGGTCTTTTTCTAAAAGATAAGCTGAGAACAAAAAAATAGGATAGACGCCATCTCCTTCAGTCACAAGTCACAGTAAAACTTGAATTTCCTGAAATCCCATTGGCCAGAGATTCATCTGCATCTCTTTTACAGAATTCCAGTAATTCCTGATGGGAAAATTACAGGCTTTTCATCATGACTGAGACAAGTGGTTGTGGTTGCCTTAGATATTTGAAAACATCGCTGAACTGGAATTAACCCTTTTGTTTTTTGTTTCTTTTTTTGTCTAGCTCCAGTTGTTTGATTTTGCAGACCGTGTGAATTTGGGTCTCATCCCAAGCTCTGAGGACGGATGGCCTGTTGCCTGTCAAGTTCTAAAGAGAAAGACTGGCGGCATTTTACACATTCACCAGAACGTCACCTCACCTTTGCAGACCACTGCAGCTAATGAACTGACTCAGAAGATTTCTGGGAAGAAAGTCGACAAAGAGGCGTGGCAGGCCTGGGCCAATGACACAGCAAACCACATCGCCTCTCTTTTAAGGGACATCACTGGTACGCTGTGGTTGACGAACATCCAGCACATAGAGCATGTGAAGTCATATGCACCTCATGTTCACCACGTTGTGCTGGATTTAGAGTGCAGACCATCCTGAATGGACACAAATACAGAGCAGACTGTGGTGCTGAACAGTTTCACTTGCACTAATTCCTGTATACCAGAGAACAAATAAATGTTTTTAATACAAATAATCATCAAACCAACTTGTCATGTTTTAAAATCAGCCACTGCAATATTTTTATAAGCCTTTATTTATCCAGGGTAGGCTGACTGAGAGCAAACACTGCCTCAGTGACTAATAATTCTGCTCACATCAGGCAGCTGCCTTGCCCAGGCAAACTACAGTAGCTGGCTCATTCACTGGCTGCTGGCCAGATACCTTACTCAAGAACACATCAGTGTTGTCATACCCGCAGAACTCCTCTCAAGTGTTTAAATTTCGTTATGGAACACAAAATATGCTTAGAATTAGAACTATAGAATTAGAACTTAGAATTAGAATCCAAACAACCAGTTTTAGCCAGACTTAAAAGTTAACATCAACAAGAAATGTGAAGAAGATGTTGATACAGTGGGGTAAAATATATCTGGTTCTTCCATAACAAAGGAATCGCTGCATGCTTTAATGTGAGTGGACATAATGAGAATCACATGATGTGGCCTTCACAGTCATCATGTGAGATTTGTACCCAGATGAGGGATTTTCATACTTCCAGTTAAAACCAATGCCAAGGGGAAAAAGATTGTCCAACATTGTTCTTTTTCTGTTTTGGGCTTCTTTTTTTTAAATAGCCAATTTAATTACCAGATATGATTAGATTTAAGTTAAAAAAAAAAAAAAGGAATGATGAGTTTGTTTTGTACATTCCTACCAGAGGGGTGTACTACGAAGCAAGTTCGACACAGCCAGGCTTTCTTTGGGTGAGCTGGCTTAACAAACCTGAAACTCGCGATCAGAGATAACTGGTACCACGACGGTGGTTATCAACTATCTTTGTTAACCGCGGCTTTCTGCTTTCTGCTCTGTGCGCGTTCACATAAAAGGGGGCGTTTGACGCGTCATTTGACGCCTCTTCCGGATAAAATGGATAGATGGCGGTCCGTATATTTCAGTCAGGAGGAACAGGTTTTAATAATGCAGGGCTATGAGGATTTCAAAGAAATCTTTACGGCCAAAAGCAATACTGTTGGTGCGAATAAAGCCAGAGAGGAGTGCTGGCAAAAAATTGCAGATCGTGTAAATTCGTAACGTGACAGTGTGAGGTCCTGTCACTGACCTTTGATTGATCACGTGTCCTGGCTACATGGCTCAGGGGATATACCTTTGGCTGACTGGCAATTATGCGTGACTTTCACCCGGGAATTTGGGGATCAAACCCCGCCCGGGTCCTCTGTAGTGCCTCTTGCCACAGTAAATTATATTTATTTCACCACTTAATACACCTTAATTAATCTCCCTCCCTCTTTTAGAGCGCTTAAACTTTAAACTTAATGCAGCAGATTTAAACATTATGTAGGTCTGACTGTCCCATTATGAATGATAAATAAAAATCACTTTAGTTTTTTGCTAAATCTATGTGAAATTAATTTAAGATTTAATATTATCTGTGATACCATATACGTTCACCGGCCATTTTAATAGTATACCCTATCACCATGGGGAATCTATATGAATTATATTACAACATTTCACATGAAATTCCACGTCACACTGATTATCAATATAATGGACTATTAATTTATGTTACCTGCGATTTAGTAAAACGCTTCTTTTATTTGAAGCGTGGGCAGATGGTCAGGGAATACTACAAACATATTCAGCAGTTCAGTAAGAGCAAGTACAACCTTTATTCCAGTATTCTGGCTCAGATTTTCTGCATCACCAACTGAATGCATGTAGGTTCCCACGGCAAAGAAACACACACTGTTTGCGCTACTGTGAGCGTACGGCTGCGTTTGGTGGCGCTACCAATATCTGGCTCTAACAGATTACAAATGTAACGTATTCCCTCAGCTGGAAATCTCTAGCGTTCATAGAGAATATGGTCGTGGGAAGCCAGCGGATCAATCCGGTCTCTGAATACTCTCCCTCCATTGCACAATCCTGGCGCTCAGGTCAACGGGATTGGGTGAAAGTGAAAGGGCGGCGCTTTTTAGAGCCGATTTGAGCCTAAACTCTGCACATAACCTGCTCCGGACCAGGTTAAGATTGCAGAGTAAGTTACCATGGTGATCTAGCCAGGTTAAAAGAGAGCCACCTTCGTGGTACCGGAAATCCTGGCTTTAGACTCAACATACCTCGCTAACCCTCTAATCTCGCTTCGTAGTATACCCCTCTGGTTTCAGCTGTTATGTGTATATTTGATCAGCTTTGACAAACTGGGAGGGAGGATCCATATCAACTTGATGATTGTCAGCTAATTAGTCTTCAGTATTAATATACAGTGATCCCTTATTTTTTGCAGTTAACCCCCCCCCCCCCGTGTAAATTAGAATCCGCAATCTGGAGCCCCCCCCCCGAGCCTCAATAATGTGTTTAAAATATGTTTTAAAACCCCCAAAAGTAGCGAGGCACTGCAGCGAAACAAGACAAAGGCTCAACTGTGGTCTTTCTGTTTCCTTCACAGCCTCTGGTCTCTGAACCGTAGTAAACAAACTGCTGGTATTGTGCTATTTTTGGCTCGTAATTAGCGGCAAACATGCTAACAACAACAAAACAAAAAGTCTGTTTTTCTCTGCATGGAATGAGCACTTTATTCTGGCGCTGCAGGAACCTGTAACATCACACAGGTTGTATTGTTTGGCTCCTGTCGGTTAACAGAGAATGTAAATCTATACACGCTGGGCTGCTGTTTATGCTCACTCCACTTATCATCTAACCCTATTTTCATTCTGCCATCCCAGGACACACACACTACATTACCCATAAGGCCACATCATTACCCATAAGGCTACCTTCTTAAAGGGGCCAGGCTGGCTCACAGCATTTCTTCACTGTGAGAGAACGCGCACAACATACTGTGATGTTTCCACGATTTCTTAAATTTTTTTAAAATTATATTATAGATTTCTGAAAAATCTGCGAATAACTAAAACCACGGAACTTAAACCGCGAATTGGCAAGGGATCACTGTATGTAAATTCACACAGACACTCCTACATATGATACTTAAGAAGTTTTTTTTTTTTTACTAATAAAAAAAGTACACAATTAAAAGTATTAGGCTAAATTTAGACTTCAAGTCATGTTTGGGGTGTTTCTAAATTTTTGTATTATTACATTCCTACCTTTGTATTTGTAAGGAAAAGCAAGTATTTGATGGAAAGCATATATTTAAAGCTGGGAGTTTTTTTTAAACATGTTTTTAATTCAATGTCCATCTTACAGCTGCACTTTGGAAGTGTTTAAATTGTTATAACAGTAGTTTTTATATATTTCCCCATACATCCTTTCTCTGTGTCTGCTTTATTTTCTTCTGGGTCAGGGAAAATGGAGTTCAACCCATCAGTCATCACACACGCTCGTCCCATGTAACTTGTCTGAGCTCCCAGGGGCCTCAAAGGCAAAGAAAGCTCTCCTCCAGACCATGTTCAAGGATGAAGCCCCAGTATTCCTGATTTAAATTCTCATTTTTTTTATTATGATTAAGCGTATGCTTTTAGATTAGATGAAAAATGTTTTTTTTTTTTTTTAACGTTTCATCATCCCATCTCTAAAATTCCTTTAGATTCCTTGTTCATGAAAGTTGGCTGCTTAAGGAGATTTTGTTTGTTACTGAGCAGAAATTAAAGCTATCATTTGCTTTACGGTGTGTGGTCTCAGATGTTCTAGCACACGCCCCAACAACAAATAATGAAATTTACTTTGAGAATCAGAAGAACTCGTCTATTGAGACGTCTTCAGGCTGCACTGTCCAATTTCACGTCGGTTATGATCAATATGTGATCCCTCCTATTCGATACGTTTCCTTACTCCACTGAGTCAAAAGAAAAAAAAAAAAAGAAAGAAAAGTACTTCCCTGTTCCAAAGTTTCCTGGTCCACGAAAGAAGACTGTTTGGGAGAATAAGGGAACCGAGCTAATTATTACTGGAACGTTTCGGTGGGTCAAATTTTCCACATTGACAACCTCTGTGGTCAGCAGAGCAAAGGAAATGCACCTGCCGTGGAAAATGCGAAGAGGCGCCCCAACTGCAAACTTTCCTTTATCTTCCGGTACATGTTAGGAGCACCAGAAACAGAAATATCGGCATTGGAAACGCGAGTCGACAGAACACAAACAAACCAAAAAAAAAAAAAGGAGGTATGTTTGTGGTCGTGGCAGTGGAGGGCGGTGGTAACGTTTCAGATACACGGCAGAGTTAATTCTCGGTTAGCTGCTGCCGTTAACCGTTTTTTGTCGTTTTGGCAGAAATATCAAGCTGTTGTCTGGAATAACTGAAGCCAGCACCGTGTAGCGGACTGCTGCCGACATCTCTACCGACAGGTGTGTGCAATTCTCCTTAATTAGTCAAAGTGTTTTATTTATGCCTGTCTACGCAGTCAAATAGTTGTATTGGTGTATTAACTGTTACAAGTGAGAAGTGTAGCGTGTTAGTTTTTAAGTGTATTTTGTATGTTATATATTTGTATGCTGCCGTTAGCTGCTGACAATGGATAGTTAAAATAAATTAAATGGTTTACATAATGAGCCCAAAGATCTAAACAGTCACTCAAATCTGTTTCCTAGTCTCCTCTGTTTTGATTAATGCAAATTTTTACTTCATAAGTTTGTCCGTAGTTTTCTGATTCAGGCACTAGTTCCTGGTAGATTTTATGTTCCGTTTAAGAAGAAGTTGCTCTGCAGGTACTATTTATCTTTTGTTAGTTGGTCCCAAGCATTCAAACAATGAGGAAACTAGTCTTTGGTGTTGGATGCAGCTTAAGAGTAGGAGCCTTTTTATCACTTGACGAGCACCTAGGCTCATTTACCTTAACTTTCTTAAACCCTGCAAATAATTTCATGGATCATTATAAATTGCAAGATGGGAAAATGACAGATGACAAGCGTGATGTTGAGATTAAACAAATGGTTAAGCTGCTGAACTTCACACATTTCTGTGAGGGTGGGAACCTTACATGATAGCCAAGTTTTTTTTTTGTTTGTTTTTTTTGCCCGCCCTTCCTTAAATCAACCTTTAACCCAGGCAGACGGTGTCTGTGGGAATTTCAAATGCCATGACATCCTGGTTCCTTCTAGTCATTAGTCATTTTTGGATGGGTTGTTTGAGCATGACGCTTAAAGCTGCAGCCTCTAGTCTCATGTCATGGGAAGACATGTCTGTTGGCTTGATCAAGATTCAGACAGACAGTATTTTTATTGCAGCTTTAAAGGTTTATATATATATATATATATATATATATATATATATATATATATATATATATAAAACCTTTTATTATATTATATAATATGTCAAAGGCACGCAACACTCAATTCCTCTAGACCACCATGCAGCAGCATAGCTGACTTGTTTTAGTCAATCAACTAATTGTCTTTATTAAAGGTCTTAACCAGTTCAGTTGATTAGATGAAATAAGTTAACAGTGTTTCTGCATGGTTGGAACAAAAACCTGCAGCCACATGGCCCTTTCACGGATCAGTTTGACACCCTGCTCTAGACAGACTGCAGTGAGATTCAGTCTAGTAATGGAGTTTTCTTTGATAAAGTTTGCTTGAGTTTTACACATTTTGTCATGATACTCAAGAACCATGTTTTTTGCTGAACCACAGCAGAAGCGTTCTTGAATTTCTTGATAGTTTAACTTGTTGATGTTTTAACTTGTTTTAACTTTAACTAGGCACCTAATCTCTATGAGGCAGCAACAAGGTTGAGCAGTTCCACATGCACTAACGGTTCGTGGTTTAAGGCACAATGCTGGACGCTGCTGATATGATCAACCTGGGTTTCTTGTCTGACTCTGAGAGGGAGATGATCTTGGAGGTGCTGCGACGGGATGAGGAGCTGAGGCTGCTGGAGGAGCAGCGTGTGCGGTGAGAAGAAAGTACTCTACTTACTTACTTTCAAAGAACAAACGACATGTTGCAAATGTAGCCTGAACAAGTTATCCCTGATTATTTCATATT
The DNA here is from genome assembly GCA_018398805.1 of Hirundichthys speculiger. Classification (NCBI taxonomy): domain Eukaryota; kingdom Metazoa; phylum Chordata; class Actinopteri; order Beloniformes; family Exocoetidae; genus Hirundichthys; species Hirundichthys speculiger. The sequence goes on along the minus strand of JAGFBZ010000849.1, from coordinate 1,248,562 downwards.
ATATAATAATAACAACATTTTTCAAGTACTCTAGAAATAGAAATGGCTTTGCAAAATTATATAATAATATATATATTACAGGTGCATTAATATATTACAGGTTTTTTTTTACTGGTTAGATAGGGCTTATACTGATGGTCAGACTTTTTGTCTATTCTGAAAAACTTTGTTAACCATCATCCAGATTATATGGATTTGAATGTGACTTTTGCCAGGATACCTGCTCAAATTTTTCATATTTTTTGGTTATATATTGATCAGATCCTTGTTTAATCTAGTTTGTTTCCTTAATTGAGCTGCTGATTGTGTTTTGATGAGTTCAAGACAGGTTGTTTTTTTATTATATCAGTTTTGATAGTGTTTTTCAAATTATTTAATTGCTCTGTTTGGCATATAATTTATTATGATCTCAGAAAGCAAGGAGCTTGCTATGAGTAGGAATTTGGGTGTAGAAAGATTACTACAGTTTTAAGATGCAGAAACTGTGTGGATTAAGGGTGGATTATGATTTTACAGTCTACATATTTGTTTAAGATGTTAGTTTGCTCTTCTTGCTCTGCTGATACTCTGCATACTTTTGGCATAGGTACAAAACATCAAAGGCTTTCCAGCCTTAGTTGGAGAAATACAGTTCAAAATTCCACTAAAGGCCAAGTAATAAAGATACAGTAAACCCTCACAGTTTGCGGCCTCAGTACATTGTGGAGGTTTAAAAAATATTAATTAAAAAAACATATTCGAAAAAAATTGTAAAAATCGAAATAAAAATTCAAACGAAGTGTGCGAGGCTGAAGTGAAACACATCATATCAAGGACGAGTCTAAGGAAGCAACAAGAGCCTACCCGGGATGCCCCATGAATGAAAATTGAGGCCTGTGATTGGCTGCTATGACGGGCATTACTGTGCCGTCGGTTGTCTGTACGCTGATTGGCTGACATGCATCCCCGCATCTCCCATCTTTTGCTCTTATGAGACAAAGCCGAGTTTAACGCTTATACACTTGGGCCCCAATCGTACACTTCCCGCTAGCCGCTACCCAGTAACTGCTACCCGCAAATTGCGGGTTTAGGAACCTCCGCTAACCGCTAATGCAATCTTCCGCTCCCTAAAGCCGCTACCCGTTATGCCGACTCCCTTACTCACATTGTAGGTGTGGCAATGGGTGTGTCTTTTACCTTTTCCGCAAACTCGGTATCTTGCAATCGCAGGTTGCGGGTAGCGGGTAGTCAGACCACCCGCTACCCGTAACCCGCATGTCGGCACGTACAAGAGCGCGTCCAAATGGCATCAATGGGCAATCACCTGGTCACATGTGGATGTGCACAAACGGCTCTTCCTCTCGAATTAACTCTTGTATAAAAAGCGTGATTTGGCCTAAGTTGAACCACTGAGAAAATAGCAGAGATCGAACGGCTTGCTCGCCAGTTAAACCATAGACAACCAGAGCGTGTTTACCGGGAGCGCACCAACTATCTGGGACTTTCAGGTAGCCAATAGGAATTGTCTGTGTAAAAATATTTTTATGTATATGTCAGTGCAGAGGAGGAGGAGGAAGGAAAATGAGGAAGCTCTACAGCAGAGTCCCAGACGAGCTGCGCATGAGAGCTGCTCCTGATCTGGATGAAAAGATGCTCCATAGCGGCTTGCGGGTAGCGCAACCTGCTCTTAAAGGCAATGGCTACTGACGCACTGATTGGTTTAACAGGTGGAATGCCCTAATCACTCTTAAGCATAATATAGCGGGTAGCGCAGGTGGGATAGCAGGTTTAGGAAGGTGAAAGATTGCGTTCTTTGCAGGGGAACGCCCCTCCCGCTACCCGCTATCCCTAAATAGTGGCTTTAGGAGATCTGGCGGAAGATCGGGCCCTTGGTATTTCCGTTCATCAGTTCCAAATACTGCTTGCTTATTTCAGTGATTTAGTGTCGTTTTAAAGTTAAAGGTGGGGTAGGTGTTCTTTTTTTTCAGCACATTTTACAATATTGCCTGAAAACCTTTTCACATTCCCATTGCACCCACTGAAATAAAATGTTTGCAAAAAAAAAAACGAAACATTTTGGTCCGGTCTAGAGGGTATAATCAGAGAAAAACTCTGACCAATCAAAATAGTGATCATCATTACTTTCATTGGCTGCCTAATACGTCCATCAAATATCAATGCACTCCCACCCACCCCTCCCTCCCTCCCTGCGGTTCATGTAGTCGTGAATTATGTGAAGGCGTGGTTTCGAGGGGTGAGCTGAAGAGGAGGAGGCGGAGCCTTTGGGAGGAGGGAGGGAGTGTATATTTTCAAAATCTCACTTGAGTTGGATTGCTGAAACTGTTTTTTTCAAAGAACACCTACCCCACCTTTAACTCATTCAGGTAGAACCAAACTTTTTTTTCCAAAAAGTGGAACTTCTCGATAAGTTGAGGGGGTACTCCACATTGTGCTTTTTCACCATTCACGGGGGGGGGGGGTCACAGGCCCCATTAACCACGAAGTGTGAGGGTTTACTGTACAAGACATCATGTCTTAACATAATGACTATCACATGGGAGCAGCCACTTGAGGTATTTTTTTATTTTTTATTTTTTAAAGCCTAAGTAATGCTTGGAATAAGACTCCAGTTCCGGAGAAGTTTAGCAGAAGATATCACGGATGTAGGAAAGGAGCAAAAAAGAAAACAAGGTTGGGGAAGTTTAAACAATTTCTTCCTTCCAGTTAAATAGCTTCCTAATCATGGGGAATATGAGACCACTGGGAAAATAAAGGAGCCTGGTGACACAGCAGGACTAACAGAATTACAACATTGTATGTTTCACAGAGACATGGCTGCAAGAAAATGTTCTGGACTCAAACACCTCTCCATAAGGATTTCAGGGAACATAGGCAGAAGACTGACTACTGATATAGCAGAAAGAGTTATGGAGGAGGATTTGCAGTGATTATTTATAACAGATGGTGTAATTCCTGGACATTTCACAATTAAATAACATCTCTGCACCACAAATATTGAATGTGTATGTCTATGTCGTCTAGTGAGGGAACTTCAGCTGTGTCACCTGCTAATGCTGTGTGACATCATCAGTTCAGTTTTAGCTAAACTACAAGCACAAACCCCCATATATTTCTGGAGGTGTAAAAAAATTCCACTCTTTTCTCTTTACCTCTGATTTTTCCAATAGTTTTGTCAGTTTACTTTTTTAAATTTGTTGATTTGACCCTTTGTTGCAGGACAGTATGTTCAAAATATTTAAACAATTCCAAATTTTACATTTGTTTACATAAAGCTGTGTGTGTTTTTGTTTTGTTTTCTCTTCTCAGGAAGCTGAAGTCAGAGTTGCTGGAAGTCAAGAGGAAGGGAGCCAAACGTGGCGGTGGGAAATACAGTCAGCATAGTTGTGGTCGATGCCAGGAGCCTCTGAGTCGTCTATCAATTTTTTCCAGCCAGTGTAAGATGTGCAACCACCTTGTATGCCGTGACTGCCAAACAGTCTTACCCAATGGATGTTGGCTGTGCAACGTGTGTACCAAAGAATCGTAAGAGATTTTTTGTTGTTGTTGTTTGTTTTATTTAAAGTCTCCATTAATCAAATGGTCTCAGTTTTTATGCCAGCATGGATTTTAATTTGTGGAAATGGAAATAATGGAAATAACATGGAAATTATACTATAATTCTGTAGTTGCACTGGGACCGAAACCTCTTCAGTTGATCTTCTGAACTGCGAGACTGAATTTAAATCAAATTGATCTTTCTACGGAGAGAAAGGCCACACCGCCTTTTATGATTTTTTTAATTCATAACAACCTTTTTAATATATAGTATATATAGATATATATATATATATATATATATATATATATATATATATATATATATATATATATATATATATATATATCATATATATATATATATATATATATATATATTTATATATATATATATAGAACCTCGGGGCCTTTCTGTGTGGAGTTTTGTATGTTCTCCCCGTGCTTGCGTGGGTTTCCTCCGGGTACTCTGGCTTCCTCCCACAGTCCAAAGACATGCATGTTAGGTTAATTGATAATTCTAAATTGCCCTTAGGGGCGAATGAGAGTGTGAGTGGTTGTGTGGCCCTGCGATGGACTGGCGACCTGTCCAGGGTGGACCCCTGCCTTTCGCCCATAGACAGCTGGGATAGGCTCCAGCAGATCCCCGTGACCCTTCAAGGATGAAACGGGTATAGAAAATGGATGGATGGATGGATATATATATATATATATATATATATATATATATATATATATATATATATATATATATATATATATATATATATATGGAAAATGTAAAAAAGTTCAATCTGCAGTAATATCATGAAAGTAGGGCATTTAAGGAGAAGCAGACAATGGTAATTTCTTCATCTCAAACAATTTATTGAAACAAAAGCTTACAGTAGTGGTGGCCTTCTATGTAACTCTTCCAGTCTCTGTGTCTCTGTTGCAACTTGCTGGTGACACTCTGTGACACTAAGTTCGGGGCAGGGTGGTTCAAAGGAGTATAGTCAAGTATGGACATGTTACTGGTACGAGTAGATGCAGCTACATGTTTCAAAGTTTCATTGTTCATTCATTGTCATTGTTGTACCTGATTGTAAAATTTTGTCTCAATGCCCCAAAAAATTAAAATCAAAATGTGACTACCAGGCCTCTGTTGGGAGTCTGTGTATTGGTTATGAAATATTACTGTGTAAAAACTCACTGTAGGTTTCACACAGTTATTTATGCAAAGTGAGCAAGTGATAAGATTTTTATTAGTAATCCTTTGTGCTGTTTGTCTGATCACCTATCTAACATCCTCTCTATATTCTTTCCCAAGTACAGATCAGAACATAATTACAATTAGACTTATATATAATCAATTTTAAGAAAGTATTTTCATATTGAATTCTAGGGACATGAAGAAAAGGACAGGGGACTGGTTCTTTGATCAAAGAATCAACCGTTTTTCCACAACTCCTGGACATGACCTAGTAAGAGTCTCCCTGAAAAAGAGGCCGCCAAGTGAGTATGAGAAGAGGAAGTACCTATCAAAACTTCAACCAACTAGGAATGTAAACAGTACTCTCCCTGCCCAGGGCAGTGTTGTTCCAGTCCACTAGCAAAGAGAAGTGTTAGAAACTCAAGTGTATCTTTTCATTTTTGGTGTTACAGCGAAGAAGCGCGAGACAACAGGAGAATTGCTCTTGAGAAGTGCTGATAAAAACTCAGAACCTCCTAAACCTGTGGCTCTACCCAGGCAGAAAAATCCACCTGTGAACAAAAGGTGCATTTTCATTCTTCATATCGTGGTTTTGAAAAGCTTTTCAAAACACACACTAGTAATATTTCAGCTTTATGTCACATGTTCGTTGACAGTAATTCAAGTGAGACGTCAGGATCCATTGCCTCAAGGGAATCACTTGAATCAAACAGCATTGTTCCATCTAAGCCAGCTCACAGTGACACAGAGTCTGCAGAAAAGTCCAGTATAACTAGCATTAAAACTGAGACTGAATCTGGTCGTGTGACCCCTGAACAACCAAGGTAAGTTCATAAGTTTTTACTCCAACAATCTCCATTTATACTGACTTCCAAGTAACATTTAAAACAGGAAGTGCATTAATAACTGTGTACATGGCTGGATTTGGATCTGTCATTTGTTATTATATTATTTAACTCTCAGATAATGATTGGAGAATAATATTGTATAAATTAGTTTTTCAGAAAATCTACACTTGGTGATATGTCATTTAATTAATTAATTGATTGATTTTCCATTAAAATAAAGGTCTTAATTCTAAACAGTAAATAGTGGAACATTTAAGATGTACTTACTGTTATTTATTTTACCATCCAGGACAGAGCACCACCCAGTTCATTCAAGTCCAGCACAATCCAGCGTTTCCAGTATGACTGTTTCGGTCAAAGCAGATATTGTATCCACTGATGGAGACAACTTGGATACCAGTGCTGTAAGATCATTTCCTTTTATCTTAAATAGTTTTATGGCTTTCTTCCATGATCATATCTCCCACCTCTCTTCTGTAATTCTAGGCTGTGGAGGTAAAAGGAGACAGTCTGAGCCCTGAGCTTGATGTTGATAAACTCTTCAAGAAAAGCATCAAGCGAGCCTCCAAACCTGCAGGTTGGTATCTATGTGAGCTTGCGCTGGTGATGAGTGAAGGATTCAGTTTTTTAATTGCTGCTGCTGTGCCTGTTGCAGAGTATGTATCAACACTGGACCTTCGTGATGGATGTGATATATCACAGGCATCAATGGGCAACAGAAGCCGCTCTGTACCAGGCTTAGATGTACAGGTACAGTGTATTGGGAAAATAAAACTTCTTAGTCTCTTGTATTGTGATTAGTCATATTAATTGAAAGCTTGGGGTATGATTTCATTCTCTTAGCGTAACAAGCAGAAGTGACTACAGCTGTTGAGTTGGACTCAATCAAAATGGATCATACAACAAGCCCGCAACAGAAATAAAAGCTGTTTATATTTAAATGGTCACATCAGCATGTGAAATGCAACTGTGGCTGTTATAAAGATTCTGGAGAAGTGACATAATTTTTAAGCAGGATTGAAGTTGTACAAGTATTGTAGTCTCTCCATAAAGACATTCATTTATCAAAAACGGAAAAAGGGTCTAGAAAATGGACAATTACTGTCTGCTTTCACCTCATACTGCAGCCAGTGACTGTGAGTGTCAAACCCTTCTTTTTGTAAAAGTCGCAGACACAGTTGAACACAAGTCCCATGCCTCAAAGTGAGAATGTCTCTTATTTTAAAGGCTAAATATGAGCCCTCACCTGAGCAGAACAGCCTAAATGGCGCATTATTAGAAAATAAAAAATGTACATAATGCCAGTTCATAAAAATAGTCTAAAGAACTCAATGAATTGCATCAAATCTTTACTTTGGTGCTATTCTCCAGCATGAACAAGCACAAGGTGACAGTAAGAGGGAAAATCCTGGTTAACTGGGCTAAAAAAATATTTCAACAGACTCCCTGAGGGTGCCTGAACTGGATGGGGGTCTGAGATGACAGGAAAGAGAAGGGAAAGATGACATAAACATATAAGGAGAGTATACACATTATCAATGAAACTCTCTCAGCTTTATCAATAAGAAAAGTTTTAAGCCTAACCTTGAAGGGAGAGGGGGTCTGCTCCCCGAACGTACAGCACATGTAAGCTAAATGTATTACTTCTATACATGCCAAAGATATTTGAATGCTATAAACTGATGGATGATGAATGAACCATGAATGATGGCTTTACAATATTTTTTTGTGGTGTTGCAGGAGGATGAGGAGGAGGATGAAGATATTGACAGCTTGGTAAGCTTTCATAAAAGGTCAATGGCTTCAAGTACCTCTAGCCTGCGAAGCTCAAAGGTAAGGAAAGCTGACATACACTATATGGCAAAAAGTATCCGCTTACCTGCCTTGACTCACATATGAGCTTTAGTTGACATCCCATTCCTAATCAGTATGACCTGGGTCCACCCTTTGCAGCTAGAACAGCTTCAACTCTTCTGGGAATGCTGTCCACAAGGTTTAGGAGTGTGTTCATGGGGATTTTTTGATAATTCTTCCAGAAGAGCATTTGTGAGGTCAAACACTGATGTTGGCTGAGAAGGTCTGGTTCTCAGTCTCCGCTCTAATTCATCACAAAGGTGTTCTATCAGGTTGAGGTCAGGACTCTGTGCAGGCCAGTCAAGTTCATCCACACCAGACTCTTCCATCCATGTCTTTATGGACCTTGCTTTGTGCGCTGGTGTACAGTCATGTAGGAAGAGGAAGGAGCCAGCTCCAAACTTTTCCCACAAAGTTGGGAGCATGGAATTGTCCAAAATGTCTTGGTCTGCTGAAGCATTCAGAATTCCTTTCACTGGAACTAAGGGTCCAAGCCCAGCTCCTGAAAAACAACCCCACACCATAATCCCCCCTCCACCAAACTTTACACTTGGCACAATGCAGTCAGACCAGTACCGTTCTCCTGGCAACCACCAAACCCAGACTCTTGCATCAGACTCCTAGATGGAGAAGTGCAATTCATCACTCCAGAGAGCGCACCTCCACTGCTCTCAAGTCCAGTGGTGGCGTGCTTTACACCACTGCATCCGACGCTTTAGATTGTACTTGGTGATGTATGGCTTGGATGCAGCTGCTTGACCATGGAAACCCATTCATGAAGCTCCTGAGAGTGATCCATTCTTTCACAAATATTTGTAAAAACAGTCTGCATGCCTTTAATTTTATACATCTGTGGCCATAGAAGTGATTGGAACACCTGATTTCTGATCATTTGGATGGGTGAACAAATACTTTTGGCAATATAGTGTATGCTACAGCTTGCACAGTGGCTGCTTGAGTCTCATAACTCTACTGATGTTGACTTATCTAAACAGACATCTCTAATCTCAGGATATCCTCCCACATTTAGAAAGTAAAAAAAAAAATGTGCAAAGTCTACCCAACTGTTTTTGAGTAACAGCAAATCTGAGGTGAATATAACTATGTTTCACTTTGGAGTTAGAGATTGAAGAAATGTTTTGTTTTATGAATTTGTTTTGTCCCTGGCCTGTCTGCTAACTTTGTAAAATTCTCTTAAAGTCTTGTCTTTATTTCCATGGTATTTTGGTCTTTTTTAAACTGTGATCTGTTGCATTTAATTTTTAAGAAATATTTGTCCAATTCTTATCAAAGGTCAATATTTTGTATTGCAAAAACTCCAGACAACTGAAATTATGTTCATTATTGTTCAATAATTTTTGTGCAGAGCACACTGGGCAGCCTGATGAGTATTTACAGTGAATCGGGAGACTTTGACAGTGTGGAGGTGAGTGGAGATGTTGCCTTCTCCATTACCTATGAAGAACACACCCAAAGTCTTCACATCATAATCAAGGACTGCCGCAATCTAGCTTACGGTGATACCTCACGGCATCTCTCCAACCCGTAAGTACCTAAAGTACTAATTACTAAACTTCTGCCACACAGGTGTAGTGTGAATCTGAAGTAGGCACAATATTTTTGTAGCAAAGTTGGCCGAAACTGACTTTTCTCAGAGGAGTCATGCTGATTGTGTCTCTGAAAAAGGACGTATTTTTTGAGTAAACACATACCCTTCAGTGATGTTAACACATCTTTGATCAGAGGAGATAAGGTTTCTGTGTTTACAGAGCCTTGATACTTGCATCCCATAAGTGATTAGCTAAGCTTCACAGGAAATGCTGCAAAACCCCAGTAGTCATGGCTCTAAGAAACACTGTTTGACTTACTTTTCTGTTTTGTGTTTCAGTTATGTTAAATGTTATTTGCTCCCTGACAAATCCCACCAGAGTAAGAGGAAGACCAGAATCAAGAGAAACACTGTCAACCCTGTCTACAATGAAACATTGAAGGTGATTATTAATAACTGGGCTGCAACTGTTGACCATATACTGTTGTTTTAATAACACTCCCTGATTAGTCTCCTGCAAATAATATCTGCAGCCTCAGAAATCTTGTAATTGATATTGACATTGTAGACTGTCAAGTTGCTGTTTATAAATACCCCTTTTCAAGAGAAGTTTAATTTTTAATAATTTAATAAAATAAGATTCTGGACTGGTTCCATAATCGTATCAGCAGTCAGACAGGCTTTTGATCATCACTTTTTTTTTTTTTTTTAATTCCAACCAGTACTCCATCAGCCGTTCTCAGCTGACCACCCGCTCCATGTTAATATCAGTCTGGCATCATGGTCGTTTAAGCCGCAACGCTTTCTTGGGAGAGGTGGAAGTCCCCTCTGGACTGTAGAGACCTTGACTCTCCATACGAAGACCGTGCACAACTCAGGGGGAAGGTAGATGAAAGACATTTATTATTTTAACTGTATGATGTTCTCTGTGCTGAAGGGACCATGAAGATTTTTCTTGTAATGTTAATACTCCACCAAACATATTATATGTTTCTTACAAAGCAGATTTTTCCATGTTTTATACCTGTACTAGCTTCAGCCATCTAATATTGGTCACCTTTAGTAGGAATGCTTGTTCACTAATATCTCATATTTCATATGTATTTTATCTGTATTAACAGGCAGGCTCAGTTGTGCCAGTGTCCGCTTTTGCTCAGTACAAAGGAGACCTGGTGATCTCCCTTAAATACATCACACCTAAAAAGATGACACCTGTGAAAATCAAAGGTTAAAAAAAGTTAAGAAAACAGTATTTGCTCTGGCTCTGTTTTGAATTTCTAAGACTCTGTCTTCTCTTCAGGCAAAAAATCATCAGCTGAAATAGGGGGAGAGCTCCATGTCCTAATTAAGGAGGCCAAAAAATTTGATGGCAATGAAGCCTGGAGGCACATCAGACAGCTTTGTCAAAGGGTAACTGCTACAAACTATCAACTCCCGCAAAGTTTTCACATCAGCATTTGTCTTTTTAAAGTAGGTGTTTGTGGCTTTGCAGGTACTTGTTCCCTGCTAAGGCTAAGGACACAAAGAGGAAGACTGCAGTTGTGAAGAAGAGCCTCAATCCCCACTATGACACTACGTTTGTGTATAAGGAGCTGGCTCTAGAGCAGCTGAAGAGGATGTGTCTGGAACTGACTGTGTGGGACAGAGAGGCCATGCTGAGCAACGAATTCCTGGGAGGAATCCGCCTCAGCTCAGGAAAAGGTTAAATCTTTAGAAGGAAAAACACAAAAAGGGAAAAATGCTAACTTTTGAATGATTTTACAAACTCATAAAGCAGCCTAATTTTACTTTCAAATAGGTTTTCCCACACACTGAGTAGAAACAAAGGATAGGAGTTTTATTATGCATCTCAAAACATTGAAAATTGATTAAGAGGTGACTTTGAATGTCATTTGAAAGAATGACTTAGGCAAACTGGCAAAATTTGAGTCTCTTATTTTGTAGTTCATTGTTCTTTCAGACTTTGGTTTTGGGGGTGTAATAGATATAACAGCAAAGTGATGCTGAATGAATTATTTTCACAAAGAAATAATACATTTTACACCACCACCCCATTGTCACTAATAACAGCACTAATTCTGCTTCCGTTGTCTAATCTTCCCCTCTGCAGGCCTGGCAAAAACTGGAAAAGAAGAGGTGGAGTTGGACTCCGTTGGAGAAGAGGTCAGTCTGTGGCTAAAAATGATGCAGTACCCTGACTCATGGGCAGAGGGCACTCTACCGCTGCGGTCTATGATGGGAAAGGCAAAAGGTAAATAAAGGCAGCAGATGGCTGAATCCTCAAGTGATCCAAAGATTGAATAAATGAGCTGCTGTGGCCTCAGAAACATACATGAGACTAGAGAATGATTTTACTCAGCAAGTTTATAAAGCCAGAAGCTCGTCTACTAAACTGAGTGGTGACACTCTGTTCATTGGACTACTGGAAATCACAATCATATCTGCCTCCCTGTGAAAGGTTCATCCTTAGTTCAGTGTCTCTCTTCTGATGTTACTGTTAAAAATGTGCCAAAGTATCAACAACACTAAGTTGATTTTTAAGATCACTGACACTTTTTGTTTTAAAATTCAGTCTGTAAATACAATTATCATTTAAAATCTTGCGCAGTACTTAATATTGAAGTGTCATAAAATGTCACTCACTATTCCATATTGTGTATATAGAGGAACACGATGTGGGAAAACAAACTAACCTGGTATTATACAGAACTGCTGGTTTTTTATTCTATTATACTTGGTGTAATCAATATGACTGTACTTAAATACTTTCATAATATTTTATTTTTACAGCTTGAATTAAAGCCTGTTATTTGAAATATTTAACTATTGTTTTTAAATATAGATTTTAAATATATATTCCTTTTCAGTGTGATCAGTCACCTTTATCTCAAGGTTGCCTTGAAAATTCTGTTCACCCAATAAAAATTATCTAAACCCAACCTATGCTTGTCTTTACTCCCATAGCATTACATTTTTAATCCAATCTAGGCATTTTATGTCCACTTGAATAATGCAAGTTCAGAGATGCCCATGAAAAAGTCTTATGTATTACACAACAGTCCCTAAACAGATTTTATACGGAAAAACTATTTTATGCCATTTTTTATAAATCTGGACTATTTAGCAGTTTTTCATTGATTTTTCTGTAGTGTTTTTTTTTTTGTACAGATCTGAAATCAGGGCTCCAAGTGAAGTAGGTTTTAGAGAGGGGGTAAAACTTCAGTCCCTGGGCTGCCTGGTGGTGCAGTGGTTAGGGCAGGCAGTCCATACACAGAGGCTCCAGTCCTCGTGCGGCTGGTCACGGGTTCGACTCCTGGACCGGATGACCCTTTGCTGCATGTCTTCCCTGTTCTCTTTCCTTCACTGTCATATAAAGGCCACTAGTGCCAAAAAAAAAAAAAACTAGTCCTGGAGGGCCGCTGTCCTGCTTATCTTGGGGGCTAGTAGTTATAGCCATAGTTGTAGGTAGCTAAGACTAGAGTAGGCTCGTCTTAATCACAGCTTCGTCATAGTTGTGCTGCTATAGGCCTACGCTGCAGGGGGACGTCAACACAATCTGCTGAGTGGTGTCTCTACTGCTCTTCCCCCCTTTCCTTCCCTTTCCTCCTCCCTTCCTCCTCCAGCTCATTCATAATTGACCTTTCGGTAAGCACCGCCCCCTCCCTAGTTACTGTTGCTAGGTCGGACATTCTTGCTGCTCCTCCATTAAGGACAATGTTATCTTGCCATTTTTCCGATGCCTATCAACCATATTTACATTACACTAGAATAACCTGCAACAGTGACTCGAGGTGTCCAGAATGTTTGGAGGGACATTTTTATTCCCTTTAACAAGATAAAACAAACGGTGGAAATCTGCAGGCTTTGGTTCAGTTATGTGTCCATCCACACAAGCAACTGAACGTGGGGAAAGTTACAAAACACGCCAACATTTACTCCAAGGTAAGTTTACTTTGTTTATTAGATGATTGATTTAACCACCGTTTAGTAAAAGTAATACACATGAGCCAGGTCCTGCTTAAAGGCTTCTTCCTCTTAAAGTGGAGTTTTTCCGTGCCACTGTTTGGCTTAAAGGTTTTTTTTCTCCCTCTGTGGAAGTTTTTTACTTGCCATTATCCTTGATTTGGATTTAATATTATAATTTTAGTTAATGATATTTGCTCGGGGGTCATGCTCTGGGTCTCTGTAAAGCACCTAGAGACAATTGACATTGTAACAGACGCTATACAAATAAAATTGAGTTGAATTGAATTGAACCTCAGATGAACTGACAACTTCCTAGCCAACTTGTCCATCTTCAGTACAGAAATACATCTTCCCTTGAAACCAGAATTTCCAGGACTTAGACAGCCAACTCAAATTTGAGAGAAATTAGATGGAGAACAACTCGATTTATTTTGTGAAGAGGAAGGTTGAAAGGTGGCACAGCAAATGTTGACTACAAACTAGCACAGACTTGTGTTGGAAAAGCCAAGTTAATGATCCTGCACTGCAGTTATAGTTGGTCTATAGTTAGTCCAGTAACACACACTGTGAGTAATGCACTGTATATTCATTTCATGACGAGCCATTGGTTGGAGTCCTGAGAACCCAGACGTATCAATTAAGTTAAAACAAGCCCTGTTGGCCCTCTGTTCTTAAAATATTTTATATGTAATGATTTTATTATCATTTATTGTATATCTTTTGTTATTTTTTTTTCAGTTGGGTTGTATGAAATAACTGAGTTTTGCCATCAGTAGATGACATGTGTTGTCAAAGCTGCTCACAACAGAGACTCAGAAAAGCACATTGTCAACACCTTAAAAAACTCAAACTTCAAAGCAGTTTAACTGAACACTATGTTGTATTTTGTTTGATTATTTTTTTAACATGGCATTACTTTTTTATCAGACACATAGACTGGATCTGTGTAACATAGTCCATGTTGAACATGGTGTTGCAGAATGGACCATGTGACAGAGGTGGAACCATGTGACAGAGGTTCTGTAGTAAAGAAAATGCAGTTACACAGTAAATGGCTGATACAAGAGTGAAATTATGTAAATATATCTAATACAGCATGTGCTTTAACCACCATGAAATTGAGTTAGTTTGAATCGTTTGATGGTGAAATGCACTTCTTGGCTCTCAGCAGCTGTTAAAGTAGCTCTCCATCAGAATACTTTCCTAATTCTCCAGGCTAAGCGCGCTGCAACAGCTCTCAGCTGCAGGCAAGACAACAACTCCTCTTGTATTTGTCACAAACCCCACTTCTAAAAGAAAAAATACCCTTTTAAGCAGGTGATCTGTCAGAGTCCTCGGCTAGTCCTCAAGCAAAGCATTTTAGCATTTCAGTGTTGTACAGTATAGTGATCACATTTGAACATGAAGAACTGTTGACCTACAGTATTTCCCTTGAATGTTCCTCTGAACGTGCTTTCTAGATGTCTTTCCTTCCTTATCTTATGGATACTGATGATTTAATTGCTGTGGCAACCAAAAAAGGTTCATAAAGTTAGTTGCAGAAATCTTTCTGAAGCTCCAGCCTCTCTCGTTCGTCCTCATCCAACAGGAAGCTGTCAATGTAAGGGAACAGCTCATCTGCCGATACCGGATTAATGAAGCGTTCTCTGTCCATTCCACGGTTATCCAGCAGAACCATGCTGAAGTAGAATCTGGAGATTCTGAATACTTGCCTAACAAAACAAACAATACAAGGAAAAAAAAAAATTACAATCCACTATTGCACTGTGATAATTGGGAATAATCAATAATTTTAGAAAATAAAAATATAACTGTAAACTGTGGAAGAGGAGCTTAAGAACTTCCACAGTTCTGAACAGTGGAGACAGAGTCAGCAACCATCTGTTTCACATATGCAAAACATTTAGCTGCTAAAGAGCAAGATCCAAGCAGGCGGCTCATTTTATTTATAGAATTCCCAGCACATATTTGTGTAAGTGCATTCTGGTACAAACAAAGATTTCTAAGTCAAGTTATTTATACTTGTCAGGCCAGAAAAGGTTACAAATCCATCTCTAAAAGAGCTTATAGACAAATGTTGGAAAATCCAGACTACCATTGCCATAACCAGGGCACTTCACAATAAATTTTACTCCAAGACCAAACATATAATTGACTGCAATGTTACAAAAGGATCCAGGTAATTTCTAATACCTTGTTCATATTGTCTAAAGTTAATAGCAATATTCATCAGGAGAGAATGGAACAGTGCACGGCAGTGCTGCTCTCCAAAAAGAGCACTGCTGCTGGGCCTGGGCCATTATTCAAAACTGACATTCAGAATCTACAACCTACATTTCATTGCCTTGTACTGTAGCATGTGTAATGACAATAAAATTGAATCTAGTCTAACTGACAAAATCTTGCCCATCTCAGTTATTTCAGTTGTTTGAAATATTCAATAAATTACCATAAATAGTTAATCTATGTGTGTTTCCCTTCACTTATTATAAAAGTGCAAAGATATGTCCACTTTCAATAGAAAAAATATGCTCAAGTCTCTGTAATAATACAAAAGTCTTCCCAGTGGTCTATGAGGACAGATACAAATGAATAATCACTACTGATTGTAATCAATGTAAACTGTGCAGTTAATAGTGATATTGATTTGAGGACACATTGCTCAGCCCAGCTGCTATATACTATATACTAGAGATTACACTTCACAGGTCTGGAGGTCTAATATACTGATGGTAAACTAAACTGCAGCTTGACAGTTCTGAGTGTTTGACAGGTGACTCAATGGATCACCATAACCTTGTCGTCAAGGTAAGTCACTGAACAACTCATTCATTTGAATCGGGTGTGCTGAAGCAGGGAAACGTCTAAGACATGCAGGGCAGTGACCCTCTAGGACAGGAGTTGAGGACCCCTGATTGTCCACAGTCACTTAATCCATTGTTAATGTCACTCTTTGTAGTAATGCCACTTCTGACCACATGGGGGCAAACAGATCTGCTGTGATGACAAAAGAGCCACTAACGAATCTGTGCTGTATAGTGGCACATCTTTTGCCGTAATTTGACCATGTGGTCAGAAGTGATACTGGTACATAGAGTGGCTTTAATACTGGAACACTGAGCAGTGGAGCCCTTAGAGAAATGTTAGTGGCTTTCTTTATTTATATTTCTGTGGATACGCCCTTGATGCTGTGTCCTGCTTAGATGCAGTCATTTTGAGTTCCCTAACGTTACCATGATTTGTTCTTCATTCACTCAGTGCATGGCAGCAAGTACTACAGTAGACTGTGGGGCTTCTGTGTGAGTGGAGAGACTGAATGTTGGGAGATTTTTCCAGTCTGGAAAAATTGAGCAGTGCCCCTTACTCAAATTGCACAGTTGTTGGAAACATTTGCAGGAAAAAAAAAAAACTGTCTGTGTTCCTCTTTTGAGAAGAATTAGCTTCTCTGTGTCTTTGCCTATTTGTGGTGCAAAATGTTGGACTTTAAAAGACCTTCTAAACAAAAGACAAACATTTACTGTTGATGTTTTCATCACTGCTGTTAAAATCCCATCACTGCAACCCTGCAATTATTATAATGCCATTTTTAGTCATGTTAAACCTTGGTGAGGATATTTACCTTTTGAAGTCCTAACAGAGCTTTCTATTTTATTAGACTCTTGGCATTTAAAGAGTGAGGTGAAACAACTTTAAAACAACTTAAGGATGGAATTTTCCAATCTCAATGAACTGTTTTATTAATAGATGAATGATAAACCAGCCAAATAACCAAATGAGGAAGTATCGTTCTCACCTCAAGCCCTCAATGACCTCAGACTGAAGCTGACTTTCTTTAATGCGGCCTATCTCTCGAGGTGGAGAGCCCAGGAGCTCGATGACTGTTACATGTCGCAGGTCTAATCCACAGTCAGCTTTCTGGTGGAAGCAAAGGAAACAAGTTCTTCATAGTTTTCCTTGTTCTTTAAACTCTTTAGGGAGATCATGTGAGTAGAAAAATGGTTTCTTACTTGTATCATGAGGTTCTGTAGCTGGTAATCTGAGTCAGATATATTTGGAGCAGAGAGGATCAGCAGCCTTCTCTTTTCATAAAATTGATCCAGAAGAGCAGAGGCTGTCTTCACATCAGATTTTATCTCCATTGCTACAAAGGCAAAAAAAAAAAAACACACACACACACTATAATCCTGCAGTTATACTCTCCATATATACATACATTAATCCTAAGTATGTTTTTATATGTAAATCACAATTAACTCTTAATATTAAACCGGTGGTCTCTTTTTAATGTTTGAGCCTCAAAAAAAAAAAAACTGTGTAACCAAGAGATCCCCACATGTTGCAGGTGCCAGAAAAGATATTTCCTCTCACAGGGTTTTACTTTTCCAAAGAGAAAAATTTTAACAAAAAAAAAAAAAAAAGATGAGGGGAAAAAAAAGTTTGTGTCAAGCCAGATTTTTCTTGTGACCCTTTTGGGGTGAGAGGGTTTACCACTGTAGAATCAATGTAATATCAGTAAACCTATGAATGCAAGAGTTGTAACTGTAGCCTTTACCTATAAACATAGTCCAGTGTGGTTTATGCAGCTTGGTACTTACGGACACACTCGGCAGGCCCTCCGCTCCAGCTGCGGTTGAACTGACAGACACGACTAGCCATCCCCCTGCGCTCATAACCTCCGTCACAGTGGTATTCACATGTTGCACCATAGTTATTCCCATCAGAGGAGCAGCTGAGGTAACCATGCAGAGGCCCAAACAGTTCTGGACATCTTCTTACTGGATGGAGAAAACAGTGAAGAAATGCTGGCTTCAACTTCATGTGTTTTCATGACCCCAAAAAGGGAAAAAAATAAAAATTCAAGGCTTGGCAGCTTACCCTCAACACGTACAAGAAACTTGCAGGCAGCTCTGTTCCTGGCTTGATCATACACCTTATATCGAATAATGTTTGCTCCTTCTTTAAATTCAGTGCCTGGCTGCTGGCCCACTAACACCACACTGCAGAAAGACAAGAGAAGGTCAAGTGTTTCATTTAAAAGTCAAATGAAAGTGAAGGAAGAGAAAAGAACAACATACTCAAGTGATTTGTCAGCGGTATCTGTGGCAGTGGGGGGGTCCCAGGATACCACAGCAGTGAGCTTTCCAGGGTCAGCAACCTTGAGTCTTGACGGAGGACACTTGATCTTCGGAGGATCCATATCTGAAACAAACATCTGGTAAACTTAAAAAAAGAAACACTGGAGGCGTTAGAGGAAGGAAACTACTCTGAATGGCAGCATATTTTCGGACAGTGTAACTACTGCAGTTATAAAGAGAAGAATATGAAAGCTGAGGCCCTGCAGACTGCAGTTTGATTTCAATCCAAAGAAGAGGAAAAACAGGAAGTGCGCTTGTTTTGTGAGATTGTGAGAGTGTCCACAGTGGAGAGAAAGATAGACTTGACAACAGTGTTAGATTGGGACTACAGGATTCAAACCTGCAGGACTGAATCTAAAATTCTGTTATGGTTCACAGAATTAAAAAAATTTAAAAAGAAAAGTGTTTAAAATGTACACATTTGGCCTGCTCTATTGAAAATGCACCTGAACACACTGGCTGTGCTCCACTCCACGACCCCATGCGCAGGCAAGTGCGTGAGTGCTCCCCCTCGAAGCGATAGCCAGGGCTACAGGTGAAGTCGCACCTGGAGTCCACAACAAAGCCTTGACTGCAGGTGTATCTACCGTGAGGGATGAGGGGCAGTACATGGCAACGGATCTCTGAAGAAACATGACCATGAATACGCACAGTGCGATTAGAAACAGATCAGTACTGCAAAGGAAACTAGCAATGAAAGTTTTACAAATTACATTAGGTTTTAGATATAAACATTGCACTTATTAGTCGTTCTGGTATTTCTTGGTCACATAAAGGGACCTTCAAATCTCCACGTACTGCGACAAAAAGAAGTCCCAGACCAGCGGCGGTTGGCGAGGCACTGAATCGAGCTTCTTCCCAGCAGCCGATACCCTCGATCGCAGGACATCTCACAGCGGGTTCCCAGCGTACTCCTGTACGCTTACCTCGAGGGGAATGGCAGGTCACCTCACCGTTGGTCAGACTCAGAGGATTACACCAGTAAGGGTCTATTCAGAAAGACAACTCAGATGTGTGAGGAGCAGGAATGATGCACAGCAGACCACTGACCTGTAGCTTTGTGTTACCTGCTCAAAAACAATAAATGCTGAGACCAGCATATTTTGCTCATATATAAAAACATCTCTTATTCGTTGATCAGTTCCCTTTATGGCTGTATCTTAGAATCAATGGCAGAAAACTTTCTGCAGCTCAAGCAGGATAAAACTGGAGTGTTGGTCTGATGCTCAAAGAGAGAAACCTAATGTGAAACTGTGAATGCAGGCAAACAAACCCTCAGAAGTCCCTCAGGTTGTACTCACCTGAAGAACAATGCCAGTGTACGACCATTTCCCTCTCAAGCCAGCACAGAGACTCCACTGCATGCTTTCATCACCCGCAGGATTGATTACTGTAACACTCTGCTTTCTAGACTACCCAACCCCTACCTGTCACTTTTAGAATGATTTGAAGGTTATTTTACTAGTCTATGAAACTCTTGTTTATAAAGGTCTTGGTTCCACCAATTTATCAGACTTTTTTTTATCCTATAAATCACCCAGAACCCCTGGGTCTTATGGTAAGAAGTAAGTAAGAACTAAAAGCCTTGGGAAGGGTTTTCCTATTAATGGCTCACTTTTGTGGAACAGCTTTCTTGAAGACTTGGTAACCTAAAACCAAACACAAAGCCTAACTTTTTGCTCTAGCTCTCATTTGATTATAGGTTTTCTTACTTTTTTTATTTGTCTATGGATTTATATATATTTTGAATATATTTTTTGTTCAGTCCCTTATCAAATTAAATATTTTATTTCCCAACTTATTCCAAACTTTTAATAACTGCTTCATCAGTTTATTTAACAGTCCCCAGAGCAGATGTGCCTCACCAGGTAACATTATGTAAAGTCACAAATTTATGCATAATTGGTGACGTGTTTTTTGAGTGATAGGTGTTTTGCAGTCTATGGTGTTGATGTCATCACTGAACATTTTCAGTTAACTTTACGTCTGGGCTGTGAATAAGAATGAGCAGTGCATTATTATTTTAAGGGTAATATGGCTTGTTGTGAATAGTTAATAGTACTAACTGTCTGCCACAACTATCTCTGTGTTAGCCTGGAAGGGTATGGGGGTGAAGCTTAACTTGGCAGCAGCTTACTGGCAGCTGTCTTTATCACAGTCAAAGGCTGCTGCCAGTGCTAACCAAAGGATAGCCTGTACTTTGTCATCCATGGGAGGTGCCAAAACAGCCAGATTCCCCAGCCAAGCCACCCTGTACGTTGGCCTCGACCCCTCCATCTTGGCAAACAAGACCGCAAGCCAATGGTCAACCAGCTACTTTTGCCCAGACCTCCCCTTGAATCAGAATGAATGCAAGGTCACACAGTTAGCTTAGCATGAGCTAGGCCAGGTTAAAATAGCTAGCCTGTGCTGACTAAGGTTCGGTGGGCATGTTCCAACCAGTTGCTTGTTCATTCCACCTATGAATGAACCAGAATTGGGCAGAGTCAGCACCTTCCAATATGGCGTCATAAAAAACTGGCTTCAAACTGAAAAAGTATGGGGATGGTATCAGGATTTGTCCAGTTCTTTTTATACAGTATGTTTAAATGCCAGTTTGTGCTATGTAAAGTACTTTATGCTGCAATCTGCTGTATGAAAGGCTCTATACAAATAAAGTCTGATTGATTGATCTGTATTATCTAGCATTAGATCTATTACCTGTCACAAAAGCTTTGCATATTTATATACTAGACGCTGACCCTATGTCACTGAAGGAGGTTAGATCTATGTCATTTGGCCCTCCCCAGTGATGGTTTTACATACACACCTTTGTAGTCAAGTTGAGGGGTGTTATCTTCCTCTGCAAAGTCATTGTAGCTGTCGTACACTGTGGTCCCTGCTCCAGCTGGAAAGACAACAAACAGAGGTGCGTGAAAAACAGCAAACAAGCGTTCATGCATTTAAGATGTCGAAGATGTCAAACACGAGGTAAGTGGTCAGGGAAATATTATGACTGAAGCACATAATATGCTGGTCAGAGAGGCAGGACACCATTCTCCCCACATATCCACAAATACATTTCAAGCTTCCCTTAACATTCCAGCAGCACACAGACGCCTGGATTAGTAATCAGTGGCTCTGATGGAAATTTCAGCAATGTGTAACCTGTACACCTGGCTTAAAGTTCCTGCTTTGGAAAAATATAAGCCTAAATTCTTCATATCTGTATCTAATAGGTTCCTTCTAACTGGAAATGACATAAACAAGTAACAAATAATGAAAGGCTTTGTGTGAGACAAATTCAATCAAATTAGATTTTTTTTTTTTTACTTTCTTATTAATGATAAACCCTTTTCCTGCCACCACCTTTAGTATGGAACCGCTACCAATTTGGGTTAAGGAGGCTGACACCATCTCCATTTTTAAAACTAAATTGAAAACATTATTGTTTAGTAAAGCCTACAGTTATTCTAAACAATAGTCTGTAAGGGCAAATAGTTATAGCCATAGTTGTAGGAGCTAAGATTAAAGTAGGCTCGTCTTAATCACAGCTTTGTCATAGCTATGCTGCTATAGGCCTACGCTGCAGGGGGACGCCAACATGATTTACTGAGCGGTGTCTCCACTGCTCTTCTCCCTTTCCTTCCCTTTCCTCCTCCCTTCTTCCTCCTCCAGCTCATTCCATAATTAATTAGGAGCTCCTTGTTACTGTAACTGCTCCAATTTCTTTCCTGTAGTTTGTTGGGCTGTTTTGTCCCCGTTTTTTCTCTTTTCTTTCTGTATGTTTGCAGGCCAGAGTTTCCTGAGTTGCATGCTGACTTGCAGTTCCATCCTCTGGCCATCCCAGCGTTTACCTCCACCTGTGTGTGTAGATGTGTTCAGGGTGCCGGCTGGTGTGGTGACGGCGACCTAGTCCTCTGACCGTCTCACCTCAGTGCTGCTACCTGCATCTGTTTATGTTTATGTAGTCATTTCAGTCAGTCATTTGTGTGCTCTCCTCTCTCTGTCCTACATCCTCTCTCTGTCCCTTCTCCCCTCTTTTCTTTCTTTACCCAGCTGGCCTTCAGCAGGAAGGTCCCCCCATATGAGCCAGGTCCTGCTCAAGGTTTCTTCCTCTGAAAGTGGCTTAAAGGTTTTTTTTTCTCCCACTGTGGGAGTTTTTTACTTGCCATTATCCTTGTTTAGGATTTAATATTATAATTTTAGTTAATGATATTTGCTCGGGGGTCATGATCTGGGTCTCTGTAAAGCGCCTAGAGACAATAGACATTGTAACAGACGCTATAAAATAAAATTAAATTAAATTGAATTGAACCACAGCAATGTAATGGCTCTTATAAATGCGAACAAGCTTTTTACACATCTCCATTAGGATTTCCAGCCACTCCCCTTCTGTGATGATGTCCAGGCAGATGACATTTGAAGGCTTCCTTGCCATTACTCTGGTCATTTGACTTTGGATGGGATTCAGATCTTAAATAATCCCAGGCCTCTCTAGAATGTAATTATATAACCATTTTTCTACCACACTGGCTCTATTTTAAAGTCTTGTTGGAAAATCCAATAATGGCCGTGGCTAATGTTCTGTGCTCCTACTGAGTCACCAGAATCTTCACGTGCAGTGGTTTTGATGATGCGATTCGCTTGACAAAGTGTCCTTGCTTGTTCATCAAGAAAAAAAAGAGAAGCAAACCATAAAGCATTACATTCTGATCCCCCTGCTCGACTGAAGGGATGTCTTGTTCTCTTTCACTGAACAAAAGCCATGTGTCCAAATCTTTCTGTTTTATTGTTTAAACACAGAACTGTTTTTGCAAGTTGTTCTTGCTTACAATTTCAAGATTCTTCAAGAGTCCCTTAGTGGCAGTTCATAGTTGATCTCTGAAAATGAGGTCTATATTAAGATTCCTGGAGGAAAACCTTGTGGAGCAGCTAAACAATGGAAGCATGAAAAACTTAATACTCTGTTGTTTTCTGCCCATCAACTGGCATTAACATGTAACAAACTACATGTTTTCATTCATGCCTCACTTCAAGGGAGTCTCTTTTTGGACTTTCCTATGTCAGCCTAGCATGGCTCAAGTACTGCACGTTTTGCACAATAAATAATTTCACCATTACAGTCTCCTTTTTCTCAAAATGATTCCATGTTTGTATTTATGTTCCAAACTTTAAACTATCAGCCTCCACCCATTTCTGCTCTGCTTTAATAACTTCAGCTCACTTTTGTCTGTTTTCTTGCACACCTGGCATCAACTAAATAAAAAAGGTCATGTTAACACAGATCGTTCAGGAAGCCATGTGGATTAAACTAGTTGTAAGCATTTTCTCATAATGAGTCCAGTGTTCTCAGTAACACTTCCCCAGAATAATATCCCCCCCTCTAGCAGAGGATTAGTCATACAGGAAATAAACAAGCAGAGCTCATCAGTCCAAGACGCTGCAAGACTCCAGAAGCAGCAGACATTACTTTAAGCGTTATGCACTACCATGGATATGGAAGTTAAATGCAGTTGTGAGATATGTTACTTTCACTGAATTGATGCTTTTTACTCTAAAAGTGTATAGAATTTTCTATGGCTCTCAAATGAAGCTGAATACCGAGACACTGACACACATTATGCGTCATTAATAGTCCAGACTTTAGTGCAGAAACATGCACCAGTCCATGCAGCAGGGTTGAGTCACATCACAAGAAGGTATGGTCTCTTCAAAGCTTTATCCATCTCCAATGACAGAGCTGCGGAAACAACAGGCATCCTTTCGATCCCTCTGCAACACCATCTACATTTATGAGCGCCCCTGGGCTGCTCTCAGGTCACGTTATCTCACAGGTTTAAATGAAAAAGGCTTTTACTCGCTCCTCCCCAGAGGTGGGGGGGCTGCTCAGTAATTAACTGGCAGTGATTGGAGCCGAGCTGTAATTAAACTGCCTGGCTTTCGAGAAGAGAGGAGCATCCAAGGAGGGCTGGGGCTAATGTTAAATTAATCTTTACTGGAGTTTGGCCAATTGCATGTTGGGAGATGTTGAGAAGGAGATTTTTTATTCCTGAGAGGAAGAGTGAACTTCATTTGCATTCAGCACATCTGGGTCTAATTCAGATGTTGCTATCGCTGAAATGAAGGTATTTCCCAGCTGCAAGGCAGAGGGATGAATGTTTGAGCAACCTGGGCTGCCTCCAGCGATCTAATATATATAACACATTTTTATCAATTGCTTTAAAAGCCGCAGTAAAACAAATTTAGACTTTATTTTCTACCAATATATTTTACTTTTCTTCTAGAAGATTAAAAAAAAACTTTGCTTGAACAAGAGAATGTTTGATTATTTCAGCTGATTAATAAACAGAAAATCTATATGTATCTTTTAAAGTGTGTATTATTTGCCAAAAATAACATCATTATGTTGTTCTTCTTAAAACTAAGAAGTTGACTTAACTAGTGATCAAGAAAATGTATTAAATCCTCATATATATATTCTGTGCATTAAAATCAACCCCCCATTATTAAAACAGCAGTCTGTGTTTAATTCTAAGAGGCTGCCAACATCATGTAACAGTAAAAACAGGTCATATTTCTCTGAGAATGACTGACTCAGCCGTTCTTCATCCAGTTGCGGAATAAGGCATTTTAATGCAAAAAATAAAAAAATAAATCTTACTTAGAGCTAACACGGAGATACAAACATGCATGGACTCACCTGTGAGGTTTAATAAGATGAACACAGCAACAGAGCGCCTGATTCGCATGTCAGAAACTCAACGATAACACTCCTAGAGAAAAAAAAAAAGAAAAAAAAGGAAGTTTTTGTTCTGGCTGGTGACCAGAGTCCAACACAAAAGATTAAAGTCAAACACGAGGGGCGTTTGCAACTGGTATGACAACAGAAACGGTTCAAATCTTTGACTTGTTCCAATCCTCGTTGAAGACAATAAACGCCTCCGTCTCACTGGGATGTCAGCAGTTTTAATGAAGCCAGACGATCCTCCTGGTTCATCGTCAAAGTCAAAACCACTTGGTGGCGCTAAAGCGCTTCTTCTGTCTGTGTCTCCTCCCACTGCTGCATTAAACATGATGATCTGAACCGTTTGGTTAACCTCACACATTCATGAATTTTGATTGTGTCGCTTTTTATTGCTGCAGAATGATTGTTTAGCTTTTATTGTGAAACTTTTCCAAAACAAAATAATTCATTGAAAAATCTTTTAACCTAACAATTACCGCATTTACTTTATTTGTATTTGAGGACCTATAACAACATATACTGACAAAATGAGAAAATACTTATGAGGCTACTAATCAGAACTCGCGGGCTGCTTAATAGTAAACCGAAGGATTTTGGAGAACAGCCCACGGGAAACATTACTGCTAAAAAGCATATATATTAACGTCTGTGAAAGAAAAAAAAATAGTCTTAATGTTTATATTTCAACGAGTGCCACGTTGTGATAATTTTGTTTACCATGCTGATGTAATTCCGACAAAACGTAACTGTGTCATTTCACAGCGCCGCGTCCGTAAAGACGGACCAAATTGGACAGGAAACAGCGGTGCTCCTATCAAAATAAAAGCATACATTCTTGAAGCGCAGGAAAAAAAATGCTGCGTTGCAGTTAATCGAGACGAGGGTAGATTGGGAATAAAATGGGTCGGGAAATCAATAAAATGAAGGCACTTTCAATCATATCAAGACATTTATTGTTGTGAAAGAGATTACAGCTATTATTTCAGGGAATGTAACAACTGACACATTTCAAAACTTAAGATAGTAAGTCCTGGCAGGTGACTCGGCGCAATTATCAAATGTATGTGGTAAACCGAAAGTAATATGTTTATTTCATTTTGAGTCTGCATGAGAATGTGTGTTAAGTGAGCAGCTGGCGTCTTCGGGGTTTGTTTTATTTTGTTCAGTGTATCCGCTTTCTTAGTCGTGTTTTAAGGTTGTTACTCCTGCGGATTTGACTTTGGTCTGGTCAGGGGAAAAGCTCTTTATCCCTCCAGGAAAGTGACTCTGGGTTAGTGACGACACTTCCCCTCTTTCCTTGGATTTATCCCTGAACTTTCTCACCCCCATCTCCCCGTCAAGACACTTTTGAGAAGGGAACTTTTTCTTTCCTTTTTTTTTTTTTTTTTTTTTTTTAATTTTCATCTCTGAAATAAAACTCCAACATGTCTCCACCGTCTCGACGGCTGCAGACGAAGCCGGTGATTACCTGCCTGAAGACTTTCCTCATCTCCTACAGCCTCATTTTCTGGGTGAGTCGCTGGACGCGTAATGGGGGACTAGCGAAGAAATAAACGAACAACAATGGGCTCAAAGCGGCCGACGTGCCAACGGGGCTAACGACAAAATCACAGCAGAAGCTAAACGTGTTGAATAAATGCCCGCCATCAGCAGCGGAGCCGCTTTTCATGTTCACAAAACAGCCACTTGTTGAAAATGCAGCAGCCGTTGGAAGACGCCGAAGGTTTTTAGCATTTGTCAACGTTTCTGAATCGGCCGTTAGCTATCCGTGTCTCAGTAAACAACTGTAGCTGCTGGAAGTCATTGGACAATTTAGATAAAGCGGTTTTTAGCTCCTTCCGCGTTCAATTTCCCATAAAATGTTAACCTCGATTAATCAATCAGTTTAAGAGCAGAGATACGTCATCACAAGGTTGTTTTTTTTCTCGAAATTGAGTCAAAATTGTCAAGATTTTTCAATAGGTAAATTCATTTCACATGTACAATTTGGTTGACATTTTCAGTAATGTATAAAAAAGAGTAAATTTAATCCAAAATACTTTTGGTGGTTAGGAACCAACAAATTAACTGTTATCAGATCCTTGGTTTTTTATTTTAGTCTTTGCTTTATAATCTTGCCAGTCTAAATCTATAAGAAATGGGGGGAAAAAAAACTTTTTCACTTCAAATATCTTTTACATTTTCTCAAAAAAAAAAAAAAAAAAAAGATCTAAATTTCAGTGTCCCTGTTCATGGTAATTAAAAAAAGAAGAAATAAATGTTTTAAATTCATATATGCAATTTTATATGCCGAATTATGTTTCAGTTATTAAAATGTACCAGATATAAGAACAAACTTTTTTCTACTAACCTTAAGTTTGAAATAAACGCAGCAGTCAGATAATTTTGTTTAATTAACACACAGCCTTCCTCGAGGATATGAAGCATTATCATGTAAACTGATTGCACACTTCACTTAATCAAATTACTTTTTGACATTTACATTTAAAACTTGGTGCATCTGACAGTTTGCTTAATTCTGCTGCACAAAATGTGTTCTTGGGCTTTTTAAATGGCAAATTCACTGTTTGGACGGGCTACAGCTGCATTAGAGAGCACTAATGCTTTCTAATGTCTATTTGATAAAATTGTCTTCCTTAGAGTTTACACTGCATCTTGGAGAGGCCTCAGTTGTGAAAAGAGCAGGGTAAATAAGGATAATTAAGTCTTCTTTTATCTTCTTGTGATCATATTATTTTAGCACTATCATCACATAGCTGCCATCAGTTTTTTCCAGCATAACTTGTTTTTATGAGCCTTCTATCTGAGAAGGCTGTTAATATATGGTACGCTATATCGCGTACCATATAATTCTTTGTGTGTTTTATTATTTAAATAATGAAGATGACAAAGCTGTTCAGCTGAGCACGCACACATTCATATACACTAATGTTGTATAGTGTAAAAGACACCAGTATATATATATATATATATATGTATGTATGTATGTGTGTGTGTGTGTGTGTGTGTGTGTGTGTATATAATAGTTTAATTAAATGGACTTTTACTGTAATTTAAAATTAAAGTTAAGCATTTAAGATGATATTTAACACCATGAATCCAACCTTACTTAATTAATTTAACGGTGGTGGTTATTTTTTTATTCATTCATTTTTATTTATTTATATATGCTACCCTCTTCAAAGTATTTCAATCATTAGTTATTTCAGCCAGTATGCACTGATTTGCATAAGTGTAGACCAGTGGTTCTCAAACCTTTAATGCTACGTACCACCTGAGAAACTACTGAGCTCTTTGAGTACCACCATGATGACCAATTTAAAAATTTAGCCATATATGCCTTCTCAATTAGCTTTAAACACACAGGAGAGATGTTTATTCCTTATTGTGGTTATTTATTATTACCTGAATTTCAGTTGAAACGTTGTATTTATAATTAGGGATGCACGCGATTAGTCATCTAAACGATTAAATGTCCGCTCACTTACTAGTCGGCACCAGAAATATTAGTCGTTTAAACCAATTTGTGTTTTATTCATGTACAAGGCCGCTTAACTGTCATACAGCCGCCCGCCACTAGTCGGGGCTACAGAGCCGTCAGACAGCCGTCCTCTCCGCGGCAATGCTCGAGTAGACTGGAAATTTAAAACGGCACGGTGGGAAGATAGTCTCGCAAAACCAGCGCGGTGTGGTGGTACTTTAATCTAGAAAATGAAAACAAGGTAGTGTGTAGACTGTGTCAGAGACAACTGGCATACAATCACTCGACTGGAGCAATGCGCAACCACATTCGACTCAAGCATTTGGATGTTAATCTGCACGAGACGACGGCTGCTGATGCTAGCGGTGCTGATGCTAGCGGTGCTGATGCTAGCGGTGCTAGCCACACTCAGGCCGATTTGACATTGTTTACCCAGAGATGTGTTCTCCCGTCCGGTCTGAGAGGATAACCCAGCTCATCACGATAATGACTTCGCAAGATATGCTTCCACTTAACTTTGTGGAAGGTAAAGGCTTCAGGAAGCTAATGGAATATGTTGAGCCCGAATACACCGTACCGGGACGCAAACTGATAACTTCCAGGCTGGAGCGCATCTTTTTTTTAGACTAGTCGACTAGTCTTAAATAAAATTTTCGTTTAGTCGACAGGGAAATTAGTCGCCGGGAACATCCCTATTTATAATGCATTGACAAGTCTTGACGTTCCCCCGCGTACCACCAGAGAGCGCTCGCGTACTACCCATGGTACGCGTACCACAGTTTGCGCACCACTGCTGTAGACAAAGTGACCAACCAAATGTTTATTTTTCAAAATTTATTTTTCCACAAAACTCAAAAAATCTATTGGATATCTCTTTGTAGCTTTTTAAGGAAAGAGTTGCTTCAGGTATAGACATCCTGAAAGCAGTCTAAGTGTTATATTTTAAAAACACTTTAAAACATCTGCATAGTGTTCTCAATTTCATTCCAGCTTTTTATACATCCATCACCTTGTGTTGTTTTAAAGGAAGCTTTGATGTTTCAGTGTGCACCAGCATTAACTACAAAACTGTTTGAATGAGCGTATTTGATCGAAATCATTAGTGCTTTATTTAATTCTAGTACAAAGTTTCACAGTTCTATCCAGCACACTGGACAAATATTAAAGTGATGTCAAACATATATTTCTCAGCTTGACAGATGTGAGTGCAAAGTAGGCTTCAGTTAATATTATTTCCATATAATTATTTTCACAGGTGGTGAATAATCACTTGGCCATAAAATGTCATAAGTTAAATTTCCAGGGGAAATGTACACAGCAAAAGGATGACAGATAAGATTACACTTAAGCTGATGATGATGGGGGCAGGTGATACAGAAGATAAGCAAATGTTTAACAGTTGTAGGGAAGTTTGTTGTAATTATCAGGTTCTGCTAATTGAATGCATTGATTAATGTTTTTTTTTTTTTTTAATGAAATGCTGGTAGTTTTGTGGCCAGGAACATTGTTGTGCGTATTTATAAAATGCCAAACAGGAGAGGAACCCGACCCCAACCCCCCACACATCAGTAATGGACTTTGGGTGGCAACCGTTGCTACCCATCAGTCTGGGAAGGATTATTGGGCCATTTCCAAACACATTTTAGCTCATGCTACAGAGAGAAATCATTCACAAATAGGAAAACACTCAACAACTATCAATCTTCCCAAGAGTGATTGTTCCTGCAAGTTCACTTTGGTTATACCAAAAAATACATTTTTTGGGGAAAAATAGCAAGTGGTACATCTCAGAGTCTGCAGGCATTAGTAAACATATTAAATGTTAAAGTTCATGATAGTACGACTGTGTTAGTATGGCTCTTTTGGGAAGGTTCCCAATGTTTCACAGCCTGCAAAGTTGCATTTTAGCAAGCCACAAGACTTCTGAAAAAAAGAGGGGATGTTTGACCATACTTCCCAACACGATGTTTTTTGATGATATCTTCACAAACTCCATGGTCAGTTGTCAAGCACAGCAATGGAGTGGTGATGGTTTGGGGTTGGTTTTACATACAGGATCTGAGCACATGGCTAGTCATTGGGTCTCATTCATGAAATCTTTGTAAATCTGTGAATAGATTTGCACATTAATCACCTCCTTACTATAATTCAGCTGTTTTTTTTTTTTTTCATAAGAACGTGTGTAAGTTAATGAATGCCAACTGATCGTAGGTGGGAGGCATGCTCACCAAGGTTAATAATTAACATAAATCCTGCCCAGGGACCACGCTATAAAGAGGTGTGAAAGTGCAGACTACCAAAACGTCATACTTAAAAGGATTTCAAGTTACTGTTGCTGAAGGTTTTACAAACTGAGCCATGAGGTGTATTTAGTTTTTCCACTTCCTGTCTTTGTATTTTGACTACATTTTTTCTTAAAAAAAAAAAAAAAATCATATGGTGTAATATGTCATGTGTTGTTGTTAATCAGAAGTTGTGTATACCTGAGGGCCAGATCATTTTCTAAATCATGTCGAGGGTGATTTTCTTTTTCACATGACCGCGGATAAAGAAAGTCCATTTGCACAAATGAGACTAAAACACTTACACATCTTTTTTTTTTTTTTTTTTTAATTAAGGGATCAGGTGTGAGTATGCAATATGTAATATTTAATAGAACAGGGTTCTATTGAAGTTTAAGCATTACAGTGTTTGTGGAGGTTTCTGAGAACCTGGGCCAGAAAAATTGCTCATCAAGTGCAAAGACATTAGCCCCAAAAATGGTTGCTTTCTGTGAGCAGTGTTCCTAAGATTATGGAGAGAAGTCGAGGACTGTTGGAAAAACCCTTTGTCAACAAGAAACAAACAAACAAACAAAAAGTCTGAGGTCAACGTGTGAAGTGTTATGTTTGGAGAAAAAGGCTTTGTCCCAGTTCAAGAACATTATATCCTCTGTGAACCACCACAGTGGCTGCATCAGGGCTTAGTTTGTCTGCCTCTGGGAGAGGATGACTTGCTGTCATTGACTGAAGAGTGATGTCTGAATTACCAATGTATTCTAAAGGAAGATAAACTGAACTTTAAGAGAAACTAGCTAATTCAGCAAGACTAGCATCCTCAAAATATGGCACACAATTGATCTGTTTTCTCATTTCACTACTAATATAAGACATAAATTAATCTATCAATTCAGTAAATGAGAGCAAAGTGATTGCTAGTGTAGCTGTTTTTACACTTCATTTATTTACATAGAATAAACATAAGCTTGTCTTCAGTGGAAAATGAGCTCTTATCGTTGCTGTCGCTGTTGATCTTTAGATGGATGAAATAGCCAGCTGAGGTTAATGCTGCTGCTAACACAAAGTTCAGGTCAGTGCTTTTATCTGGCAATTTATTGAAGCTGGCTGTTGGAGCTGTCACCTCCCCTCAGGGTAATGACTCATGTGGGGGCTTAAAAGAAGATGCTGAGATTAGTGAACCACAGGTTGAGGCTAGAGGCTTTTTCCCAGGTGTGTGTTTTACTAAAACTGATGGCTAGGTAAATAAAACACAACATTGTAATCGGGTATCTTGTGAGTTTATCAAATGTAAACAGGCTTTATCCCGTGTGTCACTGCACGTCTTGTCTCAGATATACAATCTCCCCTCCAGCTCATCTGCATTCGCTCCCCT
Source organism: Hirundichthys speculiger (assembly GCA_018398805.1). Taxonomy (NCBI): domain Eukaryota; kingdom Metazoa; phylum Chordata; class Actinopteri; order Beloniformes; family Exocoetidae; genus Hirundichthys; species Hirundichthys speculiger. The sequence continues at coordinate 1,216,625 of JAGFBZ010000849.1, read as the reverse complement.
GAGCACAGGGTGGATTTGATAAAGGACGCCTGTAGTGTTTTTCTTGAATTCAGAAGTTCGTGGTCATGTAAAAATCTCCTTAATATGTCAGATTTGGATCACTGGTCTCTCGGAGTAAGTAAGATATCGACCACATTTCTGTAGATTTGATAACTCAAAAGGATTATTTGACAAGCTTCCACTGAACACTAACCATACCAGTAAGTGAGGTGGGTTTGAGCCTTTAATCGTAGGGTTTTGTGTCAGTCACTGCCCACTGAACACTTCTTCATCTTTCACTCTGTCTCTTTGATGCTCGCGCTTACCTGCTCTGCTGTCTCCAGCTCACAGGCGTGATCCTGCTGGCTGTCGGGGTGTGGGGGAAGGTGAGCCTGGAGGCCTATTTGTCCCTGGCTTCTAAGGAGAGCACCAATGCACCATATGTTCTCATTGGGACTGGATCTACCATTGTTATTTTCGGACTGTTTGGATGCTTCGCCACATGTCGCGGCAGCCCATGGATGCTCAAACTGGTAAGTGAAGGAGCTGTAAGAACTCTTCCCTTTCAGATTTTAACCTGATGTAACTTGTTTCTATTCTGTCAGTATGCCATGTTCTTGACCCTGGTGTTCCTGGCTGAGCTTGTGGCTGGAGTTTCAGGCTTCATCTTCAGGCATGAGGTGAGGACACTGAAATTTACAATTTTTTTTTTTTTTTTTTGGTTAAGGAAGTACACTATACCAGCTTATTAAAATATGTAATGTACTTTGTTTTGAATTGAACAGATCAAGGACAAAATGGGCACTGCTTTTAGAGATGCAGTGAAGCACTACAATAGCACGGGCAAGATAAGCAGCGCTGTTGACACCATCCAGACAACTGTAAGTGAAAGGTGTTCCTTCATACTGATACTTTAAATCCTGACTGTACAAATTTTACAAACCAACAGTCTCAACAGCACCATCTTTCTTGGATGCTGGTCCTGTTACTGCTAATGTTTGCCAAGTAGGTAACATTTGCAGTGACTTCATTCATTCTGTTGCATAAAGACATTTGTGTGACTTTTCCAGTTGCATTGCTGCGGAGTGAAAAATTACACTGACTGGAAGGACACGAATTACTTTAATGAGAAGGGAATCCCAAGCAGCTGCTGTAAAGCCAGCAGCAGCTGCTCGCCAGAGACCCTGAAAGACCTTGACAAAGCTGGGAAAGAAGTGTACACAACGGTGAGTTAGAAGCAGCCGCAGTGAACAATTGGGCTAAAAAAAACCAAAAAGAAAACGCTGCTATTGTGTTTGAAGTAAACTCTGAGTCTTTATTTTTCTGCTTTCTAGGGCTGCTTTGCATTGGTGACCAGTGTGATGGAAGCCAACCTGGGAGTGATTGCTGGGATCTCTTTTGGGATTGCATTCTTCCAGGTGTGCCAAATACTCACTTACCCGTATGTCAATTTAGGCAAAGGGCGGAAGTGAAAATGTCAATAGCACCATGTAGAAAAGTAGATGAGTTTGCTTCAGTCATTTGGTTACGTCTGGTTCATGCATCTGCATAACAGATACACACGAACACTACGCAGTCTTTAGGGTTTATACTTGTCTGTTGCTATTTGCGTCACTCTGTATTTACACCACCAAAAACTAGGCACTGCTGCAGGTTTATATAATTAATAATAATCAACCTACCTCAAGACTTACCTAATTTGAAATCTATAAATTATAATTAATTCATTTCAATAATGAAATCAGATGTGGTAAAGTGGAATCTAATCCCGCTCACAAGTTTAGCGGTTAAAATGAACGTTTTTTTGAGATTGCTGTGTATATAATACAGACTCTACCAGTAGAAGAACAGGCAAAGATTTAGGAGTGGTATAAATTCACCTCAAGATGCATTTGCCGGGGAAAATATATCATGAATAAGATTCAGAACTCAACAGTTGCCCAGAATTAAAGGGGGATTCGCCCTGCCCTGTTTTAAGAGCTATCATCAGGCTGCACAATTAAAAACTCTGTGAACCTGTCCAGTCAGACTTACAGGCCAAGATGGAAGGACATTGAATGTCTCACAACAAACAATATTCCAATACAAGCCATAATAAATGATAGAAAACTGAGAGAACATCTTAAAGAGGAGTTAAATCCATGGCTGGATGTGTCGCTTGACACATGGTTCAAAATTATCTTAAAGAAAGGCCTGACAGAGCAGAGTTGGGTACTGCAGTGGATTGTTCATGATTCAGATTTCACACCAAAAAAGCAGATGACAGGTTCAGCAGATGAGACGGGGGATCAACAATATATTGGATGCTTTTTAAAGAAGGTTATTGAAATCTTCCAGGATCTAAAATATCAATATGGCTGAAACAATCAGTTTTTTTTACAGATGCCTACAGATGAGACATTATATTGAGCAAAACAAAAAAAACAATTAAATGTGGATGAGGTTGAGTTGGGAATTATTATTACTATTTATCTATCTATGATTCAGATCTGGGTAAGAAATTGATTACAAAATGTTATCAAAAAATGGAAAGTTTAAAGGGTAACAACACAACATTCATAAAAGAAAAGTGGGGGAAAAGGGGCTTGCAGGATGCTGAAGGAACAAGAGAAGATCAATGAGCTACGATGGAAAACATCGGGCTCCCTCACAGGGAGGGAATATGGTTGGCAGAACGTAGTGACATATTTTATTACACCAGCGCAGCAGAAATCTCAGGATACAAGCTTTTGCAGACTATGTGGTGGACATAAAACCAGTCATTTTCATATCTTTTGGGAATTCCCACATATTAAACCTCATTGGCAGGGTTAAAGCAAAAGCATGGAGAAAATTTTGAAAGTGCAACTTCAATTTACATTTAAAGTTATGTCCTTGGTAAAAGGAGAACCGGGGAATAATCAATTCAGGGATAAACATATATTCAGGATAGTGTTGGTGGCAGGTAAAAAAGCCATCACCAGGAAGTGGCTGAAGAAAGATGCTCCTCAAAGGGAGGATTTGGTGGAGATAATGTATAATATTTATAGGATGGAGAAGCTGACTTTATCAGCTAGATTAGAATCAGATCATTTTAAGAATTGCTGGAAAAACTGGCTTGATTTTTGTTGATAATGCTGTACGGAATTAATAAAAAAGTTAATTGTATAAAAAAAAATGGCTGCGACATATAACTAACGAAGTATTTTGCAGTCACACTGAGCCAGTCTACCCTTAATATCATAATACCCTTATTAATGGGGGACAATGTCTGGCTGAAATGAAGTGTTTGTTAAATATGGAAAGATGAATGCGACTTTTTTTCCACCCAGCAGCTATAATGATATTAAATTCTCCTGACATTTGCAAAGCCATAAGAGAATCCACGTTCCCATCTTTTAAGCTATGAGTATGTGGCCTATCAGTGTCTAAAACTGGCAGCAATGGAAGAACTAAATGTGTAACACATCTAATGATGGCTTCTTCTAGTAAGGTTAAAGCAGATATTTCTAAATTTAAGTCACACCATAACTGCAGAGTACTTCTTTACTATACGTAGAGCACATTACAGCAATTAAGGCTTTTCTCTTTGCAAAATGTGTTTTTGTTCTTCTCCTGGGTGACTTTGGCCAGACTTTGATTTACAACCATGCTTTGTTCATCCGACTGGCTGAAGCTTGTTCCTGATGTTTGTTGAGTAATAAAAAAAAAGTACTTTTGAAGCCACAGCTTCCCAGACTCATCAATTAAAAGGGTCAGTACTGCCCTCTTTATCAGTTCAGCGCTGTTTATCAAGTATAAATGTGAACGTGACCACACTAACATTGATTATTAGCTTCCTCATTGTAAAATTAAAGCAGGTTAAAGGTGAAGCTTGTTGTTGTGCACGCGGATGAGACTTGCAGCAGGTACATAACAATTGACAGTTTAAAATTATTTGTAGCTTGTGTGGGATTTTCCAGAGTGAAATGCTCTTTAATCTGTTGGAATATGTTACAATCTGTTTTCCATTTTTACAAAGCAGAGATAAATTTAGTATAATTGACTTTTTATGTGCATTTTTAACAGCTTTTATTTGATGATTTTCTCTCAGGTCATTGGCATATTCCTCGCCTGCTGCTTGTCTCGATACATAACCAACAACCAGTATGAGATGGTCTAACAGTTGCCCTCCACAGGTGAGTTACAGCTTGGGTTTTAATGAAAAGACAAGCTGCAAATGAGCCATTTTTGTAACGGTCTGTTTTTTCTGCTTGCAGGCCACTGATGGGAAGCACCTGGTCCAGTCTGAGCTGAGATTTTAATATTAGTATGTGTGTTCATTATAATTTTAGAGAGGAAAAACACTCACTGCTTCTTCTTTTATTCAGTCTCACAATGACAAATGAGCTGAAGGGAAAAGGTCATAAAAGGGAGTTTAAAGGGATGATACCTGCAGCGCTGTTTGACCAAAAAGAAAAGGGACCCGGACATTTCAGAGAACCATCTTATCTGGTATAATTATCAACTTCCAGTAATCATTGCTGTCATTATCTTTTTTTTTTTTTATTTCAGGTAATTTGTCAATGTTTTTATTTCTTATATTGCATCCGCCTTACTTTGTTATTAGTGGACAATAAGCTAGTAAATGTTTGACTTCAACACCACTTGTGTCTCAGCATGTGAAATCCATACACGGTTGAGAGCTCAGCACCCTGGCGTCGAGTCTGTGTGATGTTTGAGTTGTCTAGTGACGAGCCTTATTCATTATGTGGGACAGTGTTCTTGAAAACCTGCGTTCACGTGTGCCAACTCCAGCTGCCCTGCCAATTTTGTATGACAGTCTTCAGTGTTAGTGTTGCTCTTTTGTGGTTGCATGTGAAATACTTGGAAAAAAAAAATAAAGATGAAATTCTGTATCTTGAGCAGTGTGTGGTCTCAGGAGCCATCTGCTCCACAGCTGTTTGCTGCTGATGTGAAAAGATGCAGCAGGAACGCTCTGGAACAAACATTCCTCATTCATCAGGAGGCTTTGTGACAGGATCCACGTAAGATGCAGCCGTGAAGAGCTTAAGGGACACGTTTTAGTATAATACAAAATACCGATGCATCTAAATGACGTGACAAAATAAGCATGTTAATGGATGTGTAACGTTAACATGCTCAAATTTTCAGTAAGTAGTTTGACTCGTGAAGTATTTCACAGAAAGTCAAATGGTTTTATCCACTAGCTCATCAGAAACGTTTTAGTCATTTTTTTCTGGTTTCTTGTATCATATCATTTAATACAACATCATCGACGGCCTGTTGTCAGTGCTTTCAGCTACATAAGTGGTTGCAAGTTAACGGAACATTCCAGAGTTAAATTATATTTAATTTTAGATGGTAAAAAGGGTAAAATTTCATTACAGGCCAAAATGATGTGAATCCAAGTAGTTTGGAATATGTGTTGGCAGCAAAATGGCAAGTAATGTTAGACGTCCAGGCAATCAATCTCGGTTAAAATAAACCTGACCAGACTCAAAAATGTCTTTCCACTTCAGTCTTAAGTGATCGTGCTGTGAAGTGTCCATGTCGACAAAATCAACCACGGCATGGTCATAATTAACCTGAAGTTGCCTGATAACTCACGTGGAATTGTCCACAATTACATGTGCTATGAAATAGTTAATCTGTAGACTTTGACACCATTTCCTGAGCAGACGTTTACGATGGAGACATTTGCTTCAGATTTTCAGCAGTACCAAAAATATTTTCTTGAAATGACATGCATATGAACCAGAGAGACTCAAGATATTAAGTTTCCATCTTTAACCAGTACTGGTTATAGTGTAATCATTTTATTTTTTTTATTTTGTCATTATTTTTCAACATTTGGGACTGTCTGAGATATAAATAGGCCGGAAAATGGATTCCCATGTGGTATTGTCCACTGGTTCCATACTGGCCTGATGTTAATCCAATTAAGACGCCCGTTGTAGGGCCACTCATCACCTATGTACCTGAGAACAGTTGTGAGAAATTCACCAGGGGCCAACATGGAACCCAAGAACAACAAAAATGTTTAACTTTGAGGAAAGAACCATACACTGGTGTTGATCTTTCCTGCCATGCAGGACAGCTGCTCTCGAGGACCGAGTTTGGACACTCCTGTCCTAAAGTGACAAAAAAAAAAACCATTATTACACAACCTTCCATATCATATGATATTCCCATACAGGGAAACTTTACACCCACACAATAGATTCATGACATATTTTATTATACACACGTATGATAATGCATGTATAGAATTTATTTGGCCATACATTCTTTGTAATTCATTGTTATTCCCAAGAGCCTTGGCAGACACAAATATTCAATGCGCCACATCCAGCTGTGGTTGAGATCCAGCTGCCTGTGATTACACACTCAACCAGTAGGTGGTGTCGTGTGCAGATGAAGCTGCGAGTAATGAACCCTTTCTGGAACCGGTCGGTTCAAGTGGTTCTTTGCCTCATGAGGCTTCATCTCACCGTCGCTAGTCAATAAACAATAAATATATGTTTAAAAGTCTAGCAAACCACGGCTGATATTAATCCCAGTTCAGCCCCAGAGCGCCAACACTGCCGCCTGATTAATAATTAATTTAATTCAACACAGCTGAGCTCTTCCTGCTTCAAACTGGTCACCGCTGATTTTGATAAAGGCGGGTCATTTTAGAGGCTTTAATTCTGCAGGGTGCACTGGTGTCACTCTCAGGAGCATTTTCAAGATTAAACCCATCCGGTAAGACAGCACTTTCTCTTCAAGTTTACAGTAGCATTGGGTATCCAGTAAATGTACACAGTAGGAGACGGATTAATTCCACCAGTTTAAGTTAACCAGCAGCTCGAGTTGAATTATCGCGGCCCGTCAATAGGAGGCAGTGTTGCATAATAATATCGATGAACAACTGGAGGTAAATATCTGCCTCAAACGAAGCGACTTGACTTTTTAACCAAGCGTTGTATTATTTTGTCGGGGGGGGGGGTGTCCTTTTTAGTATGTGATTCGACAAACCTGATGCACGGCGTGTTAGCCCCCCCTCGACACTAAAGGTTTAGCGTTATGAGAGTTCACTAGAGTGCAGACCTGAGTTTAACAACACTGTGATTGACAGCTGTGAGGGCTCGTCTCATTGGTCGGTTGAGGATCAGATGCTGCGGAGGACCGCCCCCATCGTTTATGCAGACCAATCGACTCGGCCAAAGACATGTAAAGGGGGAGGGCTTTATCTCTCTTTTTTTTCCTCTACCGGTCGTCGGCTATAAAAGCGGGTTTCAGCCTCCAGACAGCTGAGGAAATTTTCACTTTCCTTCCCGGCATCTGCAGTCCGGCTCCTGAAGACTGGGTTTTTCCGACCAACGCGGACAACCAAGATACTCAAGTCTTCTCCCATATCAGGTCAGTCTGCATCCTTTCATAGTCAAGCGTCTGACGATTTTGAAGCATAAAGATCTCCGTAGCGGGAAGTCAAGGTCATAACGATGGGGTTTCGGGTGTTTCTGAAGAAAAATCGGGTGGGGGGGGCAAAAATAAAGAAAAATAGCTCCCCCCTTCTCCTCTCAATTCCGTACCTTATCGGGCTCTTTTGGTGCTGGAAGGTAATTCTTGTATGATGTGAGGCACTCTGCCTGCATTTCCTGTTTCCTGCATCAGTGCTGTTCCTATTTTGTCATAATGAGCTCTCCCTGCAAAGCTGTGGTTCAGATGCTAAACTGTTAAATGTTAAGTGTTAAATTCACCTCAATCTTTTGCAGCCTTCTCGCACCCTCATGCTTGCACTCTTCCACTTGCAGATCACCCACCCCAGCAGTTCTGCCTTTACAAAGCCCCCCCAACCTGCCTTCAACACTGCAACCGAGCCAAAATAAAGCCTTCAAGATGATGCAGATCAACAGCGACTCCACCAGCAACAAGCACTCGCTGATCAATGTCATGCACAGGTTCATTGCAGCTGCCAACAACATGGACGAGACCATCATGGTGCCCAGCCTGCTGCGAGACGTGCCGCTGGAGGAGCAGGCTGCCAGTGAGGAGGAGGCCAACAATAACGAACCTACCAGCAAGCAGAGGGACATGTACGAGCACTACCTGCTCCTCAAGTCCATAAAGAACGACATGGAGTGGGGTCTGCTGAAGAGGGAGATGAGCAGTGGAGCCAGCTTCCTGGAAATGGCAGTGAAGCAAGAGAAGCAGCAGCCGGTGACTGGAGACCTGGTCACAGACGACAATGCTGACCTAGAGCATCAGTTTCATTATCACCTCAGAGGACTATTTGGAGTTCTGTCCAAGCTCACAATGCAGGCAGACCACCTTGACCAACAGATACAAGAGAGAAATTGGAGGAGGGAACTTCCTGAGATAGAAGTCAGTTGCCCCCTCTCCCCCCAGACTGATCAACTTGCAACAATGGGATGTTTGTGAACTGATCAGGGCATCCATTCTCTAGCTTCCTGATAACACTCCACCTTCACCCTGTTCTCCCCCCACCTGAAACCAGTGATGCATGCACGCGTCGGCCTGCTTGACTGCAGTGGTCGACTGTGTGCTTGGCGGAGGTTCGTTAACTCTTTAGCCAGGTGAAGCTCAGCGCCAGCATATGCAGAAGTTTGCCCTCGATGTAACTTGTTCAAGACATGTCAGTAGTTTGTGAAAGATTTGTTCATAGAAGATGTTGAATACTGGTTATTCTGTTCCTCTTATTGTAAATTATCTTGCTGCTGAGCTGAAGGGCTCTAAACTGCAGGTTTTCCTCTTGTGTGCCTTGGACCTCCTTTTTTTTTTTTTTTTTTTGCTTTTTTTAATTTTTATTTTATTTTATAGAAACCCTTGTGCCCTGTTCAGTTCACTGACTGTAATGGCTCTTGTCTGTCCTTGGATATTTCAAAAGCAGTTTTATATTGATGCCAAAATGCAGTACACCTGAAATAAATAATAAACCTGACAATGATGTGTCAATTCTAACAGGATATGACTTTTTTTTTTTTTTTTTTTTTTTTTCCTCTCTTTCTAGTCATGGCTCTTCAGGTGAAGACGGTTTCATATTGCATCTTGTGAACACTTATAGCTGAGTAGAAAGCCTTGCATCTTGTTAAGGTGTAAAGTTGTAGTTTTTACTATGTGCATGCAATTTGGAATTCACAAGTAAAAATTTCAGTCTTGGCACATTTCAGGACATGGTCACAATATTAAAAAAAAAATGTCCTGAGGTGATGTGCAACATGCCTGGGGAAAATAATCTTAAACCTGTTAATTCCCATCATGACATTTGCAAGTCCACTACTTGAATATTGGTCATTTATAGCTGGAAGGAGGTCAAATGGCCATAAATTACCACCGAGCTGTCAAGTTGAGTTAATGAACTATTGTGGCACTGAAGATGTACTCTTTAAAACCTTTACATTTGAGATTTTAATCACATTTTTGCTGCTTTGGAACATTGCATGTGGGGGGGGGGGCTAAAACTGTTGCTCTCTGCTTCCACATCAATGGATGAAGCCCTCCCCTTAGCAACAGCTGCACCAATCACATTGCTAATACTAACGCCCCCCTCCTCCCTCCACCCCATTTCTCTGTCACTATAGTGTTTAAGAGGTTGTAGTGTGAAGGGCATCCAGGAAGCAACGTGGTCAAAGTGGTGCTCCTTAGACGGCGAGCATCCCGGGGTCAGAGAGTTTGTTTTGGTGGGGAGGGGGATGGATGAGCTCTGCGCTGAGAGGCTGCAGCTCTGTTTCCACTCACAATGGCCCATAGAAATGGCTACAGATCAAAATGGCTGGACTGGTTAGTCTGCCTCAGCCCACTCTCAAACTGGGTCAGCTTCACTGGTGACAGCTGGCCCCACAAGGATGTAGATTTGTAATACAAATCTTTTTTGAAATTTATAAAATGGAGCAAACAAATCAACATGCTTGTTTAATTCATTCAGCTAAACAGGTCATGAGTGATGTACTGAAGAGAAAATGCTAATTCCATTTTATCAGCAAACAAAGACTAGCTGGTGGAATATTTGTCATAAATTGAGAAATGCAGATGCTTTCAATGCATAGACAACCTCTGTGAAAAATGGCTCCAAGCAGCCCCGAAGGGTTCAAGGAAATCAGAGTCCAGTTGCTATGTCAACTCAGTTTGATCACATGAACTAAAAATGGCTTCAAAACTGCAAGTAAAAATGCTCCTTTTAGTCTTTTCATCTTTGTCCAGTGCTCAAGATTTGACATAAAGATCATTTCAAACCTTTACTTAAAATTCAATAAGGAGGTGGCATCCTTCAGGTTGAGCCCAGACACAAAAGTATGGCAGCTACTGACAGTATCGTGCTCTACTCTGTAGTCACTATGAAGGAAACTCATCAGAATAAACTTTTACCTGCGTTCATCATTACATCATTTTAGTTGAAGGTGGAATTATTACAATAATCATGTTTTCAGTCCGTTGGTTAAAATTGTTTTTCCATTCCGGTATTAAATAAGTATATTGAGATTAATATGAACAATATCTGTCATATGGACTCTTAAAACAGTAAAAACAGTACAGGGGCCAAAGATTCTCTTTTATGAGGGCGATCTGGGTTTCCAAGGGCCACATTGACAACCACACACTCTTTCCTTTGGGCAATTCAGAGTCACCCATTAACCTGATGTGTTTATGGACTGTGGGAGGAAGCCAGAGTACCGGAGAAAATCCACCACGAGCACGAGGAGAGCAGGCAAACTCCACATAGAAAGGCCCCTGCCGGGATTCAAACCAAGAATCTCCTTGCTGTGAGGGAACAGTGCTAACTACCAATCCACTGTTCCCAGTGCCAATCAGGGTGGATGGAAAGACTTGATCAGAATGAATTGGCGAGTATGAGGTTAACTAAGATAAAATAGTTTGTGGTTACTGAGGTAAGGTGGGTGATTTCCATCCAACCAACTGTTTGTACGTTCCGCTCATTTTCCCATTTTTGGTTTGACCAGATTTAGAGCAAGTCAGCTCCTGCAAAAGACAGTGTGTTGACGAGAATTTCCACAATCAGGCTTTAAAAAAAAAAAAAAAACACTCTTCAGAAACCTATGTGTGACGGGACTGAAGGCTTTAATCATTGTGTGGTGTCTGCCCTTAGTTGTCAGTGGTTATGTTAACAGGTTGCATTCGTAAAGTGAATGTGCTCTTTGGCCAAGAACGCTCCAAAAAAAGATATGGGTCATAAAGCAAAGACTGCGTCGAAGACAACGACAGTCACAAAAAGACAGGATACTGTAAAAAGAAAAACAAGTGGTAATATTGGTGTTAAGAAGAATTCAGGGAACAGAAAGAACTGAGGAGTGATACTATGGTGGCCATATTTCTATTAGACAGGTGATTGTCCACAGTTTTATTGCTCTGTCCCTTAAAAATAATGCTCTGAAAAACACCAGGAGGAGTTATGCAACTGTGTCAGACAACTAATTGGTTCCCACAGAAATTAATGGATGTATGTCTTGAGTACACAGAAGCAAGTGTATACTTACCACAGACCTAATCCATAAGAAGACTGGTGCCTCCTAAAATGTCAAAATCTTGCCTTCAACATCATATCCTGTTTTGCTGCTTTTATTTCTTTGGTTTATAAAAAATCAGTTATTAAACCAAATGCTTTGTTTCAGCAGACATTTCCTGCAGTAAAATTGTGAGATATCTTAAAACTTAAATGTTCATGACTCAGTCTAACCAAACAAATCTGTAAGGGCTTGAACCAAGACACGGATGTGGTGTAATACAGGCTGACAGCAGGCAGACTCCCCATTCACATCCAAGTCTTGAGAAACCTGAGAGCGAATGATTGCAGCCGCTCTGGACATTCTGGATCTGATTTGGCTCCAGAGCGATGAACACTAGGAGGAGGAGGCGCTCTTTCATCATGCACTGAGGCTTTTAAAGTTCACTGGGGTTTTGTGTAATATAACCTGTACTAATTACATTTATATTGGTTGATCCAAAAATCAGAGCCTGGACTTTCAGACGTGATGTGGTGTTTTTGGCACTGCTCGTGTGTTGCAACGTGCTCTGGGTTCAGTACAATGTGACAGACAGATCTTGAGACATGCAGTTATTTTGTGTCGAAAGATCCCTCATAAGCGGCAGGTCTTTGCCCCCCCCACCCCACCCCCCCAGCATGCAAGCATGATCCTGCCTGACTGCAGACTTGGCAGACAGAGGCGGTGTCTGGTGTCTCTGTACTGGCAGTGCCCCTGTGTTGCTCAACAGCTATAAAACTCAGGGCAACCACACAGGACAGAGATGATCAATTTGCGAGCCAGGACATGTCTACCACGTACAGGTAGTGGAAAGTGGGTCAATGATTGTAAATCAAGACCTGAAACTGCAACGACAGCACCCACATTTATCTGGCGGTCACACTTAGATTATGTTTGCTCTTATCGTTTGGTCAACATATTGAGGCATTTTTCAGTCGCAACAGTACTGCTCCCTGAGCAAACAGCTGAGCGCAGTACGCTGTGTTGTTTGCTTTAATTTGCAGGCACCTTTCTGTAAACTGAGGAACGGAGCAAAAGAGACAAAAGTTGACACTGAAATTGAATTTGGACAGAACTAGTAAAACATTTGTTTAATCTGAGACATCTAACTGACTTAAACTGTTTTCATGGAAGAACCATTTAGGCCTTTCACATGCTACATACCTTAAAGTTGTTATTGTATGCAGACTCTAAAGTGGGCAGTTTTACATCCTGTGTATTTTTACATGCAAGTATGAAGTTTAGAGGGTTTCTCCATGTGTTGTTTTTTTTTTTTTTTTTTTGAGTAAAAGCAGCATTGAAGTTGTATTGCAAAACTCGAAAAGCTTTAGCAGCAAAATGCACGTTAGGAAAAATTCTCAGGTGTCAATGTTTTTTCATTGCATTGTAAAAAGTTGTAAGCAGCATTTCATTGTTCAACCTGGTTTCTTTATAGACTCATGAACAGTTTAATCTGTAATCGAGTATCATATTTTGCTGTCGTATTCAAAAGTTACTAAAAATTCTGTCTCTAAATAGCAAAGAGAGGAAAAGATGGTCTAACATCTTAGAAGAGAGACAAAATTAATTATGAAAAATAGCATTTTGGGGGTGGATTCGCTTACTTTATTTTATTTATCATAATACTGGTAATAAAATGCTTGAAACGTAGGAAGCTATTTAGGAAGTTATACATCTTGTCAACACTTCCTGTTTTTTATAAGCAGCTGAACAACTATATTTGTGGGATTTTCTTCCATTCTTCAAGCAAAAAAGCTTCATATTTGGTGTGGTTCTTGGGCAGGGCTTGTAAGCTCTTTGAACTGAAAGCTAAATGTCAAATCCTTCACATCATACCTCCTTAAGATTTCTCGGTCCTTCATTATCCTCTTGATTAGGGCCATCATCTTTTTTTCAGTGTGAAGTTTCTTCTAGAAGTTTCATTATTTAAATTAGGCCATTCTTCACTGAAAGTGCTGCCTTTGCAATTGGCTACAAAACAAGTCTAAAGCATGATCGATCCACCACCCTGTTGTAAAGTTGGAGACGTGCGTGCTGCTGTGTCAGCTTTAAACTCTTGATAATCTACAATAAAGTTCAAGTCAGGGCCTTTTTTCTGACTTGCCTCTTTTCCATGTTCCTATGAGAAGATTCCATAAGATGAAAACAAATGAAGTAAAATTAACACATCTAAATAATCATCTCTCCAATATCAAGTGGATTTTTTTATATTTTGTGCTTCTTTATTCTATCTACAGGAATCACCTCTGCTGTACAATCTTCATTCCACTGTTTTAACAGATGAATTATCTGGGCCAACCATCCTAATTAGTTTCTCTTCGATGGAAAGAATTGGTTTGGTTCCTTTGTATCTGACTTTGATATCCAGGGACAGTTCCAGCGGAGACAGACGTAACTGTCTCCGTATGCCATTCAATAGGCACACAACTGATCAGAGAAACAAAACATATGACACTGGCAAAGTGAAAATAAGTCTAGTATCGACAAAAGGCATCCAAATAATGTGCAGTGGAAGAGGAACGTAATCGGTTTTGCAGTGAAAAAACTTGCTGATCCTAGATGTTTTTAGTAATTCTGCAATCGTCTTGGTTGTTTTGAGTCATTGTTTTGGGTCTTGGACAGTCCTATCTAAGTCATCGCATAAAGTGCACCTCTGCCCCTCTGTGATTGGTTCGGTATGGCCTGTACCATTGAAAATGGCTGTAAATGGGACGGAATGCCAGAACCATTTAATGAGATAATTTTCGCTATATGAGAAAGCTGGACCATATTGACAAGGAATGTTTTTTTTTATTGGTGAAGTAAATGCCTTAAACAAGTTGAAACTCTCCTAAGAGCCCAAGTCAGGGCAACAAAGTAGCCAACAAACTGATTTATTTTGTAGTTCTTGATTCCAGAATTTTCCCATACAGTTTATCTGGGGGAAAAAAGTCAATAACTTACAAACATTTTTATTCTACGAAGACAAAATGTTCAGCTGTTATGTCATATCTGTGTTTTTTCCCCAACAAAATAAAATAAATGAATGAACATCCTCCAAGACTGCCAGGGGCTGTATTCAGTCAGCTGTCTCAGTCAGTGCTCTGGTTTCTACCCACCATTGTTTGCTTGTCTTGAGAAAACAAAATCTACAGTGCCTTCCAGCAGGTTTAACTTGATCCCAAGGTAGCGGTTGCCTGAGATTAAAACAAGTTTTTTTGGTTGTTTACTGACATGTATGCTGTGTGCTGTAAAGTTTGTGTTGCTAGGCATTGCTGTTACGTAAAATCATCCCATGCGAATCCCACGGCGCTGTGCACAGCTCAGATACAATGTGCTGCCTTGTGCTGCAGTTATAATGTGAACCAGCATGCACACTGATGTCATTAGTGCTTGACTTCTGTCAGAGTGCTCATGAGCAGCGTGGTTGCAGAAAACATCCACGAGGACAAAAGTCCTTTTTAGGAATATGTCTGCAAGGACTGTGTCCAAAAATAATGGCCTTTGTTATACTGACAGCAAAATATTGTCAGATAATGAAGAGAATAACATGTCAAGGGAAGTGAAAAAAAATTTGCTTGCTCTTGTTTACTTCCTTTTGTGCTTGAATGGTTTATAATATAATATCTGAATGTGTTTAGCATCGGTCAGCGGCTGATACGGTTCTCAGTACAGTCTGACGTCTAGGTGGTCACTTCAGCTGTGTGGTGGTTAGCATTGTCACTTTGGCAAAAGCTTTCTTGGTTTATATCCTGACTGGGCTGTGCAGAGCTTAGTTTGCGTATTTTCCCACGCCTGTGCTGGTTTTTTTTCCAGGTACTCCAGCTTCCTCCATGCTCATGATTGACTTACAGTTAACAGTTACCTTTGTTTACCTTTGGGTACACTTTAGTATTGATGATAGCTGTTATAGATGATTCCTTAGATGATTGAAAACAAAGCCGATACTGACATTTAAATTCTCAACAGCTGGGTCAATAACACCATTAGTTTCGTTGCCAGAACCCCACTTAGGATGAATGTTTCAGGAAAGGAAAAAGTCAACATAGACTGCTGTAACTTCATTCAATATTTTTCATGAGTATCGATTCAGCTTGTTTGAGAAGTGATGTTTTCAACTAGGCATGCAAACTACAGCATTAACCCGTCATTAATGTGAAAAAGAGAGAAAGCCCTGAGAAAGTTCTACAGTTTAGTATATATGCAGTATATTTCTACAAACCAACAGCAGTTGTTCACTGAAAGCCTGTGAAAGACTTCTGGCTGTGTGGTTTGAGAAAAGGGAACAAAAGGTTTGATAGAAATGGCTGGTTAACTGAGCCCAAATGTGCTATTTTGAATGTAGGATTATGGCCCTATAAGAAATTTCGTCCACCACTGGTTCCCAGGGTACCTGGTGCCTCTCACCTGATGATGACTGGCCGCCCCCACAACGCTGATGAGGATGAAGAAGGAAATAAAAGGATGGATGTCATTTGAATCAGGTCCTGATGGACTCTGGACCATCATTAATGGCTTTGAAGTTTGTTTAGCATATCTGTATTACTTTTTCTCATCTTTTTGATACTATTTTCTATCCATTTATACTTGTTTTTCCACTTCATAAAGGTTATATTTGTCTGATTGTTTTGTATTCTCTTTTAATCTTTTCTTTTCTTCTTTTTTTTATCTCTCTAAGGTTATTTTGTGTTGCTGTGGTACTTCTGATTCTCTTTGTGGTCATTTTGGATTTCTTAAGTTATTATTCTTTTTCTTTTTCTTCTTTTTTGGAGTGGTTTTTGCATCTCTTTGAGACTGTTTCTGGTCATTTTCAGCCACTTTGTGGTCACTGTCTCTGAGGAAGGTTTGTGACTCTGAATCTTAATGTTGTCATTATATTTCCTCTTTCTTTTACTCTTCTTCTTTTTAACAGACTGTACAGATACTGTACCTTTCTTTAGGTAAGGTACAGTATCTATCAGCACTATCAGCATGTGTATATAATAGTTAAAAACAGATTTAAAAATCTAAAATTGGTTAAATGCTGCTTTCTACATAAGTGTTTCAGTAAAAACAATCTTGCATAACAATACTGTCTGATTATTTATATTTTGCAGTTTATGCTACAGTTTTATGAAGCTGAAATATTCCCTCAAGTTGTTTCTGCAGAGAAGCATTCAGCTAGATGATCTGGGAGTCATCCTCTCATTATCGCTCTGACATTTGATTAAGGCCTGTGTAGAGAGATAGCAACTGTAATTCCTGTATCGAGTCTACAGCTCTGGTTTCAGAGCAGAGCTGCTGCCCAGTTTTTTAGTTCTGGCTCTTTGTCTTGTCAGCAAGGACACACAGCTGTGAATTTAGGAACACCATGTTCCTCTTTATGGGGATGATTTCCCGCTGAACTGCTGCAGCTCTTTGTGGTGCGTGCTTAGAAAACCTTGGTATCTTGTCAAATAGTAAAATGATTGCAGAAAGTAGGGAATTCCAATGCATAAAGTTCTCCTGAGGCACTAACCCTCTTGACTGTCCCACCAGAATCACTGTGGCCCGTGCAGAGCATATATGGGTGGAACGCATGAGGTTATGTAAGAGGCAAGTGGGAGGGTGTGGAGTCCTGCTGGAGCTGCTTACAGCCTGACACAGCTTGTCTCTGAGAGGAAACAATCCTCTCAGCCTGGCCTTGTCTTCAGCTCACATATGCTTAAAACCCTGCTGCTGTATGTGCAACTTTTGTAGGTCAACGCAAGCTTCTGTCATGCACACATGAAATAACTGCACGAGTTTAAAGATGGCTCTTAATGCAAGTTCATATCAACTAAGATAAGCCTTGAAAGTTTTGTCATGGTAGCTCCGAGCTTTTGTTTGCATTGAAATGTGTAAAAAGCTGCAGTGAGACATCAGAAGTGAAACAGGAACAGAAACATTACCAAAAAAATATGTTTAAAACATCAGACGAACAGGTCCTGTATTTTGGATTGAATCATACTTTAGATATTGTTTGCATGTTTTGCATACAAGATTTTATTCTCACTCTGCATTCCTGGCTTCAGCTGTTCCACAGTTTACTCTAATTATCAGCTGGGAAGCCGATATAAATCAGGGTCATCAGTGGCACGAGATAAAAGTTATCTGCAGGCTAGAATCTCCACCCGCCTCTGGTCGACTCCTGTACTCTGTCTAATTTGCTACAGACAAGGACACGGCTGTAGCAGGGCTGTTCCAGCGAACGTGCTCACCAACGTGAAAGGCCTCTCTTGTCTGCAGAGCTACTGGAGACCACTTCAGTCCTCAGAAAACACCCACTATCAGATTTCCAACTCCAGCCTTTGTTTGCCACAGCTCCAGCTATGTCCTTTGATGTGACTCTTTCGTAGATATCAAGTGTTTTTGTTGGCTGGACGAAAAACAACAAGACCTCAGACATGATGTGGAACAAAGAACAAAAACATGCTTTGGGCAGAAACTTCCCTCTGATTCTCTTTATCCTTCCTTTATCCTTTAACAGTGTTAAAAAGAATAGATGAATTGTACTGTTTTAAAGAGACTTTACAACCTTTTCTTTTAAAAGCTGACAGAATTTCCTGAGGCCTTAATGAAATGTCCGTGGCGTGCTTTGGACAAAATACCATGTGGATACAGAACAAAAGCTTCCTTTTCAACCACGTCTTTGTTGTTCTGTTCATAGCAGGTGGTATTAGGGGGTGGGCCACACTATTCCACTATGACCCACACCTTTGCAGGGCATGCACCTTTCAAAACTGGTGCTAAAGCTGTATAAAACAACTGGACAAACCCCCTGTGACATCACCCACGGGTTTCTGAAAGAGTTGTTTCGACGTCTTTTTTGGGTTATACTGCATAGTGTCACAATGGGTGCGTTTACATGGGAAGTTTAATTCCTCTTTAATTCAGAATTAAAGTTAAAGCCGAATAAAAGTTACCATGTAAACACTTAATTCCATATGAAAATGTAAATTCCGAATTAACTTAATTCCGAAGTAAGTGGCTGGTTTATTCCCATTTTAATTCCGCATTAAGTAATTCCGCAGTCATGTATACACTCATTCCTCTTTAAATTAATTCCCGTCTTTCTGCGCATGCTCGTTCTCTTGCCCGTCTGTCGCGATGACGCTTATATTCCGGCAGCACGCAGTAAACGGTGTTCAAGAGCAGAGACGATTTATTTAATAAATAGCTTGGAGGAACTGGAAATAATTAAAAGAACAGATGGCAGGAAACATAAAAATTGTGAGCTTTTCAAAGCGGCCAGGTTAAATGAAGGAGGTTTCGCAGATAGAGACGCCACCCAGGTCAAAAATAAGTGGAATGTTGTTGCTAACCAGTTAGCTAAGTTTGTTTTCTTCCGGTAGATGTAAAGACGTCCGCCCCCCCCATCCAATCAGAACCCTTCCCAACCCCCAGACCTAAAGCGGAGTTGGATAAAGCCAAACTAACGTGTTTTCCATGTAAACCTTAATTCGGAATTACTATTTCCATGTAAACTCGAAGGAAAATAGTTTAATTCGGAATTATTTAATTCTTAATTTTAATTCCGAATTAAAAAACATCATGTAACCGCAGCCATTGGTAAGAACTGACGCCACACAATCAGATTTACTCAAAAAAAATGAGAAGAACGAGCAGGCCTGAAAGCCAGCTGGAACACAGACGTTAGATATTTTACCTTAGCAGGCTTAGCTTATGCTAACTAATGCTCATTCTGATCAAATTCATCCACATCCTCATTTCAAATGTCGCCGCTAAAACAACATTCAAAACGAGTGCCTCCAGAGCTGAATCAGTGATTAGCTAGCGTAGCGTAGCACCTGAGGGCCTACAGGTCACTGGTTAGTCAACCTGTAAGGGTCGTGAAATGAGCCGAGGTGAAATTCACCCGTTCTCGAGTTAGCCCTGGGTAGCAACCTTCAACCAGGACAGCCATGATAGCTGCTTCAGGCTGCTTTGCTAAGCTTTGCCCCTGAACTCTTCCAGGCCAAAGTAAAACTGGAGGCAGCAGCAGTCTCTTAGTGCAGTTAACAGCACAAGACAGATTATCCTTAGAAGTGAAAAAAACAAAACAAAAATCAATGCTCTGTTATGTCTTTATTCATAGGCGGAAATCCCGGGGGGGACACAGGGGACGTGTCCCCCCCTTCCATAAAGTTGTCCCCCCCAAAAAATCATTGTAAGCACACAAAAACAATTGAATAATAATATAGTCATGTTCAATAAAGGTACAACACAAGCGCTGCAAATTATAAACGTAAAAACCTTTTTTTTTTTAATTGTTGAAACATTGTGACCCCCCTATTGACCCCCCAGCTCCGTGTGTCAGCGAGCAAACGATCGTGTCTACACGAGAGCAGACTGTACTGAGTGATGTATGAAAACCAGTAAGTCATTTATCACACCGCTTGTTTAACAAACTCAAGGTTGTAACATGAAAGTGACATTTCTCTTGCTTGGTCAGAAACTCTCTCTTTTTTTTTTTTTTTTTTTTTTTTTTTAATCAGCACGCCCTTAAGCAAATAGCCTAGCTTATGATGGCTAACAGGCTCAAACCAGTATGTAGAATAGTGATGAGGGATAAGCGATGAGGGAAAAGAGAGGGGACACTGCGGACAGAGAGGAAAAGGGGAGGAGAGAGCATTTTTTTTTTCATGTCCCCCCCAGAAATTACTCTCTGAAATTTTACTGTTGATTGTCCCCCCCCCCCAAATGAAATGGGATTTTCGCCCCTGTCTTTATTCACAGCTCAGAAGTTAAGATAGTGCTAAGTAAATAAAGCAATGGGAGCTAGTCATTTGTACAGCCATGACCTGTACTCTTGTCATGGTTGTCCAGTCTATCTATGAATGCCAAAGCTCCATTGGACATTTTAACATGAGGGTCTATGCAGAGTGACTCGCTTTGGGAGCCCACTCCCAGTGGTCACCTGAGGAACTGCAGTTTCCTTCATTTCCAGGTTCCCATCAGACTAGCAAGTTGGATGCAGCCTCATGTTTGCTACAAACTTTCGGCTGGGATACAACAAAAGCCACATGATATGAAGATGGTTGGTGAAAGGATAATTCTACTCTGATCGAGGTCAGTGACGTGTGACAGCTTTCTGAAAATCTGGTCGACTCATTGAATGAGAGATGTTGCTCTGAACAAAGTACAAGGCTGTATTATGTCAGAGGTTTTGAGCTGATAGTGACTTCAAACACCCAAATAAATACATTGAAACACAGAAAAAAAAAAACTTGATTACATGTCCCCTTTAATTTGAGAATCCACCTCAGAAAGATTCACATGATCTGCTCTTGCCAAATACCAAATAATGTTACTGGCCACTTTTAAATTGATTTGATTAGTAATTGCATTATAAAGCTCTTCGCGTTGGCACTATGCTATTCCAATAATTTGAAGTTGAAATCCAGATGTTTGTGACATATGTTGCAGACACCAAATTCACACACGTACTTTTCATCAAATTCAAACCTTTTTTTTTTTAGACCTTTTTATTTTAACATGCCACTTCTTGTCTTTTTTACATTTTTCCAGTTAAATATTTGGTTTAAATAATTAGTAAATCCTTTCTTTTTTTCCCCTCAATCCCAACATTTCTTGAGGATAGTTCCAAAGCTTTGAAATTTATCATGAATGTGATAATTCATGGAGCAGTTGGCTTTAAATACTTTATCTGGACAACACGTGGATATTTTTACTGACTTTTTTTGTAACTTTATCTTTCACCTGCAATATTCAAGTTGGAAATGCACCAGACAAAAAGCACTTTTCTGCACCTTAAGCCTCAACATTTCTTCTGACACTTCACCTAAAGCTGGAGCTGCTTCAGAGTTTCTAAACTGTAGTTAGAGTTTGATATCTGTGAGAGATCAAGTTTGTAAGACTCAAGGCTGGACTGCATGCAGAAGCAGACTGAGATGTCTGGACAAGGTCAGCTCATCTGCAGCAGAGCATGAAGGCAATGCGTGACAGGGCCATTCCCGCCCCCCCGATGTTATATTTAGAGCCACAAGACTGGGAGTCAGAGAGACGCTGGATGAAACACCATTAGACATCTTAATATTAGCACACAAAAGGACATTCAACGCCAGTGCCGGGAGGGTTATTTCAAAGCAGGATTGTGGCCTGGATGATTCATGGATATGTTTAAAACAGTGAGACAGATAGCAGACACTGCTGGCTGCAGAGAGGGAACATGCTCCTCTAAATGGTCACATCAGAAAATGAAAGCAGGTTTGATGTATCTCCTGCACAAAATTACTTCTGAAACATTCAAAGCATTACTCACAGAGTTTAATCAATTTATTCTAGGATGGCTAAGATTCTGATCGGTGGTCACCAGAGCAACAGAGAGCTGATTTCAGCTGGTATTCAAGACAAGGAGGCATCTAGACTCAGTTTTACATGCAGACAAAGTGAGCAGAACTTCCCCCTTCTCTTTTCTTTTCTAAAGAGGGCTCTTATATAACCTAATCCGGAAGCCGTTACCAGAAAACAACAGATGTCCTCAGTGAACTCCTTCAGCCCTCAACAACTTCTTGAAACTTTGATTATTCTGATTTTACCTAACCTATTGTTCAAACTCTGAACTTCAGGTTTGCAAGGTTTGTTGCAAAATATACAACTCACAGGAAACATCTATCAGCCCTGGTTATAAAAAAAAAAAAAGGTTCTGATTGCACTTTTATAACAAATGCAATCAGATCCAAGACAGGGAGGTCCAGACTGACCCAAAGCAATCCAAGACCCTTTCACAGGGACCCCACCCACCCACCCACCCCCACCCCAAGTACAACACAGATGGACACAAAACAAAAAACATCAGCAACCTGAAAACCTTTTAAAATATTTTTTTTTCTCGAACATGAGCCAGAAGTTTCTTTTGTTGGAAGATTTAAAAAAGTTCAAATGTGCTGTAAGTGAAAGAGTAAAACTATTTGTCATCCACACCCATATGCACTGAACTGTATCATGTACTTCTCTTTCCGTTGTAGGTTTGCCTCATATACCCTTTGTTTTTTTCATATAAGCCTGGGAGGCTCCAGGCTCCCCTTTCTTCCTCATTCCATGTCAGTCTGTCAGTGGGTCTTGTGCAGACTTGCCCTCGTTTTTATCCAATCAAAGGTTTCTGTCCCACTACAGCAGGCCAATGAGCGGCCAGGCATGGCAGGGGCTTGGTGAAGAGGGCGGACCACAGGGGCTTCCCAGAGAATCCCAACCAACACCCTCATGGAACTTGATCGTTTCCCTTAGAAAAGAGTGAGTCATCCATATGACGCATTCAATGACTAAAAAAAGAGTAAAAAAAAAAAAAAAAAAAAAAAAGCTTAAACCTCCCCTCCAAAAAACAAATCAATAACTTGATGATTTTTATAATCCATTCTTCACACATGAACCAGTACAGAGCAGGAGCTTCTTAGAGCACTCTCTGTGAACTGAGGTAACCTTGTGGGACTGCACAGGTTCCAGTGTAGTGAGGGCCATCTGTACCAGGAGGCCCTGCCAGGGGCTGCCGCTGGTATGTCGCATCTCAGTACAATGAAGCATGTTGCCGCTTCTCATTCACACTGAGACTACAAACTGGGCCCCATATGTTAGAGACTGGATTACCTGTACATCGTATGTACGGAGCTTCGTTAAATGTGAAATAATGGCCCTTTTAGGCCAATTTTAAACATTAATGCTGCTCCTGTAGGTGACAGTTTAGTGTGATTAAAAGGTACTTTTAAATTCATTTTATGCCTTTCACACATTTTTGTGAGTTTAGTCACTGAGTACAGACTCAGACCAGGCTCAGCTGTGTCTCAAGCAGCAGTGTGCTTTTTCTTAGGTGATATTTAAAGCACGTGGTAACATTAAATAGGCAGAATCACTGTATTATCTCTAGTGTGATACCTCTGATTTACCACATGAGCCTACTGCCACATTAAGCAGTAGTCACATTAAAATCACAGTGAACTTATAAATTCAAGATGACGGGGGTCATATTAAGAAATCAGCAGGCAGAGGAGACATGCTTGCCAGCTTGACATGGACTGAGTTGCTGTCATTGGTTCCCTCTAGTGGATAAAATCAAGTGCAATTTCGCTGAGAAACTAAATGCCACGGGGTCAGTAAGAGATTTGCAACCTGACAGTTTGTTTTTGACAACAGATGCCCAAATCACCTCAAATCAAGGTCCACTGACATCTGAGGATTACAATTTTAAGTGTCACTTACAGAATGTGAGACTTAAATATTTTAGCAACATGTCTAAGTGGCAGCCCAGTGACTTGGTGGTCAGCACTGCTGCCTCATAGCAAGAAGGTTCCTGGTTCAAACCTCAACAGGGGCTTTTCTGTGTGGAGTTTTCATGTCTCTGGGTACTCCTGCTTCTCCCACAAGACATGCATCTTGGGTAAATTGGTGGTTCTAAATTACCCGTAGGAGTGATTGTGAGAGTGTGTGGTTGTTTGTCTACACGTGGCCCTCCAATGGACTGGCAACCTGTCCAGGCTGTACCTCCTGCCCCCTACCCAAAGAGGTAGGCTCCAGATCCCTGTGACCCTAGATAGGAATAAACATGTAGGGATAATGGATGGACGTCTAAGTGAAGCCAGAGATTCATGAGGCCTCTACATCTATAATTTCTGAACATGTTGCCATTCCTCTCAGTAAATATATTCCTAAAGATGCTATTAGCATGAAACTCACCAGATGTTGGTAACAACCCATGCAAAGAAATCAAACCATAGATTTCCATGACTTATGTGTAATAATGTGAAATGACACAAGGTAAAAGTACTGAACACGTGCACTGAAATGTATTTAATACAAAAGACTTGGCTGGTAATGACAGCTTCAGGCATGCGTCCTCTGTGTAGAAACGAGTCACATGCATTGCTTAGGTGTGATTTTGGTCCATTCTTCCACAAAAATCTATTCTTCAGATGTCAGTCCAGTGTCATTTGCCCTCCAAACATGGTCCATATTGTAGCATCCAAAGAGTTCAGTTTTGGTATCTTCTGACCAGACTATATTCTCCCAGTATTTCACAGGCTTGTCCAAATGTTGTACTGCAAACATCTATGAGTTTCAACATGCTTTTTTTTTTTTGTCAGCAATGGAGTGTTGGGTGCTTAGCCTGCATGGGGATTATGGGCCCAACAGTGCTCACTGGAACATTCAGAAGTTAAGGAATCCTTCTGTACCCAATGCCATCAGCATAATTTGCAATAATAAGGTTACAAAGGTGTTGAGACACCTTGATAATAAGACATCCTTTTATAGGCCGTTAGTTGGAAGCTCATATAAATTTGGCCCTGACAAGGGGAAGGCTTGCTGTCTAATTACTGATTGATTTTAACTGGTGTCTTGGCTTTCCATGCCTTTTTGCACCTCTCTTTCTTCATGTGTCCAATTCCCCAAAAAATGGGTTGCTGTGTAAAATGTAAATAAAAACAGAATGCAATGATTTGCAAATCTCTTGAACCCATATTTTATTCCTAAATTAACACAAATAACATATCAGATGTTGAAACAGACATTTTATAACTACCTGGAGAATATTACCTCATTTTAACTTTGATGGCAGCAACACAAAAATGTTGGAACAGTGACAAAACAAAAAGGGTGGAAAAGCAAATTGGTGCAAATCAAAAACGAATGGAGGAGGATTTGACAACTAATTAGGTTAAGTGGCAACAGGTCAGTAACATGACTGGATATAAAAGGAGCATTTCAGAGAGGCAGAGCCTCTTGGATGTAAAGATGGATAGAGATTCACCAATCTGCAACAACTGCGTCAAAAATTGTGAAATCGTGGAAGTTCCTCCATGTTAAATTGCGAAGACTTTGAAGATCCTATTATCTATAGTACATGATGTCATCAAAAGATTCAGAGAATCAGGAGGATTGTTTGTGCACAAGGGAAGGTCAAAACTTGGATGCCTGTGGTCTTCAGGGACTCAGGCGGCATTACAGGTTTACAGGCATTACAGATACTCTACTGGACATCAGAAACACTTCCAGAAATCACTGTCTGCAATCCAAAAATGCAAGTGAAAGCTGTATCATGCATAGAAGAAGCCATATGTGAACATGATCCAGAAACTGAGCCATCTTCTCTGGGCCAGAGCTCATCTAAAATGGTCTGAGGCAAAATGTAACACAGTTCTGAGGTCGGATGAATCAAAATTAAAGATTCTTTCTGGGAAACATGGATGCTCTGTCCTGGGGACTAAAAAGAAGAGGGACCATCCAGCTTGTTATCAGCAGACAGTTCAAAGGCCTGCATCTCTGATGGTCTGGGGTTGCATTAGTTTCTATGGTGTGGACAGCTTACTCATCTGGAAAGGCACCATCAATTCTGAAGAGTACATGGAGGTTTTAGAGCAACATACGCTCACATCCAGATAACTCTTTCAGGGAAGGCCTTGTATATTTCAGCAAAACAACGCTGAACCACATACTGCATCCATTACAACAGCATGGCTATGCAGGAGAGGAGTCTGAGTAATGAACTGACCTGCCTGCAGTCCAGACCTTTCACCAACAGAAAAAACATTTATCGCATCTTAAGACAAAAAATCTAAACATTCCTCTCCTAAAACATCAACAGGTCTCCCCACTTCCCAGATGTTTCCAGACAGTTGTTAACAGAGGAAGGGATGCTATACAATGATAAACTTCACCTGTTCCAGCTTTTTAGAGATTTTTTTTGTTGCCATCAAAGTCAAAATGAGGTGATATTTTCCACAAAATGGTAAAATGTTTCAGTTGCAACATCCGATATGTTCCACACAATTAATGGAAATCTTTGGTTTGATTTCTTCGCACATGTGGATTGCATTGGGTTGTTACCAAAAGTCTCATGTTAATAGCACCTTTAGAAATATATTTACTGAGGAAAATGGTGACATGTGAAATACTTATTTTACCTGCTGTACCACAGCAGGTAATATATATATATATATATATATATATATATATATATATATATATATATATATATATATATATATATATATATATATATATATATATATAGATATATATATATATATATATATATATACACATATATACATATACATACACACACATATACATATATATATATATATATATATATATATATATATATATATATATATATATATATACATACATATACAGTCATGGAAAAAATTATTAGACCACCATTTTTTCTTCACTTTCTTGTTCATTTTAATACCTGGTACCACTAAAAGTCATCATGTGACTTAAACAGACAGGAAAGAAAACACTGAATGCATAAAAACTGTGTTTTGGCAGTACAACGCCATAGCTATTGATGTAAAAACTTAAGTGATTTAGGTTATAATCAAGAAAACCATGGAAAATGGTAAGATATCAGCTCTTAAATAAAACACTTATGAGCAATCTTTGTGGTTATCGTTGATGTTTGTCCAAACAAATCTACCTTTAGTTGTACCAGGCATTAAAATGAACAAGAAACTGAAGAAAACAAGGGTGGTCTAATATTTTTTTCCATGACTGTATGTATATATATATATATATATATATGTATAATCTAGTGCATACGGTGTTTAATATCTGTTGGTTAAGTGTACAGGTTCAAAGCCTGTACACTTGGGTTTAATCTACAGAGAATGTCCTGTAAACACAGCTCCAGATTAAATGCACCTATAAGAATATTTACTTTGCATATTTTTATCACAGCCACCTTTTACACATGTAAATGGATTCACACACACAAATCGACTAGAGCAAAAAAAGTCATCACCTTGATTTAACTAAGCAAATAGGTGTGAGCCTCCCACTGACTGGAAATGTACAGCAGTAATATGCTTCACCGAGCTCCTAGTTATTCAGCCCTTCAGCACAGCGAGTACATTTTATTTCTCTTGTCTTTAGGAAGCGCTTTAGACAGGTCTAATTATAGTTCTGAATTATCCAAACTGCCCATACACATGATATAAATTTAAAAAAAGTGTGTCTACTTTAGAGGACAAGGAATGCCACAATATTTAGCTTCATGACAATTTGCGCTTTCAATGTTTTTGTGTACCTTGATGATTACTCACTGCCTCAAAGTTAATGTTTTATGAGCGACATGGCATCAACCCATCCATTCATTTCCTTTGGTTTGTCCAGTTCAGGGTGGAGGATGTTGGGGCTGCAGCCTATCCCAGCGTTCAGTGTAAGAGGTAGGATACATCCTGGACAGGTCCGTGGCAAAAAAATAACAAAACCAAATCCAAACCGACTCACAGTAATATCTCAATAGTTGTTACCTCACTTTAATAATTAACTTTAGCTACCAAAAGCCACCGTCATACCAAAACAAGTGTACTGAGCTGAGGGAGAGCTACTTTCTTTTCATCAGAAGTTAGGTTTTCACAGTGAATCAAAACCATCATAAAAGGCAACAAGAAGCCTGCTTTTTTTATTTCTGGCCAGGCTAAATATTGTTGAGAGGAAAAATAAAACAATAAAAAAAAAAAAAAATCAGACATGACGTGACACAAAGAAAGGGACCATTTGAACAAAGCCCTCGAAATAATTACACCCTCAATTATAATAATCTGACAAAACAAAAATATTTAAACTATAATTCACAATCATGCTTTATTCTCCTTGATTTCTTATAAAAGAATCAAATAAAAGTCTCTTTCAGGATCTCACACGTCTTAGTCTTTCAGTCTTGTTGTATCCCATGTTCTTTAGCTAAACTATACTTTTCTTTACACCTTAAGTCTCTTAAATATTTTTTTTTATTAGTTTGTGACTTCAAACCAAAGCTTCATTGATTGTCAACACAAAATCTATCTTAGCACCAGTACAATAAAACTGTACTTTTGCTTTTTTGAAATACTGTTTTTGAATGAGGGAGGAAAGTTTCAGAATAAAGGGTTCCTAGTAAGTACATTTTAGAATGAAGCACCGAGCATAGAAAGCATTTTTCATACATAAGGTTGTCAGATACACAAGAGGTCAAATATATTAATAACTATTAAATAAAGCACAACAAACAGTGTGAATAAAACACTGCAACACAAAGCACTCTGGGATCTGAAAACACTACATCAGGAGGTGGGGGACAGTCGTGGCTGCAGTTGAGAGGGCATTTCAGCGCCTCTGGACTCCAGAGATGGAGCGACTTTTCCTCTGAGACAGATCCAAAGGATTCTGCGTCAGTCCATGAGGAGAGGGAACACTGCTGTCTGTCCAGTTCTGTAAACAAATGCAATCTCAAGGTCCAAAACGACATTATCTCATACTGCGGGCAGGAACTGGGACGTCTTAGCTGCCCAGACTTTGTGAAATGTGGAGAGAACATAATCATTGTACGTCCAGTAATAATGTATTCAGGGTGATAAAGTGAAACATGGGAGAACATGAAAAACTGGAAGGGTGACTATGTGCCATGGTCTCGTCTTTGCAGGTCTCCAGATCTCCAAGGTTAACAGAGAAACCATCTGGACCAGCAGCCTCCCTGACTTAAGCTTCTTAGCGTTACGCTAGAGTTCACCAAGATAAAAGGCTTGGATTATCTCCTGTCAAAAAATAACACCTTCCCCCAGGAACACACTCAAACAAAAAGGTCCAAAATGTATCCGTTCCTTGCCACAACGATTCATTTATGTATCCAAATGTGTTAACCCTGATGGCAAGATATACATATACACTACCATGTACATACATAATTAATAAAAAAAAGTTTCTCATGTATTTAAATATACCTATAGATAGGAACCTGAAAGCTGCTTTCCACTGCTGACCACTCCAATGCATGTCCGGTGTCTGAAGTCAAAGGCAGAGTGTCAAGTCTTGTCTGAAGCTGGAGTTAGACCCACAACCCTCGTTACATTGGACGGACAAGCTTCCTATGAGCTGCTGCTCACAGGGATGGACTCAGCTGACAGAACGACAGCAGTCCGTCTGCACAGTGAAGGAGTGCGGTGTATGAGAGGCTATCGGCTACGAGGCTTCCCTGTATTAGTCAGTGTCTCCTCCTTCTCTTTATCCTCCTCCTCCTCTCTTCATCATCGTCCTCTTGCAGGATGTGAATGGAGGAGCCCAGTAGTCTCTGGAGCTCTGGTACACAACGCACCAGATCCACAAGTCCCTCTTCCTCCTCTTCGTCCTCACTGTTGCTTTTGTGGGGAGAAGCTAAAGCAGAGCTCACCTGGCTGACTGAAACCTGTTTCCACAGCTCAGCTTGAGACAAACTTACTACCTCAAAGTGTGGGTAACGAGCCCGGAAGATCCGCGCTGACATCTTCAAACGCTTGAGGACGTCTGCCAGGAGGAACCAGTTGCAAAAGCTGCATAACAGAAAAGTCTGATTAGCTGCATGTATCATTTAGAATAGAAAAACAAACATATTTTAGATCTGCAATTTTGGGCTTTAATGTTTTAAATATAATGTGTTCTCAACTGAACAGACATTAAACTACTGCATTGCAGACACAACAAAGCAATCAGGCAGTCTAACAGGCAACAGTACAGATAGACACATTTAAGGCCTAGTCTGGGGTATGTTTGGCACTTAGGGTTCAGTCACAGCACGGTCAAGTACTATGTGGGTCAAACATGAGCCACAGTTCACGAACTAGACCGAACTTGGGTTTTGCAATGTGTTAAATGTGGCCCAAATTTCACAACCTGGTTTTGACAGAGCATACAGCAAGTGTTGTGGGGGCTAAGCATGGTCTGAGGGCCTGAAGAAAATTAAGAATTGAGCCTTGTCTGGTGGGTATGTGGGCAAATTTAGTCACCCACACTCAACTTGAGTCAATGCTGTTCAGTCAAAGCCAAATGTGGGCCAAATAAAACAGCTGATATGGGCCAAACGTTTACGTCAAACATTCTTGGTGCTATTCATTCAGCAGTAAAAATAAATGTTTATTATTTGTCAGTGTTATTTTTCACATCTCAAACTGATAGAGCTGTTGTGCCCTTACCAGTCCTTACTATAGAAAAAAATTACATTACCCTTGGCATGATTAATAAAAAAAGAAAACCTTCATTCATTTTAATATACTTGTGTAAGCTTGTTTCCACTCAATGGGCTGGAAAACTTTTGCATAATTTGAGCTGTTGTTGTATTGTTCTTTAAAACACCCCAACATCTTCAAAACTAGGATTGTATAAAAGTTCACAACAATCTGTGAGGGTGAAAATGTTTTTAGGGACTTGACATTTCTATTAAGTAGAACCAAAACTTAGACTTGAAGCTGAAACAGCTGCAGCTCAAACCATCACAATCTATTTGACCTAAATTGTAATAATTCAAACATGCTATATTCAATTGTAGCAAACGTCAGATGACATACATCTAGTGGTGGCAGTTTTGCATCATGATAAAAACAAATAGCCCTAATTTGGGCCAAAGTAGTCAAGGTTCTGACTCATTTACCCAACTGCATATGTATCATGCTTGATTAGAGTCATGACATTGTCTCTCGGATGGACGATCTACACACTGAATACAACATCTGCACATTTTCTGGTAAGTTCAAATTTCCATTCAAATGTCCAAATGACATCATTTGTTGTGGACTCACCCCTGTGTTAATGACACTTGTACATGATAACAAGGTAAGAGGGGCTCTGAGGAGAACTCGAACAGGAGACAATCTTTGTCTGAATCTTGGTCAGTCTTCCCAAATTCATCCTCCTCCAGGTCCTGGTTCTGCTCAGACAGCAGGAAATCCCAGCACGGCTCCTGCTCGCTCTCTGTGGAGTGAAATTACCTGAGGTCAGCAGAAGAATTGACAGACCTGCTTCTGCAAGTCTGGATGCCCTCTAGTGGGCAGTTTATTCAAAACCGACCGTTATACTCTCGTGACGATCAGGACAAGCTGATCACTCACAGAATAACACACAAAAACGGGAAAACAACTGTATGGAGCAGCCTCTTTTAGTGCTTATTCCTAGTTAACTCCTGATAGAAACTCGTATAAACACAACGGGTCCCTGACAAGCTTACGTGTTTTTCTGTGCATTTGTGTTACTGCCGTTTAGCGATATTTCTCATACTGCATGGGAGCTAAAACCTTCTTAAATAAGATATCCTCGATATGCCCAGTCGCTCAGTGCACAGGGAACTCAGGAGAGGGATCACGCTCCTGTTAACGGCAGGCTGTGCCTTCAGGTTGTTGGTGGAGAGAATGATCAGTGTCCTTCAATTAATATTTATTTCAACACTTGCATGAAGAAAATCTACAAATCAAGTAAAATAAACACATCCATCTAAGATTGAAAGATTACATTTATGAACTAATGATGACTTTAACGCACTGATAAATTGAATCAGTTGATATTAATGACATAACTGAATGCAACTTGGGGGATTCTTGATCTTTTTATTTTAATTTAGAATAAATAAATAAAACAGCTGTTGTAATGGAATGATGTGTTTGTTAAGATACACACAAAAAAGTTGAACTTATTTAATGATCCAGAAGTATCTGCTGCCTTACCAGCAGACTTCAGAGTGGTTTCTTTCCACAGAGTGTGCAACTACTTCATTCACAACAATGATTTGTTTTCTCCTTCTCTTGGCTTGACAAATACCTCACTATGATTGAATACTGATAATTAGACTAATCTTTATTATTGATTAAAGACACTTCATATTTTGTCTTGCATTAGTCCACATTGGCTGAAATCTCTCTACATTCTTCCATGCAACTCTGATCCTGTTTGCCCCCCCATGCTGGATGACTGGCTCCCTGTGGCTGTTTCACAACACAGCACAGATGCTAGAACTCAGAGTTAACACCCTTCCACATCACTGCGGCCAAGTATGATCCAGCCAACAAACTAACCTCCCTTTCCTGAAACAACCTGGTCATTAGTCCAACAAGCTAAATGCATTTGCCTCAGGGATAACAGAGGAATGACAAATTAACCATTTTTTCTTCCCCCCTCCAAGCATGCCTACAAATTAAATTAAGATTTCTTACCAAAGAGGGAGCTGCTGTAGAAATCCCAGGGTAAACTGGGATCCTGTTCATTGCGACCTTCCAGATCTGTGAAATATTCTGGGGGGGTGTAGAAGATTGTTTGTTGTGAGATAAAAACAAACATGTCTTGATGCCAATGCTTATGTCCTTGGCAGGGACAAACAAAGCTTGTGACTGGATAAGTGATATGTAATTGAAGAAAAACCCTGCAAAATAAAAACCATTCCAAACGATCAGCAACACATGTAAATATGTAGATGGTGTTTGTGTAATGGTCAGTTTTACAGCTGCGTGCAGGTGGCTGATGGATCCCACCTATGAGATGCATTGTGGGAGACTAACAAGCTACACAAAACAATGACGCTGTAGAAAGAAATATCAGCTGCTATAAACTGCTTGTCTTCCAACTTGACAAGGAGCTGGGAAAAGATCCCGACATCATCATCACCATGTCGTGCCTGCAACAAGCTGGCTGTGGGATTTTTTTTTTTGTGTCCGTTACATCACAGAGGAGGGAACCATGCATGCTAAAATATTCCAGGAAGGCAGATGTGTAAGATATCATACCACCAGACTTACCACCCACGGGGAAATAAAATTTAAAGTCTTATTAATTATTATTATGCAACAGTATTAAAGGCTTGAATAGCTCAAAATCCTTTAGCTATTTTTGCAGCACAGCAATATCCCGAGAAGACTTGAATCTTACTAATTTTATTAAGCAATAATAGCAAATTGGGAGATTTATCAGCCTCAATACCGTTTACTTTTTACTTCATTATAGTGACAACAAAATGTTTCTGGCTTACTGCAATGACTTCTTCCATTTCAACCAAATTCAGCTGTTGGATAACAACACAAAAAGCATCACGTCTGACAACGGTTCTACTCAAACTCCTTGTTTGGATGGATTAAGACTTAGCAGTCTTCTTCTCATCTGTACTCTATACTCACTGTAACAACTGTGATACAATGGGAATGGGCACAGAGCTTACTTTTGTTGATGTACTCCTTGGATGAGAGACCGTGCAGTTGGAAAATACATGTTTAATTATTCATTTTTATGTCTAATTTCAATTAGCTTAATGAGAGCCTTTTATTGAGCCATTTATTGTCTGAAATGTTGATAGTGTAAAAGTGGAATCAACTCTCCCACAATATGCAAATGTAAACAAACTAATTCTTCTGACAGAAAAAGAGCAGACTGGAGAGACGGATCTACCTGTGAGGAAGGTCTTCATGCTCTGACTGTGTGCCAGTTTGATGGGTGTGTGACCAGAGTAGGTTGCTAGTGTTGGATCTGCACCGTGGTTCAAGAGTAGCCAAACTATCGGCAGATTATCACTTGCTACTGCATCATGAAGGGGCCTGAGAAAAGAGTAAATAAAAGACATGTGGCTCTTAAGGGATTGGACAACTTTGGATGACAACGATGAGACAAAAGCAGCATCAATCTAACTAAATTTGTGGTTATAAATGCTCATATTTACCGTTGAAACAAGACATAGAGGAGAAGTTCTTCATTTTAGAAGTTTTTTTTTTTAAGATTTCAGTCCAACATTTCACAATTCTAAGATTTAAATCTTCATGGTTTGTGTTACTTGTTGCACAGGTTGTCACATGCACATAACAAATAACTTAAACTAGAACCCCCATCACATGCCACAGCCTCACCTTGTTCCATCCTGAGCACTGCAGTTGACATCAGCACTGTGTTTCAGAAGCATCTGGACAATCTGAGTCCACCCTCGTGAAGACGCCTCATGAAGAGCTGTGTAACCTGCATTGTCACGCCGGTTGACCTCCCTCACGTCCTTTTCAAGACAATACTGGACCACATCCTGCAGAGCAGAAGTGCAGCAAACTTTAAGACTGAAGAATCACGTTTATCACGAGTTTAACTTGTTCTATCTTGGTAATTATTCAAGTATACAGGCAGGAGTTTTACCTGGTAGCCCAGGCGGGCAGCACGTTGAAGTAAAGTCTCTCCTGCATTTTTGTTGACAATCAGCCGACGAACCTCGGGAGGAACAGGCCTCTTTGGTGGAGAGTCTGAACCACTGTTTCTTCCTGATAAGCTTTTCTTGGAGATCTTCGATGGAGAAGATGGCAAACTTTTTGGAGTAGGCGGTGGCGTAACTGGACTTTTTACACCGTCATCATCCAGGGGGAGGGAGGCGCCACGCTTCCCCAAACTACCGCGTTTGGTCTTATTCTGGAATAAGAGATTTGACAGATGAGAAGGACCGTGTGAAACTGAACATTTTGTGATCCAAACCCAAGTTAGGGCCCAAAAACCAGGACTATTATTATTCCAGCTGCTATCATATCTGTGGCAAACAGCAATTTATCAGGCCACAGGGGGGCACTGTAATCTCACATATTCATTGAACCTGACATGATTTGAAATGAGCTATATTCCAGCATGCAGCATCAGAAGCTTACTTTCGGCTCATCACTGTCACATAAGTGTTTGCTTTTGAACTTCCTCTTCCCTGAAGGCTTATCAGTGCACTCTGGAGACCCCTCACTCTCCTGGTAGCGGACCGATCCTGAGCGAGTGAATGAGGGTCTCCGTGAAGGAGGCCCTGGACTGGAGGCCACTGGGTTCAGACACGGATCTGCATGTGGTTCTGTAATATCAAAATAAGATTAAATGTTATTATGAGTTAAACCAAACAGAAAAACCAATCGTGTTAATCTTTAAATGTGAAACCCTTCATTTTATCATTATTGCAACTCTCCAGCAGTTTTGTCCTCATGCTTATCTAGCAGGCGTAATGTAGATCATGAAATATTGTATGTGCCATTTTGTGCCAACATCAGACAGGTTGGTACTTCTTCTTGTTTTCATTTATGAAAATATACATCCTCAAAAATGTATTTGCCCATGCCTAATACCTTTCAGCTGCAAAATCTCCCAATTCATAGTTGTTACAATCAGAGTCTTTTACTCTCAACTTCATGACTGATGGTCAAACAGATGTTTCTCAAACTTTGTGAGTCAGATAAACTCAGTTTCTATAACTATGTCCAGTAATGCAGAAGGTAATAACAGCAAAGCATTTAGGTTAAACATCTACGGCAAAACAGAAACAGAGAAAATAGTCTTCATATATAAATGCTTTTTTCTTGGATTCCTAAAAGCCTAGTTACTGTACACCCAAGAAAACTGGGTCATTCAAGCTTTTCAAATTCTTCAGTGATATGAGTCAGCCATATTTGATATGAAGGATTAGACTTAGAGAAACTATATGTTTGTAAAACAAAACTACAAAAACATTAATATGTTCTTAAATGAACCATCATATGTG
Organism: Hirundichthys speculiger; assembly: GCA_018398805.1. NCBI lineage: Eukaryota > Metazoa > Chordata > Actinopteri > Beloniformes > Exocoetidae > Hirundichthys > Hirundichthys speculiger. The sequence continues at coordinate 1,180,919 of JAGFBZ010000849.1, read as the reverse complement.
AAGCATGAAATGATTGCTTCTTTTTAGAAAGAAACAAAAGAAGATACATAGAGAAATCTATCTTATAATTGTACACAGTTTCAGCATTTTTCCTGAATTGTATTTACTTCAGCTGTTGTCAGTATTGATTCATTCTCCAGGTATTTTTTTTAAAGAATGAATAATTACTTAGCCTATGAAATGTAAAATGATGACAAATACCCATCTTGAGTAAACGTGACAAAGTGTTTTGTCCCTGCTGCTGAAGTCAGCAGCCAAAAAAAGGATTGGTGTGTAATAATTGTATTAAAACGGTATGATTCAGGCTTATTTATGAGGCTGCTGCCAAAATATGTTTGGTGCATTTTTAAGAACTGAAATAAACCCTAAAAAAAATAACCAGAAATGATGCCAATATATGTGATTATTTTAAATTAGCATGTCTGCTAAACAAATCAGTTAAAAATAGAAGCTTGTAATTGTTTAAAACAACAACTACTGAATCATTGTCCGATGAACTGATTAACTGACCAATCAAAAAGCAGCTCAAACATCATTTCACTTTAACCTAGGATTGTATAAAAATCTTCAACTTTGCAACTTGAGTCAATTTTGAAAAATTCCTTTTATAACTTGATAAACTGTTGTCATGGGAGAAGCTTTCTTTATTACTCAAAAGGAAAAAAAAAATAAAAAGACGCTGCGTACCAGCTGGGATTCCAGTGGCCTTGACTCAGGTTCTCCTCGCGGTGCTCTCTATCCTCCAGCTTGTCCTTCTCAGTAATGTATTCGCCAGTCTCATACTTTTTACTCGAGCATCGCTGGCGTTTCTTATGAGGAGGCACACCACCCTCTGCACTGGCCATCTTCCCCTTGCCCTGGAGCACGCGCTCCGACAGAGTGTTTGATCGAGGCCTCCCCCTTGGACGGCGGCTGGACTGGATGGGAGTCGATGGGGGTGACAAAGGTGGAGAAGCTGTGGGGGGAGGCATTGGTGGGGGTGGAGGAGAAGGCGTTGCAAAGCCCCAGAGGTCAAGACGAGCATCATCAGCTCGCCGTCGGCCTCTCCTTAGTCTTGGAACGGTGGACTCAGCTGCATCCGTCTCTTTGCTGGATATGTTGGAGTTAAAGAGAGACACTGAAGTCTCTACTCTCTGAGGACTACCGCCGCTGCCTGTAACTGATAAAACAAGACCTGCTCGTTACATTCACGTTAGCTAATGTGCCTGTATCATCACTAAAACATCTCACATTTGATGCAGCTCAAAGCGACATTAAATTTGTCATGGATACTGAAAATATGTGGATTCTGGAAGAGCTTATAAAGGCAGTAAATGTCTCAAGATTGAAGAAATAAATCCCGTACCTGCTTTGTTGCGACTTGGTTGCTCATCCTCATTGGGAATGATCTTGTCCTTTGGAATCATGTCTTTAACCTGTTGGGAAAGTCTTCCTGCTGACGGTTTCTGCTCCAGCACAGGCGCACATTGTTTCTTACGCTAAATGCACAAAGGACAGAGTGAGCACAGTCTATCGGATGCTAATGACCACAAATCTTTTTATTGTAATGGAGAGCAGGTATCAGACGGACAATGAGATCTCAGAAGTTGTATCATCAGTCACATAGACTCAAGTAAAAAAAAAATAATTTAAAAAAAAAAATAACTCAGTATGTCCAGTTCAAAGGTTAAAATTTTAAAATATGAAATCTTAAAACACACAACCCAAACTAGATTGGTGGAGATGTTTAAACTGTTAAATAGACTTAAAAGCATATATACGGATAATTTACCTTCTTACTACAAGACACTTTTACTGGAGTATTTTCAGTGTCTCGCTTTTTCTTCCCAGCAGACATCTTTAATGATGGTGTTGGTGGCTTCTCCTTTGCTGGCTTCTTAGGACTGGTCTTCTTCTGTTTGCTGGCAGCAACCTTTGCTTTGGTTGCCGGCTCATCTTTGGTTCTGACTGTCTTCTTCTCCAGCTTGTTGACCCCACCTGCGCGCTGGCCTTTAAGAATGGATGCAACCACACCCTTCAACTTCTCACTGCAAGGACTCTCTGGTGAAGAGCACTCTTTCCTCAGTATCTCTCCCTCTAACACCTGGGCTAGTTTGCTTTCCATCCTGTTCCCATTTGTTGATGCACTGCTCCCAAAGAGACGAGACTGGCCGGCAGGCTGGGAGGAAACTTGCTGCTCCATGCGCTCTCCCTGACCGGTGTGCATGGCAGTATTATTCTCCAAAGGCTCAGCGGCATTTGCCTTCTCAGGTCTTTTCATAGCTTGTGTCAGTTCCCCTTGAGATGATGCACCAGACCGTTTTTCCACAGACCAGTACGGTGGGTATTCAAAGGAAGAAGCTTGTTTGGATTGGGTGTCTTGGGTCCCGGTGACCGGATTCAGAACGTCAGCTTTTCTTGATGCCCCAGGAGATGCTGAGCGTTACCCTCACCAGTTAGAACTGTCGTTTCAAGAGTTTGCTGCTTCACAATCGATGCAAGGTTGGAGAGAGGAGACTTCATTCTCTCCCACTTATCATCCTCAGGTTTGGACAGGCTCTGATGGGCGTTCTGAAACTTGTTTCCCTCTGCGGGTGTCGTGGCCTTGGTCTTTGGAGATCCTTGCGTGACTTTTCTCTGAACAGATGAAAGTTGTTGGGAAAGTTGAGATGGGGGCTGCCACACTGAACTGACAACAGCGGTGGAGTGGGGCATCGTCGTTTTGCCGGGTCCAGATTTCTGATGACTCTGAGCATTGGCAGAGCTTAACAGAGCAGTTGTCAGTGCTCTTTTGGGGGCACAGTTCTTAGTTATGGGCGTGCTGGTGTTTTTACCATGCTTGACACTGTGAGCATGATGGTTACCCTTCATCATACAGGATGGCTTCTTTCCTCCTGAGGCCATGTGTTCTCCTTGGTCAATTATAGATATAAACTCTTGCTTTGCAAAACTCTGAAATTCATCTACAAAGGTCCCTTTTCCATCTTTGCTCCTTAGAGTAGAAGCCAGTATGGGGCTAGCCACACCAACATATGTACCAGGGATAGTTTTTATTGAGTCCTGTGAAGCTCCTTTGCCCCAGGCTGGTTTGGGTTCTGGAACCTGGTGATTCTTAGTCCTATTTAATTGCTTTTGATGAGATCCATTTCTGTGGGTATTTGGTAAGATCGGGTATTGCACAGCTGAACCACAAGCTGCAGAATGAGTCCTGTTTGCATTCAGAAAATCTCTTTGATTAGACTCATTGTTATGAGGCTCCGTCACAGAAACTGGAGCATCCGTTATGCATTTTGGACGTTTTGATTTAGCCGACAAATCAAGAGGTACATCTCTTGGTTCAGCTGAACAAGCCGTGTGATCCTCTGCAGTGGAAGGAGGTGCTGTGTTAAGAGAGCTGACGGCTGTCTTTTCCATGCTGTTGCTTTTCTCCACATGGTTGAGGAGTCTGCTCTGAGAGGTGATGCTGGCCAGTGCAGAGCTGCAGCAAATGGCAGCAGTGGGAGACAAGGTGTAGTGGGTGGGTCCCGCTGACGTTAATGATGGGTGTTGCAGTGGTAGCGCAATGGCTGGGGAGGCTACCACAGAGGCTAAAGATTTATGCTCCACTAGAGATTTGGCATTTTTACTTGTTGAGTGGTTAGATTTAAGCTTTAGGGCCGAACCACCTGCTTTTTTGTCCGGACTACGGCGCACAGACAATGAATAGGGGTAGGTCCTCATGAGAGGTGTCCCTCCAACACTTGAGCTTTGAGGTTGAATTTCTTTCTGAAATTGGTTGGCTGTGGCATCTCTCAAAGCTGCAATTTGACTTAATGCTGGTGGAAGAGTAATTTTACATAGCGGAGAAGAAAAGTTAGTGGTGGGAAAGAAGGCAACGGGCTGGGCTGGTTTAAACATGGCAGAGCACTGAAACCCTGGTGGAACACTTTGAGGAGACTGCGTTTGAGGTTGTGATTTCTTATTGGATATCACATTGCTATGACAAGGGTTGAGAGAGTCCTCCCGGCTGGTTTTTACACTGCTCGACCACTGAGGAGTGGGGAAGACCCCAGCACTGTCGGATCTAACTTTAAGGGCCTCTGTCCTTTTGTCTGTTCTTGTCTCTGAGCTGGTGAGGACTGAGCTGGACATTGGCACATTATTAGGCTGCTGAGGTGGAGAAAGTTCAGGGCTGAGGTTGCAATTGCTCGTGTCCAGGCAGGCTTTTACTGTCTTACAGTCTTTTGTTGGAGTGGTCTTGTTTTGCTGAGTGAGGTTAACATCTCTTCGAAATTCAGGGGGTAACGTCTGAGGGGGATTTCCCACCATACTAGTGGATGCTTTATTTGGAGCACTGATCTCTCTGCTCACCGTGCCTCCATCCCCTACATTCATCAGTGTAGAATCCACCTGAGTAATAAGAGAAGTTCATGAGTTCAGTGTTAATTGGGTAAGAGGGCGGTATGGCTGGAAGATAATGACTCTTTCATTAATGATGGTCATTTTGTAAACAATATACATGTATTATATTTTAAAATCAGACAATACAGTTCATATTGACACAGTATAATCCTGTAAATCTGTGTCGATGTGTATATTTCTCATCTCTCACAATGAAGCCCCGCCCCTCTCTTTAGCTCTATATTTGTCAGCAACAAGGTGAGCTGCAGACTTGCTTACAACTGCTCCTCATTGTTGCCAACTAAGCAAAATTGTATGTTTTTTTTTTCTTTTGCTAGAGCAACAAGCCTTTAAATGTAGCGATGCGCTGGATGTGGCCAAATTAAATTGGACAGTCTCGCCAGAACAGTCAAGAGTGAACACACCTATCCTGCCTCCCATCAGTGCGGTCATAGGAGCAGCCTGGCTGTGAGCTGCAGATGTTAACCAACATTTTCAGTCATTTTACATGTAAATACAACAAAACTCAAAGCAATGATGATATCAAAGGTGATTTTTGTCAGACAATGATGCATTTGCAAAACCAGTTAATGCCAGATTATATTTAGACTGAATGGCTGTCATTTCACTCACAATCTCAAACGCACTGTACTATCTGACAACAGAAGCAAAAAACTAAATAAGAATGTCTTTTATAGGAATTCAGTTGTATTTAAATATTGTACATGAGAAGCTGAGATGGTGGGAGGAAAGCAAACAGACGTTCACTGCGGATACTGGTCACATTACGTACAACGTAAATACTTCATGTTCTATTGTAATATTATTAATATTCATCAGTACTTTAATTTTCTATAACCACTTCCACTGTGTTCAGGGCCACAGGCTGGATAGATTCCAGCCTGTGATTCAGCTATCACTTGGCAAGAACCAGGGTGCTGTGGTCCATCACAGGGATGTATAGAGGAAAACTGCTACTATTTATCCATCTCATTCCTACTATAAATCTAGAATTAAAACCAACCTAACATGAATGTTTTTAGACTATAAAAGGAAGCTGGAGAGCCCAGAGAAACTGTTCACAGGTACAGGCGTTCGACACAGAAAGCCCTCAGCCAGGTATCAAACCAGAAACCTTCCAGAAGTGAAGCAACGTGCTCACCAACATCACTGCCAAATCATGACTGTCAATATTCAAACAAAATACTGAGCTTTATGGTGCACATCACCACTTAAAAATACAGGGGTATGTGCTCTACCCACACTGACAAACCTTTTGGGCTATATCATCCAGCCCTTCAAGGACAGACTTTTTCAATCAAAGAATCGAACTTCAGAAAAACAAACAAACAAAGAAAAAAAAACTATAACAATTACCTGCATAGGTGTTTCTTTAGCACAACATGCCTCAGATGGTAGCTGAGCCAGTCAGGGACACAAATTTTCTTTGAAACAGTGGGATATGCTGCAGAATAAACAAGAAAAAAAAAAAAAACTTGTGACGTAAACTTTCATTTTTTCCATTTCAATTAAATAAAAGATGAGCATTTAAATCTCACTGACAATAGAGACTATTTTATGCTCCAGTCACTGGCTTAAAAGTAACCTTAGGAAATTGAAAACTTCCTTTCATCAGACTTGAAAATCAGATATGTTACAATTTCCTCAGAGCATTTTAGGGTAGTAGAGAGACATGTTGTAAACCGACATGACATATTTGTCTGCTGTTCCCTTTGTCGTGATCTGCCTGGTCATCTATCTAGAATGTGAACCATCTTGTCTTGGAAAAAAAGGAATGTATATATATATATATATATATATATATATATATATATATATATATATATATATATATATATAGATATATATAGATATATTATATATATATATATCTATATACATACATATATATACGTATATGTATATACATATGTATATATGTATATGTATATACATATGTATATATGTATATGTATATACATATGTATATGTATGTATATATATATATATATATATATATATATATATATATATATATATATATATATATATATATATATATATATATATATATATATATATATATATATATATATATATATATAAGGGCTGCAGAAGGAATTATGAGACATAACTAACCAACAAGCAGCAAATCATCTTTTTTCCCCCCATGTTACATTGAAGTTAACTTTACCTCTGATACTCAGATGAAACTATTTTGCTTGTGTTGAAAATGAAGACATTTAAATCTGTCAGCTTCCTCTCACAGCAGATCTACAAGGATATTCCTGTCACATCTACAATGAGAGTGCTATAGGAAACCATCCAAGGTAAATATCTCTTTAAGCAGAGTTTTTCTGATTTCAAATATATCTGAAGACTCATTCCTGACATGCAAAACACATTGCAAAAACATACTAAAGTCTAATACAGTTTCTCACACAGAGGTTGAGAGAAGATTTACAAGTTTTTTTACATTTCCACCTTAAATTTGTTGACGCTGAACGCAGTGTGGCTTCCAGCCTGTAAACACAATTTTACCTAAAAGCTGGGACACTGTGTTATGGTAAATTAAAACTGAATTCTGTGAATTCATAGATCATTTAAACTCTATATTTTACTGAATATATTACAGACACAATCTACTAAATGTTAAAATTAGGAGCTTTTTTCATAATAAATGTTTATTCTAAAGCTGATGAGAGCAAAATGTATTATTTATGGTACATAATATTATTAAAAGATTTAGAGAATCTGTAGAAATCTCTGTGCACACGGGACATAAAGGCTTAAAACCAGTGGGCCGTAAGCAGCGCTGCTTATGGCCCACAGAAAATCACAGACACGATTCTATTGGGTATCAGCCTGTCCGGGCCCATGAACATCTATGAAAACAGCATCTGAGCTAACGTAGTTATTAGCTGCATCCATAAGTGCAAGTTAACAATAAATCAATGAAAAACAAAAACAAAACTAAGAATAAATAGATAGGATTAAAAAATTCTGCAGATTTCTGTGGCCCTGAGCTCACCGAACATCGACTGAGGAAAACTGAAACTTTCCTGATTTCCAAAAAGAATTTTAAAAATATTTTTCTAAGGCGGACAATACTTTTGGATCTTAAAAATGAGAGAGACTTTCTAAGTTGTTTTATCTGTACACAGTTTAAAATTCTAAATCCATGATGCTACGGGGAACATTAAAGCCAGTTCACTGATTTCCAAACCTCTGTGTGATGGAAATGTCATCAAGTCATTGAGTGTTTAACAGAATCGTCTGCTACCAACTGTGTGTAGCCCAAAACATTGTAATTGTGCAGCAAATCATGTTCCTGGATCGATATCTCATTCAGAAAAAAGGAGAGTAGAATATGAGAAAGAAAAAGAACATCATGAGCACATGTTTTAAGGAGAGAGTTTGCAGGAGATTTGTCATTATTCAGACTTCTGCATCTTGTTGCAGACTGATTACATGCCAGTGCATGAGAAACTTCAGCACAGCTGACAAAAAAGTGGTAGTATGACCAGACCTGCATGTGTGTGTGTGTGTGTGTGTATCTATCTGCAGTTGTCCAATCAGAATTCACATGCAGACGTAGCATGGTTGACTTGCATCTGGTGTGGCATCTTTAACGATTAACAGTACAGGTATTGGAGTAAAGATTGCTGCCATAGCGATGATGTCTTCTCCAGAAAAAACCTGGTTTACTTCAGCAAACCACATAACAACACCACTGTCCAGCAGCTGAAATCCTAACAAGTGAGAATCTAAAAACATTTTGCCCTTTAAAATAACAGAATTTGCCCCCTCCGGTGCCAATACGTGGCACAGCAGGTTGATAACGGCTGATGCATCACAGTGGTCAACAAAACTTTCCCCAACTTTTTTGGAAAATGTTGCTGGCATTGCATTCAACTCGAGCGTTCATTTTCACAAGAAATCAAATTTTTGCAGTTTTAGGTTTGTTTTTTTTTCATTTACATGTAGCTTTTAAAATTTTTTGCATGGCACCACAACTTTTTGGGAAAAGGAATTATAGTAGAATACTGAGAGAATGAAGCAAAGAGAAACTCATTCAGCAGATAAAAGTGAAAATGAAGGTCAAACTACCAAGTCAGAGAACACAAGACAAAGCACATTTTCGAGTGGAAATAGAATTTGAATTGTATTTTTAACACTGACACAGGTTTACTGCAGCCTGGCTTTGCATCATCCTGCTGCACCGGCGATAACAATGAACAAAAATATAATCCATCCATCCCGTTTCTAAACCCGCTTCATCCTGTTCAGGGTTACGCCGCGGGCCGGAACCTATCCCAGCTGTCATTGGGATATAGACGGGGTACACGCCGGTCCACAATTACACCCAATATGATTTGTCATCAGCAGGGTCACATTATTCATAAAGGGCAAAATAAAGAAAAACAGTTTTTGAACCCACATATTTTACTACAAGAGCGGTATAAGATTTCCTCAATGAGACTTCCTTTTATCAGTCACTTCAAAACAAAAGCTTGCAGTAGGGTGTCCCTTTGGACCCTGGGGCAGATCCCGTATGCTCATTCAGTAATCCATCCATGAGGCAATCACCTGTGACAGGCAAACGACCTTTAATTAGAGTATTTCGTGCTGATTAAGTCATGCACACAAGTGACTGGCTGTGTGCTTCTTTATAGAACTAAAGATTACTTATAACTGGACGATTAAAGTATTTGTGATATTCAATGTAAGGGTTATATATAATTAGATGACTGCTAGTCGTGTAAAAGTAAGACTTTAAAAACTAGAATACATATTTACAGCCACACGTGCAAATTGAGTCAACTACAAAGCTTTGTCAGCTGAAAACAAACATATAAAATACTCCCATACAGCCTACACCCGGGGACTCGTGCAGGAACAGCCTCATATGTGGGTAGAGGTGAGCGCACGAGCGCATCTGCAAGTAAATGAGACGACTACAAAAGAGACCACGCAAGAAAAAGAGAAACATCCAGGCTGAACCTTTGAGCGCGCAGAAATGCTCCACATCTGAAATCCCTGAGACATAATCACAGATGCTGCACACAGTAAGTGTCGCGAGCATCGCTGCCGTAACCTGCGATGCAGATGCCGCTCCGTTAAGGAGGGTCTGGTCTGCATACATTATCACCGCACAACAGTTGCTCACGGCCGGGTTGTCTTTGTGCTCCGCAACGTTTCAGTTCATCCGCTCGGATGTAGGCCAGCACATGCACGCAGCGGTCCGCGCACCCGCCGTGGGCAGCGCGGTCCAGACGAAACAAAGTCGAGCCTGGAAATACCTTTGAGGAAAAAAAAAAAACAAGCCTGGGAGACACCGGTAGCCCGCTTCCACCCGGGCCAGCCCGCTCCCACCCGGGCCAGCCCGCTGTCCTGCCAACGGCACAAAAGACTCTCGCTCCAATGTCACGCATGGAAAGTGAGCGATAAGAGCACGTTTGCGTGGTGACATTGGGGCAGTCGCAAAACAACACGACCCCCCCCCCTCCACCCCCCCTATGTTATAAATATCAGCACGGAACAACTCTGGAGAGCTCCGGGTCGCGCCCGCTCTCGCTGGAGATGGCGAGCACGATGAGAGAGAGACGCAGGTGATCTCAGGTGATCTCCGGTCCATCCGCAGCTCCACCTGGGCAGCTCCTCATCTCTGGAGGAGGAAACTGGGATGTTTCGAGATGAAAGACGGATGTTTGGGGGGGGGTTGGAAGCAGCAAGTGACAGGGGAGACCCCCCCTCCCCACCCCACCCCCCCCCATCGAGCGGCTGCTGGGCTGCGATGTGGGAACACAATGTGTCACATCTCCGCCTGATAAGGTAAGTCAACATCGACGCGCAGCCCCGCTGAGAACCAAACTAACTCAACTCCTGACCACCATCGGCTCGTTTCGTCAGCCGGTAAAGTGACGGCGTCAGCGACGTTTTTTTTAGAAACAAATAATCGATTTCACTCACTGATAAACGCAGAAGCTGAAGGCATGGACTTAACTCTCTGAAAATGTGGAGACAAAAAACTGAGAGGGAAAGGATCGGAGGGCTGGGTGACAACTTATTCCTTGGGTTTCTGCCCCTCGAGTGGCGACGGGAAGAAGAGGGGACAAACAATATTAAGTCCGCTGACCGCCAGCGCGGGTCCACCTCCCTCCCGCAGCAGCGGAGTCTCCTGCCGGCGGGCTGCTCGCCGAGGCGGGCTGCTGGTATTTATCTCCGGCCGGACTGCTCCCGTCCCTCTTATCGGCCCTTTCAGTGGACACGCTGAGCCCCCGACCCGCCGAGGCTCTCCTCCCCCGGGCCCCTGCACTCTGTCTGAGATATTGGACCGTTCCGGTGCTAATCAGCAGACCGAGGTTAAAGATGTCTAATGACACAAACAGTTACGAACCCGCTCGTCCAGATGGCAAGTGAACGACGCGCAGGCACGACCGCGGCGCGGCCGTATCCTCTCCAGCCCTTCGCCCCGACCGTCCGCGGCTGCTCACTAATCTCGACGGTTTTCGGCTCTAAAAGTCCGGGAGGAGGGGGGGCGGGAGGAAGGGGAGGAGGAGGAGGAGGAGGGGAGGGGGTCGTCAAGACAGTCCGTTCCGTATCTCCAGCCTCCAGTCTGGTGGGAGAGCGCGGAGGGAGAGGGGCAGAAGGGTGCGCGGCGGCGGCATGGGAGATGTAGTGCGCGGCGATCCACGCCCAGCATAAGACGCCGGAGAGGCTGGGAGGGGTGGGGACTGCAGGTACCGGCATGCAGCGCGGGCGCCAGCCGCTCAAGGGGAATGGGTGGGAGGGTGGAGGGGATCGCGACCAGAGAGTGTAACGGTGCGCTAAACTGAAAAAGGGCTTATCGGGGCAACGAAGTAATAAACTGCAATTCCTTTAAACCAAAGGAGGCTCCGAGTTGTATTGAACGTGTTTGTGGGAGTCAGTCGGGCCAGTTAAAAGTCAGCTGTGGGTTACAATTGCCAAAATATACTTTAAAAAAAAGAGAGAGTGGGAGAGGTTTGGGTCTGTTGCTTGAGAATTAACACGAAGAACCAAGAGTCTGGTTCTGGAGGCCCTCCAGCTGCAGACCGATGGACTGGCCTGGAGGAGATGGAGGGGAGGATTTTATTCAGATTTTTGTGAAGGATTTTGAAGCATGTTATCTTCAAAGAAGCTTTAGTGTTTTGTGATGATGCCATGGATCTAACTTGACTCGTCTATAATGAGCTTTAGCTTCAAATACAGGAATGACCTCCCTCAGTTTAGTGTGTATATATACAGTCATGGAAAAAATTATTAGACCACCATTTTTTCTTCACTTTCTTGTTCATTTTGATACCTGGTACCACTAAACGTCATCATGTGACTAAAACAGACAGAAAAGAAAACACTGAATGCATAAAAGCAGTGTTTTTGGCAGTACAACGCCATAGCTATTGATGTAAAAACTTAAGTGATTTAGGTTATAATTAAGAAAACCATGGAAAATGGTAAGATATCAGCTCTTAAATAAAACTCTTATGAGCAATCTTTGTGGTTATCGTTATGTTTGTCCAAACAAATGTACCTTTAGTTGTACCAGGCATTAAAATGAACAAGAAACTGAAGAAAACAAGGGTGGTCTAATAATTTTTTCCATGACTGTATATATACATACACTCTTCAAACATAAATTAGTTGAGGGTGACAAAAGTCTCTTGAGAAATTTCCACTTATTTCTTTTGTGTTCACTTTGCCTGAAATGTATTTAGCTGTGTCGCGTCTCCATTTCAGCACAGTGATGTAACTAACATGTAGAGGCTGGATCAGCCCAATATTTACATCCCATTACTTTGAAATTCTTAATGTTACTGAAAACATTCAAACTCACAACTCACTGAATGGATGACAACGGAAGCCTCATGGCAACTTTAGTTTGTGTTGTTTAGCGTATATTCCTTATTCATTATGGCACGCTGATTGAAGGATGTGACTGTTCACTTCCCCTGAAGCTTTGGACCAGACTACTATGGTTATACGGTTAGTGTGAAGACATTCTGCAAACTTTGGAGACTGGGTCTTAAGAAAATTACATTTGAATGATTGGACATCTATTCATAAAATACAGAAAAATAATTAAATGTGCTATATGTTTTTTTTTTCTTGTGCACGTGTGAATCTTTATCCCCAATGGTCTTTCACAGCGAAGCAAGCCTTTGGTCCGTTTGAGATATCTCACACCAAAGCCACGCTGCTTTAAAACAAACTGGGGCCTTTGCAAAACAGAACTGAATCAAATCTGAGCTGGGAAATCTGGTAATGAGTAGCCCAAGTAAACAAAACTGCTAATAAACATTTATAATGAATATAAGAGCAACGGTCCATTTGCAGTGTGTAAAATTCACATTTCCTGTTGCTTTCGGACTGGTTCAAGTTTTAACCGGATTCATGTACAAGATTTTCAGCAGGGAAGCAGTTTTAAGATGTATTCAGAGCAAAACTATTTAGTTTGGAGACTTCACAGATTTTGGTCTCAGTCCCGAGTTTTATTTCAAATATTTTTGTACACAAATGAAAAAAAAAATTGCTAGTTTAAAAGGACCAGAGTCTTTCACAACTGCGCTGAGTTCATCACAGCTGAAGATGGTAAAGATACTCAACAAATCAGAGATGCTTAAACAAAATATTAAGTGCAACAACTTATCCTGAGGGTTTGTTTTGAGCCTTTAAGGAGAATTAAATCTACTCTGCATACAGCTTTTTCAATATTCTCAGTTTGGAAAAGTTCACAATGAAACCTGAGGTCACGTGGTCGTTTTATAAGCTGGAGAAGTGATGGAGAGCTAAATATCTGGACCAGCAGCTTGTATGTGAGGTGAAAGTCTACACATCTGCAGCTTCCAATTACAGGCAGGTAAACAAAAGTTTGAAATGAGTCTGCAGAGCAGAAAGAGTTTGCACCGAGCCTCGCCTGACTTTTGCCTCAAAGATAAACAGCCAAAGGATATTTAACTGACTCCATAATCACATTTTGGCACAGTAGTTAAGCAGTACAGGTTACTGTGCTGTAATTAGGCCACTTGTCTTACCTGAATCCCGAAAGCAGAGCGGGCCTGCTGTCTACACGCTCCTTCAGGCCAGCAAATCTCCTACTTCTCAACATTTGCTGGGTGAGGAAATAACCGCGCACACGGCGAAAGCTGACATCGTCGTGTGACCGAAACGGTTAGTGTGCTGGCGTGAGCAGCGGCGGCGGCGGTGCGGGATACCGACTCCGTCCGTCCGCGGAGAGCAGAAAGTAGTTCGCTGCGCGGACTGGATCAGCCTCCAACATGCCCTTCACCATCCGCTCTGTAATGGCTGCGTGAGAGCCACCAAATCGTTGACAGATGGCCAAATGTGAAATTGGGAAGCAACAAGAAGAGAGAAAAAAAAAAAAGGCCGATGAGAGAAAAGGGGAAGACCGCAGATAACCGTGTGGACGCAGACAGAGCAGCAGAAAGTCGCATTGTTTGTGAGCCGGTGGAACCGGGAGACCTGGACGTCCGCGCAGCAGCAGCTATCCCGGTAGTGACCGGGGCTTCACCACTCACACGAGTTTGTTCACGCGCTCCACGGTGGATTTCTGGAGCTGTGTTTTTTTGTTTTTGTTATTGTTTTTTTTTTTTTTTAATGAAGGAAAACTTGTCTCGCTGGTCATTATAAATCTGCCGATCAGGGATGTGGTGCTCTGAACGTGCGCTATGACAACTGCGATATGGCTCAGATGAAGGCACGTTGTTTATTCCGAAGGCCCGGCTTGTTTGGAGTGTGTCGTCTTCAAAGTGGGCACACATGGTCATCTCACTGTGAGTCATATCGGAGATTATCGACCCTATTTAGGCCGCCATGCTCGACGGCGACGAGGATGTCCCGTCTAAGTTGGAGCTTCACCTGGTCCGAGCCCGGGCTGGGAGGACGGCGGGGGGGAAGTCTGGCTACAAATCAAGCGCAATATTCTTCCATCTTGGTACAAGTAATGAATAATTCTGCAGTAAACGGAGGGAGGATGGCAGCCGATCACTAAACAGTCATGTTCTCGTTCTCCAGGTTGATGGACGGCCCGGTGCGCCGTCCGTATGACGATTAAAAATATCTGTGAAATTCACGTTCATGACTCCGTTTGGGCTGAACTGTGTCGGGGTCTGGGTAGCGGGTTTCACCCGGGACCGGCGCGCGCGGACACCAGTTCCGTGGATGTCATCTCGACACAACTTGCCCGTCCATACATGTGACACGATCCTACATATAGCGCCGTGTGATCGCAGCGAAACCTCACGTCGACTGCTGCGGCTCCTGCGAGACACAAACTACTGGAATATGCAAATATCCAGGTCAAAGTTTGGCAGAGTTTCACTCGCCCTCAATAGCGTTGTGCAATGCCCCCTTTAATGCCCCCTGCTCGCCCGTAACGCCTTTGTTATTAGTAATCGCATGGTATTGCACCGTCTTACCTTGCGCTCCGAGCTGTCGACAGCCTCAAAGCCCGCAGACGGCGCAACAAGCGACGGTCGTCCACGCAGACGCTTCGGAGAGGGGCCACGGGTGGGATTTTAAAGTAAAATGAATACGGTGAGCAATTTTAGCTTGTCCTCGCGATCTTCCCTTATTGCCAGTTTTCGGTCTGCAGCAGCTGGAGATGAAAATCGCGCACCCTGGGTCCTAGCGCCGGATGAAGCCCTACAGGTGAATAACAAAGAGACGTGCTGCTCGGTGGGTTTCTGTCTTTAATTGCTCGAGGCTCCCACATCGTCCCCGTACAGCAGACCTCAGAGTCGTCACCCCAAAGATTTCGATGCACTAGCGAGAACACACCTATAAGCCGCGATGTTAGTTTTGAAGATTCACGTTTTCAAGTTTAATTACACTGATCAAGCATTACTTAAACTGCGTGGTCAAAGAGTCCTCCTTCTGCCATTTTAATTCACACGCAGTCCATTTAATCACAGCACTCTGCCATTTCTGATTCAATTAGTATCAACGAGGCCCTTCAGCTTGTTGCACGTAAGGAAAAACCTAGGTGTCCTACTGCGGTCAAACTGCACAACTGTGACTGGAAGTGTCTAAAGTTTTGCAACCAAAACGGAAATGCCATAAACTAGGCATCAGTTTGAAGTGACTGCTTCCAAAATAGTTTGATGGGAAGTCAAAGACTTTAATGAAGAGCTGTGCATAAACAAATACCCACCTAATTTAATTAATTTAAATATTTTAAAAGAAAAGTTGCTAAAAAAAGAAATGCCCTCTTAAACATGTATGAGGCTGATTTGTCACACAGAACATAATAATATTAAGTTACTGCTGCTAAAGCTGGTTCAACAAGCTTTTTAATCACAAGCCTTATTTAGTTTTTTCACACATTTTTTCTTAATTCTGGCATAGTTTCTGTGAAATAAATGAAGTGCAATATGTCATGCAGCGTTGTTCATCATAGGTTGCATTTGATCTGGAAAGAACTCATGATTTTTTTAATTATGTTTTGATACGTAATCTATAAGTTTCTTTCTCGTGTGTGTATCCTGGTGAATGCAGAAGATATATTTTGTATTTTCTGACACTACTCCACCATTCTGTAGTTAAAGTGGTTATGTGCACTGTGAATTCTGTATTAGTCTAGGATATATTATCTATAATATTTTGTACAGTGTTGTTTATCATTGGAGTCAATCTGCTGTAAAAAGAAGCTGTGGACATCAGTATACAGCGTCTTACCTGTGTGAATAAT
This sequence comes from Hirundichthys speculiger, assembly GCA_018398805.1. NCBI lineage: Eukaryota > Metazoa > Chordata > Actinopteri > Beloniformes > Exocoetidae > Hirundichthys > Hirundichthys speculiger. The sequence goes on along the minus strand of JAGFBZ010000849.1, from coordinate 1,164,829 downwards.
GTATTGATGCTGAGGTTTAGTTTTCAAATATCTACAGGATTTAAGTTATTGTCAATGTGCAATGCAATGTGCTGGGGCATCTATAGTGACAAAAAATAGGTGGTATGGTGTGAATACAAGTATAGGCCACAGGTCTGTGCCTGTTTGTGGAAATAACGCACTTTGAAGTGTCTCACAAGTTGTCTCAGGCTTATCTGTGCTGTGAGGGTTGAGCCATGCTCCTTGTTCCTGAAGACAACCTTCCCTAAAGCATCTAACCATGCAGTGATGTCAGAGAAACAGCCAAAGCCCTCATCAGAGTCCAGCCACACAGCACTACAGTATGTGCAAGTAATATACGGTGCCTTCGCTGGAGTTGTGTTAAATATTACCTGTTGACAAGTGTGCAAGTTGTGCAAATTGTGCAAGCTGACTTGCACAAAACTGACTAAACCAAAATGATAACTTTGCCCAAAAATACAGAAAGACCCGACACTGATCAGCCACAACATTGTGATCTGCTTAATATGAGCAGGTCCTTCTTGTACTCTTAAAAGAGCTCTGATCCGTCAGTGTCTAGACAAATAACACTGAGGCTGTCCTGAAGCGTCTGGTACCGGGATGTTAGCAACAGGTCCTTTAGGCCCTGTGAATTGTGGGGTGGGGTCTATGTTGACTGGGGTTACATCCCACAGATGTCATCATGTTCCATCAATTGTTGTCTGGGGAGTTTGGACATTAAATGAACACCTCAGACTCTTTGTTGTGTTCTTTTAATGCTTGCTAAAAAAAAAAAACATTTTCAAGCTTTCTGCTGACCTGCTGAGGGAGGCAGTAAGAGAATTATTTTGTCACGAGGGGCCATTTTTCTGCAAAAAATTGTGCCAAAATGACATTCATGTGAATGCAAGGATGCAAGAACCACAACTCTTTGTCCAGCATAACATTTTAGACTGTACATTGTAAGATGAGCAGTGTTTGCTCGTGTTGTGTATATCTGTACAATTGTATAAGATGTCAATCATATACAGTTAGGCCCAGATGTATTTGGACAAAGTTTTTATGATTTTTCTTTTATACGCCATCACAATAGATTTAAAATAAAGTAATCATGATGGATCAAAGAGTAGATATTTAGCTTCAGTTTAAGAGGTTTCACAGAAATTTGGCATTTTCTAGTTAGGAATTATAGCCATTCTAAGCAAAGTACCCCTGGTTTCAGGGCCTTTCAAGTTTTTGTAGAAAATGATATAACTATGAATATAACCACAACTTTTAATACTTGTATGAACTTTTTTTTTTTTTGCAGTCCATGACATACTGAACATGGACATCACCAAAATCAGTTTCCTTCCTGGAGAGTCTTTGTCTGTACTTCACTGCAGACACTTTCCCTTGCTGCTTGTTTGTGGGCTTTTCTGCCCTCAGCTTTGTCGTCAGTAACTGAAAAGTATGCTCGATTGAGATTGAGGTTGAGATCATGTGGCTGACTTGGCTATTGAGCAATATTCAATTTTTTGTCTTCTAAAAGTCTTGAGTTTCTTTTGCAGTATGTTCAGGATCAGTATACATCTGCACTGTGAAGCGCAGTCCTACCATTTTGTAGGTTTTGGCTGAATGCGAGCAGAGAGTTTAGTCCAATACACCTCAGAATTCATTTTGCTACTGTCAGTAGTCACATTCAAAAAACACCAGTGAGGGTGTTCCATATGCAGCCATGCCCATATCATAACACTACCCCCACCATGTTTGACATGTGATGTTGTTTACTTTGGCTCCTTAAGCTGTTCCATTCCTTTCTCTTCCCATCAATCTGAAACAAGTTTTACCTGGTTTCATTTGTCCAAAGAATCTGATTACAGAACATGGGAGGCTTTTTTAGATGTTTTCTGCGACCTGACTTTTCTGTTCTTTAGTGTTACCAGTAAATTACACCTTGTTGTAAACCCACTGTATTTATATTCATGAAAGCTTCTCTTGATTGTAGATCTTGACAATGATGCATCTACATTCTCCAGAGTATTCTTGATTTCCATGTTGATGGTGTAAAGGGGTTTTTCTTCACCAAGGAAAGGATTCTGCAGTCATCCACTGGAGTTTTGTTTTGTGGTCTTCCAGGCCTTTTTGATATTGTTGAATTCACCAGAATGTACCAAACTGCTGATTTTCCCACACCTAAAATTTTGCTGTCTCTCTCATAGATGTATCCTGATTTTTTTTTTTCAGCCTTATAATGGCCTCCCTTGCTTACGTTTAGATCTCTTTGGACTGCATATTGGTAGCTCTAATCAAGCAGTTGCCAAATGCCAAATCAATACCCGATTTCAACGCAGACCTTTTATCTGCTTCATTTGTCTTGAAGTAAGGGAATGGACCGAACTTGGTCAATTAACTTCTTTTCAGTCAATTGTTCAAATACTTACGGACCTAACTGCACTAACGTATACAATTGCCCATAATGGTAGAATAGCTATAGGTTTTATGTTCCCAGTGTGATTGACGCCAAATTATACTGCATGTTTTCACTATGTATAATATGCTTTTAATATTTCATTTCATACAGTAAAATGCAGTCTGAGGAAAATCAACCTGATATCATGGTGTGGGGCAGCCATGACAGCCATTTTGGGTTTTTCTATGTTCTGTGTTAAGTTGGCGTCAATCCCTGTCTTTTGTGTCACCTGTTTCTTGTTTTACTTTGAAGGTCTGTCTTGTCTCCGTTGTTTTCAGTTTTGCTTCCCTTCCCTCTTGTTATCCTGATTGTCTGCACCTGCCTCTCGTTGGGTTCCCTGGGTATTTAAGTCTTGTTATCTCCCCTGTCTGTGCTGGTGTGTTGTCTCATGTCCTGTAAGTACTGTTGGTTTTTGGTCACTTGTTTTTCCTCCATGTTTCCCGGCCTGGATACCTGGATTACTTTAGTGTTTTGTTTTTTTTTTTGGTTGTTTTAGATTTTGTCTTTTTTTCCCCTTTGGATTACTTTTGTGGATTTTGGTTTTCTTGGTCTTTTGGGTTTTTTCGTTTTGTAAAATAAATACTTTTTTTTGAGCATACTCCTGCATTTGAGTCCTCCATTCTGCCTCAAAACTTGACAGAATGGACCAGCCATTATGGACCCAGTAGGAGACCAGCTGATCTCCCTGCTGGCTTTTTTAAAAAGAGGCTCCCGGCTGGCGTTCCCCGTTCTGGGGGGACCTAGAAGCCTCCAGCAGGCAGATCTTAGCTCGGGGCTTGGTCCAGCCAGCCTCCTGGCAGAGCTCCCCTCTGAGGCGGTTGGGAGGATGTCGAGGAGAAGGCGGAGCAGGCACTCGCAGTCCGGGGCTACCCCACGGGCAGCCGATGCTTGGGGGCTCCTGTTGTCAAGGCGGTCCGGCAGGACGCTCCACCTCTGGCCCCCATCTCGGCCCCCATGTCATCCGGGAGGACTTCCCACCTTCGTCTCCCGACCCTGACTCCATTGTGGCTGGGGAGGGTCCTGTACCCCTTCAGGAGGAGGTCCGGACTTTTGAAGACATTTACCACCGACTCACGTCGTTCTTGCAGGGGTCGACTGACGTGAGTCGGTGGATCTTTGTCTATGACCTCCTCCTGAGGCATTTGACCCTCCCGCCACAGCTCCTTCAGTTGCCTGAGTTACGGACTATATACGGGAACCTTAAGATGATGAGGGAGGAGCTGGTGGTCCTTAACCCCGGTTCCAAGGTGGTTGACGCTCCACAACCCGATCCCGTTTCCGGCGGGGAGGCCGGCGCTCCACAGCCCGGTCTTGTTTCCGGGGAGGTCGACGCACCCATTCCCGTTTCCGAGGTGGTCGACGCACCTATGCTCGATCCGGTGGTGGTCGACGCACCTCAGCCCGGTCCCGTTTTCGAAGGGGTCGACGCCGACATGCCCCACCTCGCTTCCGTGGCGATCGATGCGGCCGAGACTCTTCCTTGGTCCCTGCAGCAGGAGCTGCAGGCGCCCGTGACTCTTCCTGGGCCCCTGCAGCAGGAGCTGCAGGCGGCGCCACTTCAGTCCCTGGTTCCTTTCCGCCTCCGCCTCGCCAGCTCCTGGTTGCGGTCCACCAAGGCTGCCCGCCTGAACTGTCTCTGCCGTCCGACCGGCGCCGAGGCCGCCCGCCTGAACTGTCTCTGCCGTCCGAACGGCGCCGAGGCCGCCCGCCTGAACTGTCTCTGCCGTCCGCCTGGCGCCGAGGCTTGAACTTTTTCTGTTTGGCTTGAAGGCATAGTGACTTTTTTTTTCCGTCTGGTTCCCTGCCTTCTGGCACCCTCCGCCCTCCCTGGTCAGCTCTCCTCTCTAGGTTTGTCTTTGTTTGTTTTTTCTTTCTTTTTTTTGTTGGGACCGTCTGGGAGCCAGTCCTTTTGCGAGGGGGGGTACTGTCATGGTCCGGGGTGGCCATGATGGCCATTTTGGGTTTTTCTGTCAATCCCTGTCTTTTGTGTCACCTGTTTCCTGTTTTACTTTGAAGGTCTGTCTTGTCTCCGTTGTTTTCAGTTTTGCTTCCTTCCCTCTTGTTATCCTGATTGTCTGCACCTGCCTCTCGTTGGGTTCCCTGTGTGTTTAAGTCTTGTCATCTCCCCTGTCTGTGCTGGTGCGTTGTCTCATGTCCTGTAAGCAGGGGCGCCGCTAGGGATTTTGGGCCCCATGAAAAGAATCTTTACCGGGCCCCCCAACCCAGCGGCGAAATTTGTTGATGCTATTTTTGATCACCATTAGGGGCCTCTCTGGGCCCCCCTCAATCATGGGCCCCTATAATCCGTATCCTTTACCCCCCCTTTTCGGCGCCCCAGCCTGTAAGTACTGTTGGTTTTTGGTCACTTGTTTTTCTTCCATGTTTCCCGGCCTGGATACCTGGATTACTTTTTGTGTTGTTGTTGTTGTTGTTGTTGTTGGTTGTTTTTTTTGTTTGTTTGTTTGTTTTAGATTTTGTCCTTTTTCCCCTTTGGAATACTTTTGTAGATTTTGGTTTTCTTGGTCTTTTGGGTTTTTTCGTTTTGTAAAAAATACTTTTTTTTCTCTTTTGTTCTCAGTGTGAATGACTCCAAATTATACTGCATGTTTTCACTATGTATAATATGCTTTTAATATTTCATTTCATACAGTAAAATGCAGTCTGAGGAAAATCAACCTGATATCATGGTGTGGGGTGGCCATGACGGCCATTTTGGGTTTTTCTATGTTCTGTGTTAAGTTGGCATCAATCCCTGTCTTTTGTGTCACCTGTTTCTTGTTTTACTTTGAAGGTCTGTCTTGTCTCCGTTGTTTTCAGTTTTGCTTCCTTCCCTCTTGTTATCCTGATTGTCTGCACCTGCCTCTCGTTGGGTTCCCTGTGTATTTAAGTCTTGTTATCTCCCCTGTCTGTGCTGGTGCGTTGTCTCATGTCCTGTAAGTACTGTTGGTTTTTGGTCACTTGTTTTTCCTCCATGTTTCCCGGCCTGGATACCTGGATTACTTTAGTGTTTTGTTTTTTTTTTTTTTTGGTTGTTTTAGATTTTGTCTTTTTTCCCCTTTGGATTACTTTTGTGGATTTTGGTTTTCTTGGTCTTTTGGGTTTTTTCGTTTTGTAAAATAAATACTTTTTTTAAAAAAGCAAAAAAAAAAAAATCTCCTGCATTTGGGTCCTCCATTCTGCCTCAAAACTTGACACCTGAACCTAACCCTGACTAATTCAGGTGCTATTTACCATGACATATGAAAAGTATGAAATGTGAGGACATAACAAGCAAAATAGAGCTGGAGTAGAGTGATAATTATATGAAATGCCAAAGTTTTGAGATGACTGAGTTTTATATTGCCATTCCAATACAATAAAGTAAATTAAGTTCATTAAACATTGCCACAAAAAAACAATAAGAAGTTGGACTTCCAGAAACATTACTGTGGTCATGAAGGATAATCTACAGACTTTGTTCTAAGAAACTGTCATTGTGAACACTTCTTTCTACTGACAAATGCCTGTATATGAAAACTGATGATTTTTCTTTTTTTTTTTTAATCAGCACAATAAAGCTGTATTTATCCTCTTGAAATGTGAAATGTTTTTTGTTTGTAACTGCAGTTGGCCTAAACTTGTAATAAATGTCTTATAATAAACATAATGAACATATTTTTATCCTTTGTAAAGTTTTGTTTTACAGAGCAGTGAAATAACCGAATCACAAAAACGCTGTTTCATAGATCAGAGTTTCAAAATACACTTGTGAAAAAAATGTAAGCAGACAATATTTCTGAATGATCTAAACTGTTGTGTTGACATTGGTTGTATAAGTAAAAATGTTCAGAACAGCACTGCTTTCCAGCCAGCCACAGAAACGACACCTACTATAAACATACTGTTTAAGATATGATTGACAGCTGGCTTAGTCTGCGACAGTGACTGGCATCAATTATGTAATTACATTTGGACAGTGCTGATTATAACAATAAACGTGTTATCAAATTAGCTGAGAAATGACCAGATTCCTATTAATACTGACAACAAGCGGTTAGACAATTTCAAGAGAATAAATACATGGCCTGAAATACAGACATGAGCAAAAGTCTGTACCCCTTAATTAAGTGGTATGTTTATGTATTTTGACCTTTAAAAACATAAAAGTCATCCAATCATAGTGGGTCTTAGTGTCAGGCAAATATAACCTTACAACAAAAACAACAAATAACTTTCATTATGCAATTACTTATTTAACAAAAATAAAGCTGAAAATAAAACTAAACATAAGTGAATATGTGGGTGCAGAACGGTGGTTTGGTGGTCAGCACTGTTGCTGACCACTCAAAGACATGCATGTTAGGTTAATTGGTGGTTCTAAAGGAGTGATTGTGCATGGTTGTTTGTCCTACGTGTGGCCCTGCGATGGACTGGCGACCTGTTCACGGTGTACCCCTGCCTTTCACTCAAGCACTCAAAGAGAGCTGGGATAGACTCCAGCAGATCCCCGTGGCCCTGCATCAGGTTAAGTGGGCATAGATGGTGGATGGATATGTGGACAGTCCTAAGAATTTCCCATAATTCAATAGCTTATACAAGACATTTTATATCAGTATATCACCTTTGGCATCAAGGACATGAATGAGTAGTTTCCTGTATGACTTGATCAGTCTTAATCAGTCACATTGTTGTGTAAGCATTTTGGCTCATTCAGTATTATAGCATTGTTTCAGGTAATTGAGGTTTTTGGCATTTGTTTATACACAGCTTTCTAAAGGTTTCACCAAAGCATTTCAATATGGGCTAGGTATGGACTTCGATAAGGCTATTCCAAAACCTTGATTCTTTTATTTTTCAAGTATTCAGATGTAGATTTGCTGATGTACTTCAGATCATTGTCCTGTCTGGCCTGATTATGTTCAGACCTTATCTGTTGAACAGATGAAGCTTATAGCTGACTCAATGATTGCAAGGTGCCCAGACCTGAAGGCTGCAAAACATCTCCAAATCATAACCTCTTTACTGCTGTGCTTGACAATGGGTGTGAGGTGTTTCTGCTAAAATGGTGTGCTTGGTTTCTGCCACACATGGCACTGGGCATTAAGGTCAAATAACTCCACTTTGGTCTCATTAAAGGCTACCTGAGTACTACAAAAAGGTACTGTTCTTATTGGCTAGGTGGCAGCACCAGTTATAATGCGTTGCATTTGGGGCTTTTTGCAGACGTAACCACTTCCAGTAAAGAAAGCAACACATCAGAACAACCAATTTAAAATCATTAATTTTATGTAATTTTCTACCTTTAAACAACCATGGTGTACTACTTCAATGCTGCAAAGTTTATATCACATATCACATAGCTCCAAAGCAAAGCTACACATCTACTCCTTCATGGCTAACATGATAGGTAAAGTGGCTGAAAAGTCTGTCTGCACAGAGAAGATGGAGGGCACTGATTCAGCATGAGGAGAAGGACAGGACAGGGAAGAACAACATGCTGAACTTCACAAGAAACTCCAGGCTACGCTCCCATCATTCTGACAAGGAAAAGATCAGCACTGACATCTACGTGAGTGGTGGCCCTCTTTACTTTGCCTGGAATAACTGGAGGAAGCCATTTAGCATGGAAAAGACCGGAAAGACTCATATCTGCAAAGCCCCAGATGAGTGTGAGTGCTGGAACCTTACATGTCAAGTTCTGCCCAGTCATGGATCTTTTTTTTTTTTTTTTTTTTGAGATAGAAAAGGCAGTCCTTTCAAATTAAACTATACTTCCTCAGTCTTCTAATTGTGCCGTTATGGACTTTAACATGCTTAGGGAGGCCTGAAGGGTCTGAAATGTAGCTCTTGGATTTTTGAGACCTTAGGGTCATTTTTATTGGGATGTTGATTCTTGAGAAGACTGGAAACTGTCTGGAATGCTTTCCACTTGCGAATAATCTTTAATCGTAGAACGCTTAAGTTCAAATTGTCTGGTTTTTGGAATGGGTTTTATAACCCTTCCCAGATTGATGTTCTGCTGCAACAACAATTGCTTCTTTAAGACCGTTGCTTCCCTCTAGGCATTGTGTTAAACACACCTGAATGCCCCAGACCAGCAAACTGCCAAATCATCTGCTTTTATTGAGCTCTGCACACCTGCTGATGATCAGTTCACCAAGGGCTGATGATTAGCAGCACCTGGCTGCAACTTACCCTCTTAAATCCCACTGAAGCAATAATGGGGCACTCAAAATTGCCAACATATTTTTTTTTCTTTTTGGCTTCATTTTTGTCAAATAATAACATGATGAAAAAAAATAGATGTTGTTGTTCTTCTGAGGTTGTATTTGCTTAACACTAAGACCCACTACAACCAGAAGATTTTTATTATGTTTGTACAGAAAAAAAAACATAGGATTAAAAGGGGGAGTATTCCCTTCTTCAAATGACTTTACATATGAAGCCCAGCTCCTTAGATGGGTTATAATTATGTCCTATGTGTATTTACCAGAGATAATATCTAATGTAACATGATCAGAGGTATGCTGTTTGACTCAAGTAGACAATGCTGAGCCTTCAGTGTCTCTGAAACTTGTGGAGCTCCATTCTACCCTTTGACTGACCTGGATCCACAATCATTTTTGCCCTTGGCAAAGGGTCGTGATTCCTTCGGAATATTTAAAAATTTCCATACATTTTTTTTTTTTTTGCCAGATGGTGCAGTTAACTGCTTTGTCAATTCCTTAAAAGCTTGGCTCTGCCATGTAGACTAGAATGATCACATTGTTGTACATGTATCTCTGTGTTGAGGAATTTAGGAGGCAGCGGTAACTGGAAACACTGGTACGGTAGTTTGAGACCTCAGACTAGTAGAAGAAAAGTTTCTGTTAAATTCTGATATCTTGGTTTATTTGACCTATTATTATTACATAGTCTCCAAAGAGGTGATGAAAGAAAGAGGTGGTAAATGGGACCTAAGAGTAAGAGCAAGATACTCAGTATGTGGATGCTACTAATAACAGCAATGAAAATGCACTGTTTGCATTGACTGAGACAGTCTATGTGGACACTTTATGACAGACTCGCTTGCAGAGTCTAAAAAGTCAATGGAATCCAAGAAGACGGGTAATAAAATGAGTACAGCCAATTGGTATGCCCTGTTAACATGGCAGACACTGCCAGGTCATAGAATGTCTGTAGTATGGAACCCCGTTTGGATCATAATTCAATGAATAAATTAGTCTATTATTATGAAATACAGGCATTTATTATTATGAAATATTTCCCATTATTATGATAATGGTTTCGTTTTTCATAAAAGTTAGCTTTTACATAATAATGGATTCCTTTTTCATAAGAATGAGCTTTTACATAATAATGGCTTTGTTTTTGATAAGAATGATTTGTGTCAATCACAGCAGAGAGGGCAGAGCCATTTATGTGATTGGCTGCTCTTTCATTTAGGCATAAGCAACAGAACAGTGAATATCGATAGTGGGCGAGAGGTGCAATGTATATACTCCAGGGCAGTAGGTGGCAGAATGCACCTCAGTTTACGGTTAAAAGTTGACATCGACTAAGAAATGTAGCGCGAAATGTAGGGAAAACTTGATTTTGACGGCATGGCGACAGGAGAAAGATCCTTTTCTGACTTACTCCGAAGAGGTAGCCAACAGGCTCGATGCGAGTCCCCCACCAACTGCATGGAGAAGGATCAGCCAATGAGCATGCAGGTCAACCACTGGTCCCGCCCAGTGGCAAAATGTCATTATTATGTAAAAGCTCATTCTTATGAAAAAGGAAGCAATTATGTAAAAACTCATTCTTAAATAAAAAAGCCATTCTGAAATAAACTATTATGCATTAAACTAAGATTAAATAATAATAATAATATATTTCATAACAATTACATTTTTTTCATAATAATGGGAAATATTTCATAATAATACACATATATTTCATAATAATGGGAAATATTTTGTACTAATAAACATGTATTTCATAATAATAGGAAACATTTCATAATAATGGATACATATTTCATAATAATGAACGCCTTTATTTCATAATAACAGACTCATTTATTCATTGAAGTATGACCCAAACAGGGCTCCATACTGTAGAAACTTATATCTTACAATTTGCTGGAAAAAAGAAAAAAAAGTATTCTTTTTTCTTAACCTTTATTTAACCAGGGACAAAAGATCTTGAGATATAAATATCTTTTTTTTAAGAGTTTTGCCAAGACGGGCAAAAGTGAAGAGCAGCAGTTAATAGATACACTGCCTGGCCAAAAAAAGTTGCCACCAAAAAAAGGTCATACACTCTAATATTTCGTTGGACCTGCTTTTAGCTTTGATTACAGCACGCATTCGCTGTGGCATTGTTTCGATAAGCTTCTGGAATGTCACAAGATTTATTTCCATCCAGTGTTGCATTAATTTTTCACCAAGATCTTGCATTAATGATGGTAGAGTCTGACCGCTGTACAAAGTCTTCTCCAGCACATCCCAAAGATTCTCAATGGGGTTAAGGTCTGGACTCTGTGGTGGCCAATCCATGTGTGAAAATGATGTCTCATGTTCCCTGAACCAGTCTTTTACAATTTGAGCCCGATGAATCCCGGGAATTGTCATCTTGTAATATGCCCGTCCCATCAGGGAAGAAAAAAATCCATTGATGGAATAACCTGGTCATTCAGTATATTCAGGTAGTGAGCTGACCTCATTCTTTGAGCTCATACTGTTGCTGAACCTGGACCTGACCAACTGCAGCAACCCCAGATTATAACACTGCCCCCACAGGCTGGTACAGTAGGCACTAGGCATGATGGGAGCATCACTTCATCTGCCTCTCTTCTTACCCTGATGCGCCCATCACTCTGGAACAGAGTAAATCTGGACTCATCAGACCACATGACCTTCTTCCATTGCTCCAGAGTCCAACCTTTATGCTCCCTAGCAAACTGAAACCTTTTTTTCTAGTTAACTTCACTGATTAGTGGTTTTCTTAAGGCTACACAGCTGTTCAGTCCCAATCCCTTGAGTTCCCTTCGCATTGTGCTTGTGGAAATGCTCTTACTTTCGCCTATTAAACATAGCCCTGAGTTTCGACTGTTGTTTTTCTTCGATTTGATCTCACAAAACGTTTAAGCGACCACCGATCACAATCATTGAGGATTTTTTTTCCTGGCTACATTTCCTCCTTGAAGACGATGGGTCTCCACGGTTAGGGCCCTATGGAATCCGCGATCACGGAATCGCGGATGGAATCGCGGAATTGGAGATTAAAAACTGAATTCACTTTAAATGCGCTATATAACAGAACTGAACAGCAATTTGCGTGAAATCGTATTTTTTTCTCACGGACATTCGAAAAAATGTTCTAAGAGGGGTCACTAAAAGCTGGGAACACTCTAGCTTCTCTGCCCCCTCCTGCCCCCGCTTTCCTCATTAACGAAAAACAAAAAAACAAAAAAACAAACAAAGTCGAAGCGGCCATCTGAGAAACCGGTGAAGAAGCGAAGGAACTACCAGCCTACTCCCAGGTACAGGGCAGAGCAGTTTCTCCGAGATTATTATGTGTCTGCTGATTCAATGTTCTGCAAGTTTAACTAGCACACGGTTGAATGGGCAAGAAAAGATACGTGTGAGGATCACTTCCATCCACCCATTTGTTCCGCTTGGTCCGGAGTCGGGTCGCAGGGGAAGCAGCTTCAGCAGAGAGGCCCAGACCTCCCTCCCCCCGGCCGCTTCCACCAGCTCCTCTGAGAGAACCCTGAGGTGTTCCCAGGACACGCTGGAGAGATATAGGTCCCGATCGTAGACTTCCCGCCAGCCGCTACCCACTAGCCGCTACCTGCAAATTGCGGGTTTAGGAACCTCCGCTATCCGCTAATGCAATCTTCCGCTCCCTGAAGCCACTACCCGCTATTCCTAAACAGCAGCTTCAGGAGATATGGAGGAAGATCGGGCCCATAATCTCTCCAGTGTGTCCTGGGTCTGCCTCGTGGTCTTCGAACAAGGATCACTTAATGAGTGAAAAGCACAAACGTAAAAAGGCAAGAGTCCCTCACTGAGCTAAACACAAAGAGGCTGACAGTTATTTATTTAAATAGCGATGTCTGTAACAGCTGGAACACCTAAAGAAAAAAAACACACACACGGACACACATTCATACACACAACCAGTGTTCAGTGCTTTGGATTTCATAGTATCTACATCAGCTCTAGTAAATATAATTCTTTCTGTTCAGACACATAGCTTGTCATGACATACCTGAAAAATGTCAGGTACGTCATGACAAACTATGAGTCTGATAACAGAAGAAATTAAACAAGCTAAAAACAATTGGTTTAATGCTGTTGACATTTCTTTCTTTTTTCCACTTTAAATCGATTTTTACCTATTTGAATTATTTTTTTTCTTATTACATAAAAATAACTTTTGAATTTTTTTTGTTTGTCAACAAAACAAATGTTTTGTTGGACACAATATGTTTAAAAGTATAAAAACATTAAAGTTTACTGTTATAATTGCATAAATTTTCTATATTTCATTACCTTATATACTGTCTTGGGGTTAAATTTGCATAAAATGCTTAAAATGGAATTCTCAAATTAAAAACCAAAAAACACAGTAAATGAAAAAATTTTAAATGGAATTTGTGAAAAAACAGATTTCATAGGGCCCTATACTATTCTTCCAGTTTTTAATAATGCGTTGGACAGTTGGTAATTTTGGTAGTTTCTGCAAACTCCTTAGATGTTTTCTCTGTTTGATGCCAATGATTTGACCCTTCTCAAACAGACTAACATCTTTTCCACGACCAGGGGATGAGTCTTTTAACATGGTTGTTAGGGAATGAGAAGCAACTCATTGCACCAGTTGGGGTTAAATAACTTGTTGCCAGCTGAAAGATAAAAGCCCACACAGTAATTATCCAATAGGAGGCTCGTACCTATTTGCTTAGTTAAATCCAGGTGGTGACTTTTTTTTTTGGCCAGGCAGTTTATGTTGTTGTCCTTTGGGAATTATGATGGGCATGTGGCCTTGTATCTGTCTAATGCTACATAATGTTATGTGATATTTTATGGAGTAGATGACTAAATGTAAAAACTAAAACAAGAAAAAAAAACAAAAAAAACAGTCATAAGACTAACAGTGACAGAAATAAACACTCCCTATACATTTACAGTGACATGCAAAGGTTCTGGCCCCTCTAAATGTTCTTTTCTTTCTCTTTTTTTCTTGTTTTAATTTTTTAAAGCTGTGAATAGTGAAGTGAGAAGAAGATTAGTTTACAATAAAGTAACCTTTAATGCAAGATGAGCATATTATTTCATCCATACATGCATTATCTATGCTCTTTTCTTGCTATTTGGGTCTGACGGAGGTCTGCTTGAGCATATCTCAGCTCTCCTTGTGCAAAAAGCAGGGGTTTTTGCAAGTCACCAGCCCATTGTGGGTCCACATATAGACAAGTAACTACTCACACCTATTGGTTATCTAAGAATCACCAGCATGTTTTTGGACTGTGAGAGGAAACTGAAGTACCAAGAGAAAACCCACAGAAACACATTGCAAATTTACAAACTCCACACTTAAATGCCCCAGCTGGGTATTCAAACAAGGAAGCTTCTAGCTGTAAGGCAACAGTATCACCATGACTAGATTATTTGTGTTTCATACAATTTTAGAAAGAAAAGAAAACCCTCAAGAATGTGAACTCTCAGACCTTAATGACCTTAGGATTAAGGCATAATTATCATCACAACAGACCAGGTGATATAGTTTACGAAACCTCATAAACATATCTCAAAACTTTTCCCAAGAATGAGCACCTTGGTCATGTCTAAGTGTCTGTGTAACTCTTCAAATAAAATAGCAAAACAGAAGCCATTTACTCAGTTTGTAATGAACATTGACAGGAGAAAAAGTGGAGGCTCAGTTGAGGTTTGTCACATCATCCATTGCCTAAGTCCTGAAGAACAACTGACCCTTCTGAACACAAAGATGTATCTTGCAAACACATTTATTGCTTGTTGAAAAGATTTTCTTTCCTGAACAAAGACTACTTCAAACTGAGCAAACAAAAGTCTCTTCTGTGCTTAGGAAAAAAAAGCAGTCATCTGCTCTCACAAATCTCTGCTCACACTCAACTCTGTCGGCACATTTGGTCAACACAGCCAAAGAACCATTCACTAGAAGCGTCATCGATCACGTTCCGGAAGCATCATTCTAGGCTAATCTAAGCCAGAAACCTTTTTTTTTTTTTTTTTTCAGCTGTCCCAAGCAAACTTGGGGTGACACACCCTTGGACAATGTCAGATGCAGCACTGTTATTAGTCTGACACTACTATGTGAAACTAGTAGTGTGTGAAACAATTTCTGTGGTATATTGAGTGACTGTACCGATAAAGATGACCAAGGGAGCAACTTACAACAGACATTAAGCCACAGAGTGCTAAGAAAACTTCCAGAAATATCAGCTCATATGTTAGATAATAAAATCAATGCCCCCGTTTGTCTGCATCCTCACAAGATCCAAGTCAATCAAACTCTACCATGGACAACTTAAAAGTCCTGTGGCCCATAAGCATTGTCAGAAATCTGTTAAGTATGTAAGTATCAAGAACACCCAGTCCAATACTCTTACCAAGCTAAAGTCCTTTTACATGAAGACTGAGAAAAATTCCCCCAAAATGAAGTGAAAGACTACAAAATCGACGGCCACACATTTGCTTCTCTTTTTAATTATTCTGTAATATTTTCAAGTGTGAAAGATGAAAGTACAAGTGATCTCATTTAAAAGTTTAAAGAAACAGTTTATTTAACTGTATTCCTTTTGGGAATCAGGTCTTTAGTTTTCTACAGTAACAGAAATGTTGGACACGTGTGCCCATACTTTCACATGCTAATGCACAACCTAATTTTAATTACGTTAATTACATTTGGAAATGTGGTTGTATATTACACGTTCTCTTTGGAATTCATTAGCTAATGTGTATGCTTGCTTCATGTTCCATATATGATACTACCTTCTAGTAACATACATTGTCGCCTGACAAATTCAGACCCTGTGGAACAGATCTAGCACGTCTTTAATTTTAATTATGCCCACATTCTTATCTATTAATTGTCACCTGCTGTGATGAAGGTAGGATCGGTGAGATTTTATGCTCTGGCTGGCTTTCAAGGTGTGTTATTGTACCCCATATGATAAACAGATGCACGTGTCATTGCCATGTTTTTGAGTAAAGCATCACCGCCCTTCAGTAATTACCACTTACAGACGCGGGAGTCAGAATAGCTGAAAATTAAATATTAACGCAGAGGCTGAATATTTTTAAAAGAGGAGGAAAAGAGGAAGAATTGTAATCACTGATTTCAGCCTCGTGACTGATTTTTCTGACTCAGTCTGGTCAGTTGATGGAGGATCTTCAAAGTGACCATCAATCAGTGATGAACCCACTCCAATACCAAAATCTCCTTGCATGCACATTCAGAGCATTTCAAGCACAATGAATCCAACGAGCTGTGACTGCTTAGAAATTCAGTTTTGAACGGTGATGCAGTGACCACAGCAAAAATCCTCAGAGATAACTGACACACGCAGCAGTGCAGGACTGAGGAGAAAAAGTGAGTTCATTTGAGATGAGTGAATGTGCACTGCAACATCAAGGGAATAAAAAATCAACATAAATGTAGCAGAAGCAGAGTTTAAGATGCGTGGCTATAGGACTAACACCGACCAAGCCTTTGTGTTGAGACAGATGGGATGGGGATGATGCTTTATAGTTGAGGCTTTAGTAACATGTTTAAGAGTTCGATTGATTCACTCAGTTGTATTGCTGTTATTTGCTTCTCTGTATGTCACACACAAGCGGTGATGAATAATGTTTAAACCTTCCAAGAGCATCTGCTGAGAAATATTTAACACATTTTAGTTGCCCACACACCCCTCATTTCTTGTTAAACACTGGAGGCTTCTGTGTAAGCAGATTCTTTTCTGAAAAATACGGTCATGACCAACTTTATTGTCTGTGAGCTCTCACTGTCAGACAGCTTTGATCTGCCATCGCGTCATTTTTGACAGTAGACAGCATGCTGGGAAAACGGCCCAGACAGTGTCTTTTCAGATTTGAAATCTCAAGTTTAAACACATGCATACCTCACTCATGCTGAAAAGAAATTGAAAAATAATCTTTGCAGCAGACAAACGCAAATCCTGATTTGTTGTGGCGCGAGTTGGAGCCATGCTGGCAGAAGGCTGGCGAGAAAGACAGACGACGGCGATCCGCCAAGTCGACTGCCTCAGTTCACAGGCTGCAGTTTGACTGCCGGATGGCGGCAGTCACGATGTGTAATCGGCCACAAAAGCAAACCGTCTCGAGAGAGCTCAAATCTCTTCTTAATATAAACACTAGCAAACTCGGGGATTGGGCTAATATCCTGTCGAGGTTTTCTGAGGGACAACAGGGCAGAGGCACGCTGCAGTCTATAGCGAACGAGCCGAGGACAGATGGCGGAACAGAACAGAGCGGTGAATATAACAGGACCCTCGGAACCGTCATTCCTTTATCCAACATACGATTTGTCCACTGCCGAGTGGGATCCGTACGTATTCGTATAACTATAGATCCACTCTGCCGTGTTATCAGCGGTTCCATAGTGTAGCGGTTATCACGTCTGCTTTACACGCAGAAGGTCCTGGGTTCGAGCCCCAGTGGAACCACGCGATTTTTATTCAGTGTGTAAGGATATGTTCTTTCTGAAAATCAGCTGATGGCAAAGTTGGTGGTATTTACCTCACAACCACATCATATCAAAGGCAGAATAATACATCTGTTAGACAACGCTACTAATATGCATTCATTAGATGAGCACACACAGAGGAAAACCATTGTTCAGCTTGAACTGAGGATTCCAAACACCATTTCAGATGCGTGTTTGTGAAAAGATGTAAAATATCAGTGTTGCAGGAATATTCTGCCATGTTTTAAAATGGTCAGTCATGACACCAGGATGAAGTGGTGGCTTTCTGATAAAAACTTGACACCCTTATTTCCTCTACAATGTGTGGGAGATATGTTGAATTGGAATGAATTTGCTTGTAAGAGTCATTGAGTTGCTGTTTTATGTATTTTATGCCTCCATATACTGGCATGTAGCAGCCGTCCTTCTGGTTTGACAGAAACAGCAATGCAATGTAAGTGCATAAACATTAGAAAATAAATGTTTTGCTCTCTTTGATTATTTATATTTTTAATATACCATAACAGGTTTATCTTTTTTTTCTTCCTTTGTCCAAAATCACATGCAATTGGCAAAAGCCAGCTAAAACAACTCCCATCCTGGTCGTCTCTTGGGACAACTGCGTATTGTTTTACGGCACTATGTCACACATCAGTAACAATGAAGCTCGCTCACAGGACTGGAAATTGTGGCAGGCAACTGAGACTCAAGAAAATAAACAAGAGAAAAGGAGAGTGTCTGAATAAGAAACCAAACAAAAGTAAATCTAAGGCACTGTCATACGAACCCACTGAGCTAAAGATTGCAAATGGTTAATTTGGACTGCTTTAATGTAAAAATAAAATAAGATGTGTCAATGTACCTTCTTCTAGCTATCAATAAATTATAAAAGGCAAGACTGAAAAAAAACAACACAAAAAATGTAAACATTCGTCTTAGGACAGAACTGAAAAACTAGAGTATACTGGGTTAAACTGTAGAGTTAAACTGTCATTTGAAAAACATTCTGGAGAAATGTAACGCTTATCTTAGTTTGCTGTAAAGAGGCATGATTTGGGATAGTTATCTCAAACTGGTAATAATTTAGATCATTATTAGGGGGTTTGTGTGAATCTCAACTGTCACATTAGTAGTTACACTGACAGAATATACTTTCCTCTTTTAAGGTTAGGCTTGAAACTTTACTTGTTGATAAAGCTGACTGTTAGGGCTGGCCCAGATGACCCTGAACCATCCCTTAGTTCTGGAGCTTTAGAGCCTGGCTGCTGGAGCACCTCCCATATAGTTTTTTTTTAATTCAATTTTTGCATTTCATTAACATTATGTATCTCCCCTGTTACTTTGCGTGTTTTTCTTCTCTTTTTGGCTCTGAAGCTACAGGCATGGACAATTGTGTTGATATCCTTATAGCTCATTGAAACAATGCTTCACTCCTGATGAAAAGTGATTAAATTAATAGTAATTGTTTCATTTATATCTGCATACTTTTAGAATATGATAGAGTAAACCAGTAAGAACATGAAAAGAAAGGGTGTATAGTTGATTTGACAAAGATGTTGTGAAAGATCCTGGACATATTTAAGGTAAACCTAAAATGATTATAAATCATTCTACTATAGCCATAGCTCAAAGGAGCCGTTTAACCTTAATTACAAGGTTCCCAATAGGGGAAGACTCATTTTACTGCACTGTAAATTAGTCAAGAAAATGAAATAAATATGTTAAAAAATAAAGTATAAAATTAAAATAAACGTCTGATGTCAAACTGGGAAGTGTATCAGAGACAGTAGCGTGACTAAATCTCCAGGGATCACATGCGTTGGGGTTTTGTGTCAGTCGCCTGTAAACAACCGAGTTGATGAAGTCACATGCAGCGTTGGCAAGTAATCCAGGTGAATTCACTTAGTAGACCAGCGTGGACGGAAACTCAGAGCCACGGCAGCTTAGTATCTGGGGTACAGAGGCGTTCTTTTATAGCAGCGGGTCCAGGATCACACCTTCCACTGTCAACAAGCACAAGAGCCCTTCTACCCCACTTCTACTCTGTTTGAGGTCTTATCTGCAATTAATGTGCAAAATCTGTGTACAGTGATGCTGACATCTAAGACACGCTCCTGTTCAGCAAAGAAAAAAAAAAAAACATTAATGTGCATTCCCCATCCTCCCACTGTCTCCCTACTGGGGTGAGGTTGTTCATTCACACACTCCTATGGCGATCAAGGGAAAAAAAAAAAAAAATGAAACCTTGTCCTTCTTGATCTCTATTTTCTCTCCTTGACCTTTCCATTTCAACTCACCTAGATTTGGGGTCTTGTGATACTTAGTATCTTTGTCTGCACCAAGCTGACCATCGACTGGCGTAAGCAAAGGAAAGAGCTGTCTGAGGAGCCCAAAAAGAAAGTTATAGATAAGCACGTTCAAGGTAAAGTGTGTAAGACCATCCCCATGCAGTTTTATGTTTCTGTGATAGCAGTTGCAAATATTATCAAGTTTAAGGTCAGTGTGACTGTAACCAGCCTCCTGGGATGTGATGGCAAAAGGAAATGCAACCCCAGGTTGATCAGAAGGATACCGTGTATGGAATAATAAAGCTTTCAAAGAAAAGAACATCATACCTGCTGTGAATCGTGGATGGGGCTCAGTTTTGTTTGGGGCTGTTTACTGCGTCTGGTATGTGGGACCTTGAATCCATTCAGAGCACAGTGAAGTGTCAAGACTGCTGGAGGACTCTGGAGTGAAACATACTGCCCAGCGTAAGGAAGCTCAGCTTTAGTCGCAGGTCATTGGTCCTTCAAAGGGATAGTAACCCACGACACACTGCAAAAAGCACCCAAGATAGTCTGATTTGAAAAAAGGGAAGTTTTTTCAAATAGCCGCCTATGAGCTTTGATCTTAATTCTATCAAACATGTATGAAAAAAATCTGAAAAATACAGTGTGGAGAAGGCACCCTTCAAAGAAAAATAGCTGTGGCAGTTCGATCAGGAAAAATACCCGTTAGCAGTTGGAAAACTTTGATTGAGAGCTACAGAGATCACTTATTAGTGATTGCTGCTAAAGGCTCTGCAACAAAATAAGACGTAGAGGGTATCATATTTGTCCATGCCATTTTCATTTGTTTTATCGTGTAAAATATTTACAGTAGTTCAATGAAAAATCAAAAGAGAAGTCTGACTTTTCTTAAACAAGCCATTAACCTTAGCCACTTTGATGTAATTTCAAAGATATTTGTCCACATTCCACTATAATTGGGTGGATATACAGTTTTATAGGCCTGGCCAATCTGTCCAATGTCTATAATTTACTCCAAGTAACTTTCTGTCTCTCTTGCTTGTTTATTTTTCTTGCAGTCAATTAGCTTAAGTCAGTGGTTTTCAAACTTTTAATGCTGCGTACTACCTGAGAAACTATTCAGCTCTCTGATTACCACCATGATGACGAATTTTAAAATATAGCCATATATGCCATCTCAATTAGCTTTAAACACACAGGAGTGATGTTTATTCCTTATTGTGGTTATTTATCGTTACCTGAATTTCATTTGAAATGCTGTATTTATAATGCATTGTCATGCATTGACAAGTCATGACGTTCCCCCGCGTACCACCAGAGAGCGCTCGCGAACCACTGGTGGTACGCGTACCACAGTTTGCGCACCACTGGCTTAAGTAGATGGCTGGATTCCCTGAGACTGATACTTTTACCTGTTAAAACTGAGTGTTTTACTTCCCTATCATCAAGCACTTATTCAGAGGGAACTGCTTTCCTCCATTAAATGCCCTTACATTACCGTTTGCTATGGATTAGCATTACAGGTATAACACGTAATAAAAATGAGATTGCCTAATTGTGTTTGTGGTTGAAATTTGGTTGAATGGCATCCTTATAATGGGATAACGGTGGAAAGAAGATCCAGCTGGCACGCGATAAAGGTTCCTTTTCATTTTCTGTGGGCCATACCTTGATTATTGTTTAATCTCATGACTTTGAATGAGGGAAAAAATTTTTAATTAAAAAAACATCTTAAAAAACATCTTAAATACATTTATTATTAAATAATATTTCATTACTAATATTATATAATGACTTATTATTTTATTAGTAATACAATTATAACTGTATTACTTTTTAAAATGTTATTTTATTGTTCAGATCCTATCCATGATATATTACAATTAGCTATGACGAGGAAATAGGTGTGTGAGTTTTTCTTTTTTTTTTTAGCTCCACCAGCCACCCTTATTCAAGTTTGAGCGTCATTACAGGGGAACCACAGATGGACAGATGTTTTGAGTGTAATCATTTAATTAATTTTAATTTACACCTGCCTGACTATCTGAATCAGACTTTACAGGTGTTAAATATTATTAACCGTTAACTAACAAACCCTTTATATTCCGAGGCTTTTAGGGAATTTGTTCATAAACAATAAAAAGAATATATATTTTTTAAATACTCACCAAATTGTTTGCTGTTGAAAAACTTCATCTAATGGAGTTTGGTTTTTTCATTCGTTTTTAATAACCACCTTCTTCTCTTTTTTTTTTTCTTTAAAACCATTTTAGCGCTGAAATTCAGCGGGAAACATCTCAACGTGACAACAGCGCCACCTGTTTTCTGTCAGTCTCTGGTGACCAATTTTTCCGCAACACTCCTCGCTTGCACGCGAGCGTTCTTCATTGTTGGGTAATTATGAAAACAATTAAAACGCAACGGCCGTACAGTTATATTGTGTCTGTAGGTTAAGAAAGGTGACGCAGTCGCCGTTAGGCCCCGCCCTTTTCCTACAAACGGAAGTTGTCTCTGCTGATATCCTGTTAGTGTCACGCTCATTTCTGTCCCTAAAATGGCGAGTGTAGCCGCAGTTAACGCGGCTGCTGCAGCCGCCGCTGCGGCCGCGAACAGAGACCCGGCGGTGGACCGGTCTCTGCGGATCTGTGTTTGGTAAGTCTGAGGTTGCATCACTCTATTAGACGTTATGATGAGATGATAAACAAAGCGCTAAAGACTGAAAGCTCACGAACCTGCGTGTCCAGTTGGTGTTGCTGTTAGCTGGGGACGAGGGAACAAAAGTTAACGCTGATGTACCTGAAATACGAGACAACAGACTCTCAATACAAGTGTGTGTTTTTAATATGTGTATTTTAACGTTGTATATCTGTATATCTTCATTCATACTTCAGTGGGAAATATTCCGTATGAAGCCACAGAAGAACAACTGAAAGACATATTTTCTGAAGTAGGACTAGTTGTCAGCTTCAGGTAAGTTCGGTTTACTTATTGTCTCTGAAATTCAGTTTCTAAGACCATACCAGGTTAAATCTATTCTCACTGTGGGTTTGCGTTTTACAACAAAAAGGTGGATTTTAAAAGAGATATCTTTCATCGTGCTCACAGTGTTTTGATTCCATGTGCTCTCCTGATCTCAGGTTAGTGTATGACAGGGAGACAGGAAAGCCAAAGGGGTATGGCTTCTGTGAATATCAAGACCAGGAGACGGCCCTCAGTGCCATGCGGAACCTGAACGGGAGAGAGTTCAGTGGTCGGGCTCTCAGGAGTCGACAATGCAGCAAGCGAGAAAAACAAAGAGGAGCTCAAAAGTATGTCCTGAGTTTTCTCTTACGTTAGGTTACTGTGTTTGAAACGACGGAGTGGCATTTTGTTCAGAATAACAGGTCTGCTCTGTCTTGCGCAGGTTTGGGGACAGGAGCGCCCATTATAGAGTCTCCTTATGGAGATAGTGTTCCACCAGAAGAGGCTCCAGAGTCCATCAGCAGAGCTGTGGCCAGCCTGCCGCCTGAGCAGATGTTTGAACTCATGAAACAGATGAAGGTAAGTTGGCTTATTGCATTGCCTTTTATCTATTTGAGATCTTTCTGGCTTGTTATTCTTCCTTTATTTGAGTAGCATTTCACAATGATTAACCTGATTATATCCAGAGATGAGATAACTACTTTCACTAACTTGCAGACTGTATCTGCAAGTTACTTTCACACTGCAGCAGTGTTGATCAAAGGTGCATGTACGGTGCCAGAGTCATCCAGAGAAATGATAAATGGTTTGGTTGTGCTACCTGTTCCTCGTGTATGCCATTTTGCTGACCTTGTTTCAACCAGAGCTGTTAATACAGCCAAATTAAAAAAAACAAACGCACTGAAATTTTCACAGGGTTTTAAATCTGAGGAAGTAAGTAAACTCAATTTATATACTTTTCACAGACAAAATTGCAAAGTGCTGCAATATAGATACAATAATGGCATGATTAAGATACAGTAACATAAAAGAAATGCCAAAAAAAAAAAACATATTTAGACAGGCTTTTAGTTTTAAAGTGTCTTCAGCTGCTTGTTTTAAAAATCAGCAACCCTCAGGGGCAGGCCTTTTACAGTCTGGAGGCTACAGCTGGGAAGGACACTCTCCCCTGAGTTTTTGAGAAGGTTTTGAACCGAGGAACAGAGAGAGCATTTAGAAGAGTCTGACCAAGAGATCTGTGATGTGTTGAGGGGCCTGACCATGTCATGCTCTTAATGTTGGCACTAAAATTTTAAAATCAGTTCTCAACTGGACAGGTAACCAGTGAAGTGCAGATAAAATTGGAGTGGTGTGGACTGTTTGAGAAGCTCCTGTTGACTTTTGGTGACAGGGACAAAGAGGGTCTTTATTGCTCCCTGGTTGTTTAATGTTCGTTACTGGAGCCTTTTTCAGGACATGAAACACACAACATTAATGGCTTCCTCACTATTTTTAAGTGAAGGCATTCAGGCAGAATCATGTTGTATCATCATAAGTAGGGTTGGGGACCGAAAAACGATTCCAAGTAGGAATCAGTTCCTAACGTCCGGTTCTGGAATCGTTTAGAAGATTTTTGAATTTCGATTACTTTTTTCGGTTCCTAAATGTCGGCGCTATTTTTTATTTTTATTTTTTTTGTTTTGATTTACTACACTAGTTTGTTGATGTTACTCCGCTCGGCATACTCAACTCTGCGCTAGTGGCGACGTCACGTCCGTCGCCGACGGGACTTCACTCGCCACAACATGGGTCCCAAGAGACGGCGCTCTTGAGTTTGGCTCTTGAGGTTATGTTTTTGTCTGCGTTTATCTGTCTGTTTCTGAAAGAGCAGATATGTTAATCTTCCTAAACAAAAACTGTTGATTTCATTTTTTCCTGTTGGGCAAAATGTATTTTGGAGGCAAACTGCCAACTGTAAGTTGTTTAACATTTAGGCTGTGAGAGAATTCTGTGTATGCATATGTGCATGCAAGCATGTGTAAGAATAAAAATGGCCTGTTGCCTGTGTAAATGTGTCACAGTTTTTTTTTTTTGTGAAAAAATTCTACTGTTAGATAAGTTGCGATCTGTTGACCTGCACATCAAAGAATCAGAATCGAGAATCGTTTCGAACAGGAATCGAAATAGAGAATCAGAATCGTTAAAATCCAAACAATGCCCAACCCTAATCATAAGTCTTAATCAGTGTTTCCGCTAGAAAAAATTGGCACCGGACAATGTGACCGGCAGGTTTTCAATTTACCGGACAAATGATTGAAATTCCGGTCACATAGGCTATATGAATTTATTGAGGTTAAAAATAAATCATATGCAGTAGTACGATATCAATGCAAGTCATTTAATAGTATTTTTTATTGAAAAACAGGCTATTTCAAATAAAATAAGTCCCGTCAATTGACTCACGAGCGTAACTTCAAAAAATAAATAAATATTTTCGGCGGGAGCCACAGCATCATCTGTGGTAGTCTCCATCTCTTCAGATAGCCTTTAGAGTTAGACTCATCATCACCTTCGCCATTAGAGTTCTTTTTAGTTTTAGAAAATAGCTTTTAAGGATTAGCCTGTTTCGCCATGTCAAAGACCTCTCTGTTGTGGTGCGCCGTTTGTTAGATTTAATGAAACAAATGCGACAAGTTTCGTTCCACGCAGAAAAAAAGTTTCGTTCCACATATAGACTACATTCATTCATTCACACATACACACACACACACACACACACACTACTTATTCGTAAAAGTATATGTTTTTTCATAAAATGATGTGGAAATTACCCATTCTATTACAACTGAAATTGTGCTTGGGAGGAGTTTTTTCACCGGACATTTTGACCGGAGAGATTATAAAATACCGGACTTCGGCATATTTTACCGGACAAAGTCCGGCAATTACCAGACAACGGAAACCCTGGTCTTAATATTTATTTGGGAAATGCAAAGTTGTTGTGTAAAACAATGGTCGTTGATGGAAGTAGCAGAAAATATTGATATTAAATCAGAGAACAGAAGAGCAGTTGTCTTGTTTGTTTTCATTTTATTTATTTTTTTCAGCACTAGTGGCCTTTATTCGTAGTAGAGAGAGAGACAGATAGAAAGGGTGCAGAGAATGGGGAAGACATGCAGCAAAGAGTCACACGGGCCAGGAGTGAAACGTGTGACGGCTGCGTTGAAGACTATAGCCTCTGTCCATGGGCCGCCTGCCCTAACCACTGCAGTTGCACAGCAGTTGTCTTATTCATTTTGCTCAGACACTGCGAGAAAAAAAAACTGTTCTGCAGCTAATAATTTAGCATAAAACAACAAAGGAGGAAAATTTGAACAATGCTCTTTATTTATTAACAACACAATCTGTCACATTCCTCTGATCAGATGTGATCAGAAACTATGCAAGCCCACTGCTGCTGTGATTTGTCTGTTCATTAACCTGATGGCAGGAGTTCAGACTTGTATGCTGAAGGTGAGTTCTATATCTAGATAGATCTGGAAAAGGGCCAGGACGGCTCATCCTGTTAGGATGGAGACATGTTCAGTTGCCATCACGTTAACTGAAAGCAGTGAACAAAAGAGGCTTAAATGGCATACTCCTGAGTTATTATAATTGTATTAAGTCTTTGGCACAATTAAGCAACCAACCCTCTGTTTCCTGGATTGATGCCTTCACTCTATTGGAGGTAAATGAGCAAACATTTCATTAATCACCTCACTCTGATACTAGGAAAGTGTTTATGTTTGCTGATGTTCCATCCTGTACTGATCACTCAATGAGTGAATGAAACTGACACGCGGTGGTTTGAAAAGAGCTGTCCACTGGGCACAAATTGTGTCTGAGTCATAATTGAGTAGGAAAAAACTTTTTTTTTTTTTTTATTATAAGTTTGTATATTTATAAAATCAATATATATAGTGTTCCCCTGATTTGTATAAATTTGTTTTCTTTTCACTAGCTCTGTGTACAAAACAGCCCCCAGGAGGCGAGGAACATGCTACTGCAGAACCCTCAGCTGGCCTATGCTCTGCTCCAGGCTCAGGTGGTCATGCGGATCGTTGACCCTGAGATAGCCCTGGTAAGAATGAGGAGTCCAGATGTTAATATGTATCTGAAGCATGGTCATAAATAATTAGATATGAGTGCGGTCCTGCACTTCAGAACCAAACCAAATTTTTGACATATATTTTCCATTTTGATCGGCGTTCAGAAAATGCTCCATCGTCAAACTTCAGTCCAGCCTCTGATTCCCGGTGGACAGAGTGGAGGAGCACCACCAGTCAACCCTCCTGCACAGCCGACTGTGCCAGTGTCTCAGCCGCAGCCTGTTGTAAGTAGAACTCTCTTTGGTTCTTTAACAGGGATCCACTCATCTGTCCTTTTAATCTTTACACTAATACCTGAACTTTAGATATATGGATTAATAATCTGAGTTCATTATCAGTTTAATAAATTGTACTTCTTATTGAAAGGAAGAGACTTGGGTTCACTCTGTTATGTGTTATGTATAGACTGGGTGTTGGGCTTCAGTGCACCTTGGTATTGTACAAGGCTGTTCAGCGCTGCCAGAGGGTTTGAACACCATTCTTTAATTTGATAATTTAGTCAATTTTTTTTTTTGTTGTTGTTTTTTTTGATTGTGGAGAGCAATGTCTAACATACAAGTGGGGTGTTTTTTGTTTTGGGTTTTTTTGGGGGGGTAAATTCAAACTATTCAGCCCAGTATCCAATAGATGAGGGCACTGCCATGCTAAAAGAGACTATTCTTGTCAGAGTAGGAATATTTCCTGAACGGATAAACAGTGCCGTAGCTGATTTGTCAACAAGTATGCCTAACCTGTGTCACCAAGATTCCCTCTCACTGCAAGACAGCTGTCAGATTCCCTCATTGCAGGCAAGATTTTAGGTTTTTCTTTTGATTTGTCACCCATTTGATTTCAGTATGAGAAAAATAAATCTTATTCATTTAACTCTGTCTGCCCCCTCTGGTATTCAGTTTGTGTTAGTCTTGAATAAGTGAAGAGGTGAGTAATGAGTTAAAACACATCCCTCAGAATTGGTTTAGGTCAAGTCATTTTCTTTTCTTGTTGATGACAAGGATCTCCTCTTTGTCATGTGATTAGCCTGGAATGCATGTCAATGGAGCACCCCAGATGATGCAGCCCCCCAACATGGGTGTTGTGCCTGGACCAGGACCAGGACCTGGACCAGGACCTGTACAAGGACAAGTCGGACCTCCAGGTAGCGATGGCATTATATTACGTCTTGGAAAGTTAATTCATTATGTAGCACAATGATTTGCAAATTTTTCTGCTTGACCATTTTGATGGTCAGCAACATTTATTCCTCTGAGACCAATCTGCTGATGTCTTTCCTTGTTGGCATTGTGTTGTTGACACACACCTGAATGCCCCAGACCATTCATACAGCAAAGTGATTAGCAGCACCTGGCCTGCTTCATACCTTTTACATTTCTATTGAAGCAGTAAGGGTGTTTTTCACACTGCCGCTACATCTTAGCTTGTTCTACAAAGATCACATGGCGTAATATGTCAGATGCTGCTCTTACCCAGCCTGTAATGAGAACAACAGTCTGCAGACAGATGCTGAAATATCTGGTCTGGTTGCACTTTGTGGGGAATCTATGCAGGTTAACCTGGACTTGACTATGTTTTTAGTGATTCCTACAGGGTCGTCATGGCCAGCCTTGCAGATGGGTTGAGAATGCACAGTGGGAACACTGTCCTAAAGATTGTATTGGTGAAAAATATCCCAATATTCCACAAATGTCACTGCAAATTAGGAGAAAGTCTAAGCCATGAAAACCCAAAACACCTGTAGGTCTCCAAGTTAAGGTTCACATGCCCTACATTAAGGCATGGCAATTTCTGCAGAGGGTCTGCAGTTTCAATTAGTGTGAAATTGAAGAAATTCAGGACGGGCCACCTGACCAAACTGATAAAAGCTGGTAATAAGACTTTTTCAAGATCTGGACAAGTTTGAAAGAATGGAAATGAAAAAATAAATGGTTTTCAAATCAACAACAAGGTCAAAAAGCTTACCATGAAGT
This sequence comes from Hirundichthys speculiger, assembly GCA_018398805.1. NCBI lineage: Eukaryota > Metazoa > Chordata > Actinopteri > Beloniformes > Exocoetidae > Hirundichthys > Hirundichthys speculiger. Next base: position 1,136,337 of record JAGFBZ010000849.1, on the reverse strand, counting down.
TCGGAAATTTGAGTCATACTTCTAAAATGAAAAATGATTTTTGTCTCATCGGATGGGACCTTTTATTATTTTTGTCAGCTGTTTTAATGCGCAAATTTTGGAAAGTCAAAGCCCGAAAATAAATGCATCAAAGGTTAAAAAGCTCTGAATGCTTTCTGAATCCATCTTGAAGTTAGATTATCAGATGCCATGGTCCAGCAACATCACTAGGTGTCACCAGAGCCACGTGGCCAGAGGAATCGTTCTCCATGAGGAAAGAAAGCCTGCACGACTGCCGATGCTCTATTGCAGGAAGACATTTTTAGTCTTTATTTTATTCCTAAATGTATCACTTGATGTTGTCTGCGTTTCTGTGACACATTTACCGCTCTTTACTTTTGAAATGTTCCCCCACCTCAACCCCTGTGTGCCTTTGTGTGTGCATGTAATGATTTCATTAGCGTCAAAATGCTGCTTTGCCCTCTTGAGTCTTGTCTCTTGTTCTTTTCATTTTAATGCTGGCTCAGGAAACCTTCAGCATTCTCCCACCGGATCAGCCGGTCCCGCTGCTATCGAGCGGCCTCAAGGTATCGCTATACTCCCTCAGTTCTCCAGACAGCTCATTGCACTGTTGAGAAGCGACACTGTCCAAATGTACAGCGTAGACTGTATGTTTGCACCCTTATCAGTACGAATTCAGCCTAACGAAGTTATCAAGGCCGCCTATGAAAAGATTGTGATACCAAAGTAAAATGTGCCAAGTTGCGAGGGTGACTTTTCCTGTATATACCAAATATTTTGGCTGCCTTCCAGTTGTGGTCTAGGTTTACAACATTAAAATTAGTAACTTTTCCTGGAATAGGCATCTCATACCAACAGCGCTGCGGAGCAGTCATGCTGGCAGGAAACGGACTCATTCAGATTATATAACTGTGGTGACGATGCGTCCCTTAACAACGGCTGTCTCTGAGAGTTTGAACTACCATGTTGAAAACAAAACACTTTTCAGAAAATCAGTCCACCAAGCTTCCACACAGCTTGGACCGACTCCGTAGCTCACCTTCACGGTGCTTCGTTGGCTCTTTTGTAACATTCTAGTTTTCCAGTGTGTTACTGCGCACGTTGCTGGTACGTTGCCTTACTTCAGTAACTTTGTGCATCCTGTATAAACAGAGGTCTGAGGTAATTGACTTGGCCCTTCAATCTACAGAGCACGAATATAATTCTCTGGGCTGGTGAGCAGCCTTTTCAGCATCTTCATTGCTGCATTTCAAGTTCAAATCCACTTCTTCTTTTTATCATTATTTGTCTGCAGCTGCCAGAGGAATAATGAGAGCTAAATCACAAGGTTGGCTCTTCTGAAGCTAAAAAGTGCAGTAGTAGCAGGTCTGTTTAGAGCGCTACAGTGTTTGGGCAGGCTTGGTTTTTAAGTGCATTTAAAAACTTACTCTGCACAATTTTAATCTTGGTATTAACGTGAAGAATGTTGTGCTTTTGTAGATGGATTTTGTACCAATACAGCAAAAGCCACCTCATGCGGACAGGATTTTACTACTTTGATAGAAGTATAGAGGCTGAAGTTTGAATACATTGGTGTTTTAATTGGCTCAGCACTCCAGGTGGTGGGTTGCCTGCGTGAAGTTACCTGTTTACCGATGTAAACGGGACAATTTTGATGCATCCAGGCAAACATCATTGGATGCAGCTAGTTTTGAGCCGGCATTTGGTTTCCAGGAAAACCACCAGCTTTGACGTAAAATTCGCAATGTGAAGTTGTTTTAACGGAAACATGGAGTGGTGATCACGTTCTGTAATATCAGCTTAACTACCAAGCTTATGAAACTTCTGAGAGTTGAAGCGTTTTTTAAAAAAAAAGAATCTGTTAAACTTCAATGTTAATCACTGTCTTTAAAATGATGAGATGAGGCTTTATCAGAGGATGCTTTGGGCTTTTCTAGTTTTGTTTGAAGACTCATCTTGATATTCAATGGAAGTCAAATCACATAAAACAAAAAGTCCTCCAACGATAACTGAACTACTTTGTGCTGTGCAATGAGATATTTCTCCAGACTTGGTGGTGTGGGTCTTGGTGGACCTTCCTGGTCAACATTTGTTGGTGTCTTGGATTTAGAAGCTACGTATTCGATTTTATATTTGTACTCTTGCACCGTTGCCGTTGGTAATGCTGGCAGTGGTGGGCCAGCGAGTGTGGGGAAATGGAGGTTCCTATCGAGACATTGTGGTTTCTAAACCTTAGAAAAACAAAGTTTTTGGTAAACAACAAGATAATGTTATCATTCTGAAACTTGATTTGATGTTGAAGAGTTTTACACAACTCCCACTTCTTTTCCGAGCGAGTTGAAACAAAGATTAAGATTCAGTTCAGAGCTGCTACGTTGCTAATTTAAATGTTAAACGTGGTAAGATTTGACACGGCGTTCTTGTACTTCCAACCATGAGTCATTTGTTGGTGCTAAAAGCAGTCTGTTTGTACAGGAATATATTATTCTTCATTTTTAAAAAGACATCAACCTAGTTTGTTTACTTTTACACAGTCTCATAGTAGAAGGTTTGAAAAAGACTGAGGAAGTCGGTGTATACTGTCTTCACCCTGGTAGAAGCGGATGGTCGATCCTCTAGAGCAGCTAGCGCTCATTTTAAAATGAAATGAAATGAAAAGAGTTATGATGGGTTCAGTCATAATTTTGAATGACTTGGAAACAGTTAAGAAGTAGACAACAAAATGTGAAATTTGGTGTAATGTTAGAAGAACTGTTTTCCCTTCAAAGCGCTTCTGTTTTGGAGCGGGAACTGCTCTCGTCTTACTAGAACAGTGGTCCAGCACAGAATCTTTTATCTGAATAGTGTTTCGGCCTGCTTTCGACCCTGCTTATTATTCTGATAACGTCTTCTGACATTTAAGTAAATATCCCTCATATACTCTTCAGCTTCATGTCTCTTGTCCAAGATGCTTATGTGACCTGATAAAATCACTTACAAGACACGAGTAGAGTACTCTCAAGTCTGGTTTCTGTATCTGTGTCAGAGCAAGTTTCTTTTAGAAGTTCTGAACTTCCAAGTTTTTGTTAATATTCATAGTAGACAACATTATTCTACCTTTTATTTTTACTTGATTTATTCTTGTGTGTGTGTCACTGAATGCATCATGATGCCTCCCTGTGTGTTGTACATTCTGAACCAGCTCTGTTTGCTTGAACATCAGTTATAAATAAACACTTTTTTTTTTTCTATAGGTGTGATTCAGCTTGGAATTTCAGCTCATTCAGTTTTTAGTTTTGTCACATTAGTCATGATGTGTTTAGGTGAGTTTTGATTGTGTAACTAAATGTGTGACTTCTTCTCTCAGGACCAGGTGGTATTCCCCCAAGAGGGCTGCTGGGAGATGGTCCCAATGACCCCAGAGGAGGAACTCTGCTGTCCGTCACTGGAGAGGTCATAGACCCCAAGTAAGATGTTCACCTGTATCACTTCAGCATATTTGCAGAACAGGTGTGGCTTTAAGGAGTGTCACTTTGAGACGTGATTGCTGCAATCCTTTGGTTGTCAGTCCTTAGTGATTTGATGGAAACTGTGGTTACTGTTGTAACAAAAGAGAAACACCTCACACACTTCAGAGGCCAGAATTCCGGGGGAGGTGCCACTTGTTGAGATTTTTTAATCCAAAACAAAGCAGCAGGTGCATCTGTACATGGCAAATACGACTGAACAGTAGTTGTCACCAACGCTTACCTTTTCTGAGTAGTTTAGCCACTTTTAAAGTGAAGCACTCATTTTTTTGTTTGCTCAAATCAGCCGTACACAATAAAATTCCTATTAGAAGTAGTAATTGCTGGATGTGAATATTCTGATGACCATGACAAATTTGACTTTTGACACCACTGCTATGTTTATATAAAAAAAAAAAAAAAAATTAATGCGCGTTTGACATGTTTATCTCAAAAAGATGTACTGTGTGTGTGTGTGTGTGTGTGTGTGTGTGTGTGTGTGTGTGTGTGTGTGTGTGTGTGTGTGTGTGTATTTAGCCGGGCCTACATGGCAGCACCCCCACCCCACCAAGCCCCACCTGTACACATGCCACAGATGGCAGGTGGACCTCCTCCAGACATGAGAGGGCCTCCAATGGACATGAGAGGCCCACCCATGGGTGAACCCCGAACCATGATGGTTGACCCACGAGGGCCCCAAATGATGGAGCCCCGCGGGCCTCCGATGGAAACCAGAGGTAGCTGCTCACCAGGTTGAATTAATCTCTGAACGCACGCGTGTAGATTTGTAACAGGTCTCAGATCAGTTACAGCCCCACCTGGCAGCCAGACCGAGTTGGAGTCAAGTCAAAATATACTGTCTTTGCAAAATGTTTTTTGAAATGAGAACATGATTTGGCTTCATGGGTTGTGTTTGGATCCATCATGTAAATATTACAGATGATAAATAATCTTTATTTTTTCTAATACACTTTTGGTGTTTTTGTCACGCCCTGATCGCTCCAATGATTCACTCTTTCTTCAGAGGTGTAATTTTTGTTTCCTTCTTCAGGCCGTGACCCGAGAGCGATGGATGCTCGTGGGCCAGTGACTGGTCAGAGGGTTCCCATGGCAGCACCAATGCAAGGCCCCGTTCCTCATAACATGGGTCCAAACGCTCCTGCACCTGCACGGCCGGTAACAGCTTCATCTGGTGTCTCTGTTAGCTGTGTGGTTATTTATTGGTTTAGCTGGAGTGATTGTCTGCATGTTTGTTAATGCCAGTGGTAATTCTGTGAATTCTTCCTGCAGGGTCCTGGTATTTCTGGTGTTCCCCCTTCAGGAGGAGGCTTCAGTCCTGGTCAGAATCAGGTCTCCACACAGGATCAGGAGAAGGTGGGTCATGTTATTTTTCAGGAAAACAGCATTTGCTAACTTTGAGTATGTATCACCTGAGGACAATAAAAGTTGTTGTTCAGCTGAATTATAACCAGTGAAGTTGTGCTTCTGACTCCTGTCTATAAATATAACCTAGATGCATTTATCTCTGTTCAGATTTGAGACTTGGGTCTAAATTTACTTCTTAATTTTTCTTTTTTTTTTTGTCTCTTCAGGCTGCCCTGATCATGCAGGTCCTGCAGCTGACCCCAGAACAGATCGCCATGTTGCCCCCAGAGCAGCGGCAGAGCATCCTCATCCTCAAAGAGCAGATTCAAAAGACTGCTAGTGGGGCACCTTGATTATCTGAAAACACTGAGCAGGCAGAGGTGGAGCTTTTATTCAAAATCCTACTCTGACCCTTTTCAAACATTGTTCTGTTTCCATTGAGCAACTTTGTTATTTTTGAAACATAATATCAGGACTGGCGGTCTGCCTGCTTCCTGTCCCGTTCTGTCAGCTGCTTGAAGGGGCCTGAAGATTTCTCATCTTAACCGCGAATATTGTAGTTTGGTTTTTTTTTTCCCTGTTTTGTATTAAAGTGTAAAATTGATGGGTTTAAGTGAAACTATGTAGGATACTGGTGAATGCTGAACTTGAAAAACATGAAACCACATTTGTTATGACCCTGGAAGCTTTTGTCAATAAAAGAATACACAGAACACCTTTTTGTTTTTATTATTTAAAAGTAAATCATACTTAAAAATCAAAGTCAAAAAAACAGCTAGTAATACAGCTAACTTTCTCCCACTGATTCTCCTGGTTTAATTTCTAACAAGGAAATACGTATGGTCACGAAGGCATGATAAGGAAATACATGGAAAGGTTATAACCTTTGTCTGATTCTAAGAAATACATTTCCTTAAGCAGTAAACGTGACAAAGGTTTAGGTAATTGATCTCAGACGTTCCCTTGTTTCCTGCAACACATTCCCATGGATGTAAACATGTTATTGATGGTTTTAATCGGAGCAAAGGTCTGACTTTAGTAGAGCAAAAGAATATTTTTTCTGATCATACTGCCATAGAGCCAATTTGTCAACTATGACAAAAACAATCAGCATATATTCCTGTCATTTTAATATTAATACTCAGAAGTTCTCATTAAAAAGATTTAACTTTTTTAAGTTCTAGTAGAAAAAGACTTTAAAAGACATTAAATTAGGCCCTTAAGAAGGGCATCCATTTGCAAAAGAGAAAATGTACATACTGTAAAAATAACTCGGGTTCCACATGATGTTTGAACACGTCATGTCTTACTAGTCACCCAACGCAGGTTTAACCAATCCTGCAGCCTAAAATTGATGCAGCAAAGTCCTCAACAATGACGGCTTATTATAAGCCATTATGACTTATGGTGACACAAAAACAAGAGCAAGTCAAACCTGAGTCATACAGTCAGAGCAATTACATTATGTGTCTTTATCAGATTGGGTGCAGCATAGACTAACGTCTAAAACACCTGTGTTGTCACGCAGTTTTACAACCATCAATCAGCTTCAACCTGTAACAAAAGAAACTCCACACCATCTAAAGCTCTGCCTTCCAAGTTCCTTTTTGTTTTTTTGACTCAGAAGTTTTCCTTGTTGAAGTAAAATTTGGTCTTCCGAGGATCCACATCAGAATATTTTGCGCATTTTTTCTCCAAAGACTTTTGCTAGAGCTTCAGGGCCGCACAGGAAGGTTCCCACCACACCCCTGAAAACAGCAGAAACAAACAAAAGCAGTTTGACTTCAGAGGCCAAAGTAACTGAGGGCTAGACTGAAGCGTAACTTTTTTCCATTTGCAATATATTTAGACTTTTTTTTTTTTTTTAAGATTCTAAAATTGTACTGAAAAACAAACCAAAAAAAATTAGCTTTAAGTTTCAGTGTAAGGAAAGGAAAGTGAGTCAGTACCGCACACTTTTTATTTTATTTTTTTAGATTTTATTAAAGAAAAACTTTGTCTTACGTGGGATTTTCTTTCCGGACTTGTTCAAACTCCTTGTCCCAGTTGGGTCGGCCATAGTGGATTTTCTGTTTGAGTCCTGTGACGACATCTAAATTGTCATCAAAGCGGATCTTCACGTGGTCTATCTGTGACAGTACGTGCGTGAAAGAGAGATCATTTAGATAAGTTTTATGAAGAAATGACCTGAGTGTTTATGAATCAGTCTTCCAAAGTCCAAATGTTCATACATGGCTTTGATCCCATCCGGTCAGAAAGAGCTTGTAGGTGAGGAAATCCCCCATGCCTCTTTCTTCCATCTCCTTTTCCAGCACCTGTAGGAGGTCAGCAAACCACTCAAAGGCGTGTGTTTCCCGACAGAGCCAATAGAAGTAGATCTGAAACCAGGAAGCAGATGCAGATAAGTTAAACAATGACACTCTTACAAAAGAGCTGGCCCGCACTGACAACTCGCCCTTTGTATTGTTAAAAACACACAATAGTCTTTAATTTAAACAGCGGGTCGTCTTAATCATCAATCAAGTGCTGTTATGTGCCAACATGATGAAACTGAGAAAGGTTTAAGATCACAAACTGGAGGTGTTACCTTTCTGGTGTGGAGTTTGGGGTCGGAGTCTTTGAACTTATACCAAATGGACTTAAGGATCGAGGCGAAGGGGGTGACGCCAATGCCGGCACCAACCAGCATGCTGACCTCATAATCGAACACATCCTCACTGGCTGTGCCAAAAGGTCCGTCCACGCCCATTCTGAATAAAGACAAGAAATAAATTTGGTTTTCAAAATGATAAACTTCAAACTACAGTACAGTATCCTTCGCTAATTGTTCCAGCGGCACATACCACAAGGCTCTATGTTTGGCCCAATTTATTTTTTAATAGAACTGCTTTAATCCTCACTTTACTTTTATCTTAGAAAATATTTAAAAAAATCAGTTTTAAATAACATTCCAGAGATAAAAACAACCCTACATCTATTATTAGATGGAAAGGAGTAAATCAAAGCAGGGGCAATTAAGCTACTTCAGAATAAATTGCTATTTAAGCCTCTGAGAAGACTGACTAATGCCATTCCTCTTAAGTTATATTGTGGATAGGGTCCTCTACAGACAAAATGAGGAAACATTAACTTTATATTGTATATAAATGGAATTGTTTCTGCAGGATTCTCTGTCTGTTTGTGCTCTCTTGTCATAAGTCTGTATAAGTCAACTACTAATGTTGCACAAACTCCTGTCACTGGGCACAAAAGAAAGAGTTAGCAGAACTAGATCGGTAGTTATATATCTATGATAACACTGGCCAGTGTTAGAAGCAGAGGCCATGAACTCTCCTTTTGTATCTATTGATAGTAGTTTGTGTAACATCAGTAGCCAACTTATAAAAAGAGACACTTTGCAGCAAACACATGTACTGTTCTCACTCAGAGCTGCTTGAATTCACGTCAGTTTCTAATGAATATTTACACTCCTTTGCATCTAATAATAGACAGCAGGACAAAGTGCATTAAAATCTAACATCTCATCTCTGTCTTAATCAGAGACTTCTTTTACATTAGGCCTCATTTAATAATATAACATTTGCATGCTCCCTGAAGAAACTATCTCAAAGGGTTTTTAATACCTCGCGTCTTAATTAATCCAACTTTTATTTTATTTATTAAGGCTTCAGGTTTGATATCATAAAAGAAACAGAAGATAAATATTGAGGTTAAAACTATAAACCTATTTCACAGTCAGACCACACCCAAAGTACCTGTGTTGATTGAAATCAATTATGAATTGCCTTTTCTTCTTGAATACAGTTGTTTTTAAATGCATTTTATTATGTGTCTATAAGACCTGTTTCTGATGGTATTTCCTCAACTCTCAGATCACGATCCTTTAATCCTGTGCACTGTTTAAAGCGCTTTGTGCTGCATTCTGTTTATTTGAAAAGCGCTATACAAATAAAGCCTGACTGATCAGTTTGTTACAAATAGAAATGACATGCCTTCAAGGCCTCCTGGCTTTCTGATCTTAAATTTAAATTCCACTGTTAGAAAATAGCAACTGAAGAAATATGCTCAGTTTGTTTTTGTAAGGACAAGTGTGTAATATGGACCAACGCCGCACGCCACATAACTTGTGCCTTTTCATACAAATATGCTCTGCTACGCAAAAAATGCATATACCACAAATGTTAATACAACAATCTAGCACCAAAATCCATTTAGTAGCTCTTCAGAAGCCTTCAACACATTGTATAGGTTGATTCCACAGCTTTCAGCACAGCTTTGGCAACAATCTTTGGCTGAAGGTTTTGGCACCCTTGCACATAAAGACCCAACAAATCCAAATGTCTGCAAAATAAGTTGAAATTGATAAAAGTATTTGGTGTCTCAAATTCTTTATTAAACTAATAATAGTAAAGGAACTTTGGTTTTTAATCAGAACTTAATATTAAATTTTAAATAATAGATTACACAGAAAATGCTGTGACAAAAGTTTTGACACCCTTTTAGGTTTACAAAGAATAAATGAACTTCAAGCAGGTCATCCACCTTGAACTCACCTGTGGTGAGTTTACAGGTGACAGCAATCTAGTAATCAGTCATCCAACCAGTTTAAAAGCAGCAACCCCCCCCATTCTTCTGTTGTGAGTCACTGCATGACCATACTGAGCATGGACAAAAGAAAGAAAAGCAGAGAAATGTCTGAGGAAGTCAAAAAAAAGATTGTAGCAAAGCCTAGACAATCTCAAGGCTATAAGTCCATCTCCAGAGACCTTCATGTTCCTGTATCCACTGTGCGAAATGTTATAAAGATGTTTAAGGCTCAATGTACGGTAGCCAACCTTCCAAGAAGTGGCCGCAAGAGAAATATGGACGAAAGGATGCAGCGAAGGATTGTTCAAATGGTGGCAGAAGAACCTCGGACAACTGATAAACAGATTCAAGCTGACCTTCAGACACAAGGTACAATTATTTCAACGCGTACCATCCGTCGCCAGCTCAATGAAAGAGGGCTCTATGGTAGGAGACCCAGAAGGAAGCCTCTACTGAACGACAGACACAAGAAAGCCTGACTAAAGTTTGCCAAAACACACCTGAACAAGCCAAAATCCTTCTAGGAAAATGTCCTGTGGACAGATGAGACCAAATAGGAGCTTTTTGGTAAATCACATAGACTCTGTGTTTACAGGAAAAGAAATGAAGCCTTCAAGCAAAAGAACACTCCCTACAGTCAAACATGGAGGAGGTTGTTTTGCAGCCTCTGGTGCTCGGTGCCTTGAATGTGTGCATGGCATTATGAAATCTGGCGATTACCAAGGTAGTTTGGAGAGAAATGTTTCACCAAGTGTCATGAAGCTGGGTCTTCGTCGAACATCATGGGTGTTCCAGCAGGACAACGATCCCAAACACACATCAAAAAGCACCCAGGAATGGTTCAACAGAAAAGGCTGGACTGTTCTATAGTGGCCAGCAATGAGTCCAGATCTCAATCCCATTAAACACCTGTGGAGGGATCTGAAAATGGCAGTTGGAAGAAGGCACCCTTCTAATCTGGGTCAATTGGAGCAGTTTGGAATAGAAGAGTGGGCCAAACTGCCCGTAGAGAGGTGGAGGCATCTCACTGAAACCTATAGGAAGCGTTTGACAGCAGTCATTTTCTCCAAAGGATGTTGCTACCAAATATTGAATTAATGGTGTCAATACTTTTGCCACAGCAATTTCTGTGTAATATATTATTTAAAATGAAATATTAAGTTATGATTAAAAAACAAAGTTTCTGTGTTATTATTAGTTTAATAAAGAATTTGAGACACCAAATACTTTTGTCAATTTCAACTTATTTTACAGACATTTGGAGTTGTTGGGTCTTTATGTGCAAGGGTGCCAAAACTTTCAGCTATGACGGTAGTTCAGCTTAAATGACAAAAGTTTGTCCTTGTATTACCTCTGCTCTTTGCATTTATGCACTTCACTAAATATCAACAGAAATTTTGAAAATCTTTGGATTTGGATTGACTTGTTTATTCGACAGCTTGAAAGAGTATGGCAGAGAAAAAACTAAAAGCAGGAAAGGCAAGCTGTGACCCTGCAGCCCAACTGCAGATCCAAATAAAAGCGTCCCTCAGCTTTAACAAATAACAGCTTAAGATACCAAAGTTTAAAACAATTTACTGGCGTTTTATTTCAAAGGTTTGAACTGCCTTTAAATTGAGATCACTGGACAAATGTGTTTTTTGCTTGCATGACAATTATTTACGCTAAGAGTGCTGACTAAGAAAAATGGAATTCCTTTAAAACTGGAACACTCACTTGGGTCCCTGTGCTCCCTCGGGCAGCGCCTGCATGATGTCAATGAGTTTGTCTGTCCAGTCCCCGGCAGAGCGGATGTGGACGCTGAAGAAGTCCTCCTCAGGAGCTGAAGTCATAGTGAACGGATGCCACTCCAGCTGGGAGATGGCTGGGCAGTTGAGGAAGACGTATTGTCCCACCTCCATTTTGAAGCCCTTCTTCACCAGCTGGAGCTCCAGCACTTTGGAGGGTCGCATCACAATCTAAGAAGACACCACTCACGGTGAGGCAAACTGCAGCAGAGCCGGACAAGAGGTAGATGAATCGCAAATGAGACGCACCTTCCTGTACTGGACCTTCTGTATGTATCGAATGAAACGCAGAAGACGCTCACAGAGATAAATAACCATGGGGCCGATCACCCACATCCAGGTCTGGAGAAGCCAACCGTGAAACGTGATCACATAGGAAACATTTCTCTGGTCAAGTCTTTACTGAACTAATAGTTGATGTATGATAAGTATGCTGATGTAGAATGACTCAAACCTGCGGGAATCCTCCTGCAAACTGAGGGATGGGACATTCAGGAATCTTTCCCCAGTCTTCAGGGCGGTCTTTGCAAAACGTGGTGTTGTGTGGAGGATCTGTTGTTTGCTGACTCCTCACTATGCGCCTGCAGATGACACGCACAAGTAAAACACAAGATTCCAGCAGAGAGAAAACTGAGAGCTGCCCCCCCCCCCTTACCCAGCTCCGTGAAAGACGAGACCGGCGAAGAAAACGATGAAGAGGTGATGCGTGTACCAGAAGACTTCAAAATAGCTGCGTCTGATGACCTCCATGGAGGAGGTGATGATCAGAATGAGGGCCAGAGTGATGATGACACCCGTCAGGCCGGCGATGGTGGTGAAGACAAAGTAGGTGGGAATCTGCTGCGGATCCTGAGGCAGGAGGAAGAGCAGGGGGATGGTGTTGAGATGAGAACTTTCATTCACAGCAGTTGGATTCTTTGTTTTTTTTTCCGTTTTGGCTTGGACCTATTCTGACATTCCCATCAGACCGTTATTTATATTTCTAGAGCTATTTGATGGACAGCCACAACTTCTCTTCAGGCTATTACCAGGTAAAGGCTTCCACAAGAAAATCCAACTTCTTTTGGTTTTTCCCTTTGTCTGGGTCACCATAGTGACAACATTAAGTTCTGTTCTGGGAGTAGTTGGGGACTGGCTCTACGAGTGGTTGGGGCAGTTCAGTGTGCTGCCCAGAGACACTGGCAAGTGAAGGGGCTGTAGATCTATAAGAGACCTTATGGGTGGTGGGTGTTGTCTTGTCTCCTTAGCCCCACATCCCTGCTAATACTGTTGTCTGATCTTAAAAATCAGTAAGAAACTAGGAGCGCATTTAGCTGTTGTTCCCATGAAATTACTATGTAAGGGACTTTTTCCTTAGAGATGATAGGTGCTCCCTGAAAGAATAAAATGGGGAAGCCCACCCACTGCCATAACACCCCCCCCCCCAAAAAAAAAAAACAAACAAAAACAACAACAACAACAAAAGACAAAAACAGACTGCTCTGATCGGACAGCTTTCCTGGCTTGATCAATTAATTATTGCATTAATTACTGCACCAGAGCTCTCATGATGGTGGGCACAAATAAAAGTTTATACATACTTTGAGTGTGCGATGATTCATTCATCTTTGTTATAGCTTTCCAAAATTAACTAACCTCTAAATTATCATGAATAACATAATAATAATAATAATAATAATAATAATAATAATAATAATCTGTACCAGTCAGGGGTTGGTAACACATTTACCAGCAAAACTGGTTTTATGCAGACTTTAAAAAGCTGTGAAGTATGAAACATCACATCACTTTACATTTGCAACTGCTTTACTTCATTGCAGTTGTTCCAGTTGATGACCTACAATGTCGGTTTTGCGGATGGGGTTCAGGTAGGTGGTGTTGTCGGTGTCCTCCAAAGCAGACAGAGCAGTGCTGAGTGCGTCATAAACACCTTGTCTGCTGTTGTTATACCACTCCACGTTCAGTAAATGGGCGACGGTGTGAACAGCTGTCCGAACAGACACAAGACGCAGGTTATTGCAGACGCAGTAATGGGATGTTTTCAGAAGCTATCAGGACAATGATACAGTCAGAGGACACACGTAACCATATTTATACATGACAGGAGGACCTTCCCAGAGTTTTTGTACTTTAATTTAACCATCAAGCTGTCAGTCGTCATCTTATTCTTGAGTCCAAGTGGCCATTTGTGGTTGATGTAAAGAAATTAACACATTTGTTTCCTGACATATCACATTTAAATGAATTAAGAACATGCAGACAACCTGAATGTTTCAGGAAGATGAATCTAAACCTAAGTTCATAAGTTTACCTGTCATCAGAGCGATCATGTATGCCACCAGCTTGTGGAAACTCAGGTTTTTGTCTAGTTGTTTCCTCATTGTTCTACTGCAACACTGAGAAGACAAAGGACAGAAAGGAACGGGAAGTGAAACACTAGAGTGTTACCCATTCCTGTGTGTATCAATAATCTGCCACAAATAATGAACATTTTAATAACAATGAACCTGAACTATCAATAACAACTCAGCAAAAGATGCTGAAAAAGACATGAATGACAAACCCAACCAGACTGTGTGTGAATGCATATGTGAAGGGGCCGATCCAGTTGCTATAAACAGGCAGTGATGTGAAAATGCTTTGCTTTGCAGCGAAGTGTGAATCATCGTACCACAAAGTTGCCTCGGATCAGAGAAAGCAGGTTCCTGCAGACAGGGAGGAGGATCAGCAAGCAGTTGAAGTTGAGGACAGCTGCAGGAGCTCTGGCCCAGGCCAAGGCAGACTGAGGGGAAAATACACATAATACAATGAAAATACTGTAATAAAAAAATAAATAAATAAATAAATATATATATATATATATATATATATATATGAAATTGTAATTTTAGGACCATTCTGAGACACTTGGACCTTAGCTTCTACCAAAGGGGAAAAAAACGATGATCGGACCTTAAAATAAAAGTCTCCTGAAATAAATAAATGCAGAAAAAATGTAGTGGACATCATCAAAAAAAAAAGAAAAAGAAAGAAAAAAATTTATTTTACAACTGTAACTCATCTATACATGTATTTGATTTATTTATTAATTTCAGTTTTTTTTAGTCTTTAAACAAATGTATTAATTTGATTTTGAATAAAATATGATTGCAAGCTACCTCTTTGTTTTTGCATCACAATTGAAACCACATCTGCGCTGTTTTCCACTCAGCCTCGAGTATGCTTTTTCTTGCAACAGAGCATTTTTCAGCAATTGCGCTGTTATTTTTACACATATTAATAATACGAATAAGGCCTCAATCTTCAATTAAGTGGTAAACTAAGCCTCTCGCCCACATGTCGTCTACATCCAGGCGTTCCAGGTGTGTTTACTCACCCCTAACAGGTGACGCGTGTAGAAAAACTGATCCCCCAGGTCGTAGAAGAGATAGAACCAGACGAAGAGAAAGGTGTTGATGGTCATCCAGACCACCTGCAAACACAGCCAGGATCATGTTTACATCACTAAGTGACATCATTTCAATCCGAAACACCTTGTTTGTGTCAGAGATGCTGAGCTGCGCGTAAAAGCTCTGCGTAAAAATCAGCTCTTCAGCTCACATGAGCTCCAGACACATTAAACAAGGATCTTAAGGCGTAAATATTAATAATAATTAAATATATATATATAAACTCACCAGCATTACAGCTGTAAATCCATTGTTGATGATCCAGTTACCCATGATGGACGATTCACGTCGACGCACTGCAGCTTCCTTCCATCCGGTCCGCTAACGTTTTTTCTTATTTTATACCTGCCCGTTATGACTCCTCCCTCCTCTGCAGGTTCAGGAGACACAAGGAAACAAACCTGCAGAGTAGGTTCGGGAATTCACGCACAGCTGAATGACCACATTCCTCCAGGCTGGAGGCTGAGGCTGGGTTAACTTCATGGACAGCAGGAATGAGGAAATATGTCACACCGTGCAGGAATTATCTTTCTGGTCCATGACGCATAATATATTGTTGGAAAGAAAGGTTTTATTAGCTCGTGTTGCGAGATTATATAATGTTTTATTACTGCAGTTTAAAAAAAAAAAAAAGGAGTGACTGATTTTTGTTATCATTTTATTAAAGGTTCAAGTAGTACAACTGTGGTCAAGGCACTGTAAAACAAACTAGACAAAACATAAAAAACAAACAAACAAAAAAAAAAAAAACCCAAAACAAGCAAAGTTTAAGTACTTCAATACAGTAGTAGTTCATTCAGTGTCAGTCTTGTTAATGCAACAACATTAAGATTCCTTTTGTGTTACCCCTCATATATTTAACAGCATTTTCTATTACAAAATTCTCACAAGCCTTTGACATGTTTTTAAATTTTGTTCTTTCGCAATGCTAAAACAATATTTTCTTTCATTCAAGGCAACTGGATGGCAAACAGCACAAAGCATGTAAGGTATGGGGAAGTAAAACCAATCTTCTGACCTTTTCTTGCTTTCCTGCTGCATTTTTTTTAATCTATTATTATTGTTATTATTTTTTTGTTCAGTCTAATTCGTACTGATGCAAACGTGTGCAAGCATGCTTTTGTGGAGAGCATGGAAACCCTGAGAGGAAGTGAACTGGTGGGGTGTCCTGGTCAGTGTTTTGGCCACTTCAGACACACTTGGCACATTTCTCTCACACCTGGTGCAGCGCTGCTCTCTCAACAGCCGCCTTTGTGCATCGCTGGCTATCTTGACGTGCTACATTCTTTGGTAGGATGGGGCCTCAAGTGGCCCTCAGTGTATGCAGTAATCCTTGTTAAAGACACCAGGAGTTCACTTACAACCCTCTAACAGTCATAAATGAGTAGTTTGGTGCACTTCAGAGAAAAAGGCAAAAGTTTGTTCCCTAAAACATCCTCTCTCAAGTAATTTGGGAGGAAATCCTGCAGCGCGCTCTCAGGCTGCCTCCATGATGTCTTCAATGATGGCTGTCTCTTGCTCTCCTGGCTGGCTTGTGAGGTCAGGATGATGTGAGTTTTGAGGGTCCAGCGGCTCCAGCGGCTCCTCCGGCACCAGCACCATAGTTCCGGCTGTGGAGTACGAAGGTGGCAGGTTCGCTCGCCTCCCCCTCTTTCCACGTCTCTTTTTACGGCAGCAGACGCAGTGCAGGCAGTCGTGGACGTTGTACTTGAAGAGGCGCCTGCAAGGGTGGCAGAACTGGTAGAAGAGCAGCATGAAGAGCACGGCCAGGCTGTAGCTGATCAGCAGCTGGACGCCCAGCAGCGGCGCGCACACGTACTCGTAGAAGTCCGACTTGAAGAAGTACCAGAGCGTGATGAGGAGGAAGTTCTCCACGAAGCGTCCGGAGTAGTACATGGCCAGCCGGCCCCAGCGCTGCTTCCTCTCGATGAGCTCCCGATGGGTGAGGTCAAGCTGCACCGCCGACCAGCAGAAGACGTTGATGCAGGCGTAGAGCAGCGTGAACATGCACAGCACAACCGTGGTGCCCAGCTTTGAGAAGTTTTTCTCCACGCCCTCCGGCCAGTGACCCTCTCTTGGCCCAGAACTCACCCCAAGGGAGGAAGAAGAAGAAGAGCAGGTTAGCCACGCCCACGAGGATCACCCAGTGGGTGAGCGCCGTGCTGAAGAGGACCAGAGCGGTGACCCGGGTGGCAATCTCCAAGCCTCTCCAGACAATCATGCAGAGGTAAGCCGCGGGGCGCAGCCGTACCTTGTAGTCGTCGTATCTGATCTGAATGGCCAGAACGCTGCACACGAGAGCCCCGTATGTGATGGAGATGAGGGTGATGATCATCAGAGCCACTGCGAAGACAAACACAGGCCACGTGTTGGACTTAAAATGAATGATTACATTCAGAAATGTATGAGTATCTAAAGCAAGAGCACTTTACTGTCAACATTAAGACCGATAAAGAATCTGTCGTATTTTCATGCAACACTGAAAACATGACAGTTTAAGATCAAGAAGCATTTACTAACATGGCAAGTTATGAAGTGTAAAAGCAAGAGGATGTAACTCATTAACTCCTGGTAGAAAATCTCACACTTCCTTGTCTGATGACCTTTTGCCACATTCAGATTCTCAGGCGGATCTGAGCTTCTTATCAGAGGATTGTTTAGCTAAATGAGCAAAGACCCAGTTGTAATAAATACTACTAGTCACGGTGTCAGATGTCAAGGATAGAATCAGAACTAAACAGTATTCAAGGATCAACACTGCATGCAGGAGCAGTTAATGTCTCCTGTCGTGCTTCTGACAAGTATGGGTGTAATGGTGCTCCAACTTTTTCTTTAAAAACACTTCAGTGATGTTCTGTTGGACTGAGTCCCCACGCTTCGACAGGATATAGTTTTACTCATCTTTTAGACATTTTTCTGTGATCGTGCAAGGATAATCATTTATTCTCGGTAACAAGGAGTTTATTGTGCTGACAAATGTTTTGTTGTGTCAACAGTAATCTCCCAAAACGTACTTCCCCCGTAGCCCAATATAATCATACTCCCTCTTCCGTGCTTCATGGTTAGGACTCTAATAAATCAACTACTGGGCTTCTTCTAAGCAAAGTCAATTTGTCAGGGTTTCTCCTTCTAAAAGGCATGTTTAACATGTCATTTGACTCTCCTCTGTTCCACAGTGTTTACATTTTAAATACCTGCAAGAACAAAAGAGGATCAAAAATCTTCCTGGGAGTACAACATGGTTTAATTAGGTTGGGATAATATCCAGGCCTCTATTTTTATTGCATATATGGCATAGCATAGCATGAAAATGCTTTCAAGTATCAACACTACATTTGTGACCAGACAATGGAAGAGGGCGTAATGACACTCGCCTGTTGATGGGTTTAACAGTAGAAGGATGTACATGAGTCTTATTACTCAAGATGAATGACTATAATTGTCTCTCTAGTGCCATCATCAGGCCAAACGTTTTAGTTTGTCAAAATAAAAAAAAAAAAAGAGAAAATGATTGTGTGTTTTGGCAACAACCAGCACGTTAAAAGACTGAACTGCACAGAAAAGTGCCAGCGTGGGAGCAGACTTGCAGGAATGTTTCAAGGGAACAACTGACCAAAAATAGTGTTTCAGCTTTTAGTGTCAAATTCAAAGGAATTCAAAGCATGTCACAGAAAAAAACAAATACCTCAGTCTACTTTTTAAAAAGAACCTTTGAGTACATGTCAAAGAAATGACACATATAAAACTGGCTTTTTTTGGTTACTGTTATAATTTAGATAAAAATAGTCAAGTAGAATAAATAATTAAGATCAAATAAGGTGCCGAGGGAAAGACACTGTGAGGCTCTGCTGCTCTCTTTGCTTTGGAAATGAATGATGTCATCGTGGAAAGATCTAAACATCTCTCCAAGGCTTTCAGAATGATCGTGCTTCTGGAATATGATGATGTGAAGCTGTCTGCGCGAGAGGAGACCAAGGGACGCCTCAGAAAAGAAAAAAAGGAGAATATGGAACGCTCAGATTAGATTCCCAAATACATTTTTATATTATTGGAAATAAATCATTTGACTGTGAAGGAACTAATCAAAATTCCCAGATTCATGTTTGTCCAGGACTGGATGTCCCAGCAAACTGGTTTATTGCATAAATAAGTCCCCAAAAGTACCCGAAAAAAATCACAATTGAAGATTTGCCGATGACTCTGCATTACTTGATGTTAATGTACAATGTCTCCTGTAAGGATTTAACTGCACATATTTGAACCGCATGGCAGAGATGCTCAGTAAAATCCTCTAAACATTAGATCAAAGCTACAGTTGCAACACAACATAAAAGCAAATACTCAGGTCACTAGAATAATAAAAGATAAATCTGTGTAGCCACTGTGACATCATTTCAGTAACCTTCAGACCAAGTCTGAAGCAGGATAGCGGACATCTGTTGCTGCCTCGCCTTCTCACTGCATCAATTCCTGCATCTTAGTTGTATTAGAAGATAACGGGGAATCCGGATAATAAATCTTGTCCTATGCAATTAGCAGTTTTATGGGTGAGGGTACTTCCTGTCATATACTGCAAACCTACAAACACGGGAGCGCTTGGCTCATTCCCGTAATGACCGGAGCAGCGTGTCAGCAGCAGAGATCACTGATGAGTCACAGACAAGCACACGTGTTAATCAGGATCCATTAACAAAGACACAAATTGATCATAAACCTGATTACCTGCTAAGTAAAATACTGAAGGCTCAGACTTCAAAACAGAACAATTTATCTGATTTGCTATGTTAAATAAACTGTTGAGTGTTGTGAGACGTCACCCTTCAGTTTAACTCCATTCATGTTAATATTTTTTTTATGGCTGAGGATCAGACAGCACACATAAGTGAAGAGGAGTCATTGGAATGAATCATTCATATGAATTCATGCATTAGGGCCAGAAGCACGGACCGCTGTCCATTATTCCTGCATTAATAATGCTGACAGCATTTTTCTTTTTATGGAAAACACAGTTTGTTTTGTCATTGACATGAAAGACCAGCTGATGTTCCTGACTTTTTTTGATCTGCGCACGCTGCCTGCATGCAATCAGAGACTCTTCAAATGTGACTGTAGATGATGAGATGAGAAATGCGAACCAGAAAGCAAGTTTCTTACATCTTGCAGGAAGGAGGACGTATTTCTCCTGGATGGTGGCGTACAGCTGGAGCGTTAGCTGAGGTGTGGAGCCCAGGAACGCCTGGATGACAGCGGTGCGTTTGAAGGCATTCCTGTGTGTGGCCAGGGTGCGCTCTGACTGACCAATTTCAAGCTCCATGGGCGTCTGCTGCCCCTTTTTCAGGCTGATCTTTCTGGAGATGGTGACGTAAGGCTCCTCCCTTTTACCAGCCTTGAAATACACCACCAGGGCCTCAAAACACCTGTGGAGAAAGGAGAATGGAAAGTTTAAGTGTAGTTACATTTTATCACCAACAGGGGGCAGTGCTGTGTTATGTTAGAGCGTCACAAGATCACAAAGGGACACTGTGAGGTTTATGCTTACGTTTAAAAATCACAGCATGAACACATAAGGGAAACCGAATTTATAAAGCAAGCAAAAAAAAAAAAAAATATATATATATATATATATAAGAAGGTTATATATGTAAGCAGATAAAGGAATTAATCATTAACAAAAACACTGATCTTAGATATGTCATTTCATGTACGGGATCCACTATAAAGAGCCTTTTCTTGGTGAAACACAAGCTCAGTAATGAGGCTCCAGCAGAGGGCAGTCAGGGACAAATCAACATGACCCCCTGAGGCCTGAACAGATTAACTGAAGATCCCTGGGTGTGGTTGCCTCCGCGTTTTGCAAGGTAAATAGTGTCTGTGTTTGGTCACAGGGGAAAGAAGAACTACTCATGAAGAGAGAAACAGGTTTGCCACTCAAAAACAAACAAGTTAAACAACTTTTCACTTTAGACTAATCTTGAATGAGAAAAAAGGGGGGAAAAAAAAATGCTACACGTCTTATAGACATCATTTCACAACACAGTAATAGTACCCAAACTGGAAGAGCAAGTTCCCACTTGATATCGGAAAGATGTCAACGACCAGAATAATGAAACAAATTCGAAACAAAGTCACCTGAAACTCAAAATGCTGCACATATACGCATGCATAGATTCAATAGCGAGCCCTCTGGGAATTCCCGCTGCAGGACTAAACCTCACATCGCTGTGCTGGAATGCATGTTTAGACGCTGTTGCTTCAGCTGCTTCTTGAGGAGAAACGTAACTCGCAGCTCAGTTTGCCGAGCTTCCACACCCACGTCTATGAGCTGGATCTGGCACGGATTTTAAGGGCTGGCGGGAGAAATATTGTCGTTACTAGTGTCTTATCACGTGCATGCTTATGTTCTTTGCTCTAACGGCCCACAGGCCCGTTTGTGCCCAAGAACTACCACAGAATCGTAGAGAAGGCACAACAACCTGATTTACTGCCAACGTGTTCCTACTAATTTGGCAGCACAGCGGGCTCAGGACAAAGTGCATCAGGGCTGAACTCCAGCCAGCTCGCACTTAAGAGTCTGTACAATAACAGAGAGGCAGGCTGAATTTCACTGGGGGATGTCAGGACAGATGAACGCATTAGCCAAGGAAATCAATAGTCCCACTTTCAAGGCAGAATCATATGGATTTATGAGCAGAAATGTGCTGCCGTTGCTCTGTCTGTTGCCTCAGTGAAGCGCAGCAGTATTCTGTGACATGCACCACACGAAAGAAGACGAGAGATACAAGGAACACTGATATTCTGTGGCGATGGGGCAGCTGAGCGTTCAGGAAATTCTTTTAACGGCTCTTTAGCAAGCTCATCCTGTTTTGGTCTCTCAGGGTTGCCCCATTAGGCTCACTGACACAGACTCATGGCATCGCAGAGCTTCTAACAGACAACAACAACAAACCCTGCGTGCTGAGACTGGTACAAGCAGAGGGTGCTTTTATGTCCCAGAAGATGGCTCGTTCCCAAAGAGACAAGTCAAGACAAAGTCTGCCTGACCTGTCCTCAGGGTCTTAGATCAGCAGCAGTCACATTCTCTTAACTTTGGTTCAAGCAGGATGACTAAAATTGCTCCTGTACATACAGTTATCTGTAGGACATCATGAGTTGAAATTCCTCTTTTGATAGCAGATATGGTGTGTTTGTCCACCAACAAGATCAGCAGCTACACCGTCAGACACACCGGAAACCTCTCATCTGAGCCAAGCAGCAGCAGACGTGATTAGTTTAGAGAAACTGAGGAACAGAACATGGGGAGCTGTACTGAAATAATGCTAATGTCTGTTTCCTGACATCAGTGATGCACTGCAGGCACGAGTCTGAGACATTCGAGCTGCAGCGTACGGGCGACGACCGCGGAGACTTCACAACACAGATGCAGCCAGGCGTGGCTGAACAGGCAGAAAGTTGTTTCAAGGTTAATTCAGTTTGAAATCATTGGCATGTACAAAGCATTCTTGGGTGGAGGAAGCACATACGCAGAACTGAAAATAAGATTGCGCGGCTGACAGATGCACGTGCTTTTAGTTTAACGTGCATATTTTCTTTGGCAGCACTATCCTTCATATTTCTGCTTTCGTTTAAGGAGTCCAAGCTCCCATGAGAAACTGTTTCAGCTGTGATGACGTCCCTCTTCAGCGTTTTTGACCCTCTCTAAAAGTTCATGTCAGTTGGTGAAACAAGTGCACATAGCTAGTCAAGTCTGGCCCATGCTGAGGTTGGATAATAACTCATTTACGCCTGTGAGCTCTGTCCAGTTAGTTTCACCTTATTCAATTTTCAGGATTGTTCTCTCAGGGTTATGTATGACAGCGAAAGCTTCCATCTGTGATTTGGAGGTGGTCCTTGTACGCTCATGTTAAAAAGGCTAAGAAATGTATTTTCACCTGCTTCTTTTACAGAAAGCATGTCTAGGTTGATGACTCAAAGACCACAGTCTGTTTATAAAACTGCTAAGCTGTGAATATTTTCTATCTGTATTGTGACGTCTTTGCAGATTCCTTCCTGGACGCTGCAGCTTTAATGAGTCAGATTTAATCTGGCCATGCGGCAGCGATATGAGGAAGTGAACATGATTGTTGTACAGATCGTTGTGTTTCTCACCAACATCTATTACAGAAACTACTTCTAGGTCAGTGAGTCAAATACCAGAGGCATGTTTATAAATATGCTCACTGTAAAAATTTTGGGAGTATAAAAGGAAGTATTTTCTTCTGGAAACAACAGATCAGAAAGATCTGGATCAGCTAAATCACATCAAACATGATTTAAAATTGGTTGTTTTGCCCTAATTGTCTTTGATTTGATCTGTTCATATCTTACAAATATTGAATATGCAATTAGTTTCAGTTTCTCCTTAATGTTTGGAGACAAATTACAGCACTGATAAATATAAAATGTCTAGGTGAGGTTTTGGAACCGCTGCGAAGCTTCCAGATGCTCTTCAGCACTGATTCTACAAACATGTAGAAATCCACTGGAGGGATGGATGCAATTCTTTCAAAACACCTTTCCTCTGTGTTTCAATGTTTTATGGAGAACTTCAAAATAGGCTTCGATCCGGTGACTGTCAGGGCCAAAGCACATGACGCACATCACTCACATACTCATCAAACCGCTCAGTCGCTCAGTGGATTTACCGCCATCCTGGAGACTTCACTCGATACAGCTGATCGTTTCATATGACTTCATATTGGTTTACAGTGATGTTTACAAACCAAGCCACCATCGATATTTGCACATAGAAAAAAAAAAAGATTTTCTGTTAATCTCACATTATGATTGCAGCTGGATATTACTGTATTACTGGAAGAAATGGTGGGAGTAAGATCCATATCTCTGACACTATTCTTGCTCTGATCGTACTTGTGTTTAATCAGGAGATCATCTGAGCGGTGATCTTAAACGTCACACCTAAATATCACTTTGACTCTGACAAAGCTTTTTTAGACTGTATTCCCCAATCAGAGGACTGTTGAGAGTAATTCCTGCGAGTCTGGCTCAAACAGGTTTTGATCTCTTCGCACGTTCTGGGCCCCTCAGAAATGAAACTCCACAACAGACTGTCATGAATAAGTCTACCACCACGGCTGCCACTCTGTTAGTGTACAGCATGTGAAGTAATAACCAACACAACGTGTAAATTATAGGTCGCAGCATAAACTACAAGGCGGGCTATAATCTAACTCGCAGCTGCCAACATGAGAAGACCTCGAGGTGGTCTATCCGACTCCTCCATTCACCTTTATCTCTCATGTGTTAATGAATAATTCCAAACCTCAGATGCCATGACCTTGGTCCGGTTACAGTGGGAAACTCTAAATCTGGGAGGCGCTGTGGTATGCAAGCAAATACTTATGACGCGTTACTTTTTCTCCTTATTATTGAACTTTCTTTTTGGCTCAAATTGCATTTGTGGGAACTGGTGAAGCAGGAATTAGATTCTGTGAGATCTGAACTCTGGTCTTGTTTTGATGATCTGAATGAGCAGCGAAAATCAAAGTGACCTGTAGCAGCAAAAACAGCTTCTGTGACTCCTCTGTAGTACACTTGTTACATTTTAGGACCACGCTGAGAACCCAACCATGAATCAAACACAGCTACGCACACTTTATCCTGCAAAACACTCTTCCTGACAGGAAACCTGCAACTAAAGACGACGTTGAACTCCTTTCCCTGTAAAATACCACACTCATCAATTAACTCTTGAAGCACTGTAAATTAACCTTGAAACCTTGATGCCTCAACCTTGATTGGTTGAGGTATCAGAGCTCAGGAGGAAACAACTTCAGGAGGCCTTGACTGGAAATTAAACAACTCTCCACCCACCACCTAAAAGAATGATCTAAAAACAAACAGGTGGAACAGCTGAGATCAACAGACCGGGATGCAAACTACAAGCACACAGTCATGTGGTAAAGAATGTGAACCCTCTGCCTGTTTTATGTGTCACGACCTGGTAAAACTATGTGAGAATAACTTCAGATGAAGAGAAACACATGACATATTATTACCATGCCATTGTTTACTGGACAAAATAGAGAAGAGCAGTACATCCCATGATTCAGTCGCTTGCAGAACTGCTTTTATCACCAGTGACTTGAAAATAAAATTTTATGTCTGATCTTATCAGTCTCTCTCGTCATTGTGGAGGAATTTTGGCCCGCTCTTCCTTAAAAATTTGCTTCAGTTTAGTGAGGTTTGCTGGTATTTGTTTATGTGCAGTTTTTGTAAGATCGAATCACCAAATCATGACCCGTCCACCACCGTGCCTGACAGTTGGCAACAAGGCGTCTGTGTTTCATTTTCACCAAATGTGGCTTTGTGAATTACGGCCAAAAAGCTCCACTTTTTTTCTGGTTGTTTTATCCTTAAGGATATTGTTCCATTGTTTGTTTGTTTTTTTAGTAAAAAGTTTAATTTAAGCCATGCTGGATTTTTTTAAACCTAACCAAAAAAATCCATATTTCATGAATCTTTTCCTAATTTTACAGTCATGAATTTTAACATTTAACAGACAAACTGAGGACCTGCCGTGAGATGTAGTTTGTGTTTTTTTTTTCTTTAATTAATTACATTTTTTTTTTTTTTTTACCATTGATTTCGAGCACAGCATGGATTGTCGGGATGATGGACTGAACCTGCTGGGACTCCACTTTTTGTTACGTCCCAAGTATGTAAAATTAGGGCTGTTCAATTATTGGAAAAAAAATCACTGTCCATGGTTACATTTAACATAAAAATGCTGAAATTTCCATAACAAACTCAGACTGCAGACTAGATGAAATTTTAGACTAAATAAAAATACTTCAGGCCACAGAGCAAGAGCTGCTCAGAAAATGCTTTAAATGTTTTTGGTGAGGAACACCAGCGTCACCTGGATATTACTTGGGAACAACTCAACCACGGCCGAGTAAAATTTGATTAATTGCACAGCCTGATGTAAAAAAGTAGAAGTTAAAGAGAGAACTCCTCCCTCAAAAACAGATGGACAATTTCCTGGCATGTAAAATCTTTTTTTTTTTAACGAGACGTACGTTTTTGTTGAAGAGGTTATCACTTTCATTTCTCAAGAAGCTGCATCATTTCCAGGGAGTTTTCCAGCCTAACGTCTACAAACCCTTCCAACCTCGCACAGATCCAGCCAGCTTTCTAACGGCTCTGCAGCACAGAGGCCTCTGGGGGTCGTTCATCAGAGATGAGGTCATGCGAGTCATAACCATGAAGGATGCGTTACCAAGGTAGATAATAGCCCTGCAGAGGTCATTTGTCAGAGTGGTTTCAGAGCCGACGCCGTGTGGTTCACGTCCACACAATCAGAGAGACTTCAGATTGAAACGAGACGGGAGAAGCCTTTTGTTCTGAGGTCTATCCTTGTTCAGTTTGTTCGATGATGTGGCCGGTAAGTCACTTTCAGTCATGCATCCTGTTCATCATCCATCTGCACTATGATCCAGTGCAGAGACACTGGTTCAAACAAAATTATATTAATGATCAATCAAACATCATTTAACTCTGGCAGGATCCCTGTTAGCTGTCAAGGATCACTGTAGGGCTTTAATACGCCCCACAGACACTTTTCTCCCTTTAACTGTTAAGCTCTGTTAATGCAAAATGGAAGCCGCACGCTTCCATTTGGAAGCTGCAAAGAAAAAAAAAAAGAGGCATTTAGTGATCTGACAGAACGCTGTCTTCTTTGATTCAGTTTACTATCATGTATCTGTAAAAAAACAAACAAACAAAAAAAACATTTTCCAAAAATCACAAAGGCAACTAAAGGTGTAATCAAGTTATTTTGTATGAGAAGGAACAACAAAATGTTCACTCAGGCAGAATAAAACAGGCTGTGCAGATAAGATACGGGAGCTCTTGGCAGTTAATTCTCTTCTTGGATGGCTAGTTGATTTACTGTTGCAGCTCCACTCAAACTCATTTAGAAAATGCTGCAGCATCATCGTAACCTCTGTATGCACTCAGCGACTGTCAGTCTGTGTTCAATGACATGTGACGCAGTGAGTGGAAGGAATGAACAAAGAAAATATGCATGACCAAAATTTAAAGGGCTTATTTGGGAAGAAAACAAAATTAAATTAAACTTTACTGGTAGTTCTTGTGGCTAAATAGATCTAATCATAAACATCTTATAAAAGACGAGGCCCCTGGTCAGAGATGTTTTGTTGGTGAGGACTGAGAGACATACATTGGTTGTCATCTCCAGTTTTGCATCATGGCATGTGTTTTGCATCACTTCTAAAATTATTTCATATTTTTTAATGTCAGCTTAATGTGCCATTTTGGAAACTTTGTCTCATATTGATTTTTTCATATTCACTCTGTGCCACTTTGAAGTCATTTCTGGATTTCTTTCTGAGTGTTCTGCATTTCATGCTGATCATTTTGGCAATTTTGTCAGTGTGGCAACTTTTAATCTGTTGGTACCAATTTCTATCTCATCAGTGTTTTCATTTTTAGAATTCAGTGTCTTTGTTTTGCAGCCTGTTTCAAATGTTCAGCACCTCTGCTCATTCCTTGTCACATGTCATGTCTATATTTGGTGATTCTGAAACCTCTCCTGGCTATGGTGCATGTTTTTTTTTTTGGCTGTTTTGCGTGACATATTGATAGTATACCTATTTATGGGCATTTTGTCTTTTCTGGGGCATTTTAGCTTTCCTTTTTCACAGCTCTAGGCTTCTCATGGCCTGCATGTCTGCGATAAGATCAGTGATTGACTGTGTGAAAGCCTCTATCTTTGCTACTCACACAGGGTGTTGGTTAGAAAAAAAAAAAATAATCCAGAGCCTTTTCTTGCCATTTGCAAAGTATACAGATGCATAGCTGAACTCCAGGGTTTAGGAGGGAGAAACATACATTGCCTGTGTACATTTGTAGCCACCTAAATAAGCACACTTCTCTATGAAGCACATAAATTAGGTAAATCAGGTATGCACCGTCGTGTGAGTTTACAAAGTCATAGAGTCAGAAATTCAGTCTTTTCCTGCATAACTACAAATATGAATTTTACCACCCTCCCCATCAACGGGGCCATTTTTATCCCTCAAACAGCCCTACAGACACCGTTGTGCTTTATCAGCAGTCCTCAGCAAAATTTATCTCTCCACCCACCACCTACGAGAATTATCTAAAAACAAACAGGTGGAACAGCTGAGATCAACAGACCTGCTGTTCAGTGAGAGGAGGTACAGTTCTTTATGAAGGGGTCGGCTCCAAAGAGTCTATAAACAGAACTGGACAATGCCTCGTGACATCACCTGTGGGTTTTCTGAACAGTACTTTTGAAGCCTCTTTTCCCCCGCAGCTCCATGTTGCAACAGGGTGGAAGGAGCAGAGCTGAGACGCCAGCTGGAACACGCCCCCCTTCTGTCAATCACAGTTAACTATTTTAGTTTCGCTATCTTAGATCATATTAACCTGTGATGCTCATTAATATTAATTTATATCCATTTTGATTAAATGTAGGCAGGCATCCCTCATTTCAAGTGCCGCTACCAAAACAATGTGGCTCGAGCTGAAGTAAGGACTAGTGGAGCTCTGATAGGACCCGTCCTCCAACCTGGACAGGACACATTACAGCCGGTGTTGTGTTCTGTCGATTTCTGCTACTTGTCGAGATATGCTACCTATGACGTTTTCCATGCCCAGCGGGACAAACGAACACCGGTTTACAGTGAGTAACATCCTTAAAATTCATATCATGTCGTCTTTGTGCTTGTTGAAAACGTTCATTCAGCATGAGAATTCAATATATGGAATGTCATATTATCCTTGTCGTATTAATTATTTAACAATTATACAAAGAGGAACATCCACATAGCGGGACTAGTCATCGGTTTACAGTGAGTAACAACCTTAAAATTCAAATATTATTTCGTCTTTGTGCTTGTTGAAAACGTTAATTCAGTGTGTAAATTCCAGTATGCTTTGTTGTAACTCGGCAACAAATTTATGGGCGTGGAAAACGTCATTCGGGAATTAGCTCTGCGCATGCGCAGAACCCCGAGGTAGCATATCTCAATAAGTAGCAGAAATTAACAGAACAATGGCGGCCTCTTTAGTACACTTAACAGCACAACAAAATATCTTGTTTGAACATCTTTAAAATATTAATGACTATACTCTGTCAGAAGTCAACATAATGCCAATCAAAAGACCACGCCCCGAATCATAAATACATTTGTAGGTTTATATAATTTTATCTGATTTGGTACAAAATAATGAATAAATCACCCCTATTTTTTGTCATGGGTGTACAATCTATCCACAGAGACCAAAACTGTATTTGTACCAGGCTGTAAATGTTCATTTCTGCTGCAAAGTTGGACTTTCTAACATGGAAGTCAGAGAATTGCTCTGTTTTGGAGCCAGCCCCTGGCGGCCATTTAACAGACAAGTGGAAAGAAGAAGTTGGGGTTTGAGCTCTCCCACTGCCCCGGACTTTTACAAAAATATAAATAATATAAGGCAGCTAGAAACTGCCCTGAACATTACTTTCCACCCACACCTACCGGATGACGGGGCCGAGCATGAGCAGGTGCAGAAACAGGACCAGGGGCCGGTCCCGGCCCAGGTCTCTGTGGATGAACGTTAACGTCAGCTGGATGAGAACAGCGGGCACCAGCATGAAGGTGATGGTGAAGCCCATCCAGATGTCATCCTCGGTCTTCTGGTACAAGCTGCACATCACGATGGAGGTGACGAACTCGGCGCAGTAGAGCACGGTGGCCAGAACCACGCTGAGGGGCGGGCGGACCCGGCTGTGGTTGACCACCAGCATGACCCCGTTCTCCGCCGCGGAGGAGCACCGCTCCATGTCCGTGATCTCCCGGTCCTGCTCCTCCTCCTTGGACACTTCGCACATACTGGCAGCGTTAAGTTGGACAATCACAATATGCTGGAAGGCTGGAAACGAGACTCCGTCCCTCTTAAAGTGAACTCTCCTCCACAAACATCACTTTTTTGTTTATATTTTCGTTTTATGCGCCGTCTCTCCCAACTTTCCACTAAGTGGACCATCGCCAGATCCTCATTGTGTTCGACTTCACCGTTCGGCTACAACACACAGCGACTGTAGGCTGCCTTCATCCAGCCCAGAGGGGTTAGATTTACCGCCGGTGTACGTGGCGTTGCCGCCCCGTGTGGCCCGTTGAATGCAGGGATACAGCCGCCTCTCTGCCTGCATGGATCTCAGCGCTGATTCACACCGCCGGCGTGCAGGTCTGAATCAGGAAAGTTCGGCTTCATCATTAACCCGCAGGAACTCCACCCAAGCGGCCATCGTCGATTGCTGAAGGTAGATAGAGGTGTCAGCTAGTTGTACTCCCGGTAAACAACACAGAGAGGTCTGACAGCAGATTTACGCTGGATGTTTCAAAATCGACATACTTGCGGTAACTACCAAGTGGGTTGCGTCCAGTGTCGATACAACGGCTTCGTCAAGTTAGCAAGAAAAGCCCAGCAAAACCGGAAACGGCAGTTGCTTTCAAAATAAAACAAAAATTAATAAGCACTATGACAGTGCCAAATTTATAGAAAATATTGTACCTTAATAGTATTAAAAATTAGGTTTATAACAATTCATGAACCTACATAGACATGCTGCTTTATAATATGAACAACATTGTTGACGCAAAACGGAAATATCAATCAGACTTCAATATATGTTTTTATGTGGTCTTTTGCAGTTTATTTTTACTAAAGGAACAGATCTTTTTTCATTTAACTGTCTAGTAGAAACCAGCAGTAAAAATGTGAAATTATGTTTTAGTTTTTTTCTCTGATTTATTTTTGAGTATAAGTTATTGTGTTCAGTCAACATATATCATCTCATGGAGATCGCTGGCTCCTGAATCAAATTGAATCAAAATGGCATTGTGGCAGACTTTGTGATATCGGCAAACATTGAGTTAATCAATGTAATATTGTGTTGTGATCAAACTTGTGATTTACACCTCTGTTAAGAACATAGATTTATTTATTTCAATAGGATTTGGAATCATCTTGTCATGGTGCAATGGACTCTTGGGAAAATTGATGTGCTGGTAGCTACATCTTAGTCTTTCTTGTACTCTTTGTATTTTTGTATTGTGCACACAGAAGGCAGGCAGCTGTTGCCCAAAAAACAGTTTTCTTCTTTTGAAAGGGTGTCATTTTATCTTATGATTCCCCTCCCTGTTGACTGGCTTTAACTTTGACTTAATCATAAAAGCACCTGGGCCACTTCTGGAGATAAATGGAAAAGGTTGTGCTCTCAATAAAATCCCATACTGTGATTTATTTCCACCGGCTTGCCAAGAGAATTTAAAGGCCTTGACTGTGAGGAGCCTACTTCAAAGAGGAACAATTTGTTGAAAGCAAAAAGATATTAGCATATTAAATGGAAAAGTCTAGAAATTATAGCTGGACAATACATTTAAGTGTTTTAGAGATGTGACCCCACTTCTTTTTTGGCAGCTTTGCAACAAACTTTTACTAACAGTGAGAAATCATTGGTTTTGAAAATATAACATGTGTTACTTATTTTATCTTGATCTTTGATGTGAGGTTTGGAAGAAAATGGAGTGGACTCTGCTTTTAAACTTTTTCCATTAATGTGGTGGTTTCAGAATTTGATCCCAAATTATTTCCTAAAAAAAAACTGGGCAAATGCTCTTAAAGTCATGTGTGTTAACACAGCTCAGACTTTCACGGGTAAAGCTCTTGGGGCAAAGACATGAAACCCAACCAGATCTGACAACAGTCAGTCTGCTACTTTTTTAAACTTTTAAACCAGGTACTACTACTGCAGCAAACTGTGATGATCACAGAAGAATAAGCAGTAGCCTGATAGAAGGTTATGGGTGTCTCTGATGATTCAGTGATTTACAGTTTAAAAATAAAACTGTGGGCAGGTGTTTATCCATCCACTTGTTACACAAGGAAAATAATGTTCTGTGTGAGAAATATACAAATATTGACTATATGATGAAAATGGGAACTAAAAACAAAGACTAATGGGTGTCAGAAAAGTTTATAAATATATCTATGTAAATAGTCTAATATTAGGGTTCATTTTAGCTGCTCCATGTGCGATATGTTGCACATGTCACTGACTAGTGCAACTACAACAACAGCCACCACTCATGGAAGCAGAAATTGAAGCTGTGAAAGTAAATGGGTTTCTGGATTCATCAAAATCAAGCAAAGTGAAAAAATGTACTGTGAATTGAAAGTAAATTGAAGAGGGAGCACCAGCATAACATATTATCATTTTTCTTTTTCTCCAGACTCAAGCTGACTGATGCCTATTTTGTAAATATTATGTACCCCAGTTTTCTTACACGTAGTGTCTGTCTTCTCTGAATGAAGCGCTGGAGAGGGCAAGCAGAGAGAGATCAGTTTCTCTGCTCTTCCATTTTTAGTTTGGACCAGCAGGGCGGGCCTGGCCTTGTCATAGCGACCTGCAGGCCTTTAGAGCAGACCATGAACAGGTGCAAGCGACAAACTGAGAGCCGTCTTTTAAAACGTCACTCTGTCTTATCCTTCACTTTCATGGAGACATTTACTCATCATAAGACCAGATACTCATTAGACAGCTTTATCATTTCCTTATCTTTGTTCAACCACTGATGCAAATGAGGATGGTGTACAAAATGTTCACAAACTGTGGTGGACAAAATCCCACCATGGCATGTCAGTTGAAATGAGCTCTATATTACTTTTCTTGAATTAAAGAGTTATGACCTCCATCAGGGTTGCTTTGACTTTACTGCTACTTCCCCTTAGATGACAAAACAGCAAAAGGAGTTGCTTCATGCACATTTCAAGCATAGCAGTTTCAACACTGCTTCACCCCAAGCGTGACAACCCCTTCCAGTTTAATCACATCTCCTCTGAATTCAGTGACACTGGACCAGCTTTCTAAAATGCATGTGTCTGGTGAGACGGTGGCGGGGGTCAGCGACTGCACACTGCACAGGGTCTGTGGAGCCAGGAGTGGGGGGAGTGTGAGACAGAAACCTCATTACGTAGCGCCTGGTCACTGTGCGGCCAGCCAGTCAGGGCAGTGAAAGGGGACACAGCTTGTCAGTTCCACATTCTTTACAGGCAGCTGAAATAAACCACATGCTCTCCTTTTGTTTTGAACTGTTTTGACAGGAAAGACTCAGCAGCTACATATGGTGCAAAACTGGGACACAGTAAAATCCAGGCCTCGTCAAATTGTAAACATAGGAAATAGCGTAACCTCTGTAATGCCACCGGTGGGATGTGCTTTGGTTCCATTTGGACACGTCCAGGCTGGCTGGCTGCCTCTTCAGAGCGTTTCTGCTAAGCTAACTGTCAGGATGAAAAACCTCCTGGTTGCAAGTTTGTCATGTAGACGCCAGCAGTTTTGACCTTCTCATCTACATCCATGAAAAGGTTAGAAATATTTCCCAAATATGCTTGACTGTTTAGTTAAAGTAAATATTCCGCATTAGTTCGACAGAGACTGCAACATCAGTGGCTGGGGGTGTCTGAATCTTTTTTTGCAACATGGATAACAGGAGTGAATAGGTTGTGTGTATATGTGTGTGCGTCAGTGTCAGCTGACAGTTGTGTTCAGTGTCCAGGATGAGTTTACTCAGCAGATGAGCGCAGTACCTGATTGGATGTGAGTTTAATGACATAATGAGATAAATCCTGAGACCACGACTCCAAGTCTCTGAAAGATGTCACAATATAATGATTTGACTGAAGTCCAAATGTATTATGGCTAGAGAAGCTTTAACTCTGTAATCCAATTTCTATATATTCTGCAGATTTCTTCCATAAACATTCAATAATATTAACTATTAATTATGGATACTGAACAGGCACACATGTCCAGAAAGGAGTGATCAGTTAGCATTAAGAACTTCAACACAGTAACATACAGTTGTCAGAGAGTGTATGATGCACAGCACACACTCACCCTGGAGATCCATCTGACACCATCTAGTGGCTGATGCTGAATACACGGCTTTATTATTGTATCATAGTATTATGTAATACAGTATGGCAGGTTAATCCTTTGTTAATGCTGAAATGACGAACTGCTCAGGCCGATGATGCAGCCCCGACTCAGATGTTTATATGCTCTTATAATGGATTTAAATATCATGATAATATTTGGCTTTAATGATTCCTCTGAGTGGTTCTTTTCAGGTGCAGAAAGACTGCACAACAAATAACTTCAACAGAAAAAAAAACTGTGTAACAAAAAAAAAGACAAAAAAAAACTACACTGTCTTTAAATCCTAAAATTGTAGGCATCAAGACATTAAAAAAAAAATCTCCTCCTTGACAGATTAGGTAAATACAACCTCAGAAAAGCATCAATACATAACACATTGCACTGTGTCATTATTTATCAACCATAACTAAACCAAAACACAGAAGCGGGTGTGTCAAAAACTTCACCCTAAGGTACTTTCTTTCCCATGAGTTTAAATGACGCAGCCCTATTAATGAACATCAGCATGTTGCAACAATACTTTTGGATATCATTCAACAAGCTTGGTGCTGAATTCCAGTGAGATATTCTTTGGTTTAATTTGTTGGTATCCTGTCATGGATCCCATTAATAACAGCCCACAAATTCTAGATGTGACTGAAGTCAAGACTTTGGGAAGCTAGTTTGCTTTAATTTAATCCACGTTTGATTGGTATTATTCTCTTGTTGATGCAAATCAAAACTCTTTCTCTATCTTTTTTTAAATGAAGCATGTATACTGTAAAATCATTCTGCCTCACAAAAAAATCAATCTGAATAAATAAATGAAAGTCAAATTTTTCCATGATGAATGACTGGAGATGATATCACCTTATAAAAGAATTTATTTTATTTTACTAGTTTATAAAAGTATATTAAAACATTATCGCCTCCTTTAAATGTGTAATTGTCATTTTTCCATTGATTGTTGGTCAAAAGGAAAGAAGAATGTAAATGGTTCCGGTATAAATAGTACAAATGGCATAAAATGACATGAACAGCCTAATAAACGTGTATATGCAACACACCCATTCTTGAATTCTGCCATTGTATGAAACAATGTTGCTTGTGATTTTATCAGTCTTACTATATAATCACACAGTGTAACCTAGAAGAAAATACAGGCCATTAACCACGTCTGTAATGCTCATACAGTCAGTGAGTGCAGCCGGACACTGGTCAGCATCATGTCATCACCTCTCAGAAAGACTGGAGCTTCACAGCCTGACTGCACGAAAGCTGAAACTTTCTGACTTCACCAGGAAAAGGAGATCGCACCATGTCACACCATGCAACACATTAAGGTTTCCTGGACAGATTTATGCACCTTAGTTTGGTCAAGTCGTAAGAAGGCCCACCACATCCAATTAGATTAGCGGTTTGCCCAGAGAAGTCCAGGATTGGTTGGCAAGGCGATCCACCATTTCCCAGGATGTACCTCCCACATGGGGTGACTAAAGGCTTAATGTGAGCCTGATTAGTTCGTTTTGCAGCAGGTGGGTGCAGGATGATAGTAGGGACGAGCATCCAAACAAATGCATGGAGATAGATTTACTTCTGTAAGTATTCCTTGAATAATCTGTTGAATTTTTACATTCTGTGTTTTTTTTTCTATAATGTGCTCATTTAGATGAATCAGATCATAGTAGTTTAGCACCTGCAGAGCTCAAATTATATGTATTTTCTCACTTTTCTCTTATGATTGCTCATTGTCAGTGTTAATTTATACTTGCATGCAATCCAGTTCAGATTTTTTTAAAGCTATTTTTGAACAGTTCTTTTAGTAATATTACAAAGTAGTAACCTGTTGGCATGCAAATAGTTTACTGTTTACACATGCAAGCTTTTCACTAGTCATAAATGGGATTTTGATGCACCGCAACAGTTTCACACTTTTACACTGTGTTTTTTCTGCTTAATAATCAACTTTCTGTCACATTCATACTTTTTAACATAACTAAAAATGTGAATTTGCATGAGTCATGTGCATTTATAAAACACTGACCAGCAAAGGCAAAACCTCTCACTAACCGCTGGTGTTATTGTTATGTGGACATTTTGACTTGATTTTAGTCATCATTGCTTACTCTGCTGCAGACACCAAATGATGATGCACCTCAGTGTCTACTAGAGCTAAAACAAATATGGGTCATCTTATAAACATTGAAAAAGTGGGCCATTCTAAACTAGCTTGAGCAGATTACGGCGCCTGAACAGATGCACTGGACAAATGACTGTTAGATTTGCCAGTGTTTTTTTTAGCACATAGCCTGACAATCTCAGCTACACCTTCTGCTCTGTGTGTAATGCGAGGTTCAGACAAGGTACTGATAGTTCCCATGACACGCAGGAAAGCCGACCATCTGTAAATGCCTGCAAAGCCCACATGAGACAGACGCACTGTGTTGGACCTGAGTGGGACCCCAAGTTACTCAGCCCAGTGTGTGTGTGTGTGAGAGAGAGAGAGAGAGAGAGAGAGAGAGACACTGAGATTTTACCATCTGTCTGCAGGTACCAGTTCCAGAAAAGATGGTGGCCACTGTGCACACCTTGTTCACCTCAAGAAAACATGTTCAACCTGATAACCAACTGCTTCACCTGGGTCTCCAAAATACAGGAGCCAATCAGGTACAAATGCAAAATATTTCAAACTCTTAAAAAGAAATTAACAAGCTATCACATGTTAAATATTGTTCACAATCTACTGCTTAAAGAGGATACATGATGAAAAAAATAAATAAATTATTTCCTGAGTTTGACAGCATTTATGTGGGTCTTTAAATTTACAACCAACTCCAAATCTACAACATAACACAGCCCTGTCATCATGTTTGGGGTAGTCCAGGTCTGAACATTTGTCATGCAGGTGAACTGCTCAGATTTGAAGGGTTCTGTGATATCACTGGCCCATGTCAGAGTTGAATTATCAAGCCTCACCACCTTCATTTCCCTTCAGCTTCACATGATGCTGCATTTGCTGTTCATCTGAAGTGGGTAGGGCAAAGCTGTTTCGCTGATTTTACTCTCTTCAGAAGAGAGGAAGAGGAGTGGAGTTAACAGTATGTTCTATTTGCCTCAAGAGTCTTAACCTGGAATGATGTCAGATGTCTACCTTCTAGTTGCAAAGCTGAAAAGTTAATATTTTGTTTATAATCCACTATAATCTATACACAAAATTTTTTTTTTTTTTTTTTTTTAGCTCAGAAGGTCCCATATAGGAGGTGTATATGGAGGTTCAGAGGGTTTTACCACACTGTCCAACATCCTAGTTGATCTCTCATTACCTTCTTGAGTCTCTGAATCACCTCTGCCATGACGTCCTCAGTAAATCTGTGCGCCGGTGTCATCGTTGCTGATGTGCGACATAGCAATAAAAGCAAGTTGTTGCAAGAGACGTGGAAGTCCAAAGTTACTTTGACTGGTTCTTGCTGATGATAGAGATGGAAGACCTGGCAGCTAGACAACGCTTCCTAAAAATAAGCAAACACTCTGAAATTAAACTGAAACAAAATTTTTTTTTAATTATCATGAATAAAAGTGCCTCGTTCCACTTTAAGCCAAATTCCGAGAACAAAGCTTATAAGAAATCAACCACAGGGAGAGGGAGCTTTATCCACAGTATCTCTGTAGTATTTTGATCAAGATATGTCACAGACATCAGGACACTGTGTCAGCTTGTAAAAAAAGGTCATAATACGTCTCCCTTAAACATATATAACCGTGAATTAAAGATAAGCAGAATTACTTTAGTTCACATTTAATGACATATGTACTTGTCTGCAGGAAGGTGACCGTTCTTGTTGTTGGTATTGACAAAGCAGGAAAGACCTCCTCCATCAGAGGCATGTTAAGAGGTAAAGTCTCAGTGACTTAACAAGTTAAGTGTTCAAAGCTGAAATTCAACAAGTAATCTTTATGTGTTTCCCTGCTGCAGTGCCCCATGGTGCAGACGCAGGACCCACCCATGCCTGCATTAGAAACGAGTTGAGAGTTGAGAACTATCTGGTCACACTGTTGGATGTGGGAGGATCAGCGGAGTCGCGGGAAGGCCTGGAGGCAGCTCAGTGGAGAAGCCCATGGCATCATCTTTGTGGTGGACTCCAGTGACAGACAGAGGATGAGGGAGGTCAAGGAGGTTCTTACGGACTTTCTGAAGCAGACGAGGGTGGCAGGAAAGCCCATATTAGTGTAATAACTCTATTTTTTTTTTTTGCCAGAATCTTAAATGTAGTCTAACGACATGTGCAGTGCAAACAGTGCACTCTAGTGGTGGATGAGCGGACATGGTGAGAAAATACTCACAATACAGCTCTGATTTGCTTTCAGGTTGGCAAACAAACAGGATAAAATGAACGCTTTGCTGGGAAGTGAACTGATTGAGGTTCTGTCTCTTGAGAGGCTGGTCAACCAAAGCCGCTCTCTGTGCCATATAGTGAGTATTGCCTAATATTCCTCATCAGACAAAATCTGTGTGTAGATATTGAAAAATAAGTAACAGCATCAAAGAGATGCCAGCAGACAGACATCTCAGACAAGCAGAGAAACAGGCTCTTTTTCATTTCCCAGGAGCCTTGTTCAGCCTTAATGGACCTGCGCCGCTGGTCAGACAGAAAGACTCTGCGGGGCCTTCGCTGGCTGCTTCGTGCCGTTTGCCTGGATTATCCAGAGCTATGTGCCCGTGTAGCTCAAGACATCAAGAGACCTCTGGAGCCAAGAGAAAAGGAGAGGAATGGAAAAGCTGAGAAAGTGCGCAGAAAAGCCAAAGTCGAACGGTAAGAGAGGCTTTCATATTGAGTAGAGGCCTGCCTCAAATATTACACAGCACAGCAACATCTTTAACTTGACAAATGAGCTGATTTGAGACATGAACTCAGCGACTATGTCAAATATTCTCTCACCTCAGATTACGATCCAGCAAGTCAGATCTGCGTCAGGTTCGTCGGCCCAAAGAGAAGGAGAAAAAGGCGAAGGGAGAGGGAAAACTCCAACCCATTCGGAACATGTTGCAAAAGGTCAGCAACACATTTTTAAAATGAGAGAAATGAAATGCAGTTTACAGCTCTGTTCTAGACTCTTTCACCGCCACAAAGATATTAATGTGCATTTTTGATTAACACGTTGCAATTATATTGAACTGTACTCCAGTGGTTCTCAAACTTTTAATACTGCGTACCACCTGAGAAACTGTTCAGCTCTCTGAGTACCACTATGATGACCAATTTTAAAATATAGCCATATATGCCTTCTTCAATTAGCTTTAAACACACAGAGATGTTTATTCCTTATTGTGGTTATTTATTGTTGCCTGAATTGTTGCTTTTTACTGAATCAGACATTTACAAGCTCTGTCCAACAATTCTCACATACTCATACTCTCATAAAGAACTAAATAAACACACTAAAAAGTTGTTACATCTGCACTGCAACTGAATATGCAACAAATACTTTTATAAGACAGTTTTAATTATCTAAGCTACACATTTTGTTTGAAAAGTATTTATAATGCATTGTATGTTTCTGATTTTTTAAAATGAAAATGTGGAAAGTCATGACGTTCCCCCGCATACCCCCAGAGAGTGCTCGCGTACCAGTGGTGGTACGCATACCACAGTTTGCGCACCACTGCAGTCAGTACTCCATTGTGACACACTCAACTGATACTAGATTTCTAAGCTTGAAACAAAGTTTTTGGGAGTAAAACATTCTTACTGTTAGACAGAAATATAAAAGGAGAATTTTTTTACATTAAAGTTGGTAGTTATATCATACATCAAAAATGTTAGTTTTCAGTCATGTTAAACTAATAATGCCATAAACTACTTAAAACCTGAGAAGCTGAAAGCAGGTGATATTGACCCTGTGGGTCCAAACAACAAATCAGTTAAGTAC
Source organism: Hirundichthys speculiger (assembly GCA_018398805.1). Classification (NCBI taxonomy): domain Eukaryota; kingdom Metazoa; phylum Chordata; class Actinopteri; order Beloniformes; family Exocoetidae; genus Hirundichthys; species Hirundichthys speculiger. Next base: position 1,096,724 of record JAGFBZ010000849.1, on the reverse strand, counting down.
TTGTAGATTAACACTATATTCACCTTCTTAGTCTAATAATCAATGGACATACACTCACCGGCCTCTTTATTAGGTCCATCTTGCTAGTACCGGGTTGGACCCCCTTTTGCCTTCAGAACTGCCTTAATCCTTTGTGGCATAAATTCAACAAGGTACTGGAAACATTCCTCATGGAGTTTGGTTCATATTGACATGAAGGCATCACGCAGTTGCTGCAGATTTGTCGGCTGCACGTCCATGATGCAAATCTCCTGTTCCACCACATCCCAAAGGTGCTCTATTGAATTGAGATCTGGTGACTGTGGAGGCCATTTGAGTACAGTGAACTCATTGTCATGTTCAAGAAACCAGTCTGAGATGATTGGTGCTTTATGACATGGCACGTTATCCTGCTGGAAGTAGCCATGACAAGATGGGTACACTGTGGTCATCAAGGGATGGACATGGTCAGCAATAATACTCAGGTAGGCTGTGGCGTTGACACAATGCTCAATTGGTACTAACGGACCCAAAGTGTGCCAGGAAAATATCCCCCACACCATTACACCACCACCAGCAGCCTGAACTGTTGATACAAGGCAGGAGGGATCCATGCTTTCATGTTGTTGACATCAAATTCTGACCCTACCATCCAAATGTTGCAGCAGAAATCCAGACTCATCAGACCAGGCAATGTTTTTCCAATCTTCCAATCTGCTGTGGCCCATCCACCTCAAAGTTCAACGTGTTGTGCGTTCAGAGATGCTCTTCTGCATCCCTCAGTTGTAACGAGTGGTTATTTGAATTACAGCTGCCTTTCTATCAGCTGGAACCAGTCTGGCCATTCTCCTCTGACCTCTGGCATCAACAAGGCATTTACACCCACAGGGCTGCTGCTCACTGGATATTTTCTCTTTTTCAGACCATTCTCTGTAAACCCTAGAGATGGTTGTGGGTGAAAATCCAGTAGATCAGCAGTTTTCTGAAACACTCAGACCAGCCCATCTGGCATCAACAACCATGCCACATTCAAAGTCACTTAAATCACCTTTCTTCCCCATTCTGGTGCTGGTTTGAACTGCAGCAGATCGTCTTGACCATGTCTACAAACCTAAATGCATTCAGTTGCTGCCATGTGATTGGCTGATTAGAAGTTTGCGTTAACGAGCACTTGAACAGGTGTACCTAATAAAGTGGCCGGTGAGTGTATATGAATTAAGTTTTTACTTGGTCCATTTTCAATAATAAAACCTTTTTTACATCAGACAGGCAGCAAAGCCCTGGTATTGACGTATAATTTAAATTATTTTACTTTTTTAGCTCATGTTGACACTTGTTCAAACTGTCATATGTTCTCTCTTTACTGTGATAGGTCAAACATATCAGCCTATAACCAAAGGTGCATCTTCTGTGTCCTTCTTATGTTATAACTATATATTTTTGCCATCTTGATCAAGTTCTCTGTGACAGACCATGAGCACAAATATAATTGCAAGCCTTTTTTTTTCTCAGGAGGCCACACTGGAAAAGAAGATGAAGACAAAGAAGAAGAAGAAGTCAGTTAAGGTCAAAGAAGGTGAAAAAGATGAAAAGGAAGCTCGTGAAGAGGAAGAAGAGGAAGTGGAAGGTAATGAAGGAGAGCAAGAACACTCTAGCCACAGAGACAAAGCCAGCAGTGCCCTGATCCCTCCAAAGAAAAGCAAGTTGAAACCCAAGACAAAGCTGAAAGAGGAGACACCGGCTGTGCAAGAATCACTGGAGAATGATGAGATGCCACTGAAAGGTTGTCATCAGCTGCTAACGGGCAACATTTTGTTGTTGTTGGCTGTTTAAAAATTCAACTCTATTTATTGTTTTATTTTATGTCTAGTTAAGGGAGAAAGGAGAAAGAAGAAGAAAGTTGTGAAAGTAAAAAGAACAAACAAGATCAACACAGAGGGGACAACTGAAGATTACTCACAGCCCGTGGACCTCTCTGCGACGATTGGTGAGCCTCATCCACTTCTTCCATCCACCAGTCAAATACAGTAACACTTTGGACTCAGACATGATGAAATTACAACTTTGATTTAAAGAGATGACCCTGTCTCCTGATAGATCTTTACCGAAAAGCAATACTGGCTCTGAAGGAACGTCAGGATCAGGGGCAGTGAGAGTGAACCCTGGTTGTGTCCTGCCACCTGAGTGTGAGGATGTGGTCCAAAACAGTAGTATGCAACACTGCATCTCTTTAAAATAAAGAAAAAAGGGAAAAAAAGCTATTTCTATATTACTGACTATGCAATATATCAACCACCTGATCCCTGAGCCTTTGGAGAAAAACCTGCAATTCCATTGTGTGTTGAAGGGAGGGTCTTAATAACTGTGATTTAATAAAAAATATAACACTAATAACTTAAATGAAAAGTATATAAGCTAAATAGTATGGAAACATATTGTATTCACTTGGAAAAGGAATAAGAAATATGTTTTTCTAAATTAAGTGGACAATTTTTAATAACAATAATAAAAAAAAAATCAGGTCTGTTTTTCTAAGCCTAAGAGATAATAAAGGGTCCATTACTGACAGAACAGAAGATTTTGTGACAATAACTAGACACCGCTCATTAACTATTTACCAAGCTGCCTTTTTTTCATGTATCATGTTAATTAAAAAAAAAAAAAACTTTATGAATTTATGTTATTTTTCATTTTTAAAGAAGAGCTTATTAATGCAGAAAAACTGAAAAGAAAATTGATTTAGTAAATTCAGAAAGATGGAGCATTTTTCCCCATGAAAGATATCTTGTTTATTGATGAAAAACAAAGAAAAAATAAAATAAAATCAGAAAACCTTACTCTGTTAATTTTGAAAAACCTAGATTTTATTTTTAAAAAAATGACTTTTTTTTTTTTTAATCGCTGAATCTTTTTCCAAGTGAATACCATATCTTCTGTAAAGAACATGTGTACTTGGCCAAAATGTTAAACAGGATATTGTTTGTATATTTGCTCTTTTGATAGAGGGGGAACACGGTTTTTAAAATGTATGCTTTTTTTTTTTAATGATATGAACATTTTCCAGCACTGAGCAGAGCTCTGGAAAACTTTTGTCACATTGCTGAATCTATGGACAGATTTGAGATTTGTGTATAAATAATAAACATTTTGTGTCTATAATTTCATGGTGTGTGTATGTTCACATGACAACAGCAAAGGATTGCAAAGGTCTCTCAGCATATGGAGGTATTCACTAGTGACTTTTATGATTCACGTATTTCTGATTTCATGAATTTCTTTTCATACACAATATTCAAATATGTAAAAAAAAATATATACATTAACAGATAGACAAGTTCAAGTAGTTCAAGTAGGGATTGTGTAGGTGCAATGAAATCTATGTGGAAAAACTATACATATATAGGAGGAAAAATGAAAAAGAAAAGATTCATCTATCCATTCATCCAAGTTTCATCTTGTCTGGTCCTAGTTGAAGAGCGTCCAGTTTGGTAACACAGTTAATGCGTCTGAATTTCATGTGCATCTTTTTCATGAGTGGATGTAAAATTGAGTGGTTGGAGCTGATCGGCAGGTTTCTCTGTTGGGTGATTGGACTGGTTGGGGGAGAAGCTAAAAAATAAGAAGAGTTCTCAAAATTTAGAGGTGCTGCTCTAAAAGTGTTTCAGGCATTAGGATACTGAAGAGGTTCCTTCTCTAGGAGATTTTTTGGTTATGTCCTGTTGAGAAAAGACCCGAAGCTTGCTAGATCCTGAAAAAGAACTTGCACAAATACAAGTGGCCATAGATCTTGGTCCATGTTTATATGCTCACATTCTTCACGTTCTTCAGATTTTTTAGATGTCTCTCTGCTCCAGTAATCAGATTCAAATTAATACGTCTGTGTTAGTTCCCGAGCAAACACAAAATATTCAAGTGATGTCAGTCTGTGGAACTGACTAAGGTTAAATTGACAAGAATTATAAGCTCATGTTAGAGAACTTAACAGAAACTTGTGAATAAACAATAAACTCCAACCTCCCTCAACGACTGCATCATTGTATTTACACAATGTTCCCAGTTGACTGAATGATGGTATCTCTACATTTAAAATTCATTATTACGAAATAAAGCCTATTTAAAACAACTGCATTCTAAGCAGCTTCTCTGTAGCTTATCAAACACAGCCATTCATATTCATAGTAAAGTTTAAATGCATAAACAACACCAAACTCTGCAAAGGCCTCATAATGATCAACGGTTTTTAATGTATTTTTTGGAGTGGGGGGTGGGGGGGGGGTATTTAATGGGGAAGGCAAAAAAAACAAAAAACTTGACCAAGCTTAAAAATTGCTGCTGTGTATCTGTGCATTTTTTGTCTTTCTTTCTGGGGACATAAATAAAAATATTCAAACTAATGTGGATCAGTTAAAATAAATAAATAAACACATAAATAAATATCTGTCTACAGAAAACGCTCTGCTTAATATTTCACATGTAATGTCTTTAATAAATACAAATATGATGGTACTCGCGTATTTTGTGATTTTGAGACGCAGAGACGTCATTCTGTCGCTGCAGCCACTTGATGGTGTGTTTGCTGGTTGCTTAGCAACCCCAACAGTCTCCCCCTTCCTTTTTAAGACAGAACAAAACATTTCCATTCGTTAGCAGGATAAAAGTATATACTGCTATTTTTATAGAATTGGTGCCGACCGACCCTAAAGTGAAACTGTAAGAACCGTGCTAGGAGAACGATGCCCCCTCGCTCCAGGATGCGGCACAGAAGGGGACCGGGACGCCATTTTTGTTTCTCATCCAGAAGCCCATCCCCCTGACGCATCCTCACCGGGAAGCAGCCCGACTTTCATTCACTTCAGTGGGAAGCGCCTCGGCTGCGTGGTAGGTGGTGAACGCGAAAGATGGCCTCACCAAGGACAGTAACTATTGTGGCCCTCTCTTTTGCCCTGGGTTTATTTTTCGTGTTTATGGGGACCATTAAGCTCACCCCGAGACTAAGCAAAGATGCCTACAGTGAGATGGTGAGTTGGTGTTAAATCTTCCCCGTGGAGCGACCGCATCTGTCGGGGTAAAGGCCATTGTTCTACTCTGGGTTGACTGCAGACCTTACAGGGTCACATGATGTGTGGAGACGCTGACCTAAATAGCAAAAGAAACGGAAAATGTGGTCTTTCTAGAATGAAGAAGCACTGTTTCCCCTGAGGAGAATCATATATGCGTTTAGACCTGCTGTAATCACATAGTTAACACACACGCCTGGACGGTGATTTGTAAGCGAAACCTGAAAATATGAGAGTATTAACACAGGCTGCATCCTTTAATTAGTATACATGCATGTCTAAAACAACCCGAAATGTGTCTGCCATTAGCTAGTGGAAGATGAAAATGGTGGGGTGAATTCACTATTATTATAACAGGCTCCAATTCAAATATGCACACGTCTTTTTAAGCGTATTCCGTTTATCTCAACGTGTTAACTTGCTCTTTATCTCCTATTAAATGTGCTCTGGACTGCTTAGCTTCTTGTTTTATACGGAGCACAAGTTCGCAGCTGAGGAGCAATGGCGGCGAATTCGAGCAATTTCTGCGAGATTCACCTGCGGTGCTGATGTTGAAGCGTCCTCTGTGCTGCACGATGGGATGCTTGTACGCATCAATTGTGCAAAAAAAAAAAAATCAAACCAATACGTTTATATGATATTACATGGTTTTAATTGTATATGTATGATGTATTGACCCAAAGAACAATAGGATGAAGATTATTTGTGAAACCATAGTGATGCCATAGCGTGAAATCAACTGCATCCTATAAACGGTGAACTCTCATTCCTGAGAGTTTGTATTGGTTGTAAAAAGTTTTCTAACCATATCTGTATTTTTATTTTTCCCAGAAAAGGGCGTACAAGAGTTACGCCAAGGCATTGCCAGGTCTGAAGAAGATTGGGATCAGCTCGGTGCTTCTTCGTAAGATCATTGGCTCTCTGGAAGTGGGCTGTGGAGTGGTTCTAACCCTGGTGCCGGGCCGACCGAAGGATGTGGCCAACTTTTTGCTGCTGCTGGTCATGCTGGCTGTCCTGTTCTTCCACCAGCTAGTAGGAGACCCCCTGAAACGGTACGCTCACGCCCTCGTCTTTGGTATTCTCCTCACCTGCCGACTGCTCATTGCCCGGCAGAGTGATGACCGGCCGGAGCGTGAGGACAGCAGAGAGGAGCAGCACATCAATGATCAGGAAAAGAACAAGGTCAAGCAGTCTTAAGATCTTCTTCCACCTTGATCCAAGCAACAGTGAAGGGAACCTCGTTTGCTTCTATGGACAGTAATGATTCAAATTTTGAAGGAAACACACAGTCCTAATAATAATTTCCCTCACATATATCGTCTGTCCCATCCAGCGGTCTGGCGGTTAACCTGCTCCTCTGCACTCTACTGTGAAATTAAGAACTTCTGGCCCTTATGTTCTCTCCATAATCATGAACGATCATACCCATGGGAGCTCTGAGCTCAACACCACTCAGTCCAGTTTCATGTTTATGTCAGCCCAACACTGTGTTAAATGTTTGTGTTTTGGACTCAAGTTTAAACTTCATTTGTTCTGAATTGATTTGAGAATGCAGTTTTTCATGAGTCTTTGTAGCTTGTTTTTTCTAATTAGTTTTTTTTTTTAACTGTATGTAAATGATGAATTTCAAGCATGTTTCATTTAATTGAATAACAGGAATTTAAAAGAAAAAAACAACACTTTAGACAGCATTTTATACCGATTGTATAGTGGCAAGTATAACATATCCACATTGCATTTTGTCGCAGTGTTATAAGAAGGCTACTTTACAGGAAAAAACATAAATCCTCTTATTAGACTTTGTGAATTTTTAGATTATATTCTTTTTTTTTATTATCAAATTATTTCAAATTATATAATTTTCCTTCAGGGATTAATAAAATGCATCTGAATAGAATAGAATAGAATTTCTCTTTAAGTAAAAAAAAAAAAAGGTGAATATCATCTTTCTCCTTTTAATTCAGTCATAACAGTGAAGTCTTTTTGGTTGGGAGGAGTATAGTTGCTACCTCAGGTGTAACAAAAACAAATGAGTGGTTTGCTAATGAAAAATGTAATTTTACTATTTGTTTTTCCAAGTTGAACTCTTAAATTCTTTACATGGGGATTTTGGTTTTTTTTTTCCCTCTAATTGAAAAAAAAAAATCATACTGCTGTTGAAAATGCTGTCACTATTTCTGTAAATTCTGTACTTGAAATAAAGAATTGGAGATCAGACGATGAAAGACTCTCATTCTAAGTTAAGAAAGAACTGAATGTTGCAGCTCTGGATACTTCAGTTTACATGTTTGAATTCTGTTCATAACTATTTTAAGCCCATGTCAAGGTAACCACACTTGCATATTATCCTTAAAGGTGTTATGACTATGATCTTTACAAGCTTTTGGAGTTTTGTGACATCACAGACTCAGATCAGAGTATAATATTTGAGCTTTTCATCTTCACTGCCACCCAAAATCACATCATACTGCATTTGCTATACTTGATTGTTGATATCACAAAGATGTAACACAAGTTTCAAGAAGTGCACGTTGCTGGGTGGAAGGGTGGAGTCATGTCAAGTGACTTCACCTCATAGAACCCATTGCTCAAAAGGGCTGTAAAGACTGGTTGAGAAGGGAGCTCTTATACTTTATCTTTGTGGTATTTTGACCAAACCACGCATTTCATCAGAACCTCAGGAAATTGTTTCAGCTTTCGAAAAAAAAAAAAAAAAATGTCTCTGTTACATGTTTCCCCAGAAAGTGATTGGTGATGCTCTGTTCTAGTTCCTCTTCCCTAATCACGAAATTGAAGAATGCCATTTACAATTTCTGCAAATGGCTGCTCAATATCTGTAAAAAGGTCATGAATTACCTTTTTTGCACTCCAAATTTGCACTCCCAAAATAATTAAAGTAAGTTCTTCAGTTTTTGAAGATGTAAGGGTAGAAGAATATTTGAATATATTAACCTTGTCTCTGAGAATCTTTTAGGACTTTTTGAAGACTTAAGGAAATTTGAGAAAATAACCAAAAATGCACCACCAAGAGTAAAAATGCAAATACTATTCAGTTGTTGGCTACTTCAGTCAGTGCAAAAAAACGTTATTTGGTTATTCAACCAATTTATTTGCTCTGGTTTCTCTCTTTCCGGTGTAGCTGCTACTGGAACTCGACCAAACTCCTCTAGTCCTCTCACCTAACACTGTATTTATTGTTGATACAAGTATGTCAGAAACCGTCGACAAAAACACTACAACTCCCACAAGACCATCAGGGATGTACTGCGCAAGCGCAAGATAAACGGTCGCGCGGACGATTTGAGTTTTGTTTGAGTGGACGAAGGTAGAACTAAAAGTGGTGTTTTTAAACGTCGGCAATGTAGACATGGCAAAAGCTTTAAACTTATCGGATTCAGATCGATCGTCTCTAGCCGACAATTCTGGGTCCAGTCGGAGCGGTTACAGAAGTCTGAGAGTCGCAGAAAATGAAAGGAAGAAGAACGAGGCGGAGGACCCGTTTGTTCTGGCCCTGAAGTACTTCTCTGACGGTGAGACTGATATAACATTCACCCGGTTCTAATGAAGCTAGCACAGTTCTCGTTGCTAACAGATACGCAACTTTAAATTATTTAGACAGAAAAGATTCAAATAAGTCGAGAAACGGACTAAAGGCAGGAAGAAAACTGGCGAATGTTTTTTACGCTTCTGTGTTGATGCCGGTTCTACGTAATGTGTTAGTTCAGTGGATATGCGACAAATCATAATTTTCTCTGAAAATTAGAGAATTATACAGATATTGAATGTTTATGAATCATAAATGACACCATAACGTGTTTATGAAGTTAACGGTGGTTTTAGTTGAAATGTTTTGTCACTGTGTGTCGGTGGGAGTTGGCCCGTTTTCTCCTGACGCACGTGAACGCATCACCGACGTAGTTGACGTCTGTGAATTTTGTCTTTACAGTGATCCCTGCCAATTAAGTTCCGCGGTTTTAGTTATTCGCTGATTTTTCAGAAATATACAATATAATTAAAAAAAAATTAAAAAATCGCGGAAACATCACAGTATGTTGTGCGCGTTCTCTCACAGTGAAGAAATGCTGTGAGCCAGCCTGGCCCCTTTAAGAAGGTAGCCTTATGGGTAATGATTTGGCCTTATGGGTAATGGAGTGTGTGTGTTGTGGGATGGCAGAAATAAACAGGGTTAGATGAAAAGTGGAGTGAGCATAAACAGCAGCCCAGCGTATATAGATTTGCATTCTCTGTTAACCGACAGGAGCCGAACAATACAACCTGTGTGATGTTACAAGTTCCTGCAGTGCCAGAATAAAGTGCGTGTTCCATGCAGAAAAAAAAAGGACTTTTTGTTTTGTTGTTGTTAGTGTGTTAGCCTCTAATTACGAGCTAAAAATAGCACAGTTTGTTTACTATGGTTCAGAGACCAGAGGCTGTGAAGGTAACAGAAAGACCACAGTTGAGCCTTTGTCTTGTTTCGCTGCAGTGCCTCGCTACTTTTTTGGGGTTTTAAAATATATTTTAAACACATTATTGAGGCTCGGCGGGCTCCGGCTCCAGTTCGCGGATTTTAATTTTCGCTGGGGGCGCCGGTTCCCCATTAACCGCGAAATATAAGGGATCACTGTACATATAAAAGAGGTTTATTTAAATATTATCTCTAAATTGTATTATTATTTATTATTATTTTTATTTTATTAATTTCCATTAATTATTGTTAATTCATATAATATTGTTATTATTATTATTATTATTATTAATAATAATAATAATAATAATAATAATAATAATAATAATAATAAAAATACATTTTATTTATCAGTGCCTTTCACTACCCCCAAGGACACTTTACAATAAAAAAAGAAAAAAATAGAACTACCTGTTAAATAACATAAAAGGCTAAACAGAAAATAGAGGCGCAGTGTAGTTACAGAGAATATGCTGTTTTAAACAGGTGAGTTTTGAGTATGGATTTGAACAAAGGGAGAGAGTTGAGATTTGCCAGATAAATACAGAATCAGTGAATGTACAAGAATAATCTTTGATATCTGTGCTATTGTCGTAAGTTTTTTTCTATAAGAAAATTAGTATAATTTTCCTCTTCACTGCAAACAACAGCCACTCAAACTATACTATGCTGTTGTTTCTTATGTGCGTTGATGTTGACTTTGACTACATGGTTCTGTCATTCTCTCTCAAGAGATGCACAACTCCCAAATATGTTTAGAATATGATTCCTTTTGCTTAAATTGAAAAAGATGACCATTTTCATGTTTGATTGTTTAGGAAGTTGACTGCTGGTGTTTGTTCCAGCCAAGGGTTTTTCAGTCTGCTCATATTATGTAATGTCTTTCGATGTTGAAGTGATGTATATGTCAAGCTACTGTGATGTCACCTCTTTCTCTTGTAGTTGAAGCAGGTACTCCTGTAATTGGGAATGATGTTTTGGAGAGGAACTTGGTTCTGGTGGAGAAGGTGGCCTACAGTAGGGGACTTTCACCCGAGGCCATTTCTGTCATGCTGGAGTTTGCCATGAGTCTCCGTATGGGTAAGACTATCATTTATCAACAGTGAACTGGGCTTCACTGTGATTATTGTAAATATTTAATTGCAGAAATAATGTACTTTTAAGTGTAAGCTAATTTACATGACAGGCAAACCTAAATTATAATTTTCTTTTACTCTTATTTTGTAGACTTGTTCAGGGTTGTAGAATTCCATTGATCCACAGATCTCCTTTGCCCCAGCTGCTATGGGGTCACAAGCATAGACTATATGAGAAAAACTGGACCGAGAAGCTAATAAATATTACTTTATATTCTTTCTAATCAAATTTGTCTGAACAGCCTCATTCCAAATGTAGCTGTTATGTGACATTCAAAATTAGTGCTGCTAGAGCTGAAATGAGGCACTTTGCTGGGACCAGCTGTCACTTGGCCTGACCCTCACTGGGCTGGGCCACTTGCAGTCACCTGCGGGTTGGGCAACAATTGACTGTTGGCTAGTTGTTGTTTCAGCTCTAATAGCGCTCGTTTCAGATGCCGTTGGTTTGTGGTCCGCTTAGTCAACTTGGAAAGGTCCTTGTATGATCAGAGACAAAATTCACTTCAATTGGAGGAGCCATCTGCTGCAAAAGTAGAAATAGATGAGACAGAAACAGTCCAGCTGGTATCCTCTTGTTAGCCACGGCCAGCAGCCTTCAAACTGGAGTGAAGATAGCTGGTTCATGTTACTTCGCTTCACATCTGAACCCTTCCAGGGCAACCTGGAGCTGGTCGCAGTGGTCTCCTAGTACTGATAACAGCCCAAGCAGCGCTTCAGACTTCACAGTTCAGAAGTGAAAGCAGCGCAGAGCTTTAAGTAGCTAAAATGATGACAGCTAGCCATTGGCTAAGCTGGCCATTAATTAAAAGACAACACTCCTTATACTAAATTTGTTGGTTTATGTAATTTTACCTAATGTAGTACAAATAATTCACCCCTGTACAGTTGTCATGGATGTGAAATCTAGCTATAGAAATTAAAACTTTTTTCTGTAACCAGGCTCTAAATATGTTTCTTTCTGCTTGGACATTTTATTATGGTGGTATCTGCAGATTGACTTGCTTTTGGAGCCAGACCCCCGTGGTCAGTTGAGGAACTGCAACTTTTCTTGCTGCTAAGCACTTTTCTTCAACGCAGAAGCGAGAATGTTGGTGTTTGGTCTCAGTCCAGTATGTTTATGGAGCTGGTCCCAATGCTGTATAAAAGGGAAGGGGTGTGTGTCAGAAAAGGAGCATCTGATGTAAAACGTGCATCAAATCAAAAATGTCTGTTCCGTCACACATCAAGCAAGGTGTTTATCATAAGGCTCAACAGCTCTCACTCACATCAAGACCTCAGTGAAATATTAGGCCAGTTTTTAGCTCTGTGTTTCTATGGTTTGAACTGAATAAAACATTATTGCTTTTAAATGTTGTGACAGTGATGTCTTATGATTGTGAATTAAGCACATTTTGAACAAAATGTAAACCTTTTGGACAAAGTTTTTTTTATCGTTCCAAAAGTGCTGAACACATGTTGCAACTAGAGCGCATGTGTTAATGTTTACAACCAATCTGAACATTTTCTTCTTTTCACTGGGTTTATTGTTATCTGTGCAGGAAGCAGTCCGTGTGCGCGGGTGCTCAAGTGTCTGATTCCTGCCACTGCGGTACCACAGGAGGCTGTTGTTCGAGCAGTCGTCTGGCTATGTGTTGGGAAAATACCGATGAGCACTCAGGTGGGTAAAAATGTTAAAACTTGCATTAGTAAAGGTCAAAAATGCATAAGATCAATTTTGATATCTGCGACTGTTTCAGTAACTACTATCTATGATGTTGGATCGTTAATATTGTGGTCAGAAGAGAATCATCATTACCATAATTTCAATTATTTTGTTTTACATTGCTCTGATTTATAAGTTCAATTTATTAGTTCACTTTAAACAAAATAATTTGACAGACTTCACTTGCTCCAGTTTCTCTTATTAACCTAAGAATTCAGTCCAAACGTGAAAACATTTCACCCTGTTATTCCTAGGAGAGTTGTTGAAATTACATCATAGACATTATGGATGAGTTATGGGCTTTACATTTTGGATGTCATTGATGAGGTTCTGTCAGGAATTTAATCCATACATGTATCTATTTATTTGCATATTTTTCAGGTTCTTTTCATAAAGTGGGTCTTAACTGTATTTGATATGATCGATGCAAAGGACCAACTTCGGGCTATTTATGGCTTCATCTTCAGCTTTGTCACAGAGGAGAATCTGGTGAGGGCCTTTTAACTCCTGCATTGTTGTAATATTGTCATTTAAAAACAAACGGTTTGAAGGCATTGGAGTTGTGGGGTATAAAAAAAAACAGCAAAAACTGATTTTGTGTTGTCATCACTTCTCTGAGCATCTAGATTTCATCAGCAAACATATCAGAGTAAAACTGCACAGTGGATCACATTTTATTCCCTCTTTGCTGGTATTTTACATGTTCTTATGCAGTTGTAAAATTACAAATAAAGTGATGAATACTTGATTATATTTACAGTGCCCTTATATTTGCCATCTGCTGTACCTTTTAACCAGAAAGGAAAGTGGTAAGCCAGATATTTTCATCCCTGAAATAAATTAACATGAACATACTTTTTCTCCTTTAGTTTCCTTACATTTTTTTCCAGTTATGTCTACTTCATTATTTCATCCTTTTAGTGTTGTCACCACTTCTCTGAGCATTAACTGAAGCATTTTTTCCATTTCAGTGCGTGTCTTCAGAGTCAGAAAGCTACTGGAGTTACAGTCTAAACTGGTAAATACACTGATTTGATTGCAGCCATTTAGCAGAGGGAATTACATTATTTCTGTACTCAGTTGGAAAATCTCCTCAGTGTTACTTCGCTGTGTGTATTTTGGTGCATTATTGCTGCTTGAGTGATATCAGACAAAATTGTTGTCTTGTTGCACTCAGTGAAGTAGATGGGTTCAGAGGAACGTTGTGTCATTGGCAGTTGCTGTGTTCAGCATTTTTAGGGAATAAATAATAAACTTTTTCTTAAGATTTTTCCAAACTACTTCCCAATAAAGAATATAAGGAATAAAACTAGACAAAAAGATAAAACTGAGATTAAACACCATGTAAAAAGAGACGTAAACACAATAAAGAAAAACAATTATAACGATAAAGACATCAAAAATCAAATACTTTCTCTCCAATCCTCCTTTGTCACAACTTGGAACAGTTGGCTAACCAGCAGAGCTCCATCCTCAGGTCCCAGTGATCGTGAGGGCACATACCAGGCCAATAAGTCTGAAACCTGTTTAAGAGTAGAGCCATTTTAAATGTAAGATTTTATAATCAATTTCTAACAGGGAGCCTATGTAGAAAGGTGAGAACTGACTTGATGTGATTAAGCCTTCTTTGCTCTTGTAATAATAAATCAATTTGCAGTTTAGGAGCTCAGCTGATACCTGGGTAAAATATGTTACAGTATTCAACACTAGAATAAATCAAGTGTGTTTATTAAAAGACTTTAAAGAATGTTTACGTGGGTCATGAAAATTGCCAAGATCGTCAGAGTTAATGGAACTTTAGCAACCGAAGATGATTTAATTGGTCCCAGATTATTGTTGATTTTATTGGTTTATTTATTTTCTTAAAGGAAGTTTGGGGATGGAAATGGGGCGTGAAAGTACTGTATGTGCTTGTACTGATTGTTCCACTCTTGTTTTTTCAGGGAAGGCAGCCTTTCCTCTTGCACCTCCTGTCGCTTTACAAAGTGTTTTGCCCTGAACTGGTGACGCTCTCCATTCCATCACGGATGAGGGTTTGTGCAACGATTGTGAAGTAAATATTGTTTCAGCGCTGTATGATTACTTCAAAAGAATAATGAAAACGAATGTCGTTTACACCCTCACAGAGTGGGTTTAAGAACTACATATCCCCGTGGAAATCAGCGCTGATTGCCGTTCAGAAGAGGAACGGATTGCAGGTTGCATCCAACCTCAGCCCAGCCTTTACAATCAAAGATAAGACCATCTCCAGGAAAAGGGTACTTTGCCTCTTGCTCTTCTTGCCATGTTTGCAAATTAATGTTGTTGCGCCTCAGTTATTGCTGCTGCTTTCTCATATCATCGCAGCATTTCATCAGCCCATCATCCACAACAACATTCACCTCCAGGCTCTGTAGGCGTTCTCCAGGGATAAAAGTCAGTCGCTGCGCTCTCATTGTATTAGCTGCAAGGAGTGACACATGCTGACAGCTGAGCAGAGTATAAGACTGCCAATAACTGAATTAATTTCATTTTGGGTATTAATAAAATATTTTTGTAAATTATCTATCCATTTCATTTTATTCTGATCACTCTGCATGTAATGTTCCAGATGAGCTGTTAGTCCAATTTTAGTAAAAGTTATTTTCTAAGGCCTTGAGGTATTCAGTTTGTCTTCATGTGATAGAACCCATTTTCTTTGAATTTGATTAAACATAAAAAAAATTAATTATCAACATAATGGAGATGTTATTGAAAATAACTTCCAATTCATTTTATGATAGTAGAGTAATATAAGTACTTGATTTAAACAGAAATCATGATTTAATTTGGCCAGTACGTCCAAGTCTCATCAAAGGCCACTTACCTTCCAATACGTTTTTCATGCTTGAAGGCACACAAAGCCACACATTTCTGAGAGTTCTTGACGTCGCAGCATCCAAACCAACTTGGCCACGCTCCTCTGATTCTGTTAATCCAAGAACTGCTTTCATGGGGCTAACAGAGCAAAGTAGGGAAAGGTAAAAGGCAGACAGCAAGACCTTGATGTCCCAACTGATTCACAGCAGTTATGCTGTTAAGCAGAAGAACGGATCCACACACAGTCTGTGTTAATGGCTTTTCTGAGCTGAGCGGTGACCTCAGTCATTTGTCATTCAGTCTGCCATGAGACAGGCAGCCACATAGCTGAAACAGCTGTGTTATGGAAAGGTAACAAGGAGAAAAACAATATGTAAACCTAAAAAAAAAAATACATGTAGTGTAATTAAAATGCAAAATTTGAGGAAGGTTTTCTAAAATTAACTGCGAAATTGAGTGAGCCAGTGAGTTCAAGATCAAAATATACTCTGAAGCAAGTAGCCTGAATTCTCTCACTCTCGTAAGGCCACTGGTGGTTTTCAGAATAATATCAGAATGATGCACCATAGTCAGATTGAAATTGTAATTTCATCGAGCAGAACAGAGGGATGTGCCACTTTGTTTTGTTTGCAGTTCAGATGTGTGCCAGATGTTGCACACAGACATCACTACCATTGTCAGTATGAAACCCCAGAGACACCCAATAGGACATTTAATCGCTATTTAATTCCACTAGAAAAAAAACTTGTCTGAGAGTAAAACTCATTTAATTTGTTCTTCAGGCAAAATTTATTTGATTTATCCTCATCAGATTTTCTTTTTTGTATTCAATACATAGAGTTGGTGTGTATCTCAAAGAAGCTACGCTGTTGTCCAGGAAATGTTTGTTTCCCCGCTGAAATTATACACACGATTGATAAATTGAGAAAATAATAAATAAGCTGATTTCAATAATTACGGATAGCCATATTTTAGAGATTTTCTTTCTTTGCTTTCACAGAAACATCACCACCTGGAACTGCCAACTTTCGGACCTGTTATCAACAGGACTGAGCAGACGTCTAGCAGAAAGCTGGTTCCTCTGGTGCAGGTCCACTCCTTTGCTCATCTGCTTGAAAATATTCATCACATTGAGGTAATTTCTCCCTCTAGGCTCTGTTGCTATCAGATGCTTTATATTGATTGCACATGCCTCCTTGCCCTTCTGTTATTTGAGATTTTGCTAGGACATACAGTAGGTTAATCTTAAAAAAAAAAACACGAACAAGTTAATAGTCTGAGGTGGAAAATTCAAATGTAAGTTGAATTGACATGTATGTGACATATTTTGTTCAAAATATCATAAGAATGTAACACAACAGCTCCTTTGTCAGCCTTTTCTTTACACCTTTGTCTATAGCAGCTCATTTAAGGTAGTGAGCATCTAAAGTTGATTCCACCCCACCCCTTCTGTGGGCTGCGCCTCCTTTGAAAGCTCTTTCAAACTTCAGGACAGCCCTAATAACAGAGGAAAGCTGTATTACTTCTGAGTTTTTGAGTTGGTAGTCTTTTCATACGCCCAAATATATGCACATTTCTTTCCCCATAGTATTCCTCATATTTAAACAAATGAGATACAAACACTAGGTGGACAGTGTAGCTGTACACTGTCCAGTCGACTCTAGCTGTGATGTCATTTCACAACCACTGGGTGGCACTCTGTTACTGTTCTAGTGTTTTATGTGAGTTGTGCAGGGCCATTTACAACTTTGTCCCACACAAACCACAGCAGAGGTGGCTTGTAACTGTGATTATTTTTATCAGATTAGAGCATAAACTTTTTTTAAACAACTATAATGGGTGGGCTATCTCTGTTGAATGAGTAATGGAAGCAATCTAAAAGGACATATATCAGTAATTCATTGGACAAAGTTATGAAGCACATGGTCATTTGCTCCTCCATAAATGCCCTGCAGATTCAGTGACCTGATAAACTGCTATAAGGCATTTGAAATGGCTTTCAGAGTTTTATGTGTCATGCTACATAAATTCATCTCTTTCACCGCCCACAAAGCCGACGAGAACAGTGAAGCTTTTAAAGGGAGATGGTGCTAAATGCGTTTGTTGCCAAGATTGCTCCACTTTGCCTCGTGTTGGGAAACATGGATGAGCATAATCGGCCACCCTATTAAACTGTTCTTTCACAATATTGACAAAAGATCATTGATACTTCCCTCACTGCCAGCGCTCTTGCTGTCAAAATCAGAATGGTGCTTCTCAGTTTCATGAGACAGTCACCCCATAATTATTGAAGATCTGAATTGTGTCCGTTCACAGCCTGTCTCCTTACCACTCTATAATACTGACAAAGTATTAAGAGGCAGCTGTTCCTGCACAGTAGGAGACTGTATAAACTGTCCATGTGGTAGAAGAAATGTCCCATTGCTGCCATTATGAGGATTACTGGATAGTGGAAAATTGGCCTGGAACTGGTTTGTTTGCCCACACACTGTTAAGGACGTGAGCATCAGTTTATTTTTATTCTTCTGACGGTAGGCGGATTGATTTTAAAGTAATGTGAGGCAGTCAGTCTCACAGCTCGGTTCTGTTGCATCTTTACTTTGATGTTTGACTTTCCAAGCATAGTTGCTTACTTTATTGCATCTGTTTGTAACTGTTCCTATTACTGAATCCTCTCACTCACACTGGTTTGTTTGTGCTTCCTGTTTTTGTTGTTTTTACCTCCACCAGCTGCCGGCTCAGATGGGCTCACTGCTTGGGTCCAGTCTGGCTCTGCAGTACCTCGATTGTGTGCAGGATGAGTCTGCCCTCCTACGCCTCAATTTCTGGCTGGGCTGCGCTCTCCACGAAGGTAAGAGGAGAGAACTTCAAAACTGCTCTGACAGCTCTGTGGAGAAGATGTTTCTTAAGCCAGGCTTACCTTGAGCTAAACCAAAGAATATTATTAAGTAGATGTATCAAAGGGATTCTTTTAATGAAGAGTTTAAAAGATATCAGAGAGAATCCATGTTATGATTTATTTTTCACCAAGTGTCCTTTTTGCTGTTTTTGTTCAGAGTTTTTGTTCTGCAGTGATGGAGGAGCTGCCCAAAATTCAGAAGAAACTCTACAGTTTTTGAACAAGTTGCTGTCTGCGCAGCACTTCCTGCAGGTGGGAATCTTGTTGGAGATCTCTGTGCTTCGCCTGTGTTGTTGTTTTAACTCCTGCGTTCAGTAAGCGCAGCCACATGCTTAAACCCAGTTTTCACACTTAAAACAAATGCTGGAGGTTTCTGCCAAATGGCTGAAATCGGAGGCAAATCTGAGTTTGATGCGTGCTCGCCAATCACCGTGCGCAAACACTTTGTGGGGCTAAACCAGAAGAGAATACAGCAAATCTAATATAGTATGCAGGGAGCATGTAAGAGAAAATATGAGCTGTTTGAACTTAGGAAACTGGGCAAAATTTGGTTGAATTTGGGCAAGAAGACCTATGCCTCTTTGATGTTTCTAGCATGTAATATCAGAGGAGACGAGGAGAGAAACTGTTAGTTATCTTGTAACAACCAGGTGAGCAGAACGGGTTGTTTTCCCAGGAGCTATTTGTATCAAAACAATGTGATATAGACTTGTTTGTTAATGCTTACTTGACAGCTGTAACTGCTTGATAAAGACCAGGTAGTTGAGTTAGGTTGAGTCTGATCAGTGTATGACTCCCCTGATTATCTGCGTAGTGGGAAACCTTCTACAATTACAAAAGAAGAGTATAACGTATACTGAGCATACTACGGTGATGGCACTGAAAGTCGTGTGGCCTGAACTTGGATCTAGCTGCTACTATGCTGTGTACTTATTAGGGAAACGGAGTCGGTAATTTATTGTTGGTTATCTGTCACATTTTCTCCACCAGGAGGGGTTTTCCAGTTCTGATGCTTTCCTCTACAAATTCCTCAAAGTTTGGGATGGCTCTCTACACTGTCCACAGATCCTTGGTCTTCTGAGCAATGTTCCTGTAATACCGAGCTCACGTGAGTTTTTTTCCTTTATAAACACGCCTTTTCAATCACCATTCTATAATTTCTTTTTTTTCCATTGCTCTCTCCTTGACTTCGTTGGCCACTCAATAAAGTCACGGTCATGTTCCCATACGATGCCATTATGTTACTGTTATTGTAATGGGAATTGCACTACCAAGAATTATGCTATAACCCTTTTCTCTCCTGTTTAGAAATTGGAAGGCTTTTGTTCGAGCCCCTCATGCAGCTCTTCTTCACATCCTCACTGTTTTTTAAAGTAAGCTTCCTCATGCTGTTGCTCTACAGTTGTTGTAAATTAACAGTATATATGTTGTAGTATTTGACTTGCAGTCCCAAAGCACCGATTATAGATCCTGTAATTAATGCAGAGTTTTAACTGCTGTGTGCTTGGTGCTTTTGCAGTGTGGACTGATAGAGAGTTTAAACAACATGCTGTTGAAGTGGCTGACCTGGCACTCGGTGTATGCTTTGGAGGATGATCTGGATATCAGTCTCAACAGCCACACCTCCATGTGAGTCTCGCATCTACTTGTTTACGCCCCGAGCATAAACAAAAAATGCTTCTGAGACACCTTGTGAATTCACTTGATTAAGAGTTATGGCACTCGCGCGATCGGTCAGTTAAATTACTTTCCAACTTAGAAATTAAAGAGTGGGTTTGGTGTCGATTATGCTAAATGCCTCGGGTTTATCACATGTTTAATAAAAAAGGAGCTAGTAGAAAGATCCATTTTTATTCACTGCCATTTCAGAGCTTACCTCTGGTATTTGGCCGTCTCACTGAAAAAGTGATTGATTATAGATTGGGCTTGTGTACACTTTCCAAACATCCATTTTGATTCAGTGTTTGGCCTTTTCTGTTGTTATGAGCAATTGTTCTGGCTGGTGTGGGTGTTTTCCTTTGTCTTATCCGAAGGCTAGAATAAACAGTGTGTGTGTGTGTAACTCTGCTGTGTCCACTCCAGAAACATAACTCTGTCAGGGTTCAAGGATTCGGTGATGGAGCTGATTGACTTTGTGGGTCGGCTGGCCTCTGTGGGCCTCCAGCTTGAAGACTGTCACTCTCTTCTCCTAAGCTTCATCCTGAACTTCTATGAAACTGTAAGTGAGCTGAAGCTACCATTTGTTCTTGTTTTTTTTTTTTTTTTCTTTTTTCTTGGCTTTGTCAGACAAGGTATGAACTTTGTTATTTAATTTAATGGTTAAATTTAATAATTTAATCCTTGCCTCACACAGACATGCTTTGATTTTTGTTAATTGTGTTGGACTGAGGCTTGAATGCAAAGGAAGATTGTCAGGGGCTCTTTTTCTTTTCTATTACGCACTATTACGAGAACAGAAGATGATTTACGATGTTTTGCATGATGATTTTTGCATATACAGTAATTTTTAGCGTTATTTACCTCAGCATAATAGTATGAGTTAGAGCAGTGGTGCGCAAACTAGGGATGGAACGGTTATCGGTATTACGGTAAAGCGCGGTAAAATTTTACGTGATAACGATTACCTGTTTATGTTTGACTTCATCTCATTATCGCAGTCGATTACCAGGATATGTAATATCAGCCTGATTCAAGTCTGCGAGCGACTCACGACTGTGTCTCGTGTGAATATGTAGCTTGTAACATTGGCATCGTAACGTGACCAGTGGTGAAAAGCGGTGATAGCACGCAGGACATTTACAGACCCACTAAAAGGATGAAATCCGAGGTCTGGGCATTTTTTTTTTTTTTTTTTTTTTTTTTAAGAATGCAGAGGGACAACTGGTGGAGGACAATGATCCTGTCTGCAGAGCACTTGTTTACATTTTATTGTAATTTGTACAAGCAACTTGAATATCGCGATAATATCGTAAACCGTGATAATTTGGTCACTATAATCGAGATATCAAATTTTCCATATCGTTACATCCCTAGCGCAAACTGTGGTACACGTACCACCAGAGGTTCGCGAGCGCTCTCTGGTGGTGCGCGTGGTAGGCTTGGGCGGTATCCAAATTTTGATACCGTCAAACTTCCCTCACCATTTTACCGGGGTATACAGTATTCCCCCGACTATTAAGGCGAACAAACGCCACCGGCAGACGCCGCGCGTCAAAACAGCCATCCCCATTATGTGCGCTGCGCTTTATAGTAAAGTGTCTGATGCTGAACGTTTCACTTCCTATAAATTCTTCAACATAAAAGTCCAACATTATTAGTTTCATTAGAAGCTTTTATTTTGAAGCAGGAAACTCAGGAAGTGTTGTTTTCATCGTCAGTACCTTAACAGGACGAGAGACGAGGACACAGCGATACAGGAGAGAAACTAAACTTTAAACCACAGGAATCGTTCATTGCATTTTTTTTTTATGACAGTATTGAAACTGATACCGCTGCTATTTTTAAATACCGGAAGTATACGGTATTACCGTAATACCGCCCAAGCCTAGTATGTGGGGGAACGTCATGACTTTCCACATTTTTTCCACATTTTCACCTAAATAAAAAAAAATCTGAAACATACAATGCATTATAAATATGTTTCAAATGAAATATGTAGCTTGAGATAATTAAAATTGTCTTATAAAAAATATTTGTTGCATATTCAGTTGCAGTGCAGATGTGACAACTTTTGAGTGTGTTTCTTTAGCTCTGTATGAGATTATGAGTATGTGAGAATTGTTGGACAGAGTTGTAAATGTATGATTCAGTCAAGTAACAATTCAGGCAACAATGAATAACCACAATAAGGAATAAACATCTCTGTGTGTTTAAAACTAATTGAGAAGGCATATTTGGCTATATTTTAAAATTGGTCATCATGGTGGTACTCAGAGAGCTGAACAGTTTTTTAGGTGGTACGCAGTATTAAAAGTTTGAGAACCACTGAGTTAGAGTGTAAGAAGTTTATTCAGGCTCCTACCGAAAGCCACAACATTCATGTGTCAAACATTTTAAGCTGGATTTCAGACTCTTCTCTCTGTACCTGTGGGTGTTGACCTCATATTTCCTTCTGCCCCAGGCGTGTGACACATTTCTGAAGTTTGGCCTTCCCTCTCGTGGTGATGCCTCCTCCAGGAGTCTTTTATCCGGCCCTGTTTGCCACTGACCCCGTCAGTGTGGACAGACTGGCCTACATCATGCACAGGTGGGGGCTTTTCATTCATTCATTAACAGCTTGTCTAAATGCATACATTTGCAATAATTTCAGTGTGTTATGTCGCATGCTTATGCATATTTGATGAAGAAATGGAACTTGAATCAAATGAAGCCCGTTTTTTTTTTTTTTTTTTTAGTTTGGGTAATTCAAGCATCATCTGTTACTCCAGGCTATAATAAGAGAAGTCCTTTATATTCATGGTTAAATGACAAACCTTGAGGTTCTGAAATAATTTAACCAAGGCTAAGTGTTAAAAAAAGACCATGACAAAAGAAAATTGAACTGTAATTACATTATATTTTCTTGACAGACGCTGGAGAATAAGCACTTCTCTTGTGATTTATGATCATAGTTCACTGTTTCCTTTTCTTCTTCTTTTTTTTTAAATGTCAGGTACAAAGTGAACTTGACATCAGCCAAGAACCAAGAGAAACAGACAGAGGTAAGAGCAAATGTGTGTACATGTGTGACTTTGCAGTTACATATGAACAAGTAATCCACTTGCCTGATATGCAGAAGCAGTGCTCGGTTTGCATTATTTAGTTGGGTGATAGAGCTCAAACTCAATGTTACCCCCAGTTCAACCAACTTCAAGCAGGTGCTCTTCTGGTGCTAAAGCCAGTTCACAACCAATTCAGCTTTGGAACCAAATTGCTTTTTCATGTACACAGAGCTACTAGAGAAGCAAGCCATCACATTTCTAGCAATTTTGTTTGAATGCCCCTTTAGTGTTCTCTGAGTTTCTAAACAGGACCACGGTGCTCAAAACACACACATCAGTGTTCATTTTGTTTTCCCTTAAAAAAGCCTTAATATTGTCAATCCGCACTTCAAATGGTTGCAGTAACACGCATTGCTATGATGACCTGCATTTCCAGCACCTTTGAAAGGTTTATACCCACTGTAGTACTGGAACCTCTTTGGTGGAAAAGGCTTATGTGAGAACCTGAGGTTTCCCAGAAGAAAACTGCTTTGTAACGAGATGAGCTGTAAACATCACCTGCCTGTGATTTTCTTTCTATGTGGTGCCTAATCAGAGTATATTTTACATATTAGTTTATGCTTGAGGGATGCCGTTCTTGTTTTAGACAGCCTTTGATTTAGTCTGCTAGTTATTTTATATTCAGCATGTCTATCCAGCTCTTTAGGAATCCACAGGCATCCGTGCTAACCTGATAGCTAATCTCTGCTCAGATGAGGATTTAAAAAATGCGTTAATTTCAATACAGGTGTTGCTGTGAGTTCTGACTTTTTAAATGGGCCGACATGCCACACAGCCAGCATTCCCTTTGAAAATGTAAATGCACCATTTTATTTAAAAAATAAAAAAATATAATAACGCTGACCTGCAAATGAATCCTAACAAATTCTTGATGTGAGTGGTTTAGCTGGAGTCTCACTCCACTTTCTCCTCATTCTCTCACTTCTTTCATTCCTGTGTTTCAGCAGGCGTTTCACATCAGCCGCCAGACTTTCCGTGAGTTCAACCAGTACGTAACGTTCATGGTCAACTGCCTGTGGAACTCCAGAATATTTAATTCAAATACGGATGTGCAAGTGGGAGAGGAGTTGCTCCTCAAGAGCAACGTGCCGCACTACCAGGCGTCCTTCGACCTCGTCCACCACCCAGCCTTCATGAACTACGCTTTCGACTTTCACCAGAGAGTGAGTATTCATCATTTAGGTTGTGATTTGGACTGGGGGCTGCATGCTACTTCTGACAAAATGTGACTTCTATGTCCTATTAAACAAAAGTTGCTCCTTGCTTATTTTAAAACTGTATAAGGAACCTGATGAATCAGCATGCAGCTGTTCTCTGCAGTCTGCGTTATAGACCTACAGGATAGACAAATCAGTATTAATGTACCTTTCATAGATGATACATTAATGCAGAGGGATATTTTATTATTAATGTGTGCTGCATGAGATCTACTTTTCATCATGTTTAATAATACACCTTCCTATTTTTGGTTCAGATTCACCTGCAGTGACAAGCGGTGATCTGGTAAGATTTACTAAGGATTTCTGAAAATAAATATTGATATTCTCTCTCGCTCTCGCTCTCTCTCTCTCTCTTTCTCTTTCTCTTTCTCTTTCTCTTTCTCTTTCTCTTTTTCTCTCTTTCTTTCTTTTTTATAAATTAGTGCTGGCCGGGCAAAAAGACATGGATCTCAGTTCCATAAAGGTGAGAGGTCTTCCTTTCATTTTTGCACTTGTAATATACTTCACTTGTAGTTTGGCATGCATCAAAGATATTTTTTGATCATACAAATCTTCAGATGTCTTCAGTGTGAGCGTGTTTTCCTCTTTTCCTCTGGGTTTCAGAACTCAAAGACATGGAGCTGGTACCTGGAGTATCTGTTCAATCAGGGCTTTGACGGCCTTAAAGACTTTGTTCGGAGTAACATCAGCCGGCAGGTGACAGGAGCCGGTGAGCAGGGCGACCTGCAGCAGCGGTAGAAAGCTCAACTCGGAGCAGGAAGAAAAACAACCAAGTTGCATCCTATCCCCCTCTTTTTCCCTCTTCCTTTTTTAAAAGACTTGTACATATTCCATCTCCCATCCTTTCTTTCATGTGTGCTACTTGCAAATAAAGTATTAATATTGTATATATATCAGAGGAGTGTAGCCTCGTTAAACTAGTATGGGTTGCTATGATGCAGAAAGAAAAATATTCTTGCTTGATGAAACAATAGTTTTTCCACTTCTTTAGCACATAGTCATGATATTAAACTCACATTTAAAGAATAACTTGCACTAACTGGAACAGCTCAAACAATAAGCTGAAGTAAGTAAGCCACCAGACTTCCAAACTGGTAAATTTTCTAAACAATTTGCCAAGTAAGTTGGACTGTTCAGCCACGATCATACATGTCAAAGGAACAGGTTTCATTATTGTCATGTATTTTGATAATGTTATGAAGTTTTTCAGGTTACAAGTTGTAACAACTTTATTAAAGAAAAAAAAACAAAAAAGAATGAATGGAAGAATCTGTAGTGGAAATAACTGCATGGGCTCAGGGAGCCTTTGTAAATAAACAGATTGTCTCTTCATCCACATATGCAAGTTAGAAAATATGCACAGGAAAAAAAACCCACCATCTGGGTGGTTTATAGGCCCCTGGGATCCCTTTAAACAAGCTGAGTGAAATCCCTGCAAATGTGATCATCTCTGATGCTGTGACTTTGTGAATATCTGCCTTTGCTGTGTTTGCATATTGGCCACATTTCTTACATTTAGTTATTTGAGGAAGTGTAAAACCCTGGCAAGAGCCAGTTTGTCTAAGTTCAAGCAGTCTCACAGGTAGTCGGAAAATGATCAATTAGATTGTATTTAAGGGCTGCGACATATTTTTGCTTAATAAATTTATAAAATTTATTGGTGAACTAGAAGGGAAAAGCTGCATCCTTGAATATTTTAAAGGGGACATTGTTATTATTTTTTAAATTCCTTTTTTCAAAGTTGCCACAGTTTCGTGAAGTATTCATAGATGTCTTTGGTCAAAATATAGAGACATAGAGTATAAAATTACCTCTTCAGCCATGTCTTTACAGCTCTTCTCACAGCAGCTGGTTTTAGGGGGCGGGGTCAAAGGCTCCACTTGACTTCACCTGCCTCCTCTTGAAGTTGAGCTTCTTGAAATTTGTGTTTTAATTCTCGCTACTCCAACCTTGCCTGGCCAGCCATCTTAATTCTCTTCCTATTCAATAAGAGCTGGTTCCCCCTGGACTTTGGTTTCCAGGGCTGGTACCAATGGAGGCAGAACAAACTGCCTCTGGATGTCATTAGATAAGCATACAACCAATAAGCAGAAACCAGACAAATGATCAACAAATAACGTGCCCTGAGAAGAAACACTGATGAATGACTGTTACTGATTTTGAATAGTGGCTCTTGGATGCTCCTGTATAAAGGCTTTATCCATAAAACCTGCCCTGCTCTGTTGTAATTGGTTTGGTACTTTTTGTACCAATTGCAATGGCTTTGAATGGGAGGGTCAGGTAGGGAAGCTAAATGATTCTCTGTCGGGTCTGTGATGTCACTGCGCCTTGTAGCTCTGAAACAGCATATTGAAAGAGAAATTATTAGGTTTATAACTTGGCCCAAATAATGAGGCTGTGTTTTGATGATTTTGAGATGGGTGGCTGTCGCTCAGTTGGTAAAGCGGGTCGTCCAGTCACTGGAAGGTTGGCGGTTTGATCCTGGCTCCAACTGTCCAC
This sequence comes from Hirundichthys speculiger, assembly GCA_018398805.1. NCBI lineage: Eukaryota > Metazoa > Chordata > Actinopteri > Beloniformes > Exocoetidae > Hirundichthys > Hirundichthys speculiger. The sequence continues at coordinate 1,070,169 of JAGFBZ010000849.1, read as the reverse complement.
ATGCCAAAGTGTCCTTGGGCAAGACACTGGACCCTAACTTGCCCCCAGTGGGTTGGCAGCAGCCCCCTACTGGTGTGTGAATGTGAAAGAATGAAAGGCCAATGTGGAAAAGCGGTATATAAGTGCAGTCCATTTAGTGACTTCAAACACTAAAATAAATTGATCTTAAGCACAAAACATAATCTCCTCTTTAAGTCAAAGCTACATTAAATGAGACTGAATAGGTTAGAATACTAAACAGACATCTAAACTAATCATTTTCACACTTGAAACAAAACCCATTGGCCCCAGTCAATGAGCTGTGACTTCTGCCAGGGCTTTTGGCTTTTCAACCCAAGGTTGCCAGATATGATTACCCCCACTCCCCCCCCAACGTGTGTCAGATGTAAACGAGCAGAACCAGTTTTGAGAAACCCGCCCTCTGATGTCAGCGTCCGTCCTCCGTGGGCGCAGCGCCGCGCTGCTCCGCCGTTTCAAATCTCTCTCCTCACTTTTCCTCATGTCTCCTCTGCATCCACCGGAGTAGCTGATTCCAGCAGCGCCCTCGCCGACCCGCTCAACTGAGCGCTGCCGGTCCTGTCTGAACCACATCCTCTCCACGGAGGGAGAAAGGTAAGAATCTCGTTAAAAGACTGCTTGCGGACAGTTTGGAGACGCGTGTGGTGGGCGCCGGTCCCGGTCCCGGTTCCCGGTCCACCTCGCGGCAGCGCGGTCCGGCGGCTCTTGAATCGCCTCTGGGTGACTCCGGCTGCAGTTAGGTCGCTGCGCATCGTTCAGGTCACAGTTTGGCAGCTGGATTTCTGGAAACAGACACCCAACAGTTCAGTGTGATGGATGGATGGATGGATGGATGGATGGAGGGGGCTTTCCTGGCGACTAAAGCCAGTCTGAGTGCATGTGTGCGCAACTGGATGTTTTGGCAGCAAGTGGAAACAGCCTCCTCTTATATTTACGACTCTTTCTCATTCCGAGCACTTAATGAACAAAGCAGTCTGGCCAGACCCAGTTCTCAATTCACTGTTTGAGAGAGAACACTTATTATTGTATGTGTGTGGGAAAGAAACCAACAGATGTCTCCTCCTGCAGGATGGCCGGCGAGTCTCGCCCCCCGCAGAATCAAAGCAATGTTTGATGATGGGGGGGGTCCTCTGCCTCATCGGTTTGTTTCGGATCGAGACTGACATGTGATGGCAGATTGAGGTGCTGAGCTGGATTTGAACTCTGGGTGTCGTGAGTCATTATTACCACAATTACGCGGTGTGCGTCTTCAGCCACAAAACTCCTCTGAGGGCTCCACATTGCAACACAGAGGAAACATGTAGGGACGCATTTAGAGGGATGAAAGTCTGGAAAGCAGCTAAGCTGCAGCCTATATTCTAACCTGAACAATAAAAACATGCCGCTCATCTGATGCATAAACCACAGCAAAGTTTGTTCACTCTCCTGACCAGAATTTTGCATTCTGTCACCCTTAACTGTTTATTGCTCAACCCAAGGTTAAACTGAAGGTCCCTGCTTTCAGTGCTTTACAGAAGCTGAACAACTTAAAGTGACACTTAGATATTATAAAAGTGGATTTTTTTTCCTATCATGCATTTTCTACACTCTGTCTCCAGCTGGATTTTACAGAGAATAGATAAAATAACAAGACATGATTCGATTTTGATGTGATTTATTTATTCTATACCTCTTTCACACGTGTCAGATAAGGTTCAGGTGGTGTTTTTTTTTATCTGTCAAATGAACTGTAGCTCATCCACCTCTTCATTGACACAGATTGTCTTGATGCAGATGTGTGGAGTTGGACACCCAATTAAAAGCTCTCTGCTACTGCAATTATAGTTGTTGCTTTACTCTCATTCAACTCATTAACGTTGAAATTAATCTATTTCGGCCTTGTGAAGATTATTTTGGCTTAGTATAAAAATTCAACATTTATTTTAGCAACATTTTTTTTTCCTGTTCACAAATTGATACCCAGTTTTAACTCTGCAAATGGTTTCACATGCCAAGCAATTTGTTTAGGTTTTATGTAAAATTGCTTGCTGACACTCAGGTGTTTTAGCCTTTGGATGAATTGTAATAATTTTTTTCTTTGGAAATGCTAGGTTGGATGTCAGTGAATTTATGCTTTTTTTTCACCTTGAGGACTCTTGTATTTTCACAGTTTTGAAAGTGTACCTTTTCAGGATTAACCTTTTAATCTCTGTTCTCAAGGCGGAGCCTTGTTTTCTCTTTATATCTTCCTCAACAAGTCCTAAATATGAATTTTCTCTTATTTATTTATCTTATTTCAAGCTGTGTTAGAGATTATCTCAGGCATGCCCCCTCCAAGTTTTTAATTCAGGAGAGTGATCTGAAAATGTCATCCTTTGTTAAAATCTGCCCGGGGTCTGCAGTAACTCTAGCAGAGCGTTAAGAATTAGCAACCTACCAACTGCTGTGACATTAGATGTTCTTAGCCAGAAGAGGTTTCCTTTATTTACAATAAAAAACGTGATTGTAGGTCAGATGCTCTGATTATGAATAATCAGTCCAGTCCCTCATTGGCTCACTTAAAAGAGGAAAGCAGTGATGAGTTTACTAGTTGTTACCCCAGCGGGGCCTCCTGGAGTTGAGCTGGTGTTGTGATTAAATTAGCGTTGACCCCAGCGTATTGATGCGACCTGGCTCTTCAGTGGAGCAGTGAAGACCTTGCTGAATTGTGTTACCACATAGCTTTATGTGGTTGGGCTGAATATCTGCAGTGAAGGAGCTTTTGTGGCTCAATGTTTGCCTGTACTTAAAGGATAATTTCAGTAAGCGCTATTTCTCCAGACTGCCCTTCTGCTTTGCATAAGTATAATTAATAGTAATGCAGTGTGCTCCCGCAGGAATGTGCACACAGTCACTGTAGTTGGGGATATTGAGGCTCATGTTCCTCCCTTCAGAGGAAGCCATTTGTCATCAGACTTTTACAGAAAATAACTCGGTAACCCACTGAGCCTGTATCCCATGAAACTTCAGTCAGATCTGGTTACAGTTTCTGTTGTTTCGTTTGAATTCTTACAAAGCCTGCAGGAAGCAAAGAGCATTTTAGAATTTGTGCGACTGTGCAAGGCAGGGTTTGTGATGATAAAAGAAGAAGACATGTTTAATTAAGTGCCGATGTGGTTTGAGATTGAGTTGCGTTATATGTTTGGCTTAATGGTAATAACGCCAAGAATTAGGAACATTAATTGGTCTCTCCATGATTTCTTATTTGGACTAGCTTTCTTAAAGCGTTTCTGTATAGCAATACCACGTCTGACCACATGGGGGCAGCATGTCACAAGAAAGTTGCTAAGTCAAGCCGTTGCATAAGACAGACACAAGGGGCCACATTGCCCTTGCTAATTTGATGCAACAAGGCAGTGAGTTTAGTTTAGACTTCCTTTTACTGACCACTGGGGTTTAGCCCCAAAAGCAAGTCAATCTCAGCTAAAATAGCTAATAGGTGCTGGCTTCTCAGAGCTGCTCTTTCCATCCTTTTTCGACATGGTGATGGACAGTATGAGGACAAAGAAGCTTCAAAGCTGTCTTCAGAAAATCTGTAGATGATGTCACAGGGGCTTTGTCCAGTTTTTAATTTTTTTTTTTAAACAGCCTATGGTCAGTTGCTGGCATAAGTCACGATGAAGTGCACATCTGGTGGGACAAAGTGGTATTAGAAAACGTGCTGCATCGTGCTCATTAGCACTGTATTGTCAACCTGTATTGTGACCCTTTTGTCAAAACAGCAAATCTATTAATATCTACCTGTTAAAACTACACAGTGTTCATGTTTAAGTCTGGTAATCAGGGGCGCCGCTAGGGATTTTGGGCCCCATGAAAAGAATCTTTACCGGGCCCCCCAACACAGCGGCGAAATTTGTTGATGCTATTTTTGATCATCATTAGGGGCCTCTCTGGGCCCCCCTCAATCATGGGCCCCTATAATCCGTATCCTTTACCCCCCCCTTTTCGGCGCCCCAGCTGGTAATATTGATTGCAGTTAACGGACAAAAACTGAAGTGATCTGACTAAAGAGTCAGGTGATTGTTACAACTTAGCTCTTGGTGTCATAGATCGACACACGGCAGGTTTTTCAGTCCCAGCTAACTCCTTCATCCTAAATGAGCAAACTGTTGTCAAGATTTTTCTTGTGTAAGCGGATACAAGATTGTCCGATTTTTTATTAAATGTGTTTACTTATTCCTGTTTGGTCCCATGACCCTTAACAGGAAGAAGCAGGTATAGATAATGAACTGATGGTTTGAACTTTTCACTATTCAACTGAAAATAGAAATAAACACTGGTGCTACCTTTGCTCTTCTACCCAGCTGACTTCTTACATTTGGTCATTTTCATTGTATAACAAATATTTTTGAAAATTAATATTTAATGCAACACAAAGTAGTTTTCTTTTTAAATGTTGAAATACAAATTAAATATGAGTTAAAGTATCAGTTTCCATCAGGAGTTGTTATCTTTTAACACGTCTTTTGTTTCTATTGTTGGCAACAGCTCATTCAACTTCACCTCCACATGATCCTTTGTGCTGCTTTAAATCTGCATTTGAAGCATCATCCAAAATAATATTGACTGTTTTATATGTGTTTTCTAATTAATTCCTGACATTATTTTTCCTTTTAGCCTGAAAGAAGACATATATTGTGGAAAAAGTCCATAATCTTCAAAGTGACCACTGTTTGGGGGGAAAAAAAGCAAAAAAAAGACAAACAGGTTTTTGCCTGTAGCGCCTTGTCTGTCTGCAGACCAGCTGTATTGTGAGCATCCAGATTTTCCTGCCCAACAAAGATGTGCCACCTGTCACTCTCAAGCACCTCAGGCCCTGCTGGAATACAAACAGCTCAGTGCCCTGTCAATTGGCTGCTCCTTCTGAGACCCAGATGGACACATAGCATTTGTGCACCTTGGAGCATCATCATCCGGAGCTCTGTGGCCAGAAGACATGTGTGCTCAGTCAAGCTGGCTCCAACAGTCCCATCGTCCCCTTGCACCTCTCCATCATCCTCATCTAGCACAGATATCTGGCAAAATGGACAAATAGGGGAAGAATGGGGATAGAAAAGCAATTTGCTAACTCCATAAATTCTTGTGCCTGTGGTAACTATCCTTGGCCGTGGTGACTGCGGGCTGTTATTTAGAATCTGGTAACCGATGCTTTCCTATTAACATTAAATGGGTTGGCGTGTGCAGGTTGTCTTCTGCGACACGTTTATGCTGCTTATTTACTACCCAGTGTTGCAGGCCTTGCTCTGAGGACCTGCTCGTGGCGTGGCCCCACGTGGCAAGTCGTCTGTAATATTACAGGATGGGAGAGGCGCACACGGTAGCTCAGTTTATTGTATGTGAAAATGTTGTTGTGGATATATGAGTCTGCAGAGCGCTTTTCTGATAAATCTCCCTCTGTGGTCTTGTTGCTTGTATGCCAGCATGTGGTTCCAGCCATATTTGTGGCACAACTGCAGGGGCGGCAATGATCAGCCCGCTATTTTACTCCAAACTGGATGAAGAGAGAAGCAGCAAAGACGTTTGAAGACTCACAGGATGAGGCCTGCTGATCCTGGTGGCTTTCTACTTTTCATTGAGTTCCAGCACCAGATGGAATGTGTTGGTTTCTCTGCAATGTCTGTTTCAAACTGTAAAAGAGATCAGACATGCTTCCCAGTATGACTATCAGTCAGTATCAGGATAAACTAAAGATGCACGCTGATATCTTAATCCTCCCATCCTCGCCGCTGCAGGTACTGGCTTTGCTTTTTTATCTGCATTTGTCAGCAGTGGGATCATGGGTTTGACTAACTGTCCACTGCCTGAACTTTACTTAAATGCTCAACAACAATACATTTCTACCTTCTATCAACAACATTTCACTGCAGATGCAGGCATTTGAGAAATGGCCTCTGACAACTGGCCTGCCTTATTAAAGTTCAAGTCCACCACATAAAGTTTTTTTTTTTTTGGGGGGCAGTGAACCCTGCAGGGATTTAATGTTCCATTTAAGCTTGAAATAAAATAGTATAATTCAAATGGAATACTGCATCATCTGTTCAAATGGACTCTCAAATATAGAACTGCTCGATATTAAGCCTGCTGAAGACACTCAGCAGTCTTCTCCAGCTGCTCCTCTCTAATTGTAGGTAATGTCTCCTGCACTGAACGCAACATGCTTCTTGTGGCTGCTGCTATCTGTGATGCAGCTCCTTTTTCATACGGTGCTGAGTCATTTAAGTGGTTCCATACTGTATACTGCAAATTTTACTCTTGAGTGGACCGATCATTCTTGTGTCAAATCTGCTTAGCGTAATGTGCCATCCGCTCCTCCACTGGTCATGCTTCATCTTCTACACACGCATGAACATCTTCTAATTAAAGCAGACGTGTTCTGATGTTGTGATCAGTACTGCCTGGCCTGGCAGTTTGGCCTTTTGTCGAGCTTAGCTGTCCTCGGCCCGCCACATCTTGCTTTATTGGCTCATTTCATATGATTTATCGAGGACTTTATTGATGTCATGTACGTGTGCTGTGGCTCAGAGACAAAATAATTTTCCACTTGTGTTAATTTTGGCATCTGTAACTCATAAGGAGATGCAGAAGCATGGGAGTGTGGAGAAAAGTGTAGAACTTTCTGTAATTTCTGAGTAAAATGGGCTACAGGTGCCATTAGCAATCTGCACAGATGTAGTTCTGTTGTGAAAAATGCTCCGGGCCCATATACCTCAGTTAGAGATTTAATTTTTATTTCTTGTCATTGCTAAACTCAGGAAATAAGATTTACTCAGACAGGTGATAGTTGTTTCATACCATTTCGCAGGCGTAATGGCATATTTTTTGCCAGTTTGAACTCTCTCCTTGTCACACACAAAGTGATGAACTCAGGAGAAATGAATCCTGATTGTCTCCCTCCCCAGTCTAACCTTCAGGCTATGAAACAGAGAACAACAGTGCTGCCCTGGCCCATCGTTTCAGAAGTGATATATTATTTTTTGTTTTTCACAATTCTAGAGTGGAGGAAAGAAGAAATGAGCAACATGCAAAGGTTTGAATACCCAAAGAGGCTTGAGGTCTTACATAACTGTTAACAAGGACTGAGACTTTAGTTTGTTTGTAAGCTTCTTCACAGTCATAAATAATCTGGCTCCTTAAACCTTTTCTTAGCAATCACCAGCTAAGGGATCCTCTCTTTTGTTGCCTCAAACTCATTAAAATAATTAACTGGGCATGTGAAAGAGGCTTCAGATAAGTTTTTCGTCAGTTTGTAGTGCTAGTTAAAAGAAACAGTGAGTCTTGAAGATCAATAAAACTTTCAGACTGGCTCACAGAACATGCTTTAAAGACTAATCAAAATTGTTTGGCTACAAAAGACCTCCAGAAAACTTCAGGGTGGTGTTGCACTGCTTTCCTGTGCAGTGATGACTGCACAAGTATGACTTTAATAAAAGAATCATGAGCTAAAAACATTTGAAGCTTCAAAGTGAGCATGAGAAATTCACAAATGAACACCTCAAATAAGTAAGCCATATTAGTATGATTTGGCTCAAATTAGAAAAGTATGTTTTCAGAAAAAAGAGGAGACAGTTGCATGAAAAAAAAGTCTTCAACTGTTAAGCTGAGAAGTGTATTAATTGTGCTCTGGGCTTCCGTTGAGCTGGCAATTTAATTAATTTATTCCTAGTAGTGTTTCGTCTATAACATGAGCCTAGTTAGAAAGATTCCTCAGACTCCACAGTGAACTAACTCCAGGGTTGTAGGCTCTGGCTTACTGTGGTCATTTCAGTCCACTGACTTTAATATCATGCAAAATCTGAGGAGAGACCTCAAGAGAGCACTGCGTGCCTGACAGTTGAAGGATCCCAGAGAACTGAAGTCATTTTTGTTGGGAGAATGAGCAAAAATCCCCAAAACAAGAACTGAAAGACTCACAACTAAGCTGTAAAGAGCTCATACAAGTTGAGACGTTGCTCTTTTGAAATATTTCAAATATATTATCCTATACTTTATGTCTGTTGGAAATCAAGTCATGTTTTATTTGTCTAATTATGCGCCTTATCAGAAATGTTGATCATAAGTGCTCAAACATTTGCATGTCATTCCATCTGTTGTTTAATGTATAAAACATTGATGTGGAGTTATTTAACCAAGAATAGGCTTGTCTTTTTGTTAACAAAATGAAAATGAAAATGAAAAAATGAAAAATACTTTATTTATCCCAGAAGGGAAATTCAACATTGTAGTAAGGGCTTTTTATTTTTTTTAAATTAACAATAAATAAATGACAGCATTAATAATAATATTGAATTAATAATAGTAGGTTTTATGTCTCGTTATGTCTTCTGTATCTTTTTGTCTTGCAACGGACCTGACACACTCTGTTGTTTGATCACTGTGTCGTGGAGAGGGTGTGAAGAGTCCTCCATCATCTTCATCAGCTTGTGCAGCATTCTTTTTTGTACAATCAGCTCCAGCGGCTCCAGAGTTACACCCAGCACAGATCCAGCTTTCCTGATCAGTTTGTTGATTCTCTTCAGGTCTCTGGTTCTGATGCCGCTGCCCCAGCTGATGGCTGCAAAGCTGATTGCACTTTCAACAACAGACCTATAGAAGATGTGCAACATCTTGGTGCAGACATTAAAAGATCTCAGCTTTCTTAAAAAGTAGAGTCTGCTCTGACCTTCTTGTAGATGTATTCTGTGTTGCATTTCCACTCCAGTCTGTTGTCAAGCTGAACTCCAAGATACTTGTATTCCTCCACCACCTCCACCTCCTTTCCCAGGATGGAAACACTGCTTTGTTGATTCTTGCTCCTCCTGACGTCGACAATCATCTCCTTAGTTTTGCTGGTATTTAATATGAGATGATTGTTACTACACCATTTCACAAACTGACAGATCAGTTCTCTGTACTCGGCTTCTTGTCCGTTGCTGATACACCCAACAACTGCAGAGTCATCAGAGTATTTCTGCAGATGACAGGACTCAGAGTTGTACTGGAAGTCAGAGGTGTAGAGCGTGAAGACAAGCAAAGACCAGCATTCAGCATTCAGCATGTGACATGATTCATTTTCTTTACTTACAATATTTACTTTTGGAGCCATGACCTTTCATGTAAGGAACAAAAAAAAAAAGACAAAAATCTTGTTTAAAATAAAAAGACAGAAGATAAAATCATTTAATATACTGTTTATAATGCATTTTTAAATGTGATGGTTACACTAGAATAGAACAAGTTTGTGTGATGCTGTTTGACTGAGTTTGAAGGCAGGACTGTCTCCAGCCTTTCTTCACGGCTACACTCACTGGAGAAACAACTGCACATATTTTCTGACAGTCTTCCCCAGGAGGCATTTGACTAAACTCATGACATGTGTCAGGAATAACTGTACATCAAAAAAAAAAAAAAAAAAAAAAAACAATACTATATTCTGTAATGACAAACTGTGTTTAACGTGGACCATCACATGGCCTGATCCAGGATCAGCACAGATACCAGTTTACTGTATCTGACTTGGTGCTCAGCAGAAACAGGTTTTGTGAAGGTAGAACAGTCTCATTTCTTTAGTAATCTAATAGAAATGTATCGGGGAGGTTACACTGGGCTACTGGCCAGCAAAGCAGCAACCACCAACACAAGGAAGAAAAAGAAAAAGAAAAAGAAAGAGAGACAGAGAGAGAGAGAGAAAAAGAAAACAACCAAGAATCTGCCAGGGGCGACTGTAGGCTCAACCTTCAGGGGGTTCAGCCCCTAATGAGGACGTGAACAGTAGCATGGAAAACACTTACACTCCCATTTAAATGACAAACCACAGTGAATAACACTTTTTCTTTTTCTATATGTCTGTCTTTATTTTACAACCCTTTCATATTAAATCAATTCCCAGTAACTACTTTTATATACTAGTTACTAGGCTGCTGAAAATGAGCGAGATCCCCTCATCCACTGCAAGCAAGACGGATAGAAAAGGCCAATTGATTAATCTGAAAGTGGTTGGTGCTGCCATGGTGCCTCTTTGAAGTGGGCCTCTTCGGAAGGAATGTCCTCCCCAGATTTATATTGATCCCTATCTGTAAAGCACCAAACATAGGTAGAACTAGAAAAGCACTCAGAGAGCGCAGACCTCCGCCAAGCAGCTCGTCTTGGCTTATCTCACAATGATAAAGAATCCTTTAAAAAATTCCTAGATCCAGAAAGTGATCCGACACAGCTGATCCATTTGATAGCATCAGTGTTTCTGCTACGACTAATGGTGCGTTCAGCTGTACTCGTAAATTTGAAGTTTGAAGTCGGAAAAGCATTGAAATTTAGCATCTACCAGCGGTTTTATTTTCATTTCATTAACTGTTGTTTTTTTTTTTTTTCATATTCCATGTTCCATGACGTCCCAGTTTTTAAACTGGGAAGCGGTCAGTTCTGAGGTTATGTTGTTCGGCGCTTCAGGTTCCGATTTCCAATGTAAATGTAACGCACTATTTCAACCCCGGGGTCCTAAGGGGTGCTGGTGTTATCTAGTTAGGCCTTTGTCTACCAATGTTAATTCAGTTAGAAATCTCACACTTCTAATGACAGCTCAGTCCCCCCCAGTTTAAAAATCCTGTCTGCGCCCCTGGTTTGGGTATCTGTTGTTTATTTATTTCCTGCTTTTGCAAGCAGTCAGTAGCAGTGCTCTCACTCACTGACGGCCGTAAACATCACCTACGTCACCAGTTCATTTTAACATGCCGGAGACCTCAGAAGTGTGGCACACTTTAAACTATGTGACAAGTTGGCAACTCCTTCCCCATTGTATTTATTCCTTGAAAAAAAATTTTTTTCACTGGCATAAAAGCTATTTTCCTTTAGGCGTACTTGTGTTGTGCTCTTGTTTGCTCTCATGCTGCTCTTGAGATTGAGAGCTTGTGACCAAGGTGTACATCCCTCATGGTTGGTCAGATGTGTGTGGACCCTTTCTCATTTGGTGTCACGTCTGTGAGCCACTCTCATCACAACCAAATCACATGTGTGGGCGACCTTTGTTCAGTCACCTGTGTGAAGACAGAATTTGCGGAGAGATTAGCAGGGGCGATTCTAGGGTCAGAGCTTTAGGGGTTCTGAGCACCCAATGAGCCCCACCACAACCCACAAGTAATGTTAGTGAGAAGAGGACGATACCATTAGGCGGGGTCATTTTAATTTTCATTCTTAAAATATAAACTTAAACCACAAACTATGGATTAAGTTTTGGACACTGGCTGCGGTTACATGATGTTTTTTAATTCAGAATTAAAATTAGGAATTAAATAATTCCGAATTAAACTATTTTCCTTCGAGTTTACATGGAAATAGTAATTCCGAATTAAGGTTTACATGGAAAACAGGTTAGTTCGGCTTTATCCAACTCCGCTTTAGGTCTGGGGGTTGGGAAGGGTTCTGATTGGATAGGGGGGGGCGGACGTCTTTACATCTACCGGAAGAAAACAAACTTAGCTAACTGGTTAGCAACAACATTCCACTTATTTTTGACCTGGGTGGCGTCTCTATCTGCGAAACCTCCTTCATTTAACCTGGCCGCTTTGAAAAGCTCACAATTTTTATGTTTCCTGCCATCTGTTCTTTTAATTATTTCCAGTTCCTCCAAGCTATTTATTAAATAAATCGTCTCTGCTCTTGAACACCGTTTACTGCGTGCTGCCGGAATATAAGCGTCATCGCGACAGACGGTCAAGAGAACGAGCATGCGCAGAAAGACAGGAATTAATTTAAAGAGGAATGAGTGTATACATGACCGCGGAATTACTTAATGCGGAATTAAAGTGGGAATAAACCAGCCACTTACTTCGGAATTAAGTTAATTCGGAATTGACATTTTCATATGGAATTAAGTGTTTACATGGTAACTTTTATTCGGCTTTAACTTTAATTCTGAATTAAAGAGGAATTAAACTTCCCATGTAAACGCACCCATTATCTAAGCCTGTCAAAAGCGAACTAAAATTTTAGAATAACAACATTTCTTACTCCAGGTTTTTGGGGTGCTGAATTTCAATTCTAAAAAAGGGGTAGCCTCGCCCATGATGTCGAGCCATCCCCACCCATTTACACAGTATTGTCAACATTTCTTTTGTTGGCAAATCAATATGCCCTCATGTGGTCATTAGTGGTATTACGACATAGTCTGGCTTTATAGACCTTTTCGGGCCAGCCCCCCGGAAGTACCCCGTCCGCCATTGCTGGGTTGTGCTACAGAGCGACACTTTCACCGGCTCGCAGTGTTTTTCTCTTTCTACAAATATATATTTTTATAATGTCGAGTCGGTCGAGTGGGAATACATGTTCCGTCATAAACTGTGCCAACAATGGTGTGAAAATTCAACAATGGAAGAAGAAAGTTTGTGAAATACACAAGCCTTTACTGCACGAAGACTGCCTTGTTTGCAGAACAAGAAGTTAGGAAGACGTGGGTGAAAAATATCAACAGAAAGGACTTTGTTCCAAATGAATACAGCCGGGTGAGTTTTCGTTAACATTCACTCTCGCACTACTTATAGTCTCACAGAGAGTCCCGGACGATTCTGGCCGAAAGAACAGCAGTATGAGGCTACTGTAGCCCTCGGCACTAGCACAAGCCTATAAATGAATGAATAAATTAATGAATGAATGACTTAGGTGGATGATAAAATAAATTAAATATAACATTAACACATAGCCTAATTTACCGCTAGCGTTAACGTTACAGTAGCATAATCTTTATGGCTTGTTGATGTTAGTTATAACCAGCGTTGCAGCGTTCCACAGTTTTTAGTGTTTGATTATGGGAATAGATCATGCTATTTCCATAACCAATCAATAAAAACAGCCATAAACTACCTTCATCTGTAACTGGAGGCCACTGCCTAACATCATCAATCCAAGACATGTCTGCGTTATCCGTAACAGATCCTCCACGCTGCTGTGTTTGGGTTAGTTGGTGGAGCACCGCACAGTCCAGTTATGGCGGAGCCACTAGGGGGCGCATGTCCACAATTTCTAAGTCGAAAAGGTCTATATCAGAACATTGGACTTTTGTTTATGTCAAAATATCAATTTCAATTTTATTTGAAGAAATATTTGCTTACTTTTATGAAGCGTGCTCTAGCTGCAGGGATCCTCTGTGCTTACTATTGATAAAAAACGGAGACAGCAACGTCCTGCCCAGTCCTGGTTGGACAACTTACAACAGATTTCTGTGTCACACATAAACAACAATAAAAGTAGCTCTCAGAGACATAGTGGACATCACAGTGAAGACAACTAAGACGCAAAAGTAAGTTATGATGGAAGAGAAAATGTGCACTTAAATGGAATAAGCTCTTCTGTGTTTTATTTTAAGAGCTGCTGACCATTTTTTCTTTTCAAGTATTTTTGTTTATAGTTATCTGATAATCCAACAGGTATAACTGTATCCATATCAATTAAACCCAATTATTGTAATAATTAGTTTATAATTATAATATATACAGGATATGTTTAAGATGGAGTAAATAAAGTTATATAATGTCTGTGGTGTAACTCTTAAGGTGACAAGTGTGTGCAAATACAGAAGCTCAGAGTACTTTCATTAACTTTAAGAAATCTCTGAGCAATATAAATAAATTAAACAATAAGGAAGGCCTCAGCTTTAATGTGATGCCTGTGTGTTTCTATTTTATATTTGAATATAATGCAATTACAATTAATTTTGGATTGGCAATCTTTTCAGCTATAAGCTTCTTTGTCAGAGGTCACACATGCAGCCATCTGGAGCTCACGACTTCACGTCCCACATTGGATAAAGACAAATTACTTTATCATGATGAAATTGCTTGAAAATCACACTTGACTTTCAGTCTGGATGCTTCACCTTGAAATTCTGACAAAAACTACAGATTGAAAGTTAAAGCTGAACAAGCAAAGAAGTGCAAAAGCCTCTGCTCTGACGTCATTTGAAGCCATTGGAATGTGGCTTTCAGGGAAAATTAGTCAGAAAATAGCTCAGTGACAGTCTACATTAGTGTGACTGCACCTGCTGAATTTTAATAGAGAAATGGGGGAATGTCTCTCCTTACTGAATGATGAAATACGAATTTTACTCCTCCAGACGATAATGTGGTGTCTGTGTCCCTTTTTAATGTGGAAGAGTGGAGAATTGCACATATTCTGCAAGCAAGTGTGTGGATGTATGCGTGTCTATACTGTATATGTCTTGCAAGCATAGACTGGCTGGATCGATAAAGCTCTAGATCCCCAGATCCAAGATCATTTCTCAAAGCTGAAAATTTTCCAGCAACGAGGCAGTTTCTAAGACTCTATGATTTATCAAACACAAAAGGTCAGTATGGTGAGCTGCAATTAATTCTGTCTGCTTTTATTTGGTGCCGCTGAGGAGTGCTCGCTCCATCAGCAGCATGTGTCATTATGTGCTTTGTCTTCAGGACAGGAGCAAAGGAAGGGCTGGCGTTCATGTAGCCATCTTTTATATGACTCTTTAGAAGCTTCAGTTCACTATACAGTGAAAATTGTCCTGTTGAACTGAAGTTTTTAAACTGATGCAAAACAAGAAGTAGGAAGAAGTGATTGCATTGAGGATGGTTTGAGAGAATACACATTAGATAGTTTTAAATTAGTGGAAATAATAATGTCAGTTAGGAGCGACATGCACTCTAGTAAAAACCAAAGTACCGTATTGGCCTGAATATGGGACGACTCTGATTATAAGATGACCCCTATTTTTCAAATATCATTTTGGGAAAAATAAAAATATGATGAAAACAATAAGGTTATTCATAAAACAACTTTTAATTGTATCATTGTTATAGAAAAAAAATCTAAGAGATAACATTCTGCTGTATTGTTAAACATTTTAATTTCATCTTTTTTAGGAAGTATGGTACCATACTTAAGGTAAGGTACGTGTCAGGTTTCCATGTTATTTAAGATCAAGGTATAGTACCATTTAATAAACTTTATTCTCTTAAAATCTGAGACTATGACTCAGTGAATATCAAGGGTCTTAATGGCTTTCATATTAGTTGAATATTTAATAGTTATTATATAATGCTTGAATTAATTGTTTAAAAAAAAGAATAACAGCTTCTAATTAGTGTATCGACATATATGGATATGCCATTTGATTGGGGGGGCGGGGCTCAGACACTAATGAGGGGCACCAACGCCTTGAGAACTCTATTTTAAACTTCCATGGTTTCTCAAGGTTTTTTTTATAGTGCAAATCTACTTAAGTTTCAATAAAATGTTGTGCTCAGATTTCCTTTCAAAAAAATAAAGCTGCTGTCTGAGACCAAAACCCTGAGTCTGCTGCTTCCATGACCCGTAAAATCTCCTTTTCGCTCTATGTCACAATCAGACGAGCCGAGCGGGATCGGTCACCATAGTAACGCCCATAAACACACAGCAGCGGAGAAACTCCTTTCCAACACGTTCATTCAACAAACAATGAAAACATACACAATCAAGACTACGTTATCACGTTTATTCAGAAATATTTACTGTACATTCAAAAATGGCCTATAGCTGGCGCTCCATCAGTGGCTCCATTCAGTATCTGCCGATCATATATGGTCAGCAGATACTGGGGATTCGCCATCTTATTAAAGCAGCGCGTTCCCAGGTTCTGACAGTACACTGCATTTTGCACCGTCACAACTTGGTGGCAAAAAAAAAAAAAAAGTCCCCATCATTTAATGAGTCCCTGAATGTGGCAGTCAAGGCCATTAACAAAATAAAGTCCCATGCGCTCAATGATCGGCTCTTCAGACAGCTGTGCGGGGAAAATGATGACATCAGTCACTGTTGACAATTAAACATTTTCTGAAGTCGGCAAAGGTGGGCTTCAATTATATTATTATAAAGGCCTGTTCACACACAAATAAATCTGTAGCTAATTATTAAATTTTTATAGTAGCCTAGAGGTCAGATATTTCACTTGTCTCTTCTTCGATGTGGTGCTTTCAGTAAATCCTCCTCCTCCGCGGCTTCTGTCCTTCTCCAAAATCAGCGCAAAAAAAATTCCTCTGCAAATTATTTTGCTAAAAGTGGAATCTTACAGGGGAATCCCTTGCGCGCATTACGTCATACGCGGTATGGAGAACTCCAAGGGGGGGAAAATGTTCATTGTTGTTCAGGTGTTGGATGAGCTGACCTGCTGCTCTACACTGGCACAAGTATTATACTTATATACTACTAATAATACTATAATACTAAAGTATTATATTATTATAATATTATTTCCATGTAATTACCATTATTTCTATTTCCACAAATTAAAATTCATGCTTACACAGGCACATTTTAGTTAGGGTTAAAACTAACCCTAACCCTAACCCTAGGTGCGTTAGGAGCATCATGGTGGCCCAGGGGGGCGTTTGTTCAAAAAAGTTTGAGAACCACTGATCTAGTGGCACAGATGGGTAACTACAATAGAAACGTCTAGACCTCGATTATAAGACGAGCCCCATTTTTGAGAATATAATTTCTAGAATAAAATATCGTCCTATATTTGGGCCAGTACGGTAATAAAGATATTTATTATGATATTGGTAAGAGAGGTATCAGATATCACTACATTGTAATTTCAACGTATCTACTTGACAGTGGTTACAAATATTTTTGTCATTCTTAACCATTAACTTGCCAATAAAGAAACAAAATCACAACCAAGTTAAAAGATGAACTCTAACTGACATGGTAGCATTTTTTTTTATTATTGTGTAGTGAAAATCAAAAACAGGGACAGCCCTCCGATGAGAGCATGTTGGTTGCACGTTTCTTATGATCTGGTAAAGCTATCGACACTGAGCTTCTAGTGTATTAGTTGTGTGCCCTCGTGTATGTCGGGGTCTTCTCAAAGTCCGGAATCACTTTTGTGGCAACCACACTTGTAGTATTCAGGTCCAGGACTCGAGCTCCAGCCTGACTTGAGCCCTAATTTTAAGGACTTGTCACTTGACTTGGACTTGAGCACTTTTGACTTGTGATTGGAGCTGTGCATTAACCGCATTTGGACTTTTAAATCAGAGGCAGGTCCTCAGATTTTTATTTTATTATATTCATGAAATGTCCCCAAGATTGTCTGCTTTGCCTTTACTGATTTTCGTATGTAGTGGTAAAAAGTGTACTGCTAAGAGTTCCATCAGTAAATGAACCGTCGAGACTGGATGAACCTCCATCTTCGGTTGTTATCTGGAAAGAATTGACCCTCAGAAGTAAGTACTGTGATAATAGACTCAGTTTGGCCTCTTACCAGTCTAATGGTTGCAGAAAGACAACTTTGACTGAGGATTTTCGTGTTCTGTTTGTAAAGATTTGCTGGTTGTTTATTCCCTCTACTGGATACGCTGCATGGCCATGGTGACCATTGGGATTTAAAAAGGCTGAATGCTCAGCTTTTTTCCCTTCCATTTTCTTCCATCCATCCATCCATCCATCCATCCATTACAAGTTGATTTAATTGTCATTAGGAACACAAAACAAAAGATAGGCATGATTTGACACACAATGCATTCCTTAATAGGCATTCTTGTCTGCACTAGTGTTCTTGTGCACTTCAAAATTCATCTGTCACAGCGGAAGTACTACTACTACTACTACAATCTCGGCAAATAACGTAGAAATGGACATGTTCCCTCTTTTGATGTATTCTTGATCTGCCAGTTTTAACGAGGATGCATCCAGTGGAGACTTTGTAGACAATAGAACCTGCTTGAGTACCATGAGAGTCCTGCTGTTTTTAGCCACTAGGGGGCAGCACCAGTCGTAACTCTATGCATTTGGAGCTTCATGCAAGCATAGCCACTTCTGGTAAAGAAAGCAGCATGACAAAACAAGAGATACAGATCATTCATTTTATTATTTTCTACCTTCAAACAACCATGGTGTACCACTGCGATGCTGCGGAGTGTAAATCACATAGCTTCCAAAGCAGTGAAGCTACGCACCTATCCCTTCATCTGTCTCTTCATAAAGTGGCCAAAACATCATCTGTGTGCAGAAAAGATGGAAGGCACTGATTCTGCGTGTGGAGAAGGACAAGACAGAGAAGAATGTTAACATGCTGAATTTAGCCTGGAAGAAATTCAAGGCAGCTGACAGGAGCAGGCTCTATTGTTAGTTTCTACTTTGCATCTGGTTACAATGCCTCCTCGACACCTCCCAGGGGAGGGGCATGTCCAACAGGCAGAAAGCCTCGAGGCAGACCCAGGACATGCTTGACTGAGTATATTTCTAATCTGACCAGGGAATGCCTATAGGCGTCCTCCTAGAGGAGGTTGGAGAAGGAGTTCTGGGCCTCTCTGGAAATCTGGATAAGTGGGAATTAATGCACGGATGGTACTTCGAAATACAACCATTGTTGTATTGTTGTGTAATGGAATGCAGTTTTAAAATATTTTCATCCAAAAATGTTGTTATTCTCACTCAAAATGTGTTATTGATTTTTCAAGGTCGAGTTTATTTGAAAATTCCCTTTGAAGTTTTTGGAGATGTTGACCTCACTGAGTATGTTGCTGTTCCATAGGCATGAGGCTGATTTGTATCCTCCCATCCTCTGAAGAATCTTCTCCCGAGTTGAACTTGCCAAGTACGAAGTATCAAGTACTCAAGTTCAAACTTGGTGTACTTGGTAATGAGAAACAGCTACGGGGATTCACATGCTGTTATGCTTGTAACAAACTTTCAAAAAGAAATAGTTTGTAATAAAAGCAATCATCTTTCTTTCTTTTTCTTAAAAAAAACTGGCGTTTGGTAGCAGGTATGGAACAAATTCAAAAGAGAAAACTTTGACCTCATGATGAATCTGACAGAAGAGTCATGAAAGTTATGGTAATTTATTGTGCGTGGAACTTAATGTTAGCCATCATAGCAGAGTTTGAACATTTCCTGAAAACTAAAGGAAAGCTGACTTGTGGCAGTGATAGACTTGAGGCACCCTAACAAGGGCGTCTCGCAATGCAAATACTTGACTAAATTACTCAATAAACCATGAGAGCATGTCTTAGATAGATTGATGCATTTTTAATGATCGTCTTTTTTTTTGTTTGTTTGTTTTTGTTTAAAGAATCACTTGATTTAAGTGTTTAAACAGAAGTCAAGTACATTAACTTCTTGTTGTGGATTTCCCTCCCAGCAAATACAGCAGCTTCCTTTCAGCTTACACTTCTGTTCTCTGATGGGACAGACTCTCAGATTAGGAACCTTGCCTTGGGCAGTTTTTATTTTTGTGATGTTTGTGTAGTACAAATAACTTGTGTGCTGAAAAATCTAACCCCCCCCCCCCCCCCCCCCCCACCCCCCCCCCCCCCCCCCCCCCCCCCCCCCCCCCCGTATATTTCAGAGTTGAGTTTTTGTTTTTCACAAACAACACCCAAGTGATTTTTCTTCTTGTTTTTGTGCTTGTCAGTTTTGTGTTCAACATAGAGAGGCTTGTTTGTTCACTTGAAGTATCTTATCAATCTGAGCGCAGATAGCTGCATCACTTAATGTAGTTCCTATGGAAACTGCAGTGTTAAAAGATCTAATTTCTCACTGTGAAGACCAATCAAATAGTCAGTGAATTGCTGCAAGCCAGTAGATGCCTTGTTTTTCTTTTTTTTTTGGCTGTGTTTTTTTTTTTCTTCAGTAAAACCCAGATTTTCAACATAGGGTGGCAGCTCACTGAACCGAATGCGGCAAGTCTTTTCCACTGATCCAAGAGCTGTAGAATAAACCTGGAGTAATCTACCATGATTCAGATATTTGATACTGTGCTGCGTTGACCTTTCAGATTCTCTCCAATTGTGTTGACCTTTCCATATGCCAGTAGATGCTGCTATAAGCCTGTGCTCTTAGCATATTAAATCCTGACACACCCTCCAAAGATCAATGCTCACATCACCAAGTATGCCCCTAAAATGTCCAGAAAAAGAGTCAGCGAGATCCGTTTGTACTCCTCATTATTTCTTGGAAGCTCTGTCCTTTTTTTTTTTTTTTTTTTCCAGGCTGCATGAGTGTTCCAACTAGCTTCTTGTGTATGACGCTTCGGCGGCTGCAACGGTGCGTTGGCGAGGTGCATGAGGGGAAATGCTGATAGTGGCTGGTGTTTATTTTTAGAGTTTAACCTCCTGATAGTGCTCAGACGCAACAAGGAGGCAGTGAGTCATAAAATAATTTAAAAAATAAAACTTTGAGAGGCATGAGAGGAACCTTGTCTCCTGGTTATATTACCCGGTCATATTAAAAGATGCAAAATGTTGCTTCTGTCAGTAAAAGTCCAGATGGTGTTCTGTAATGACTAAGTTTATGATCTGTTTTTATTTAGGTTCGATGTCGCAGATTAGAGCAGCGTGATTTTCACCAAACACTTCCAGTTAGTGCATACGTATTTCTCTTGTTTAAACACATTTGCTCCCGTAAGTGACAGAAGAGATGCACATACAACTGTATCTGAACACATCTAAAAAAACATTTTATTTTTCTTCACTGGGTTCTAGGAGACATTCAGAGCCTCAGTGATACAAAAATACTGAAAGTGAAACCTTGTGGATCTCTTTGAGGGTCTTAAACATATGTACTAATGTTATACTTATACATATGTGTTGTTAGTTTACTATTCCTCTTTGCAGTTTACCCTCATAGGTACGGTAACATTTTTCTGCTGGGACACTGTGTATAAAGTAAATAAAAACCAAATGCAATGATCTGCAAATCTCATAAATCAGTGGTTCTCAAACTTTTAATGCTGCGTACCACCTGAGAAACTATTAAGCTCTCTGAGTACTACCATGATGACCAATTTTAAAATATAGCCATATATGCTTTCTCAATTAGCTTTAAACACACAGGAGTGATGTTTATTACTTATTGTGGTTATTTATTGTTACCTGAATTTCATTTGAAACGTTGTATTTATAATGCATTGTCATGCATTGACAAGTCATGAAGTTCCCCCGGGTACCACCAGAGAGCGCTCGCGTACCACCAGTGGTACACGTACCACAGTTTGCGTACCACTGTCATAAATCAATCTTTTATTCACAATAGAGTACAGAAAACATATGAAATATCAAAAGTGAGAAAAAGTGCCATCTTTTGAATGATATACAGTAATTTTACATACATTCAGAGATGCGAGCTTTTGAATTGAGTGCTCATAACGAGCCAGATGTTACTCTTGTCTTTAGTCCGGAGGATGCGGCAAACATGGTTAAAAAAAGAATTTCACATTTTGATGAACCTGACCACAGGGCAGTTTCCCACTTTACTTCAGTCCATGTATGCTTAGACATTGATTTCCAGAAGTGTTCTTGAGTCCATGCAGTGATTTCCATTACAGAATCCTGCCTGTTTCCATTGAAGAGGATTGAAGTAGTTTCTTAATTTGTAGATACAGACTGATGCACTTTATTCATCTGTCTGGGCACCAACTTGTTTTACTTCTGAGACATTCTGCCTAGGATGCTATTTTTATATCCAGTCACATCACTGGCCTGTTGCCATTTAATCTAATTAGATGCAAGATCTTGCTCCAGGTGTTTATTTTTATTTTTATTTTTTTTAGTAGCACTTACTTTTCCAGTCTGTTGCCCATATTCCCAAGTTTTTTGAGAAATTATTGTTATCAAATTCAAAATGACCTAGCAACAAAAAACAACAAACAAAACAAAACAAAAAACAATCCCCATGAGACTTGAAAAATCATTTTCTGTTTTTAACTTACATGTTTGTTTTTTTCTTTTTCCTGGAATTGAAGTTGTATTTTTATTGTTGATTTATACGCATGTACCTGCAAAGAACAAAATATGCCGTACTATTGACCGAGTTATGACTCCGAGCAGAAATATGATGTTAAAATTGCCTGCTCATCCCACTTAGACATTATTCTAGTCTGTAGACATACTCGTCTCTTGAGTCTGCAAGTAAAGTCCATTAACTTTCCCTACAGACGGTATTCCTTGACTCCCAGTGGAAGCACTTCTGCTGTTTACATCACATGAAACACGCAGAAAGATTTAGAGCTTAAATTTCTGTGATATGCCCTGCTATCAGGAGGCGCAGGCTAAAGACGGTGAAGGTCTGCAGCCTGAATCGATATGTATTTAAAATTCTGGTGTAATTGAGGATGAATTGATGTGTTTTGTTGTCAGTGACAAAGCCTTTTGGAATTTGCTACCACTGTGACTCTGTCTTTGCCAACAAGGGCAGAAGCTTTTGGGTATTGATTAGCATGTCAAAATCTATCCTTCCCTCCATCCATCCATCAATCCACCCTTTCTCTATTCACACACCATCCTGTTCAGGGACGTGGGGGCTGAAGCGTATCCCAGCTGTCATTGTACCAGAGGCGCTGTACACCCACGACTCGTTGCTAATCCATCACCTGACTTGCACTGAAAGAAAGACAACCGTGCACACTCACATTCACGGCCACGTTCAGCCGAGAGTCAGCAATCAACCTGTATGCATTTTGACTGTTTGAGAAAACCCGTACAGGCACAGGGAGAGCATGCCAACTCCACGCAGACCAGCCTCAGCTGACATGCGAACCAGAAACATTTTTGCCTTGCAGGATTACTATGAAACTGACAGACTTATTTCAGTGCAAACAGTTAACATATGGTAATTTTGATTTGTTTGAATATCTGTGTGTTGTGCTGAAAGACGTTCCAAAAGCCTTGTTACTAATTGTCTACAAACCTCCAAGGTTCTCTGCAAGTTTTATGAAATGCTTCTCTGAGCTGCTCGCTGTTATCACAACAGAATTAAACCATCATAGCTGGTGATTTTAGCATTCACACTGACAAAACTGCCAGTGAACTCTGCAGCCTTTTAGAAACTTTTGATCTGTTACAGGATGTGAAAGAGGTTACACATAAACGAGGCCATACTAGCTAGGCTGTTATTTCTAACACTTTTGTAAAGGACGTTGGCCTCTCTGACCACTTCTGTGTTTTCTTTGAAATGCCAGTTTCTCCAGTCACTCAAACGCAGTCGGTTTCTGTGAGGAAACAGTATATAAATGAACGGACGGCTGAACTTTCTATGGGAGTCATGTTTACGCTGGTGAGCCCAACGTCTGAGTCTGCTAACGTGCTTCTTGATCATTTTGAATGTAAAACATTTAAATTGCTATTATGACACCTGAAAATGCAAAAGTATTGTCTGGCAGGCAGAAGGCAGAATGAAGACACAGCCCAGCTGTCACAAGTCGGAAGAGTGAATGCAGGAAAGCATAGACGGAGAAAAGCCATCTACCCATTTACTATGAAGTCTTTAAAGAAATCCTTCACACTTACAACATTGTTATAAAAAAAGGCTAGATAAGCCTATTTTTCTGACATGATCAGCAGGGATTTCCCCATTGTGGGACAAATAAATGAATATCTTATCTTATCTTATGAATATCAACAACAATTGCCTAACCCCCCCAACACACACACACACAGAGCACAGTTAGCCCCTGATTTCATATCCCAAAACAAGTGTAATGAATTAGCATCTTTTTTTTTTATTATGTAAAAATCAAAAACATGACACTTGCCATTAAAACATCTACACCAAACACTGGATGTGTTGCAACATTTAGTCCTATCAGTGCTAAAAGCCTGGAGGAGATGGTTAAGAATCTAAATTTGATCAACATGCTGTTCAGACATCTCACCGACCAGCTTTTTCAAAACAGCTTTTGCTTTTCTGGAAACAGACGTGCTGAAAATTGTCAATACATCACTCTTATTGGACTCTTTTCCAAATCTGTCAAAACTGCAGTTGTCAAGGCCTGTCTGAAGAAGAGAAGCTTGGATCCTTCAGTGTTACAACAATTATAGGTCAATCTCTAATCCTGCCTTTTATTGGAAAAAGTATTGAGAAGACATCATTGATTTAGCTGAATAATTTCTTAAAAGCAAACTGTGTTTTGGACAGATTTCAGTCTAGTTTCAGATACAATAACAACACTAAGACAGAACTGATCAAGGTCTTCAATTATATTTGATTATATTTATTTGAACGGTATAAATCATCTCCAGCAGATGTGACAGCTGTAACTCTCTTCTGTCTGGTCTTCTCATTAAGACCATTCGATACCTTCATCTCATCGAGAACGCTGCCAGAGTTCCAACAAGAACCAGGAAAACTGAGCACATTACTGCTGTTCTGAGGTTTTACTCTGCCTACCAGTAACCTACAGGAATAGACTTTAAAATGTTGCTGTTAGTTCACAATTTAATAAACAATATGGGGCCAAAATACATTTCTAATCTTCCTGTAGAATATAAACCAAGTAGAGTGGTGAGGTCTTCAGGAGACAGTCAGCTGTTTGAACCTCGAGTTAAAACCAATCAGGGTGAAACTGCATTTAGCTACTGTGCTGCAGACAGATGGAATAAACTTCCTGTTGATCTTCAATGTGCCCCAACTCTAAACACGTTTAAAGTTAAACTAAAAACTGCTGTTTTACCTTTTTCTTTTTACTTTCAATATTCTCAGCTTTCTTATTCCTGTTTTTATCAAATAATAATAATTTAAAAATAATTTAAAAGTATTTTTTTGCATTCTTATGCTGTTTCTATCAATTACATTTTTCTTTCTATTCTTTTCATCTTTGTCTCTGTAAAGCACTTTGAGTTGGTTTTGTGTATGAAATATGTGATACAAATAAACCTGCCTTACTTGTCATGAAAATAACCAGGTAAAAACAATCAAAGCAAATGCATCTTATCAGGTTCTGAGTCACTTGAAGTTGCTTTGACTTTGCTCAGCGAGACCAGCTTCTTTAAATCTGAAGCAGTTAAAGCTTATGTTCAAAGCCTGTTTTAATATAGTGGGCTCTGGGACCAAACAGCATGAATAAATCCTGAGAGTAAAGACGTGAACTTTCTGGGTATCTTTTGGACTAGAAAGGCTCTATGTCAGCATGTCGTAAATGTGGAGAAAGGAGTCCCAGTGTTGGGTGGAAGAGGCAGTGAGCAACACTTTACAATAGTATTTTAGATTTTAATGTTTGTTTTGAATTTTATTCTTCACTAGTAAACTGAAGCCAAGTGCATCTATGGACTGCAGTGATTCATGCTTGTAATAATCCAGCCCAGATATAAAAGTTGGGGCAACAAGTCTTCATGGCCTCAAAGAAATGACAAGATTTAGAAAAAAAAACATGATTTTTTTTCTTTTTTTTTTTTTTTTTTTAACCAAATGGTGAATGTGAGGTATGAAGTAGAATCAGTTGGGATTCCTTTTGCCTTTCAGACTCTTACAGAAGTTCAGAAAACGGTTGTGAGGGTAAAGTTTTAACAACATTGCAATTGTGGTATTCTTTCTCCCAAGATTTAAAAGATCTTTTAACATCGTGGACTCCACATGCTGAGGCATTTCATATATTTGACCTCACCCTTGAATTAAGGTTTGTACAACAACATGTTTGGGTCAATGCTGGATTTTCTCCTCCAAGACTCTTCAGATTCTCTACTGGGGACACGTCAGGACTGGCAGACGGACCAGTTCAGTCCCCATACCCTCTTCTTCCTTTGTATTATAGACAGAAGGTTTTTGCATTGTCATGCTGAGATAAACCTTGAAACATTCTACATTATGAAGAAAATGTGTGTATGTGTGTATTTGGGTTATCCCAAATGCAAATTATATAACTAGAGCTTTGTTTCAAGTCAAATAAAGGGAGTTTCAAGTCAATTTGAAACTCCCTCTGCAAAATATATAGAGTAGTTTCAGGTAAGATGATTATTGTTCAAAGATCGCATATACTCAAACTCGTATTCTCTTACAGTCCCCATGTGATCACCAAAGTTCCCCAGATTACACCAAAAAAAGATCTGAGGCATCGGTTCTTGGTTTGTGTATCATGTGTGTATTGTGATAGCCGGATGTGTTTGGTCAGACAGTTCACTTCATGACAAGCCAAGTACGATAGTGACAGTTCAGTTGGTGTGTGTATATGTCAATGCTTCAGATTAATTTGGTTCTGATCAGAAGTGCTAATAGTGATTGAATTTAGTAGAATGGTTGCATTATATAAAGGGAGGTAACTTATAACCAAACAAGCACATAGAAGAAGGGAGAAAAAGGACAGGGCTGTCCAACAAAGCCACAGGATCTAGTACTGCATCTTACCAGGATCAAGGATAGATTAAATCCATTTCATGTGGATTTGCTCCAGGGATTCATTTTACCCCTGTCAAGTGTGGCAAAAATCCAGCTGGCTCCTGAACAATCATCATTATTACTTGTTTTTGTAGACTTACTACAGAGTTTTTCTTTTTGGGTGTTCAGAAACTGGAGAAGACGCTTTGTTATTTGTCTCTTTTGGCCATTCTCACTTCCTGCACTTTAGCAACTTCAGGCTGTCTTGTTTGATTGCTTCTTTTCGTCTCCTCTTTGTTATTCTGATGCTCACAGGTTTGTCCAATTTATAATGTCTCTTTACCTTCTAAATTCCAATCCAGGCAGTAAAGTGCTAATCTGTATATTTAGTTAGCCTTTCACAATCATCTAAATGTCTTGTTTGAGAATAGAGCTGTGCAGACAAAGCTTTTTTAAATGTAATATCTAGGGCTGGGCCAAAAAATCGATTTTCATATTAATCGCGATTTTTTTTCTTGGGATTTTAAAAAATCGATTCTCATACACGAATCGATTTATGGCTCCGTGGAAATACTCCGCTCGCTGTCTCTTTTGTCATCTACACTTCCGGAAATAGAAGCACGTGTGTCACCATAGTAACCAGAATGCCGGCAAATTCACGCGACAAAATGGCGGAGTGCAGCGAGCGGAGTACTTTCACAGAGTCTGAACTCTTTCCCACACCGCCCCACTTCAAATCAAACGTATGGACTTTATTTGGTTTTTATAAAAAGCACGGGGCAGGAGAGCTCGATATGAGGAAAGCCATATGTAAGCGTTGTCGCAGTTAAATCTCTTACGGTGGTAACACCACGAACATGACGGCGCACATCCTTCGCCACCACCCAGAGAGGTCTGTGCTCTCTGACAGGCTGGGTCCGCGTTTACTCCAGAGAGGTAAAGATACTGGCAGTGGCAGCTGATGTCAGGCCCCGGGTAGTTTAATTAATTATTCATTAACGTGGCGTGTTTGTCATGAAACAATCGTGTTACTGTAGCGTGTTATTAGCGGTTTGCCCGGCAGCTGTAAAGCACAACGGATCGCCAACATGACAATGCTGGATGAGAGAACATATTCACGACACGTCCTGACCGGTGTAGGCTATTAGTGTTAGCAGTTGCTACCAATAGCATCTGTATCCGCAAAGAGAATAACGACGTGGATTTATTGTCATTTCCATCACGTAGCCTATGGAGCAACTGAGCCGGGTAGAGGAAGACAACTTTAGGTAAGAAAATCAAGTTTTATTCAATGCTAGACAACTTTTAAAATGAGCAACTATAGGCTGTACTGTCTCGGTTCTATTCGGGTAACTCGGTTCAGTTCGTGGTCGGAAACTAAAGACTCGGGTCGGGTCGTTTACGGGTCCAAAAATTGCGGGTCCATTCAGGTTTGGACTCCCGAACTTATGATAATAGCTCGGGTCGGGTCGGTTTCGGGTCGAATTTTCACGGCTCCATTCGGGGTTCGGGTCCATGAAAGAAAGTGGACCCGTGAAGACCTTCTAAACCAGAGGTCTTCAACCCTGGTCCTCGAGGCACAATATCCAGCAGGTTTTAGAGGTTTCCCAGCTTCAACACACCTGATTTTAATTAATGGTCATTATCAGGTTGTCCTCAAAGTCTGCACAAGTCTGTTGATGACACAGCCACTTGTATCACGGTGTGAAGAAGAAGAGGAAACATCTAAAACCTGCTGGATAGGGTGCCTGGAGGACCAGGGTTGAACACCTCTGCTCTAAACTACAGAAATTGCGCATTTTTTAAAAATATTAAAACTTATTTAATCTTTATGTTTTTAATTTATTATTTCATACTTAAAATAATAATAAAATAATAATAATAATAATAATAATAATAATAATAATAATAATAATAATATATTATTATAATATTATATATAATAATCAATAATTACATATAATAAATATAATATTTATTATTATTATTATTATTATATGATTTTTATATTTCAATAATTGAAATATAAAAATCGCAATACTTGGTAAAATCGAAATGCAATACTTGTTTAATCAGAATCGCAATATAAATCGAATCGGGACCCAAAAATCGTAGGAGAATCGAATCGGCACAAAAGTGTATCGACACAGCCCTAGTAATATCAGTTATTGATAAATGAGGGTCCTTGATGCAGTGCAATCTAATGGATCAGGGCTTGCTTCCTGATCCATTAGTGTGCTGTGACATCCGAGTCACAGCACACTCTTCACAGTGTGTTGTGGCTTGAATTCAGTGCCTGGGGGTTGTCTGATAAACTTTCTACAGCTCCTAGAGCAAGAAAAAACAATCTTGCTTGCATCAGTCCATAATATGTTGCTCCATTTGTCTTTAGGCCTGTCAATGTGTTCTTTGACAAATTGTAACTTGTTCAGCACATGTCATTTATTCAACAATGGGACTTCTTGCTGATAGGTTGGCTTCATACTAGGCATCTTCTAATGTTTAAAGTACTCAGGTCTTCTTTTAACAACCTTCCATCCATTTAAATTGTAGTTTTCCATTTTCCTCCATGTCATTTGGTTTTGGTTTTGGTTGCTATTTTAAAGCTTTAGAGATGACTGTAGCTGAGAAGCCTATCATTTTTGGCACTTGATTAAAAATATGTTTTCCCCTTTCTAATCAACTTTTCAATCAAAGAATGATTTTCTTCTGAACAATGTCTGGAACGACCCATTTTACTCAGATTTTCAGAGAGAAATGTAGGATAACCAGCATGAGCAACATTTGCTGCCTGATAAAATTTTTCTCCATGGTTTGACTGAAGATAGAATGTAGAGCATCCACACTGCACTTGTGCGTATGAAAAGAAAAATCTGTTAAAAGGAGTTTGAGTTTTACTTACTTCTTTAAAAACACTATTTTTCTGAACGCAACTGTGAATAATCCACACACACACACACACACAGACGTTTTCTGACTGGGCAAAGACAGAAGGACAGAGGCAGCTGCTGCTTGAGAAACAAAGCTGAAATAATTGAGTGCTGGGTATGCAACCCTTTAGGGGTGCAGCATTATCTGTGAGTTACATAAATGCAGCCGTGTGAATAAAACATTGTAATGGGATTTCAAAACAAAATAGATAAATAAATAAACAAAAACATGGTCCCCAACCATTTAGGCCAAGATTACCACTCGTTTAGAATTAGACATCTTGCTTAAAGCAGACACATGGCAACATTATCAGTCACACAAACAAACCAAAAGCATCATCCCCACAGTGATGGCAACATGCGCACAATCAAAATGCATGAGTAAACTTTGCTTGGCATGTTGGATTCAATTCTGAAAAAACAAATACTCAAGCTTACACGCACTTTAAGGGATTTCAGTGTTATATTTCATCAAATACCAAAATAGGAACACACACTATGTTTTGTTACTCTACAGTCTGCCACATTTAAATTAACACTGCATGACTTTTTTTGAACCTTAAAGTTATAAATTCAGTTTCAGACTCCTTCTAATGTGTCATCACCTCACATTACGGTGAATGGGACATCTGTGCCTTGTTGGTCTGGACTTGTGCTCTGCAACCTTGTGGTCACTCTTGCAAGAACGTGTAATATAAAACCACATCAGCACCAATGTGTCTGTGTGCTTGTCCTTGTTAGCCAGGTGTTTTCTTGTGTTTTGTTTGGATTGTTTTGTTTGTTTTAGGATGATGTTATCAGTTGTCTGCATTGTGTTGTGTATATTTTGTGTATTTTACCTGCAGCATGGCCAAAAAAACAAAAGAAAACCACCCGAAACTTGAACTTGAACTCCAGTCTTCTTTTACTCACCTTTGTACACTGCCTGGCCAAAAAAAAAGTCGCTACCCAAAAAAAAAGTATTTCTTTGGACCGCCTTTAGCTTTGATTACAGCACGCATTCCCTGTGGCATTGTTTCAATAAGCTTCTGGAATGTCACAAGATTTATTTCCATCCAGTGTTGCATTAATTATTCACCAAGATCTTGTAATGATGATGGTAGAGTCTGACCGCTGTGCAATGCCTTCTCCAGCACATCCCGAAGATTCTCAGTGGGGTTAAGGTCTGGACTCTGTGGTGGCCAATCCATGTGTGAAAATGATGTCTCATACTCCCTGAATCAGTCTTTCACAATTGGAGCCCGATGAATCCAGGCGTGTCATCTTGGTATATGCCCGTGTCATCAGGGAAGAAAAAATCCATTGGTGGAATAACCTGGTCATTCAGTATATTCAGGTAGTCAGCTGACCTCATTCTTTGAGCTCATACTGTTGCTGAACCTGGACCTGACCAACTGCAGCAACCCCAGATCAGAACACTTCCCCCACAGGCTGGTACAGTAGACACTAGGCATGATGGGAGCATCACTTCATCTGCCTCTCTTCTTATCCTGATGCGCCCATCACTCTGGAACAGGGTCAATCTGGACTCATCACCTTCATGACCTTCTTCCATTGCTCCAGAGTCCAATCTTTATGCTCCTCAGCAAATTGAAACCTTTACTTCCAGTTAGCCTCACTGATTAGTGGTTTTCTTAAGGCTACAGGGCTGTTTAGTCCCAATCCCTTGAGTTCCCTTAGCACAGTGCTTCCCAAACTTTCTCTGCTGGGCCCCCCTTTGGTACATAAGAAAATTTTTGCGCCCCCCCCCCCCCCCCCCCCCCCCCCCCGCCCCCAACAGACAACCGTCTGAAGCACATCAAGAAGGACAGAGTGAACCCTGGACTCATTTTTCATTCACATCAATGAACTGTTCCTCCTCTGATGTGAAGTCAGGAGGTGGTGTGGCATTGAAGGGGTCACGGATCCAGTCATATTCTTTGTGATCCTGCACCAGGAAATATTTCTGGAAGTGGTTCTGAAGGGCAGAGATGTGTGCTGTCATGCATGGGATCACTGTGTTCTGCAGTTTGTTGTCTTCAATGAATGATTTCAGGTTCTCAAATGAGTCCACATTTCCAACCTTCAGTCGCTGCAGCCACATCTCAAGTTTTCTGGTGAATGATGTGATTTTATCTGCCAGATGTGGGAGGTGTGTATTTGTGCCCTGCAACTGCAAATTCACTTCATTCAGTTTCAGAAACATGTCACTGAGGTATGCAAGTTTCATGAGGAACTTGTTACAGTAAAATTTGTGGGCAAGATCATTGCCCTCTTCCTTCAAAAAGATGCGGATTTCATCTCGCAGTTCAAAGACCCTGGACAGCACCTTCCCACGTGACAGCCATCGGGACTCGCTGTGAAAGAGAACAGCTGTGTGGTCGGAGCCCATTTCCTCGCACAGTGCCGCAAAAATCCGGGCTTTGACGGGTCGTGTTTTGATGTAGTTGACGGTGGCAATAACGTCGGTCATTACATCATTCAGCTCGGGACTCAGCTGTTTAGATGCCAGGGCTTCGCGGTGTATCATGCAGTGCGTCCACTGCACACTGCGGGAGACGCGCTTGATGAGCGCTTGCAGCCCTGCCTGTTTCCCAGCCATCGCCTGCGCTCCATCAGTGCAGATCCCCACACAGTCCTCCCCATTTCAGGTTGGCCTCTTTCAAGTGAGAATCAATGATTTTAAATGATTTTAAATCTGACGTACGTAATGAACAAACAGTCTTTGTTACTGCCCGTGGCTTCATCCATCTAAAGAGAAAAGCGGCTGGCACGCACTTTGTCATGAAGCTGCTCCTCTATGTCCTTTGACATGTCATAAATGCGCCTGCCGATGGTGTTGTTGGACTGAGGAATCGCCCTTAATTTGCTGGCTGCAGAGTCATCAAGCATAGTTGATACCATGTCTACAGCACAGGGAAGTATTAATTCCTCCGCTATTGTGTGCGGCTTTTTACACTGCGCCACTCGGTAGGCAACTTTATATGAGGCGAGTTGAGCATTTGCCGGCACGGATGCAGCTTTAGTAAAGATGGACTGTTGAGCACGGCAGTTTACGAGTTTTTGTCTGAAAAATTCAACTGGCTTGCCTTTGTGCTCTGGATGTTTTGTTTCCAAGTGTCGTCTCAGCTTATTTGGCTTCAAGCTGTCACAAGGTAGCACTTTAAGACAGACAACACACTGCGGTCTCTCCTCGTTACCCACCGTTGTACAGGTAAAGCCAAAATCAAGATATGAGTCATCATATTTTCTTATCTTTGCCTTGGAATGTTCTTGCTTTGGAAGCACATTTGGCGATGCTTCATCCTCTGATTTGCGTTTACGTGGGAGCCCCGCGCCCCCTGTCAAAAACTTCTCCATGTTACGCTTGCAGTGTGAATTACTGACTGACTGATTCATTTATCCCATCCATGCCCCACGCCCCCCCTGCAATGGCTCCGCGCGCCCCCCCTGGGGGGCGGGCCCCCCACTTTGGGAACCACTGCCTTAGCATTGTGCTTGTGGAAATGCTCTTACTTTCACTATTAACCATAGCCCTGAGTTCTACTGTTGTTTTTCTTCGATTTGATCTCACCAAACGTTTAAGTGATCGCCGATCACGATCATTGAGAATTTTTTTCAGGTCACATTTTCTCCTCGAAGACGATGGGTCCCCACTATCCTTCCGGTTTTTAATAATCCATTAAACAATTTTTAACCCAATTTTGGTAGTTTCTGCAATCTCCTTTAGATGTTTTCTCTGTTTGATGCCAACGATTTGACCCTTCTCAAACAGACCAACATCTTTTCCACGACCAGGGGATGAGTCTTTCGACATGGTTGTTAGGAAAGCAACTCATTGTACCAGTTGGGGTTAAATAAGCCATCTGAAGGATAAATGCCCATGCAGGAATTATCCAGTAGGAGGCTCGTACCTGTTTGCTTAGTTAAATCCAAGTGGTGACTTTTTTTGGCCAGGCAGTGTATGATGAATGTATTAATCGCCACTTATTTTTACAGGATTTTTTTCATACCGCTTGACGATCGAACAGCACGCATGAGTGAGAGAGAATCATTCAGGTCTAAACTGTAAGTGTATGATGATAATCTGATCTCCATGTATGAGATGTTCCAAATGTTACTGTTATAGCAGAAAATTATGCCACGTGAACCTTTCTGTGTTTAATTTTATATTTCTCACAACTTGGGACAGGGCAGATGAAAAAAATGGTTGGCATCCCAGCTATACAAGCTAACAAACAGATAATCTTAAATATAATGAAGTATAAAAACTTGAAGAGCTCCAAAGAGTTTTGGTGCAGTGGGCGAGGCTGTCATAGTTTTCCTCCAGTCAGTTAAAAATAAAATTTCTTCTTTTGGCATTTCAAATATATTTACATCAATGAAGAATCTTTCCCTTCCCACTGGTGTTGTGCAACATCTGTCCTATGCCGTCAGCAGCAGACGAAGCCACTTCATGCACCAAAGTAGACGTGCTTTTTTTGGGAGCAATTTTGCAGTGAATTGCAAAATCGTGTGATTTATTTGACAAATCCCTTTCTGTTTTAAAGAACTGATGTTCAAGTCCTATCAAAAATGGTCTGCACTGAACTGAAGTCAGTCAGAGAAAAACTGTAAAATACTGCTTGTTTGATTGTAACTCATTAATGTTTTGGAACAGAAGTGTGTCTCTGATCTTCTGCTGCAGTTATAATCCACTAACGCCAGTTGACACTTGTCTGGTAATTAAATAAAGACACGAAGTATGTCTGCTTACAGCAAACCCTCATTTGCTCCTTGATTCTCATTATTAACCTTCGAGACACTTTTGCTTTACATTGAGATGATTATGATAAATCCATTTTTACCCTGTAACTTCTAATCTGCAACTTTTCATACTTAATTGGTTCCATGACTTTATGTTGTCTGTGAAAGCAGTCTGACATTTAAATGCACTGCAATGTGTTGCTTTGAATGAGGAACTGCTGCACTTGAAAGAACCCTACAATGAACCTCTTTACAGTCGGACCTGCAAAGAAAATTTCTCCTCTGAAGTGACGGATCTACAGTCCAGGTTAAAATATAGGATTCAACATTTCCACTCTATGTCTAATGGATTGGAAACGCTAAGAGCTTCAAAGTGTCACTTGTTCTCGAAGCTTAGTCTATATGTAAATGAGCCTGAGAAATAAAAGCCACGAACTTTAGATTGCTTTATAGATCAATCACTGATGTTTAATCAGCTGAGTGCTGAGGAGCTGCAGGTAAATGGATGGATAAATGACAGGTTGAAGCAGGTGCTGCACTTGAAACAGAATGGCTTCAATAGCAGCTCACTGTTTATCTCCAGCTCTCTTCATTATTCTGAATGCCACCTTTGTCTTTGCTGCGTTTTCCACAGATACAGCGCTAAAAATCAAAATTTATCTTTGATACTCAGACTGGCAGTCCTTCCTGCACTCTGCTTTGATTTAAAACACAAGAGATTTGGCGCAGCTTTTTTTCACCCTGTACCTTTAATATGGTCCTGAGAGGAAATTCAAAGAAACTGGCTGGCATCTTTTTTTTTTCTTCATTATTTTGAACAAGGATTAGTTTGTGCCTGGATGCGAGTAATCTCTATAAAAAGCAGAAGTAGAGATGGGACACAAAGAAAAGACAAGGGGACAATCCTCGAGTTACTCTGCTGCTTTGTAGAAGAGAAAGCGTTCTGTGTGGGAATACTTTCAGTGTATCTCTTTAGATTAAATTCAGTTGAATATTTATGTATGCAAGTGTTGTCATGAAAAGGCTCATCTGCATGTTGGGAAGCCTGAGGCAGTCCAGGTGAAGGATGAAGTTTAAAATGAGGGCATCCAGGGTGTGCGAGTAAAATGAGTTGCATAGTTACTGTAGACAAAAGTTAATATTACACTCTGCATACACATCCGCACGTTTATAAACTTTTAATTACATTTAGATTAGTTCTACACTTCAGAGAACAGCTGAAAAACACAATGCAAGTTTCTATTATTATGGAGATTATTATTTGAATATTGGGATCCATATTTCACAGTCTGCTCCATCTTCTGGGAATGAACACAGCAAATTAAGAATGAGGCTGCTGTGTGCATAAATTGTGCAACATAACAGCAGTTTATTCATTTCCTTGTTAGCAGAGTGAGGTCCCATTGCAAAACCAATCATAAGACCCTAATTTTGCAAACCCGCATAGCTCTGTAGTTGCATCGCTATACTCAAACCAATTATAGACCTAGAATTGTCAGGACTTGTCTTGAAGCATTAGCATAAGTTCTACAGCCTGACCAATTAGGAGGAAAAAAAAAAAAGAAGTCTGAATTGTCACTCTTTGGTTTTCTTTATACCTCTTATTTCTTCCAAGACATGACAGCAGAGTGATATGGCACTACACTGAAACTTGATGTTAAATGATAAATAATATAATAATAATGGCCTGCATTGCCACTCATTTTTATTTTTTAATTTTGTTAAATAAAAAAGTGTGAGATTTAAATCACATTTTGTTCATACCTGACCAAGACTGTGATGGACTGGCTACCTTGTCCGGGCCAAAGGTGTACCCCTGGCTTTTCCCCTGAGGAGAGGTGGGATATACTCCAGCAGAGCCAGGAGTATCTCTGACGCTGAATAGGAAGAAGTGGGAATTGATCACAGATGGATGGACCTGACCAAGAGGGGCAGTTGCCCATATCAATACACCAGTAGTTAAAAGGGAATGAAAGTTCTTGGATGATTTGCTTTTCCTCTTCTTGAGAATTGTTCTGTGATTCAAACATGTGGCTGAATTAGCACACTATTAGAAATGAGCATTTTAATATGTTATAGAGATGGAGGTTTTTTTGTTTTTGTTTTGACACTTGCCTTCTAAAGCTTATTTTAAGTGGTCTCAATACATTTTAAGTGACATGTTGTTGCTAAAATGTTTCCAAAGCAAAAATAGCCTCTGTAAGAGTTACAGTGTTGCTTGGTAATATTCCACTACTACTTTATAATATTGCAGATGCTGTAGACATTCCTGAAATGATTGCTGCTCAAGGTCTCTAATAATTGCTGGAGTGCCACTTAAAGTATCATGTATGTGACAGCTTCATCATCTAACATTTGTCCTGCTGCAGTGTACTACTCTTTTTTTTTTATTATTTATGTCTGATGAGCAAAGACAGTCTTGTCAACTATATATTTACTTTCCTCCTCCAGAGTAAATTTATACATGACACTCCTCAGGTGGAGGAGTTCAAGCATCTTAGGTTCTTGAGTGGGAGATTGACAGGCGGATTGGAGCATCACTGTGATTCCTGCACCGATCCAATAATGCTGAAAAGAGAGCTAAGCTGAAAGGCAAAGATCTCGATTCACCAGTTAATCCATGTTCCAGCCCTCACCTATGGTCATGACTGAAAGAAATGACATTAGGAGTATGTGCTGCTGAAATATGTGGTCTTCTTTATGTAAAACATAAACAAAGAATGAGACATATATGAGTGCTAGATATTGTATTGTGTTTGAACAGCTGAAATAAAGAAAACAGTGGATGAAAAGAATGTTAAGCATAAAACACGCTTTTAAAATTTTACAGGACTTGTTCCCAGTTTCAAATGATGTGGTCCTGGAGTTACAGCTGACTGGGATCATCCCATCCAGTCTCTTTTGAGCGAGTCAGTGCAACTGTGCTGAAAGCTGATGAACTCCAGCCACTTTCCAGCTCCAGGAAGGAAAAAAAAAATTTAATGCAAATTTAATTATTTTAAAGTTGACTTTTTGCCCAGTGTCTGACTGCCATGGAAAATTGGTAATCTGATTGCACTTTTGATTTTTTTTTTTTTTTTATGGTGAAGTCACATTTCATAAATAAAACCCTGCTGGACACACTGTGGGAGAACAAGGTGTTCTGGCTGCT
This sequence comes from Hirundichthys speculiger, assembly GCA_018398805.1. Lineage (NCBI taxonomy): Eukaryota > Metazoa > Chordata > Actinopteri > Beloniformes > Exocoetidae > Hirundichthys > Hirundichthys speculiger. Next base: position 1,033,263 of record JAGFBZ010000849.1, on the reverse strand, counting down.
TTCCCATTAGCTCCAGAGCAAGAGGTGTGCTTGACAGAAAGATCTCACCACAGGTTCTCACTGTCTCCTCTGAAGTTTTTGATCTTCACAGACAGAATATTGAGGCAGCGCCAAGGTCTAAGGAGGGCCCAGGCTGGTGACATGCAGGCAGCGCTGCTTTTGTTTCCAGGTGATGGCTTCACATTAATATAACCTCTGAGGTTCCTTCTTAGACCTGCATTTCTGAGAATACAACTCTCTCCTTGACATCAGACAGGCTGAGATCAGAGGGCTCTGGGTTGTAGTTGATTTTTCTTCATATGAAAATGCTTGAATTGAAATCGAAGTTAAGGAACTGGTGCTGTTCCATGTTGATATTCAGCACAGCTTGGTATAATCCTAACAAGCTCCAGGGTAACTGAACTTGTTTTAATATGTGCACTTCTTGTTCAAGAGGCTTCTTCGGTCCTAATGCCACTGGTAGGAAGTTTCAGGCTTACAAGCTGATGACAGCTGGGATGCTCCCGCCCCTCTGAGACCCTGAACGGCATGAAGCTGGAGCAAAAGATCGATGGTCTTAAACATAAATAGTCAGAACTTGTAATAAGTTGCCACAATATATATGTAAAAAGGCATTACATTTTGTCCCAAAATAGCCAAATCATGACTTTATCTGCTTTCTTCATCCATTATCATTACTGTCAGTTATTAGTATTCACAGCTGACCTTTGGGAAGTGACAGCAGTTGCTCCCAAACAAGAGAACATACAAAAAAAAAAAAGAATTGGCTGGAATTTGAATAAGTTGGCATGTTTCATCTTGCCATCCCAATGAGTAGAAATCAATTGCTTTTCGAACACCAACTTTATTTCTAATGGATGATAGTTACTAGTTTTACACTCACAATCCTGTCTGACAGGCAGAAATAGTGAAGACACATTATTGCCATCATGGAGTCTTATAAAATGGAAAGGTCAAGTCCTGTGTTGAAGCTGCAAATTAAATTTCATTCAGAGGTGTCATGTCTCATTTACATCCCATTTCTATTTATGTATTTCATCATCATAACGTGTGTTGTCTTTTTTTACACGCATAGATTTCAACTTAAGTACTGTCTTCAGAGGGTGTTGTTTGTCTCAAGTGTTGCATTATGTATCTTTTTCAAGCGAAGAATTGATGGTTAAATGAAGTGCTTGACAGCTAATACGTGGACAGAATAAAATGAACGCCATCAAAAGAAAAGGTGGGTCCGAACATGTTTGTATTCCCTGTGAATGCAGCAGCAGACACAGCTCTGAACTGGATCACTTATCTGAAATGCACACACCTGCTGACTTTTCCACTTAGCTCGGCTTCAGAATGAGGGAGACCTCATAACGTTGTTTGTTTAATATTTATAGTTTTGTTTTTGTTTTTTTTTAAAACCACTGTTTTAGAGCAAGCAAGCCTTTGCTGGAGTGATTATAACTGGATGAGCCTAGGCTTTATCTGGGGCTGATGGGGCTTTAACCTGGCAGCTATCAAGCCATTTTACACACTTCAATTCAACTCAATTTTATTTCTACAGCATCTATTACAGTGTAAGTGGTTTCTAGGCGCTTTAGAGACCCAGAGCACTTGCAGGTGAATGTTATGAAACACCTTTTGTTTCATATATTTGATCACCCACTGGTTCTCAAAAAGAAAGTTGGCATTATCTTGGTTTTTCTTCAAGTCTTCTTGACAGTTATTTATTAAGGTGATTTGATGGGCATGGATGCAAATCATGTTTTGTAGGTGACAGTAGAATCACAAACATCTCTGTTTAATTCTATTTAATATTTTAAATACAAAACCTAAACGTACACTTTTTTAAATCTCTTTTTTCCGAGTTGCTTTGTGAGTTCCTGAAGAGGCAGCGGTTGGGAACAGACAGGTCTGGTGTGTAGGGAGGTGTAAAGGTGATATGAGTCTTGAGAGACGGCTTGTGTCCTTATCAAAGTCTTGTTGCACATCCAGTGAGAAAGCGGTGGAGATGAATGTCAGATGGTGGCAAGTGCTCCCTATGTGGCCTTTTCATTTTCGCCTTCCTCTTCTCCCTATTTCCTTCTCCAAATGGTCTGTGAGTAATGAGCCTTTGGCAAGGCTGCCTAATTAGAACTGACATCACACCATAACTCGCTCTTCCGTGGCTCCTCTGGACACTTTGCACGATTCGAAGACCCACCAGCGCACACAGTGAACACATACATGCACATCTATCCTCATAAGTAAACGTGCACGCACAAACGCTCTTTCAAAGACACCTTCTCATGTTTCCGTGATCTTGTCAAACCTCATGCTGCACTCAGTGGAGTGTTAAAGCTGTGGATGCCCTCCCTTCACTCGCTTATCTGTGTCGGTTATTAACATGTGTACGGGACACCCTGAGGGGTTAGAGGCTGAGAATGAGGTGGGGTTATAATGTCAGCTGCACGGCATGTCTCAAGGCACACAGATGCAAAGGTAGTCTTAAATTGGATCAATTACTTTGTCACGCATTGAGGTGGGAAGACCAACGTGTGTATTACTCTTCTAAATGCCAAAACTCGAGAGCAAGAGAAACGGTTAATATTTTAAAGTAAAAATTTGTCACTGTCCCAAAATATGTCTCCCCGTGAGGGTGCTTTCTTGATGCAAGTTAGCTTGTTCATGCTTTTTAGTGAAGTAAAACATTGAAGGTGAGTGCAGAAAGAAAAAGTACAAACCGAAGCATTCACATGTCTTGGTCAAACAAATTCAGCACGTCTTATTTCTTTATTTTTTTGCTCTTTTTTTTTTAAGTCTAACCTGACAGCTGTGTTACAGTCTTGTTGGGGGAGTGGGCCTCCTCAATGGCAGGAAAAATTTGCAAACCAACATGTTAACCCAAGTTAATGCAGCAGAAACTGAGATCTTAATTCATTGTCCGGGGCTTTGGTAGTGCTCTGCTTCAGTCTTCCTCCTCACCAAGAGGACCACACCAGATGATTTAAATTGACACCACCTCTTTTTGAGGTCTCTACCCAAATATGATTACTGTCTTCATACCAGATAAAACAAACCGCTTCAAGCATGAAAACTGAAACCTGCAGGAGTGCAAGCACCCTAAAATACAGAAAAATATCAGCTCACATGTTACAGCATTCATGGATTTCTCAGGTGATATCGTGGGGTCTTCAACCCTAACAGCCCACAAACCTGTTGCTGTGCTGTTACATTTTGAGACTGGTACTCTTTGAACGCGCAGACGAACATACCTATGAGATGTCTCTCTGTCCTCAAAATGTTCACATTTGGTCACATTTTTGGTACAGAATGCCACCATCATGAGGAAGTGCAATTGTCACTGAGTTTCCCACCGAAAACATTGAATTATAAAGGGATCAGTGTTATTTCATTCAGCTGTCAGTGGTTTTCATGCTGTGGCTTTGGATAAGCCCTGCTCCACACTGAAAAATCTCAATGTGCATGGAATATGTTGCCATAATAATATTGTATTATTACCCTTTTTATGAAACATCTTAACATCAAGCAGATGCATTTTCAATAACTCATCCACCACTCATCTACATTGGAATGAACTATATTCATTTACCCTTCATGACTCATTACATGACTATAAGTGAAAAACAATGTGGTTGCAGTCCAAACACCTGTAAAAATCCTCATAAGTGTTGGGCCACACGCCATAATTTATAAAGACTGCATGGTTTGTGGGACAAAGGAACAATAAAAACTCAAATCCCCAGCATGCCTGGCGATTTCATTGTAGGACACCAAGGTGTGAAAAGTGATGTCACACCGTTTTACTGGCTGAGGACCCTCTCTTCACAGCAGGGATTCCTGGCAAAGGCGGATCACCTCCCTCTCATAAATACCGGCTCCCTCCTCCCTCCTCCCTCCTCTCTCTCTGATCTCCTCTACCTGAAGCAAGCTGCACATCTCTGGCCTGCTCCAGCAAGGTAAATTAGCCAATGGCCTGCATTTCCCTGGCGACCGTGTCCGCGGATCCCTCTGGTTGTCCAATGAGAATCACACGCCTTGTCCGATCGTGACGCACCGACGGAGTGAGCCGCGCCGTACGGAAGAAACGACATGTTGGAATCACCCATGTGCCTTGGACACGTGACCGGCCTCAGACGAACCGGGAAGGAAGGTAGCCTTGCTGCAGTTGCTGCGCAACGCCGCATCTCTCCGTTGACCACAATAGAGAGAAAGAGGAGGAGAGCCGCTTCTGGATACCAGCAGAGCGTACGTTTAATCCTGCCATATACTACCGATCCTGGGTCATCAGTCGAGTTCCACGGACTTCACAACGCCATTCGATCGCTTCCGGAGCGATCCACATTAGAGGTTTTTGTGTCTGGGCAGAGCTTAGTTTAATGTTGTTTGCAAATTCCATTTTCTTCTGAACCGGACCATTGGTTCCCGCCGTAACTGAATTTCTTTCATGTGTTTTTATTGCGAAAAGCAACTCCATTCTCCGTTTCCCAGATCAAAATCAGAGCAGCTCGGTGAAGTGGCTTCACATCACTGCATCTGTGGGAAACGACAGAGTTACTGTTGCTAGCCGCTACGAAACATTCTAGCTTGTTGATTTTATTCTGTCCTTTCCTTTGTTTCTTTTACTAACAACCTTCCGTTAGTCGGAAGCCATCTTGGTAAGGGATGAGAGCCTCATGTGATCTCATCCGCCATCTTGGAACCCTCCTCACACTATTAAGTCAGCTCCGTTTACCACACACACACACACATACACATAGTCTCCCAGCATACATGTATATAAGTTGACACTCTTTTCCATTTAATGTTTTATTTGCTTATGTTAGTCTAGTCATCTTTTAGTTAGTAGATATCAGGATCTTGATTCAAGTGTTTGTTCATCTTAATACTTGTGTTAATAAATCCTGATATATTCTAATGAGAGAAGTTGTTTGTGGTTATTTTACACAGTTATGTAACATTTGCTGGTTGAAGAGGTCTGTGCTCGGACTCAGACCTTCTCTGTTGCTCTATAGCGCCACACCTGGTCACAGGCTGGCACGTATAGACCAACAGCCACTTTGAGACTGATTGTGCCGTTTAGTCTTTTTTTCCTGATTTATCAGGTGGTGCCCCGTTTCAATTTATTAACTTTGTTAATACCCTTCTGGTTATTAGCAGCTCTCAAGACAGTTGGTAATAACCCCCCTTTATGACTAAACGAGCACGTTATACGCTCTATTGCACAACATAAGTGTCAGCTGCATTTTGTGTTACTGCCAATGAGTCCATGAGTCTATGCCCGTTTCATCCTATACAGGGTCACAGGGATCAGATGGAGCCTAGTCCAGCTTTCTTTTGGCGAAGGGCAGGGGTTGACTCTGGACAGGTTACCAGTCCATTGCACGGCCACATGTAGATGAGCAACCACACACACTTACAAACCCTGCCGAGGTTCGAACCAGGAGCCTTTTTGCTGTGAGGCAACAGTGCTCACCACCAAGTCACCGTGCGGCCCTGCTAATGAGTCATTGTTTAAAAATATAGTAAAATAAGATAAGAATATTTGCTCATGTTAGTATTTAGCTCAAAGCACAGACGTGTTCTGTTGGTCATTTCGAGTCTTAAATTATTTAAAAAGCAACATGAGGACCAGTTGGTTGGGAGGTATTTTTGTGAATGCTGTGTAAGTGGTTTCGTACCCTGAAGAGTCAGAGAGCAGCTGGTTTAGAAGTGAAGATGACTCACTCCTGAGTTTGCTTGGTTTGTAGGTAAGAGCTACTGAAAATGTTTAGCCTGCAGAAGAGAGGGCAGAGTTTTTGTGGCAGGCTGTGAGGAGTTTGAAGTTTAATTGGATCAGACACTGCAGTATGAGCTTACAGTATAAAAATATGTGATACAGCATGGATTTTAGTTGAAGATTCTCCGACATGAATATCATCATCCCTGCATGTGGCTGGTTGAGTTAAAACATGGCTTCTCTTATCTGTAATTCCATTAAACACATTCTGATTTATTCTCTAATGCACTGAAGAATCCGCAACAGTGCTTTGATGCGCCATCCCTGGTGTGTATTGTGATTTTCTTTTAATTTATTAATTTTTTTGTGTTACAGACTCCCATGATAATTAATGCAATTAGAAAATGGATTATTGGAGATTATTTTGGAAACTGTTTGTCCAATGTTATGTAATAATTTGCCTTTCTGTTTAAACAGCTCACTCTTGTAGCAAAATATACTGGATAAAAGCATTAGGAAGTGTTCCCACCATTGTTGAACTGTATAGCAAGAAGACACTGTTTCCTCTGTTAAAACTAGTCACGTTTGTACTGCAAAGATCTGAAATATGACCTTTTATACATGTAAGAGAGACGCTACACCAATCAGAGACTTTCACTTTAATCACCACTGAAAGTTTACCATTTGATTAGAATTTAGCAAAAACAACACTTTTAAGAGTTGCATTGGTTTTCTTGGGGCTGTGTGATGTGATGCTGTATGTGAGTGCATAGAGGATTTCTTAGAGCCTCTCTTGCCTAATATTGTTTTTAGATGGAGCTTACAGTATTGCTATTTTGTCATATTTTGACATAGATCAATCAATATATGTATATATCATTGATATTTTTGGCCAGTAAGATGGCCACCCACAGCCCTTTTTTGCTATTTAGTGATCCAAACTTGATTTACCCTGAATACTACAGGAAATGTTTTCAGGGAGCATGAAGTTCCAGTAAATTGATCAATTTCCTTACAACTAAGCTGATTCATTGCCAATATAGCAGCTATAACCATTTTTTTTCTCATAAAACCTTGTTGCTTTTGTATAAATAAGACATTTCTTTTTTGTGTCTGAAATGTGGCAGAGCTATAAGACTAAAACTTCTTGCTTTACAGCTTGTTTTATACTAGAGCTCATCAGCTTTTTACATTTAAGTGAGGGCAGGCCCGTCGATAGGGGGGGACAAACGGGTCTGCTGTCCCGGGCCCAGGGAGAGGGGGGGCCCACAACTGGGCCCTCATTAAATTGTGGAATTTAAAAAAAATGTCAGAATAGTCCTATTTGTGGAAAACTATTATTTCAATCAGTTTAATAAGTAATAAGTCAATACGTTTTTTTTATTTGTATTCTTCTAGTTGTCCTTGAGAAAATATTGATCATGAACCCTCCCACCCCACACAAAAATGGTTTGGCCTAGATCACACTCAGGGCCGTCGCGTGAAGGCAGGCAAACCAGGCAATTGCCTAGGGCCCCGAGCTGTCAGGGGGCCCCCAGACAACGACTGATTAGGAGGTTAATGCAATGACACATACGGTCTGCCTCGCTGTGGTGAAAGGAAAATGCAGCGACAGATCGCCCTCGGAGGCCCCCCTCAATGTGGGGCGGGGCCCCGCACTCGTGGTTCATCTCCCGACCAATCGGGGGGCCCCCAGACAACGACTGATTAGGTACCAAATGCAACGACACACCGTCTGTCCCCATGTGGTGAAAGGTAAATGCAGCGACAGATTGCCCTCGGAGTACCCCCTCAACGCGGGGCGGGGCCCCGTCCCCTCAACCAATTTTGGCTTTGGACTTCAGCCAGCAAAAGTGTATTTAGCGGCGGAAAATTTAAAAGGAAAAATGAAACGAAGTTATCCTTCCGGTTATGAAAAACGGAAGAAGAAAAAGGAAGAGGAGGCAAAGAAAAAGCAAGACACCGGTAAGTGACAGTTCATTTGTTAAATTAGGAGTTTGAGTCTTCAGTGTTGTACAAGTGCAGCTATTAGGCCAAAAGAAAAAAAAAAAAAGCTAGGCTATGCGTGAGGATGAGGTCTATTTTCGCTAGCTCGCTGGCTGGCAAATGCTAACGAATGCGAACAGTTTCTCTCTTTCTGCATATATTACCTAACGTTATTACCTCTGGAAACACCACTGTTAACAACAAAACATAGCTGTGTAGTAACAAATAGTGTTGCTGCTGGCTGCTGCCATGTTTTAACTAATGCAAAATATTCATTTAAAGTGCATAAATGAAGCAGTGGTGTTTTAACAACTCTTTTATTACTCTTGTTACTACTGAAAACACCTGTTTTTTTACAACAAAACTCCACTTATGTGCTCTGGTTGTTCACTGTTTTAAAGCATCAGCTGTCTAATTTTCAAGCAGAATGCTTAAATCTGTTGTCTGTTACAGACTACTCTATAGCTAGGCTAAATCAATGTACTAAACATACAAATCAGAAAACTAACCAGATCTTTTCTTACTCCTTCAAGGTTCTCTGCTTAAATTCATGGAACCTCTTCCTCCAAAGGATGCTCCCACTGCTGATGGTAACGTGAATTTATCTCCCTGAGCTGTTTGTAGTGATCACTTTTAATCTCAGCAACATTGTTATATTTAAATACACCATCAACTTCTCATATTGAAGATGAAGACACGGAAAGAGACTCGGGAGAGACTTCAACATCAAGTGGTACCCTGGCCTCCACTCCCAGCACTTCATCAAGAGAAGGTAACACAAACTTTGCCCAGAATCTAGGTGATGGAACCAAAGACCACTAACTATTTATTTATTTTAACTTTTTTATTTTTTGCTTGATATTTTTTGCTTGATTGTGTTTTTGTCAAACTTTGCACATTTCAGTTGTGTTTGTTATGTTATATTGTATTTTAAGTGGTCTTAGATTATTGTGCACTTCTGTTATTTAAAATAAAAGATTTTTGGATTGAATGATTTTTCTTGGTGTTTTTGGGCCGGGAGGGCAAAATGAACGCCTTTTTCAGAGAGGGCAAAGGAATTGCCGGCAGATGCAGAGGGCAGGCAATTTTCCACATCCCACAATGGACGGGAAAAAATAGATAGGGACTGGTTAACATATAGCAGCTCAAAAAAGCCCTGTTTTGCCTCCCATGTTTGTTGTTCTCTTTTGAATTAGAAAAAAAGTCAACAAGTGCCCTAAATTCAAGAGATGAAGATGTTCATTTGGTTTTGAAGATATAAAACTGACAATTCAAGTTTTCATATAAAGTTTGATATACATGTTTATTTACTGTATTATCAGCTGACAAAGAGAAAATTCTTCAAATTAAAATGCCTAATTTATTCTTCCCTGGTCTATTTTTCCTGCATGTATAAGAATTAGAAAATGTGTACTGCATAAGTCTTAATAATATTAGCAGGTCCTTTTATATTTAACTAAAACTTCAGCTGCCATGGAAAGCTAAGATTTTCTCCTCGTATACAATACCTTATTTATTGCATTACACATCACAATATATCAAACATAACTGGTGATGTTTAGTGACAAAAAAAATGGCGGTGGTGTAGGGAGGGCCCATCCAACATTATCTTGTCCTGGGCCCAGACAAGACTGTCAGCTGGCCTGAGTGAGGGTATACATATTTAATGCCTAAACATTGTTAACAATCATTATCAGCAACTGGAACTCTAAGACCTTATTGGCCTCTGAATTTTTCTGTCACTCAGCTATGCAGATCGTCTCTGATTGAATGTCTGAATAAATGAATTCTGACCGCGGTTGCCAATCTGCAAAGAAAACCTATTAAAGAATTGTGTAAAGGTTTGCAGGAGCTGAATTTGTTTTTAGGTGCTTCAAAATGTAACTGCTGGGAATCAGTGGGGAAATATGGTGTTTTTCTTACTTACTGATAAGACATGATAGACTTAAAGGGCTTGAACATGGCCTCTGGCAGAGTCAGGACTGTGCCAAGTTAGGATATTGTGTTTGAAAACAGTCTTGGAAATCTATGGCTTTGCATGACTTTAAGCCCGAGAAGAGTGTTAAAATATATATAATTAAAGATATGCAAAACTGAATGTGCCCTGATGACAAAACATATGTGACTGGAGGGCCCTGGCTCAGTCTAAACCCAGGGCAGCGGGATGCTGACGGTCCTGGTCTTTTCAATCCTGTGGGTTGGGATACGGGGCTTCAGTGGATTGGCATCTTTAAACGAATGTTCAGTCACGGCGGGACGTGGGAAGTTTGGAGGCTCTGAACATCTCGGGCTCTTTGTTGTTAGGGTTCCTCGTACTGCCAGAGGAAACTGCTGTCATCACAGTACAGTAGGAAACAAATACATTTGTCAGTTATTAAAACTTCATTTATGGTAATTTTACCATAAGTAACCAGCCACATATTTTTTCAAAATAAATAAACATGTTTTTTTTGCCTAGCACTGGGAGAAAACAAAATAAATAAATAAATAAATAAACAGAAAAAATATAATGTCCAGCATGCTCATATGTTTTTTTTTTAGATTCAATTACAATTATATAAAAATTCTTCAAAGGCTTAAATTGCAATGGGAGCTTTAACCATAGTCTACTGGTCTGCTAATTAATCCATCAAAAGAAAATAAATAAGTAAGCCAGACATTCTGTGAAAACTCTCTATGACATCTTTACAAGCTTAAAACAAAAGCTTTGAAGCTTTGATTTGTTCTTTGACTCCCTCCACAGGCTTAATCAGATTTTATTCCTTTTTTTAATATTTACTGTAATTGATTTACTTTATTAAAGATCAAAGGACAAGTATGCTGATCCCTGTTAGACTTAAGACTGAACTTTAAGTGATTTCTTCTTTTTTGGTCACTCTTTGATTCTTAGAGTTCTACTTGAAGGAGTAGTTTGTGTAGGCAGCTATGCCTCAGCTGAGCAAGACACTTGAGCCTTACAGTGTATATCATGCATGACACAAAAGCCCTCTCTATAATATCTGTGGCCTCTCTTCCAGTTGCCAATCTCTGGATATTAGAAGTATTGATTTGCAAAGTAGAGAGTAAATCATGGACGTGAGAGGTAAATCTCTCTGTAAAAATGCTTCTCAGCATTGCTTCAGCAGGTCTCTGTGTAAATAATAAAAGCTAATAGAGAATGGAGGGCAAACCGGTCGGGATAACTGCCTGTTCAAGGCGGCTGCATTGTGCATTGGTGTTTTGTGTGTATGTAGAGGGGAGGAATTGGGGGGGCTCAAAGTTGATGCAGGGCTGAGTCAACAATGGAGGCTATATACTTGTGTGCGTGTGTGTGCATGTGTGTGTGAGAGAGAGAGTGATCCAGCTGGGTAGAACTACCACCATTGACTTTATAGTCTCAGATAGCAGTTCTGTAAGAATGAGGGATTTAAGCAAAGTTGTATCACGCAGTTCAGGGAATTCAGACACAAAATAGCATCATTTCCTCCGTTTCGCCTTCTGTGCTTGGGTGGATGCCTAATATCTGTTAGCTGTGTGACAATTTGTCACAACGTGCAGCGGCACATGGCGAGTTCACTGAGCTTCACCCTATCTATTAGCTTTGTTTGGTGCTGTGAAAAACTGTCATTGTGTGTATAAACCACTGAAATAAATGGATTTAATAACTAAATAGGTCACATTTGGGGCACATTACTGGTAGAGCTGCTGTTAGTGCTTGTTTGTTTTATCACAGGACGGATGCGTTTTCTTTGCTGGCAACATAAATCTACACGCCTTCAAGTTTGGAAAAACCATTTTGCTGGCAGCAGGCAGCAGAAGTGGAAAGCGGCTCAGCTCGGCTTGACTCGGCCCCCGGCTACAGGGCAGTCAGTCGTCAGCATGACAGAAAGCTGGTTCAGCTGCCACTGTGCAGCGTTCTTCTCCTTTAAGCCCTTTTAGAGGTCAACCCAAGTGGGTTGTGGTGACCTGTTGGTACAGTTTAAGCCACAATAAGCCATATTATCTTAAAATTTGATATTCTTATCCACTCTTAAGTCATAATTAATTCATAATTCAAATGCCAGATTCGCTGAAAAGGGGCTAAATTGCTAAAATGCAGCGGTCACTCAAAAAGACACGCCCCTAATTTGCATAAAATTCATAGTTCAAAACAGTTCAAAACAGTTTTCATGGATGTGAAAATCTAGCTATGGAGACCAAAACTGTTTTTGAACCAGGCTGTAAATTTTTCGCTGCAAAATTGGACATTTTAACATGCGGCAGTCAATGGAGATTAACCTTGTTTTTGGAGCTAGCCCCTCGTGATCATTCCAGGAGCTGCATGCTTTTTGACTTACCTTCTGATATCAGATCAGCAGGCCAGATGTAGCCACTTCCAGTCTGCTCTTTGCAATGATGCTGCTGTCACTCAGCTGACTCCATGATGCCGGGATGCTGTCTGTAAACATACAATGATGTGGCACAGAGCTGCTTCTGCTCGGCCTTTCTGAATTACCAAAGTTAGCAGCGGCAGCTTAACGGGGTCGTCTGTCTTTTACTCTGTTGCTACTTGAAGATCAGTGATTTGAAAAGGAGTTTATTCTTCCATCAGAAAATATTATTTAATAAGTATGACAGCAGCCATCACATTGGCATTGATTTCTGCTGTGTGAGGCTTCACAACCGTCATCAAGACAGCAAGTACGCTTCCTCACACCTTTCATCTGCTTTTAGGAGGAGGCAGTGAGGTTGCCTCAGACAAGAAGAAAGAGGGGAAAAGTGAGGGGGTGGATTCTGCTCCCACTGATAAAAGGTGCATCCTGTACGGCCCATGTCAGTGCAAGGAGCCTGACACCTGATTGAATAATGAGCTTGGTTGCTGTTCCTCTGTGGCGGTGCAGCTTGGCTGAGCTTGGGGCAGTTTAGACATGTTTGCATATTTGCATGTATCATTCGCACTGGAAGATGGAAAGGCAGTCTATTGCTTGTGGTTGTTTGCATACAGTGTGTGTGAAGACTCACTCCTCTGTACGGTTTCCAAGCACAGCTCAACCACGGTCATCTCTATAGCAACTCTGTTCCTGTCAGAACTGAATAAAATTAAAATTGTGGCATGTAGGAGGGAAGAATTTTCAAGTGTTTTTAAATTGAAACTAAATGTTCAAATTACTCCTCGTGCTTTTAAATACGAGGATTTAATTAGAGAGAGAGGTGTCCCAGTCTGTGCCATCCAGAGGGAATGTACTCCAGAACTTAAAAGCAATTAATTCCCGCTCTTCCTTTATTCCTCAACCCTGACATGACTCTGACAGTGGAATGAAATTAATGTCTGGAATAACTTGGTGGAATTTAATAAGAGAAACCCTCTCTCTGTCTTTACTCATTTCTTCTTTTAGTTTGCCTGACCACATGCACCATGCCAGAGCACAAACCTTCCACCTGATCCTTCTGTCAGAACCTCAACAGGCAACTGTATTTAATTGGATTTGAATTTTTGCTTGCAAACTTTCTCTGTAAAATACCCTGAGATTAATTGTGTTGTGAAACGGCGCCACACAAATAAACCGAATTGAATTGACAATTGGTTGTTTTGGATGCCTTGCCTGCTCCACTTCACAGATTAGTCGTTCTGCTGTGTGAAATGACGAGGCATTGCTCAGCATTATTTTTGGCCCTGGGTGAGGAGAGGATGGCTTTGGAGTTGAGTTCTCATAAGTACAAAAACCTGACATCTGACGGAGCTGTGAATGAGCAATGGCAGCCGCTGCCAGGGAACCGAGGTGGTGCAGTCTGCTTAGTGCAGGACTGCTTATTTACTAAAAAAGCTTGCCAGCTGGTTCATTGAGACCTTTGAAGTGAGAGAAAGAAGCTCATCAAATATGTACGTCATATTGCTCCTGCAGTAGCATTGCACTTGTCATTATGAAATTAAACGTAATTTGCAGCTTGCTCATTTGCTCAGCTGGGATGTGAAACAGGGATTCGCTCCAGGAGAAGCGATCAATTGGTAAACATCATGAACAGGGAAGAAAAAAAAAAAAGAAACAAAAGATTCTCAGCACATGGCTGCAGGGTGCAAAAGAAACACAGGAAATAAAATTATCATGTGGTCTGAATGCAATTATGTGAGTGAGTAATCTGCCTCCAGCCACAGCTATCAGGGCGGACTTCATTTCAGTTACTACATTTTAGACATGCTCATAATTTCAAAAGTTATACATAAAAACAATACAAAAATATAACACCAGCCCTTATTAGAAGAGGTTATATGAAATCCAGTCGCCGACTTCTACCTCTATTAAATTTTAACGCAAAAGCATCAAGTCATAATCAAAGAAAATAACCTGGAGTAAATTGTTTTTGAGAAAATGCAATTGCTTTGGTAAATCCAAAGCCATATTTAGTGGTTTTCTCATTCTTATTTTAACTGAAAACATTTTGAGACGTGTTACTCTATAATGACTGGCACATTTGTTTCCATTTTAGTGCATAAAGAACTGATAATTATAGAAAAATGTTCTATGTAGGTTCTTAACTTTGATGTTCTGCTGGCAATGAAAGCTATTAAAAAGTTGCGATAACAGCTGATAAATAGAGAAAACTAATTGGCTTTGCTGCTTTCATACTTTGGTTATAATGTTCTCTTTTATTTTTATATCTGGCTCACCAAATACCACATTTAATGCAGCAGGGAATGGCTCATGACTGGATAAGGCATCTAATATCTCTGCGTCTTCTCTTTCTTGACAGGAATAGTTGTAAAGGTGTCAGAGCTGATTTCTTTTTTTTCCTTTTGACGGGATGGGCAATATTAGAGTTTTCCCACCCTGCCACAGACAACTTTGACATTTTTCCCCTCTAAAATCCATTTCCTACCCAAGCCAGCATTTTCTCCATCATTACATTTCCTAACCTTGTAACCATTGAGGGTATCGCTGTACCGCTGGTTGCAGTTGCTGCTGAAAATGGTTAATTGTGATTAAAATGACATCTCCTTGGTCAAATGAAACAATCAAGATACTCTTCACAGGGTTACAAAGAGAGCCTGCCTTGCCTAGCTCATTCATCAGACTCTGACTGATGACTAAAATGTTGCCTTCAGAGTTTTGGCATTTTTCTTTTTTTCGCCCTCTCACTTTCCCTTTTCTAATGAGCTATTGTGCTGTGTGTGTAGAGTGCTGCACAAAACAACAATGACAGGGCAAGAAATGAGAAAATGAAAAAAGAAACTTGGGGAAAGAAGTGATGCCTGAAGCTGTGAAAATGTAAGTAAGTGCTGACCTTGGTGGCCTAATGGCTCTAAATAGCATCTGAATGTCAGGGTGGTCAGGAGAAGGGCAGCTCCTGCCAAAGGGTAATGGATAAAGCTGTGCTTTCAACTTATGGAAAGTGGGATAAGGCAGTGGGCTGGCTTTGTTAGATGGATCAGGGGCTGAGTGTGGTGGGGGAGGAGCAAGGCCGTGGTGTGCCAGTGCTCTTAGTAAATGTTCTATGAGACACGGTGTACCACAGCATTCACTCTGTTAACTTATACTGGATGTGAGTTCATGAGATGATGAAGATTTTATCATGGTGTTTTGTGCCTGTTGCTTATGAATGTGTTTTCTAGAGGCAGAAACAACGTGTTTCTTAAGTAAACAAATAACTAAATAAATCTGTTCTTCCATCTGCCTCCTTGCTGTTGGAAAGCTGACCATACAGTGTTTTTTTTTTCTTTCCAAGGCCATGTATCTAAAGTTTCAATACAGTTTCGTGAGACATTTATTCGAAGCACCAATAAGTAAATCCAGTTCAGTTTTTATATGATCATATCCATAAATTTCATATTTGTTTCTGTCTCTATATTTGATCCTACAGGGTTCCTCCGGAGTCATGTTATAAAAAAGCAACTTCTTTTGGCTTTTCCCTTTTTTGTAGGGGGTTACCACAGTGGGTTATGGTGTTCCACATATTGATTTGGCAAAGGTTGTTACATCGGACGCTCAATATAAGATTAAAACAGGCATTAATCCATGGTAATGGATGCTAAATTGTGTGTACAGATTAGTGTCTCTGGATTCAGTAAGGTGTAAGTCGGTCATATGTGAAAACTGTAGCTAAGACATCCTACTGTATGTCTCAGTCAAGTATTGATTAATACATCATTTATTCACACAGTGATAAGGATAGTATAAATAAAGTGCTATTTTATTTGTTAAAAGTTAGAAAAGAAAGCATTATTTCAGGCTTTAGTTTAGGTGTCACTTCTTGTGTTGAACCTCACAAGAACTTCCAGGCTACATTCCCATCATTTAGACAAGGAAAAGATCGGTACTGACGGCTACACCGGTGGTGATCCTGTCTACTTTTCCTGGAGTAAGTGGTGTGTGTGGTAAGGCTCTGCCACTTAGGGTTCGCTCCGGCAGGACCGAACAACACACACGATTAGGCAGGTTGATTTCTCTGTGTTTATCGGTTCCTTCAACACAGCTACTCCGCTGCAGTTGACAGTTTCTGAAGCCCCTTGGTCCCAGCGTCCCGCTCCTATATCGAGAGGCACGATTAGCAAACCCACAGCAGCTGGTACCAATCAGTCTCTCTGGTGTTGTTCCTGGTGCCAGTGAGTGTCTCCCCCCTGCAGCTGGGCAGAAACCACACCTCACTACAAAGTGTTTTTTTGAGTTACTTGCTGTACATGTTCCCTTTTTCAGACCATTCACTCCTATAGATAGTTGTGCTTGAAAATCTGAGTAGATCAGCACTGTCTGAAACACACGGACCAGCCCATATTGCACCTACAACCATACCACGTTCAATGTCACTTAAAGTAACCTTTCTTCCCCATTCTGATGCTCGATTTGAACTTCAGAAAGTTGTCTTGACCAGCTGAACAGGGGCACCCGATAAAATGGCCCGTGAGTGTACACTGTGTGCAGAAAAATTTGTACTATTTTCTCAAGAAATAGTTGCCATGTTCTCTGGACTGAATATAAAAATGACCATCCAGACTGCTATCAGCAACAAGTCCAAATGCCAGGGTCTGTGATGCCATTGGGTTGTATCAGCTTCCTTGGCAAACGTAATTTATACTCTTGTATATTTTTTAACATGATTTTGCCACATCTGTCCACGTTACAGAGGCCCGGCTTTGCCTGCAACCTTGCATAGAGCGTGTGTGGAGAATCTATTAAGGAAAAATATGACCCAACTGTCTTTTTGCACAACTTGGGTTAGTAAGAGGAATGGGACCGCATAAGACCTGAAATGCTTCGTTGCCTGGTATTCTTAATGCCTGAATGCCTTTTAAGTCTTGGGAGAAAGAATATCAGCATTGCTTCTCCAAACCCTATGTCATTTACGCCACAAGCACTATGGGCTTTATAAAGGTTAAGATATAGAAACTGCTGTTGTTTTTTTTTTTTTTTTTAACTTGTGATATAGGTATGTTTTTTCACATCATAATATGTAATCTTCCTATCTTGTAAAATAGTTCACATAAAGCCATGCCTCACACTATATGAGCCACTGCCAATTTTATGCATTTCCACTCTCTGCTAATGTGCTTGCTTTGCGCATATAACCTTGAAGAGAAATGAAAGTCATTGCTAATGATCTCTTTAATACAACTGTGGACTTTAATCTTGTGGTATTGTCAGAGTGCACAAAGTAATGAACCCTCCGAGTTCTGACATTTGCAGCAGCTCGGTGTGTTTTAAAGAACTAATCAATGTAATCTAGATGGTATCTAATAGCTGTGATCAAAGATCTTAAATTGAATGAGTCTTACTTTTATGTCCATTGACATCTTTCTTTGACTTTGGCATATCCTACTGCATTCTAGCTCATTAAACAAAGGTTTATCTTTCCAGATAGCCTTTAATGGCATTGAGTGTTGTGGCCCAGTGAAATATTTTAGACTTGGGTAGTACAGAGAAACAACATGACCTAGTCCGAATCATTTAATGATATCAAAATCCCCCAGTTGGGTCATAATAGTACCACCACATATTGGATAAAAGGAGACCAAACTCTTAAATTAACACATTAAAACACTGTTGTTCATTGTTTAGATAATGTCGTATTGGATGTATCTAATCAGTCTGGAAAGAACAGATTGCTATAGTCTTGTCAGATTAAGACAAGAATAGAGATTTATGTGTTCTTGAATAAATAAGAGAGCTGGACCGTATGCTCTGACTCCAAGTGAAGATGAATTATTTATTCTAGTTACCTTTTCCCATATATCCTTCAGATAAACATGGTGGAGGCGTGAGCGGCAGACACAGAGCAATTTGAAGGAGAAGGCTTCCAATATCTGTTTAAAAACCAGCCATGCTCAGTCTGTAGATGTGTCTTAGAAAGCTGTATGACCCAGTATGCAGGGTATCCATGCATCCCCCTCTACCCCTAATGGTTTGTGATACTTTGTGATTTCTTATTTATAATTTTGTGTTGTTGCAGCAGTGCATGCTAGTCCATACAGTCCAGAGCAGGTGAACCTATTTTTCTCCAACAAATAACTAGAATGTTTAGGTAAGAAATAAGACTCTAGTGCCACACTTTGCACTTCAAAGCTTTTATGTACTTGATTTCTTTTAAAAAGTGTTTTTCCACAAACTTCAGATAAGGGATGTTTGTTGGTCTCAGCTCTAAAGCTACAACTGCAGTAAGCTCATTGCAGCTTTTTTTTTTTTTTTTTTTTTTTTACCCAAATAGGCTTATTCGTTCCTTTATTTTTCTTTTAATGTTGTATATTTGTATATGACTCTTATAAGGATTGTACACATGCTGCTCAAACATCCATATCCAAAATCAAAGCTGCAAATAAAATGGTTTGCTTCTGAATCTCAGGTTTACTAAACTTCACGAGGTTAGTAAGAACTGACGGAGGGATGAAGTACACATGGAATCAGAAGTAAGCTCGTTTTTGGTTATGACTTCATGTGTCGTCTAGAAAGGAAGAAAAAAAAATCCAAACAGAAAATGTTTAAAGAGTATAAGGCAACTTCATTAGCAACCAAGTACAACATAGGCTAAGCCCATGTATGTGAGGTAACCATCCTACCTCTGCATTGAAGCTGACGAGGAGGTTTTGTAGCATTTCCTCTACTGACCACTGGCCGCTGGCTCCAAAACAATGCTAATCCCTATTGACTCACATAGTAAAATACCAAACTTTGCAGCAGATATAAACATTCTTACCGCCTGATATAAAAAACAGCTTTGATTTCTATAATTAAGTTTGACATCCTTGACAACTGTACTGGGGTGAATTATTTTGTACCACATCAGATAAAATTATATGAAGCAATAAAGCTGATCAGTCAGATGGCTAGATGTCATTTGATTGACAGGTAACCACTGGCTCTGCCATTACCTGTGACAGCTGGCCATTGCTGTCATCATTTTAGCTTACATTTTAGAATTATGTTGACTTCTGAGCTTTGAATAAAAATCTAACAGAGCATAGTCATATTTTGAAGAGAATATGTTTTGTTGTACCTGTGTGTTGTGTTAATTACAAAAGCCCTCCACAGAGCACTGCCACAAAGCTCGGCGCAACAGGAGGTCAGTGCAGTGGTGGAAGTCTGCAACGACACACAAGGATGAAGACGGTCAGATAAGATGAGTGTTAAGTAATCTGACTCATCACCCCAGGCGAGGAGAAGCTAAGCCAAGCTAAAACAGTTAACGTGTTCCAGCCAGTTTATCACTGCTGCTGGTGTCGCATCTTTGCAACACGGTGCTGTAGAGTTCAAGCAAAAAGAGGCTTCAAAAGCTTCCAAAATTTGACACAAAAACAAAAAGAAAGCTTAAAAACCCCCCACAAAAAGCGTTCAACCACAGCTTCACTTTTATTGGACGCTGTGTTTGCAGCCATTTTGATTACTGAACTCAATGTCTTTTAAATTTGTTGGAACTGGTGATTTGAAAGTTTGACATTCTTCACTACCAACTTTGGAACTTGAAAAACAGTTGAATGGAAGCAGCATTCTGTTGCAGATGCACCTCCTACAAAAATAAACAATAAATTGATTACTAATCATATCATGCAAGTTATATTTCTATGTGCAAAGTCCATACAACAAATAATTACTTTAATTACTTATGCATAGAAAACAAACAAAAAAAAAGTTTCTTGTTTAAGAGACACTTCATTAAAAATCATGTTTTCTAACTAAATGGTATACTGAGACGGCCTGCCTGCTTTAAGGTGTGTGTGTCATTCTGGACTTTTAGCTTGGTTACCAAAAACTGAATCATGTTCAGATATAAGGGAAACAACACTGAAGGAAAAAAACTGCTGGGCAAAGATTACAATTTTTAATCCTGATTAATCGCATGATTTTCCTGATTAATTACACTGTATACGCAAAATCAAATAATATTTCAACAGTAGTGTAAAGGTCACTTTATTTAAATGTTCTGCTGCCATATGAACTAAAGCACCATAACATTTGTTGTTCAAACACTTTTAACATCAGCACTTGTTAGTAACACATATTTAGTGTAAACCTCATCTTAAAAAAAAGTAAAATAAAATAAAGCTTATTGCCACTGCCAGGGTCATTAATGTCATCCTGTTTTTTTATGAAAAAAAAAATCTATCAACAAAATCCTGAGCCACAATCATGACATTAAAACAGGCAATTTCTGTAACAGCTGAGGTTAGAAACTTTTAACAGGGAGTTCGATTTGGCTGTGGTTTAAAATTACCTTGTTTCTGTTGAATCCTCCGTCTGGGAGAACTTTAAAATGAAAATGTCCGTGTGAAAGTTCTGTAACAATGCTAACAGAGAACTCATCACCCTCCTTGCCGCTAAATCATATAATTGCTTTTACTAAACGGTGGTTAAATCAATCATCTAATAAACAAAGTAAACTTACTGTGGAGTAAATGTAGGTGTGTTTTGTAACTTTCCCCACGTTCAGTTGCTTGTGTGGACGGACACAACTTAACCTCCAGCTGCATTTTTCCAGTGTTTGTTTCGGCTTGGGAAAGAGAATAAAAATGTCCCTCCAAACGTTCTGGACACCTCGAGTCACTGTTGCAGGTCCCCAGCAGTAATATTTCACCATGGAAGTTATTATAGTATAATATTAACACTAATGATACACATCGGAAATATAGCGAATTAACACAGTCCTTAACGCAGGAGCAGGCAAGTTTGTCCGACCTAGCAACAGTAACTAGGAAGGGGGTGGTGCTTACCGAAAGGTCAATTGTGAATGACACTCTTTTAAAGTTCATGCATGGTCAAAACCGTGCCAGGTTTCCAGCGAACCCCATTTAAAATACACACAAACGAGCCTGATATGTATCTGCGGAAAGCAATCAAACATGGCAGCACGGGCTGCCGCTTCTGTCACGCTAAAAATTGCGTCATCAAACGTTTAAAACAAGCAGGAAGATGAAAGCTGCAGTCGCCCAGAGCCGGATGAGCGCCCCAATTCCCGGGGGGGATTTGCACCCCCCGGGCAGCGAGTTTTTTCCTCATATTTTAAATATACTGTAGAGAGAAGCTGAAAGGGAAATTACAGTCTTACATGGGCTGTCCCTTCAAAGCTAATGTGAACTGTGGTTGGTTAAGGATTCAGAATTGGACACATAGGTTTTTGACAGGTAAAATGGATAAAATAATTGCCGTTTGTGGTGGTGTAGTATATGGGCAGTGGCAATTCATTTTGATAAATAATTGCTCGCTGCAGCATTAAAAAAGAATAAAAAAAGAACTAAAAATGAACTATTTAGTTCATTTTTTGAAATGGTGAACTTAACTAGTTCATTTTAATTTCTGTGAACTATGAACTGAACTAGTTCGTGTAGAAGGTGAACTTGCCCAACACTGCTAGTATCCATCTGTTACCTTCAGAATTTCTTAAGAATACACAATATATATGAGACTGTGTACAATAAGGACAATGCAAAAATCTGATGATAAAGTTAATTAACAAAAATGTGTTATCTCAGCCTAAGTTTATCCTACTTTAAACATCAATTTTAACTTAATTTAGCCAAACTTCAAAGATCACCTTATGATATACTCACAAAAATTTGTATTACCCATTATTAGCTACACAAAAGGACAATGATTCTATTGAGCTCTATCTTGATGCAGTCCAGTATACAGTTTTAGGTGCTTCATTGCTTTTCCACTGAGAGGGATGTGTTTTAATAAACCTTTGAGGTTTCATGGTACACGATGTTGGCTTGAGAAGCAGCCAGACAACTTCCCAAATTTTTCTCTCAATTCCCATGAAGGGCAGAAGTCTACCAGCCATGTTTTCTGAGTTAAGTGTGTGCTCTGGTGGTACACACAACAACAATACGTTCTGAAACACCCAGATGTGAAATCTTAATCAACGTATAAGCTCACAAGATGAGTAACTCAGTAAATTGGAGCCCTGATGTGATCTCAGCTAAATAATCCATCTTATTTTCCTCAGCATGAGGACAATAAAAGCAAGCATTTATTCACTACTGATTTCTTTTTATTAATTGGCACAGTGCTCGATGTGCCATGGGACATGGAAATGAAGTAACCTACATTCACTGACAGAAACTGAATGGGGCGGGGATGAGAGAGCGAGAGGTGCAGGGATCTTGTGGCATTGTGTCACATCCTTTTCTCATGCCTGATAGATCTAATCATAAATGGATAAATGGCATTTAGAACAGGGTGGCAGACGCAGCTTTAGTAAGAGGCAGAACACGGTCCTGCTTTTAGCAGTTGTCCTGAATGTCAGGCAGTTTCTTTGTGGGGGTCGTTGATGCTGGAGCCAGTGTTTGTTGAGTATTCTTGTTCACAGTTCAGTCTGGCATGCTTGTATCTGGGACGTTGATCAAAAGGAAAGGGGACAAAGCGTGGCTTTTTTCCTAATTAAAGGTATTGTCTATGTCACTGGGATTTAGAAGTGTTTTATCAGCAAAGCACAAAATGGTTGTGTGAAATTTGCTGTGCAGGCTTAACTGAATTGGCAGTGGAAGAAGTCAATTCTTACCAAGATGCCTAGCTCAGGGGCGTGGAACTTCCACTGCTCAAACTTTGCTTGCAATGTATTTTTTATTTAAAGCCCATTGATGTGGCTCATATTGGGCCTTCAGTCACAGTGGGGCTATTTCACGCTTTACATCTGTCTCTCTGATCTCTGACCAGAAGACTTTGAAGTGTAACATTAATATGTAAGTCTGATACCAGGATTTAAATGCATGTTATTTTTTTTTTTCTATCTTAAGCATTCTATATGATCACTTAGATGATCAGTAAGGCCCTACTGATCAACAAGAAACTGATATTCTGGGAAGTATTTTTATTTAATTTCTGGAAAAGGCTTTGGTAACGCTCAAATCTGTTTCTTAGACTGAAAAACAATAGCCACCATCCAAAAACCTAACAGAAAGACTGGAAACAAGGAGAATATAAAATGTTTTTAATCTGCCGGCATACAGAATAGATATGGTCTCAGAAATCAATTTAAAAGCAGAACTACAGCTTTTGCCCTCAAAAAATATTTTATTCAAAGAAAAAAGATCTATTTGTGGTTGAAATGTAAATCCAAAAGTGTTGCATACTGTTGAGCCAAGGTGACAGATGTGGTCTCACCCCAGAACAGCAAGCACAGCAGCTTCACAATAAAGATCCAAAGATTGTAAACATTACAACTTCTGTGCTCCGAAATAATTTCACATATGTTTGCCTTGATGTGCCTCAGCATGATGATGATGTGAAGGGTTACAAAATGCAGAAAATCATTTATTTCGTCTTGTGCCTGTTAAATACATGTTTGAAATTAGCAACCAATGACTGATTGATTGACTGACTGATTAAAAAAAATAGCATTATAGAAAATATCCCAATTTTTCTGGATATGAAGATTTTACATCCAAGTACTCCCCTGCTAAACTAGCAAAAAGGATGAGGGTGTGGGCCCATGATATACTCATACATAGACAGGCGTCGGGAGAGTTTTAGGCTTGTTCAGGAGCTGTTTTCAAGTATAATTCAGGCTGAGTTGGGACCAGTTTGACAGCCTGCTGGGAAGTGGAGCATTGGGCTCACAAAACTTGGGATGAACTTCAAGGCAGCTGATGCCTCCAAAAGAATATTTCACTGCACAAATGAAAAATAAAACTCTTGTTGCCACTACTTTTCAAATGAACCTGTTAAGCCCAAGTTTTTGGAGATTTCTTTGCAACATCAAAGCTTTCATCTTTAAGTCCCAGTGTGTCTGGGGAAAGTGGGACATCACCATGATCTGCTTCTCCTCCACTGTCTTTGTGGTCTCTCAGGTTCTCTGCAATTGGATCTGTCAAGGTGTCATCATGGAGCACTGCTTCCAAGTTGAACATTTTCTTACTAACTATGTCTTCATACGTTCTTGCTCAGTGCAATACATAGAAATGAATGGGTGGCATAGTGAAGCACAGTGCTCATCTTATCTGAAACTGTGGAATCTGTGTTCGTTCATTTCTTGAATCTTTCAAACCTGATAATCCATCATTTACGCTGACTTCACACACTGATTTCCCAGGTGTGTTCAAGTGAAAAATTAGGTTGCACTTGGTCTTCTTCACATAGCAGTCTGTCACTTTTCATGTGTACAGTATAAACAGGTGGGTGGGTTGCTGTAAATTCTTCTGCACAGACTTGCAAATGTGCAGTCAACCCCATAGTTAAACAACAGTACATCTAAACTCTTTCTTCAAACAAAAACTTTGCACCTCCACCTTTAAACATCTTATAGCACATTGATATGGTCCGTTTATTCTAATGCTTTTCCTTTTACATAATTGCAGCCTCCACTCTTCACATCCCCTAATTCTAATGTCATATTTAAATCGCTTGTTACATCTTTCATAAAGTTTTGGACATTGAGTTGTTCTTAGCCTCCTCGTATCTTAATATGCAGGACTGAAACAAGGTACAGAGGACATCTAGACTGGCAAGGACAGGTGGCAATTTTCCAGCGGTTGAGCTTGTTCCTTACGAGGTGACACTTGAATAGTGTTTCTCTGCAAAAGACGCAATGACTTAAGTATTCATGTAAAATGATGTCTGGCTCTCCCAGATATTAAATTGGATAAAATGTGTGTAAGAGAAGTGTTAAAACATATGAGACCTGAAATGCTTCTGGTCACACTGCCTCTCTCCATCAAATTGTTGAATCTTTTAACTGAAACAACGAGGCTGTGAGGAAACAGTAAAAAAAAAACACTGCCCTGTGCTGTAAGCTCTTTTATTTATGATCTTTTTTTGTTTTTTTTTATTACTCCCAATCGATCTCTGCATACCCATTTACTGTCTGAAAATCAATGCCCTGATTGCATTTGCTTTTCTTTCGTTAACCTTGGCTAATTTCATTGCTCAAAATAAAACTCTGAAATATCATCCATCTTGAAATGTCACTTTGTTTTGTGGGAAGGTGGTGGTGATGCTGGAGACTCATAGGAAGCCATATTTCTGTCAGCATAACTCAGTATTTAGCCGCCATGGTTTGCCTTTGAACTCTAGCATTTCAAGGATCTGATTGTAGGACAGGAAACATTGGGGAGCACATGATGTGTGTACACGGAAAGACAGCCTGGTGATTTGTGGAAAGAACAGCCCCCAGGAAGTCTCGTAGGATCAGTGCTTTAGTGGCAGCCAGCACAGTTATCATGAGGACAAGGTAAGCTGGTATCTGTTTGTTCTCAGCCAGGCTTTTGATTGGTTCAGGTAGGAGGTCGTGGAAGGGGCTCAGATGCAGAAAGGGGGAAAAAAAAGCAGTTCATTTTAGATTCAACATGACAAGCATGAATGGATTTAAACATTAAAAACTAAGCACAAGAGGAGGATTGCAAATCCCACAAAGTAGGCTATGTGTGAGTTTGAAAATACACGTGGGTGCTGAAAAATGAAATTTGTACTAAGATTATTCCTGTTCCATAATCATGCTTTTGAAGGCCTTGGAATTCAGGTTTGTACATATACATATTTTCATACTTTATATACCTGCACATAAGATGCAAACCAAACACACACACACACACACAAACATATATAAATACATAAACATAGTGCATTTGTATATGTGTGTGTGTATGTGTATATGAGATTACATTTTACTTTAACTTAAATAATGCACAATAAGTTTCAAAGCACTAAATGGCCAGGAAGAAGCCCCTCTATGCCTCTAGTGACTAATAGTCATTGTTTAGGAGTGAGGCTGTTTTCCAATGTTGCTCTGTCAGCAGTGCTGAAAAGTAGAGCCTCAAGGCAAAGGCGTATCCATTTCTCAGCGTTCTGTCTAACAAGAAGGGGAGGAGATGGAAGAGAGGCACAAGATCTGCGTAGCAATCAGTAAAGACTGGGGAAGCTGTCTCCTCTATGAGGAGATGATTGTATGGCCCAACCATGCAATCCCCCTCACTTCATGGACTGGAGACGCTGCTTGTTTGTGCTAAAAGGACAATGCGAAAGCCTGCACCAGTAGGCAGCTTTATTTCTTTCAATTTGAGTCTGATCAAACCGAAGGCTTTGCTATAGCTTGCGTGAATAAATCAACTCATGGTGCTGTGCAAACTGCAAGGTGTCATTCACCAGCAATAAAGTGTTTTGTAAAATAGAGTTTAAAAAAATATGAGCATATCCAACAGCCCTGACAATTGAGTAAATAATTGATCAGACAGACCTCTCTTGTAGATTAATAATATGAAAAGAAAACTGCTTGATTTCTCCATTCGTATCATGCAGCACAAAAGTTGCAGAATTAATTTGCCTTGACATTCCACATCCTGTCATACGACAGTCGCATATGGAGATGTCAAAGCTGAAATAATATATTGCACAGCACCACATTACACCATACCATCTGTTATTTATCCTTCATACTTTCCTATATAGATATATATATATATATATATATATATAGTATATATATATATATATATATATATATATATATATATATATATATCTAGTGCTTGGTAGTAGGTTTAATTAAAAGCGATGGAAGATCAGCTTTCTCTGTGTCCTTGAAAGAATAATACTTGAAGACTGAAATGTCACAAAGCAAAGTGGTGATTTATTAGATCACTGGTAGGGGTACATGTTTGTTCATGGAAAATAAGCAAGTCATTTTTTTTTAAAATTATTTTTCTTTACTCAAGTAATTGAGAATCTCTCATCATCACCCTTCCAATACTTTTTTCTGATTAATAAGAGAGCTGGATGTGAAGTTACCAAAATGTTTGCTGAGAGAATATGTAAAATATAAAGATATTATTCTGGGGCATCTGGACAGGAGGAAATTATGAGTTAAACCTGATGGGTACTTGGAGAGCCCAGTGTTTAATGAGTTCTACCAATGGCCATACTCCTCCTCATCACCATGTTTCACCAAATTCAGCACTGCAATTTTTGTGTTACTCAGTTGAACAAATATTCAGACAAATTAATAGGACTAAAAAGTAAAGGGTGACAACTACTGAAGACGTGCCTGCAAATTTATCTGCTAGTGCATTAGTAACCCCTCTTTCAATGTGGCACAAAGGCAACTTCAATGCATTTTTCGCAGTTTCCAGGTTGTCTTGCCAGGAAGAATAAATTCAAAGTATTCAGAGAAAGAAAACCCATTAACATGCTGCAGAACCCACAATCAACTGTGCAAAATGCAATCATAAATATTGCATTTTCATGATGCAAGCCGACACGATGTAGCACCTTTTTAGCATCTAATCAAATTCTTAAAAATATGGCATCTGTTTACATTTCTTACGTTTCTTGACAAGCAGAGTTGGAATTGACAAAGACTTTAATTAATATTTTTTCAGCTTGGGTTAACAACTGTAGCGCCCAGTAGAGGTGGCAAAGCATTCATAGTGGCCGGCTCTATGCATGTCCTCTCTACCTATGTGTCCTTGGTGCCGCCTTGATCTCACATTCCTCACCGTCCATTATTTATACTCAAGCTTGGCCAAGACTCGGCCAAAGGTAAAGACATGACCATCTCAGAATTTCTTAAGGTTTCTAAAGCCGTAGAGGCGACGTAGGGGCTTGTGCTTGAGGCACAGAAGCTGATGAATAATGGTAGTGCGGTTCACACATTTAAGCTTGGATGGTTGTGGTCTGAATTAGAATCCTAATGTTTGCAATGTGAGTGTTTGTGTTGTTCACACTGAGCTACAACATCACCAGCAGAAAGCTGATTCCAGCCATCACATAATGACTTGAGAATACTATCAGTCTGCTCCTGTTTTCAGTCAGATGTTAAACACTGTAAGTTAAAATGCAAGGACATGACTGAAACTCTTAGCAGGAACAAAGAGGTATAAATGATGAAGGTGTCTTATCAGCAGCTCTGTGATCCTTTTGTCTGCAGTCTGTTTCTGATGTTTCTGATGATCCTGATCCTCAGGTAACAAACAAGTAAACGTCTGTGTTGATTAGAGCTATTCTCACATAATCAGTTGGTGGTGGTGCAATCATCACATAATTCATGACTGAGAAAACTCACATCTGTTTAAGACTTGGTGCTGATTTTCATTCATTTGAGAGGATGGGATAATTACACCTCATCTTTTGTGCACAGATTCATTTAGCAGAATCCTTGTTGCACAGCCACAATGAACTTGAAAAGAAATCCATTATCCCTGGTATTGTGATTGCATACATAGCATCTCGGATTTCATTTGCTCTGCACAGTGAGTATTGTTGTTTTGTGTTCTTTCATGAAGTTGCTGTTTCAATTGTTGCCTCAGAGCCACATACTTTTGGGAATATGACAGGCTCCTGAATCCACAGCAATTCTGAAGTTTGCGACCAGTGAAGGGGGCTATCTAGAGAATAAATGTTGAGAATACTGCTAATGAACCTTATCTAGATATCAATATGTGGCTAGTGGAGCCACAGCTGCCATAAGAAGCCCCTATATTGTGATTGTCCATCTTAAATAGTTCTTTATTTTTACTTGGAAGACAGTCACAAAACCTTAAAGCTCTTTATGGTGAATTATCATATCTCCTGTTAACACCCTGGCTGATGGTCATCTTTGATACCCTTTCTGATATACAAGACCATTATATCTGGTTTCCCCCGCCCCAATATTATAAATACCCCTGATACACTGTGAAAAGTAACAGTTTAAGTGCGTTTCAGCTGTACTTTATGAATGTTAGCTATTTTTGTCACCTCTGCTTTCAACGTTCATTTTCTAATTTTCACTTATATATACATTATTCTGATGCATATATTGTGATTATTTTTTTTCCTTAGTATAATCCTCTTCTTTTTGCAAGCATCATGGAACATGTTGGCCTCAGGCAGTGTTCTAGTATAAGCTCACTCCGCCTACATTCCAACATTAAATAGCCATTTTTGGGTCTCCCTTGCATGAGCAGATTGCCTTAACATGACATTTTATTTGGCTTAAAATGCTGGAACCTGAGTCTTAACAAACCCTGACACACTTAGGTCCCATACATCAACAATATTAATTGTCAAACTGTAAAAAGCCTTTAGATGTAATTGGATTTTTATGAAGCTCTCAAAGAAGCTTGCACAGTTTAATCAATGCTTTCATTTCAAGGCTTTCATTTGTTAGAGAGGTCATTGCCTTCATGCGAGGTTGTCTTGCAGTCTTTCTTCAAGGGTCATTCAGGTCCATTACACTGCAGGTCAGCATCACACTGCGCCCTAATGGTGATGCTCAGAAACTGGAGGAGGGCTTCTTTCTCTAACAGCCCTTATCTGGTCTTATAATCGCCCACCATGCTGCTATAATAGACTTTCTGTTGACTCTGGTGGATTATTATCAGATCCTGGTTGATTGGTTTAAGTGTGCTACCTTAAGGCCATATTGATGTGAATTTTAATTTATATTTTTAAACCAGTGGAGGATGCACTCGGGGTGAAATTAAAAAAAAGTAAAGAAAAATCTATGCTAGATTAGATTACACAAAAACATTACATGACAATTGCTCACTTGTTAATACACTGATTCAGAATTATTAACCAGAACCTCTCTGGATTAAGAAATCAAAAAAATATCAGAAAAAAAGCGTTAACACAGAAGACAATATGCTTGAAATTAGTCATACTGTTTATTGTGGTGAACCTCTCAGAGAATTATTATCTCAATCTCTTTCCCATCACACCCACTGTCACATTTCAGTATCAACACAAAAAGGACCATGTGCTTGATTTAGCACCGCCTGAAATAAAAGTGACAATATCCAGGTGGTAAAAGCACACACATCAACCTATTATCACATAAACCATGATGAGCATCTCTGTTTTTATTCAACACATTTTTTTTCAACAAATCCCAGTGTGTTTGTTATCTATAGCCCAAAGCTTATCTTATAGCTTTCATTTATCACAATCTTTTAAAAACATTGGCAATAATATGTTCCAGTCTAGATGCACTTAAAGGTGGGGTAGGTGTTCTTTTTTTGCAGCACTTTTTACAATATTGCCTGAAAACCTTTTCACATTCTCATTGCACCCACTGAAATAAAATGTTTGCCAAAAAAAGAAACGTTTTGGTCCAGTCTAGAGGGTATAATCAGAGAAAAACTCAGACCAATCAATTTACTGATCATCTTTACATTTATTGGCTGCCTAATACGTCCATCAAATATCAATGCACTCCCACCCACCCCTCCCTCCCTGCGGTTCATGTAGTCATGAATCATGTGAAGGTGTGGTTTCGAGGGGTGGGCTGAAGAGGAGGAGGCGGAGCCTTTGGGAGGAGGGAGGGACTGTATATTTTTAAAATCTCACTTTAGTTGGATTGCTGGAACCGTTTTTTCAAAGAACACCCACCCCACCTTTAATAGTTTGGCTCATCTTTCAAAAGCTTTTTTTTTTCTTTTCTTTTTTTTAAGCCCTGTTTATACAATGTAAAACCTGAGGGACATGACATGTAAGGGGGTAGCACTCGCACTCATTCGGGGCTTTGCACATATGTGTCTTTCCAGTCTCTTGTTTTTTTCCACTTATTCTAGACTAGTGGTTCTTAACCTTGTTGGACGTACCGAACCCCACCAGTTTCATATGCACATTCACTGAACCCTTCTTTATTAAAAAATAAAATATGATTTTTGTTTTTCAAATTCAATCTGTTGGTATACGTTACCGGTGTACAAAATGAGCCGTGCATTACCATCAGTGTTTCCAAAGAACAAAACCAATACAAGGTGCATGAATAACTTAGCTTACTTGGTATTTATTGTATTTATCACTTATTTTCTGAACCCACTTTATCCTCACTAGGGTTACATGGGTTGCTGGAGCCTATCCCAGCATAGAACCTAATTTCCATCAGGCTACAATAATAATGAATATTTACCGCAAACAGTGTGATTTCTGCTGTTGCATTTGAGAGACCAGTTCAGAAATGCATGGCTTCACCTTGGCAAGTGCCACTCTTATGTCATTTTCACAGCCCAGTCTGTTCCTTTTCTTTGTTTTTATGTCCAGCATCCTTGAAAAGGATTGCTCCTGAGACCTCCGCCGAACCCCAGAGACTGACTCACTGAACCCCTAGGGTTCGATCGAACCCAGGTTAAGAACCACTGTTCTAGACAAAGCAGACAGGATCACTACTCATGTAGCCGTCAGTGCTGATTTTTTGCCTTGTCAAAATGACGAGAACATAGCCTGGAATTTCTTGAGAGGTTCAGCACATCGACATTCCTCACTGTTTTGTCCTTCCTTCGAATCGTTGCCATCCATCACCTCTGCACAGAGAGATCTTTCCACTACAAACTTCAACCAATGAATAACGTGTAAACACAGTTTAGGGGTGTAACACATCAAATACCTCACAGTTTGGGTTATATCATGGTTTTTAAGCTGGATAAGATTGTTTCAAAAAGAAAAGGAGAGACATGTATTATTTTTGCTTTACATTTTCCAGTTATAAGTAAAACCATTTGAAGCAAGGAACAACATTTAACACGACAAATTAAGATTAATTCATGACATGACAGTTAACAAGAGTACCATATGATTCCTGGCATGATTCCTGCTTTGCTTACCATCAAGGCTACTTAATAAAACTTCAGGGTTTTTCAAAAAAAAAAAAAAAACCTACATTAAAAAACATCTAACCTTAATAAATTAATGGTCGTTGCTTAGGCTTTTATCCTGTCAGTAGCACAGTAGGATGATGTTTCCTGTTTTTTTTTTTGCCATGCTCAGATGGCTTCCTTGAACCTTAAATAAATCATAAATCACAACTAAGATGATTAATTTTTTATTCATCATTTATAATTAGATTTATGCTTATAGACTGAACAAATGTACAGCACAGCTGGGCAGCACCGCATCCTGGCATTCATTCATCTCCCCACAAATGTGACCAGTTCACTGGAGACTGTTGACTGGGAAGCCATAGTGAGAACCTAACTTAACCAAACAATTTATGGGTAAAAGAAAAACGGAAGAGTAATGAATCACAAGTTGGAGGGAAGAAGTTAAACTGAAATGATTGTTAAGTTTGACAATCATGGCTTGGCACTGAACAAAGAAAACCAAGGAATATGTACACTGAGGAAGGAATAAGGTGATGCTGGTGTGACAATCAATAAAACTTGGTGTGGAACACAGACAGGAAGTAAAAACTGAACAAAATGTACAGGTGAAATGCTTACACTATTAAGGAGAAAGTAATGCAAATCAAAGTGTAGAAGAAAAGTCCTTTACAAAATTGAACAAATGAAGACATACAGTATCAGTAACTAAGGGCAATACTGTCTAAACACAGAATAGGAGTTTACAAAGGCAACGAGCATAGGAAAACCAATACAAAACTAAAAAAAACTGAATATCTCAACAAGACACAAATGAGATATTCACATTCCAGAGAAATGTCACAGACGTTCACTTCACATATTCAGAAACAAAAAGGTCAGTGACCTAAGGTGCCACTTTCTACAACAGAAGCGTTACAATTCCTCTCATTAGCTTAAAAGTGTGAACACGTGAAAAGTGTAAAACAGGGTTCATGTCCCGCAGCCATATCATCTTCAATGTTCTTACATTTCACACCTCTTAGAAGCTAATAATCACATCATACACATATGAAGCGGAAACCTTTTATTAATATTAATTTCCCTTGCATATGAAACTGAGCTCCTTCTCTGCGTCTGTTCATGTTTGTTGTTCAACGGCAGGCCATCCTATTTAATTCTCATGGTCACAGTGTAATAAGTAGCAGACATTGATTTATGCAGGACACAAACGGCCTCCTCAACCCCAAAGAGAAAAAACAAGAGGGTGTGAAGAGCTTGTCATGATTCCAGGAATTGGCTGCTGAATATCAGTCACCTTCCTCCTCCACAGCATGTAATGAAATGACAAAACAAGATCTAGGACAATTGGTGCAGTATGTGTTGGACTAATGCAGGCCAGAAACGGCTGCCTCTTTAACAGAGAAGGTAATAGAGAGGCAATAACGACTGATGTAACTGGTATTAAAACAATGGAGGTAGAACCATCCTCCAAATAAAGCACACAGGAATACTTTATTTCAGCTTTAATCTCAAAGTGAGCGTACTAAAACAAGCAGGAGGCCCTTTCATGATGTAATCTGGTCACAGTAACTCCCACCACCACAGAATACACTTCCAATACTTCAAAGTCATTTTTTTAGGGTTAGGTTTAGAAACCAAAAGCACTTGTTAACAGTTAGGCGTATCTTGATCTTCTTTTGAAATTGCTCCGGTAACACACATCACATACACATTCGGAATGGTTAACAATGAAATTGTGGCAGTACCTCAGTCCCAGAGAGGGAATTACACCCTTCTCCATCTGAGAACCAAGGTCTCAGATTTGGAGGTGCTGGTTCTCATTCCTGCTGCTTCACATTTGGCTGTAAACCTGTCCCAGTGAGAGCTGAAGATGCCCACTGAATGATGCCAACAGGCCGCAAATACAAAACAAAGATGACTTTCTGACAACATCTCTTGGCTGCAGCAATGTAGACCAAACTCTCGTTCCCTTTTTATAGGAACTGAATGGCCCATAACAACGAACCCAGTACCCCATATTCCTGGAGCACCCCTCCTCAGGGGACATGGTCAAACACTGGTGTCTTTAGTGTTTACGATGGTGTAAACTCTTGTCAATGAGAGTAGAGCCAAATGGCAAGACTCTGTTGAACAGCTGATCTTTCCTTCCACCCTCATCAATGCTCACAAACTGTGGATAGTGACTGAAAAAGTGACATTGCAACTATAAGTGGAGTTTGTCTAGATTCTTCTTTTGAGATAGGGTGAGAAGTTAAATCACTTAAGAGGGATTCGGAGTAGAGTTGTTGTCCTCCACTTTGAGAGGAGCCAGATGAAGTAGTTTGGGCATTTGGATGCCTCTAGATAATAACTAATGAATAGGGGTGCTCCAACAAGGGTACCTAACGATTCGATTCGATTTCGATTATGGGAGCTTCGATAATTCGATTCTTCGATTATAACGATTGTCCATTCGATTTGATTATTGGTGCCACGATTCTTTGATTATTGCAATTTTTAATGCATTTTTCCATATAAGATTGATTTTGTCTTCATCTGTAGCTACATTTGTAAATAACTAGCCTATCAATTATAACTCGGTTCCTCTATAACTACACTCAAAAAGTAAATAACAAGGTTTTTTGAACATTTGACTTGTATTTTAAGACACAAAATATTTTATTTTATGACTGTTATGTAAAGATTTGCACTTTGACCTACTTAACTTTGACTTGGCAACATTTGCCCCAGTGTGACTGTCACTCATCTCTTGGGTTTGTAGAACGTGACTCACCAACTTCCATCCGTTCTTGTCCAACGCGAGCACAAAATGCGCTGTTATAGTAACGAAGGATTTGGTGGTAATCACATGTAAGCGCTATCCTGCTCGCCTTCTTCATGGACGCCAGGACGTCTGCTTTGGTTTCGTTGTAGAGGTGGGGGATTTCTTTCTCTGCGAAGTGTTTTCGGTGAGGGAGTTTGTAGCGCGGCTACATGGTGCGCACCACTAACCGAAACCCCTTGTCGTTAACTACTGAATACGGGCGTAAATCCGTCGCAATGAAAGTAGCTAATGCTTTTGTAATGCTCTTCGCCTTCTGCGAGTTCTTGGGAAGTTTGGAGACAGTCTCCAGGATGGTCCTCTGTGTGGCGGGCACGATCAGAGGATCCTTCTCCGTTTTGGGATGAAAGCGTACAAGGTGCTGCCTCATGTTTGTGGTGTTGCTTTATTTTTGCTTTGCAGATCTTGCAAATCGCGTAAGTCTTGTCCGTTGTCTCGTTTGCTCCCTGATAAAATCTGACACACGGATGCAGTCAGCCCCAGTGGCGAGTGAATCTGCCGCCCTTTGGAGGCTGCTAACATTGCCATTTTGCAAAGGAAGTGCTCTGTTTGTTGTGGTCCCACTCAAACACGCGCGTTACGTTTCCAGTTACGTGTTTTTTGTTCCGGTCTTGCGGCAAAGCGTCAACGTGAATTTTATTTTATTTTATTTTATTTCTTAAACATCGACATTAATTATAATCATGTGCCGCATCGCGATGCATCGCCACATCGATGAATTGTACCCACCCCTACTAATGAATGATATATAATTAATATTTATTGTTTCATAATATTTAAATACATAATATTTTAAGCTAAATGCAGTGCCTACAGTTCTGCTGTTGAGTATCCTTTAACCAATTAATTTACTATTAAGTCAAGGCAAGGCAAGTTTATTTATAGAGCACAATTCGTACACAAGACAATTCAAAGTGCTTTACAGATGCATAGAATCACAAGAAGGCAAATAGTCATTCCATAAATCATACAAGCATAAAAATAATCAGTAATAAATTAAATTAAAAATGAATTTAAAAGAATAATAAATCAAATTAAAAATGAAGAGTGCAGATAAAATCCCTTTAGTTGTCATATGCACATCTATACAGAACTGTTTTCACCCTGGATTTGAACATTGTCAGAGTTCAGGTCTGTCTCACATCCTCTGGAAGACTGTTCCAGATTTTAGGAGCATAAAACTGAAATGCAGCTTCACCTTGTTTAGTCCTGACTTTGGGAACCAGCAAGAGACCACTACCTGAGGTTCTCAGAGTCCGGGTTGGTTCATATGGCTCTAACATGTCAGAGATGGACTTTGGGGCCATGAAGAGACTTGTACACAAGTAGAGCTGTTTTAAAGTCTATTCTCTGAGTGTCAGGAAGCCAGTGCAGAGACCTCAGGACTGGACTAATATGGTCGTATTTCCTGGTTCTAGTCAGGACTCGTATTAATAAGAGTAATACAACTTGAAAAAGATCTGTATAAGGTAGATTTAGAACAGATAACAATATGCGATGAGAGATTCTGGTTCTAGTCAGGACTCGTGCAGCAGCGTTCTGGATGTACTGCAGCTGTCTTACAGCTTGTTTAGAGAGCCCAGTGAGCAGGCCGTTACAATAGTCTAACCTTGTGAAGACAAACACATGGATTATTCTTTCTAAATTTGGTTTAGACACTATTTCTTTGATTCTGGTAATGTTTTTTAAGATGGTAAAAAGCTGCTGATGTTATTGCTTTAATGTGGCTGTTAAAGTTAAAGTCTGAATCCAATATTACCCGTAAACTTCTGACCTGATTTTTAGGTTCTAGAGAAAGAGTGTCAAGGTGACTGATAACACTTTCTCTTTGATTTTGTGGGCCACAGACAATGATTTCAGTTTTGTCTGAGTTTAGCTGGAGAAAGTTGTTTTGCATCCAAACACTGATCTGTTCGATGCAGTGACACATTGAATATAGGCCCACGTTCTCCTGCTGTCAATGATGCATAGATCTGAGTATAGTTGTATAGTTGTGGTAGGACACATTATAAGTGTGTATTAGCTGGCCTAATGAAAGCATGTACAGAATAGAAAATTGGGGGTCCCAGGATTGACCCCTGGGGAACCCCACAGGTCATGGCCATTTGGTCTGAGATACAGTTACCAATTTCAACAAAGTATCTCCTGTTCCTGAGATAGGACTTTCACCAGTTTAAAGCAGTTTAAGAGATTCCCACCCAATCTTCTAATCTCAGTAATAAGATTGCATGGTCAACTGTGTCAAAGGCAGCACTTAGGTCAGCAGAATTAAGACTGAGACTTTGCCTGTGTCTGTGTTCAGGTGAATATCGTCCAATCCAAAATTAGTTATCTAATATCACAGTATCATTTGTAATTGTCTTTTTTAGACCCATCCCATATCCATGTTATTAAAATTCAATAAAAAGTTGGTTACAAAAATAAAAAAAGGTAACTACTTACAAATAAAGAGGACGTACTGTCTCTTGAACCAGTCATGTTTGGACCCCCTTAAGTCCCCACTAAAATGCATCACATTTGGAGGTGCATTTTCATTACATTTAATCATACATAAATCATTCACATTACAATGCCTTTGAAACTTCGTGTTGTCCAAAATTGGCAACTTGTTTATGACCACATATATTATAGATTGTATGACCAAAGGATTGTAAATGATCAATGATGAGTAATTGTGCCTATATGAATTTCGAAATCAAGGGCAATAATCTGTAGTTTCAGTGTTCTCTGGGAACCAGCTGCTCCATTATGATAAGACACTGTAGTTGTGTGCTGACAATTGTGAAGACTGTAGTTTCAGTGAGCGCTGGGATCCAGCTAATCCATAATAGTAAAGATAGCTTTCATTTTGAACACTGACTGAGATTGCAGACATCCTTTTGAGATGAGTGAGAATGACAGCAGACCCTCCAGCATTTCACTTCTTATTCAATCCAACTTGGCTTCTTTCTGCCATGTTACTAGGATTTCTTGTAGGGTGAGTCAGTGCCTCTCCATTCTCCCCTCTCTCTGAGAATAAAGAATATTCCCAATTCATCACTTCTTTCATATATCCTGGTTTCTTCATTTCATTGTTCCTCCTCCCCATTTTCACCTCCAGCCCTCTTGTGAGTTTTTATTTTTTCTTCTTCTTTCTTGTTGACTTGCTTTTCACAGTGCTTATTGATTTTGGTTTTTCATCCGTCATGTGGGGTTTTAATCATTTATCTCTTATAGATGCCCCTTTCTCCTTGTTGATATGAGCATTCTGGTTGTTTCTGGTGTCTCCCAACCAGATTTTAATCTACAGTATGCTTGATACAATTACTTATTGTATATGGCTATCCAAGTCCATATCTTACAAGACTCCGTCAAAGCCCACCACCCCAATGACAAAAAAGTTGGGACACTGTAAAATGTAAATAAAAAAAAGACTATGACATGTAAATACTAAACCTCTATTTTATTCACAGCAGAACAACAAAAACATATCAACTGTTTGATCAATTGAAGAAATAATTGTCATGAGTTTCCAAAGGGGGAGTTTATTAACAAAAAACAAAATCCAAACTTAAATGAAGAATCCAACAAATGGTGACGGGTCAGCAAGGCAGGAACAGGGAGGGAAGACGGGCAGAGACATCAGGGACAATAAACAGACAAACCAGCAAACAGAAAGGGAAAGAGAAGACTTAAATACACAAAGGAGCACACAAGAGGCAGGTGCAATCAATTAGGGAAATTAACTGAAGGAAAGTAAAGACAAAGACAAAGACACAAAGACAAGACAGACCTTCAAAGTAAAACAGGAAACAAGGTAGACTAAAGACAGGGGAACACAGAAAACGAAGAAGAACACAAAGAGGGCATGCCATGCCCAATCCACACCGTGACAATGATGACAGCAACACATATAAAAAAAGTTGGGATGGGGTGATGTTTATGACTGTGTATGATCCCCAATTCCTCTAAGAGCAGTCCATGTACCTCTGGAAATGAGGAGACTATTTGCTGGAGTTTTGGGAGAGAAATGTTGTCCCATCCTTGTCTCATTCAGGAAATGAGCTGCCGAAAGGAGTCCTGCATCTTGTTTGTGGCATCTTTTATTTTGTCCATCCATCCATCCATCCATCTATCCATTATCCATACCCATTTAGTCCTATACAGGGTTACAGGGATCTGCTGGAGCCTATCCCAGCTGTCTTTGTGCGAAAGGCAGGGGTACACCGTGGACAGGTCGCCAGTCCATCACAGTCTTTTATTTAATGATGTGCCAAATGATTTCAGTTGGTGAAAGGTCTGGATTGCAGGCAGACCAGTTCATCACCCTAGATCTTCTACTATGAAGCCATGCCTTTGTAATGGATGCAGTCTGTGGTTTAGCATGGTTTTTGCTGAAGGATACAAGGTTTTCCCTGAAAATGCTGCTCTAAAACCTGTTTATGCCCTTGAGCTTGATGCTATTCCACCTGTGCAAGCTGCCAGTTTCATAGGCATCAACACACACCAATAACATGACACGTGGGCTTTTGAAGTGCTGATAACAGGAAAGATGGTCCCCTTTCTTGTTTTAGTCTAGAGGACAGTGACCAAGGTTTTTAAAAAGAAATTCAATTTGTGTAGACACAAGACAGTTTTCTACTTTACCTTCATCTACTTTGCCCCAGAGTACACGACAGTATTTCTTGATCATGTTTATATTTCTTCTTTCTTCTTTATATGACAGAGCTTTAACCTGTATTTGTGGATGGGAAAGTGAAGTGTGTTAGACAGTGATTTTCAGAAGTGTTACTGAAATCACTACACTCCCATGAAGTGATTTCCTTTAGAGATTCATGCCTCCGGGGGGTGGGCTGACCTTGTTGCAGTTCTGGCCTTCTGGGTGCCATTACCTGCCCCCCCTGTCGGTGGACATATGCCCTGGGGGTGTTTGCCCCTGGACCTTAGGCTCCTCTCGGGCCAGTCTGGTCCTGAGGGGTGGGAGTTAGCTGGCGATTTCTCACCCACGGGAAGATGTGAGACGGACTAAGGTAAGAATGGTGGTGATGGTAATAGTGGTGACAATTTCTTCAGTACTTTGCTCACCTTCAATTGTAGTAGTAATAGGTAATACTGATATAATCATTCTTATTCTGGCTATCATTATCCCCAGCCTAAAAAATACCAAAAATACTCAAAAAAAAAAAAAAAATAAATGAATAATATATATATATATATATATATATATATATATATATACATATATATATATATATTTTTTTTTTTTTAACTAACATTGATAGTCTAATTATCATAATAGGAGTGGTTATCTAGATATGTGTCTGCTTGTATACATAGATGTGACATGCATGCATAGAATTATGAGTACACATGTCTTCTGTCTTTAAGTATATAAAAGGACATTTGTATTCATACATAAATATTGCTAAGAATAAAAATTCTCAATCTTTCATAGTATATATTACATGGTTGCTTCACAGTATAGATGATAAAGTTGGAAAATGTACACGTGGGTAATAATATGTATTTATGTTTACACATATGTATGTCTGCATGTGTAAGGGTGTCCGCATGTGTTTGCATGTGTAAGTATGGGTGAGTGTAACTGGGGATGGACATGTGCGTTCATATCTGCATGTATAGGTGTATTTATAAGCACCTGTGTGTTTTGTGCTAGCATGGGCAGTTCACATGTGTCAATGCGTGTATACGTTTGTATGTAGTTGATATATTGCCATACATGAATAAGCTTGTCTATCTTAAGTAATAAGCAATGTTTATATGTACATTCAGAAGTCTACCCACAAGTCTAGCTCATAAACATTTAGGTTTTACACCCCTCCCCCAATTCCCCCCTCTCCTATCAACACAATAAATTCATAATGTTTACATGAATTCTTCACGTGCGCACAGGTCTATTGCTTGGTAGGAGGTCTTCGTCCAATTTTTTTCTTAGTAGTTTTCTCTACTTTCTATATATTATCTTTTAAGTTTGTCCTTTATTACAACACAATCCACTACACAACACCCCTCACGCGTCACATTTCAGCACACACCACACCCTCACTGTCGTGTCTCTTTAAGCGTATTGTCTTTAAATGTCTCACTGCTGGTGTTTTTTTAGTCTTCTCTGACAGAATCAGGATTTAAGATGTTAATAAAGTTGTTAGAATTTACTGCCAGAGAGGACTGGTGAAGGACATGTTCACCCTTCACAGTAGCACAAAAGTCTGCTACGAGATTAAAACGCATGTACGTATACATCAGATGGTTTTGCTAGATGATGGCCCTAACCATGACTGTAAATGCAGACAAAAAAAAAAAAAAAAGAGATTCATGCCTGTTTTCAATGCAGTGCTGCCTGAAGGCCCGGAGATGATGGCCATTCTGTATTGATTTTCTGCTTTGGCTCCCACATATAGAGATTTCTTCAATTTCTGAGCCGAGAAGTCTTCCCACTTTTCCGCTGTCCAAGAATATATTGAAATTGTTTCAGAATATGTAGATGCAGTTTTTTTTTTTTTTTTTTTTTGTAGATTTGTAACCCTATATACAATTTATAGGGTTACTTCAGAGAGATTTTGCCTGTCTTCTTCAAAGATGTTCTGGTCATAGCCAGTCATGTCACTGACCTAATTCCTACTAACATAATCAGTTGCAAGATGTTCCTCCAGGTCTCAACTTTCTTAATATCATGGAATAGTAAGATGTCTTGCTTTCTACATTTGATATGTTTTTCTTTTTTGTTCTATTGTAAAAAAAAAAAAAAAAAAATCTGCAATTGCTTTCTGTTCTTATTCACGTATTACACCGTGTTCAATTATACCTGAAATTAGGTAGTTTTTCATGGATCTGGAACATGGCTTGGATGTTTCTGAATAAGTGCACGCTCATATTCAGTTAAAAAAAAATGCTTCAATTATTAGTATGAACATGTCATGCAGGGACAAACATCCTCAGCAGCAATTGAACTCAACTCTCATACTCCCAGATATAGGTAGAGGAAAGTTAGTGGGGGAATGTATGAAAATGGCTCAGGGCTGTGAGTACCTCTTATTCACCTTGGATAAAATGATGATTTGACAGCTTGTAGTCCTCCATAAAGCCCCAGACACATTTAAAATGTTTCTTTTGTTTTATTATTATTATTTATTTTAGGCAGCTAAACATTCAGGGTCAGAAGGGCCACTATTAAACTGAGGATGAAACAGAAAGCGAATGTTAGCGTGAAGCAACACGTCATGTTAGTGTCAGTGTTTCTGTGAAAGACTGACTGAGCTGCACTTAAGGTCTAACTACTACTCTTCCTGGATGTTTCTATATGTACCTGTCAGTATCTGTCAAGGCAAGAGTATTATAGTTGGCTTGACCAATCTGTTAAAACTAGCTGGCAAAACTTGATAAAAATTAAGGTGTGAAACTTTGTCCTTTTTGCAGGTTTTAGGAAGGCTACAGTTTCCTTTATGCTCTGCACAGATTCTTTTTTTTTTTTTTTTTTGCCTGCCTCGGCCTTTCATTGAAATGGGAGCTTGAGTGGCATATAAATTATCTGCTTCATGTACACCATGATGTGTTTCACTTGTCCTCTTTTTCTTTTATTGATAGGTTACTGCTTTTGTTCCACCTCAGCCAAGTGTAAAAATGGCAATATTTTGATAATTGTGTGCTAGATACTGGGTTTTGCCACGGACTAATGCAGCTGAGACAGCTGAGAGTTGATTTTCTCTCTGGCTCAGTCTTAATATCCACCCTCGCAGCCTCTGTCCTGTCTAAAAGTGAAACTAGTAGCTGCTTCAGCTCTGCCTCCTTTGAGCTACTTACTGTTTATTTTAACCAGCTTAATCAGCTGTTTGGTGCATTTAAAAGTAAATACAATACTATTTAGAGTTCCCATGTTGCAGATAAACTCAATGAGGTTTGCATTGAAATCCGAACTGCACAATATTTTGAAAACATATATAGCAATATAATTGTTGAAAATTGTGATGACGACATGCCTTGCAATATATATGCCAGTGACTGTTTTCTGGTGTGACCATTGAAGATAAATGCCCTAGTTAGACAATAAGGTTTTTAGTTAAAAAAACACAAGGAAACAACTGCTAATGAACCCACTTCGATGCATGGAAGTACAGACTCTTTAAAACAACAAAAAAATCTAGGGCTGTGAGTGTGATTGGCCAAATATGTTATTGACATTCAAGGCCCAATCTTTCACCAAACCTCCTAAAGCTGCTATCAAGGGATAGTGGGAGGGGCGTTCCCTGGCAAAGAACGCAATCTTCCACCTCCCTAAACCCGCTATCTTACATGCGCTAACCGCTATGTTATGTATGGGAGTGGTAAGGGCATTCCAACTGTTAAAACAATCAGTGCGTCTGTAGCCATTGCCTTTAAGAGCAGGTTGTGCTACCCGCAACCCGCAACCCGCTACGGAGCATCTTTGCATCCAGATCGGAGCAGCTCTCATGCGCAGCTCGCCTGGGACTCTGCTATAGAGCTTCTTCCTCTTTCTTCCTCCTCCTCTGCACTGATATATACATAACTAGCTCTAACTCATGTCGAGCAAATGATTTAATTTTTTTTTTTTTTACTTCAAGAAGTTTCAACAAACTGCTCAGAAAAAAAGAGCCAGTGAGCTTCCAGGAAAGCATTTCTTAACTAGAAAAGCACTCGGAGAGCACAGACCTCCACCAAGCACAACAGTATATAGCGATTTACAGATTACCATAAAATCCGCCTTCTGGATCAGATCCGGATCACCCTTTGAAATTTGATAGAGGTTTCCATCGTCAATCCCTGAGTGAGTTTTGGGCAATAATTAACGGAGATATTTAGAAACAAAATTTCCAGCCCCATTGACCGCAATGTTATCGAAAATTTGAAAGTGATCCAGAATCCAGGATTTCTTCCGGATCACAGCCAAAATGAAATCAGTTCTTCCTTTTCACATTTCTGACAACAGAAAGACAGACAGACAGACGCCGGCAAAAACATAACCTCCTTGGCAGAGGTAAAAATATTTTTACACAGACAATTCCTATCGGATACCTGAAAGTCCCATATAGTTGGTGCGCTCCCGGTAAACACGCTCAGACGAGAACATATTCTCAGCAGGGGGTGCTGGAAGTGGCTGTGCGTCTTGGCGCAGCTGATGTGCTTTTTTAAAATATTGCGGAACGGATCATAGGATGAGCATTGAGCCAGAGGAACAGGTATGATGACATCTACCTCCTACCACTGAGCGCATCTCAGGTGCTCCGAGCGCAAGGAGAGGGTCAGTGCAAGAAGGGATACGCGCACAGCACAAGAAACTCCACAACAGTGTTGTGTGATCTCCTAGTTTCCTCCACAGCAAACATGTGAATGAGATCATGCCACAGCTGTACAGACTGACGTGTCTGGCCGTGACTATTCCTACATCCACCACAACTGCTGACCAGACATCCTCTGACTCCAAGAGAATAAAAACGTATGCAAGTAATACAGTGATGCGTAATCGAGAGGTAGAGCCGTTTGTGCACGTCCACATGTGACCAGGTGGATGCACATTTATGCCAATTGTTTTTCTTTTTTTTTCGGATAGCAGCTTTAGGGAAGCGGAAGATTGCATAGTGGTTAGCGGAGGTTCCTAAACCCGCAATTTGTGAGTAGTGGGTAGTGGGTAGTGGCTAGCGGCTAGCGGGAGGTGTACGATCGGGGCCTCAGTGTGTGAATGAGTGGCGCTTGGAATTATAATAATATTTTTGCTGATACTTTTTTGTTTTGATACTGATCATCTTAAAATTGTGATGATGATGATGATGATAACATTTGCACGTGTTTTTTTTCTGAAACATATGGACAGTGTATGTGGATTTCTTCCATCCTTGTGACTGGATTGATATTTAACACCAAGCCATTTCTTCATTCCAAACCATAACCAGAATTTTTTATGGTTATGGACTTTTTTAAGTCTTCATCATATGCTTTTTTTTCTTTATCAGGTAATTAATTTTGTACAGCTAGGAAAAACAATTCCAGCAACAGAAATAAAAAAGAGATATTCAAGGAAAGCAGCAGGACAGGAAAGTTGTATTTTCAAGATACATATTTAAAATAAATAAATATTAATACACTTTTTCCTCTCTAAAGTAGAACAGCATATCTTTAACGGAGGCCTATTTTTTGGGGTTTGTAGGGCACACGTTTTATGAATGACAAGAACAGTTAGCCTCTTGGGGTTGTTACCCACAACTGTTTATAGCTGTTGAAGGCTCGAGGACAGCTGACGGCCGTGTGGGAAAAGCTTCACTAAAGCTTTTTACCCCCATCATCTAAATTCAATTTCACAGATATGGAGGCTTGAAGTTTTGCTCCACATCATGGATATGTTCTGTTGCATCTTTTGGTTCTTAATTATTCCCTTCCGA
The DNA here is from genome assembly GCA_018398805.1 of Hirundichthys speculiger. Lineage (NCBI taxonomy): Eukaryota > Metazoa > Chordata > Actinopteri > Beloniformes > Exocoetidae > Hirundichthys > Hirundichthys speculiger. The sequence continues at coordinate 988,408 of JAGFBZ010000849.1, read as the reverse complement.
ACAGTTGTTGATGTAATACCTCTCAAATGTCTGTGTGAGGAAAGCATGTCATTTTCCACTAGTTACTAATCAAATGCTTTACCATCCATTGGATTTATCGTAGAACATCTGAAAGCCGCCTGTGTGCAGCCGTTTGTTAGTCATAATAATGATGATAATCATGAAAAAAAAGATCCTGTGAGGTTTTATAATGGAAATCTTTCAAATTACAAAAACTCCTGAGTGGATTAAAAGGTTTATCTACACACAGGTGAATAATGATAATGCAGGTTCTGTAGAAGGAGCTGTCATAGCCTCCCCATGTGCTGAATGTGTTCAGTATTAGAACGGGAGAAAATCAGGATGTCGTCTAGGTCAGTGTTTCTCAACCAGGGTGCCGCAAAAACGCATCTGGCAGTATGCAAAATAAGCAAAATTAATAAATAAATAATGCAATATAATAAATAATTGTCTAAATGAATACTCAAATACTAAGGCAGTGGAATCTTTCATAATAAACGCAATGGACACACCAGTTAAGTAAATTCAGGCCCGACGACACATAGCCTATCTGAAGTTTGGGGTGCCTTCAGATTTTTCATGAATTTAAAGGGTGCCTCACCTGAAAAAAGGTTGAGAAACACTGGTCTAGGTGCACAAAGACAAATTTAGTGATAATATCTGCCAAAACATCATTGACTGAATTCTGGAAACCAGCAGGGGGATTGATCAAACCAAAAGGCAGGACTAGATACTCAGATTTTAACAGTCCTACAGGACATTATGTCCTCCACTCATCCCCTTCTCTCTGATTAGTATTTTCTTCGGTTGAGTTTAATGAAAATGGTGGCTCATTGGAGAAGTGGAGGACATTCAGGGGAGAGGGCAACAATTCTTAATAGTAACTCTTAGGTTTTAACCCGTTATTTATTAAATTTTTTAAAAATAATATTTTATTCTCAATGTTGTTTTTCCACATATACTGCCTCACTGTTTCAATGATCCGCTGTTTTACCTTTACCCATGCCTGCTCGCCTCTATGTTTCATTCTTGGTGTCATATAAGCAGTCGAGTAATTTTCTTTAATTTCATTCCCTTTCCTCTTTGTTTGATTTGTTTTTTACCTAATTAACAACCAAATGATTTATTAATGACAAGAAAAATCCCTTCTCCTTACAAAAACAGGCTTTTAATTAATCAAATAAAATTAATTATATAAACAAATACATTAATTGATAAATATCTTTATTTATTTATAAGTCAATTATCTTTTCTCTCGATATTCTAAGACAAATACACATCAAATATTCCTTAAAGAGGATAGTAATAAGATCAAAGCAGTCAATGCCCTCATTAGAAAACAGCAACTTCAAATAAAGTGGCTGGTAAGAAGATCAAATTTATAACATATGGATAGTCCACTTAAGATCTTTTATTATTTCATTTTTCAAGAGGGAGTCAGTCTAACTTGATACCAATGAGTAACACAGCTAAATTAAAGATGAAATAAAAAAGGAGCTAAACAGAAGATGAAATAGTGTTTTTTTTTTTTTTTTTTTTTACAGTTCCTGGAGGTAAGTCAATTTAAGAAAAATATCTTCAATGAAAGATAGTTGAGGAAAAAAAAAGACATCAAAATGAATAAACATCCAAATTCAATAAATAAATAAATAACTAAGGCAAGAGCTACTTACTTTGTACCATTTCTTTTGTCAGTTTCTTAGCCAAAACACATCTGGTGTTTCATCGAGAAACTTTTGGTGGACCAACTTCTCATGTAAGTAAGTAGGATAATGGCAGAGTTATGATAATGAAACGGACCAACTAAAACTTTTGCCATTTTAAAAACCATATACTGTACACTGTGCGTACAAAGCAGGATGCATTGTTCATGCTGTTCTAGTAGTTGCTGTTTGTGTGCGGGATGCAACCATATACGTGGTTATGCTATAGCACACCCAGAAGGAAATGACATGACTGCTGTAGTAGTGCACTGCATTATGGGAGACAGCAAGGTCGGCTGGTCAGCTCTTTGCTGGAAATTTTCCTGGAATAGGGGAAATCCGAGTACCTTGAAAATGGTATCCACTGGGTAGCAGTCGAAACCAGTCTTACCGCTGCGTTTGGGCCTTTTGCTTGTCATGTGGTTTTAAAGCACCACTTATTTGGAAGGCATCGAGGGTAAGGACAAAACGGGGAAGAATATTGACAAGCTGAACCTCACATGAAATTCCAGGCTATGTTCCTGTCAGTTTGGCAAAGTAACAGATCAACACTGACTGCGGGATGAGTGGTGATCCTCTCTATTTCTACTGGAATTACTGGAGGAGGCCTTCAGAGAAAGAAAGACTCATGTCTACAAAGCCACAGATGAGTTTGAGTTCCTCCCCCTTCCACGTGATATTCCTACAAGCAGTTGGGCTGCCTCTATTAGAAAACCATGTGCAGTTGTTTTCATATGACATATTGGTCCTGATTGTACACTTCCCACTAGCCGCTACCCACTAGCCGCTACCTGCAAATTTCAGGTTTAGGAACCTCCGCTAACCGCTAATGCTATCTTCCGCTCCCTAAAGCCGCTACCCGTTATGCGAACTCCCTTACTCGTGTGGTTTTCTGCTGCCAGAAGAAGTTTGGAGATCTGCTGGTGACAATTATGTGACTTTTTCCTCCCCTTCCTCTCTGGATTTGCCGTGCCGTTCTGAGTCTGTTAGGTAATGAAGGAAGGAGCTCCAAGCCAACTTTTAAATGTAAAAAGATATTTATTTATTTATTTAGAAGAAAAAGAGACTTAATAAAGACTTGCGCTACGTCTGGTATTTTCTGAGCCAATCATGAAGAAATCAGAGAACAAAAGAAAGAGCAGAGCTTTTATACTCTCATGGCCAGGAATATCTAAGTTGCAGTTGTGTTCAATCAAATTCCCTGTGACAGGTTCCCAGCTCTCATCTTCTCTAAACATGGACAGTACCGTCTTAAGTTTACAGTTGGGATTGATCAAACTTAACGAGACAGTTTCATGTTCACTCCTCTTAGTTGTCTTCTTTAAACATAAACAACATGCTGACAGAGTAGTACAAGAATTTCACACACCAACATGAACTCATTAACTCTACAGAATATGGTCTGAACTCAGTGACTCTGAGAAATGGTCAGACACCACACTCACATTGTAGATGTGCCAATGAGCGTGTCTTTTGCCCTTCCCGCAAACTCTGTATCTTTTTGACAAAATTGGTTTTTGCGAAAAGTGTAGTGTGCAATTTGAAATTACCTTTTGAAACTGGAATGCTCAAAAACAATAACAACAACAAAATAAATATATAATAAAAGGAACCTCAATTTCAACATAGAAATGAATCAATGTTTTAACATCATAAGTCTGTGAATACGACCCAATAAAGAGCAGGATTCACAATAATTTTAATTCAACAAGAGCAGTCCATGTATTAATCTGTTGTTGTTGTTGTTGTTAAGATGTTTGTCAACTGCTGTTTTGGCTGATGTCCTAGATACAGTTTTGCTCCTGAAATAATGTGTGCAGGCAAGATGCCGCCGACTGCAAAGATTTCTTAAAAGAGAACATTTAAATAAATAAATAAATAAAATATATATACAGTACAGGCCAAAAGTTTGGACACACCGTCTCATTCAATGCATTTTCTTTATTTTCATGACTATGGACATTGTAGATTCTCACTGAAGGCACCAAAACTATGAATGAACACGTGTGGAGTTATTTACTTAACAAAAAAAGGTGAAATGACTGAAAACATGTTTTATATTCTAGTTTCTTCAAAATAGCCACCCTTCGCTCTGATTACTGCTTTGCACACTCTTGGCATTCTCTCGATGAGCTTCAAGAGGTAGTCACCTGAAATGGTTTTCCAACAGTCTTGAAGGAGTTCCCAGAGGTGTTTAGCACTTGTTGGCCCCTTTGCCTTCACTCTGAGGTCCAGTTCACCCCAAACCATCTCGACTGGGTTCAGGTCCGGTGACTGTGGAGGCCAGGTCATCTGCCGCAGCACTCCATCACTCTCCTTCTTGGTCAAATAGCCGTTACACAGCCTGGAGGTGTGTTTGGGATCATTGTCCTGTTGAAAAATAAATGATCGTCCAACTAAATGCAAACCGGATGGCATGTTGCTGCAGGATGCTGTGGTAGCCATGCTGGTTCAGTGTGGCTTCAATTTTGAATAAATCCCAAACAGTGTCACCAGCAAAACACCCCCACATCATCACACCTCCTCCTCCATGCTTCACAGTGGGAACCAGGCATGTGGAATCCATCCGTTCACCTTTTCTGCATCTCACAAAGACACGGCGGTTGGAACCAAAGATCTCAAATTTGGACTCATCAGACCAAAGCACAGATTCCCACTGGTCTAATGTCCATTCCTTGTGTTTCTTGGCCCAAACAAATCTCTTCTGCTTGTTGCCTCTCCTTAGCAGTGGTTTCCTAGCAGCTATTTGACCATGAAGGCCTGATTCGCGCAGTCTCCTCTGAACAGTTGTTCTAGAGCTCTAGAACAACTGCTGCTGCTGCTAGAACTCTGTGTGGCATTCATCTGGTCTCTGATCTGAGCTGCTGTTAACCTGCGATTTCTGAGGCTGGTCACTCGGATGAACTTATCCTCAGAAGCAGAGGTGACTCTTGGTCTTCCTTTCCTGGGTTGGTCCTCATGTGTGCCAGTTTCGTTGTAGCACTTGATGGTTTTTGCGACTCCACTTGGGGACACATTTAAAGTTTTTGCAATTTTCCAGACTGACTGACCTGTAATGATGGCCACTCGTTTTTCTTTATTTAGCTGATTGGTTCTTGCCATAATATGAATTTTAACAGATGTCCAGTACGGCTGTCGACTGTGTATGAACCTGACTTCTGCACAACACAACTGATGGTCCCAACCCCCTTGATAAAGCAAGAAATTCTACTAATTAACCCTGATAAGACACACCTGTGAAGTGGAAACCATTTCAGGTGACTACCTCTTGAAGCTCATCGAGAGAATGCTAAGAGTGTGCAAAGCAGTAATCAGAGCGAAGGGTGGCTATTTTGAAGAAACTAGAATATAAAACATGTTTTCAGTCATTTCACCTTTTTTTGTTAAGTAAATAACTCCACACGTGTTCATTCATAGTTTTGGTGCCTTCAGTGAGAATCTACAATGTCCATAGTCATGAAAATAAAGAAAATGCATTGAATGAGAAGGTGTGTCCAAACTTTTGGCCTGTACTGTATATATATAAGTTGTTGACTGAACCTGCAATCTCAGTCTAGTTGGGTCAGAGATGAAAAAAAATGTCCTCATTCCCTTTCCCTGGAAACACTTTCTCTGGAGTTTGTTTCTCCATGTTCTGCTTGTAGGAAGGTTAGTTTTCTCTTTTATTTTGTATATTTTGCTCCTCTGCAGTTCAGGTGCTCCTGCAGAAAATCTTCAGCAAGATTAACCATTTTTTCTGACTTTACTTTCACTCACATAAACACATGACAGGCTCCAGTATCGGTTCTCTTTCAAGGACAATGCAGGTTTTTCTGTTTTTTTCTTTTTTTTTTTTGTGCTGCTAGAGGATGTTTTCACTGTGGCTGAGTCTAGGTTCCATGTTAATATTAAGAGAAATGCAGCTTTCTATAGATATTTTTTAGATTTGATTGATTTGTTCTTTCTTCACTTTGGCCATTAACTTTTAGGAGTCTCACATAAAGTCAATTAAAAGAACGTTTCACTTTAAAGATTTAACAGATCAGGACATTGAAGAAAATAATCCCTGCTCCTTACAAGATCTTAAATTTAGGTGAATACAACTTCAGATTAAAGAAAAGTGGCATATTACACTGTCATTACTTTTTCAACAAAAACTAAGCCAAAATGCAGTAGTGAAAATGGAACTCAACACAGTTTGCTCTTTCTTAATTTGTCTGGGCTTATTTGTGCCTGCATTTTTCTCTTTAGTAAGCGTTCTGTTCCTCTCATCTTTTCCTGCTTGTTGTTTGGTTTCTCCTGCTGGGTGGTCTTGCTTCATCTAACTGAATATTTGTTGAAACCTTTAGTCATAATAATATCACCACATAATTGCCTTCGTTATTTGTTGTGAGCAGGGAGATTTAATTTATTGAGACTGAGTGTCTGATTAAACTTCTGCGCTGCGTTCTGGCCATCACATTTGAAAATGAAAACTGTCTCACACTTTGCATGTGTTGGTGATGTAACGCCGGTCTGTTTTACTTAGCTTTGAGCTTGACACCCTCGTGGGATGTCACACAACAATTTAGCATATTGAATCCATTAAAGCAATGAAATATTCTTTCAGTCACAGAAGTGTAAACAAACATGCTTTTCCACAGAAACACAAAGTGACTACGGTGCAGCCATCAATGCTGCAGAGGTATTAGAGTCAGGAGTCAGAGGAATATTCAGTTTCTTTATATAAAACTATAATGTGAATTATGGATGCCACTTACTAATCTCAAAATAGTTCAGCTCATTCTCTAGACTGGTTGCTACCAGCGTAGCATTAAACTTTCATAGGTTATCTGTTTTGAACTATTTGGTTGTCCTCTTGGGTTTCTGACAACCTCAGCATGGCACCCATTTTGGATTTATTGGGAATGTTACACATCTATTTTCCAACCTGTTTGATAAGGGCGGGTAGTGCTACTTTGGATCAGATTTTTCCACTCTTCGTTTTTAAATTGAGGGCGGCATCCTTGTTTTACTGTGAAAATGTTGTACTGTTCTGCTCTTGCTAACATGAATCACCTAAACCAGTGAAGGAAGTCCATTTAAAGCTTTGATGGTGCTGTTACCTGCAGTCAATCTGAAGTTTTGGTTTGTGCCAGGTTGACTCATCACTTGATGGCTGCTTTTTGTTTTATAATATTTCCACAGTGGAAAAAAGAGAAAGGGGAACTTATTTACAATAATAACAAGTTCAGTCAGTCAAATCCAAGTAATAAAGACTTTAAATGCATTATTAAGAGGAAGGGATACTTGAGTTTTGCGTAGACTCTTATCAGTCCCCACTTATTAGGTTTATTAAGAGATATTGGAGGTGAGACACTTAACTTGACCCCACGTTCCATAAAATCAGAGCCTAAAAGTGGAAAAGTGAGAAGGAAGTGGGACTCTAAGAGCAGCAGCAAGTTTGATGGGTGAGAGACATCAGAAGGTGTTCTGGAGCCTTGGACTTCTCGTTCTGGAAGCTTTCTCATGTTTTGGTATTTAAACTTTCTTGTGTCCTGGAGGCTTAACTTCCTTGTGTGCTCTGGTCGGAAGTTTCTATTTATTTAGTCATTTTTAATTAGCACTGTGATGGACTGATGACCTACGGTCTACCTTGCCTGGGATAGAGAGCTGGAATAGGCTCCAGCAGATCCTTGTGGCCCTACATAGGACTAAACGGGTATCGATAATGGATGGATGTATTTTTTAAGTAAGGAAATTGTTTATTGCTTCTGCCTTCTGGCCTCCTTCATCTCAGATGTCTCTACAACAATCTTGACCAAAAAAAATAAATAGGTAGTCATACATGTCCACAGTTTGCATCTTCCTCTTATTTATTTACTTTTCTTTAAGCCTATCTCTTTAAGCCTATCTATGTTCACCTGCACAGTAAACTGCATACTTTAGCTGTATCACAGATGATTCATCAAGTTTTTATTGCTTGCTAATGGTCAAGATGTGAGGCTTTGAGAAAAGCTTCAGATGGGAGAGAGGACACTCATTGGCATTCCTCCTGCATCACCTTACTTCTGATTTCTCCCAGTGGCCAGCACCCAGTGTCTGCAGCCCTATGTTCCAGACCTGAGTGGGCTGTCTGCTGGTAATAAACAGCCAAACAACCAGGCCAGAGTTACAGAGTTGAGTTATAGCCTCACCAACCTGTTCTGTCCATCTCCCTCAAAGGTTAGGGGAAATCTTTGCTTTATGGTTAGAGTCACTTTGTTTTAAAACCCCTGCTGCTTCTGCTTTTCTCTGAGGTCTGAATGTCATTGGTCTTGTAGAAAAACAGGAACTGGAATTTGGCATTTAGCCCAGGGCCAATAAAAGATTAAACTCCAAACGAAAGCTGTAAAATTATGTCTCTTTCAGCATCCTGTCAAATGTTCCTCTGTCCATGGGGAGGAGTTTCTGACCCTGTTTCTTGTATTGCAGGTCCTCCCTCCGTCCCCTTTAGTGAGTAGATCACTGCCAATGGTCCTGCTGCTGCCATTACTGATACACATCCAGGCTACCAACAGGCCTCCTCTCCCTCCACCATTGCAGGGCAACCTTGGAAAGCTTGGCTCGATTCCAGAGAGGATCTGATCCTGCAGTCACAACAATCACGTCTTCACCGCTGGGTAACTATCTAGCATGCAAGTACGAAACTCCTGCTTTTGGATTGAGAGGTGCAGGGTTTTGAGATTATATACTACCAATATTGGAATATGTTTTTATGCCCCTCAGAGGTTTGAATCAAGACAACTGGACTTCTTTGTCTTTCTTCTTGAAGATGTTTCAACTTTCATCCAGAAGGATTTGTCAATTCAAACTGATTTGTGGGGAGTTTAGAGATTATAAACTGTGAAGTTACTTCTGTGAATTCTCAGTCTTTTGTCCACTGTAAATCAGTTACTTTATTTTGGTTAAATGAATGAAATGGTTGTGAAACCACCTGGATTGGAGATTCGAGGCCGGATTGTAGGTGTTTGACAAATGAAATCTGAACCCTTCTATAACACTGCTCAATTTCTGTTTTGGGTGTCTTGTCCTGAACCTGAACCAGTTTTTGTCTGAGGGTGGTGCTAGGTTTGGAGTGGACTGGTTTTGTTGTGTTTCTGACATTGTGTCTTTTGATGTTACTTTGCTTTTCACCTGGATAGCTTCATCTGAGGCAGTCAGGAAATGACTGGAACAATATGGAAAGACAGGACCAGTTTTACTCCAGAGCAGATCTGAACCCTACTGGATCTCTGCCTCTCCACCACCTACCTCAAGTGCAAAGACCAGTTTTACAGACAGAAATTGTTGCTAACATCTACATGGAGGAAGGTGAAAATAGAGCCCTGAACTCAAACAAGGGAACAACACAGCCAAATATGTGGGCGAAACCGGGGTCAAAATCCAAATCAAAGAAGTCATGGAACACATCAACTCAGTGGACAGCAACATGAATTTCACCAGAGAGGATGCAGAAAAGAAAAGGCTGCCATGTTTGGACTGTGGCGTGCATATCAAGGAGGAAGTCTGAACACTGAGGCTGAAGTTGGAAAACTACACACACAAACCAATATTTTTTTTCTCATTCACATCACCCACTAGAACACAAACTGTTCATCATCAGAACTTTATACCAATGAGCTGAGAATATTCCCACTAAGACTGCAGAACTAAAAAAGGAGCACAAGCACATCAAGACAGCACTTCAAATTTGCAGCTACCCAAACGAGGCCTTTGACAAGCCAGCCAAGAAGTCTGGAGAAAACACTCCGGCAACAAACAGATAAGAACGTGAAAGAGGTGCAAAAATGTCATTCTATGTGTGCCAGGAGTATTTGAGAAACTCAGAAGCATCCTCTCCAAACACAACATAACAGTTCATTTCAAAGCACCCTCACACAAAAACGGCTTTGCCCAAACAGAAACTGAGCGGCACTGTATAAGCAGTGCACAGACCTTTACATCGGAGAAACTAAGCAACAACAAACACAGGAGAAGGAGGTCACCTGCATCATAAGAATGAGGGATACTCTTTTAAAGACAATAATGTACACATTTTGGGCAGAGAAGACAGATGGTTTGAAAGAGGAGTAAAAGAAGCCATTTATGTCAAACGGGAAAACCAACATTAAATCAAGGAGGTGCATTCAGATTTCACTTGTCAAACACCTACAGTGCAGCCTTGAAATCTCCTACCCAGATGGTTTCACAACCATTTCCACCTTGATACATGTGACCAAAACCAGGTAAGTGATTTACAGTGGACAAAACACAGTAAACCCCAGAGGAACAATAGGAGTGCCACTGATTTACACATGACTTCACAGCTTATAAACTCAAAACTCCTCACCAGTCAGTTTAAACTGATAAAGTCTTCTGGATGGAAGTAGAAATGTCTTCCAAAAAAAAAAGAAAAAAAGAAGTCTAGTTGTCTTGATTTAAACCTTTGAGCATTACCATGACCTGGATGATCGAGAGTCTACACCAGGATATGTTTTTATGCTTGTATGTTACTTTTGAATTCACTCACGTGTGCAGTGTCCATGTACGTGAAGCCTTGGCTCCTGGCATGTAATTGTACGCCCTCACACTCACACAGATAAGAGTGCCAGGTGGCTCAAAGTGAATCTTTGATTTTGTGTTTTTAAGCTTATTGATTAGTTTGACTCTCTCTCCAGGTATCATACACTGAACCGGGTCGAATTCACATTACATCCAACAAGTCAGCATCACTTGATAGGGAGCTTCTGGGTGTTCTAAATAAGATTCTTAAAGCTCTACCAAAAACATAATCACATCAAATATGTTATGTAGAGTGTAAAAAGTGGCTCACAGTTTCAAACCCATAGATAATCATTACAATATATGACAAGGAGATTTCAGTGTCTTTTAGCTCATTCTTCTGGTTCCTTGACCTGAAACTTTAGTGGTGAAATCTTTGGGAGAGAATCACTGTCATTGCTCTCAGCAATGATGCTCTCACATGGAAGACCCAGGCAGTAAGGTGCAAAATCTAATGATTTGTAGGTAGTCATATAAATCAGGTTTTATATATATATATATATATATATATAGATATATATATAGATATATAGATATAGATATATATATGTTTCTCTCAAGGCCAAAGAGTTACTTTCTTTCAGACTTACTTCATCTCTTATAAATAGAGCTGATTGGAGTGTCCAATTCTGGGGGTGAGGTCGTATTAACTCTGCTGATTCATCAAAACAACCGCAAACTGCTCACTGGAAGCAAAACGGATTCGAGTTGAGCTGTAAAAGAGCAGATTTGCTGGTGATCAGGAACTTGTAATTCACCAGTAACTGTTTCACCTGTTTCTTGATACAGTCCAATGTATCAAGAAAAAAAAAATTTGGTATCTAGTCTGCTTTGGTAAATAGGCTCCCCCTCTCACCTGAGTGTCATAGCATTTCACCCTTTATACTACATTCAAAGGTAGATATATATATATATCTTTATTGTTATTTGCTTGCACCCAAGGTGCACAGTTCAAAGAAATACTTTTTTGGCTCAGGCTTGGCAGATTAATATAAGAATGGGTTAAAGGCAGGGATATATAGATATAGTATATAAATAGAAATAGAGTAAATAAAAGGTTATGCAATTAAACAGTTCGTACAGATAAAATGCAATTCCACATTCGGAGATTTGAGTGTCTTATTGACATTGGGAGGAAGCTGTTTTGGAACCTGGATGTTCTGCTGACAATATTCCTGACGTTTTGCCTGAGGGCATAAGGGTGAACCGTCTATGGTTTGGGTAAGAGGAGTCCTTTTTTATTCTGAGGTCTCTGGACAGGTAGTGGCTGTGGGCAGTGTCCTCTATTGCTGAGAGAGGAGTCCCAGTAGTTCTTGCAGTGGTCTTCACTAACCTTTGTGGGTCCTCCGGTCAGAGATGTTTGTGTTGTCATACCTGACAGAGATGTAAACAGTCAGTATGCTCTCCGCCGTGCCCCTGCATTAGGAAGTCAACAATGACCTCCACTTTTTTGTTGACGTTCAGTGAATATCAGTGAATTGTGAATGCAAGATAAGTCTGCATGATTCATTTAATAGTTCCCTTCTCAAATGTTGCCCTTTGAAAGGGACGCTTCCATAAATGCTTTTGAACAGGGTCAGCCCAAAGATTTGTATGGCACTGCCTTTCAGGCAATAACATATCATAGCATGTCCACAGTAAATACTGATTTCATTATTATCATTATTTCTAATATCAAAACAGAATAAGAGTGTTTGTTAACTGACCATGAAGCTTCTTCCTCCTGAGCCCCTGTCTGCACTGACTCCAGCTGTATTTGCTCTTTTTACAAGTTTCTCAGCTTGGCACATTAAGACTGAAGAAGTTGCTGAGTATGACTAAGATTAAAATAGATGTAACATTTCTTGTGCTGCATCTATTCATCTTCTCACTAATTTAAGGACATTAGCATCACTTACTTGGTTTTGAACTCCCAAAGCTAAAAATGTCTTCTTTTTTTCTTCTCTCTGCTCTGTTGATAAGAGTGAAAAACTTTCATTTTTGGAGCTGTTACTGACTGGGCTGTTCAAAGATGTTTTTTAGATGGATATTTCAAAAAAATAGCCACAGGCTACAGTTAGAAATATGTGTGGATAAATATTTGCATCAAGGTTGTGGGTTATGAGTTTTCTCCTTCAATAGAAGGAAAACAAAATTTGAATGCAGAATGTAGCAATAGACTTTAATGTGTCTTTAAAGCTTTAGAGCAAAGTTTAACTCAGTTTTTTTGGTAATCAGCAAAAATGAATACTCTTTTCTATCCATGTATGAATAGATAATATTCACATGATGTCACAACAAGCCTTTCACCATTTTCTGTATCAAGTGCCTGATTCATCAACATCGTATGCACGTAGTGTGTAGAAAGAGTGTTACTTATATTCAGCACTAAACTGAACGTTTTGAGGCTGAATATCGCCATTTAAGTCACTAAAATGCCTCATATATGCATTGTCCATAACGGGAAGACCAGTCTGGATTAATCAGTGAGACAAGGTTTTCACAGATTCCCTAAAATTCAAGTTTATTCAGTATCAAAGCCTGAAAACTTCAACAGACGTTGGTGACAAACATGGATTATGTGAATAAATCAGAAAGACTTTAGAATAATCCGTGGAATCAAAGTGTGCTCTCACCTTTTCATTGAAGGTAGGACTTAATAATTTCTTTCTAATAATTTCTTTGTCTATAATTTTGGTTCTCCATTTAATCTTTCTAATATCAAATTTGGAAAGATTAACATAGATGGACATCAGTGTCTAGCCTAGCCTAGCCTAGCCTAGCCTAGCCGACTTAATACGGTATTTCATTCTGCAAATTTTTTAATATGATGATGTGACCAACATTTGAAAGTGAAAGGATTTCATTTGGAAACCTGAAGATAGAGATTGGTAATATTACCATGAGTACCTTAGATGGACATTACTCATTTCTCCTGATGTTATGGATGATAGTGACTGTAGACTCAATTAAATATTTAGGTCCAGGCTAATTGTATTGAAAAAACACTTTTGGTGGAATTTAGAAATAACTGGCATGCTCAAATTGTGAAATAAATTTCAACAAACCATTCTGCAGCCAATGTCTTGCTGACCAAATGTAGCCATGTCTTTCACTCAGCTGCACACAAACTGATTGCAAGTCTCCAAAGACTTGTAGGTCTTGTAGGACTTGTAGATCCCCAAGGTTTAGGCACTTTTGTCATGAAAAATATAATTGTAGATCTCGGGGTACGACACATTGTGTATGTCCTTTGGATCGTGTTCCCATTGCTTTTTAGCCATCTATACAAGTAGATCAGGAGATTTAGATTGAATATCAAGTGTTTCCACATACCTCTGCTTTTTTCTTTTGTCTTCTGATGCAGTTTGGGTGTTATTCTCTGATGATTTTTGTCCATTTCTGATGACTAATGTTAGTAACTGTGACTACATTAGAATGAATGAATAAATGCATGCATGCATGAATGAATGAATAACTGGTGCTGTACTATGAAGGTGGACCTACAAAATGATGACACTGGGTTAAAGTACCCGGATGTGTGACGTCTATATAACTGCAAGTGGAGATGGTGATGGGAAGAGAGATGCAGTGATTTAAAAAGCTGGATGGAATTATTGAATATTTGTTTTATGTATTCACTGAAGGTATGTTAATTCCCTTAATTGCAAGCCTGGAATATCTTCATTTCATTCACATTTTTATGTAATCGTGACTTTTGTTCTCCTGTTGAATCTTTTCATAGATTTTACAAATAGTTAACCAATACTTTGCTTTACTTAAAATAATGCCATGTGATGTTTGTCGAAGCTGTTTTCATAAAAGACATTTTGTTAAGAATAAATTACCTCTGGTAGACTTGTGAAAGTCTTTGATTAACTTTTCGTCAAGACAAATGGGAAAAAAAGTCCAACTAAAAGAAAAGAAAAAAAAATTAAATACAAAAAACAAAAAAATTAGCTTCATCTCAGAAATGTACCTGTGGTTCATATCTGATAGTCAAGTGAAAATGATTCAGAAAAACATGTGAACGTGTCCTCAAAACAGTCTGAAACAGAAGGAAAGTAAAAGGAGAGATCCCTGGCTTCAGACGATCCACAGAGAGAACGTAAATGGGAAACTGTGAGCTATACTTTACATTTACATTCTTGATAATCACTGCATTACAAGTAAGTTTAAAAAATTAAAAAAAAACTACTGGTATGTGTCTCTAAAGTCACAGCAGTCAAATGTGATGCTTCATTGAAAGGAGCGTGAGGAAAACATTACCTGGAGACTAAGCTATTGCAGATGTTGGGATGTGACACCATTTGGTGCGATTGTTCATCCAGTTTGTTGGAGGCAGAATAAATGGACATTCTTGTATCTTAAAATCTGGAAAGTTTTTTTTTCTATATCTTTTTTCTTCTCTCATCTTTGGCCTTCTATAAACCGCAGCAGATTATTGTGTTCCACATACTGACTGGGCATTGATGTCTTTCTTGATGCCACCCTCCCCCCTCAGGCTGGGGACACCCAGCCATTATGAGGTCACACCAGCTTGTGACCTCATTGGTGTCTCAGCTGGGTCTTGCAATGTAGAAGGTGATGTGGGTTTCAGAGTTCTGTCCATGGACACTTAGACACATGACAGGGCTAGGGTCCATCAAACTTCTGGTTGTGGGACTACCCGCTGAGGCAATTTTTTTAATCAGTAATGATGACAGCTAATAGCTCTCAAGCAACACTTACGTTTTTTTTTTTTTTGAGCAAAAATCAAAAATGAATATGAAAAAGTTTAAAAGGGTGAGCGCATTACATTGTTTTCTCTCTCTAAATATTTTCTTTTCCACCTAATTTTTTCTGCTGTCTTGTGTTTTCATCCTTCCCTTTGCCAGAAAACCTTTTGAAAGGTTTCAGTGAACGAGGACCCCAACATTTTTCCATTCTTCTCATTGATGCACATTAACAGTAATATCTCCTGTGTTACTTCCACTCCTAACAATGTGCTTTTGATCAAATGACGGGCAAAGAGAAGTAATATATATTTTACATTTATCAATGAGTGGGCCATTCTCACCAGCTGTTTTCACTGCTACCCACAATGTCTTGCAACGTCAACAACAGTGGCAGATTATTAAGTAAAAGAACTTTTTCTAATATTGGAAGAACAAAGACATCATTAATCATTTAAATATTACACCTACGGTGGGTAAAATAAGTATTGGACATGCAACCATTTTTCACAGTAAATATATTTCTAAAGATGCTATTGACATGCTTCAAGTCTTCAACACTTATGTTACCCATTGTATGTAGTCAAAGTCAATGTCAATCTAATACACATGAAAGTCTTTCTATGTTCTTGCCTATTTCCTTTTATTTCCTCTTCTTCCTACACAAAGGGTAGGCTCATGTGATTTCAAAAAACAGATGCAAGCCTCTGCATCCTCTTGTTTTGTCTCCTGCCTTACCTTGGAGCTCTGCTGTGATGCATTTCCCACTCTTGTCCGCCTACATTTCGTTGTTGCAGGCACGTTGTTTGAGGCTTCTTTGCGTTTAAATAAATGGTCTTGGGTTTCTACTGTGTTGTGATTTTGGCATGCTTGACCCTCTGGAGCCAATTCAGTCACTGTCTCAGCCTGCCCTCAGGTAATATCCTCTGCCTTCCCTTATCTCTGACTCCAAATTACTGAGTTTCAGCCAAGTCTTCTCAGCAGAGCCCACAGAGGGAAGTGAGGGAACAAGGGGGGAGCTTGAGGTTGTAAAAGGTGCCTGTTGGATTGGAAAAAGTCAGAACGTTGACTGACGATATACAATGAAGTTGCATCAATTCAAGTCCAGCTCTGGCTCATAGCCTTAGGTTGGCTGGGAAATTGGTGCTGTGTACCATTTGCTCCCTTAAAATTGCCTTGGAGTTCCAGCCTTAAATGTTATATTTTCTTCCAGGATGCTTGAAAGGGATTTACTATGCAGACTTTATTCTCTTTTTTTTCATTCCTAATCTAAGGTTGTTATACAATAGGAAGAACAAGTGATTAATAGTTTTCAAGTGCAGTCTCTGATATTTTTATCATAAATCTCCATTTTTTTCCATTTTGACTTGTATGTTTATGTTACAGTGTTGTAATGTTTCTGCACTCCAGTGCCACAGAGCATCAATGAGCCAAGTGTGCATGAAAATGAGTGCATGTGGCATCATTGTGTTTCTCTGAGGTTTATCCCCTCCAAAGCTTCCAGATCATAATTCCTCTATGACTACGCTGATTCCTACTTATTACAACATAGCCTCCCTGTATAAAATGTTCTACTTTATATAAGCTGTGGGTTAATAAATCAAAAATGTGTCAGCATCACACTAGTGCTTTTAGGTTTTCAAAGCTCTCACATGACCACGAATGGAGTCTGGTATTAATGTCAGTGTGGGTCTTTGTTAATCTGCGTTCAAGGCAGATTAGCCTGTTTTCCCGCCCTGAATCTCCCTGAGTGTGCCACATTGTCAGAGACCCACCGTAGTGTCTTCTGGGAGCATCGTTCTCCTTTTTGTGTCTCTCCTCCTTTTTCTTTCCTTCGACCTTGTAATTCCACTTCTCCACTCCTTTGTCACAGCTGGATCTACTTATCTCCTCCGCCACCCTCTTTCAGTTCCTTTTTCCTCATTCATCTCTGGAGGGGCCAGTATGTTGTGATGAGCCCGGGGCTGCCATGCACATGTGTGGTCCTCCAGAGGCTCCTGGTGCAGAGGAGTAGACCTGAGGATGAGCAATTGTGGCACTCCCCTACCATCCTCTAGCCTTCTCACTAGCCTCCCTTTTGCTGTCACTTCTCCCACTCCTCCTCTTCACTCCTTTATTTCCCATTTCCCACAGCATGTTTCTCCCCCTCACTTTCTTTGCCTGTCACCTCTGAGAATGATGGGAATGATGCTCAGGGAGTGGGGGTGGTGGAGAAACAGGGATACAGAATTAGCTTTTCCATTTTTTTTCTTAGATGTGTGCATGTGCTGATGTCTCCTGTTGAATTGTAGAAGGGAAATGGATGGTTGTTCTTCTTTACACCAGTGCTGGAATATGTGGGTGGCATAAAAGGGTGTTGTTTATGTTTGCTTGCAAATCAGTTTCCATATCAGAAAATTAGAATTTATCGTCATTTCCACTCATGCATCTGTGTCCTGAAATTTTCCAGAGATGTTTAAGAGGACTTGAATGCAAGAACACAAATATCTGCTGCACTCGCTCTAGACTTCTTCCAAAGGTTTTTAAGCCAGCTCCCTTCTAAATTCTCAGGAAGATTGCAGAGTAAGATAATGTGTGAATGTAGCAGTTAATCTTCCTGAGCATTTACTGCGAGCTGGTAAGAGTTGCTGCTTCACACTGTTTTTCTGCTGACCTGTATGCTGTTTTCAACTTGCTCATTGCGTTTCTGGATGAGTTCAGATGCACGTGGCATTGATATAAACACAAAGAAAATACTCAAGAAGCCTGCTCTGCCATTCTTAATGTGCTGAAAACTAAGCACGACCGTTTCCACAGAATCCTCTTTTGCATGCTGTCCTGCCTCCAGTGATCTCCAGACAGACACCCTCCCCTCTCACATTTCCAGCTGTGAGTGCACAACTATGGCATGAAACCTCCTGCTGTGAAGTGGATGTGTCAGGTCTGAACAGTAACTGTGGAAAAAACTGCGTCCACACATTCTGTGGAGTTCATGTGTGAAAACGGCTTACGTGCGTTAACAGGGTGAATGGTGAGGGTGAGGCGTGGGTCGGTCCGGTGCAAAGGTGGTGCTGTGCAAGTGTTACTTACAGAACGCATGTCAAGCAAGGACGCAGATGGCACTGGGGACCTGGGACCCCCAGATTTATATTGATCCCTAGCTGCCCCCCCCCGCACACACACACACACACACACCGTTTGTATGTAAGGCACCAAACATAGGTAGAACTAGAAAATCACTCGGAGAGCTCGACCGAGCAGCTCGTCTTGGCTCATCCCAAAATGATAAAGAATCCTTTTAAAAACTCCTGGATCCAGAAAGTGATCCAGCACAGCTGATACATTTGATAGCATCGGTGTTTCTGCTACAACTAATGATGCGTTCAGCTGTACTCGTAAATTAGAAGTTTGAAGTCGGAAAAGCATTGAAAGCATCTACCAGGGGTTTTTGTTTCATTTCATTAACTGTTCATTTTTGTTTTTGCTTTTTTTTTAAATTCCATGTTCCATGAAGTCTCAGTTTTTAAACCGGGAACTGCTCAGTTCTGAGGTTGTTCGGAGCTCGAAGTTCCGATTTTCAATGTAACTGTAACGCACCATTTGCGGTAACCATGGTGATCATAAACAACTGTCTAATGACTGAGCTGGTGATCTTTCAGCCACATTAAGCCAGAGAAGAGGGAGGAGAAAAATCACAGATTTTATTTCAAGAACAAAAAAATATCCTTTGCCTGTTTTCCCAGGTGTGAAAAATGCTTGTTTTGTAATATTGAGTAGTGAGTCATTTGAACTTACCTGAAGTAGGCTAAATGTAAAATAACAGCATTCTCGACTGTAGGTGTATATCTTTTAATGTTGTTATTTTTATGATGGTATTTTAGTAAGCAATAATTTTTAACTGAAATGATGAGATTGACGAGTTCAGCCCACTATTTGGCTGAACTCGTCTCTGAGGAGGACGACCGAACGCCTCACAACAGGTGAAGCAGGCGCTCCCGATCTAGGGTGACCCCACAGATTGCCAGTCCTTAGAGGGCTCTTGTCGCCACGGTAGCCTTGGAGGCCACACCACCTCCGACCCCCATCCCAGTGCGTGTCCCGGAGCGCGCATCCCCCTCTGCCCCCGGCCCGATCACGAGTGCGGCCCTGGAGACTATTCTGGCGATAAAGGAGGGGGTCAAGTCCTTTTATGAACTCTACCACCGGCTCACATTGGCCATACTGGAAACCACTGATGTGAGTCGGTGGATATTCGTGTACGACCTCCTCCTTAAGACCCTGACCGCTAAGTCCCCAGCTCCTTACCCTGCCGCCCATCAGGTCATGCCACCACAACCTGATCAGGGCCAGGGAGGAGTTGGTGGCATTAAAATCGGTGTCTCAGGGGGACCCTGGTGCCCCTTCGTCCCCCATCTCCGAGGTGGTCGAAGCACTTCACCTCCCCTCCGAGGTGGTCGATACAAGCTCGTCTTCCCGTGTTTCCGAGGCAGTCGAGGCGCCTCACCTCATCCTCGAGGCGGCCGACGCGCCTTCACCTTCCCGTGTCTCCGAGGCGGCCGACGCGCCTTCAAGTTCCCGTGTCTCCGAGGCGGCCGACGCGCTTTCATGTGTTTTCGAGGCAGTCGACGCGCCTTCGCCTTGCCGCGTCTCCGAGGCGGTCGACGCGCCTTCACGTGTTTTCGAGGCGGTCGACGCGCCTTCACGTGTTTTCGAGGTGGTCGACGCGCCTTCACGTGTTTTCGAGGCGGTCGACGCGCCTTCACGTGTTTTCGAGGTGGTCGACGCGCCTTCACGTGTTTTCGAGGCGGTCGACGCGCCTTCACGTGTTTTTGAGGTGGTCGACGCACCTCCCCTTGCTCTCGAGGTGGTCGACGCGCGCTCTCCTTCCTGTGTCTCCAAGGTGGTCGACACACCTTCCTTCGTCCTCAAGGTGGTCGACGCACCCTCGCCCAAGTCCCTTCCCTTGCCCCTGCAGCAGGAGCTGCAGGCGGCCGCGACTCCTCCTGGGCCCCTGCAACTCCTGCTACAGGGGCCCAGGAGGAGCCCTTCTGTTTCCTTCTGTAATCTCTGTTTCAGTGGAGATTATGAAGAATTTTTTTTTAACGTAACCTATTAAAACTTACGGTGCCCTTTGAAAAAGCTTCTTAAAACCTTAAACATTATTCAAAACCAGCCTCCTAAAACCTCACGAGGCAGAGGAAACATTTCATCTGTCAAAGATATGAATAGAAATTGTTCAGTAGTTGGTGAAATTACAGCCTTTTTGAAATGAAAAAAACTTTATTGATCCCTGAAGGGATATTCAACAATTTTGGGAGAGTAGCAGGAGGTGGTGGACCCAGGCGTCCACTTTATGTCTGAACTCAGATCCTGAGTCATAAAACTTTATCTCTATCCCCTATTGATTTTGAGAATTGTTTTGAATCAAAGCAGTCAGAATAGTTTTGTATCCTGATCTGAGAAATCGGAGTGAAATCAAATTCTCCGATAGACAGATTTACAGCTCTCAGAATTTAGCAGTCAGAGCTAATAGTATAATTATTTCCAGTCATTGTCTCAGAGTAGGCGAGCTATCACTTGTACAGTATTTTTGCAGTTGGTATGCTTTCATTTAAATGTGGCAGGCTGTTGTGAACATTTCTCATTGAGTCAACTGAAACCAATGCACCAAGCTGCTGATTTTAGCAAAAATATGAGTGGACAACCAACATAAAGAACAAAACAAACTGATATTCATACAGGAATCAAGCAGTAATATGTCATTTTTCATTTCCTAAAAGTCTATTTTAACATTTTGAACTATAAAATATAAATTTAGGATTTGACAAAAATATGCATTCATTAAAGAAGGCTTTTACAATCTAGTGGCTTCAAGCTGAGGTTTTACCCCCTAATCTGCATGCATTCATCATCATCACCACCACCACCACCACCACCACCATTATCGTCATTATCATCATCATCACCATCACCATCATCATCATCATCAAGTTAAGTAAATTCAATACACTCCTGTTAATATACACAATGTGTCAATATGCACTATGGATGTGTGCATATATGTTATGCCCCTCTGTGTTTTTGCTGGCTGCCACAGCAGTGCAGGGGTCTGGATCCAGTTGCTTCATTAACTGCACCTGTGAGACTGGAGATGAAGGTTGTCTCATGTGAAAGACAACCTTGTCATTCTCGCTGCTACTTGGCTGTTGGTGCCTGTGTTTGCGGCCTTTTCGATTAGCGATTTTTCATTAAAACCCTTTGCGGCCGTACGAGCCAGGTCGTAACTGTATATGCATATGTAAATGCATACGTAAATGTGACAGGCTGTGCGTGTGTAAACTTTCATTCACATCAGCAGGCAGTCATTCAGATAACATTAATAGGATCTGACATTTCCTTCGCTGCAGACAGATGCTTGCACCAGCTTTCTTGGAACATTTCTCTTCCCCTCTGTACTCGAACCAAATTGCACTTCATCTCAGTATGAAGCTATTTCCTCCCACTTATCCTGCCTGACCACTGGAAAGCCGGTTCCCACTGTTAATTTGATTTCTGATTGTTATTATAAGGAAGCATGATTAGGACAGTAAAAGTTACGTTAAAGACTTGCTTTATCCTGTATTCAGGTCAGTTAGATTAAAGTACTCTCCCTCACCCTGGCAATGATATGGCCATAATTGCAGATATTACCATATGTGTGCTGTTAATAAAGTTTCTTATTTAGTAAGATGTTTTTCTATATGTTTTGGTGTTTAAAAAAAAAGAAAAAAGAAAAAAATATATATATATGCAATACCTGTCTATATCGTCTGGAAAATGAAAAACAATATGACATAAACTGGGAGCATAATGTAACATACAGTTACAAAAAAAAAACAAGTATATTTATATGATGGCAAAGAACATAAGGCCATAATGTAGCTTAGCAAGTAAGTAACATTTAAATAGATGTGGATATTATTTATACATGAGCAGGATGTTACATGGATGTCACTGAGGGCCACAGTGAGGAAATGTGATTATCATTTATGCATAAGTACCATTATTGTTGGGAATAGTGTGCTAAGGAAAGTTATAACATCACTATTTCAAAGCAGCTGAAGCAGATGGAGTTTTCTTTCTCACAAATTCACAAGTGTATGTGGATGAAGTAAATGAATGGTTTGCCGTTATGGTGGAAAATAACATGTTTGAAGTATGATAGCGTACTTAGGACAAACTATGCACTTACTGGAAGTCTGAAATTTATCATGATATTGTTTTACTGTTTTTGTCCTTGTTTTTCTGTACCTCGTCTGGCAGTTATTTTGGAGAATAGGACCTACATAATAAAAGTAGCTCCTCATAAAATTTCTTGATCTTCTTTGGGTCTATGAGTTGTCAGAAACACTACTGAGACATTTGTGTCTAAACTTAAACAATAGCTTATGGCTCATAGACTCTTCCGCCAATTAAGCAACAGTATTAGGTTTGTGAAACAAAACAACATATGCATAAGTTCAAGTGGCAAAGCTCTTTAGCAAATTCGGTAATGAGGATGTGAACAAATTAAAACGGCAGGTATGTAGGAGGGAGATCAGGATGAAGGGATGGACAACCAAAACATCACACAGGTCTGAAGCAACCACTGTTTTATTTTTTGTGTATAGCCAACATTTGGCTTTGGATTGAACAGGGACAAAACTGTTTCAGAGTAGTCCAAACCTCAGCAAGAAATCTATAACTTGTGAACAGAAAACAGCTCTCGTGTAGTCAAAGGGGCAACTATCCACATCAAAGTGAAGGTTATTGATTTGCTGCCATTCTGCCATGCTTTTATCTGTGCTGACGCCAATCCAACAAAATATCAGATGAAATTACTTCAACTCAGTCTGCAGAAGGTTCCTCTGCACATGGAACAACACTCTTATTCAAGAAAAAAAGTGCTTTGATGCAGAACTTCTCTTGATTGACTGGCAGACAAAAATCTGGTCTCTGGAAACACAAAGGTCTACAAGGTGCTCTGTCACAACTTCTGCATGTCCCAGTTCTTTAAAAGTTTCAAGAAGTGTGGCTAATCATTTCGTCGTTTAGTTTCTTGTCAAGACACTTCACACCTCTTTACTCCCACACACATTTGCCTGCTATGGCATACCCACATTAAATATATACTTTTTTTCAGAATGAGATGTTGATGGGCGCTTTTAATAATGATCTGAACCGCTCCGCAGCAAAAACAAGCACTTTCACTTTTATTACATTTAAACTGTTAAATGGTTTCACAATTTGTCTGTATTACTCATCAGCTGGGTTCCCATCCCATGAAGTAAATTTACAGTTAATACTGCAGTGAAATGATGCTTCATAGTAAATGTGCATCATTACATCAGGCTTGTTTTTGTTACCTAGTTTGGAGTGAATAAACTAGACTGCTGGGTGTTGTCAGCAGGCAGCAGTGTACGCTATGTGCATGAAAAAAACAGCAAATGAATCACTAAAAGAAAATAGGAAGAGGAAATCAAAACATATCTTTCCCACATATGAGATAAAAATGGGGAGAGGTCTTAAGGAATTCTTTTCAAATTGTGTTTAATCTTTGATATCAAATGGTTTTGTGATCTAATCCATGGTCACAGTGCTTTGATCTGATGAGTGTAGATCTCTGCTGCTTCATTATTCATCTCAGTTATGGACCTCAGGTTTTGGTCTCCACTAACAAACTCTATAAATGAGTAAAACCATGCTTTCATATTATTGAGTGTTACTTTTACTCAAGACAAAGATTATATGGCCTAGTTTGATGTGGTAAATTTGATTTAATAGGACCTGTCATTGCTATCACCGTACTGACAAGAATGAATTATTGCATTCCATAATTTACCCAAGTAGCAGATGTGGAGGCCTCAGACATGGTGCTCTGGCTGTCGTGCAGGAGAGACCATTATCGCGTGTGCTGTGTGAAACAGAGTGGAGGTGACTGAGAAGTAGCTGCATGGTGTGTCTGTTTGTGATGCTGTCACTCTGATGTGCTGTGAGCCATTAGTGGAGCTATGAAACAGGAGCTCAGAGGGAGAACTCATTGATTCTGTTTGCTTCTGTTGCAACTGCTCCTGTTGCAACCTTTAAAAAAATAAACAACACACAGTACAGTTTGAACTATGGCATGTGTCATGTTGTGTACATGATTGTGCAGCGATGGCGTGCATCAGCCTTCACTTAGGATTCTGTATACTTTTTCACAACTTTGGTGTTAATCCTAGAGTGCTGTAACCGACAGGGTGAGGGACCTAAGGTCTTTACTTTGGTATCCATGGGTCCTAACCGTAGCACCGAATCACCCTTCATTAGAGGGAAGTTAATCCCTGCTTATAGTGGTGGACGCGTACTTTGAGGAAAACCAACTCTGCAATCCCTCTGCTGGAGGATGGGATCTGTTTGTAGCATTAAGAGCAAATCAGTTGTTTTAGCTATAGTTAGCAAGGAAAACTGACATATTTTTTAAAGTATTGTAAAATATGCATTTTTAATCTAAGACTAAAAGGGATACCTGGAAAACCTCATGCTACACACATACACATACAATGATAAGATAAAGCACACATGCAAATGTCACACATGGCCATTAGGGGTGAAAAAATCCATCGATACACATCGATACATTTAGTAATGAATAATCCAATTGCATTGATCAGAAATGTAAACATCGATCTCATAGCAAAATGGGTAATAATTTGTAAAACACGCCTTTACTTTGAAATTCCTCCTGGCACTCCTCTTTTCGCCAGGGTGAGCACACCTCCAAGCAAAGTGCAAGTGGTGCCATGGAAAGTTGCCACGAAAGTATCAGCAAAGAGATAATCTCTCCCAGAGGAAATACATCAGCTGTCTGGAAATATTTTGGATTTTGGATAAAAGACAGGTCAACCGACAAGTCGCAAGCTGTGTGTAAACAATGCCACTTAGAGCTAAAATATTCAGGTAACACCATAACCCTTGCCGTGCACCTCAAGAAAAAACATGACATTGACCCCCATGCTAGCGGCATCTACAAAAATAATATAGAAACATCATTAGCAGTCATGACCAGCTACTTCCCACAAAAACTAAACCACAACTCAAAAAGAGCAACAGACATTACTGCTGCAATTTCATATTCCATATGCAAAGACACGAGGCCTTGCAGTGTTGTAGAGAACGAAGGTTTTCGTTAGCTGCTACTAACTTTGGAGCTGAGATATTCAGTCCCATCCAGACCGCACTTCAGTGAGACTTGTATACCACGTTTGTACAGAAAAGTTAAAAGATGAGGTTAAAGGTGAATTAGCAAATGCAGAGCGTGTCGTTATAACAACAGACGGGTGGACATTGTGTACAGTGGAAGCGCATGTGACGGTTATGTGTCATTTTATTGACAACGCATGGGAAATGAAAAATTGAAAATATTAAATACTACAAATGAATATATATTATTTATAATATAGTATATATTGTAAACATATATAATAAAATAATTAAATAAATAGACTTTGTGTTAAAGGTTTTCCATTTTACTTTTATATATTGTGAAAGTTTTAAACCTCCCCATATCTGACAGTGGTCCGTCATTGTCAGTTTTGTTAGAAAAAAAAAGTTTCATATGTTTGGTTGATCTCAGAAATAAAAATGTCAAATGATATTTTATTGTGATTTGGCATGAATTTAATTGTTTGTGTAGCAGCATGTGATACCTGATATGGATCGCTGGCTCCTGATTTCAGTTGTAATAAAAATCGGATCAGATTGTGATAGATTTTTGGATTTCAGCAAATATCAAATCGTTGTGCAGAGAACCAATTTGATATCATATCATGATTAACCCTGCAATTTACACCCCTAATAACCACAGGGACTGTGATGTAAACATCAAAAGAAAAAGCTAGTTTGATTGATAGATTCATTGATATTTTGTATCCTGAGAAGTGTTATTCATTGTTACATCTCGCAAAACCTTTGATTGGTTGGTGAATGCTCTTGTCATGGTACAAATCCAAATTCTCATTCATCTTCATCACTTCTGCGTGTGTGAGATGGGGATTCTTTTGTTATCTCTGTTTGCTAGCAATGCATGGTCAAACAGGTCCCAAAGTAACAGGACATGAACAGAGAGGAGAAAAGATCATTATGTCAATATTTAATGTCTTTGAATCTGCTGATGCTATATGTGTTGCTCCAGGCTTGAAAGGTAAAAGCAGGTATATGTTGCATCAGGTCACAATATTAAAGAAGATGCTCGTGAAACGCTTTTCATGCAAGTGTCCTTACTCGCTGAGTTTGATGAGTGTGAAAAAATATAATCAGCACAATCTGAACATGTTTACATCTCATTGAGGAAGTTTATAAAAAAGCAAAAAAAAAAAAATCAAGTTTCTCCTCAGCACACAGGTATAAAGTACATCCTCTGTGATTACTAAGTCATTATATATTACCTGATTTAAAAAGAACGACAAAAAAAAACTCAGATTTATGTTATGCCCTGTTATCATTTGACTAACAAAACTAAGAGAAAATGCAGAGCTATTTTGTCATAAACCAACTGCACTGTTACTGCTTTCAGTTATTTGGGGGTAAGTATCTGGTGGTGCTAGATCAATGCACTTGATCAGCAAGTGTGACCATTGAATGACCATCAAAAGTGAGTCAGTCTTCCCTGACCATGTTAAATGGTCAGAATCTAGCTGAGTTAGGGTTAAAACCATACATAATTTACATTGAAAACCACACTGCAAAACATACTTTGAAGAATTAGGTACCTTGAAGTAAAATAGCCTTTTAAGCCAAGTAAAAATGTGCCACCAGAATTTACTTCTAGCCATGAAGGATAACATGACACACACCGCCTCACAGGCTATCTACTTCAAGAAGTCCTGTGCTGACACTGTTTATGGCAGCACAACTTATGTGACTCTGTGAAATTGAACAAACCCGTTAATAAAATTCCCAGGAGTGTGCTGAAGTTGACAAGCATGTGTTTGTATGTGTTTCACAGCTGGCTATTTGAGACTTTCATCTAAAACACTGCACATCTAATGAATGTAATGTCCCAGTTACTTTACATTTGAATGAACTTCTAAACTGGATGTTCATCATCTACTCCCAGAGGTGAACTTTCTACCCTGAATCCACAGCTCAACTGAATTTCACCATGGCTTCCTGTGTCACGGTGGGGTCGGAGGAGCAGATGGTATGGGTGGCCGTGATTGAGTATTCTGTCACAGCACCTACAGTCACGACCTCTGACAGACTCCTCTGTTGGTGTGAATAATGTACACAGTGTGACTGAGTGATGTGTGGTGCAATAATGCCAGGCAGAATAGCATAACCAGGAAACCCAGTGATGGAAAATTTCTTAACCGACCCCCCCCCACCCACACACACACACACACACACACACCTACCAGGTGAGACAGTATTTAACTTGCATCTGTAATTGCAGGCCCTTTAAAATGCGCTGCTGTTTAAAAATAAACTGATTTGCTTTCCTCTTCTATCTGAAAGTTTTAAGTAGGTTTGGAAAATTCTCTGCTTATGTGCATCGGATCAAAAAAAATTATGTTTAGGGCTAAGAAACAGACAGAACAGATGCTAAGCATAATTAAATATGTTCACAGTGTGAAAAAAAAACAACGCTTTCAACTTTTTTGTCTTGCCTTACTGTGTAAGAATCTTTTTATGGTCTTCTTCCATAATGTCCATTGTACACATCTTAGTGTTTATGTTGTTACACTTTTTACTCTTTTACAATATTAATCTCTGGTACCTCTTAAATCACTTTGGACCCAACATAACTCCAAAAACCAGCAATTATTTCAGAGCAACAAAAATCACAAGAAAAAGCTCTTTCTGGAAAACATGTGCATTTGGATCAAGTGTTTTTTAACTGGGCGAATTTGTGGAGACTTGCTGATGTGCAGAACTAATGGCTCGTGACGGCACACGACTCTGTGCCTGTCCGACACATCAACAGTGATTACATTCAACATTTCCTGTTAATGTTGTAATTTGCCCTGTAATGTCCTGACTCTAGCACCTCAAACCCTTTGATGCATGTTTGTGCAGGAATGAGATTCAGAATATGAAAGTGAACGGTATAATGAACCACAAGAGCAAAGACTACAGCTGGACATCTCTATACAGTAAATACCGTACTCATTACCTGCTGCGTTGTAAAGGCTGATTTATACTTCTTCGTATCACTTGATCCACAGAACCGCAGACATCTCAAGCCGTCTGTGACCAGCTCACCGATGGATGACATCCCCAGTTTTTAACTATTGACCCTACGGATAGCGCCCACCTCTGATTGGTCCGCTAGCTACATTATTTCCGGAATCACTATTCCGGTTTCCCAACGAAACAAGAGGACCATATTTAATATTTAATGTCCAAGGTGCATCTCTTTGTCCATTTCCCTCAGAGTTCAAACAAGAGTTGAATATTTTGAGTTTGTGGTGATCTGCGGTCGGATGTCGACTTACTGTCTGCAGGGGGCGGATCGGTCCTCTTGCGGCTGGTGGAGACCTGCTGCCGCGGACATGGACGGTGTCGCTGGAGGCCGGTTCGGGAAAGCTAAGCTAAGCTAAGTAGCCCTGAACTGCTACCCGCGGCAACCACCCCACTGGATCCGGGCTGCAGCGTCGCGGAGCCGGGACAGGAGACCCCAACGTAGCGGCGGCGGCATGCTGCCCCCGTCCAGCTGTCTACACGCCGGATGGGTCAGCTGATCTGGCAGGGGCCGTCTGGTGACCTGGTGGGGCCCAGCACCGCTGGGGGAGATGACAACGGCCTGGTCCGGTCCGCATGATGAACCGGGCTCTGGGTCGGCTCAGTCGCTCCCCGGACTGAATGGAGCTCGGTCTTCCCAGGGGAGATGGTCTGGTTCATCGGTGTTTCCTCCTCTGACCTGGAGATATCTCACTTGTCATCGTTTTGGAGATATACTGGTTCTAACGGCTGTTAACTGTTTTAACGACTGCTAACGGCGGTTACCAGGAGTTAGCACTCGGACCACGGGACCGGGCATGAAAAGGAGCGCTGGACACTAGCAGCTCCCCTAGTACACCAGATTTCTCCTGGTGTACTGAAACTTGAATTTCCCCCTTGGGGGATTAATAAAGTATTTTGAATTTTGAATTTGAATTTGAATATTTGCCCGCCCTCTGCCTCCGACTCCTTCAGTGAACCTACATGCCACATTTGCACCCGTCCCCTCTTTCGATCTCATCTCATCCTTTGCAACAAAAGTAATTTCTGCTTAATGCTGATCAGCTCCAGCTTCATCACAAGTTTCTCTCTGCCTGCTGCCATTCTTCACTGCGTGTGTCTTTGTGCGGCAGCCGGGGTGTAAATAACAGAGATAGTGTAGAAGAAGCTAATGTTGCTGTTGTAGGCTGTTGTTGTAGGCCCTCTATTGTTCTGGTGGTGAATTGCTTTGCAACGCTCACCAAGCAACAGAGAACTCCGAAAGGGCCACGTCTCTGTCAATATGACTGCGTGAGTTACGTAGGACGAAGTCGTAGAAGTATAATATCGTAGACATGCACAAAAGTGGGAGAATAAAGCGTAGGACTCAGCAACTATGATCACCGTATCTGCAAAAAAATGCACACAAGGCAGTTGCCACTGCCACTTGCAGCTCATGGGTTTCTGGAGCTAAAAGCTGCATTCACGTTCAGCTTTGTCTTCCTGTAAATCAAGTGGTGTCCTGGGTCTTGTTCTTACAGCAGTTCTCTGAGTTATTAACTCAGTTTTGCTTACTTATCAAGGAATTAGGAAGAATCAAGTCTTTTTGCTGTGGTATGTTGCCCACCTGGTCCTTATTCAGAATTTCTCCCTGAAATTTTTTTTTTTTTATTATTATTTCGTACAGTGTACAAAATAGAGTTACCATAGTGGGGAACTTTAACATTCACATAAATGTTGGAAATGTTTGTTGAATGTTGCTTTTAGTTCCACATTAGATTCAACTGGCTTGTTACGAGGGTGCTCTGGCCAAGTTTAAGGAACTATTTAAGGAAATAGTTCCTTGTTAATTTCGTCCTTGTTGTATGCTGATGAAATAAAATATAGTGACTTTCCACATTACCTGTGCACAGTTTGACAGTTCTATGGACTTATTGCATTCAACACTTTGACAGTGTCATCTCTGATTTGAATTATCAGTAGCCATTAATTGGATTACACATGAAACACAGTGAACTTGACTGCAATACAATTTAGACTTTATTGGATTATATTTAACATTTTAGACTTAGAATGTTTTTGTTTAAAGTGGCTTGGGAATAACTTTGTTGTGAAATGGTGCGATATAAATTGTAAGTGAATTAATTCATCATAATTGATTGACATGGTCACATTAAACATTAATTAAAAAAAGAACTTTAAGAACATTTTCGCATTGAATTTAATGACTGTTTTTTTTTATATATATATCAAATTGGTTCATTTTGAGGTGAAGATTGGAGTATATCTTTGTAGAAGCCAGATTTTAAAAAGATTACTTTAGAAAATAAGGTTCTGCTATGAATTTTATGAATTTATCAACTAGAAATGTTTTCATCTACAGTGCTTATTTATATACAACATTCTGTTTCTAAAATATGTTTGTCTTTGAGGTTTCAAATATTTTTTATCCAAAGAAAATATGTAAAATTTAACATTTCAATACTGGAACCATTTTTATTGTGCTGTTTTCTGTGAAACTCAATAAGTGGCCTTGAAGTTGCAAAGAAGTCTGCAGACATTTGTTATAATGCTTTAGAGCAAGGGTTGCCTGGACATCTTTAATCGTTTTTGAACAGTTTAATACTTTATTATCAGTTGAGAAAAGAAAAGTCAGATAAAAATCATAACAAAATAGCCTTATAGATATCTGACTCATAGATATCTAACAGAGCCTCATAGATATCTGTCCCCAGAAGCAGAACGATATGGATGAAACCCTGAAATTGCTTAAAATCCACAGACAATTTATACATTTGAAACAGCTCTAAGTGGCTGTAAATTGATAGCTATAGATTAATCAGGAAAATGAGAAATGATCAAAGTAAGAAACCCTAAAAGTTTAACTTAACTAACAGTTGGATTTAAAGCAGGTCATCATAACTAGTATTTATTGCTCCTGGACATTTCATGCCATTAAACACAAATAAAATTGCACCTTAACCAGAAAGGGAGCAGGTGTGGAAGAAGATACTGGAACTAATCTCTATGGCCATCAGGTGTTCAATGCAAGAAGTCACACAGGCTAACAAGTGCTCTGATATAGTATAATTAGATTTCAAAATTCAGTTAAACTCAGGCAATAACAGAGACACACAATGTGTCTGTCAGGCAGGACAATGCCACAGGAGTCACTATGACATCAAGAGGGTTTATTTGTTTGAATAATGGCTCTTAGAGCAAGAGGGGGGTTGTACCCGGCAGCGGCGGAGCGTCAGGGGGGACTGGTGGGGCGGTACTCCCCCGGCCCGGGCCCTGGTGAAAGACGAAGAAACAGGCCCCTCCCTCAGTGTTGATTGCATATTGCACAACCGTGGATTCTACAATTTCTGCGCGAAATGTTCCACGCTTCGGCTGAGGTAATATATAGGTTGCCCCAGCCAGAATGAATCATGGTTGGTCAAAAAATTTAAGACTGACTTTGGTCATGTAGGTTTATTCAACACAGTGAATTAAATGTTGTGCTGCATGGCTGGCTTCATGTTCACTCTCACAGTTAACTTTATGATGTGCAAAGTTACAAGATCTCCAAATGTATTTTGGGTAAAATCGTCATCAACAGCCGTCCATCAGCGTCATCATCAATCACTTGTCAACAGAGTCAACGCGGTGGAGGCTGGTGGATCAAAGACTAATGTAATTATGAGTGGCAGTTCATATAAACATAAAAGTGGAGCGACAAAATGCAAAAAAAAAAAAGGAAAAAAGAGCGCAAGAGAAAACGAAACTTAAAAAGCTGGACACGTATTTTGTTCGTCCCAGTCCTGAAGCTGAACCTGACGTTGTTGTTCAGCGCGGTCAGGGAGCCAGATTTACAGGTACAATTTTTCACAATCACTGACACTGAAAACAATATGTGAGTTAGTTGTAAACTGCTAATGTGGTTGTTATCGGAGAAGCTCGGCCGCCTAACGTTATTATTAGGGGCCAGGTAACCTAACGTTATTGTTAGGGACCAGGTAACCTAACGTTATTATTAGGGGCCAGGTAGCCTAACGTTATTATTAGGGACCAGGTAACCTAACGTTATTATTAGGGGCCAGGTAGCCTAATGTTATTATTAGGGGCCAGGTAGCCTAACGTTATCATTAGGGGCCAGGTAGCCTAATGTTTTTGTTCTCATGGTTTGTTAGACTTCATGTCCGTTTTGTCGGGTTACGTCAGCAAGCACAAGATGATGAGCTCGTCGTATAACCTTTCAATAGTGGTGAGTAGTTCTGCTATTTTATATTGAATCTATGTTTGTATGTGAACGTGTGGGCCGCTGTGCCAATTTTACAAAACGTTCCCACTATTGATACAGTAACTGTGCTCTTCTTAGTTGAAGTTGCTCGTTAAAGTGGGTGTTAGAATGATGATGTAGCTACCCGTGGTGCTGAACTGCTTTGACTTTGTGTTGTTATATTATTAGGGGACTTCATGACGGTTTGATTAATTTCAAAATGACAAAATGACTTCGTGGTGTTGATCTCTTCCTCAAATGCTTTAAGCCAGTGGTTCCCAAACGGTGTGCCGAGGCACACCAGTGTGCCTTGAGACAAGTGTGGGTGTGCCGTGGGATTTTGGGACAACCATACAGTATATTATTATTGCAATATACAATTACAGAAAAGTAATTATTTTTAATTTACTATAGGCCTATCACTACTTTGTATGAACTCATTTAATATTACGGAGGCAAGCTCACAATTCTTAAACAAAAAAACCCTCAAAGAGAACTCCATATTTCGCTGATCAGGCAGTTGCGCAGGTGAGAAATATATGACTGTGACACATCAAGACATCCAACGTAAACACACATAACGAGAGGGAAAATGGAGCGCTTTCTTGTGCGGAGCAAACCATCAACCACCAGTGCAGAGGCTGCCGACAACCCACCGAAAGAAAAGAGAAAAAAAACTGTCAACAGACAGTATCACCTAACCCTAACCCCAGTATTCAATTTTGTGACATGTCTGGTTTAAATGGGTGTGTTGCTGCTTTGATGAAGCCTAAATTGATGAAGTTTCAAATTAATTGTTGAAATATTTCATTTATAAATATTTCATGAGCAATATAGTTGTCTTTGTCATATTTAATTTTATATTAGTAAACAATTATCCACATTTACAGATATTTTTCATGATATGAGTGATAACACGTGTTATAAAGGCTATTTGGGTGTGCCTTGAGATTTTTACTTGTCCTTTGGTGCGCCTTGGGCACAAAAAGTTTGGGAACCACTGCTTTAAGCTATGTGTCAAAAATGTAGTAATGCTTGTAAGTCCCGCTGTTGCGGGCATACGTATGTTGTAAAACGATGTAATCACAACCTTAATTTGGGTTTAAAGGGCCCGGTCATATGCCCCGCCCCCGGCCCGGCAGTGACATGTTCTGCTACTGGTACACGGGTTGGGTGTTGACTCTGAAACACAACATTTGACGCAACATTTGAGAAGTTTAGAAGAAATTCTCTGCTCTCAGAACCAGCAGCAAACAGCAGTGATTGTGCCAGTAAACTGCGGTATGTGTCTAAATAGTTTCTACCTCCTTGTCTCTCCTGCTTTTTCTTAAAAATATTTTTTCTAAGTGAGTCATTTTCTTGGAAATGTTGTTTCTTGAGAGACAGTGCATCCTCTGTGGGACTTGCCCTCGTTGATTACGGCTAAGCTTTTTCCCGCTCAGATGCCTGTCACATATGACTGTTTTCTTGTTGTTTTCCTCTGTTTTAACACTTCCCTCCGAATCCCTCATCCCCTCACTTTTTATTGTCACTCACTGCCTTTCATTTCCATCTTTTTTTTAATTCATCTTTGAAGGAGAGAGGCTGTTTGTGACAGCTCAAGGCCAAGGGGAATAAAAAGGACACAAGGAAACATAACTATCCCCTAAATATTCCTCGGATCACATGGAAGAGCAAGAGGTAACAAGGGAGGAGAAAAAGAAGTGGAGCAGATTGCTTGAGAGGTAGAGTCTTTTTCTGGGGTGTTGGTGTGGTACTAAACAACAGTGGTGATGGTAAAACTGTAATCTTCAAAGCGTTTCTCCTTCAGTTTCTTCATACTCCCTTGCCTCCATGTTTCCGCATTTTAGAGAGGGTGTATACTGGCTGGCTGCAGGCATGGAGCTGTTGTAGCTTCAGAGTTTTGTTCCTACATCCTCTGCCTTACAAGTCAACATCATCCTGCATGCTGTATTCTCTTTCTAACAGAATGTCTTGTGTGCTTTTATTGAAAATGACTCCTTTTTAATCATCATTTTGGTGAAAAGAAATTCACCACAAAGAGTATAAAGATCATGGTTGATGTGTACATCGCTTTCTTATGCTTTTTTTTTTTTTAGTGTTTTTTAACTTTCTTCTAGAAATAATTTTGTAAAAAAGGACCACGTATTTCCATGCACCCAGTCTCTCGTCACCTCTGATTTACTGATGGTTGCATAAAAGCTTGATATTTCTCTGAGGACACAATTTACATCTGCAGTTAGACCTCTGCTTCGATTCTTCTGAGAGGAGACTTCCTTTGATGGGACTTTGCTATTTTTGTGTTTCACAAATGAAACACAATTTAATACCCTCCATATCTTGTTTTTCTGCTTTTGAAAATCCATTCCAGTTCCAGCTCTCTGCAGGAGGAGAAGCAACATTTCTCGCGTAGGCGTTGCTCAATATTTATTAAATCATGATGATATATTGTTCTTGGTCCAAATGTAAATGTTAATTAAATGCATGTGAGGATATCTTAATTCAGGATCAGGGCAGAATGACAGGTATTGTTTATCCAGCGAAGTACCTAAGGGAGGCTTTTCAGGATGGTTAATGGGTCTATTTGGACACTTGATTAAAGACTTACTTTATGCCTTACTGGAGCGCAAAAATACAAAGTCTTGTTTCTGTCACCTGTGGGTGCAGAATTTGTTGCACCTGAACTATTTATAAGACTCAAATGAGGCTGAAATGGTATAAAAAATTCAGGTTCTGTGACATTGTTGTCTGGTTTGGATGACAGTGAAACACAGTGATGCAAACAGTGGTAGTTTTGTGTTTAGATGAAAGGTCTGTATGGAGGCAACTCCTGGGGCGCCTGTAGAAACCAGTAATGAAAGCCATCAACCTCCTCCTCCTCCTCCTTCTCCCTACACAGTGGCTATTCTGCCTTGATAGCACCAGGAACTGCAACGGGAGGCCCAGAAATAAAAAAAATAAAAAAAAAAGAACTTGCATGTTCACATGAAAACCTTTGATTCTACAGTAATCCAAACAGAATACGTTTGCCATGTTGCATTTTACATACGATTCTGGAGTGAATAAATAAGAAATTACCTTCGAGGATGCCAGGTCCCAGTTGAGTTTTCTGTTGAGGTTTGGCTGGGGATCGGACCATCATTATTTCATAAGTTCTCGTCAGTGTCAACCTCAATGCATTGTGTGTGTGTTTTTACGTCAGGATGAGTTGGCACTATGAGGGTAAAGTGTGCTGCTCAGAGGAGAGCAGCAAATATATACAGACATTTTTGACAAGTGATAGTTTGTTCACTGTCAAGACGCTGATCAATTGTGTCCCTGTTACCCGTGTGCTGTATGTTGGTGGGAGGTGTAGATGTGAGCTGGCACCTCAGCTTAGCTTTGACCATCTGGCCAAGATACAGTCGGCTCAACACTGACTCTCTAACTCTGTTTATCTGCTGCTCTAATGCTGTATATTATTTCATATATTACCATAATTAGTTGAACCAATTTAATTAGTGCTATTCTGGAAGAATTATTAAAAAACTGCAATATTTATATTCTCATACGGTTTTCTACTACTAAATACTTGATATGTTAAATGATTGTATGTATGTTTAAATATGTAATATACTGTCTGCACTACATTGTTGCTGAGGCTTTGGAGCAGTTAAAAAAAAGTTATATGCGTTAAGTAATATACCAGTAAGATGGACAGTCAGAGGGCTTAAAAAAGACAATAGCACGGTTTTTTTACCTTTTCCTTCAGCATATATAAAGCCCAAAGCTGAAACCACAGGGGGTTCATCTCTGCCTCAGAAAGTCTACTCCTAAGCTGCCCAGAACTTCTTTCTCTCTGTCCAAATTTTTCCTCTAGTGCCTGTTCTGAATGAGCAGCTGTCTTGTGCATTGCTATTTTTTGACCGAGTAGAACAGCCAGCGTCATGATCTCCTGAACCAACTTGCTGATAAAACCAGCTTTCCGGATGAGATGTTGCCAGACACTTTCGATAGCAATCTGACTTTTCGAGACGATGCTTCATAGGAAAGATCTATCAGATTTGTTTTTATAATCTGTTTAAAGTGAATAAACTACACAGATTGATGCTGTCAGCACGCAG
Source organism: Hirundichthys speculiger (assembly GCA_018398805.1). Lineage (NCBI taxonomy): Eukaryota > Metazoa > Chordata > Actinopteri > Beloniformes > Exocoetidae > Hirundichthys > Hirundichthys speculiger. Next base: position 951,930 of record JAGFBZ010000849.1, on the reverse strand, counting down.
CAGTGTAGGGTTGTACGTGGCTACAACAAATGGAAAATTAGTTCCTGAAAGGACACAGGAAGAAGGAGCAAACAAAAATAATATTTTCCATATACAGAATAAACATGGAGAAAAGCTGTAAAGAATTATTTTTTAATCTTTGATGTGAGTGACTTCATGCTCTGATCTATCGTCAAAATACTCTTATCCCATAAGCACAGACCCCAGCCAATCACAGCTGTGCATCTCCCCTGATGAAAGGTTCATTTGTTGTTGGAGTATTTGTTAAACCCGTCTTAGCTCCAGTCAGATCTGTGATCCCAGGTATATAACCGCTGGCAGCCACCTCAACTCCAGACATTTGTAAACCAATGCTTCTAAGCCGTTCGGCTGCTACTTTTACTCAAGAGAAATGTTTCATGCCCCAGTTTGATGTGATAAATTTGATTTAATAGAACCTGTCATTGCAATTGTCACACTCACGAGAATGAATTATTACTGCACATCCCATAATTCACCCATGGAGCAGATGTGGAAGCCTCAGACATCGTTCTTTGCCTGTCATGGCAAGAGAGACCATTATTACGTATGCTGTGTGGAGGTGAGTAGCTGGATGGTCTTTGTCCAAAACAAGGGATGAGAAGCAAGTGTGGTTGTGATTATATCAAACATTTTAAAGGCATGTCATTAAGACAACATATAAAATTGAACTAAGAGTTTTTGATGGCTAAAACCAAACCAGCACCAGGAAATTATTAGTTGGGTATATCCCAATGTAATGGGCTGTTGTGTTGCAGATCAAGTATGGACGCCTGATGTGCAACAGTTTTTGTTTAGGAATGTGGAATTCTGCTTTTCCAGACAGAGCGCTACGTTGGAAGAAGATGATCAATGCCAATAACTTTACCTGATCGTGGTTTTAATGTTCCACTAGATTCTTTATTACCTGCACTAACTATGGAATAATAAACAGTGATGTCGGAGCCGTGTTCCAAGATGAGAGCATCCAAGAAATGATGCTGGTTAAACCCAGGAGACAGACTTCAGGTTCTACTCACTCTGCCTCTGTTCAGCGGCGGAGCGTCAGGAGGGACTGGGGGGGCGGTACTCCCCCAGCCCGGGCCCTGGGGGGCCCGGTGAAAGACGAAGAAACAACCAGGCCTTTGCCTAAACGTCGGTTACACTTTGCACATCCGTGGATTCATCCACTTCTGCGCAAAATAAATAGTGTTTCGTCTGAGGTAATATATAGGTTTCCCCAGCCAGAATAAATCATGGTTGGTCAAAAAATTTAAGACTAACTTTGGTCATGTAGTTTTATTCAACACAGTAAATTAAATGTTGTGCTGCATGGCTGGCTTCATGTTCACTCTCACAATTAACTTTACAATGTGCAAAGTTACAAGATCTCCAAATGTATTTTGGGTAAAATCGTCATCAACAGCCGTCCATCAGCGTCATCATCAATCACTAGTCAACAGAGTCAACGCGGTGGAGGCTGGTGGATCAAAGACTGATGTAATTATGAGTGGCAGTTCATATAAACATAAAAGTGGAACGACAAAACGCAAAGAAAAGGAAAAAAGAGCGCAGGAGAAAACGAAACTTAAAAAGCTGGACACGTATTTTGTTCGTCCCAATCCTGGAGATGAAGCTGTCATTGTTGTTCAGCGCGGTCAGGGAGCCAGATTTACAGGTACAATTTCTCACAATCACTGACACTGAAAACAATATGTGAGTTAGTTGTAAACTGCTAACGTGGTTTTTATCGGAGTAGCCCGGCCACCTAACGTTATTATTAGGGGCCAGGTAGCCTAATGTTTTTGTTCTCATGGTTTGTTAGACTTCATGTCCGTTTTGTCGGGTTACGTCAGCAAGCACAAGATGATGAGCTCGTCGTGTACCCTTTCAATAGTGGTGAGTAGTTCTGCTATTTTATATTGAATCTATGTTTGTATGTGAACGTGTGGGCCGCTGTGCCAATTTTACAAAACGTTCCCACTATTGATACAGTTACTGTGCTCTTATTAGTTGAAGTTGCTCGTTAAAGTGGGTGTCAGAATGATGATGTAGCTACCTGTGGTGCTGAACTGCTTTGACTTTGTGTTGTTATATTATTAGGGGCCAGGTAGCCTAATGTTTTTGTTGTTCTCTTGGTTTGTTAGACTTCATGACGGTTTGATTGATTTAAAAATGACATGGTTGGTCTTCGTGGTGTTGATCTCTTCCTCAAATGCTTTAAGCTATGTGTCAAAAATGTAGTAATGCTTGTAAGTATTGCGGGCATACGTATGTTGTAAAACGATGTAATCACAAGCTTTATTGGGTTTAAAGGGCCCGGTCATGTGCCCCGCCCCCGGCCCGGCAGTGACATGTTCCGCTACTGCCTCTGTTGATATTCCTCCTACATTGACTGAAATAAGGGAATGCATATTATAGTAAAACAAGACCAGCTGAATGTCCATTTCTTTTTTTTTTCTTTTTTTGGGGGGGGGGGGTGATTTTTAACATGTCATGCACCATATCATTGTGCATAAAATAAGTATTAAAAACATTTGGATCATTTCATGTACTTCTGTGGCACCTTGCATTTTCATACACAGTTATTTTTCAATGGTATGTTGGATGTCACACTGATTTCACTCAAGAACATGTAGTAGCTATAGTTGTCCAGAGCCCAAAGAGTTGCAGTTTCACAATTAAGGCTCAGAAAGCTTTTACAATACCCACTTCCCCACAGAGATCAGATTATACATTCTGTCTCCACTCTTCAGCTGTGCATTTACAATAATTGCACAAATGTGCAATATGCCCTCCTCAGTGTGCACTTTCTCAAAGCATTACAGGCTTCTGCGCTGTGAAGAAGGTCTCGTTCCTCTTCTACGTGCTCCACAGTTAGAAACAAGTCCTTAATGCCACTGGTCACTGGGAGCTTCAGTGGAAGGGGAAAACCAAAGTGGTATTTTAAAAATGTTATTTATTTTTTTCCTGCAGCATCTTTAGCCTGCTTGTCACGTCTTGGCTTGACTTGATTGCCAGATGTCCCAAATGATTTTGAACTTTTCCAAGTTTGTAGCCTTCTTTGTGCCCCAGCTACGCCTTTATGCATTGCATAGCGTCCTCGCTCACTCCACTATTCATGGTTTGGGGTTACCACATTCTCATTTAGATGCCCTGCACAAACACGTACTAGAAAACAAACAAAAAAAAAACCCAAACAAACCACTAGGGATATTTTGCATTCTCACAATTTGTAATCATAAATTGTGAAACTAATGTATTTTGGAGATGTGGACAAACCTATAAACTATACATTTTTTTTTGGATGAGACTGGGTTCACTTGGCTCCGTTACAGGTTGTGTCAACTCTATTTCATTATAATGCTTTGTTTTTATTGCTTGGGCAGTTTATTCTTAATTTCTATTATGGGCAGTGTAGGTAGCATAAATGAGCAATGACAGAAGGGAGCAAATTAGTGGCAACACAATATTCAGGGGACCACACTTCAGAGCACCGTCAGGAAAAAATATGGACACTTTTTACACATTTTTTTTTTTTCATGGCAAAACAAATTTGTTTGAACAAATTTGATCTTAAATATAGTCACATCTGCTTTTTAAGACCAGTAACACCTTGCGTTTAGCTTGCAACATTAATATAATTCCAAACCAAGCTGCAGCAACAGAGTGCTGAACGCCCTCAGTAGGCGTTCCCAACTCCAGCACCTTCAGAGGTGCAGCACATTAGGATCATTTGGCCGAACACCACCCAGCTGTGTGTGCAGCTGCAGACGGTCCAGTGGTCATGGAAAATTATAAAACACGTTTTCAGTGTGAAATAAATTACAACTAATGAAAACGAATCACCACTGAGAACAAATAAAAATCAAAAGACATAGATCTGTTATGCCGTAGTAGCAGTTTGTGATGTTGTCTGGTTTAAGGCATATCTGTGTGAACCTGTGAGTCCATCTAACACAACCCCTGCAGCATTATGCTTTTCCTGTATGTTCATAAAAATGGAAAAATTGACATTCATTTACTGGGCTACATTTTTTTTTTTTTTGTCTGCTGCTGCCATTCTCAAGCAGACTGATGGCTCTGCTCCTGTGTTGTGCAGTGAGCCGTGTGGTTGTACAGACAGGTGAGAAAGATGTAATTTTGCAGTCCTTTTACAGCTGTGGACCACAGCTTTTTTAGGAGCAGTCAAAGGGTTTGTCATCACCCTTGATGACTGAGCACTGCTCCACAAAACTGTGATTGTCTTGGGTTAGCTGAGCAAGCCATTTTATTTTTCACTCAGACTTTTCCAACAGCGAACGGGTAAAAAACAATACTATTAAAAATGAAAATTGAAATTTTCTACATTTGAACAATAAGAATGACACTGACATTGTGGTCTGCTGAATGAAGTCAGCAAAAAACACAAAGAAAACTCCACAACAGTAACAAACACATTTAGAATAAAACGCAGCGTACCGACTGCACTCATCGTTTTTTTTTTTCATTATATTGACTTTTACTCATCCATGATTGCAATGATGAATGGTTTTTCTTTTCTTTTCTTTTTTTTTTCTTTAAGCGGAATGGACATTCCAGAGTTAAATCAACCCAAGGTTCTGTTACTGGATGGTAAGGTATATAAACTTTTGTTAGGGACCAAAACAATGTGAATGTAAGCAGTTTTGAGTTAGAATGAAATATGTTTGTTGCAAAATAGCAATAGATTCTAGCATTTAGGTAAACTGAGCTTCATCAGAATATATTGCTCTTTTAATTCCTTGACTCAAAATTTTCATTTCACTAAAGTGATATTATGTATTGAGTCCTTACAGACAAACCAAAGTAATTTTGACTTGCGTGTGCAGGCACATGTGAGTATATGTGTCAGATACAGAATGCTGCTCAAACTGCTGTCAATAGAATAGAATAGAACTGAGACAGTACAGACCATAGTTGCTCATGTTAAGTTGCCTTGCATTGAATAAAACTTGATTTTCTTACCTTAAAGTTGTAAAGGGGGGGCTGAGTCACAGCTGCCACCGCCAATATCTTTACCTCTCTTGGGTAAACAGAGAGCACCGACCAGAACCAAGAATAAGGGTCAATTCCAATTCCTCCTTTAACCCTTAATCCTCGACCCTCAATAGTAAGTTTAAGGGCTATCTTGTGACTTAGAAATGGGACACCCATTGAGTACAGTTACGTGTTCAGACTGTGGGGGGGGCGGCCTTACGCCAAAGCTACATCTAGTCTGTCAAGAAAACGACGAAGAAGAAGAAAAAATAAGATTTTATTATACATATATATATATATATATATATATATATATATATATATATATATATATATATATATATATATATATATATATATATATTAGGGCTGGGCAAGTTAACGCGTTATTATTGCGTTAACACATTAATTTATTAACGCCGACAATTATTTTATCGCGCGTTAACGCATGTTGCTCACATGCTTTTGTTTTGAAAAGTCTGTTACTGGCTGCTGCAGAACCGGAAGCTGTTGGCAGGTAAACATGCGAAAAAACCTAGAAACAGACATGAAGAACGATAAAAAAAATCGGTATACTTAACAGTTCGGGTAGCAACTCAGGTAGCAATATTAACAATTCTGTCTGAAAAGGAAAATTCTGGACTGCAACAAAACTTTCGCGTCATTCCTCCATGTAACATCAGGTCTCTTCACGTGTTCACTGTCCTGCTATTCTCTTACTGGTTACTTCAGTGCGGCTCCATCTAGTGGCACAGATGTGTAATGATGACAACAGAAAGTTCAGTCCTTGATTATAAAACAAATTCAGTCCTGTGGACCATTTTTTTCATTTCGTATTTTTGATCCAAGTCTTAAATTGAAATATTAAAAAAAAAACCAGCCATTTTTTCCTTTTTTTTTTTTTTTGTTAGATTAAAAAACGAAAAACATATTAAAATGTCACTTTTTAATTTTTTTTAATTTTTGATTGACAATTGAAAATGGAAAGAATGAATGATACACGAATTGGTAAAGTTACTGAACTTTAACATGGATATTTTCATTTTAAAATTCTCCCAGACGGAGGATTCGACAGAAACAAGGTTATTTGTAACAACAGCCAAGTTGAACTCCCCGTTAAAAGTTTGTGCTGCTACCTCAGAAATTACCCGTTTTAATGTTATGATTGTGCTGAGCCACAATCCTTTTTTTGGATTTTGTTTGTAGACTTTTTTTTAAAATTTTTAAAAACAAAATTATAAAAACAGGATGACATTAATGCCCTGGCAGTGGCAATAAGCTTTATTTTATTTAACATTTTTTAAGATGAGATTTACACTAAATACGTGTTACTGACAAGTGCTGATGTTAAAAGCGTTTGAACAAAAAATGTTATAGCACTTTAGTTCATATGGCAGCAGAACATTTAAATAAAAGTGGATTTTACACTACTTTTGAATTCATTATTTGATTTTGCGTATACAATGCGATTAATCGCGATTAATCAGGGAAATAATGCGATTAATCGCAATTAAAAAATTTTAATGGTTGCCCAGCCCTAATATATATACACATTTTTGAGACGGAGGGTTGAGATCGAGGGTTAAGGGAGGAATCGGAATTCACCCTAACTGTACAGATTTCGACCCAAACCCGGAGTCACATCTTGTGAATGGACCCGAGACCCGATTCGGGTCGGGTCGGAACCTCAGGATTTCGGGTTATTCCGAAGACCTCGAGTACAAAGTTAAAATGACCTTGGTTTGTCATCTGTGTTATCATTTAAGTGGGTGTTATTTCTGAGTCTTGTCAGAAATTGCTCACATTATTTGTCATTTTGCTGTAAACACATTTTCCATTGTGACCCAGAACTGCTTCAGTTGAGTCATTTAGTCATTTTAGGAATGTTGACTTCAGTTGAGTCAACCTTCCTAACGAAGATTTAAACTTCTTATCATCTAATTGTCGACCTGGGGTTGATTTAACTGTAAAATGTTGCTTTATCAGCAAATCATTTTTATCGTTAATTCATTTAATTCTTTCTCACCTCTGGACTTTCTTTTTAGGTTTGTAGGTTTTAATTTTGAGATTTTTTTTTTCTGTATTGTAACATTATCTCCATAATAGATTTTTCTTTGACACCTTAACTTAACTTTCTGTCTCATTTTTTTTTTGGAGAACTTGTTTTCCTTCTGTTCTGTACATTCCTGTAAGTTTTTGTGACATGTTTTATACCTTGCCTCTGTTGATTGCCAGCAGCTATTGTTCATTTGTCATTACTTCCCTCAGTGAATATTCCCTTTGGTTTTGTTTGACACAGGATCCCTGTCATTGTTTAGCTCATGTCAGTCCAGCTCTGTTTTCTGCCTTGCCCTGCTTACTACAGTTTTTTAATCTTTTTTTTTCTCCCCCCTCTAGATTACTGGATTCCCTCTCCCTTTTATATGTTCAAATTCAAAAGTCAAACTTGTATTTCTGCTCCTTATCTGCCTGTCCATCATGACACTGCATTCAGGTCCTCCTCTTTAAAGCATGACAGTCTTATTGCCACAGAGCTGTTGTAATTTAAAATTAATTGTTTTCCATGTTTTTCATTAGTTTCAGCATGCCATCATTTTGTTGAACAGATTTTTACACAGTGGCAAAGACTCAGCAGATAGTGTGTCATTCATTAGTACTAATTAGACGAAAAGGACTGAGATATAATCCATGTCCTCCATTAGTGAGATTGAACGTCCATTGGTGTGTGAAAAAAGGCGTGAAAGCCACTTTATTTGCTACAGTATAATGACACCTTGTTCTCATATCACCTTTAGAATTGTGTAAATGTTCCATTACAGATTACTTTTTTCCGGCCCTACCAGGTGGACATCTGGCATCTGTCTGAGCATTTATCTTTTGCTGGATGCAGCAGAAATTGTTCATGTCTGCTGTTGTTTATCATTTAACAACTTTCACCACCGTTTTATCATCCTTGGCCATTATCACAACGCTCACCGGAACATGCCATCATTTTCCACACTTGCTCCAAAGTCAGGAGAAATGATTCATTCGGTGCTTAAATTCTGTGTGACTCACTTCTTCCCATCCAGCTCTCTTCCCACTGTCCTTCACTGAAAGAACAGTTTGTTTGTGAATGCACTCACAAGGCCTTCTCAGCTTTTTCCTTTCCAACCAGAGTCGAAGCCCAGTCCCACGTGTGATGATATGTGGCAAATGTTGTGTGCTTCTCAAGCAGAATATTTTCCCCTTTGGGTAGCATATCTGAAATAATCTAAAAGTCTCTCTGAGCAGACCCTGGAATGGATGGTAAAAGGGACTGTAGAAAGAGGAAGGTATGTTAATTCAGGTCTCAGAGTTTCACAGCAGAATAGTGCCACCTGAATATTTTAGACTCCCTTCTATCATTAGCTCTTCATTAATGCAATGGGATCCATCTTAGTTTAATTTAACTAAAACAAAGTATGCACTCCTTTTCTTTTATCCTTTTTCTTTGCACCATATATTTTACCTTTAATCAGCAACTATGCAGTGCCCCAGGACTGATTTTTACTTGTGTTTGATTTGGTGTTGGGGATAACTTTAGAAGAATCCATCTGTTTTTCTTTTTACCCTCTTCATCTTGTTTGGGGTCATCGGGAGGCAGGAGCTTATCTCAGCTGAGCCATCCCAGAGCTTTCTGAAGAATTATTTTGTCAATTTTCTAATTTGAGACAAGATCTTGTCTCATCCACCGACACTCCTTCCATGTCCCTGTTTCATTACACTCTTTCCATTTAGTCTGACTTGTCTTGGAGCATGTAAAAGGATTCTCATAACAATTGTTTTTCGTAAAAGTATTCGTGTTCAGTGAGAGGAAAAATAGACATCACCCTGTTTATGCAAAATAACTGCTCTCACACTGGATTTATGCCTGTCACATTTACATAGAGAGGCACTGCATTTATGTCCTACTGTTTTGTGACACAGGCAAGACATCAGCATTGCATTTTTTTTTTTGGTTCTGCTGTAAAGTCTTTTTTTTTTTTTTATTAGACGCTAATGTCTCCTGTGTGCTTTGTGTCTCCTCCCTGTGCTGCTCTCAGTGCTTTTCAGCCAAACTCTAAGTTATGCAGTCAGAGCACCTCATATCGTATTCTGTGGATGCAGATATTCTGTGGAACTTATTGTCTGCCTTTTAATGGACAATAAATTCCACACTGTCACCCAGATTCCTGACTATTGGAATCTACCAAAGCTCCATCAGCAAATAGGAGGTGACAAGGCTGACAGAGCAGTGAGTGTCGAGAAAGTTGAGCAGACAGTAATATGTCACACCAGAGCCTGTTAAAACCTTTTTTTTTTTGCTGTTTTAATGAGATTCATTTTTTAAAATCGGTCTCAGTGGAGCGCTGGATCCATTAAAGCTCTTTCTCTGTTGATGTGGGCTCTCTGCCGTCTTTATTTTGTCAGATGTTCATTATAAGTACAAACTGACATTCTGTGCACAGCTGCACAGATATAACACCTTATTTAAATTTAGAAACAAAAAAACTTATAATTCAGGGATATTTTAAAAAGCTATTTTTAAAGTAGGTAACTCCATTTTCTTTAACTCAGAGTGGACCATGTTGCATGGACCCAGTTTAGGTACTTCAGTGTGGAGTTACAAGGATCCAAGTGTCTGATATTAAAGTGATGTGGTGTAAATATAGCGTTTGCTTAAATTTCTTTGAAATGTATAAAGTTTGAGTTATTTTAGATGGTGGAAATTTGCTTTTCTACAGCGCTTATTCTGAGTAGCTGTTGGCTGAGCTCCCCCATCAGAATTCCTCACTGTTTTTTTTCAAAATGAGAGCAGAAACCACCGTCCACGGCAGGTAAAACTCTAAGCTTCACACAACTCTGGTTCAAAAAAAGCCAACCCGCAGCGAGTGATCGCAAATTGCTCAATGCTTTATACAACATTCACATGTAGCCCATCAAACAAACATAAAGAAGCTCAGCTTTAAACCTGCAAAGACTTTTCCCATCTAAATAAAATGCAGTTTCAACATCTGGCATCTAAGTTAACAGTGTAAAAAGACGATAATGTGGCGCACCCGAGAAAAGCAGCTCCTAGTGATCAGCTACAACATGCAGAAAACACTAGCTTTTTATTGGTTTAAAACTCGGACCCCACAGACTACAACTGTGGAATGTTACCTTCACTCTGTGGGAAACAGTCTGAGCCAGCAGTTAAAGAATAGCAAAAAAAAAAAGCCAGATTCTGAATCTGATCTGACCTTCAGTGTTTTGTCATCATAAATCATGCTCCTGTGAAAAACTCAACTTGACTGATGTCTGTGTGTGTCTGTCCGTGAAAAATCAAAATCATTTTTGCTCACTCGGCTCCTTTCTGTTACTGGTCAGAATGTACAAAACTGGACTACCAAAAACTATTTTGAGGAAACATACAATCTTTCGTTCATTGTGGTTGGAAAATGCCTGACGTTGTGTGGATTTGTGAACTGTTTGATACCTGAAACACCTCAGTGGCAAAGTTATGCCTATATGTACCAAAGTGTGCCAAAATAGCCAATCTGAAATGTCCATGTAGACATTACTCGTCAAAAAATCTCTCTCAGAACTCCTTGTTACACAATAAGAAAACCAACCGTACATTAAATGCTGAGATATTATAGAGTGGATTTCTAGTGTTTCTAGGTTGTTACTACATACATTTCTACTATGTTCCATCTTCATTTATCCTGGACTGGTAATCTGTATACCTAATTTTATACTTCATATTTATCACCTTTATTCCAATACCAAATGCATACAAGTACAGATCACATTTGCTGAGATATACTCATGTTGAATTGGGTATGTCATTTTTTAGCAGGAATCTAAAAAACAGGCTTTGTTGAGAAATGGTTATTGTGATGGCCAGCTTGGGTAACAGTAAAATTAATATAGAAAACAAAAATGATAAACTAAAATGTGTGTTTGAATGGCTCATGAGTGTTGTCAGAATATGATTCTGACATTTAACAGATGATTGTGATGTTTACAAATATAAATAGAACAAACCTGCACATTTCAAAATCAGTGTGTATTTGAACCTGTATTAGAGCATGTCGGTGTTTGCCATTCACATTTATGTAAACATTTAACTTCTTTTCATGTCTCTGCTGCTTTAAATGGTTTGCTTCTGCTGTCATAGCCTGCTGTCAACAAAGCTGCACATGTGCAAGCAGAAATCCGTAGTCAGAAACACTTTTATATGTGTAGATTTATCTGGGCATGGCTCAAAGTAGCATATTGGATTTCTCTGTTCTGAAATGAGCACTTGCTTCCCTGCACAAACACAAAAACAGGATTCCCAGTCATAACCACAATAAACACACCCATATAAACATGCTGGAGGCTGTCCCAGCTGCCATCAAACAAGAGGCTGGATACACTGGTCAGACCGCCAATATATCACATATTCACACAAACAGAGAGTTAAGAATGATCTTGAAATACTTGCAGAAAACCCACTCAGGCTCAAGGCAGACATGCAAACTCTACACAGAAAGGGATCAGTTGGGATTCAAACTGGGCACTCTGGGCGATGCGACAGTGCTAACTACCATACCATATATCAGAGTATACTGTAGTATGGAAAAGAGGAGACAGCAATAAATAAAAAAAAATAATTACTAATGAACTCAATTAAATTGATGCAATCTTTAATATATCAGGATAAATGAAAAGGGTAGAGTTTTTTGTAAATGGACATTTTTTGAGCAGCACTCCAGCTTGTAGCATATCAAATAAATGTTGGCAAAATGAGCAGTGCTAATGCCTTACTTGTCAAGATGGACAAGGTCATCATCCTACTTAAAGAAATTGAATGGGTGTATTAATTCTGCATTTGTTTTGCACTTTCAGTTATTTTAATTTTTTCAAACTGTCTGTGGTGCCATCTGTTTTTAAATGGCACTATTAATCCCAACTGCCACACAAGCCTACAGCCAAACCTTTTCTTTCCATTAACTTTGTTTTTATCTTGTTGCCTGGTAGCTTATCACTAAATCAAAATAAATAGCAGGAAGGGTTAGAGAAGGCTGGAGTAATGGATGAGCTGCCTTATTGTTAGCATCTGGTGTGTAATCACAGTGAAGTGCTAACCCTGAACAGCTTGCGGTTCATGGCCTTTGGCAGGAAGCATTGCTTAGCTAAGTAGTTTCAAGCGGCTGGAGTAGCTGGGTCCTTCAGTTGAACGATCCTTGCCTTGGACCTTTTCAGGATCCTTTAAGGTTCGCCAGCTGGACCACTAGCCAATCGTAACATTGTTCCATTGCCTTAACTGTTGGCTGTCACTTGGTTGCTATGCTCTGCTGCCTAGTGGGGCACTGCTCCAGCAGCACTCATCTCAAAGCTTGTTTTGGCAGTGACATCTGAGGGGATGAACAGATTCAGTCAGAATGAATATATGGTAACGTTAGATAGCATCATAGGTTAGCATTGAGCTAAGATAAACTAAAAATGGCTAACTTGTGGTAACTGAGCTAAAGTTGCTGTGTTCCATTCAACTTCCAGGCCTGCTTGTTCCACCCATTTGCCCATTTCTGGATCAATCAAGATCGGACCTGTAGTCAGCTCTGGCCAACACGCCATCTTCCAGAGCCTCAAAAATTTAAGTATCAAACCGACTCTTCTGATAACCTATGATTGATGTCACTGAGGGTTTGTCCAGTTCTTCTTATACAGTCTGTGGTTTTGCTATTTTTTTATTTTTTTATCTTTCCAACTGCACAGGGAATTCATGTTTAATGGCAGGGTGCAGCTTCTGCTTAGCTGTAGGAGGAGATGTAGAGCAGTGGCTCAAGGAACAGTGCCAAAGAAGGACAGACTGGCACAGTCAGGTTATTAATCATCTGTCTCTCTCGCTCTATTGAGGGGCAGCATGCCGGTACCAAGAGGGCCACACAGAAAACTAGTACTGCTGCTGGAATATTAGTATTCTTAGCCGACAATAAATAGGATCTAGCTGTATTTGTTACGTGTCTGTTGTTCTGTACTGCTGAAAAACTTGTGACAGAGGTTTACCACATCATGCCTATATTTCAGGATGTGTTCTCTGTGTTCTGTTTGCACTGCACCATTTTTCTTTTTTTTTTTTTCTGTTAAAAACTGTGTCATGTACCTGTAGATGTCATTTATAATCATCAAAACCAAGGGGAACGTCAAGCAAGTCAAGTAAGAAATGATAGATGGAACATAAACATTGTGGGATCATTGTAAGAATATCCAATTAAAGAAAAGGTCGTTGCTCTCTATTTAAACTTTTCACTTTGTGTCCCTCCCAACAGATTACTTAATTTTACACTGGAAGAAAGTCATCTTAATTAGTGAGGTTTTTTAATTGGGGTTTGGTAAATTACTACTTATTTGAAGCAGGAAAAATTCTCCACCACTGCATGGAAGAAAAGACAGGGCTGACTTTTAATCCGTGTTGATTACGCAGTAATTGTAAGGTAGTGTGAGAATTCCTTTGTGTTAACTTCCTCTAATTACATCTAAACACAGCAGATGCTCAGTAAAGAAATAAAAAAATAAAAAAAATTTGTGTTTCAAATGCACAAGACCGTCTTGGTGATTTCAGTTTTTTTTTTTTTCTTTGAATAAAACTGAACAATGCAAGCTGAGCTGAAAATATGAGCAACATTTTGACATAAATATAAATTAGAATTTCTCAAAGATAAAACCAAAATGTTTGAAATCCTCTTCACTTTTGGTCTGCCTTTCTTCAGAGTTCTGTTTCTTTAACACTAGGAGTAAAAGGGTTCGCAGACATCGCAAACACATCGCTGTGTTACTTAACACATGAGTTGAGACATGAAGAGCAATTAATTTAGTTGTACAGACTGGATAATCATCTTAGGTTAATTTACATCAAACTCAATAGGTTTACTTTTATATCTTGGTTTCAAAGCTGTTCAACTGAGCTTTTCAATCTGCTCATTTGAGTCTGTCATAGGCGTGCTTGAAGTCAATCACCTGAGAGACGAGTCTCAACCTGAAAAATTAATCACCACTCTGCACTTTTGCTGAGCTTCTTCATCATCATCATTATGAGTAGTGAGCTTTATCATCCATAAAATTATCTGAGTCTAGATCCAAGTTTATAATCCTTCCTCTGTATCAAGCCTTGTGGTCATGTGAGCAAAGTGACCCCCCCTTGTAGAGGATACAATATTTCAACTGCCACTCCCATTCGTAGAAAACTGTGACTTAAAAACTAGAAACAGTCCCTTAAATGTAATAAGATCCATAGGAAGTCTTTACCAGTGGAATCAGCAATATAACAGAGCAAAGTAGTCGTGATCTGTCCCTCGCTAGGGACGCTGTTAGAAGAAGAGACTGCTCAGAGCACAGCAAAATAACTCTGTATTGGCAAGTGATGTTTATTTATTGAGACCTTAAGAGATGTATGAAATTATCAGTGTCAGTCAGTGTTGGAGATTATTTTAGCACTTTCCAAAAAACAAACATGTTTGTGAGAATGAGTTCCAGGATCTTGAATTAATGTGAAATGATGTTATGTACTAAGGCATAATAAAGGTTCTTACTGGTACTTGGAGCATTTCAAATCCTCGAAGAACATGAAACTCTCTCAGAAAAAGTTAATCTTTGAAAAGGTGTTCACCTTTAGATTAAAAGTCAAAGTTGCTTCCAGACTTACAAATGTGATGTCTGCTTGCAATGGGAAACACTCATAATCTGGAATCCCCAGAGGGTAAGAGTAGCCTGGGACTGCACACTTCATCAAGGCTGAAAAAGATAAAATAATAAAAACAGAGTGGGCCATGTTCTAACTCTGCTGAAATTTTCATATTAATTCCTCGAACTTTTTTAGCAAAAAGGTGCTAAAAATAAGAAACCAAGAGAATGAGATACAGACTACTGTTTGCAGTTGGAAAGCCCTTTGTCAACAGTTTTTTTTTTTCCTTTCAGATTTATCTTTCATAAATCATGGAGATGTTAGAAAAAAAAACAGTGACGCATCCGTTATAAAAGCTCTGTGTCATCCTCCAGTCGTCTCCCGGTCTTCAGCCGAAATAAGAAAAATTACTTTTAATCAAAGGATATTCTGAAAGTGCAGTCAGTTTTTGCATTATGTTAGATTTCTATTCTTACTTTCAAAAGACACACAGCATCTACAATATCACACAGTATCTTTTTAGTTGATACTTCACTGCTTAAAAAAGAAGCACAGAATGAAAACTACGGACCACCTGATGCTAGAACCCAAAAAAAAAAAAAGTTTCTTGTGATGCATTCAGATAACACTTTTTTCCTCCACCTCCTGCAATGATATCAACATCAGCTAATCACTTAGTTTGCTGCCAAACTCTGCTTCAAAGCCAAAAAAAGAAAAGACAAAAGAGCAATGGCACCAAGCAAATATAATTGAGTATGTAGATGGTATGTTTGCTCCAGGTGGAAATTACTTTGTCATTAATACACAAAGTATAAATGATAATGAAATATCTGGTTAGAGAGCACAACACCTGCAATGTATGACAATGTGATGGGAGGAAAATAGCAATAAGAGGGCAATGTGAAAGTGTTTCCTTCCTCCTGGTGCTCTTTTGGTTGCTTCTAATCTCAAATCACCATGCTACCGTGGTTGCAGACAACAGTAGTCAAATCTGGAGAGATGAAGTTTCGGGGGTAAATAGAAATAGTTTGACAGCTGCCTGTTCTCAGTAGGGGTGTTGGCGTCATTTGGCATCTTGATTGTGTGTGTGTGTGTGTTTCATTGCAGTACATCCGTGTCTGACTAATTTCTAATATACAAATTCTAGAGTGCTCATATTCAAATGTACCTGAACTGGAGCTCCTCCAGTTTTCTCAGCAGAGTGCGACAGTTGCAGCTGTGAGGAGAAACTCAGCCTGCTTATCCTGCAGCAGCAGGAGCGAAGGGCTCAGAGCTGCAGGGCATGTGTGTACGTGTGTTTCCCAATGTCTCCTTTAACTGGCTGCTGAGGGGATGCGGGATGCAGGGGGATAACAGCAGGGAGGAAGTGGTCCAGCCTCTGCTAGCACCCAACAGGCATAAAGCCAAGTGCCTGCTACTGAAACGAGCCAGGACTCTCTCTCACGCACACACCCATGCTCATGAGCACAAGCGCCCTTATATCATCTCGTATTCATATGCCATTTAGCAGTGGGCTTCCTGGTCACTGATGATGAGTCACTGTTGGCATGGTATTTATTTGTTCAAGTCAAAGCAGGGAGGCACACTTGTGCATGCCATTTTTTTTTTTTTTTTTTGCCATGCGTTGGGATTTTTAACGCTTCTGTTAAGTGTTATGATTGTGGGTGTAAAAGCAGTACAAATTATTGTTGGCTTTAGCCCACTGACAGAAGGATGTGTTCACAGTTACAGTACAGAATTAGTTCCATTTAGTACAATCACTCCATCTGTCACAGCAGAGAAGTGTTTTCAAATTAATCCTTATGATTTATGAAGAAAACTACTGTATGCAGTGCATAGCTATATAACCTTGAGTTAAGCGTTTGTCGACCTCTATAAGACAAAACAAAAAAAAGAAATCTTCATCCAGTGATTCCCAGTGTTATCCAAAGATAAGTTTGGTAGTGTCTCAAATACATTAAAGAATCAATGGGAAATGCTTCGTTCTGGTACTGCCTTTGTTTTTGGCCTGAAGAAAATTAGTGCAAGATTAAAAATGTGCCGCTAGAATAGACAGGAGGAAGATGGCACTGAGAGTCTATTTCTTCTTCTTGGTGTTCTTTGGGCTACATTTAATCAAATATTACTGGACCATATGCCTTTTTTTCTCAGCTTTTGCCTATACCTCACAATAACGTTGGACCTCTGCAAATTAGGTAAATCCAGTTGAGGTACAAATTCCTCACAATACCAATACCAGACTGGTGCTCATTATCTCCCAGATCACCTACCCAGTCTCCAGGATGTCAGCTGATGGCACAGTGGAGGCAGCTCTGACAGGCAACATATCCAAAGTAACTGGAGCAATGACGGAGACAGCTGACTCTTTTTTTCTTCTCTTTTTTTAAGATGAAAAGTATTTTACACTAAAAGTGAGACAATACAACACAACATGAAGTTTTTTTTAGAAAAACGGATCTCACTGTGTTTAAAATAACTCCAGTGAAGCCTTTTAAAGTGAGACTCTGCATGTCCTTGCAAAAAACATGACTTGATTTGTCCTGTACTCATCTTAGCCAGAACCCAATTAAACGCTTACATCCTGACATCTGGTACCTTTGGGTCTAGTACCATTTTTTTTTTTGGTAACTTCTCTGTGCGGCTCATGATACTGATTCTAGAAAGCTGATAGTCGTCGTTTTCTCATCTGCAGTAAGAATTGCAGAAGCTGATAGGAGCGTCATGAAAGCAGCTATTTGGTCAAAAAGTGTTTGAGTCTGCGTTTGAGCCTTTGAGTGTGAGATGTTGAAAATCATCTCTGTAATTAAAATTCAAGTTTTAAAAGACTTTCTCAAATCCCATGGCAAACCATACTCTGCCGAAACCTCAAATATCGGCTTATAGGTGAAACAAAGAACAACATCTGTTGTGATATTTGGATTTAAAAGAAAGCCAGCATCAAAAGCTTCAGAGTTAACAATGATGAAATATTAACCTGTGTTTACTCTTCATTTTTATTTCCTGCTTCCTTTACTTTTTGACCTTTGCTTTTATTAATGATTGCAAAGGCATACATTTGCTCCAGGAACAGGATATATTTAATTTAAAAACAAAACAGCAACAACAACAAAAAAAAGGACAGAGGTCTTATTGAAATATCTGTGACATTCCTCGTTTTTAATACCACAGAGGTACAGTTCAAGAGTTCACTTATTATTTTCAAAGCAGTCTGTTTTAACAGGTGGAGTTTTTGTACTCTTGATTTGATTCCACCTTTTGTGGTGGGAATTTGTGGGTGTTCAGAGAAACAGCGAATACTGCATGATATGAAGTTGGGTGGCGATAAAGATGGATCTATTGTGATCTGGGTTTGTGATGTCACAATACTCTGCAGAGCTAAGCAGCTCACTAAATGACATATTTTCAGACTCATTGTCCCTTTAGAATTATTTTTTTTCTCTCTTCGTGTGGACTCTATTTTAATAACTGCAAGTGGCATTCGATTTGAACTGATCAGAATGAGTGTAGGTTGAAGGACACCAGGCAGATGGCCTTTTCTTCATATTGGTCACAGAGAGTTGGGGAGGATGTGTTGGTGTTAACAGGAATGTTTGAGGACAGAGAAGGGCTTTCACCAGAGAGAAGTCTCTTCTTCTTATGTCACCCATCTCCCCATGTCTGTATCCATCTTATCTCCTCATCCTCTCGACGTCCATCTCCGTCCCTGTTTCTTTATTTTATCCCTCTCTGCATGTCTAACTTATCTTTGCTTTCTGTGCCAAGCCAACCAACAGACTGGGTAAATAATGGCAACTCTTGAGTCGTAACAGAGCGGCAAGCGTGTTCTTTTAAGGTAGGCATTACACATCATCAGAAGAATTACACTTATCTGCACATATCAGCTAATATGAGTAAATCATATTGCTTATCAGTGATATCGGAGCTATAGCTGTGATTCCTTCAGATTAATATCACAATGTAAACACAGTGCAGAAGCATGGTGGTTTTCATCCTCCGATGCTTTATCTTGACAGTCAAACTGTCTTCTCTCTTTTGCTGTGAAATCCTGCAAAGCTTTTATCATCCTCAGCTCTTTTGATTTTACATTCACACATTTGGAAAATATCCTTCCAGGTTGTTTTGGCTTGAGTGGTCAGAAAATTAAATTAAAAAAAAAAAATGAACACAAAACAGAGGCAGATATGTCATCAGCTCTGAAGTCCATGATTTGTGTATGAAACAGTCATGAAAATATGGAAGTGAGACTGGTAACCATAGCAGCAAGATGAAAATTGTCTGTGTCACTTTGTGCCATGTCAATGAAATCTCAACTGATTTTCAGCATCTCTGGAAAACACGCTGTACTTTCGCTTCACTGAGTAATGCCACATCCAATCACGGCCGTAAATAATGCATGTTTAAAGCTTTAAAGCATGGTATTTAAGTTTAATGTGAGTGACAGAACCACCACATGTTTTGCACTGTGAGCTGATACGTGCCTGCATGATCCAGATGCGTTCATACAAAGAAATAATGAAGAAATTTGCATGACATAGCTATTGTAGGTATCCTTTCCCTTTTGTGATGATGTTTGCAGAAAAAAACAAAACAAAACAGAGGAATTTTCTAAATATTTAAACATCACTTTAAATGTATTCTGCTCGGTGCAATGGTGTCTGAGTTCATATGTGCATGCAAAGCCCTGTTAGTGATAATATTGTAAAAAGCTGGAGTGAGAGAAGAGTGATTGGATGTCCCTGATGGAGTTGTCTGTGACTTTGTTCTTTCATCACTCCAGAAACAAACTCTTCCCAGGGCTGTCTTCCAGCTGCAGGCCATTCTTTTGATGGCAGCATTGGTGTAGTTGGCAGTTGTCATTGTTCAACTGTATTTCACATCTTGAAAAGGCAAACAAATATACATCCATCCTTCCTTCAAACGTCTTTGTGTCATGTGTGGCTCCTGTTGTCTTGTTTCCAAACATTGTGGGAAACTGAATAAAATCTGTCCCCTGGATATAACGGGTCCCAAAGTTATTACTTTTAGAGTGTTTGGAGATCAAGTAAGGTCGTTGAAAGGCAACTTTATGCAGATTATCATGTGATGTCTGATTACCAGTAAAAGAAAAGAGGCAGAGAGCAGGAGAGATGTTCATGGTACTGTTGTTCTCAACTACACTAATAGGATCTGTCTGAGGTGGAAAAAAGGAAGGAAGGAAGCAAAGTGATAACAGGAGACAGTAGAGGGAACAAGATGGTGATGATTCATTTACAATAAAAAAAAAACCTCTATCTTAACTGAAGTGAGGTGGTCTGCAGAACAAACTAGAAAGGTAGAGAAACAAATAAATTCATAGCAGAAGTAGAGGAGGACAAACAGGGAGGCAGAGGAGGGTAAAGATAAAGAAAAGGGATTAGTGTGCTGAAAGTATTTCTCTCCCTCTCGCTGGAGAGTCATTTACTCAGATGTTGACATTGCAACTGAAGTTCCCTCTGCCTGATTCCTCATGGGCTCAATTTGTTTTAGACGTATCACCTGAAGTCAACTGATAGTCCACCAAAGGAAGCAGTGTTTAAACAGAAAGTGTTTCTGTCAGAGAGAAATTAGATTTTCAATTCATTGTCACATTTAGCACTAATTGGGATAATGAGCCTAAACTAAACAATTGCCTTTACTGCAAACATCCATATGAACATTTACCAGCACAACAACAGTACTTAAAAAATGTCCGATTTTCCATATCATTCCTTGCACCAAACTATAACCTCAGTGCAGACTCTTACACACCTTATATCTACAGTAAAAGTGGACTTAAAAAGAACTTATATCAAAGAAATGACTGTTATGGCTGTGGAGCCAATGCAAGTGTGTGGGGTGTATTTTCCTTCAAAAGCATCTATTCTGCTATTATTTTCCTGGTTTCTTATAAGTTTCTTTTCTTCATTGGCGCCAACCCCTGGATGAAACATGCACGTGTGTGTGTATGGAATAAGACTAAGGGAGTAAAGGTCATGAAACCTCAGACAGCCCTGAGACCAAACACCAGATTTATCATGACGACTGAACCTGAAAGCATCTATTGACCTGAATGCTATATACCACAGAGTGTGATTTAGAGTGCAAATAGTGGTTGTGTGTTTGTGTGAGATTCCTCCTTCATATGCTTTTTGGTCCTTCAAGGGATCAAGGGAATTGCACCTCTCCATGTTGAGCCTCAAATGCCCTCACACTCTAAAAGTCTGTGAAAAAAGAGGCTTTTTGTCTGCATTTATTTCCTTCAGTTTAATGGAATGGAATAATGTGAAAAAAAAAAAAACTGCTTTGGGAATCATGATTCAGGTTTCCTTTCCTACATACAAGACAGAGATTTCAAATTTGGTTCTGATTTGTCAAGTACATTTGTCTGTGTGTAGTGGTTTACATTTTAGGACATGGTCTATTAATGACATCCATCATTCTTTCTTCAACAGAGTGTGTACTTTTAGACCTAATGCATCTTTATCTTTTCTGATATTTTATTAGGCTACTTGTGATTGATTTATACTCAGCTGCTTCATGATAGATAGTTTAGAGGATCTGGCCTCAGCAATGGAAACTTTCATGTGAGAAATTCAGAATTAATTTTCATATAAACAATTTATGAGCCAAGTCTTGAAAAAGAGATGTCAATAAAAAGTAATTTATTTAAGTGTTTTTAAGCATTTAAGTAAAAAAAAAAAAAAGAATATTATAAATTATTAAAAGGTTTGTGATGAGCTATACAAGATTCAATTTGGCTGGTGCAATTTTTTTTTCTTTTCCATACCATTGTGCATTGGTGCCCTAGCTAAACCTCAGAGAGGCAAGTCAGAGAGGGGTCTTTGAGGGCAAAGTGAGGTTTTGTACATGACCTTTCTTCTTGACACAGAAAGCTTCAGCATTGACTTTAGGTCACCAGGGTTTTGACAGCACTTAGAACTTGATACAGTTGCTCTACTTACATGTGTAAAATAGAAGAAAAGAGACAGCAAGCACACATATGGAGTTTTGATATACTGTCTGCCACTGCATCTTTCCTGACAGTGCCTTTACAAAGCCCAGATTTTCTGAGTCCAAACTTCAATAAACATAATATTTAAATGATAATATACACCTGATCAAAATTTTAAAACCATTTGAAGAATTTACTTTTGCACTGTTGGATCTTAAAAGGGTTGTAAATACTGTTTCCAAATGCAAAAAGAAGAAATGGGAATGGGACAAAAAACAAAATATGAGTCAGCAATCTATTGCAAACAACATTTAAACTGAAATAGGCTGTATATCAGCAGATCAAAAGTTTAAGACCACAGCCTTTAAGAGTGCAAAAATGTGAATTCAATGTCATTATCTCTGAGGCATTCACACTGTTCTAACCTCCTGATGGCAAAGGCAAAAAAAAAAATCTTTCACCTATTGAATGTGGTTGGATTGCTGAGCTGCATAAATCAAGGCCTCTCACAACGCTGCTGAGGTTGGATGCAGTAAGTCATCATTTAGAATTTCTTATAAGGTCCTGAGGGTTATGGAACAAGTCAAGTGGTAGACCCACAAGAATTTCACGGGTGTTGAGCCAGTTTTCCTTTAATGGAGCAATGGAGATTCAGGTTGTGCAAAGGTGTCAAATGGCGTTTGGCTATGTGGAGATGTTGCAGGAGGCATCTTTCATGACTGAGGGCCCTCGTCTGTGTGGTAATAACTGGATTTTCAACAGGACAATGCTGTACTTCACAGTCTTGCCTGACAAAGGACTTTTTCCAAAGGAATAACATCACTCTTTTGGACCATCCTGTGTTCCCCTGATCTAAATCCAGTTAAGAACATTTGGGGATAGATGGCAAGTTTTTCAAGCTATGGTCTTAAACTTTTGATCTGCTGATGAACAGCCTATTTCAGTTTAACTGTTGTTTACAATAGATTGTTTACTCCGTTTTTTTTGTCTCACTCCCATTTCTTCTTTTTGCATTTTGAAACTGTATTTTAGAGCCTTTTTAAGCTCCAACAGTGCAAAATGTATATTCCAGCAAATTTTCAACTGGACTTAAAGTTTTGATCAGGTGCGTATGATCACTGTGGTACTGTGACAATGACCTGCTGTGTGTTTCTGTGTGTGTGTTTTCCAGCTGCGGGGCGGCCCTCGTGGCCGGTATGCCGCTGTGTGCCGTGCCAGTCCACAGCGGACAGTGAGGGGCAGGAGGAGAGCGGTGAGTGCAGGAGACCGAGAGGAGGCGGCCCACACCAAACAGGAGACATGAACCTCTGCTGGAACGAGATCAAACGCAAGTCCCACAATATCCGGTAAGAAGTCTTTCATACTGAAGGCTGAGACACTTTGGAAAAATTTATAACTTTATAATGGATGAATATTTTCAATTAGATTATATTTTTTTGGCTCTCCTTATGTCTCTGATTTATGCCATTTCATCTCCTCTGTCCTCCTGCCCTTTGATGCATCTGGAATACTGAGATTTAAGAATAGAGGAGATAGATGATGTTTGTAGACTTATGTTCTGCCACTTTATGATAGACACAGGACCCATCATGTCAGCTGTGACTGGTATTAAAAGTTAATTGTCATGAAAAAAGAAAAATTTAACTGAATGTAATAGAATAGAGTGGCAATGCTGCTAAACCAATCAATGACAATCAGGACAGGAGACACAGCTGTGCCATGTGTCACTTTCAATTTGAATTGCTTTAAAATTATGGTTTCGGAAGAGGGTTGTTTCATTTTGTCTCAAAGTTTGATTTGAGAGGGACAAAATTGTGAGGAGAGAAGGAGATGAGAGGAAGCAAGGGAATGAATCAAGGATCTACAAACTGATATGTGACAAGAGTTTAGCATAAATCAAGGGGAAGAGAGTGGTGAGAGCATTTTGTGAGGTCTCTCTATGGCTTTAGGTAGAGCTTTTCATTCCCTAAAAATAAAACTGCTGTTTTTATTTCTGAACCTACAGGTCGACTCCATTATAAGATATAAAGATGTTTATGTCTTTATGTGTCGCTGTTTGCCATGACTGTCCAAACACATCATGGTGTATGAAGATGCACCACATTTGTGAATTTTTTCAAGCCTACCATTTTTATGAAGAGACCAATAAGAGAGAGGCATGAGGAGACTATGGCTCAGATAACAGATCTGGTTTTTCACTTAACTATTTGGAAAGTTTGAATGTACTCTGCGGAGTTACTTCTCTTTTAATTTTGCTGGCAGTTGTTCTTTTATTGGTTGTAAAAAAAGTAGATGCTAATATGTGTTACATTATATCGAGCCTGTCACACCAGGGAAAAGAAACTAATGATGTGTAACATCTATATATTATTTCCTCATTCGTTGTTTTCCATTTCCATTTCCATTTCCCTCCTAACGATCCTTCTTGTTCTCATTCACAGTGTTTGGGGAATTAAAAGAAAAAGTTTTATCAAATTGGGGGCTGTTGGAGAATAATGAATATTTCACTTCTCATTTCCGTCAGCATATTAACTATTGATATAATATAGGTTATTACACCTATTCCACAAGTTACACTCAGGAGATTTGGCAGAACAAACAAATTGCAGTGTCTTTATATCATTCTTTGATGCTTAATTGGGAAATTTCCAGGCTTGCCGCATCATTTCATATTTTTTTTCTATTCAGCTGGCATCCTGTTTAGACAATTTGCCCCTTAATTGCTTGCTTGACCCTGATGTAACTAGAAAATGGGGAGGGGGTAGTCACGGAAAGATAGTTGTTAAATTGGGTAAGACAGTTGCCCCTGCAGTCCTCTGTAATGAGATCACTATGCATGCCCTGCAGTGGCTGTTTATATCCAAGCTGAACTCTGCCTGCATCCGGCGAAGTGAAAGAGAGAATGGATACATGAGGACGTCGATGAAGGGAAAAAGAGAAATGCAGGGAGGGAACCGAGAGCTGTTATTAAATCATCACACAGGAGAGATTTAAGGAACTGTGAGGGGCAGGAGGAAAAAAGGAACATATGAATGAATGAATGAATGACTGAGGGAATTATGGAGAAAGGGACAGCTAAACTGAAATGCTCTCTGACCTGAGGGTGAACGCTGAACAAAGGAACCGTCTGACTGTGTTTAATACCAGTGGTTGGACAAGTGCACACAACTGGTTTTTAAAATGGCCTGTGTGGCATTGATTGACAGGTGGCTGAGGCTTCTTTCCCATAAAAGTCATAGCTGCTTTTTCTATCCTTCAAACCGTTCTTTATCATGCCTTAAGTTGCAATGTACTCTGGCTTCTCCGAAGCTTATTTAAACTTCTCCTGTTGTACTGTCAAACTTATCTCTGAGAAGAGCTCAGATTCTACAGACATGCTAACAGCTAGGTGAGACTGTAACAAGATAAAAAGAAGAAGAAAAAAGGTTTAAGGTTTAAGTCATAAGTCACTTTTATTTTGGAACCTCTATGTTTAGCTTGGATGTGAGGTTCTGATCTCTTGTGGTCCCTGGTTCTGTTTGGTCATCTGCAAATAGGGATGTAATGATTCACTCAACTCAACGATTCAATACGATTCATGATTTTTTGCTTCACGGTACGATTCACTCACCATTTAAAAAAAAAAAAAAAATCAAAATTAGCTACAGACAAATTATGACCAAATAAAATTGTCTTTTATTCATAGGAAATAGTGCAATTGAAATGATCATCTTAAATAGTCTATTATCTTGAAAGAAATACTGCACATCATCATTTATCTCCTTTTATCACAAGAAAATTATTTAACTAATGTCATTCAACATCTGAAATAACAAAAACTAAAAAAAAAGCTCATTTTCCACAACTGAAAAAGGTCTCAAATCTTTTGCAATAAAATAACCAATTATCCTGGTAATTTCTTGTGTCCTCGCATTGTTGAGGGAGAGAGGAGATTCAAAGTTGTTTACCAAGGTGGTTTCCCCCATTGGCAATTTTCATGTGGCGAAGTGTCTCTTTGTGGTGCCGAGTTACATGCTGCAACATGTTCTTTGTGTTAATTGTATATATTAGCAGTTTCTTGCAATATTTGCACGCTGTTTTGATCCTGTCTGTCTCTTTCTCACCATTTTCTTCCGTGTACATCGGGAATCCAAAATGCCACCATACCTTTGACTTGAAACTACTCCGAGCATCCTTTATCTCTATGACTCTGCTTACCGTCGTCGCCATGTCTTCCCTCGCTCTGTACCTGAATACCAGTAGGCTACGTAGTTGGGTTCTGACGTTGAAATTGAATCAACTGCCAACATATCCTGAAAGGAAATAATAATAGATAAAAAAAGATACCTACTTATAACACAGTCGCGATTCATTTTTTATGCCAACCGATGCAAATTCTCACGCATTTGTATCGGTTTTTATTCGACTCACGATGCCTCGTTACGCCCCTAGCAGCAAAACTACTCACCTTGGCTTTAAGAGAAAACCTTAGCACATAAACATCACCTCCTGGTTCAATGTAGAAAGAAGAGCTATTGCAGATCTGTCATTCCTACGGCTGTAAAACTGTCCAACTCAGCAGTTCATCAACAGTTTGTACAGTTGTATAGTGTTACATTATTTTATTTTATTTTATTTTTCCTCCACTGATGGAACAGTGCAATTGCTTTCACGTATATTCACCATCACCCTCTCAATTTCTATTGGCATTATGTATATAGCCTATATTATATCGCTGCTTTTTTCCCTTTCGGCTGTTCTCTTTATGCGTCACCACAGCAAATCATCCAGCTCCATCTAACGCTGTCCTCTGCATCCTCTTCTCTCACATTAACTAACTTCATGTCCTCTTTCACTACATCCATAAATCTTCTCTTTGGTCTGACTCTAGGCCTCCTGCCTGGCAGTTCCAACCTCATTATCCTTCTACCAATATACACACCTAATCAAAATTTTAAGATTGGTTGAAAATCTGCAGGAATGTACATTTTGCACTGTTGTTGGACCTTAAAAAGGCTCTAAAATACCATTTCAAAATGCAAAAAGAAGAAATGGGAGTGAGACGAATAAAAAGAAATTGAGTAAGCAATCTATTGCAAACAGATAAACTTAGATAATCTGTTCATCATCAAATCAAAAGTTTAAGACCATAGCTTGAAAAACCCTGGAAAACTCCCTAAAACATCTGAGAACATTGTTCCAAGTGGTGAAGATGGCTTTATGTAGGGCATTAACTGTCTAGAACTGATGTGCACTTTTGTACACTTCCCTTTGCCATCCATCCCCAAATGTTCTCAACTGAATTTAGATCAGGGGAACACACAGGATGGTCCAAAAGAGTGATGTTATTCCTCTGGAATATCCTCTAGGGATACTCTGCATCACTTCATCCACCTCAGTCCAGAGTTTCTTCTTCTCTTCTAACTCACATCCTACCTGTGGGGCATAAACATTAACAACATTGAAAATCACACCTTTAATGTCTATCTTTAGACTCATCCCTGATCAATAAAGTTTGGTCTTATTTTATCCTATAAACCATCATTTTCAACCCTGATGTTTAATGATTGATCAAGTGTCTATATTTTTGATGAGAGTGTGGAGTCCTAAGTTATTATCTAAAACATAGCGTAACCTTAGTTAGCAGGACACTCCAACAATTAATGATGATAAAAGAATAATTGTAGCTCAAGACAATTAAAATGCAGCTGACAAGTAAAATACTTTAGTGATAAAGAAGTTTCCTGACCTCTATTTGGATCCCAGGCGTATCAGTGGACGCAGCAAGACGCACCAGTGTTTGAAGGCTTATATTTGTGATTAACCTTTAATGTGATTAACAGACCTAAAATTGAATTAGCTAATGATATCATAATGACGTTTGGGAAAACTTTCAAGCTACTTAATGTTGTTTTTCAATGGGCATCTGGAGCCAGATTTTTTTCTTCTTCAGTTAAAAACCACTTCACTCAGAGTGCTGCTGGCAGGCTGCCCTTATGGAGGATGAAAGTGAATTTCCCACAGCTGTGGCCTCTTTCTACTAAATTTTTGTTGTAAAATTTCCTACTTGTAATTCTATAAAAAAGAGAGAAGACATGGAAGTTTAAGTTTTCAGTATCTCATGATATCATATACTTATTGTTGTAATATCAGTAAGCAGGTTGACAAAACTCACAATTGAAAATATGTGATTTTCATTTTCTGGGCTTTTGACTTCTTAGTCCACCAATAAGTAAACTGTAACCAACTAGCTTTTCTCTGTTTCAATTAATGTTCACAAGATCTAATATCTCTCCAAAATAAGGCTTGGAAAAAAAATGAAGTAGATTTATGTAGATCTTACATCCCTCCTTTATTGTCGATGGCTCTCTCAGATTTTTCTGATGTTCCCAAACATAAAACTGTATATGATGTATTTCAAACCAGTCGTCCCAGCCACTATAGCAACATACTCACAATCTAATCCCTCGGCATCGAAAATCTAATATTGTAATGCGTCATAACATATCAGAGATCTCGCCACTTTTGCTTGAATACATTAATTTTAAATGGTACTGATAATGCGTACAGTATGTATTTTTACATTGGTAGGATTTTCCCACACTTGTCGTTATAGTGCAGCGTTTTGAATTGAATTGAACTGAATTGGATAAATTAGATAAAAAATGAAATAAGTAAATAACATCTTTCAAAATTTGCAAGTGACTGGAAAGGACCTGCTTTCTTCTGTTTAAGAAAACACAGATAATAGTAATGGGCAAGCAGAAGCAAATTCTCTCAACAGTTGCAAATGGCAGTGGCACTGAGAAGTTATCAGCATGGTACAGAGTTACTCTGCTAATTAGACTTAATGCTAACGAGTTAGTGGTTTGATGATATTTTTGCCATCTTGTATGCAAAGTTGACTCATTACATTATCTCTCACCAGCTGTGTAGCCTGAGTTATCCACTAAGAAAACAAGGGCTTGTGCCCTTGGAGAAAAATGTAGAAATGCTGTTACCGTTGTGTACTTTGTGCTGTTTCATACTGTGCTTTAATGTCGTATGCAGGAATGAGAATATAGCTTCAAACAAGTATATTGCAACAGGTCATAGTAGTGGGTCTGTGATGTCACTGCTGAATGATTAGGGGCATGAATAAAAGATACTTTCATTGCTGTCAAGGATATTGCTGAGGCCTCAGCAATCTGTAACTATTATATAAGCAACTCAAGTTTGAGACTGTGGGAGGATTCTGAGGATTCAGGGACATTGTGCTGTTTGCTCAATAGAAAATATATGTTGTATAAAATAAACTGTAATTTCTATGTGTTGTGTAATTCAGTCAATAGGCTATCAGTGAATTAACCATTCATTATTCACTGCCCTGTGTCCATTCACCCAGATGAATAAAAAAAGGGACAAAAGGAGCTTTTCACAGCTTTGTCAGACCTTGACCTGCTTGAATGAAGCATCTCTTTAAACTAGGTGAAAAAAAAAGAAAAAAGAAGCCCATGCTGCTGTCATATTCCATCTTTCTTTATAAATGAACATTTCCTTTCAAAGTGAAAATGTGCTCATCATCCAACAGATCCATTTGTTTTTCTGAAGCTGTTATAGTTGATTGTGATTTCAAGTCAGTGTCAAACTGAGTTATGATCTTCCTTCTGATTATGAGACTCAGACTTTGTCTCCACAACAGTGAGTTTCCTGTTTGAGATTTGGTGCAAAAATACGTTACTGCTGTTGAACTAACTGGCATGAAATGTGGTTCAGATATTCATGTTGCACTTGAACAAGCTGTGCGTATTTACAGGATTTCAGAGCTGCTAGCAATAGAATATACTCCAAAATTACTGCTTTCCATGTGGCTAAATAGCATTCTTCTGTGTCCAGCAACAGCTGTAGCTTTGCACAACCGCAGTCTTTCTCAACAGTGTATCCAAAGCATATTTCCAGTGAGACCAACTATACTGCTCTCTGCTGCATTTGTACACTGTGTCGGTCAGTTTATTGCTGAATCATTAATCTAACACAGTGTACTGTGAATAGGAATGCTCCTCACCCTGTTGCAGGTATGAGGTACGATCCTTTAAGCAGATTTCCCATGCAGCTGATCTTTTTAAAGTGCCAGCCATAATGGTAACAATATCAGACATGGACTGAGGTTCACACTGAGCCACATAGTAACATGGCCATTGTTTTGCTCAGTGAGGAATGCCCACAGGGCTTGGTGTGGGTAGCACAGTGGCATGCTATGAATTTATATGCCGCATGGCTCAGATAGCTGCAGAGAGCCAACCACCCACGCTCAGCGTCTGTCTGAGGTCACAGGGAGACCTCTGAGTGTGTTGGTTTTGCTGTCTGTCTTTGTCATTACCTCACTGTTTCCTTTTCTGTTCACAGTTGTATTTCTCTGTTGGTACCCCTTTCATTTAAGATCCTTTTTACTTTCATTCACTTTTCCATTTCAGCCTTTTCACTCTCCCCACTCCTTCACCTACTCTGCCGTTACTTCCACCCATCTGCTCACCATCCTCCTGTGTTTCCACCTTTGAGACAGTCTCATCTTTGTGAAGTGCCCTTTGGTTGTTTTGTGTTCCAGTTTTCTAACACCCTCAGGAAAAATAAATTACAATGCTTGTGGGACTTTTTGAGCTCCAGTTTGATGTTAATTACAGTCATATTTGTGAGGGTCAGGGGCGAAACCCTATTTTCTTTTATAGAGGTTAGTAGTTATGTGGTGTCTCTTTTAGTGATGCTCTCATTCAGTAAATTGAAGGACTTCATTATTGCTGCCTCTGCTGCTAAAAGCTATATCTGGGTCTGTGCATCTGAGTAAGAAATTGGGAACATTTTTCGAAAATGCATTGTAGGTATTTTCATTTTCTCCATTTTACAGATTGATTAGATTTTAGCTGCTGGGACAAATACTGCAAATGTGGCCCGCTTTTCAGGCTTTTGGTTTGACCATACTATCCATTTGTAAGCATTTTGTATGTCTTAATCAATTACCTCAATCTTGTGATAATTAATCCTAGCTACACACAATGCTTCTTAATCTTCCTTTTTTTGAGACTGCTATTGATGTCATGCAAATCACATTGGGTAAAGACTGGAAAACCATAGAATGAATATGTAAAAAGGAATGAACCGGTTTCAAGACAGTAGGCCCGAGAGAGCAAACTTGGATACGTTTTAATGATGAAACAAACCACTGTGGAATTGGGAGCTCCATGAATAATTTGATGTATTTCCACTTAGTGTGCATGTGTTGTGCATGTGTATGCACAGACTGAATTGAAATAAGGAAACTATTGAACTGTACCTGCTTTACCAGTCGTCCAGTGCTGGACAAATCAGAGTTGGTTTGCACAAATCAGAATCAATGGTGGGGTTATGGGATGGCTACAGTGTTTGACTACCTGGAAATAATTATCTGATTTTGTCCAAACACTAAACCCAAGTGTGCTAAATAGTTCATGTGGAGAAAATCAAATCCATACAGTAGCAAAAGAAACAGAAACCCTGAATAAGTGGCTTTAGATAATGGATGGAATGTAATACAAGAATTTTGGGAGCACAATGTACTGTGTATTTTGTTGGAAAGGAGAAATAATGTTTGGAACAAGTGAAATCCACATGGAACACAGTACATGATCAGCAACCATCAATTTTTGAAGGCTTTTTTTCTATAACTTCTCAAGCTCTTTTTTCCATCACTCTATCCTACCATTTACGAAATGATCCTCGATTTAAAGGCTCCCTTGAACCAGTCATTATAGACAGATTGTTAATTGTCACATTTTACTAAAACACTGTACATGGTAAACAGATGCTGACAGTTACAGTAACCAAACTTTATATTCGATTAGAGCTTGACGGCCTGAGGCTGGTGCATCACAGAGAAGCGTGAAAGGCATTAGCCCCGCTTCCTGTTCACAGCGGGACTTAATGCATATCCTGTTTGTAAGGTAGGACAGGAGGATGAGTGGTCGCAGTTAATGACTTGTAATGGCACTTGTGGAAATCACTTCCCTCACTCAGCTGTTATCATGAAACCAGCTTTCTACTTGAAAAGATGCAGTGTTACAGCACCAATCCTCCTCTGTTCAGACAGTATGTACCCCTAAAGTGGAATAGTAGTTGCTTAAAGGTGGGGTAGGTGTTCTTTTTTTGCAGCACTTTTTACAATATTGCTTTTTCACATTCCCATTGCACCCACTGAAATAAAATGTTTGCAAAAAAAACCGAAACGTTTTGGTCCAGTCTAGAGGGTATAATCAGAGAAAAACTCTGACCAATCAATTTACTGATCATCTTTACATTTATTGGCTGCCTAATACGTCCATCAAATATCAATGCACTCCCACCCACCCCTCCCTCCCTCCCTGCGGTTCATGTAGTCGTGAATCGTGTGAAGGTGTGGTTTCGAGGGGTGAGCTGAAGAGGAGGAGGCTGAGCCTTTGGGAGGAGGGAGGGAGTTTATATTTTCAAAATGTCACTTGAGTTGGATTGCTGGAACCATTTTTTTCAAATAACACCTACCCCACCTTTAAAGGTGCAATGGGAATGTGAACAAGGTTGAGGTTTTCAGGCAATATTGTAAAAAGTGCTGCAAAAAAGAACACCTACCCCACCTTTAATGAAGTTTTTTTTTTCTATTTTCCTTTTATGCACCAGGGTTGCACAGATGGTGGTCCAGAACTACAGTAGTTTCAAAATAATGTATGAAATAGTTTCTTAGAAATTTTAAGATGACCTCATCATCTTCTTTTAAAAATAATATTGATGTTGAAATTCCCTAAGAATTGCACATTATTGCATCCCATAGTAAAGTATTGATCGAGCTTTAGTCAGATTTTTTTTTTTCAGTTTATTGAATGTGTCAAAGTTTGTCATGAATTTGAATGAAGACATTGCACTTTTACAAGGACATGCACACACAGAGAGGCGAATCATTTCAAATATTTATAAAAACACGGTTTTCAAAACAACTGACAGTCCAATAAGGCTGCTGCAAACATGGGCCAGAGTGATTAGTTTGACTTGCCTATTGTAGGAGCAGCAACTTATACAATTCAACAAGTCTGACAGTAGAGACAACGTAATCCTCACAGAGCTTATAAGAAGCCATGGCCCCACCACCGCTGCTAACTAATCAAAGAACACACACACACCATCCACTGCTTAGATTTTTATTATTCATTATTTATTTTCCATTTTATTAGTTAATAAACAGCTAATTTACTTTCACTGTACGGTTCAAATTTATTTTTGTTTGTCTCAGACTGTGTTATATACTGAGGTGATCTAGAGTTCATTTAAATTCTTTGAACCCACCAGAGCTCAGACAGATTTTAATTCTGAGCATTGTATAACTAGAAAACTTTACTTCTTGTCTGATGCATTTTTTTTTTTTAATATATAACTGTCAGGATTTGAGGCAGAAGGGAGGACCCAGGCGCAGGAGTTTCAAAATTAAAGTATTTTATTTTATAAAGCAAAACCAAAAGTCCAAGGAAACCAAAAAAATCCACAAAAGTAATCCAAACAAACACAGAGGAGTCAAAACCAGAAAAAACACTCACAGGGCACAAGAAGAAACCTACAGGGCATGAAAAGAAAACTTACAGTGCATGAAAAGGAGACCTACAGAACATAAAACGACAGACCAGTACAGACAAGGGACATGACAAGACTTAAATAGACAGAGGGACAAACGAGAGGCAGGTGTGCACGATCAGGATAACAAGGGGGAGGAACCAAAGCAGAATACCACGCAGACAAGACAGACCTTCAAAGTAAAACAGGAAACAGGTAACACAAAAGACAGGGATTGACGCCAATTTAACACATAACAAAGAAAACCTCAAAGTGGCTGTCATGGCTGCCTCAGACCATGACAACAACGAACCATGTGTTATGTGTCTTTGTTTTTACTTTTTCAATCCTTTTCATTTAATGTACAGATTCCTTGCTTGTTTTCCCCTTTAAAAAATACATAAAATAACATAATCAATAATACAAAAATATAGATGATGCTCTCCAAGGTGCTGATATCCTTACTTAATAACACTTCTTATTACAATTGTGCGCTCCCATCAGATTGGCTACTTCACTGTAATTTCATGGTGCTGATAATGCTGAAGAGAAGGAAATGACAGTCTGTGGAAATATAAATTAAGATTTATAAACCATTTTATTAGTTAGATCTTGTAAGGTGCTGGGTTGGATCCCATTTTGAGTTGTAATTACAAATATTCAGGAAAGTCCCTGGAGAAATTTTGATTTTAGTGCACATGGTACGTAATAGCATCACACAGTTACTGCAGGATTTGTGGTTGGCACCTTCTTGAAGAAACCTTTTGAGGCCACTTTAGCTTCAGTGTCTTGTTCATACTGAAAGTGTTGGTGTCCGGTGTTGGTGCATACTTTATTAGTAATGAGTGGTTGTTCACAATCCATTCTCCATACCGACTTCTCACCTACTAACTCTTACTCATGTGCCCTCAATGTCATTTTTCAGTGTGTAGGTTATTTATCCATTGGTGTCTTAACCGCTGAAAAATATAAAATATAGAAGCTTTGATACTTTTCTTATCCTGTCCTCGTATTTTTATTTTTTATTTTTGGTTTAAATGTGATCAAGCAGCACAACTAAAGACATACTATAAAAAGAAGAAAGACAAAAATAGCTGATCAGAGTTTGACCTCTGCCACTGATGAGGCATTTTCACCATAGAACTCTTAAGATTATTGTACATAAAATTTGTAATCAACCAGTAATTTCAGAAACTGTGAAGCCAAGTCTGACACCAATAACAACGCCATGTTAGTCCCTTTAAGCACTTCTCCCCAAATCTCATGGTTTCAGCACCGCAGATCCTCAGATCTGTGTTTTAGTGCACAAATGCACTGAGTTTGTGTAATTCTGTGAGTGGCTGTTTCCATATTTGCCTTAATGACTAATTGAAATAGGTGTGGCTAATAAAATGACCAGTAAGGACTATGAAAATGTTCAGCTCCTATTGAGTTGCCACATTAAAATGTTCTTCATTAAGTTACCTCCACCATCTTTCACTGTGAGCAATAAATGCAATAAATGTTGTGTCAACAGCAATGCTACAGTAAAAGTTTCCATGGGAACGTGAGCTGGGTTTAGACTGTAGTGAGACAGGTTAGTTTTACCCTACTGATGAGGTGTTGTTGCAGTAGTAATCCTGACTTCCATGGGGTATGGGACAAAAAAAAAAATCTAGACGCTGAAACAAACACCATGACCATTAGAGTTAACCGAGATATTAATAGTCACATTGCATGCTTTTCAGGGCTGTTCACACCAAGACACACACAGACATCATTACATACACTGAGCAAGTAGTTGTTTCTTTCTCAGTGTCGATGTGGATGTGTGGATCTTGATAACTTGTAATGTGCACACACTTCCTTGCAGGTAACCACAGTTGAAAGAGGAAGAACAATGCTTTTAGGCACCGCCGTCCTTTTAAAGCCTCCAGTTTTCCTACTCTGGCAGAATGAGTGATCTCCAGCCTTGTCCTCATCCTCCAGTGTTAACGAGAAAATCACTGATGTGATGTTGGTCGATCACTTTGTGACTTTCCATTACATGTCGCTGGGACTTTGCAATTGATTGCAATTGCCAAGTTGACTGACAGAAATGAATATACACATATTAACAAATGATTTTTTTGGAGTTCAAAGAAATTGAAGTAAATCTAATGAATGACTGTTTTTTTTATTCTTTTTATTTGTGTTTTTTTATATTGTCTTCACTTTTTCTTATTTTGATTTTTATATGTATTACTAATATCATTTTTGTTTGAAGAAAATGAGGGAGAGAGATATTGGCTGGCGTGGCAACAGCTACCAACTGCAGATTTGTTTAATTGGTCTCTCCAGGTTACAAAAGCAGATGGTCATTTGTTAGACGCATTCAAGATCAGTAACTTAGAAGCAGCACATCGATCTATGCTTTGGTAAGCTGCTGGGATCAATGACCAATCACTGATCAGCTTGACTTTAATTCACAGCCGAAACATTTTGACTTCTGTCGTGAAATATCTGAACAATGGAAATGCTACATCACAATGTTTACAACCCTTTTCCTTTGTCAGCTTCATGTTTTCCCTCTTTTGATAAGCGCAACGTGTCATCTATAATGAATGAATTTTTGGCAGATGCAGATATTGGTTGTGGCAGTGCAACGCAGGATAACCCTCAAGGGAAAGACCAGAAAGCCCATGAGGGACAGCTGAAGACAGGGAGTTCCTGTTTCTCTAATCTTCTCGTTCCAAATGTTATGATAAATACCGATAGATGTACCACAAGGAAAAGACTGAACAGATAAAATAATTTCACACATTCATCCACATAAATGATGACCAGCTTGCAGATCTGTATCCTCATACAATAAAAAAGGAACATCGACTCTGATGGAAACACACACAATACTTTTTATTCATGTTGTTTTACAACAGTGTGAATGTAGAATTGCTTGTTATAGTACTAAATAATGACTGGACGTCTCTAAAATTATGTAGACATATACAGATGTGTTTGAAATTCTATATTTACAAGTCATGACTATGATATAGAAGAGTACATGATTCATGCAGGACATGGCAAATGTAGGTTAATTATAGCAATGAGTCATTTTTATACAGAGACAAATAGGCTCATTTTTACAGAGGTTTAATTTATGTTCTTAAAGCTACACTTGTTACAATATGTTTCAATATCTTACTTATAATACTAATAAATGAAAAATTCTTTATTTAAGTGGGGAGCTGTTTTGTTTGTCCAAATAATACTTAAATCAACTAAAATTTACTAAAAAGCGTTACAGTTCATTTCAAATTTCAAACATGCAAAAGTGCCTCGTGCATCCATGAAGGAATTTGCTTTAGGAATGGCTTCCCTGTGGCTGTCTGCTGCATATTCAGACATCTACAGTGTTTCCAGTCATGGGGAACAGCCCCAGTGGCTGGACTGCTCTTGTCACTCATCAAGTGTGTTTTCCACAAATCTCAGTAAGATGGCTGTATAAAGAAACACTTCAGGCGAGACATCATTAATACGCCTCCATCACAATGAAGTCCCCGAATGTATCACACATGACACGCTCTACCCCTACAGTGCTGGAAATCAAAATGGGAAATACAAAGAAGGGCATTCATAGTTTACTGCTATCATAGTGCATGACTTATATTCAAAGTTAAATTTTTCCAATACCTCCTTCCGCTGTATAGATACCCCAGCAGATGCAGTAGGTTTGCAGAATGGGAAACAAATTATGTGTGCACATGCTCATTATAAGTGAGGGATGCCAGCTATCACGAGGGACATCATTCAGGTGTCTAGGGGGCTGTCCATAACAGCACACTGACATGTGTGTGGGATGTGAGCAAACACGTCTCCTTGTATATCCCAAGGAAAGAACATGGATTGTCAAGTTATCGACAGACACACACCTACTGACTTAACAGTTTTAAGTAACTAATTCATTTGGTTTATTCAATCGATCTGTTTTGTCTTTTTTGTGCTTGCAGAAGATGTAGACTGATTTCAAACTTGTCTTTTGAAGTTGGTTGACATTGTTTGAAGTAATAAATGCTTGAAGATTTGACTTAAATTCTGGAATAGATCCCAGTTTAAATTCATGTACTCACTTTTCTGAATGGGTTAGACCAAGAAACCATCAATTGGTCAGTGAAGTATTGAGGCAAAAATGATCTTCAGCTACATAGTATAAGTGAATGGAGTTCATTCACTTCATTCAGTCCACTTTGGACATTAAAGTCCAGCAAAGAGAACATTACAATAACACAGTTTGCTGGAAATAAAAGCATGAACTGGCATCTCAGTGGAACAGGAGAGGCATCTAACATCTGATATATTTCTGAGATTATAAAAGGTTGTTTTCAAAATATTAGTGATAAGCTTTTGAACGCCAAGATCACAATCTAAAACTCACATACAAGTTTCTAATATGCTCACATGGTGTTTACAGACACCAGAGTTAATGACTGAATGTCATGTCTTAGGGTCTCAGGACCCCGTTAGATTAGACCTCCCCTCACAACCCTTGTCAACTTGGTCAAGAGTGCTGGCAGAAACAGGTATGTATAACTGAGTGTCATCACTATATGATTGATGTGAGACAGTTTATTGCTGTATTAGGCATTTAAGAGGAAGCATGAGAAAAATTGAACAAGAGAGGATTTAAAAGTTATCCCCGAGGGACTGTAGAAAATGTTAATCTTATCTGATACAAAACAGACACAGAGAAAGACCTAAAAGACAAGGAGAAAACTCGTTAAGAAGAGTGTCTGTAAGACACTGGGCACTCTGGGCAAGGCAATTTTGGTACCATGGTTAGCTCTCTCTCTCTCTCTCTCTCTCTCTCTCTCTCTCTCTCTCTCTCTCTCTCTCTCTCTCTATATATATATATATATATATATATATATATATATATATATGGTGGGTGTCTACTGGGGATGCAACAGTACTCAGTAAAATACGGACCTCATCCGCATGACCTGCACGGAACAATACGCTTTTATGTCTCGCGGGATTTATGTTCCAATAACTTTGCATTTGAGTTGCACGTGAGCGTACGTGCCTTTTAGGCAACAGGCCCACCACTACATGTCAATGTGCATTCGCCCCCGCTCATTCACAGTGACCAGCCGATCACACTTTGGCCGGTTGGCTGCAGCTCATAGACGCAGGAAAAGAAAAAAAACAAGCAGACATGGCCAGCGGTAGCAGAGAAATTTGGAAAAACCTTTTTTTAATCACCGGTGTGGGAGCATTTTGGTTTTGCTGTTGAATACACCGGCGAGGGAGTGAAAACAGTTAACAGAACGCAATCTTCCACCTCCTTAAACCCGGATCTTACCTGCGTAAGATCCAGTTGTTACCAGTTGAGCGTCTTGGCGCAGCTGATGTGCTTTTTAAAATACTGCAGAACTAATTGTTGGATGCGCATTTAAAGATCACGAACAATTAATGTTCCTGTCCCTCCTCAACCACCAACAGTTTCAGACATATCGGAAATAAGTTCCTACATCCAACCTTTTCCAGCTTGACACCAGAGACAAAGATCTCCTTGGTTTCCTCCACAGCAGACATCTGAATGAGATCATGCCACAGCTGTACAGACTGACGTGTCTGGCCGTGACTATTCCCACATCCACCACAACTGCTGACCAGACATCCTCTGACCTCAAGAGAATAAAAACGTATGCAAGTAATACGATGATGCGTAATCGAGAGGTAGAGCCGTTTGTGCACGTCCACATGTGACATGGACGCACATTTATGCCATGTGGATGCGCTCTTTTACACGCCGACATGCGAGTTGCGCTTTCTGCAAACTCGGTATCTTGCGATCGTGGGTTTAGGGTAGCGGGTGGTCTGAAACTGTACCGAATCCGTACCGAAACCGTGACACAAAAACCGCAGTACGGACCGTACTGCCACCTGTACCGTTGCACCCCTTATGTAAAGATATATATATATATATATATATATATATATATATATATATATATATATATATATATATATATATATATATATATATACACACGCAAACTAGCAAGTTCTCCTAAAACAGTAGAAATGGTGTCCGCATCGCCGTCCATTATTTTATCATTGATATAAGCACCAAGCTTCTCTCTGTATCTTGATGCAAGAGCTGGTGTCAGTGTTACAAGGAGGAGGAATCTGAAATACAAAACAACGGCAGAAGGTAAGGAAACAAAAGACTTAAAACTTTCAAGCAAAAGACAGTGCAAACACTGAATACAAATATTCCTAACAAGAAATCTAAACAGTTAAACATGGGGAGACATGGACTGAAAACGAAGAGAATTAAGAAGATAATATACTAAACCAAAGGAACAAAGGTGTGGTGTAATTAGGCAACTAACTGCAAAAAATTAAAGGTAGGAGGGTATAATGATTAAGATGCTCAAAGAAACCTAATTTCAAAACAAAGTAATGGTAACAAAGTTGCAAAATGAAAACCCAGAGTCCCAGAAAATGAAGTCCAAAAAGAAAAAACATACAGTACAAGCAATACAAGCTGGCAAATGAGGTATGATCAATATAAAAGCTCACAATAGTTATACTGCAATATAATATTTCCACCCACAACATTGTGACGCAGATTCCACAAGACAGCTACAAAAGTGAGAATCTGATACCAATCTAGTGGCATTTTTGCAGATGTTCATTGCTTCCTTTACATAGCTGTTACATATTATACCCTCAACTCCTTTAACAGAAAACTGCATTTAAATTCATATAGAAGTTGTATCTGTCTATTGTTCAGTGGCATCTATCATTTCTTATCAATTCTTTGCACAAACCTAACTCAGGAAATAAAAAGGACTGAAATTTTCACTGTAGCCATTTTTCAAGGTGACATAAGAAGGATTCAGAAACAGCCCACATTATCTACCCTTCCAGCCTTTCTTTTTCAATAACAGTGTAGAATCCACCAGAGTCACAGTATAACACAATGGTTTTTGACAGCTTTAATTTTGACGGACATTGCCCGACCATACCAAGACAAAAGCTATGAATCTAAGTTTTTATGGAGGACAAAAAAAAAAAACAAACAGCAAACAGAAAACAAAAACGACTGTTGCTGCCACTGAATGGCCAGCAATTTGCCACAATGAAAAATCAGAACTTGTTGATGTCTTCAGAGACATAAACTGCAGCGAGATGTTTGCTGAAATATTACTTGAAATAAAATTAAATGACTGTTGAACTAATTAGAAATATATAGCTCTTCATTTCCACCTCTAAAACCCCCAGATATTTGACAAGTATGTCACCAAACAGAGTCCCAGATTCTCCACCAGCATCTTGAGCCATCTGTTTGGTCTCAGGAACTTAACCTGTGGAAAGTTTGCAGTTTGAAAATATCTTGCATTCTGGACCTGTTTCAGTTCAGGCTTCACTAAACTGGGATATATGATTCTTCTTTGGTAAGAATGGTTATAATCTTTAAGCTGTTGTCTGTGATGCCAACAGATGACTGTGCATTGAGTCTGTCCTGTGCTCCAGACAGACTTGAATGTACTCAGTCCTCATTAGCCCACTTGTATTGATTACTGTTGGCATTGTCATCAAGCTTTTTGGCTCTTATCAAGCAGCCTGAGGGTGACACACACACACACACACACACACACACACTCACGATCAGAACCTGAATATTATTTTGCAGGTTATTTTCCATTTGTGTTATTTCTAGACAGATACAGGCTTTTTGTCAAGTTTATTCTAAGCTGACAGATTGTCCTTAGAGAAGAAAACCCACCTCCAAAAAACTGGAAAGTGTGGTGATGATTCACTCCATAATACTGGTTTACAGGGCTCTGGAGGCAACATTGACACACTGCATTTCCCAATCCTTGGCCTTAATCTTAAAGGAAAGAAAAATATTCAATATTAGATTTAAAGGTCGATGCTTATAACTAAATATATTGTGAGAACAATATCTACATAGCCAAGATTTGATCTTCCCATGTACTTTGAAGGCAACTAAGAGATTTCCTCCAACCAGTTTTTTAGAGGAATTGCGTTCCGCTATGTTTTTTAAACCACATTTTATTGTTTAAAACTAGAAACAAGGGCTATTAGAAAATGATAATAAAAAATAACAGTAATTTAGTAAGTCAGTGGCATACAAAAGTTAATTCTACAGTGTTTTGAAATATCATCATAATCATTATTTGGGTATAAAATTCTGTATATTTAGAGTTCCTCCTCAATGTTCAAATTAAGAGGGCCCAATCTTCCGCCGGATCTCCTTAAGCTGCTATTAAGGGATAGCAGGTAGTGGGAGGGGCGTTCCCCCGCAAAGAACGCAATCTTCCACCTTCCTAAACCTGCTATCCCACCTGCGCTACCCGCTATATTATGCATAGGAGTGGTTAGGGCGTTCCAGCTGTTAAACCAATCAGTGCGTCAGTAGCCATTGCCTTTAAGAGCAGGTTGCGCTACTCAGCAAGCCGCTATGGAGTATCTTTTCATCCAGATCAGAGCAGCTCTCATGCGCAGCTCATCTGGGACTCTGCTGTAGAGCTTCCTCCTCTTCCTTCCTCCTCCTCCTCTGCACTGACATATACATAAACATATTTTTACACAGACAATTCCTATTGGCCTACCTGAAAGTCCCAGATAGTTGGTGCGCTCCCAGTAAACACGCTCTGGTTCGTCTATGGTTTAACTGGCGAGCAAGCCCTTTAAGACGATCTCTGCTATTTTCTCAGGGGTTCAAGACTGAGGCCAAATCATGCTTTTATACAAGAGTTAATTCGCGAGGTAGAGCCATTTGGTGCACATCCACATGTGACCAGGTGGACGCACATTGATGCCATTTGGACCGCTCTAGTACACACTGACATGCGGGTTGTGGGTGGCGGGTAGTCTGACCACCCGCTACCTGCAACCCGCAATCGCAAGATGCCGAGTTTGCGGAAAGGGCAAAAGACACGCCCATTGCCACACCTACAATGTGAGTAAGGGAGTCGGCATAACGGGTGGCGGCTTTAGGGAGCGTAAGATTGCATTAGCGGTTAGCGGAGGTTCCTAAACCTGCAGTTGCTGGGTAGCGGCTAGCGGGAAGTGTACGATTGGGGCCAAGGTGTCTTGAAATGAAATTACAAATATGTGTGAAATTGCTTTAGACATTCTAAGGTAATAAAGGTATTTCACTGTCAAATTACTTACATTTTGAAATGTTTATTATTTATTTATTTATTTTTTGCAGTTTCATCTATAGTCTACATCTTCTTCTCCTTTTGGCTGTTCCTTCAGGGGTCACCACAGTGAATCATCTGCCACCATCTTCCCTGGCATTATATTCCATCACACCAACTCAAACATCCATAAATCTCCTCTTTGGTCTTCTTCCAGGCCTCCTGCCTGACAGTTCCAGCCTCATCATCCTCCTACCGATATATTCACTATTCCTCCTCTGTACATGTCCAAGCCATCTCAGTCTGGCCTTTCTGACTTTCTGTCCAGAACATCTAACGTGTGCTGTCCCTCTGATGTACTCATTCCTAATCCTATCCTCCCCCTCACTCCCAAAGAGAACCTCAACATTTTAACCTCTGCTACTTTCAACTCTGCCTCCGGTCTCCTCAGGCAAGCAGACAGTCGTTAACATTGAGCTCTGTAGGGGTTTAAAAAATTAATCATGACTTAATTGTTGAAATTATCTAATTCTAATAAGTCATTTTAACACAAACACTTGATCAAACACAACTGAAAGAACACAAATGATGATCACTTAAATGTGTATTGCAACATTAATAATAATTGATGTAATTACTATGTCTTCCTCACAGCCACAAACTCACTTTTTTTCCCAGCCCACAATATTACTATTTTGGTTTGTTTAAAATGGTTTCCAACAACTCATTTCTTTGTGAGAATAAAGAAGCCTGTTATCAAGAGGATCATTTAACATCTAAAAAGCTAAATGTTACATACAACATACCATGTTAAACAAGGTGATATTGGCTTTCATCCCTCATAATAGTCAATTCTTCTATGTTGGCACATTTTATTATACATTTGCAATTAAATTCTACATTTTTAAATGTTTGGAAAAACCATGAAAAATGCATAAGATTGACACTGGGGAAAAAAAAGATGAAACTTACATCCAGGATAACAGTATACCAACATTATGCCCTGTTTTTATAGGAATAAAGGGTTCACATACTCCCCCGATGACTATTTCAGTCTTCTAGTCTAATATACTGGAGCCTGGCCCTTAAATACCACTGGGTTTACAATGGTGATGCTTCCAGTGGAGATAAAATGATATCTTCGAGCAGACCTTTAGCCTTTCCTGCTTGGGGCCTAGTTCTGCAGGAGTGTTTTCCTGGCATTACCTGTCATGTGACGACAATTACAGCACAAGCAATATTCTATTTTTCTGACCTGCCTTGTGTGCATAATGAAAGCAGTGGGGTCTGTGCTGTGAGCTGTGCAAGTGTCTGTTTGTGCATGTGTGAATCTCTGCTGTGCGGCTTGAAGCATTTTGAAGCTACTTTGCAGAAGTGTCAGGGTCATCGTTTGACAGATGACCCCGATGACAGGGGTGCATCAGAGGCTCAGGTTTGCTCTTACTTGAATCAGAAGCCTCACCTCGTGTGTGTGCTGTACGTATGCGTTTGTTTTCACACCGGTTACAGATTGAAAGGCTGTTCTTTCAGGGGCCACAGAAAAAAAAAAAAGTTCTCTGATTCAATTACCAAAGGGAGAAGAGCTGGAGAGCAACACGAGGCTAAGGGACATCATGGTCTGCTTCACTCTTAAACAAAGAGGCCTGTCAATTCTGAAATGTGCTCTTACAGCTTGATTCCTCTTTTCAATTTTTTTTCCTCCTTAAGTTTCAATTCATTTCTCACATGCCTTCCTGGAAGTGGAATCCCTGAAGTGATACCTAATCCCTCATGTGTCAGGACTCCACTGTGCCTAATTCAATTTAGAGGAAATTGCCCGACGGTACTTTTTCCGTCACTAACATGGCATTGCTGATGATATTATGGTTGAAGACTGAGAGATAATGAATGA
This sequence comes from Hirundichthys speculiger, assembly GCA_018398805.1. NCBI lineage: Eukaryota > Metazoa > Chordata > Actinopteri > Beloniformes > Exocoetidae > Hirundichthys > Hirundichthys speculiger. The sequence continues at coordinate 907,741 of JAGFBZ010000849.1, read as the reverse complement.
CTTTTCTCTTTTTTTCTAATGTTCGGACTCTTAATGCTGCCTAGGTTAATGCTGTGTGTTCCGGTGTTGTTGCTATATCTGTATTGTGTATATTCAAACTGAAATCTTTAAATCTGGCAACAAATTGCATCTACTACACACTGCAAGGCTAAATACCAGCAACAGTACCACACCATTCGTTTATTTTCTTGTTCACTACACTTGCCTATTCCAAAATCAATTTGTCACTTCCTATTTTTGCTTCTTTAACAAGGCCGATTGATGCCTGGTTTTGCATAACACCTTGAATTTTGCTGGAGAGCAAAGAACTCGGAACTCTTGAATCAATAGAAAAAGGTTATGTGATCTCATGAGTCTCCTGCTCCAGAGGCATGGGAGTATCAGGATGAGAAGTATAGTGGATGAAATGATCCTCTCATCAAGCCTGTGGGGGCCGTGTTAATGGGGTTGCCTCAGTTTCTCTGTTATAAGTCCAGAAACATTATGTCCCCCAAAAATGAGGTGAGTTGACTACCTGAGTTTTCTGAATGAGCACATTTTCCATCAGTTGATTGTTTCTTTCCTGATGGGATGTGAATGATTGAAGGAGCCTGAGACATCTTCCTCTTAAACAGATCGACTACCACAACTCAACCGGCTCTCGTCATGACTGCTACTTTGACGCTTCTCGGTCATTTTACTCAGTTTGGAACATTCCTGAGCAAAAAAAAAAAAGACCTCCTCCTCATACTCTAAAGATAATCTACTTCTGCTGAGTCTTTTTTTATGCGTGCCTTTTGTTAGCATAGCTGTTCTCCCAGAGGGACCCACAGGGAAAATAAATAGAAATTGTTCATTTTGTAGCAATAAAAACATGACTTATTTTGGAAAACGATTAGCCAAATGACGCAGTCTCATAAATCTGTGTTACGCACTCAAGTCACGCTCTATTTTACTTCAGCTTCCATCTGAATATCAATGGAGCCAGGAAGAAAGGGCTGTAAGTCTTTGTAGCCTACGTACACCTCTGTTTCAGTTTTCCCTCCAACTCATCCTCTCTGATGTAAAGTGCTGGAAAATCCTGATGTGCAGGGACAAAGGTATTTGCGAGCCGGCCCGTGACTTTCATAACTGAAACACTGGGAAACTTTCACAAAACCCTGATCACCTCAGTGCCGGCTGTGCCACTGATACAAGAGCAGAGCTTCATGCTTACATCTCTTCTGGCAGCTGGCAAGAAGATAAATGGTCTGTTTTTGTTTATAGTTTCCTCCAGCAAACCTGCAGCAGTTACGCATCACACTCCCTCACCTTTTCTTGTAAACTCGACATTTTTGTCACTGGCAACTTCGTGATGTTGTGATGCTCTTTATTAGTGTTTGAGATTAAAGAAGTGCTTGCTTTGACTTGGATGTTATCCAGCTGTGCGTATATACGACTGGGGAAATTGACTTTTTAATGTTCTTAACATTTTCGTTGCCAGAGCAGCCTTCTGTCAAGTTACAAACACTGTGTTGCTATGAAACATCTCTCTAAATGTTGGTGCAAAAGGTCTTCATGGATGCAGCTTCTCAGTTCCAGTCTATTACAACTAAAAACACTAGTACTAGTATCAGTTTTATACACTACTTTATACTGTCGGCTGAAGATTTTACATATTACAACATAACAATTCCAGATTAATTATATAAATTCAACATAGTATGAACAATATGTGGCATATTACATGTTATTTATTAAACAAAAACTAATTCAGGATGCAGAAGTAGAGTGTGAAAATAAACCCCATTATTGAAATTCATATAGAATGACCTTTAAGAGCAATAACATGATTAGTTATTGCTGATTAGTTATTAGCAATAACTAATCATTTTCTGTTTGGCTTTATTGGTCTCAAATTTTTGAAAACTTTTAACTCACTCTTCTTGACAGTGTCAGTTAGGTTCACCTTAAAGACTTGTGGGAATTCATTTATGCACAGCTCCCTAAACATCCCACCACAGCATTTCTGCCATGTTGATGTCTGGATTTTGACGGGGTCATCACAACACCTTAGTTTCCCTTTTCAGCCATTCTGTTCTAGATTTAATGGTGTGTTTCAAAAAATTGATCTGTTGCATGATCAAGTTTCTTTCAAGTTTCAGATGTGGTAAAGCTGGCCTCACACCTGACTCTAGATTACTTTAGGTTCATGGTCCACAAACACTCATATATCATATATCACTCTGCTTGACTGTATGTAGGAGATGCTGATGTGTTGTTTTGGGGTTTTACCCAGAGGTTTTACCAAAATATCCTTCTGTGCATTATGGCCAAAAATCTCCACCTTGGTGTTGTATCCTCTCAAAGGAAATTCTTCCAAGAATCCTATTGTTAGTTAAGATGAAACATTGAAATTATAAACCTGAAAAGGCTTCTCCTGGCAAACCTTGCAAGCTAACTATATGTATGCAGTTTTTCTTTGAATTCTAATTGCACTGTCGTGAACTTTACCACTCAACAAACTAGTTGAGGCACGTAAAGACAGAGGTGCAGCTCTTCAGGGTATTTTACACTTTCCCTGAGCATTGCACAGACTTACCTTAAGATGAACACAGAGACATTCACTGTGGGGAAGGTTGACTGGTTGGTTTGAATATTTTCCATTTGTGAATAACATTTATAGCTGAGGATTTGTGGATTCGTTTTTTTTTTTTTTTTGCACACATGCCTGAGTTTCTCAAAAAGCCCCTTTCTTCCTCATAAAAGCAGTGTTTCTAACCTTGTACAGTCTGCAGTATTTTTTATTTGGAAGCAGTCTTCTTCTATTGTATCTAGCTATTGCAGATGTGTTACTGGACTTATTGGCGTGTTCCTACGACCCGTGTAGCCTCTGTACATAATAAATATTAAACAGTGCCCAACACAGCATATTATAAGTTTGGCTGAGGTTTATTTATTTTTTTTTTCAAAACTGGTTAGAATTGGTTCTCAGAGACATGATAGTTGTCGACAGAGTTACTGCTAAAACTCCTTAATGTTGCTTGAACAGGTGATTTAAAAAAATACTTTGCACTAAAAAAGGCTTTTTTGGGATTTTTATTGTGGGCCCTAATTAACCTTGTATGAGGGTGTAAAATGTGATTTGCAGTATCTTGGGACTATCATGTGCATGTGTTCGTTATTGACAGGCTCAGATTGTTGTTCTATGTGTCAAATAACAATATGGAAAGGTTGCATACAGAAATAGACCTTTTTGTTTACCTTTCACAGCTTCCAATGAAAATTACCCTCCCATTCCTGTGTTATTTGCACAGGTGTGTTATGTGGTGTTTACAAAAGACAAAGTGTAGCTCATTCTCTACAGACTCAACCATTTATATCACTGGTCGTAACTTCACATGTAGGGGAGCTGCTCGAGTTTTTTTTTTTTTTTGTTTATTTCTCTTTGTCAGATCTGAATATTTAGCTGGAAGACTTGCATGTGGCATTTGATGGTATTTGCCGTCACTCTTTATTTGAGCTTGGGTATGCTGAAAACTCCTCACAAGTGAAAAGAGAGTAAAGAGGAGAGCAACAGCCAGAGGAGGAGCAAGAGAATGAAATTTTTGTCACTCTGCAACATGTCTTTTTGCTCTTTGAAGAATATTTTCCCTCAGGTAAAGGTGCTTTGAGAGATTTTTTTTTGTACCCACATTTGAGGGGCACCAGTCATCGTGCTTAAAATGCTCACAACAAACTTGATGATCTGCATTATACAGTGTGCTCATGGGAGAGTTTACATCTATTTGTAGCACAATTAACTGTGACTTTAGCGTGTCCCATAGGTGGCCTGTAAAAGCTTGGCAAAATGTCACTCGACATTTTCTTGTCAGTTTGACAAAGCGCAAACAGAGAACATTATGACTCTGAGTAACGTTGTTCTGCTCTTCTCAGAGCTGCTATCTTCTTCTCGCATTTACACTTAGAATTTACGCTGTCTGAAACAGCTCATCTCCCACAAGATTTCAAAATGACAAAGACTTTTTCTTTAGCAAGCCGTCAGCAAAGATCCTTTCCATATTGTTAAAACACTAAACAACAGCTTGCACTTCTCTGTTATGAATGCAAGCATTTCTACTTTGCTACAGTTGACCCGTGTCACTACTCTGTAGCCAACTTCGCAGTTTCCAGTGACGGCATTCCTGCTTCGTAAAAAGGGGCGCAAAGATTTTCTGTTCAGGCTGGGGTTGAAAAATCCCAGATTCCTTTCTTTACAGGAGATCTTAGACTTTGCTTGCAGACAAGATTGCGTTCTCACCACCCCTGATGATTTAGTGATTTAATATTGTTAATTTGGTCAGTTCTTGACATTAATGTCGATAATGATATTGTTAAAACAGAATATTTAGGTACAACAGCTCCACTGTGACAAAGTTTACCCTCAATTGGTGGAGATAAAGGTGTAATCCTGTAAGAAAATGCCATTTTGACATTTTCAATTGAATGCACCTTGAACTTAATGTACTTGGCCAAATCCTGACTGAAGAGATAAGAGACGTGACCGTTTAGATTTTATTTTGAAAAAAAAAAAGGCTCTTTTAACGAGAGCACAGGCTGACTTGATGTATTATATCTGAAACCTCACTCAAATAATGATTAACCAAGTCTAACACTGAGACAATCCTTGCATCATTACTGAACTGGACTTAAATACTTTTTGGAGAAAAGATGTTTCGATGTTTTAGTTTGTTGTTGTTGTTGTTGTGATGTTGTTATTCTTTACAGTGGGAGGCAGCAACCACATGCCACCCAGTATTTAACAGACTCGTGCTCGGGCGGTGTTCGAGTGCCTGGCCCTTTGCCCTCCGCTTTCATAATTGCCCTTTCTGCAGGATGTCAAAAATCTTATTTTATTCTTTTTTAATTTTCTGCTTTAGATTTTCACAAAAATCAATATGACTTTAGTTCTTAGAGTTTATTTTGAAAAAAAAAAAATCTGTTTCGACAACTGAATGTGAGTTCTAATTCTGTGACCTGGCATCATTCACTGCCCCTTCACTGTTGATGTTTGTTTTACATTAACAAAATGATGTAGATCCATCACCCTGTGGAGAGCTACTTCACCATCAAAAGCAGCAGTTTAACATCAAAAAGATGCAGTTTTGCAAAATGTATGATTTTAAGACAAAATAGTTGCAGTTAGATTAAATTATATTATCAATAAGTATGAATAAACTGAGCTCTTTTCTCTTGGTTTTGAGTACCTGCCCCCAAAAATATCTCTGTCTGGCATTTAAGTTGCATTTTGGAAGAAATTTAAAAAAAAAAAGCTGAATCAGCTGTGTGTGTGTGTGTATGTGTGTGTGTTGGCAGGGCGCGGCTAGAAGCCTTCTCCGACAACAGTGGGAAGTTGCAGCTCTCTCTACAGGAGATCATAGAATGGCTGACAGCCAAGGACGAAGAGCTGTCGGAGCAGCTGCCCATAGGAGGCGACGTGGGAGCTGTCCAGCACCAGAGGGAGTTCCACCAGGTGAAGTGAATGATAATACCTTTTCAGTACATCCGGCACAAACTAAGATAGACTGTTTATGTTTATTCCTTTCTCAGTCAAAACAAAAGCCAGACAAAGCAGAATAAATCCATGCCGACATAGACACAGTATGCTTCTGCCCTTTAGAGCTGTAAAGCTCTGCATCTGCATTCACATGGGAACAATATGAAATATGGATCGAGTTTTTTTTTCCCCAGGGTCATTTGCTACGATCTGTGCAATGAGTGTGAAGGCTCATGGTTTGGCACCCAGTGGTTTTTGTAGCACGGTTTGTAAAGTGAGTAATCTATTGTCCTTAATCCCAGATCCAAAAAAAGATGGGACCCTGTAAAATGTCAATATAAACAGAATGCAATGGTTTGAAAATCTTATAAACCCATATATCATTCACAATAGAACATCATATGCTTAAAGAGAGGAAATTAATCAAAAAAAAAAAAGACTATGTTTGCAGGAATAGGGGCAACCCGAGTACCGGTAAAATGGTAACCAGTGTGTGGCATCACCGACCAAAACCAGCCATTACTGCTGCATTTCAGGCGTTTGTGAGATACCTTAAACATCTGGTTTTGAAAGCAACTATGTGAACTCCCACTTGTTTCCAAAAGCGATTATTAAGCAGGGAGGTAAGGAAGAGAAGAATATTGACAAGTTTAACGTCACAAGAAATTCCAGGCTACGTTCCTGTCAACTCAGCGAGGTAACAGATCAACCCTGACTGCGTGATGAGTGGTAATCCTGACTACTTCTACTGAAATAACTGGAGGAAGCCATAGTGGAGAGGCATGTCGGCAAAGCCTCCAGGAATGTGAGTCCTGCCCCCTTACAGGTCATATTCCAGGTTACGTGATTAGCCCCTATATGTCTTAGAAAAAGTTGGAAGAGGGCGATCTTTACCGCTGTATAGCATCTCCTCTTCTTTTAGCACAGTCTATATGCGTTTAAGAACTTAGAAGACTGGTTGTTTGTGGTTTGGGAGAGAAATGTTATCCCATTCTTTTCTAACTCAGAATTGACCCAGGACTCCTCAACAGTCTTCTTTGCTGTGTATTTCGATTCATGATGCACCAAATGTTTTCAGTTGGTTAAAAAAAAAAAAAAATTACAGGCACCTTGACTCTTCTCCTACAAAGTCATGCGTTTGTAATGGATGGAGTATAGAGTTTAAGATGTTACATACATTTCAGCATTGATGTTTCCTTTTCCGATGTACAAGCTGCCCTTTCAAAAGACCTAATCCACCTCCATAAAATCAATAATGCGGACTTTTGAATGTGAGTGTTGATAACAAGCTGGATGGTCCCTCTTCTCTTTGGTCTACAGGTCAGCAGTGTTTCTGGGTTATGTTTGCGTATGACTTCTACTTTGGATGATTTTGACCTGCATTTGTGGATGGCACTGCAAACTTGATTTCCAGAATTGTTCCATGCAATGTTTTCCATCAAAGAATCATGACTGTTTTTCAATGCTGTCCAACCTGAAGGCCCGAAGATCACGAGCATCTAATATTGATTTTCCTTTATCTCTTTTGCTCACAGAGATTTCTCCAGATACTCTGAATATTTTGAATGTACGGGAGGTGATGAGATATTCAGCAGTTATAACTTTATGCTTAGGACCATTTTTATGAAAATGTTTCACAAATTATAGATGAAGTTCTTTTGCAGATTGATGAACCTCATGTAACTGACTTGATGCCAAATAACCCAAGTAGTTCCAAGGTGTGTCTCAAGCTGTTTCTTTACAATACCACATACTTTTTCAGCTTTTTTAAAAATCCATTTCGTAACCCTTTTGAGATGCGTTAGTGCCATTAAATGTGAATTAGGCAGATGTTTAACGTTGGTGTTGGTGTCATTATCAGATGATGGTGAAAGATGCTAAAAGACAATACTTATCAAATATCATTCTTTCACTGTTTTTTGTGGATAACGTCACTAATACAAGGGTCATATATCACCTCTGTTTTTTTGTCTGTTCACTCTCTGTTCCCTCTTCTGCTGTTTTTGACCAGTTCTCTAAGACTCTATCTTCTTTACCACTGATCCTGTCCCACCTCGATTCTGTTAAAATGCCATTTTTGTTTGGGGCCCTTAGCAGTCTGTCCTCAGGTGTGGTCTCTAAAATATTTAAAAATGCAACAGTGCAAGCATTGATCAAAAAAACCTGCCCAAGAGTGTGTTATTTAACTTTAGGCCTATTTCCAACCTTCCTTTTTTTCTCAAAAATTTTGAAGATGATTACTTGCCATGAAAATGAAACCTTTTTTAGATTAAAAAAAGTTCACTGAGGTTTTTTTTAATCTGGTTTTAAGTCTCTACATAGCACTGAGTCTGCGCTGCTGAGAGTTTTTAATGACATCCTCCTGGCTACAGATTCAGGAAACTATGTCATCCTGGTTCTTTTAGACTTAACAGCCACCTTTGACACAATGGATCACAGTATTTCATTATCTCATGTAGAGCATTGTGTAGGCATTTGTGGCACAGTCCTGTAGTGGTTCAGATCACATCTGGCTCAGAGATCTTTTTGAGTTGGTCTGAATTAATTTGAATCCTCTTCTCCTCCTTTATCATGTGGCATTCAACAGGGCTCAATACTTGGGCCTCTGCTGTTTCCTTTGTACTTTCTGCTCCCTGGCTTCATTTTTAGAAAGTGCAAAATTGCTTTCCACTGTTATGCAGATGACACTCAGGTCTATGTTGCCTTAAAACAGGAGAATGCTACTCCAACCAAGCGTTAACTGACTGTCTTGAGGAATTGAAAGCCCAAATGCTATAAACATTTTAGATTTGAATGAAAAGAAAACAGAAGTGATCAGTGGATCTTCTCCTGTGGACATAAGCCCCCTGGCACGGTATGAGGAGTCTACTGTTACAAACCTGAGTTTTAGAGTGGATAAGGATTCAGGTCAGTGCAGTGGTGAAATCTAGCTTTTTTTCAGCTGTGGCAATTAGTTAAGTTGAAAGATATCCTATCAAAGCCTCACTTTAGAAGGGTGACCCATGCTTTTTTGAAAAGTTGGTTGGATTATTGGAATTCTTTGTATGTTGGTGTTCATCAGTCTACCCTGTCTCATCTTCAGCTGGTGCAAAATGCTGCTCCCTGGCATTTAACTGAAACTCAGAGGAGAGAACACATTACTCATGTTTTATCCTTACTGCACTGGCTGCCCGTCCATTTTAGAGTTCATTTTAAAATCCTTTTATTTGTTTTGAAATCTCCAAATGGTCTTACCCCATCCTTCCTCTCTGAGCTTCTGGATTTGCACGTTCCTTCCCGGTCACTCAGATCAGCTGATCAGCTGCTCCTGGATGTACTGAGGACACGGTGACAGCTCAGGCCGTTTGCTGTTGTAGCTCCCAAATTATGGAATTTATTGCCTTTACATATCAGGCTTCTTCCTTAGCCATTTTCAAATAATCTCTTAAGATGCAACTTTTCTGCTTGACTTTCAACCCAGTGTGAGATGTTGTTTTTTAACTTAAATGTAATTTATTTATGTTGTGGAAGACTGAAAACTTAAAATAACAAGACTTGGCTATTGAATGGAATACAGTGAATTTATTCTCCATTTGCATGCAAAAGGGGTCAGACCTCAAACCTCAGCAGGGGATGCAGGAATGACAACTGAGCAGTGAATGACAATATGATTTAACAGAGTGTCCGAGACCAAACATTTGAGATAACAACTTTGCCGGCGCCCATGGAAGAGGCAGAGAAGAAACTCAGACGTAATAGAAAAGGCCCAACATAATATCAGAAGTGATATGTATAGATGATAGTGTTTTACATTTTAGTACAACCCCAAACATAGTATCAGAGATGACATTTATAGATACTGTGGACAGCAGGTCCCTGTAACTGAAGACAGGATGAATATTACAGCACACAGATGCCATTTCACTGTCACAATTCAATTATTCAGTTTTTACTTAGATTCTATTGTGTGGGGGTTTATGTTTTGTTTTTTGTCTATCTTTTACCTTTATTTTGATCTATTTTATTCTTTTATTTTACTCATATTTTCAGCACGTTGGTCAGTGGTTGCTGATCCTTTAAAAATAAAGTGGGCTTGGTTGACTTGGCAATGTTTTTCATAAAACTATACATTGTCTCACTTTCAACATTTGATATGTTTTTCTTTTTTCTTTTTTTTATATACATGTTAATCAGTTTTGGAGTTGGGGATTGACTTGCTGATGGTTTGGAGTCTAGAAATGTGTGAATACTGTGGAACATTCTGGGATTTATTCTTTTTCAGAAGGCGAGGAACAAAATGACCTGCGTTGAGTTTGTACAGTAGCTACAGAAACAAAAGACTTTTCTGTTGGCTTCAGCAGATCTCACAGATATCGATCAAAGCTCAGTTTATAGTTCAGTCTCAGTCAATACTAGATAGATAACTGAAACTTTTTCTTTTCCAAATTCAGCTGTCACTGATACAGCTGATGGAGGCAGGCCTCTGCACTGCATTGTGCTGAGATGAACAAAACATAGCTGAAACTCACACTGCAAACACATCTTTGCTCCTCTTTGGTGGTTTGAATCCATAATCAAGCACTTTTTAGAGACACAGTAAAAAAAAAAAAAACAATACTGTCAAAGTTCTGCTTTAAATCCACATATATATCTCATTCAACATAAAAAGATGTGATTGTCCCCTCTCTGGAAAAATATTCACACTCATGAGGATTTATTCATTGTCTTGTTTTGTCAGATTAACACTCAATAATGTGGAGACATTCTTTCTGCTGGAGTGCAAGACATGCAAATGTTCTTAATTCTCAAATTTGTGAAGCTGGAACTTTTAAATGTTTTGCATTTTTCTTATTCTTGCTTTACATTCAACAATAATATGATTTTCAACCAAACTTTCAATCAAACCAAAATTAAAGGAATGTCGAGATGTTTCCTAGCCATGCACAGCGGACAAGTGTTGCAATGATCTGTATACTAATTTACAATCTATGCAGCGCAGCCATGATGTAAAAAAAAAATGAAACAAAAAAAGATTTTTGTAAATTGTAGTTAAATTCATACTATGATTAACACTTTGTCACATAGGCTTTCACTTCATTTTTAACAGTCTGTAACACTTGACAATGATAAGCAGGCTGAAGAAAGACCACAAACATGCTTTACCAGTGCTTAGCAGATTGGACTCTTAACAGTTTGAATGTTTTATTTGTGTCAATATTAAAGTGTAAGGCTTTAGGCAACATTAGTTGTAGCTGCTGATAGAATTAACACCTCACATTTCTTGCTGTCAGATAATTTCTACATTGTGGAGGGATTTGAACTGGCCTTTAAATCTCTGCTTTATTGACCAGGGAGACAAATCAGAGTTTGTCTACTTAAAAGATACTTTGGACCTTATATTCATTACAAAGAAACTTGCTTCATCATTTGAGTTAAAGGTGGGGTAGGTGTTCTTTTTCTGCAGCACTTTTTACAATATTGCCTGAAAACCTTTTCACTTTCCCATTGCACCCACTGAAATAAAATGTTTGCAAAAAAAAACGAAATGTTTTGGTCCAGTCTAGAGGGTATAATCAGAGAATAACTCTGACCAATCAATGTACTGATCATCTTTACATTTATTGGCTGCCTAAAATCCATCAAATATCAATGCACTCCCACACACCCCTCCCTCCCTCCCTGTGATTCATGTAGTCATGAACCGTGTGAAGGTGTGGTTTCGAGGGGTGAGCTGAAGAGGAGGAGGCAGAGCCTTTGGGAGGAGGGAGGGAGTGTATATTTTCAAAATCTCACTTGAGTTGGATTGATGGAACCGTTTTTTCTAAGAACACCTTCCCCACCTTTAAATTACTGCTTAGGTTGTTAACCGATTCTGCACAGTCTTGAGTCTTGAGTGGCAGGAGTTCATGGCAAAAGTTGCCAAGGATTTTCCTCTTTAGGATCACACACAGTCTTCATAGAGTCATCTGGGTGTGTATGTCACCTCTAAGGTGGGTGTCTACTGGGGATGCAACAGTACTCAGTGAAATACGGAACTGTACCGTATGACCTGCACGGAACAATACGCTTTTATGTCCCGCGGGATTTATGTTCCAATAACTTTGCATTGAAGTTGCACGTGAGCGTGCGTGCCTTTTAGGCAACAGGCCCGCCGCTGCATGTCAATGTGCACTCGCCTCCGCTCACTCACAGTGACCACCCTATCACACTTTGGCCGGTTGGCTGCAGCTCATAGACGCAGAAAATGAAAAAAAAAAAACAAAAAAAAAAAAACAAGCAGGCATGGCCAGCGGTAGCAGAGAAATTGGAAAAAACATTTTTTAATCACCGGTGTGGGAGCATTTTGGTTTTGCTGTTGAATACACCGGCGAGGGAGTGAAAACAGTTAACAGAAACTTCTCAGTCTGTGGGCCCGATCTTCCGCCAAACCTCCTAAAGCCGCTATTAAGGGATAGTGGGTAGCAGGAGAGGCGTCCCTCCGCAAAGAATGTAATCTTCCACCTCCCTAAACCTGGATTTTACCTGCGTCAGATCCAGTTGTTACCAGTTATGCGTCTTGGCGCAGCTGATGTGCTTTTTAAAATACTGCAGAACGAATCGTTGGATGCGCATTTAAAGATCACGAACAATTAATGTTCCTGTCCCTCCTCGACCACCAACAGTTTCAGACATATCGGAAATAAATTCCCGCATCCAACCTTTTCCAGCTTGACACCAGAGACAAAGATCTTCTTGGTTTCCTCCACAGCAGACATATGAATGAGATCATGCCACAGCTGTACAGACTGACCTGTCTGGCCGTGACTATTCCAACATCCACCACAACTGCTGACCAGACATCCTCTGACCTCTGACCTGTAAAAACGTATGCAAGTAATACGGTGATGCGTAATCAAGAGGTAGAGCCGTTTGTGCACTTCCACATGTGACCAGGTGGATGCACATTTATGCCATTTGGACCTGCTCTTTGATGCGCCGACATGCGAGTTGCACTTTCCACAAACTCGGTATCTTGCAATTGCGGGTTTAGGGTAGCGGGTGGTCTGAAACTGTACCGAATCCGTACCGAATCCGTGACACAAAAACCGAGGTACGGACCGTACCATGAACCACTTGTACCGTTGCACCCCTAGTGTCTACACACTGTGCTGTGACTCAGTTTTATTCAGCTGGGCATTTCAGAGGTAGATGTTTAAGTCAAGGCGAGCCAAGTTTATTTGTAGAGCACAATTCGTACACAAGGCAATTCAAAGTGCTTTACAGATGCATAAAATCACAAGAAGGCAAATAGAGTCATTCCATAAATCAAACAAGCATAAAAATAATCATTAATAAATTAAATTAAAATGAATTAAAAAGAAAAATAAATTAAATTAAAAAAGAAGGGTGCAGATAAAAAAAAAAAAATCCTTTCAGTTGTCATATGCACATCTAAACAGAACTGTTTTTAGCCTGGATCTGAACATTGTCAGACTTGAGGTCTGTCTCACATCTTCTGGAAGACTGTTCCAGATTTTAGGAGCATAAAACTGAAATGCAGCTTCACCTTGTTTAGTCCTGACTCTGGGCACCAGCAGGAGACCACTCCCTGAGGTTCTCAGAGTCCAGGTTGGTTCATATGGTTCTAACATGTCAGAGATGTACTTTGGGGCTGGACCATGAAGAGACTTGTACACAAGTAGAGCTGTTTTAAAGTCTATTCTCTGAGTGTCAGGAAGCCAGAGACCTCAGGACTGGACTAATATGGTCGTATTTCCTGGTTCTAGTCAGGACTCGTGCAGCAGCATTCTGCATGTACTGCAGCTGTCTTACAGCTCTTGTAGGGAGTCCAGTGAGCAGGCCGTTACAGTAGTCTAACCTGGTGGAGACAAACACATGGATTAGTCTTCCTAAATCTGGTTTAGACACTATTCCTTTGATTCTGGCAATGTTTTTTAGATGGTAAAAAGCTGCTGATGTTATTGCTTTAATGTGGCAGTTAAAGTTCAAGTATGAATCCAATATTACCCCTAAATTTCTGACCTGATTTTTAGGTTATAGAGAGAGAGTGTCAAGGTGACTGATAACACTTTGGGCCAATTCCAATTCCTCCCTTAACCCTCAATCTCAACCCTCGCCCTTAACCCTCAATTTTTGGCCCTCAATCTTAACCCTCGAAAGTAAGTGTAAGGGCTATCTTGTGACTTAGAAATGGGACACCCCTCGAGTGCAGTTACGTATTCAGACTGAAATGTATCAGAGCTCGTGTTGTCTCTGTATTCCCTGAAATGACACAGGGATAACATTGAAAAGAGCGCCGTATATTCTCTTAATAATATTAGCAAATAACACAATAGAGGATTTGCCGATGGCAAACATCGTAAAGTAAAAAAATAAATGTTACGCAACAACGATGTTAAGCCATGAAAAAAGTCTCAAACAAAGACAATAAGATGGTCTCGTAACATTTATATCTTTAAGATATACGAAGATACTTGTAGCTAGCTTTTTTTGTCATCATCCTTTTCAAAGATGTCTTGGCTAAATTACCCAATGTCTTCTGGATAGCCCTTACTTCCAAGGGTGGTGTCGGAAAATCTCAATATTGAGGGCGATACAGCCCTCAGACTCGTCCCTCAATTTGACTTGCAAAGAATTGGGACAGCACTTGCCCTTAGTGGGAGCGTGCATTTTTGAGATTGAGGGTTGAGATTGAGGGTTAAGGGAGGAATTGGAATTCACCCTTTCTCTTTGTTTCTGTGGGCCACAGACAATGATTTCAGTTTTGTCTGAGTTTAGCTGGAGAAAGTTGTTTTGCATCCAGACACTGATATGTTCGATTCAGTGACACAATGAATCTATAGGCCCATGTTCTCCTGCTGTCAATGACACATAGATCTGAGTATAGTTATATAGTTGTGGTAGGACACATTATAAGTGTGTATTAGCTGGCCTAATGGGAGCATGTGCAGATTAGAAAATTGGGTGTCCCAGGATTGACCCCTGGGGGGTCTGTTAACTGTCTGTTAAAACATCTAGTGTCTGTTATCATACATTATGTAGATTATGCTTCATGCCACCTGGCAAAGAGCAGCTCCTGCATGTGATAGAAGTTATAAAAGTCGAGAGGCAAAGTGAGGAAATAAGGAATTCTAATGATTCTGCAGAGAGGAAACAAAAAATAATACAGCATGTCAAAGAGACAGAAATATTACAAAAGCACTGTCAATGTAATGAAAAAATGATTCCAATTATTTAATGTTGTATATCAATTTAATTTACCCAGCTTGTTGTATATGTCAGTATGATGCCATAAACTGGTGGCTGGTATGCACGGAGCAGTCACTTTACTTTGGTTCTGTACAAACCTGATTTATCTCAAATTAATATAACTTAAAGAAGCAAAATATGAAATGGATTTAAACAGTATTTAGACCAGAATATTAGACAACACCCTGGCTAAGAGATCATTAGTCATATGTTGTTGCAGATGGTAACGTGTCTTGGTCGTGGTGCCATGAGGCTCTTTTCTTCAATCCTTTACAGGCTCTGCCCACCTACATGTAGTGCTTTTCATTTTGATTCAAAATCTCTCTCTCTCTGCTGTTGTAAATTATATGAATTAGCAAAGTTAAAAGAAGGGAAACAATCAAAAGATGCTTCCCTTTCACCCTGCAGTTTCATCAAGTGTGGCTTAGCAACATGTGGTCAGAAGCTCAGTTTTATTATATCCTCTATGCAGCGTCATACCACACTGGGAGCATTTCAGAAGCAGAGCATTTTGTTTCCGACTGTACAAGTCGCATTTGTTTGAATAAAATCGCATTTTCTATGGCATCTGATTATGAGGCTCCCCTCTATCCCCTAAACCGATGCAGTTAATTTTCACACCTTGTCATCTCTGCCGGGTGTTTGCCCTATCTGCGCTGTCATAACACTTTGTGTTTTTCAGCTGCTGAGTCCCTTGTCATCCATGGAGGGAGAAAAAAAAAGTGCTCTGCCTGGTAGATTTCTGGCCTTGTGCCGCTGGTCATGTTGATGCTGTGATGCGTTCTCCACGTGTTTGCGTTGTCTGACGTTTCCATCAAGAACAGACTACTTGTGTATTTTTTTAACAGAGATCAGAAGTGCTTGCAGGGGTATTTTGACTCACTGGCCTCCTCTTAAACAGTGTTTATGTCATCCTGTAATCCTGAAGTCATGAAGCCTTTTTTTTTTTTCATAAAACATGGTCATATGTTTACTGCATATCAAGTGTGTGGGCGTTTGGAAGCCAATAAGAATATAATTGCAGAAAAATCCAGATAGTCTCCCCACTGCGTGACTGACTGGTCAGAACTTTACACATAAGCCAAATCAACTCAGATAAGTTAAAACATATCCTATGATACAGCTGAGACATGCAGAGAATCTTGTAATCTTGTAACCTTCCCATGCTTTGCACTACAGTTTGTGCTTGTAGCCACAGTGATCAACCCAGCCAGCATCACCTGAGGAACAAGCGACAAACTTGTATTCAGTGTGATAGCAGCATGAAGCAACTGTTTGAGAACAGCTATTAGTTGGTTACCTCTTTTTCCTAAGCTCCCACACACATGTTTTATTGCTCCAATTGATTAATGTACCAGTGAGTCAGATGATCTGACTTATTGATCTGATCTAATAAGTATGTTGTTAATGATAATGAACAGGTGCTTCATAGAGGATTTGTGTAACTAAACCATCTGGTATGTCAGGTGAATTCAAAACACCAGGTGTGCTGGATAGTTATACCAATTAAATTGTTGTTACACTGACCTCATGCTCGTCTATCAGTTTCTGAGCTCTTTTACGTAGCAAGACATCAGAGTTTCTGTTATCTCATTCAGCCTGCCGAGGAGTTCACAAGAAGAGGTTTTGCCTGGATAATGATACCCACTGGTGGGACAACTGCAAAAGTCCCAGGATCTCTTAAAGGGAGAAAAGTCTCTCTCGTGAGATCTTTTTAACTGACATAATAGATGGCCATGTCCTCAGGGAGTTTTGGAAAATCGACTGGAAATACCCAGCAGATACGTTTATGTCTGTTTGTCTTCCTGTTATTGAAATCATCAGCCATTTCTAACCTATGTGCTGACAATGAGCAACTGGTGCATCAATTGCCATAGTCAAAATAATGCTTTTTAATTATTATATTTGTAATTTAAAATAATTGAAATCCTGTGATATCTGACTGAGGAAACAGTGAAGATTAAAATAAGTGAAGCACACATGGACGCATTTACTGCTACTTCTCATTCCACCTTCCTCTTCAATTTTCTGTACTCCTGAAAGGCAGCATGTTTTGACAGATGTCTGTGGTTCCTGCTTCACCTCACTTAAACTTCCACCTGAGCTGGTGCACTCTGGAATCAGCATCCAGACAACAGCAACATAAAACAAACAAAACATAATTATCACTTTATTACTATCTCCACCCTGTCTCTGTCTTTATCCTTTCCCCATATTCTGTCTTGGCTTTTCTCCTTTTCCTTTTATTACTCTACCGCTTATGCTTTACAGCCAAGGTTGTTGGTTTCTTTTGTCACAACAAGACCTTCGCAAAGTATTGGGGATGCTTAGTAATGCCCAAGTCTCTGAAAACATTTATAGTACCATATTGACCCAGGTATAAGATGACCCTGCTTGTAGGATAACCTTTTTTTCAAGACTTGTTTTTTTGGAAAAAGACTTTACTGAGCACAGCATCTTCTTTTTGTAAAGACAGCAGCTTCTCTCTCTAAAATCTGAGTGTAAGCCCTTGGAGAGACTTGCCCTACACCAAAAACAAAGTCCATTATACTGCATCATTTGTGAGTCCCAGCTGGGGCTGCTTCAAACTCGGTGCAGGATGTATTCAACTTGCTGTTGATTTCAATTATAAATTGACTTGAGTGATGGACGGCCGTTTTTCAGTGACGTACACATGCATTGTTCAGTCAGTCTCATGGAAGCACCAGTCAGAGTTTTCCTACAGTGTTAGTGTTGTTAAGGAGGGGTCTTTTTTAGTCTCACCATCACTTTTCATGCCATTCTGTGCCACCATATTTTTTCAACTTATTATTTTCAAGCTAATTTTAATGAATTTTGAGTTATTTCAGTTGGGGAGCTCAAGCATCATCTCTTACAATCCCTGGCACCTGGATGTACTGATAATCTTTTCTGATTTAATCATAGTGTGACAATGTCTTTTTAAATATAGCATTTACTACTGAACATAATTCTCCTCTCCTCTCCTCTCCTCTCCTCTCCTCTCCTCTCCCGTCTTCGTTTTTAGCACAGAATGCCTTTGTAATCTGTGATGCCCCCGTTTCAAACGTCTGGTCGTACTAAAACCTTCCCAACAAAGAAGAGAAGGAAATTGCCTTCCAGTTTTCTTTGGAGAATTAAAACATTTTAAAAAATGTGAATTATTGATCTTAAGTGGATTTATTCTGATGTTGTGGGGGAGTGTAGTCTGCGTGTATGAGAGCGAGTATAGTATGTGTGTGTATAGAGAGAGAGAGAGCATGTCTGCTTGCATGAATTTGGGGTGGTAGTAGATGGTATAGGATATGTGTGATGGTGAAAGTGGTATGGATGTGTGTTTGGGTGTTGGGATAAGTGAGCATTCCTGCCATGATGGGATTTTGTGTGTCTGCAGCTGCGAAAAACGATCTGCTTCACCTGAAAAGGAAAATAAAATGAAAATTTATCCTCATCTGTGTCAGAAGCACACTGAGAAGAAGTTCAGAGGGAGTAAAAGGAATGCCATCAACAGGGTTTAACCAAGTCAATGAAGCCATTTCCTACCCCTGAATTTTCTCCATTCCATGCATAATGTATCTTAATCTGATCTGAAGGCTCCGCTCTTAATGTTCCTCCAACCAAAGATGAAGCCTCTGAGTGTGAAATTTAGCTGGAATTAAAGTTTTAACATGACAGCTGGCTCAGGGAATCCATGGCTCAGCTCCTCTTTGGGCAGCAAAGCAGCTAAAGAGAGGATGGAAAGAAAAGAGTCAGAGAGGATGAAGGAAGGGAACAGGATGGGAAGGAAGCAAGGATGTAAGGTTGAGGAGGAACTTTATGATTGGAGACCATGTGTCAGAGAGGAAAAGGTTTTCTTCCTAATTGTTGCAGTGGAATTTTTATCTCAGGTCTCCAGCTTTCCATCATTGCACATTTGTGCTTGTTTGCTTGGTGCCAGCTGGTTTATGTTTATGGCTTTCATTTGGGGCTTTCTGTTTAACTTTCCTCGACGGGTCTTATCAGGCCTCGCGGGCTCTAGTCCTGGGGTTTTTCATAGACTCCGAAACACTGTCACCGCTAAGGTTCACAACACCTCTAATTCAAACTAGTTATGTAGATTTTTTGCTCGTAATCTCTTTATGCCGTAAGAGGATTGAGAATGCTGGCTTCACCTAAATAAATTACTGTGAAGAGAGGGAATATCCCTGGCAGTAAGTCTTACACCTGCAGTGTGTTTTATACAGAACAAAGATTAGTGTAGAAGAATGGAGAAGGTTGACACACTGGGTTTTCTTCAAGGGGCTGGGGGGAGGCTCTGGGTATCTCCTCAGTGGTGAGGCACAAAGTTGAAGCTTGTGTGTGTGTGTGTGTGTGTGTGTGTGTGTGTGTGTCTACACAGTGAGCTCCTCATCTGCAATTTGCATAGTGAGCACAGTTGGACTAGAAGATCTGGGCTCTCAGCTAATTGGCACTTCTGTGTACAGTGGCCAGACGACCATTACTCCCAGTAGGTCCTTTTGCGCTCTGAGCTCTCTGTACCAGCAGACAGCGCTGTAATCTCCTGGGATCCTGTCCATAGATCACATAGTGTGAGGTCTGGGTTTGTGTGTGCACATCCAGTAACTGATATAACTTGTGCAAGCTTTTTGTTCTATATTATTTTGGTATTTTTGCGTAATGTCTTGGTTTCTCAGCCTTTGTGAAATGGTGTAATTCTAAGTAAGAGTACAAAAATAAAAGGCATTAATTCTCTTACAAGTCAAAAGTTTTGAAACAAGAACCACCCTTGTTCATTCCAGTGCACTTAGAAGATATTGTACTGCAGTCTGACATCTTTTTTAGCTGGTTCTACAAAGATAAACTTTGTGTTTTACATGATATTCAGATTGAAGACCTTTTTCCTCCACATTAACAAACCAAGCTTCCCACTTTGTTGCAGTCTGTTGCAACTGGCCAAAAGGTCCAAAAGCAGTACAAGCCACATTCACCCATTTTCACAAATTTATATCATGTGTTTTAGTTATCTACACTGACTGCATGTCACACAGTCACGAAAGGACCAACACATTAGGGGCAAAGTGGGGTTTAGTATCTTGCCAGGGATCAAACAGCCCCTCTAGTCACAGCTGTTTGTCACTAATCTGTTATATATCTTGTCAGTTGGTGTTAGAAACAGTTATTCAAGGGACACTTCAACCAAGAGTGAAGAAGATGCATTCTAAGTAAAGGAGATCTACGCACTTCTTAGTGTCCTTCAGAAAGTTTGTTGCTGGGTTCTGGTGAGGACTGCTGTTGGAAACAGGAGCGCTGTTAGTTAAAGTTCAGATTATGGAGGAACAGCATGAAGTTTGTCAACAATAGCAAAGTTACTGGCCTTTGACATGGATGATGCTAAAATTTAGTTGGTACAGTTTTTGGCACAATCTTTCTGCAAATATATGCACAGGTTGGTTGCTGAGTTTTTGTATGCTTTTCTGTAGAAATAATACCAATACAAGTTTAAACTCTTATCGTTTTTCATTTAATTTTTTTTACTTCATTCAAAGGCTGACAAATTGAGTTTTATGAGGCTATGACACATCAAAAGGTTATAGAAAGTTATTTTAAATTAAATAAGTTTTAGAAGGCTTGCTAGTTAGCACTGTTGTCTCACACCAAGAAGGTTCCTGGTTCGAACCTCGGCAGGGGGTATCTGTGTGAAGTTTGACACGTTCGCCCCTTGCTTGTGTGGGTTTCCTCCCACAGTCCAAAGACATGCATGTCAGGTTAATTATTGGTTCTAAATTGCCCGTAGGAGTGATTGTAAGTGTGCATGGTTGTTTGTCTACATTGTGGCCCTATGATGGACTGGTGACCTGTCCAGGGTGGACCCCTGCCTTTCGCCCAAAGAGAGCTGGGATAGACTCCAGCAGATCCTCGTGACCCTGCATAGGATTAAGCGGGCATAGATAATGGATGGATGGATGGATGGATGGATGGATGAGTTTTAGAATGTTTTCTTTACAAGATGAGTAAGATCTTAATGACTTTAATGTGGCTTAGGTTATCAACTTTTGTTCAATTGATGAATGGGAATCAAGAAGATTCATATAATTCTATATGTTTTTGTGGCCTTGTGTTTTTATTTTTTTTCTACTTTTTCTACTTCTTGTGCTGCCCTTGTAATATGTGACCATAATATTATCTTGTAAAACTGTAAACAATAAATCATTGCTGTGCGTACCATGTGTTTTCACCTAGGTGGTCATAATCCTGCTGACTGGTCATAAATCACTTTAACCAGACCATTAAAAATGCAACTGCAACATGACGATAAGAGTCTGAATTCTTTTTGTTTTGTTTTGTTTTTTTGTTTGTTTTTTGGATTCTGGATATGTTTTGAAGTCAAACTGGGTTTATTTCAAGAGCATTAATTTAATTCAGTTCAATTCAATTTTATTTGTATAGCATCTCTTACAATGTCAATTGTCTGTAGGTGCTTTACAGGGACCCAGAGCATGACCCCCGAGCAATGAACAGCAGGAGAAAAAAAACTTTTAAGCCAAACAGTGGCAAGGAAAAACTCCACTTTAAGAGGAAGAAACCTTGAGCAGGACCTGGATCATATGGGGGGACCTTCCTGCTGAAGGCCAGACGGGTAAAGAAAGAAAAAGAGAGCGGAGACAGGACAAAAAGAGGATGTAGGACAGGAAGAGGAGAGCACACAAATGACTGAATGAAATGACTACATAAACATAAACAGATGCAGGTAGCAGCACTGAGGTGAGATGGTCAGAGGACCAGGTCGCCAGTCACCACGCCAGCCGGCACCTCAAACACATCTACACACACAGGTGGAGGTAAACACTGGGATGGAAAGAAATTGGAGCAGTTACAGTAACAAGGCGCTCCTAATTAACTATGAACTGAGCTGGAAGAAGAAGAAGGGAGGAGGAAAGGGAGAAGAGCAGTGGAAAACAAGTTTGCCTTGTATTTTACTATCTATGCCAACATATAGTATAAAAAAAACCAAGTCTGAAGAAGGAAAAACTCCACACTTTATCTTGGTAAAGTTATATGCACTGTAACTAAGTGCAAAGACTCATATTTTCTGAACTGCAAGTTGTTAATATGATAACCTTGTCACTGTGTGTGTGTGTGTTTTCTCCTTTGAAATGGCATTGTGAAAATGTTAGACCCTCTACGCTGAAGAGGATGCTCCAATGCACAAGGACTACAGATACTTTTTTTAAATACTAATTAATGATTCGATAAAGCAGCACTACACTGGGTTCTGGTACAGTGCTGCTTAATGAAATGCTCACAAACCTCAATGAACAGCAATGAACAACATTGTAAAGAAGAGCAGGCCAAAATTCTTCCAAAACCTTGTGAGATACTGAAAAGGTCATTTTGGAAACAGGTTCTTCAAATCTTTGCTGCTGAATGTGGATCTAAAAGCTGTGGAACCATGGGGTGAACAGTGCAGCAGATCAGCATGCCCTGCATATTAATCTAACACAGATTTTACACTGGATGCCCCCCCTGACCCTCCACATTTATCTGAGTTAGGGACCAGAACCAGAATGGACCAGAACTATGAGAACACTGGGTCGTGACCCCCTGGTAATGGCAATGTGGGGTTCAGTGCCCTGCCCACTTCGGCACCTGATGGGGCTGGGGATCAATTCAGAAACCTTAAAGTTAGAGGCCAAAAGGACCAAGGAAGGAGTGTTACTGATGTTGTACTTGAGTTGAGTGCAAATGCAAACTCTCTTTCTATCTCAGATATGCATGCATAAGTACCATATAAATCATATGAAGCAAATATATGTTATATGAGGCTGTGCTATTTGAAGCGTAGACCCAGATTCAGCTGGGCCTAGAGCACTCCTCCACATCCAGTACTTGAGCTTGGGGACAGCTTATATCTTTCATTCTTTTTTCTCTGTCTCCCTGCAGGCGTTCATGGAGGATGTTAAGTCTCGCGGGCCCTTCATCTACTCTGTTTTGGAGTCTGCCCAGGCCTTTCTCGCTCAGCACCCCTTCCAGGAACCAGAGGAGACCCTGGCCGATGGAAAAGGTCTGCTCCCTCCATACCGTGGGTCAACTTCATTGGCAGCCAAAATGTCATGATCCCCCTCAGCTGACACCCAGAGATCATTTGACAGGGCCCATGCAGGTGAAATTTTGTATTAGTAGCAGTGATCTATCCTCTGGTGTTAGACGGAGCCGAGGGAAAGGGTTGGGAACCAATTAGCTCTAGTTTACCAGCTCTAAGGTGCCATCTGTTCAGATCGATACAGCACGCTCATCCGTTTTCCCACTGTCAGCTCCTCTTCTTAATGGTTTTCTCTCTTGTCTGGGCGCTCACTTGGGGAATACTCTTGCAGTCTGTCTTACTGTGTTCTCCAACTTGTCTGCTCATTTTATATCTTTTTTTTAAAGTTATTTTACCATTTTCTCAAATCATTACTTCTCTCTGGTCTTATTTCAATTTCTCCTTTTTTTCAACTGAATTTAAATTAAATAACGCTTTAATGTTCTACAAAGAGAAGTTATATTATTTGCGCCGTGAATTATGAGGGAAAATAAATACATATAAAATACAGGACAAAAACAGCAACATAATCCAAAAACAGTTTGTAGAAAATTAAAGGTG
Organism: Hirundichthys speculiger; assembly: GCA_018398805.1. Lineage (NCBI taxonomy): Eukaryota > Metazoa > Chordata > Actinopteri > Beloniformes > Exocoetidae > Hirundichthys > Hirundichthys speculiger. The sequence goes on along the minus strand of JAGFBZ010000849.1, from coordinate 884,402 downwards.
TATCAGTAAGAGGTGTGTTTAAAATCTCCAGAGATCAACGTGAATGTTTCGTATATAGGCTGGCAAGAAGTGAGCTGATGATGTGGGTAACTCTCGATAAACAACGTAAACAGACAGTCACTCTCAGCCAACAGTTCAATATCCGGCATGCAGGGTTAGGAATAGGCCGCTGCTTTACAGTAACCTGTCTTGGATTACACCATCTGTTGCTAACAAGCACTGCAACCCCTTCTCCTTTACTTTTGCCATTCTGCCTGAAGTGTGTTCTGTCTAAAATAAAGAGGTAGATGAAGAGGTACAAGACTAAGAAATGTGTTTATTCGCACCTTCGTACTCTTACTCCTCTCATACAAACTCTTCCTCCTCCTGCAGAGGTTTCTCCACGTCGGCGCATCCTGAATTTGAGTCGCTCTGTGTGGAAGCAGGCAAACGTGGCCAGCGACCTGTGGGAAAAACTGACAGCACGCTGCGTTGACCGCCACAGGTAAAACATTTTGTTCAAAAGCAAAAAGGAAGGTCCTGTTTTGTGATGGCATGATAAAAATGTTTTTCTTCTGTTCCACCGCATTGCATCAGAAAACACTGCTGTAATATATTTATCTCAAAGCTGGCCATAACAGAATTGTTTGAAGATCTACCAAAGATACAGTCCCACTCTAAACATGGTGGTTTTTAAATATTTTATTGAGTTGCAAGAGATAAAAGAAAGATTAGAAGGCCATTCATTTGTTGTTCATAACTTTCTACTTTTGTTTTTATGTCTTCTCATTCCTATTAATCATCTTAGAAAGTGACAGATTCATCTTTTAATTCTGCTCTCCAGAGACTGCATTAAAGCAGTCACTTGTGTTTTGCATCTGTATTTAGAGCTTTATAGTGGCAGCTTTTATACAGTGTCAGTCATATGGTGCATTTTTCTGTAAAAATAAGCACTGATAGATAAACTACTTTCACTACTGGATCTCTGCATTTTGTCAAATCACTTGGTTCAGAAGATGGATCTAAGAGCACAAAGAGAACCGTATACGTTACAGTGAGTCTGCCATTTGTTTCAGATTGGCTTCCTTATTCTTTGTTTCTGTGTGCAACATTGATAACAGTCTCAACTATCATTTGCCTGTCTGTAACAGGAGAAAAAATAGATGTGAAAGCTGTTCAAAAATGTGCGAGTTGGAAAAGTTCTCAAAAGAAGACTTTTCATAAGTGTGGGTAAAAAGAAATCATTCTCTCTCTGCCCTTTATTTGAGCTGTGCACAGACTTCCTCCCTACTCAAGGTAAGGAGAGGAAGAGAGCTCTGGCAGTTCAGCACAATGCACAGCCAGATAAACACATAGATTTACTACACACCTGCATCATTTTCCCGTGTCTAGCAACCATCCATCTTTATTGTATCTCTATAAAAGCTTCCCACGTTCCTTACACAGACATTCTAACACATTAATAAGGTTACAAAGGGCACACGTGTTTAAGAACAAAGATAAATGTTACAAAACAATATAGGCAGGTAAGTATCTACATTTTTTTTATCATTCAGCAAATTGCTTGAGACTTTTCAGACTCTGTAAGTGAATCGCATGACTTTTTCATAACACACGCATACAAGTTCTGAAAAATAATTTTACCATAACCTGATTACAGAATGGAGCAGCTGTAATTCATAGCAAAAACAAGTAGGAAAGTAAATTCACGTTTATGGTGTGGTTTCACTGAAATTTTAATAGGTCAGGCAACCGAGTCTGATGAATTGCGTTTTTTGTCTCCAAACCTCCAGACATATGGAGAGGACACTAGAGCGTCTTCTACAAATCCAGGCAGCCATGGAGGAGCTCGCGGGGGCCCTGGAGCAGGCAGAGGGGGTCAGAGATGCCTGGGAGCCTGTTGGCGATCTTTTTATTGACTCTCTTCAGGACCACATAGATGCGACCAAGGTAGACCCAAAGCACACTGCAGCACACATCTCTGTTTTTCTTATTATCCCTACAGAGTATTATTGTTGTTACTTGCAGAGTAATTTAATTGTATGGTTGGAGGTAATTGCCTCCAGCTATTTCTGAATAAGCACACATTGTGACTCTTTGGCATGCTGTAAACTAACATCGTAACAGTGGCATCCAGCTTGGTTTTGAAACAGTAACACTGCAATGATACTGTTAGTCCTGAATATATGAATATATCAGGCTGTGTTGCTTTAAAATGTTTGTTTTGCTTGCCTGATTCCTTATGGAGTTGCTTCGATCTGACAGATGGTGACAAACACGTGGCTCTTCGAAATAAGGCAGGGAGATGGCAGGCTACAAACCTTAGTCGAATAGATGCTGTTAAACAAATGGTTCAGTCATTATACAGCGCCGTGTGTCACCGCTGCTTGTAATTGTGTGACACTATCCATTATAAGTGAGGGCCTTTCCCAATAATCATGTCACTGTTTGGACTCTTGTTACAGGCAGTGCATGTTCAGCTTGGTCTTCAGGGAAGGCTTGTCATTTAGCCTCATCTTTACTCACTGACAAACAAACATGCACAAAAACCAACACATGGATGCACATAGGATGGAACTCTGAACTACATTTAAATGGCTTTTTTTTTTAAATGCAAGACGTTTTTACTAGGGCTGGGCAACGATTAAAATTTTTAATTGCGATTAATCGCATTATTTCCCTGATTAATCACGATTAATCGCATTGTATACGCAAAATCAAATAATGTATTCAAAAGTATTGTAAAATGCACTTTTATTAAAATGTTCAGCTGCTATATGAACTAAAGTGCCATAACATGTGTTGTTCAAACACTTTTAACATCAGCACTTGTCAGTAACACATATTTAGTGTAAATCTCATCTTAAAAAATGTAAAATAAAATAAAGCTTATTGCCACTGCCAGGCCATTAATGTCATCCTGTTTTTATGAAAAAAAAAAAAAAAAGTCTACAAACAAAATCCAACAAAATGATTGTGGATCGGCACTATCAGAAAATTAAAACAGGCAATTTCTGAGGTAACGGCAAAAACTTTTAACAGGGAGTTCAACTTGGCAGTTGTTACAAATAACCTTGTTTCTCTTGAATCCTCCGTCTGGGAGAACTTTAAAATGAAAATGTCCATGTTAAAGTTCAGTAACTTTACCAATCCGTGTATCGTTCATTCTTTTGATTTTCAATTGTCAATCAAAAATAATTTTAAAAAAAGTGACATTTTATTATGTTTTTCGTTTCTTAATCTAACACAAAAAAAAAAAAAAAAAAAATGCCTGTTTTTTTTTTTTTTTAAATTATATTTCAATTTTAGACGTGGATCAAAAATACGAAATGAAAAAACAGGCCACAGGACTGAATTTGTTTTATAATCGAGGACTAGACTTTCTGTTGTCATTCCACATCTGTGCCACTAGATGGAGCCACACTGAAGTAACCAGTAAGAGAACAGCAGACAGTGAACACATGGAGCAGATCTGATGTAACGTGGAGGAATGACACGAAAGTTTTGTCGCAGTCCAAAATGTTCTTTTTCAGACAGAATTGGTAATATTGCTACCCGAGTTGCAACCCGAACTGCAAAGTACACAAATTTTTACCGATCTCCATGTCTGTTTTAGCTTTATCACATGTTTACCTGTTAATTGTCTTCCGGTTCCGCAGCAGCCAGTAACAGACTTTTCAAAACAAAAGCATGTGAGCAACATGCGTTAACGTGCGATAAAATAAATGTTGGTGTTAATAATTTTTTTTTTTATTTTATTTTATTTAACCTTTTTTTTAACCAGGTTAGTCCCATTGAGATTAAGAATCTCTTTTTCAAGGGAGACCTGGCCAAGACGGGCAGCAGCAGCAAAACACAAAGTTGCAGACAAAGACATACAAAGAAACAATGTACAATTTACAAGCAGTAAAATTTGCATGAAATAAAATTAAAGAGTTAACACAATACTAACGCGCTGCCCAGCCCAGCCCAGCCCTAGTTTTTACTAATCACTTTTGTTGCCTGTTGGTGTCTTAACTCAAGCAGCACATATGGAGCAATCATGGTTTTATTTATCTCCATCAACGGAAGCCTTTTAGTGAATTTTACATCTAAACATTTTGGAATAAGAGCTCGGTGAGGCTTGGTTAGATTGACTACTGTTATGTACTGAACTTAAAGCAGCATAGATCTGTTTCTTTTCATTTTACAATAGCAGCTTCAGTTTTGTTTAAAGGAATATTTGATTGCTTTAGGATGCATTGTCTAGCTGTCATGGTCTCCTGCCACTACTGTCAGCAAAAACCAGCTGATGTAAGTTCGTCCTGGTCATCACTTGCAACACCTGCTTATTGTTTTACTGCACTATGGGCCTGTGACACATGGCATACTGCATTACACTTCAGTACACTCAAACACATTACAGTGTTGTACACTTTACATGTGTACATGCACATAGTGCTAATGAAGGATGTCCCAATGTGCTGTCGTGCTCATACAGTAAATGATGACCTGAAAGAAGATTTGACTTTTTTTCAACATAAATTCCAAACAAAATGAAACCAATTTTCCAGCCCCTATATTTTATCTGCATTTGCATTATTTCATGAGAAATTAAAGCTGTAATGTTGCTGCTGACAAAGAAGAGCTGCTGTCTTTTTTTTTTTTTACAAAAAACAAAGTTAACAGGTGTCCCACCACTTTCGCTGTGTTGACAAGATTGTGACCATTAAGTCGGTGAAGTGTTCAACATTACACATTCAGTTCTTTGACTGTTTTGAAGACCTTTTTTTGGGGCTTGCACTGTGAACACACTTGTAAATTCACAAGTGTGCAATTTGGAATGTAGCCATCAAAACAGATTTAGTTCACTCACAGAGCTACAGTGGACATCATGACAGAGGTGACTAAAGCCACTTTCACACAGCGTTTGCAGTAAAGTACTGACAAGAAGAGAAAATGGGAGTAAATATTAGTGTCGTAAAAGCAGCTTAACCTCCATGCCTACAGAGGCACCCAGTGAGCTAAAAATGACCTTTGTGCTGCTTTAAATAAAAATCTCAAAACAGAAAAAAATGAAGAAGCTGAGAGTAGAACCGTCAGTTTCTCTTATAGATATTCAGTCAACTGTTTTTCTCCCCAACAAGTTATTGTGGTATCGCTGCATAAGATTCACTCCTTCTGAACGTTGTCCTTGTGGTGGTAATTAAATATGAATTCTCCTCAAAGATTTTTGTCCAACCAGATTTCATACATTCTAGCTCTCCAGCTCTATCCTTCCATCCAGATATGGTTAGTTCTAGTTTCCAAAAGGAACCACAAAGACCCCACGGTGAACTCAAGGTGTCATAGCTGATAAGCCAAGTAGCTGCCCCCCCCTCCCCATCGTTAGATTTCTTTAAAAACATTAAAAGTGCATTACGTTGGAATACATTTTTAATAATTAAGTTTAAATATTAAACATTAAAAAAAACATCACAGAAAGAACATAAAAACATTTCTGAAAGCCCATTACCCCATAAATACAGATGTACTACAGCAAACATTTAAGCCAAACTCTGTATTCATGGTGTGAGTGGGCATTCACACAGTGGCTCCATCCCTGTTCCCTCTAGGAAAGTAAAAATTTGTTCTGAAGCAGAGTGATACATTCATAGTTCCAATAAATTTTAGAGGAAACAGGATGTCTAAACTCAATGAAATGTGCATGTGCTGTACTGTATGATCAATGTCAAGCAGCAGTAATGTGTCTTTGTTCATGAGTTTTTCTATCCTCAAATTCTATCCTTCTCAAATTATTCACCACATGATCAAACTGATATGAATTATGTACAATCTACCTCTTTAATGGTGACAGAATATTTGAAACTGTTACACAAGAAAAACAGCGGTGGCTGCAGGAACACTGCAGGTGTTATAAAAGCTCTAACTGGTCCCAATTCTGAAGGAGGTAAATATGAGTGTTACAGACAATATCACAATAGATTTTTCATTTAATACCCCATTGACTTAACAGTCAGTTTCAATATAGTTTATATTTTTTATAGATTATTAGCTTTATCTCTTCTACAGCCTCATACAACTCCATCAACAAGAGACCATTTGTTTTCATTGTAGGTTTATGCTTTTAGAATCTTATTTTTTCCTCATTTCTTTTCTAATTTTTTTTTCTCTCATTTCAGTCTTGTTCCTGTTCGAGTCACGTGTAAATGAACAGAACATGCAAACAGAAACTCCCCACTCTGTCACACTTTACTGTTGTTATGGTGGTATTTCATTTGTTTCACACATTCCCTGGGTTCCCTCATTATTTACACACCATGGTGCTTGTCAATATCATTATACGTTCTATTTCTTTGATTTAGAATTCACAGCTGCTGCCAAATAGATGTTACAACAGAGCTGAAAGCTTTGAAGGATCGCCTTTCAATTGATTTTGAAAAAAAGTGGTCTAGACTGGATGTTTTTGGACTGCCTAATTAACGTATCTATCTACTGATTCTATGTTCATCATATTTTGTGTTTCATCTGTTTTCTCATTTCACCACTGCTCGCTTCCCCCCTGCTTGTTCTCATTTCTCATCATGTAGTTATTCAAGGAGGAGCTGACCCAGGTGAAGGAGGGCATGAAACACATCAATGACCTAGCCCACCAGCTGGCAATCTCAGATGTCCATTTGTCCATGGAGAACGCTCGCGCCCTGGAGCATCTCAATAACAGATGGAAAGTACTTCAGGTACTGTATTTCCTGTTTGATGTTGACAGCAAATTTTCAAGCAGTATTTCAAACACTGAAAGGAGCAAATCCACAAGGGTTCGTTTTTTTGTTTTGTTTTTTTTTTTGTTTAAGTTGTCCACACTTGGATATGTTGGGACTGCATTCGACAAGTATGTTGCTCCACAACCTATCCGCATATTTCATTTTACCCATCCATCTGCTTTTCAAAAATAAAAAACTGAATTAAATAGAGTTGCCCTGAGTCATTGTCAATAGGCTACATTAGATATTCTAACACCAGCACCTTTGAGGGAAATAGGTTAGATGCTTCCTCGTGTTTCCAATTTTTATGCTCAGTTGATTAATTCTTTCCTGGCTGTTTCTGCACGACATAAGGGTGGTACAGTCTCCTTGCAAACTCCTTTTAAAAGGCAACTTTCAGAAAATGTTAAACTATTCATTTAATGAATTTAAGTCATGTTGTGCATTTTCAATTATTTATTGTTTTAACAGCGCATGATCATTTATCTGATTCTTTCATATGTTGCCCATCAGTTTATTCATGTGAAAAGCTCTTTATCTTATTTATGCATTTTCAAAAAGAACACTTAATTGAAAAGAGAATATCATTTGGATGGAGTATAACTGTGCTGTTATTTAGAGTCAGCCAACGCCTTCATCCCATAAACATCTTGTTGTAAGTTTTAAAACTTTTACAGCTGTTTTCCAAAAGCATTGTCGGCAGGCACATGATAAGAAGAAATGACTAGAGATGCACGACTGCTTCCTTTTTCAGTGGAAAAAAATCTGTGGGGCCTACATGTAACACCCCCCCCACCCCCAAACAAAAAGTTGTGTTGCATTTCTCCTGTATCTGGTCTATAGTTTGTCAGGTTGGTAGTAATCTTGGGAGGCCAAGCAACAGGACTTGAACTCTATTCCTCTAGCAGAAGCAATAGATTAAACCCAATTAATCACTACATCCCACTCTTTGCAGAGACTGCAATTCTCATCTGAGAAAATCTATTATTGGTTAAAGTTTCCCACCAGGGCTTACAGCCTGAAAACAGAGCCAAGATAACTTGCCAAAGTCTAGTTTCTTCTCAGATCATCTGAGTTACTATATGATGAAAGGCCATTATGAAATTTTCTGTTAACACCAGAAATGACTAACCCAGCATGAAGTGGTGCTGGTGCTAAACTCAGAATATTATTATGGTAGTTAGCAATCAGTAGTTGCCTCACATGTAGAAGGTTCCCAGTTTGATCCCCAGCTGCGGTTTTTCTGTGTAGTAAGATCTTCTCCCTGAGACTCTGTGGGTTACTCCACATTCTCTGGTTTCATGCCACAACCCCAAAATCTGCATGCGAGGCTGAGTGGTAATTTTTAAATTATCTGTAGGGGTGAGGATGCACAATGTTTCTTTGTGGCTCTGTGACCAGCTGTTGACCAGGCCAGGGTGTACTTTTGCCTGATGGCAGCTGATATAGGCTTCCCTATAATTAGAAAATAACCAAATTAAACTGAACAAACAAAGGCAAAAGCTATTTGATTCATTGATTAATTTGCTCAAATGACTGCCAAATTGAATCCTTCCCATTTCACTCCTGTGAGTCCATCAAGTGCAAATCGAACCTAAATCTAATAAGAGCTGGTTTAATGCGAGTTTAAAAGCCAAATCTGTCTCAAGCATCACCTAAATAATTACTTAAACTGCACATTATGCCCTTAAAGCAGAACAAAATAACTTTATCGTCATAAAATATCAGTTTCAATTGTCTTGTAACGGAACATTTGATAACTCTTAGGAGCTATAATTGAGCTCTCAGACCCATCTGTGCCGGCCGTCAGCAGAAACTGACAAAGCAACTTCTGAATCCCGGGATGCCACATTGTTGCGACAGTTGCATCAAACTTTATGTCACTTTGTCACATATCAACAATAAATTGAGGCTAACTCACAGAGCTAGAGCAGCTTTACATGTTTTACGCAGTGAACATCGTGGCAGAGGTGACTAAGAAACCAAAGAAAGTAATGAAGGAGAAAATGAAAAAGTGATCAAGTAAGAGACTAAACAATAGTACAGGTATACGTTCACATCTATATTTATGTTGGCTTTGTTTGAAGGATCTAAAAAAAAAGAGCCACACAGAAATGTCTGTGAATCCACGTTTGTTTACATCTTCACAGAAACTTGAATTGACTTCATCCTTCATCCTTTCAAAGCATGAAGGATCCTTTCCTTCATCCTTTTCTATTTAAGCTTGCCATATTGTCACAGAATAATACAATCATATTTGTGTGAAAGTCTATTATTTTATTATTATTTTTCTATTATTTCACCTGCCAAGTTGACATATAAAGTGTTCCTCAGGTTGGCTGTCTGGTTCTATTTACCGGCATGAATAAACATTTTCACATGTAGAAACAACTGCACGCCAGTAGGGGGCGCTGAAAAAATCTCAAAATTGAAAAGTTGCTCTGCATTGCTTTGTTAAAGGTGGGGTAGGTGTTCTTTTTTTGCAGCACTTTTTACAATATTGCCTGAAAATCTTTTCACATTCCCATTGCACCCACTGAAATAAAATGTTTGCAAAAAAAAAACGAAACGTTTTGGTCGAGTCTAGAGGGTATAATCAGAGAAAAACTCTGACCAATCAAAATAGTGATCATCATTACTTTCATTGGCTGCCTAATACGTCCATCAAATATCAATGCACTCCCACCCACCCCTCCCTCCCTCCCTCCCTGCGGTTCATGTAGTCATGAATCGTGTGAAGGGGTGGTTTCGAGGGGTGAGCTGAAGAGGAGGAGGCGGAGCCTTTGGGAGGAGGGAGGGAGTGTATATTTTTAAAATCTCACATGAGTTGGATTGCCGGAACCGTTTTTTCAAAGAACACCTACCCCACCTTTAAATTTACAGCATTTACACTTCACATGTAGCAGCGATATACAAATATATTCCAGTATGTATGTATTCTGCATCATCTATCAGGCCGCTTCTCAGGCTCACATTAAACAATGAAAAAAAACTGTCAAAAGCAAACATATGCATTCCTTTATAGAAAGTCATGCTTTTGAAATTGTGCACGTACATTTAGGAAGTTCTTGAAAAAAAAAAATCTCTTAATGTCTAATAGTAATGAATTGGAAGATGGTCCCAAGTTATTGTTTTAAAAATTCTTAGTAATTCTTCATTCTTTCTTAGCATTAGTATTGCTTGTATTGCTAACATCGGGAAAATTCTATCCCAGACTGATGCATGCGCTTGTTACGTCAATATTGGACTACTGTGTTTTCTTGTGGAAAGGATGTGCTAAAGTTACTCTGGACAGCATCTAGCTGATCCAACATGCTACAGCAAGAGTTCTGATGAGGATAATCACGAGAAATCATGTTCCCACAATCTTAGTTTCTATTTATTGGCTTCCTTCTAAATAGAATTTAAGATTCTTCTCCTCACATATAAACCCCATAAGGGTCTAGCTCCCTCTTGTCTTAAGGAACTTATAATTTCATATCATCATAACAAAGCACTTTTATCTCAAACCCCTGGCTCACATATGTTTAGTAGAGTTTCAAAAAGTACAAAGGGAGGCAGAGCTTTCCGTTATCAAGCTCCTCTCTTGTGGTTAGCATTCGGGGGCCATACACCATCACTACCTTTAAACACTTAAATCTTTTTTTTTTTGATAAAGCCTATAGTTTGGGATAGCGTCATTTATGACATGTACTCACCCTTGTATGTCCATAACATTGTTATTGTCTCTGTTTCCTGTCATCTCAGACCCCCAACCACAGAAACAGTTGCCCCCCCTGAGCCTGGTTCTGCTTAAGATTTTTTTAGCCCTGATATCCAGGTTTTCTTTGCTCTCCACTGTCACCTCCTGCTTGCTCAGGATGGAGGATTGTATCAAAGAGAAGATTTGATGCAGTCTGTTGGGCTCCTTAGCTATCCTGTTTTTTTTTCTTCTTATGAAAAGAGATTACATGAAATTTTTTTTTTTAACTCATTTGCGGTGAACTAGATTATAAACTGGAATAAACTGCATGCAGTACAATGAATTAGACTGAATTGGAAATATAATTTGGATTTAAGTGGATTATGTTGAATCTTATAAACGTTGAGTGAATTGAATTGAACTGACAATCCTGCTAGCTACTGCTAGTAGAATAATGCACTGTCACAAAACAACAGTAATCTGAAACTTCCACAAGCTTTCCATGAATTTGATGGGTCACCTTTAAGATGTTGGAGAGATACATCAGAAATATTCATCTTACCACTTTGAACCCATGTGCTTACGTACATGAGCAAGGCCTACACTGATCTCACATCACTTACTCTTAAAGCCTTTTTAAAGATTGAACTGAACTTGCCCTTCCGTTAATGCTTATCTACAGCAAATGTATGCGTTATCCACAGAGCATTAATGTGGCTGCGGTATTTTTTCAAGCATCAGCTGCATCCACCATCAGCAAACTGCTCGTGCTTCTACAAGCATAACAAAACCCACTCAGCTGTCACCTTATGTCAGAACATCCTGTTCCTATTAGATAACCTCCAGGACACCTTTTTACCACAGCTTGAAATGTTGCCTTAATAGACATCGCATCCTCTCAGTCTCTTTCCTCTGAACATGATGATTTAGGTTCCCCTGAACGATTCTTGGAAATTAATTTGCAGCCTTCACCATGTGCCCTTGCTGCACCCGGTCTCCGTTCTGCTTTCAGATACTCTCTGCGGCTCTGAAATTGCCCAGAATGACACATTTCATGGCAAGAACAAAACATAATAAGACAGGGCAGATCAGTGGAGAGTAGCTGTATGTATGATTTTTTGGTTTTTTTTGTGCTCCCTGTTCTGACCAAAGTAAATAAAGTACATTACTTTAAGCCTGTCTGCTTTAAGTGAAACCATACTGGATGCATTTCTACAAATGAGCACAGTTAAACGGAGCTTCTGTGAAGATTTTCTCATAATTTTGGCTCAGGTTAGCATATAGAAGAAGAGTGTTGTATAGAAGTGTTGGTCTTCTAGTTGGTCAGCCCTCATGTGTTAAAACTAAACTATGTCTAGCTGTAGGATGGATTACAGGAACATTTTGCAGTGATATTCATGGTCTCAAAATACTTTAAAGTGGAACATTTCCATTTAAGGTATTATGCATTGAGCAGTTAGAGGTAGGGTTATCAATTTGTGGAAGACTGAATCTTTGTTGATATTTGAAATAAAACACCAACAATACGTGGAGAGCAAGTCCTGTTACAACATGTCCACATGCTGTATAAAAGAATGATTTAGTACTATGACAACTGGTTTAAAGAATATATAGTTAGTGGGATACAACTTATATCTAGTTACTGTAATGAGAACACTGTCCCTGTATGGTTTTTATGTCTATTTCCAGCTGTTTTGATCTTTTTAGGAAATGTTTGAAAGTTTGACACATTCATAGAAAGGTTTTATTTTCTGCTCCAATCGCACATTGTCTCAAACCAGAATTATTGAGTAATCATCCTATGGTGTTGGATTCATGTCATTTTACTCTAGAAGTAAAATTAATTACCCTGTTAATCCTGTTTTGCTGCATATTTTTTTTTTATCCACAGTAGGGACTGTGTGCTCTCTGGGTCTTGATTGAGGAAGTAAAGTGAAAGCCTTTAACAACCCCTGATGATCAATATGGTCAAAATGGCTTTTAGTATCCATGGTGACCAGCAGATATTCAGATCTTGGTTGGCTCTTGGGTTTTCTATTATATCAGTTGAGCCTAAATGACATTGGAAGGCACAGGTGTTGCAGATGGTTTTAGAGGCAAGATCGTGACAGCCCCCTTTGAGCTGCACCATAGCAGATCTGCTACCTGAAGTTATAAACATTATTAATATTAATGGGAAAGGGTGCACAGGCATACATTTTAAATACAAGCAGAGCAGAGCAACATTTTTCTTCTTTTCAGTTCTATGTTCATTAAAATGATAAATGTTGAATCAAAGCAACATTGTGTGCCCTGTTTATTTTGGCTGCATTGATGCTAACATAAATCTATTTCCAAATTTAATTAGTTAATATTTATCTATCACAGATATTTTTGCCCTTTATCTTCCGTATGACAGCCTAAACTGCTTGTACAACAAATAGACTCTACAATACAGCACAGCTGGCAGATACACTTCCACAGCACACTGACAGTCCTCTATATCAGCCTCAACAGATATAAATCCCGTTCCAGACTGCATGTTTTATTTTCTGGTGGGGGAGTACTGGTATACATACACTGAGAATTTTCAACCTAGCAAATTAGATCTGCGCTTCTTTTAGAAGTTCCTCATTCTTTTCCATTTCGTTCCCTTTCTTCATCAGTCTTTTCACCTCACAGCTACTGGATTTACCCCTTTGTTTAAGGATGCATTTCAACACCCAGCTAACAAAGACTCGTGTGCTTAATCCAGTACTTTAAAAATAAACCAGGATTATGCACACTAAATCTCATTTGGTGGGAAATGTTTTCTCACCAAGGCAATGGCAAACTTAATTCTGTCAACTCTGTCTCCATGGTTATTGACTCAACACATTAGAGGCTTTGCCAACCTCCATATTCTGTTTCGTTGCACTTCATTTTTCTCCAGCTCTTTTCCATACTGACACCACACTAGAGATACGCCGTCCCAATTTTCATCCAATACGCAATTTCAAAATCCCTGTCTTCATTTCCTACCTGCTGCTCTTCAAAGGCTTTCAAAGTCCTTCACGAGCTCAAGCAGTGGAGAAAATAAAGACATAATTTATGTTCTGTGGTTAACCAGTAAAAGGAGAACCAGGTGCTCTGTATTCATTCCTATTGTAGGGGACTGGTGATGGAGAGGGACGGCGAGCATGATTCCCTTTGATTTAACTTTGTGTGTGTGTGTGTGTGTGGTGGGGGGTTGTGTGTGTCCTCAGGGATCCATAGAGGAGCGGCTGAAGCAGCTCCAGGATGCACACAGAGACTTTGGCCCTGGATCGCAGCACTTCCTTTCTAGTAAGAGTCCTCTTCTGCTATTTGAAGTTGGTGCCTCAAGTTGCACCAGCTTGGCGTGCTGCGTCTGAGCACCATCTCAGAGAGTGTATTTATGTGTATGGGATGAGGGAGTAAGGGAGTTTGGTATAGCACATCTAAGATGACGGGAGCATAAATTGCTAAATTCGTGTGTATACTGCGGAGCTGTGCTTGCATTTGGCTTAGATGCACTGCTGGCAGGCTTTGTTAGTCTGTCTTCATCAGATCCAGGATAGATGACCCTCAGCTGAGTATTTGTGATACCTGCTGTTCTTCAGAGTCTGCACTGAAGTAGCAGAGAGGTGAAAAAGTGATTTAAATTTAACTGACAGTGAATTTTAGAAGATGTAAATTGCAGGACTTTCTGTGTGAGTGTATTTGAGGTGGCAGCATCCCCTTATGTGTTCAGTGTCCTCACTAAATCCACCCAGATTTATTAAGCACTGCTCCACAGTCAGCACATCCCAGTGTGGTGCATCTAACGGAAACTGGGTTTACATGTTTGTGGGTTTTAATCCACTAAAATGTTTGTAATTCATGGGATTGTTTTTATATAATAAATAACACAAACAATGATGGCTAAAAATTCCTACAAGTCCTAATTTTCACAACAGTCCTAAAAGGAGTCACAGAACCCCAATTAAATGAAATTCAACTTGGATTATTATGGATTATAAATTTGGATTATTTTGAGCTAAATAAAACACTCCTTTATAATAGTGAGCAATAAAATTATGTAAACCTCTAAAATAATGAAAGGTGAAATTAGATTTAGGAGTTTTAAAGCTCAGATAAGAAAGTTTAATTGTTTGGTAAAGTTAGAAAACAATGTTAAAAGAGATTGTTGTCAAGCCACAAAGATCATCCCAAAGGAAAGGTGCATTATCATAAAAATCTAGGGTAGTTTCTCATCACCTAATTGCTATACTATCAGTTAATGTTGATGAGTACACCATCAGGAGAACACTGAAGCACAAGATTAAACAGATAAACCAGAAAGCTGAAGGAAAATTATTTGTGGACCGATGAGGCTAAAACAGAAAATATATTCAGCCATCACCCATACCTGTTTATGGTTTTTTAGGGCCACTGGAGCCTGTCCCAGGTCTCTTCGGGTGACAGGCAGGGGTACATTCTGAACAGGTCGCCAGTCCATCACAGGGCCACACATAGACAAACACTCATACTGTTGGGGCAATTTTCATGAATCGCACAAACTAAATTATAGATCCTTAACAAAATGCAACAGCAGAGAGCTTAAACTTTAACCAAGTTTATTTAAGATGAGCGCACCAGCGGGACACAGTCATGCAGTCTGCAGACCAGATGGTTGTGCCCGTGGTAACAAACATTTACATCTCTTTTATAGGTGACTTTTACGAAGTCTGTCAGATGAAAGAGTAAGACTAAACAATGAATATTACTCCACATTGTGGTATGTGAATTAGCACATCTGACAGAGCAAAAGGCAGGAACTGATTCAATATACATTTCAGTAGGTGGTGGAAGTCTGCTAAAACAAGGGACAGGAATTCATTTGATATGCGTTTTGGTAGGTGCAAAACGAAATCTCATAAAGACAATGTGTGACTGCTCTCTTCTCTGGGAAAACTTCTCACAGTACACGATAAAGATGTTAACTTCTTTCATTTGGGGGAGTTCTTTGTTGGGGAGTTCTGACACCACATCTGAAGCATTCTGTATTCAAATTCTTCACGACACTCCTTTCATCTGTGAGTTCTTTGTAGCACTACATTTGGAGCATCCTGTATTCAAACTTTTCCACGGCACATACACACTCACACGCACCTCTATGGGAAATTAGGTAAACTATCAGCATACTAAAGTTAAACAGTAGACTTAAATTACTGCAAGCTGATGTACAGGAGCGCCAGCACGGTGGCTTAGTGGCTTGCCTCACAGCAAGAAGGTTCCTGGTTCGAACCTCGGCAGGGCCTTTCTGTGTGGAGTTTGCATGTTCTCCCCGTGCTTGGGTGGGTTCCCTCCAGGTACTCCGGTTTCCTCCCAAAGACCTTCATGTTAGGTTAATTGGTGGTTCTATTGTGTGTGGTTGTTCGTCTATATGTGGCCTTGCAATGGACTGGCGACTTGTCCAGGTTTGGACCCCTGCCTTTTGACTGAAGAGAGCTGGGATAGGCTCCAGTAGATTTCCGTGACTCTGCAGAGGATTAAACGGGTATAGATAATGGATGGACGGATGATGTATAGGACTGATCAGCGGTTACTAGAAATGCTTAGTTGTAGATATTGCAGCTCCCTCTACATACGTTTCCTACTAACAAAATTCTAGCATTGCATGAGTTTCTTCAATGAATAAATAATTAAGTATATTATAATATGTTTCATTTGCGCATTGATTAATTTACAATTACTTATTCGTTAAATTATTCCCGTGTAAATACTATCTATGGCAATATGTTATTGACAATACTTGTGACTTTGTCTAAATCAGATGTTGTTACTCATAGGAGCAAATTTTTACTTTGTGATATAGGTTCTTCTGTATGAGTTAACAGCCTCTGTGCTCTTCGTAGAGCACCTGCATGACTGTTTGCTTTGCAGTGTGTCATAGTACAGTGTTGGACAGTGACATGTGTGTGTGTGTGTGTGTACAGCCTGCCCCAGGATCCTCCTAATCCAGTCTGTCCTCTTTGATCCTTGGGCAAACCCCCTGCGGTTTAGTTTGGAGGCTGGTTCAAACGCCACAGTGACCCTGTCTTATAGACTCCTCTTCCTACCTTAATCTATTAGGCCGTGCCAAGCAAGCCAACACTCTGTGGAAACCTCACACAATAGACTTGTCCCTTTAACTTCACTGCGCCCGCTGCTGCTCGGTTAAGAAGGTCTGAATGGACACTGTCGTGACACACTGTCAGGCACACTGAGCACAATGGCATTTCATGCTTGACATGCCCATTCTGAAATTGATTTCTTTCTCTCTGTGTTTGCTCAGGTTCAGTGCAGATACCATGGGAGCGTGCCATCTCCCCAAACAAAGTGCCCTACTACATCAAGTAAGTGGAGCTTTCAGGGTCAGTGTCTGCATTGCTGAAGTAAATATACTTTTTCATCGCAGGTTAAATGGTTGGAATTCAAGTTGGGATTATTTGTTATCTTACCATCAAACCGGTTTAGCCACAGATGGACAGACATCGTGCATGTTTTAACTTTAATAAAATGTGTTAACTTACACCATACCTCTGGCTTTCTGCATGGCAGAAACTTTCAGCTTCTGTGCTCGTCTTGTACAGATCAAATGACATATATACTGTGTGTGTGTGTGTGTACTGCCAAAACACAAAATGTTTCTTTAACAACTCCGTACATATTGTAGTAGCTCTGTAACTGCTCAAAGTAAAGTGCACAGCAGTTGAGCATAGATTTTAGCATGTCATAAAGTTATCAGATCATCAAACAGCCTGAAAAGTGATCCTTCCATCAATAGTCAGCAATTTGGCCCACCTCAAGCTGCACTAGCCAAAATTAATTTGGACTAAAAAATCAGGCTTGGTTAAAAGTCATTTTACCTCTCCTTCACATCAAACTGCAGAAGCAGACTGCAGCTGGCTGGCAGAGTTCCTTATTTTTTTTTCACCCTTTGCCAAACACAGCTTGTTGGTGCAACATAAAAATTCAATGAAACACGAAAGACGATCCTCCAAACAGATAATCATTTTGATTTTACTTCAAGATCTTTCTTTTGGTACAACTATAGAGGTTTCCTCTCAAGGATTCAAAGTTGGGTTTGTTTCAGTCTTATTTGTTGTTTTTGATATGACCTACAGAGATGACTGATTTGATTCCTTCTACTGTATTGCTTCCAGCTGGACAAAGCTACATCAAAGTTGCAAAAGTTAATCATTTGACATTCATCAGGGTAATTGAAGAAAAGCTTTTTTGTTGGTCACTTTATAGCTATTAACCAGTGTCCTTGCCATCTACAATATGTTTGATGAATAATATATTTAATAGGAAGTTTGGTTTTTCCTGCGGCCACCAATGAGAGTGACTTTAGGCTTCTTGAACATCTGCAGAAATCAAATCCGTGAGCCACATTAAGAGGGTTTTATGTTGCTTCAGGCCTTTGAAAATTGGAACAAAAGCACATTAGACTACAAAAATCAACACAATACAAACCTGTTCTAATAGCATTTGCTCTGACTGCAAAGACCTTTCTGAATTGATCTGGGAAGGGTGGAATTTCAGGAAAGTTTTCCTCCTGACAGCAGCTATGAGGAGAGAAACATTGTGCCGCTGTGATGTCCTGTGTCATTTATATAAGAAAATATAACTGCATGGAGCATAAGAATAAGCCTTCATTGTCCTTAGGTTAAACTCAGGGACCTTTCGATTCCTTCAGGCATTTGTTAGAGATCATGGGTAATTACTCAATGATGTAAAAAAAAACTGTGTGTTTTTAAAGGTTTTTTTTAAATGTGTGTTGTGGAGGATGTTGCTGCTGTGCAAATGATGTAGAGTTTGCTCCTTAAGAGATTTAAAGTATTTATCTTATTAATTATTAACGTGTGGGTATTTTTTTAGTCTGCCAGTCAACTTTCTATGGACTGTATCCATATTCTAGAGGAGATGGGAGATGTATGATATCTGAGTAGCACTCCTCTGGGTAGCAATCAATGAACACTTGCACAGGTAAAATGATGAGTGCAGCACTGAAAGGCCCCTGGGTCCTGGCAGACTTCCTGAGCTGGGGTTTCTCATTTATTCTGCTGCACTTGTCATTTTATTGGATCTATTTTATAAATGATGCATTTTCTAGATGCTTCCTTGGAGACAGCTGTAGCATTTGATGTTTTTTTTTTCATTAGAGGCATAAGTTTATTTCATGTTGTCTTTCTTGATGAAACAAAGCAGCTGTGTGTCGTGATTTTCATGCCTGAACATGAATTTTTTTATTATGTTTGACACTTGTCTGCACTTTCCAGGCCTAAAATCTCTCCCTGGCTTATCTTGTAAACAGTGGTGACCTTTTCAATGCCCTTTCATTTTTCTCTTTCTCTGCTTGTTAGGGCCCTTTCAGCTCCCGCCTTTTACTGTCTGCCTCACCTGACCGTCATTGCTCAGCTGTCTTATTTGTACCCCATTGTTACCTCAATTTTTCAGGCCTGAAAAAGCAAGCACATTCATTCTTTCCTGCTTCATGAGATCGTCTGCCTTTGTTTCATTTCTCTATCAGCCACCAGGCCCAGACGACATGCTGGGATCATCCAAAGATGACAGAACTTTACCAAGCTCTGGGTGAGTAGGGAGACAATTACTGTATAGCACCCTCTTGCTCTTTTGTCCAGGATCCTCGTTGGGCTGCAGCAGCACCAGTGTGGTGCCACTGGGCTTCTGCTTTGAATCCCTTGTCATGCAGCTCATTAAGGAACCTGTATTTCAACCACCTTGGGGACTACATTTTTGCTGTCATTAACCTACCAGGCCCAATTAGCCAGGGCTGTGATTGCTTCCTGCTTAGCCTCTAATTAATTGTGATTAAACGACATTATGTGTTTTACAGTTAATGTCATCTGACGCAGAGAGCTTGCAGCAGAGATATGCACGCTGTTCGCATGCTCAGCCAGACATGCATGTGCACAAACATAAGCACAGATAATATTACTAATACAATAAGCTACGAATGACTTTTGCAGTAGGTCAATAAATAGGAGGACAGATAATGATTCTCTAATTGCTCGATGGCAGGATGGAGAGCAGTGCCGGATGGATTTGTTTTCTCCCTCCTTTCTAATCTCTTTTTATCTGTGTCTCCTTCCTTTTAGCGGATTTGAACAATATCAAGTTCTCAGCATATAGAACAGCTATGAAGCTGCGACGAGTTCAAAAGGCTCTGAGATGTACGTACAGTATATCGATGTCTTGGAGATTGAAGTCTTTTCTGTTTCTGGCCCCTGGATGGCTGGTCAAGTGATATTAAAATTATCTCGCACCATCATTTATTCAATGACATGTTCTCTGTAGGGAATGAGATATAATGATAAGCTGTGGCACATTTCTTTATTTAGCTGTTGAAAGAGCCATTGCTCCTCTGTGCCCCACTTGGAAATAGTTGTAAATACACTCAATGTCCTCCGCTGCTATTGGCTTTGAAATGCAGCAATCAAAAGTTGCAGCCGCTCTGAAATACTCACTCAACAGATACCATCCTCATTTTCATCATAGCGTGGATGGCTAGAATACTGAATAACTAGTTTTTAATTGGTCCATTTGAGTTACATAATGGAAGACAATTAGCTGTTTCTGCAGGGTAGAAGCTTGACTGTGTACCCCCTCCTTTCTCCGTTCATTTTCCACCATGTGTAGCACTCACACTCCCAGAGTTCTGACCCCAAGATCAGCTTGTATTTGTCCCTCAAAGCAGCCGGGTTTGCAAATTTGTTTATTCGTGTTCATCCTATTTCCTTTCCCTTTTCTTGCAACCTTCCTCTAACCTTCTCTCCCTCCCTCATCCTGAGCTGCTACAATAATTCACGGAAAACCTCTGTCAGTCATTCTCCTACTTTCTTTCTCTCGCCAGCTCTCTTATCTCACCCTGCTCTGGTCTGTGAGTTGATATCGTTACAGAATTTAATTGCCAGGCTGCCTTGATAACTCCAGAATCCTCATTTTTTTTCTCCCTGCACGCATTGTGAATGATTGAGCAGTGCTGTGCGAGAGCCCATCAGAAATACATTTTTAGGTAATTCCTTCCAAACCTGAGACTACTTCTCTTATCTCCTCTCTCTGTTCTACCTCATTATTGTGCTATCCAATTATACCTGGCACCAACGGACACCCTTTTAGCCTCACTCCTAGAGACGGGGCATCAAATTTAGTTTAGAGGAGCAAAATCAAATTTGTGTCACTACTCTTGAAACACATGGAGGGCTTAAGTGGCCAGAAAGGGTGAATAAGCGCTGCTGTCGCCTGTGCTCTCATTTGCTGAGTAGAAAAGGAAGTACCTGCTGTGAGTTCGAAAGGGAATGTGCACTCATGTATGAACAACAGTGTTGAGGCTTCAGCAAACTTTTATGCAGGCTTTTGTTCTTGAACCACACAAAAACATTAGAATACACATGTAGTTTGGATCTCGCTTCTTTTGAAAAAAAACACCTAAATGATACAAGAAAACCTAATTTTCCTCGATATGTAAGTTAACTCGTATCTGTGTTCTGTTTAGTGGATTTAGTGGTGCTGAGCAGCCTGGTAGAGGTGTTTCGTGAGCAGGAGCTGCAGCAGGGGGAGCAGGTGATGGATGTAGTGGAGGTGATTCACGGCCTGACAGCTCTGTACGAAAGACTGGAGGAGCAGAGGTCTACCCTCGTCAACATTCCACTTTGTGTTGATATGTGTCTCAACTGGTTGCTCAACGTTTATGACAGGTGGGTAAGCTGGGGGAACTAGTTCCATTTGGGAAAAAATAAAATATGGGTGTAAAATGTCTGGTAAAACCACTTACATGCAATATCAGCTACGTGAGGTAGGGTTCTTTGTGTCTGTACCTTTGGAGAAATGAGAACTCTCATGAATAACCTGCTGTTCTTGTTAAATTTTTGCGTAGTAGTGATGTCATCTGGCCTGACCTTAACCCTGACATAAATATGACTTATTTTCAGCCTTAATTTGATCCCAGGCGTAACCTAGGTGGCGAAAACAATACTGTAGACCAGTGATTCCCAAAGTGTGGGCCGCAGCCCCCTGGTGGGCCGTCGTGGTACTGCAGGTTGGCCGTGAGAGGTCATTAAAATTAAACAAGTATGTTTTAAATCCTTGGTCTTTTTTAAATATGTTTTTAATTACTGTAAAATATTCATGACACAATTAAAAAAGACATTAAGAGATAATAAAACAAACCTGTTAAGCGTTATTCCTCTGTCATCTTAACGTAATATGACAAGTGTCACCTTATTTGTTGACCCCTTACATTCACAGTTGTGATTAAAGGTTTGGGTGGGCCGCGAAGATTTTTCACATTTCAAATTGGGCCATGGTATTCTGAAGTTTGGGAATGGCTGCTGTAGACATTAACACCAAGTTGAGAGGTGCAACGAGGTACAAAGTCTATAATGTTTGTATCGTAGCTGGAGGAGGAAAACGTTGCATGTATATAGCTCTGTTTTCTGTCATCATCCTTTCAAGGCAAATATATTCTGGGGGGTGGGTGGGCTTTGACTGAGGACAGTTTTATGCTGGTGAAGACAAAGACTCACAGGAATTTTGGGGCATAAAAAACTCAGAACAGTGCTGGACAAACAGTGGGTAATTCCAACTGAGAGTTATATGGGACAAGGAGGCGCCGCACCATCAATGTATTGTTCCATGCCACCAATTTGCTGAGTAGGTAGATCTGGAAAACAATTTAAAATGGCTCAACAGCTGGTATATACGGCTGATGTCCCGTTAAAATCCAGAAGCATATGCGGCATTTACAAACACTATAACCATGTGGTTGATGTAAACAGGGCTGTTTGAGGCCAAACAGCAATGTTTTCTTAAAAAATAGAACAGTCAGGAGTCTGTTAGACGTGTGTCTTTCTGCCTGCACATTACCAGCAGATGCCTTTCGTTTTTCCCCCCGTCCATGGCACATTTGTTTTGCGGATGATTAAAAATGGAATAAACTTTAATCATGTTGACAGATCATTGCTGTTTTAAGATAAAGCTTCCTCCCTCTACCAAACATTTTATCCTCCTTTGAGAAACATACTCCTCCATCTCTGCTCATTACCAGTTCTAGCTGATTCATGCTCTGGCGATGGAAAAAGGAGTGAGACTCAGTGGTGCAGGGTAGTGGCCTGTCTAAGAGGAATTAGAGTACTTGGCCAGCTCCAGTAGATAACACAATGAGGGGAACCACAGCAAATCCTGATCAGAGTAGCTGTTTCTGTTTTATTTATGTAAAATCAGAGCTTTGCCAGTAAAAACTGGCCGAAAGCTACTTAGAAATATAGCTGGATGTAATAATGGACACAAGGTCAAGGTAACTTCATAGTTGCCTATAATAACAGGCAACAGCAGTGAGTTTTGACTATAGTTGACACTGATATCATGTGGATCAGGAAAACCATAGAAGACCCCGGCTGTATCTTATTTAGAAAACAATCGAATGTTACCATGTGGAACTGGGTTGATATCTATACTGTCTGCTACCAAAATGTACGATTATTAAAATTCAGATTGGTCAACATAGTCTCGAGCCCAGAATGCATGTAAACTAAATGTGGACACTATAAATGGAATAAACTTAAAATTGAAATATATATTAAAACAGAATCAAATTATATAGAAGGAGAAGGTGATTATCACCTATAAAGACTAACTGGTTAGATACAGCTCCTTTTTGGCAGACCAGCAGATGCTTCAGACCCAACAACACAATCCAAGAGCTGTGTGTTTGAAAGGTTCTGGTTATTCTATGAATAAATGCCTTCAACCTGATATAGTGATCCCTTGCCAATTCACGCTTTAAGTTCTGTGGTTTTACTTATTTCGCGGATTTTTCAGAAATATGTAATATAATAAAAAAATCAAGAAAAAATCACGGAAACATCACAGGATGTTTTGCGCCTTCTCTCACAACCAAGAAATGTTGTGAGAAGGTACAAGAAGGTTTAAGAAGGTAGCCTTTGGGTAATGGCGTGGCCTTATGGGTAATGATGTGTGTGTGTGAGACTAGAGGCTGTGAAGGTAACAGAAAGACCAACAGTTGAGCCTTTGTCTTGTTTCGCTGCAGTGCCTCGCTTTTTTGCGGTTTTTAAACATATTTTAAACACATTATTTAGGCTCGGGGGCTCCGGCTCCAGTTCGCAGATTTTTATTTTTTTGCGGTGACGGGGGGCGGCGCTGGTCCCCATTAACCGCGAAAAACAAGGGATCACTTTATGTCATTTAAGAATCCACATCCATGTTTAGGCATTCCTGTAAAATGTAAATTCAGAAATGTCACAAACCCAGGTGTATTTGAAAGTGTACTGAAATAGGCTTCCAACTCATTTCCATTTTATTAGGTTATTAACATTTATGTTATTATAGACAATAAAGAATCTATATCACATACACATACAGGAAAGCATGCACACCTTTTTTTTTTTTTTTTATCGATGCCATAAGTGAGTACTGAAAAAGCTTTTTCTTAGCAGTCAGGACAACAGGATGTCTGCAGATTGATGTAACCAGTTCTATAGCTTGTTGTACAGACATCAATAAAGAGGAACAACAGCTAAAGCTGCAATAACCTTGTCCTGGCAAAGAGCCAATCACTCCCTCTGAGACACAATAGAAACAAATCCTCTTTGACACCAACACTCACCCGATCTTTGTTCCCAGTTGACTATTTTGAGCCAGGAGAAGGGAGAAAGCCCTAAGTGCAGACACAAAACAGAAGAATAACTCAAAGACTGCTCTAAATCCAGTCTGTAGCTCTTAACTACAAGCTACTAATGAGAGACAATCAAAGGGTTTATCCTCTGGATAAACTTCAGTAATTTCCTTTTTGAATCCTAATAAATGGCTGGAATGAAATTGGAATGTGAAGAGTCCTTTTTTTTGTCATGTTTTAATGCAGTTACATGTGCTTTATGGTATACTGCAGCCTGCGTGCGTGCGTGCACATGCATTTACAAGTGCCCCACAGAGGGTTGTTACACAAGCAGGGTGAGCAGGAGTGATGTGGGCCCTGGGGAGCGGGATTGTCTTGTGTTTTGAAGACAGTATGCAACGCACAGCAGAAAGTGTGTGTGTGTGTGTGTGTGGAGAAGCGGTGAGCCACTAATTCACATGGGTCCTCCTGCTCCACCAGACTCACTCCAGCCCTGAGTCTAATATGGAAATGATATCATATCTGCCCCATTTGTTCATTTGTTTATTTATTTATTCATTCATTTAAATTCTCAGTAACTTGAGTTTCGACAAAACTGTGAATTAAAGATGTGCCTTCTGTGTCCGAAACACATTCAAAGTAATATCCAGCTCTGGGAAACTGAACTCTCTCTTATTCAATTTCATACTTCATTGATTTGATGTTCTTGATTTCTCACTTAACGATTGAAATGTTGATTTGATTAGTCTGGTTTCTGCCAGCGTGGCTCAGCTTGGCACTAAATTCTACCACACTGTTTTGGCACCAGAGTTGGGAACAGTGTTAATGCGTTTCCTCCTCTAACTCAGTCTTCCCTCATTTCCTTCCCTGTATTCCACTTTTTTTTTCCTATTTCAAGCTGAAAATCATCTCATTAGCCTTGCTACTGGCTAATGGTCAAACTATTTATTCATTCAGGAAGTGCACTTTTTACCTTCCCAAGTATGGGAAATACTAGCTATATGTGCGCTTGTAAGTGACAAATGAGGTTGCTTTTGCACTTCGAGGCATAAGCCCATAGACAGAACACTTCATCAAGTCCCTATAGTGACTTTATTTACTCTGAATGTGATCTAATACAATTTCACACTATTTCTCTGACCTTTATTGTGGTGCTTTGACCCATGTAATTCCTCCCAGCAGGGCTCAAGCAATGTATGAATGTATTATCATGACCCAGTAAGCAGCAGTGATTTGAGATTATTCACCTTTCAAGAAATAATTCCTTTTGATTTTTTTCTTTGCTTTACTCTTTTTCTGCAGTGCCCGAAATGGCAAAATACGAGTTCTCAGCTTCAAGATGGGATTGGTGAGCTTGTGTAATGCTGATGTCCAAGAGAAGTACAAATGTGAGTCAAATGCTCATTGATGTAGGTGAATACATCTTTTCAACAAAAAAAAAAAAGGAAGAAAATATCTAAAACAAAGCAGCCCTCATTATCACTGTCACATAGAAACATGCACTTAGAGTAATGGAGGATATGCCTCTGCTGGCATAATGGAGAAAGCTTTCTTTCCTTGAGCAAAGTACACCAGAGGCCTTAAAAGGTTTGCTCGCCAAAGACACCATTCATACACACTCTGGATCTATCGTTCTCACTCATTTTTTAACAAGTCAACTGGCAGAGAGCTCAGGCAATCCTTTCATCCTTTTCTGAATATATTATGACGATATATACGTGGTTTATTGTAAGCGTGCAGCTCTGGCCTGAGATATGCTGTTCTATTGTAACTCCAGTTTATGAGTCTTCCTGTACATACAGATGAAGGGGAAATAGAATATTTAAAGTGATCATAGTTGGAACCTGTAGCATCTTGTAGTTTTTTCAGCATCTGTGACAAAAGTAGTGGCTGATAAATGTCATCCCTGTTAGATAAGCATGTGGTGGTCTTTAGAGACTTTTATTTTTCTGACTGAGCTTCTCTTTGTTTATTCTAAAAATTGCTAATGCAATCTCCAGCATTTGAATTAATCTGCAAGAAATGGTTGTTTTTTTTTCTATCATTAATGTCATTTCCAGTGTTTCTCTGGCTCCCTACTTGGTGTTTTTATACACTGAATTCCTCTGAATGATTCATTAAAATATATTAAAAAATATATCCTGATGTTGCAAAGAGATTATTAGTTGCACTCACAGTCTTTGTCCATTTGTCCACCATTTTGATGCAGACTGAATTATCTCAACAACCATCAAGATAATTTGTGGCTTTTGCCACAGAGCCCAGGATTATAATTGTCTTTCCCCAGCATCTGAAACACTGAAGAAGGCAAATTTAAGATGTAATAGACAAATATACTGTAGAACTGTCGCCGTAAAACTTGCCAAAGTAATATCAGGAGTTTTGTAGGCACATTTAAAATGTCAAGCACACCTCTACTCCTGTTATAAGGACTGGGGGGTGGAGGGGGGGCTGTTTTAGATGCAGGTGATAAAATCCAAGGCCGGGGTGATAAAAACGATTTCCCTATGGGGATAAGTAAGTATACAAAGAGAAGGATACACGGGATGCTTGTTCTGGCATTATGCAGCAGGTCTACATGCCTGCCAGTATTCATCTCCTCAGTGACATGTAGATGCCCAGCTAACTTAGTAAGGAACTCATTTAAAATCTGACAAGACACTACTTATGCAGTTTTTTCATCTTCAAACCCCTGAGCCAGACCACTTTTACTTCTATTTTTTTCTCTATGTCACCAAAATAAGTTTTATTCTGTAAAACCAGGTTAGATAAGCCATATTGCCTTGAAGTTGAGAGTCATTGTTCATAAAATAGATTAAAAAAACTGATTTGGCCTATACAGTTTTGCTCCCTTTACTAAATTCATGCTTGCAGTACGGATTAACATTTACATTTCAAATAGCTCAGATGCAGCAGGAAGTAGTACAACTGCTCCCAATCATCAGATGTGGCTCTATAGAGAGAGAGAGAAATAGAGGAAAAACACAGGAAGATGTGACAATGGCGCAGATTAGCTCCTGCATAAATGATGGATAAATCCATGTATGTTTTACAGATTTATTCCGTCAGGTGTCTGGTCCTGGAGGTTTGACAGACCAACGTCACCTCAGCATGCTGCTCCATGAAGCCATCCAGATCCCCCGCCAGCTGGGGGAAGTTGCTGCTTTTGGCGGCAGCAATGTGGAGCCAAGCGTTCGTAGCTGTTTCCGTGTGGTGAGGCGACTGTCACAGTCATTCATTCCATGCCTAAATACAGCACTGGGTGCGCACCACATGTACAGTATGTGTTGTACAGATCCAATTCCAAAAAAGCTGGGGCGCTATATAATATGTGACTCAAAAAAGAATGCGATGATTTGCAAATCTGGTAAACCCATATTTTATTTCCAATTGAACAATATACCAAATTGTGCTATGCATTGCCATTCTGTCTCCAAGTATAATTTTTTTTGGCCATATAACCTAGCCCTACATCGAGCTCTCATGGAGCTTCAAAGCGGCAGTAGTTTAAATATGTATCAGTGTTATCTGATCAAATACAGTGACTGTGGAGTATAGAGATCACAGTCTGGCTGTTGCTTTGCTGCGCAGGAGGTAAGGGGGGTAAAGTCCATGGTGTTCATCAAGGGGATTATCTTATACATTTCATGATTTCTGCAGATGTATAAGATTATAATGTCTTTCACTTTATGATTTGCATTTGCTTCATCTTGGATATGGTGTCAAGAATGGTAGCTGCAGACTGATGAGCCCTCTTGAATGGTAGGCTACGACTGGTGAGAAGATGCAGGCAGATGTAGAATCATCGCTGTGCACTGACAGAAAACAAACAACACGGCAACTTAAACTGCTCTGTTGTAGCTTCAAAAAAAGAAATGACCAAAGAGAATAATGTGGTTAGGAAGAATACGAGAATTTAGTATTCTTATTTTTCTTCAGAATGGCACTAGGCCACATTAATTAATACATCATTTCAAGCTTCATTTTAATTGGCAGTAGACAGAGTTGTAGGATTTCTGACACTGTCAGAGAATTATTTCAGGTAGTACTTTGGTTGCAAGACAAGTGTGACGGCCATCATCAAACACAATGTGGGATGCAGGCCAGCTGATTTTGACGAAAGATATCTGCATGAATCTTTCATAACAGTGATCTTTTGTCTGCGACGGCACAAAATTATGAAGTGTGTAGGGGCCTTACGCTGATGCTGATGCTGATGCAGAAGCGGCGACATGTGCAGTTTGTCACATGACCAGTAAGGGCTGGCTCCAAAAGCAAGTCAAACTCCACTGACCGCATGTTAAAATGTCCAGCTTTACAGCAGAAATCAACATTTATAACTACAAAAATAGCTTTGGTCTATCTAGTTACATTTCACATGACTGTGGGGGGATGAGTTTATGTACCTCTTCAGTGAATTTTTATATTACTCATCAGGTAAAATTATACAAAGCCACAAATATATGCATAACTAAGAACATGGTTCTTTTAAGTGACAGCTACATTGGCATGAAATGGATCGCTGTCATCACTTTAGGAAGTCAAAGACATGGAGGGAGGCAAATAGATGAACTGAGAAAGACAGAAGGAGAAACACAAGGGCAGATACGGCAGAATAATGGGGAACAGGTGGGGATGGTCAGACCGTGACAGGTTGGGAAGCAGGACAAGGACAGAAAGTAAAACAAAAACAGCAAACAGCCAATTCAAACCAGACCATGACAATATCTGTGTTGAAGCTTGAACATTTAGCAAAAACTGCAAGACCTTTAACTTAGTACACTTAGTACAAAACAAATATATTTTTCAAAAGGTAACTAATGTAAGCCTTTGTAATTCCCTCTTTTTCATGGCCTGTCTGAAATATAAACGTAATACTCTGGTCCAAGCTTGCTGTATCTGCTATGGCTGATTAAAGTCAATTTGTTTCATCATTTGCTCCATGTCAGGACATTTACTTGCTGATGAAATATCTATCTAACATGAATTAGACTGATCCATTAGCCATTTGACCTGGAAATGAGTGACATCCAGTCGTGGAGATGTAGGTTTAACATTTGTCGCTATCCCAAGTTGACTGTCAAATCTCCTGACAGGGGAGCAGCTGAAACTGACCTAACACACATAAGGCTAAATAAGGCAGTTGCCCAGAATAATCTGATTTTCCTCAAGGTGTTACAGTATGCACAGAAGCAAATTCATGGAGGAGAAAAAGCTTCCCATCTGCTGTGTATGCTGTTTTCAGATGCGATGGCATGCTCAGTTTAGGCAGAGCTACTTCCAGGTGTTCGGTATTCAAGGAGCTGCCTTTTGACCTCCCACAGGGAGTGAAGCTGGTTGCTCTGCTAAGAGAGAGGAGCTCCTTCATGCCCTGGAGACTGCACACCTCTATACGCCTCACAGTCTGTGATCAGTGCACGCACGCACACACATACACAGACACACATTTTTTGTGTTACTCTGCCTGAGGAGTGAGGTGAGCCCCAGGGAAATCAACCCCTTAATGCATCTGTGATGCACACTTAATGAGAATTTAGCACATCACAGATTCTTAGCGCTTAGGAAGTTATTCCTTTATTAGGTTGGCTTCCTTTTTATTCCCCTCTCTCAATTCTCAAAAAGCTGTCTTTGAGAGAGAAAGAGAGAGAAACGGACAACATGCAAACAAACACATGCAGAATGTTTGTCTCTTGTATTTTAGCGTTTTAACTGTCGAAGTGTATCCATAAAAACAAGAGGCACCCTTTAGTGCTGAACATATTTGATTCTCTCCAGTCATACCACCTTTGAAATGGAAACACTTTCATTTTATTTTAGGCTCTCAATCTTTCTTACTCAATCTAACCCTTTCCAGGCTCCTGGAAAACCTGCCATTGAGGTTTCTCACTTCCTGGACTGGATGAGTCTTGAGCCCCAGTCGATGGTTTGGCTCCCCGTCCTCCATCGTGTAGCTGCCGCAGAGTCAACCAAGCATCAAGCCAAATGTTATGTCTGCAAACAATGTCCCATCAAGGGCTTCAGGTAAGCCTGTGTGAGTGCATGAAAATATATTATGGGATAAAATGTACATGGGGAGCATAAAGCATGTCCAAATATGAGAAAAAAAAGAGACACACATGCACAACTAGACATGCTGAAGAAATAATAATGATGAGAGAAAGCCTTGATTTGGGATTTTTATCAGCATTTTAAGACATGTTTGGGCTAATGCACATTGCATTGTGATAATATAAGAAGCAACTGTACACACTCAAGTGCATTCAGTAGTATAGATTTATTGATCTTCAGTGATTCTTATTACTCACTTGAATGTATTTAACGCTGCTTCACATTTATATTGTGTGTTATCACATTACATTGACTTACGTTTGTTTGTTTTAAATGTAACCTAACTTAAGTTAAAATTAATTACTTCACATCTAACAGACTTTTAAACATCCTGATCTCCAAAAGGAAGTCAAATTCCTTCCTCAGTGAGTGAGTAAACGGCGTTAGACAAGTCCACACTCAGAGTTTACTCTGCTCATCCACTTCTCTTGTAAACATCTGTTGAGTTTATCTATTTTATTGATCTCCACAGGTATCGCAGTCTGAAGCAGTTCAACGTGGATATCTGCCAAACATGTTTTCTAACCGGCCGCACATCCAAGGGAAAGAAGCTGCACTATCCCATCATGGAGTACTACACCCCAGTAAGACTAGCATATGCGTTGCTTTATTGTAAAGGAAGACAGTTAAAAGTCTGCAGGGATTAATTAATAGAAATTTGTGAAATGCATGCTCCTATTTCTTAATTTCTGCTGCCAAACATAGGTTAGGTAAGGGCGTAACCCACTGCATCAATACATCAAGATTTATAGCATATACAGACGAGCTACCTCTCATCAGTAGCGTCATTTGTTGGCTCAACTAACGCACATTAAAAGCGCCATAGAGAGCATGAAACGCCCGTAAAACCCAAGTCTCAAGCAAGTTTGCAAGGCTGAACTGCTTCCAAAAGTGTTAAACAGATTAAAACTTAAATCAGTTCCAAGCTGTAAAACATGGCAAAAGGCCATCTGTATAATGATTTTTTTTTTTCTTGTTTCAGTGGACAATATTTTATGATCTCAGAGTACAGTTTTTCTCAGCAGCTAGGCAGGCAAGCATTCATAGATTTCTACAGGGAGACAGAGTAAGAAATAATAAACCAGTGGCGGTGAAATGGAGAATAATTTAAATAGAACAGAAAAGTGAGTGCAAAAAAGACAAACATGGTAACTAAATTAAATTATAGATTGAGGAAAAAGTTAGCGAATTCCAAACAGTGGATATGCATATTTTACATGAGTTTGTGGAGAAAGCAACATCTGCACCCTTTCTAAAGTGGTGCAATTTGTCTTTCACCTATCCATCCCCTGCGCTTCAACCTCCTCTTGTTAACCCTTCTTCAACCCCCAACCCCGGTGACTGCAGACAACCTCGGGAGAAAAGATGAGAGACTTTGCCAAGACACTGAAGAACAAGTTCAGGTCAAAGCAGTACTTCACAAAGCATCCACAGAGAGGTTACCTGCCAGTGCAGTCTGTGCTGGAGGCTGAGACCTCAGAGACGTGAGTCCCACAACACACACACACACACACACACACACACATCTCTTTGTCTCTGCTTTTATATGTTCATAAAACACGCTGATTGAGTGAGATGGTTTTAAAGGATGGTTCCATGTTATAATGCATCAGAGTCTCATATAAAAGGAAATCAAATAGGGAGATCCGAGATATGACAGTATCCAGGATGACTTAACATGTATGAGTTCATTTTTTTGCCTTGCTGTGGTCATCACAGTTGTTGTCATCTTTTGTGACCTGAAGTATTTGAGATTACTTAAAATGAAGGATGATGAAATGAAATGAAGAACTCTCCATGCTGCAGAGATCACAGCTCAAACAGAAGTACTCACCATATCGCTCTACATATACAATCAGAAGGCTGGTTTGTGCAGCACATGGACATTCATTTATAAAATTAGGAATTATTAAGCCCCGCGACCTGAGATAGGACTAAACAGGTATGGCTAATGGATGGATGGCATTGTTAAGTTAAATAAACCTGAGGTAAGAACTGCTATCATCTGTACTTTTCACTGGTTTTAGTCACCTGCTGCAGAGCCGTCCTGTCTCTGGTTGTGTAAACCCCGTACCAGTTTTTAATGTTAGGAAATGGATGTTGCTCCTCTTTTCAATCTTAAAAGAACTTGGATTGGGAATGTAACTTTCCTTACTGTCCTTGAAGAGTACAGTCTCTTCTGAACTCATCTCTGCTCTCTCTCTCTCTCATTTTGACTCTATTTGAAGGACCTGGAGGGTCCTTCAAATATATATTCATTTATTTATTTTATTGTATTATGTTTTATTGTAATTTTATCTGAAATGTGGGTTGTGTTACTGCTGCTGTTGTAGCCAGGACTCCCTTGTAAAAGAGATCTTCGAATCTCATTGCTGCACATTCTTCATTGTGCACTATAGTGCATGTCTTACCATTGTTTGTAATATGACAGATGATGGTAGTGAAGTATGAAAAATTCTACCTAGAATTAAATTTATGTTTGATTATACAATCAAGGGGAGAGGGCTGAGCACAGAGCCCTGACTGAGATGAAAAGTCTTGTGAGCAGGCTGGAAGCAGTTAGATGAAGCTGACGTACATTAAAGCCAGAAGTGTTGACTGATAGAAACTCAGTGAAGGAGAATTAAAGATGCGCAGAACACGTTAACGCATTGAAATGTCAATCGAACTGAAAGCTCTTCTCACCTCAGCATGCTTTTTATGAAGGCACAAGTCATGAATTCTCTGCTTATCTGTCTAGACAGCCTGCAGTGTTTTCACTCCATACACTGTCCTGACTTTTGCTTTAGAAGGATTGAGTCAACTTGAATTCTCACAAAAAAAAAAAAACTTGTGCCTAATCACTCCCAAAACTCCATTACTGTCTGAAATGTAAAACCTTTGAAAGATTGCAATAAGCATGTCAGTAAAGTTTAAAATTTTTTTTGTCAAGATTGCCTCTGTGAAGTATTGAATTTGATTCCTCGTCTCACCAGGCCGTGCTCCTCACCCAGGCTGCCCCACGCAGACACGCACAGTAGGATCGAACATTATGCAAGCAGGTATGTGCCTTACAGAGCTCTGCTTAGTTTTAAATCATTTTTGTACAATCATATCTCCCTCTTTGACTACTCCCTCTCCAAATGATTCCCTTTTTTTTTTTTGGTTTAAATTCACTCCCTTCCACTTAAAACCTCTCCTACCACTCCCCGCCCTTTCTGCTCTCTCACCCTTTAGCCTTTGCGTCGATTGTGGTATGGATTTGGCGGGACTGTGTACTGTGTTCTGGTCAGGGTAGAGGCTGCTCTTCTTCCCGCCAATTTCTTTCACTCTCACTCTGCACACAAACACATTCTGGCACACACAAACAGAGCAGTTTGTGGTACACATGTGCGCGTGTGTATGGAGGTTAGCGAGGTTCAGCATGCACAGCCTCCCGTCACTTGTGATGGCGCTGAGCCCACTGGTCACCGGGGGGCTGTTGGTGTGGATTAGTGTTTGTGTGACAGGTAATAAACAGGGCACAGTTCTGGACCCCCACATTGCTGGCAACTGTGCACTCTGGGCAGGACTGGGCACATACATCCTTCCCAATGAGTCCGCACTACATGAATGGGAGTGTGTGTTCACGTGCTGGTAAGTGTGCCATTGAGTGCCACTTCCCTGAGGCTCTTACACACCACACACTGCCAAAACAAAAGCAACACACACAATTGAGAAAGCAGACGCAATTGTTTTCCCCTTTCACCTGTTTTTTTTTTTTTTTTGGCCTTTTATTTCCTATTCATCCTTGATCTCTCTATTCTATTGTCTCCATCACACACGTTTACACTACCTAATCATAAAAAAGTCACACACTCTAATATTTTGTTGGACCACCTTTAGCTTTGATTACAGCACATGTTCATTTGGGAATGGTTTTGATAAGCTTACGGAGTGTCACAGCATTTATTTCAGTCAGAGTCGCATTCATTTTTCACTAAGATAGTTTTATCGATGATGGAGGAGTCAGAGAGCTATGTAAAGTGTTCTCCAGCACATCCCAAAGATTGTCCAAGGAGTTAAGGTCCGAACTCTGTGGTGATCAATCCATGTGTGAAAATTATTTCTTGCTCTCCTTAAAAACTACTTTTTCACACTTGGGGGCTAATGAATCCTGTTATTGTCATCTTGGATTATAACTCCGACACTGACACAAATTTTGGTCATTCAGTGTATTTAGGTGGTCAGCTGGCCTCGTTTTCATTTTTTGGGGACATAAGATTGTTAAACCTAGACCTGACTCACTGATCCGGTCTGATCAGTGAGACCAGGGGGCAGTGATCATAACACTGCCCCCACATGCTTAACACGGCTAGGTTAAGTCTGAAGGATCAGGGTAAATATGAACTCATCAGATTACGTTAGTTTTCAGCATTTTTTATCACTGTTGATTCACTGATATTGGATTTCACCAAATGTTTTAGTTTTCTTTGATCAGGTTAATTAAACAATTTTTTCACCATTAACCTTCTAGGTTTTAATAATGGTTTGGTCAGTTCTTAACTTAATTTTTGTAACCTTGACAACCTCATTGTTGTTTGTTTGTTTGTTGTTTTTTTTTGTTGTTGTTGTTGTTGTTGTTTTTTCATGATGCAGACCAGCTATTTGGAGTTGTCTGAAACAGAGCAACATCCTTTCAATGATAATTTTAAGATTTTCCTTAAACTGAACCCAAAATACCAAGACACATAGGTAAAAGGTTGGATGCACATCAGATTTTTTATGTAAGAGATTGATTCCAGAGTCTGTAGTGTCCTCAGTACAGCTTATAACAAATAGATTCCAGCAGCTTTTTTTCAAAGAGGGGCAAGCTGGAGGTTTCAAAGGTGAGGTGTTTTCTTGCACTAACATGGACCACGTAGATGCTGAAAACTAAGATTACTAAACAGGTAAAAAAAAAACGCAGTGTCACACGTAGCACTGAGCCAGGCAACACTACCGCATGTTGGACAGGACGATCTGGCAATGAGAGGAACATCAGAGTATAGATGCTTCTCAGCTGACGGATGACTTGCAGGTTTACAAGATCTGCCAGCAGGAGGGGAGGAGCCAAGCTGGAACAGAGCACAGCCACAAAAACACCCCCACACATGTGCACAGAAGGCTACCGCAGGACAGAATCCTGAAAGAACACTGGATCCAGTGATCTCACATGTTGTTTAAGAAATGAGAAGCTTCTCTCTGTATCAGTTAGGGTTAAACAACTTGATTCAAGCTGCAGTATTAATAATTGCATTACTTTTCCAATTTAAGGTTCTCACCTGTTTGTTTAGTCCAATCCTCCAACAGAAAGTAAATATTTAAACTGAAGGAAATAATGGAGAAAAACAGTGTGGCACTGAAAAAAAAGAGGTGGGACTAATTTCTTTTACTTAAAGTGTCACATTCGTTAATCCTTTTACAAAACTTCTGAACCTGAAATATTTCAGAGAGCAGTAATGGTCCATTTAACCAACAGCTTCAACTGCCATTTATTTATCAAAACAGAATGTAAAAAGATCTTATGAAATAATGTGCAATGCTTCTTTATATATAATACATTAAAGTAGAGCTGAATTTATTATTCATAATTAATTAGATACTAGTAGAATATTGACCTTTTACATATTTTTAAATGTGTGACTTTGCTGGCTTTCTAGTAATTAATTTTGTTCGTTCAGAGGTTTGGAAAGAATCTTTTGTGAATGGGTCATTCTGAGATCAAAGACTGTCTTTTGAGTTTCTGAAAGCCAAACAACCAGTAATTTTAATTTCTATCGATCAACTTTAGTCTTTACAGTTCACTTGCTGCTTGAAATGAAGAAAATATAAACATGAAAATGAAAAATAAGATGTTTTGTTTTTTTTTAAGTTATGATGTTATGTGTGTAATAAAAAGAGAGCACACAAAGCACACTAGAATGTACTGACAGTGGTAAAATAAAGACCAGACCAGAAATATTAGATAAAGTTGAAAAGTTCACATACACAAAATAAAAAGACACATAAGTTTTTTTTTTTTCACTGTCTGACACTAAATCCAACTAAACCTTTCCTGTTTTAGGTCATGTAGGATTACCAAAATTATTTCTATTTGCCAAATGCTACAATGATGAGAGAGATCTTTTTTTTTTTTTGGATAATTGTTTTGACTTACTTCAAAGTCAGAAGATTACACACTTTTGTCAGCATTGGTATCATTGCCTTTAAACTTTATGACTTGGGTCAAAGGTTTGGGTTTCCTTCCACATGATTGTCACAATAGTTTGCTGGAGTTTTGGTCCATTCCTCTGGACAGAAGTGGACCAAGTCAGGTTTGTCAGCTTCCTTGTTTGGACATGCCTTTCCAGCTCTGCCCACAAATTTACTATAGGATTGGGATCAGGGCTTTTTGATGGCCACTCCATAACAACGATTAGTCTTAAGCCGCATTGTTACTAATTTGGCAGTATGCTTAGGGTCATTGTCCATTTGGAAAACCCATTTGCATCCAAGCTTTAACTTCATCATGGCTGATGTCTTGAGATGCTGCTTCAGTATTTCTAAATAATGTTATTTCCTAATGATGCCATCTGTTTTCTAAAGTGCACTTGTCCCTCCTGCAGAGAAACACGTTTGCAAGTCGCCCCCCTTTCTCCTCCAAATATAACAATGGTCATTATGGCCAAACAGTTTAATTGTAGTTTCATAATGCCGCTTCTGGAGTAATGGCTTCCTCCTGGCTGAGTAGCCTTTCAGCTCATGTCAGTACAGGACTTGTTGCGCTGTGGATAATGGCACTCTTATACCAGCTTCATTCAGCATCAGGTGTTTTGCTTTTATTTTGGGGTTGATACGCACATTTCTCACCAAAGCACGTTCATCTCTGGGACACAGAACCCATCTCCCTTCTGAGCAGTATGATGGCTGGAACATTTCCATGGTGTTTAGACTTGTGTTTTCATTGTTTGAACAGATGGATATGGCACCTTCAGGCATCTGGAAATTGTACCAAAGGATGAACTAGACTTATGGAGGTCCACAATTCTCTTCCTGATATTTTGGCTGACTTGTTTTAGATTTTTCTATAATGCCACACAAAGAAGCAGTGTGTCTAATGTGTGCCCTAAAATACACCCACAGGTGTGCCTCCAGTTAACTCAGATGTTGTCCAGTTAACCTATTAGAAGCTTCCAAACCCACAATATCATTGTCTGGGCTTTCCCACATTGTTTAAAGGCATCATAATATTACTCTATGTAAATGTCTGAATTTGAAGAAAATAATAAAAAGTTCTCTAGGGAATTAATCAATTAATTAATTAATTAATTAATTAATCATTTCTATTTGCTAATAAATTTGGAAATGGAAATCATTTTGGTAATCCTAACTGACCAAAAACAGGAAAACCGTTCATCTGATTTAATGTCAGACAGTGAGAAAAAAATTATGTGTAATTTTATATAGTGTATACCAAACTTCTGCTTTGGTCTTTATTTTACCTGCTGACAGTACATTCCAGTGTGCTTTGTGTGCTCTCTTTTTTAAACATTAATGATTTTCTTTCATACATCTTTTGTGTATATGCTGGTTATTTCATTGTTTTGTTGTTGTTGTTTTCATGCTGCTAAAATGCATTTTATTATTATTATTATTATATTATTATTATTATTATTATTATTATTATTATTATTATTTTACCAAAGCCTTTTGCATTTGAACTCCAACTCTAACTCTCTTCACACTGATGTGGCTTGATGGATACAGTAAACCAGCAGCTGAAAATGTTTAGCCTTTTTGTGTGTTTATATGTGTGCGTGTGCATCTGTGAATGTGATTATTATTTTCTTTCTTTATAAGATGAATAATACACTTCTTTTTTTAACTTATTCCCAGTCCGAATTAGAACTTGCCATTCACTTTGAACACTGATGGAGGGTCGAGCTGATATCAAAATGCTAGTTACATCACTGACAGGTCACTGTATCCAAAGTCTCCTCTCAGGGTTAACTATAAGACAAGTGTATATGCATCTGTCTGTGTGTATCAAGGTGTCTTTCTGTGGATGAAAGTGAATTGTAAATGTATCTGAGGTAGGTTTAAAAATATACCGTCTTCCAGGGTATCTTCCTCTTCTTTCATTAGCCCCTCCCACCAGGGTAATGTTAGATGCTTTCAGTCATTGCGAACATGAAAATGAAACATGTATAGCATGAAGCCTAAATATTGGCCTTGTTCATTACATCTGCTTGTGACCTTCTTTCATAATTAATCTACCTGCTTAGTCAATCATTTGTTCATATAATATACAAGGAAGCAAAATCAGCTGTTAGGTTTACAGCACAAAGCTTGGTATCTAGAGAATAGTTACTGGATTTAAAACCACTTTAGCCTTTAAAGTTCACTGGGACAAACATATGTTTCATTTGTTTAAAGTCAAACCCTATTAAATTGTTTTTCATCATTCTTTCCTCCATTTTCGTGGTTGTCAGGCAGCATGATAGATGTTCCAGATGAAGGAACAAAAAGCACATGATGTTTCAGCAGTCCAGTCACCTGGGAAATATGTTACCATTTTATGTTCGTGCAAACTACAGTTACATACAATGTCTACATTTCTTGCTGTGGTTGTTTTACTTTTTAAATAAAAAAAAAAAGTCATACAAGAGTTTTTAGCATATTGACTGTCACGTAAAATAACCGAGTTTGAGTCTTGTAGGGGAACTGTCTTCAGTCTTCTTCTCTTAATTTACTTGGATATCATTGTTTCACTTTGGGTGAAAGTGTTGTCACTTCCATTCGCTTCCCTATATTTTTTAAGAAGCATTTATTTGGTCAAATATATGCACCAGAGCTACTTGGAAAGGCTTAAAAAAATAAAACTAGCTGCTTAGAGCTAGAGAAAGCATAACTTACTCCTCACAAATCACCACCATGTAACATGGTGC
Organism: Hirundichthys speculiger; assembly: GCA_018398805.1. Classification (NCBI taxonomy): domain Eukaryota; kingdom Metazoa; phylum Chordata; class Actinopteri; order Beloniformes; family Exocoetidae; genus Hirundichthys; species Hirundichthys speculiger. The sequence goes on along the minus strand of JAGFBZ010000849.1, from coordinate 845,306 downwards.
CAAACCCACTAGGCTCCTCCGTCTGAGGAATATATATATATATATATTGGAAAACTGTGGTTTCCAAAAATGTAAAATTCACTAAGCTGGAATCAAGCAAAAGTGCACAAATCATAACCTTTGTGTATATATATAAAGCCCCTTGGTTTGCCTAAAACTGTACTCTTGAAACAAATTATGAAACTTATTGCAGGGTGTGTGGATATTGCACTCAAAGGTAGATGTTAGAGGTATTGTAGTTTTTGTTTTCTGAATATGTAATTACTGTAATGTAACTATTTAGCTATTAATAGCAGTAATTTTGTAATAAAGCAAGCTACTGCTGGATGTGTTTTTGGGAAAGCCTATAGGAAAGTTAGTTGAGATATCTATTGACCACTGTCACGAGCTAGATTTTTTTTTTTTTAAACTGAAGCCACAGAAAAGGTGCTAAAGTAGACTTTAGCAAACCCCCCCCCCCCCCCCCCCCCCCCAAAAAAAAAAAAAAAAAAAAAAAAACTCAAGATACTGCTAAGCCAGGTAGTAAAAAAAATACCAGGAACAAAAACACAGGCAGGAAACAGGCAGGGAGGAAACCAAACCATCTAAACAAAGTCAAATAAAAACAAAGAAATGACAGGGACCAAAGGAAACCTGGAGTATAAACACAGAAGGAGGTAATGAGCAAGATGATGCAAGTGTGGCGACCAGCATCAGAACACAGGTGTGAAGCACAGATGGAGACAAGCAAAACAAAACAGGGCGCACAAAGAAGAAACTGCTTAAAAATAAAACAGGAAAATACTAAAAGATAAAAATCCAAAGCAAAAATATGAAAACTAAAACAAAGAAAAGGGGAACACAACCAAATCCAGGGAAAACCAAAAGATCACAATTAAACAAGGAAAGAAAGAACATAACTAATTTGAATAAACCCCAACAGTTTGGTGTTTAAGGTTAGAACATTCAGATTTGAAGTCATATCAACACAAAGGCAACAGTCTTCTGGTCTCTGCATCTGTATTTCTCGCCTGCTTTTTCCACATCAATGGAGAACTTGACACCTTCCATCATCATTACTGCTTTGACATCTTATAGAGGATAGGTGAGAAGATGATGGTAAAAACCTCTTGGAGCTCCCCTCCAACACTTGCTGTTCTTCTCCTGTTTTTCATTTCCTCTGTCATCCTTTTACATTCATCCAAGAAGCTAAACACACATCTGTGCACTTCTAAACACACTCCTATTTCCTATTAATTTCTGTCCTTTCCTTTCTCATTTTCCATTGTCCCCTGACTGAGTCTTCCTGTAGAACCTTTCTGATGAATAGTGTCGCAGACTGAATTACAAGCAGTTAGCTTCACAGGTCGGGGCTCCTGTAACAGGGCATGGATAAATCTTGAATTGTGTTGTAGTCTCACTAGAAAATGGAGAGAATTTGGATGTGGTGTGGACACTCCTGACAGCCTTTACATAAGTCACCTGCCCCCATCCCTCACTCCTTCAGATGACAACAGTGTGAACAATTCATGTGGAACAGAGTGTTTCAGTGTGCACAAAGAATGCTGCTGCTCAGATTTAAGACTATTATTATGACGCATGCGTATGACATACATGGGCTCACTGTACATTTGCATCAGTGGGTTGGTCTTCTGTGATGTTTAATTACTGGGCCTGAGGGAAAACCCACACTCTGATCATGTGCTGCTTTCATATGTCATTAACATCATATTTGGTGTACACCAGATGCTGATGATTCATTAAACTTTCTGGTCTTCTGCATGTGATATTACAAGCATTTGCAAATTTGCATTCAAGTGCAAGTTTTACATATATATGAAAGTGCCAGTGGCAATAGCTGAAGAAGGATATGCATTATGTACCTTTGGTGATAATGAGCATGGCAATGATTGTGAGTATGCATACAAAAATAAAAATACATCCATAGAAGGATGCCAGTTTTAATAGCCAGACCTAAACATCACAGATGGCAGGAAATTTGCCCTGTTTTAGTATGGACAATTTAACATCTTTTAAAATAAGAACTAAATGCTTATTTGAAAATTCTTAAAACACAGAGAACTGTATTATTAAACACCTAGCCCAATTTAAACATTCATCAAGTGCACAGAATTGGGCTTCAAAATATTGTAGACTCGGGAATATGTCTTTGTTTTACAGATGAATAATGAGTTATCTACTCAGAAGATGAGGCAATTTTCATGCAATTCAAAGGCACACAAGCCTAATGTTGTTGGTGCAGCACCAGAAGTCAGATGTCCTTTCATCCACGTTTACCAGTTACAGTGCTTTTCAGTCAATCCCCTTCATCTTCAGTGAAAGTTCAAACTACCTGGTGTAAAATGGAAGTGCCTGCAGAAGCTTGTCTTCACAATAATCCTCAACTGTCCATCAGTGTGGGTCTTTACAAAATTAATCCACTGAGTCTACACATACTCCACATTCTCAGGTTTGCTGTGTGAGTGTGCAGAACAGGGGTGTCAAACTGATCTGTGAAAGGGCCGTGTGACTGCAGGTTTTTGTTCCAACCATGCAGCAACAAAGCTGACTTGTTTCATTCAATCAACTGAACTGGCTAAGACCTTTAGTGAAGACAATCAGTTAATTGACTTCAGAGATCAGAGATGCAGCCAAGAGGCCCATGATGACTCTCGATGAACTGCAGAGATCTACAGCTGAGTTGGGAGAGTCTGTCCATAGGACAACAATCAGTCATACACTGCACAAATCTGGCCTTTATGGAAGAGTGGCAAGAAGAAAGCCATTTCTCAAAGATATCCATAAAAAGTCTGAAGTTTGAAGTTTGCCACAATCCACCTGGGAGACACACCAAACATGTGGAAGAAGGAGCTCTGGTCAGATGAAACCAAAATCAAACTTTTTGGCCACAATGCAAAACGATATGTTTTTCTTTAGCAGGGACAGGGAAGATGGTTAAAATTGATGGGAAGATGGATGGAGCCAAATACAGGATCATTCTGGAAGAAAACCAGTTGGAGTCTGTTAAAGGCCTGAGACTGGGATGGAGATTTATCTTCTAACAGGACAATGATCCAAAACACAAAGCCAAATCTACAATGGAATGGTTCACAAATAGAAATATCCAGGTGTTAGAATGACCAAGTCAAAGTCCAGACCTGAATTCAATGGAGAATCTGTGGAAAGAGCTGAAGACTGCTGTTCACAAACGCTCTCCATCCGACCTCACTGAGCTCCAGCTGTTTTGCAAGGAAGAATGGGCAAGAATTTCAGTCTCTCAATGTGTAAAACTGATAGAGACATTCCCCAAGTGACTTGCAGCTGTAATTACAGCAAAAGGTGGCGCTACAAAGTATTAACGCAAGGGGGCCAAATGATATTGCACACGGCTCTTTTCAGATTTTTATTTGTTAAAAACGTTTCAAATGTCCAATAAACTTCGTTCCACTTCATGATTATGTCCCACTTGTTGTTGATTCTTGACAAAAAATTGACATTTTATATCTTAATGTTTGAAGCCTGAAATGTGGCAAAAGGTTGAAAAGTTCAAAGGAGCCGAATACTTTTGCAAGGCACTGTATAGATCCATGGCACCATCAATACCTCAGTTTGGCCTTTCTAAGAAAAAAAAAAAAATCTTAACACAGATAATAATAATACACAGATAATGAGTAATTCCACAATATAAAATCTTTTCAGCAATTATTCTCCAACGTATTATGACATTTTCAGACAAGCATCTAAATTGCCTTTACAACCTTTCATCATCCTTTTTTTCCCCCACCTTCATTTCTCACACTCTCCACATCTGCTGTCCATGGTGCTGGTTGTGAAATTTCCCAGCATTTAAAAAAAACCTTGATTTTTAAATACAGCACACTTTATTGGGTGGTATTTAGTGAGCCAGCTTTCAGAGCAGCATGTACATTGCGGCTGTCTGCTGGCAGTCAGCAGGACATAATGTGAGCTGGGAGCGCTGTCCTTGGTCCTGAAACACCACACTGCTTCCTAACAGGCTCTCACACACCCCACATCTGCTGTCCATGGTGCTGGACAGCAGCACGTTACTAAAAGGCTTTTTATTGCCTGCATGCTGGTAGACAGTGTTCAGTACAATTTTATCCTCTCTCCTTGTGGATATTTTTATAGATTATATATCAAAGCAAGAAAATTTTCTCCCATTTTGTTTGTCAGATATTTTCAAATATCATGTTTGGCTGCATTTACTTAAAGGCCAGAGCTCTTGCCCACACTACCTAAAGGCTAAACTGTTTAGATTATTTGCTGTTACAATATTTCTGTTGAAACATATTTCCCCAAAGTGTGATAATTTTGATGTTTTTATTAATACATTTGTTCTTACTCACCCACTCTCCTTTTGTTTTTTTTTCTGTTTGTAGATATGTGTGAATTTGCACATGTTTGACATGCTGTCCTTTGTGTGTGTGTGTGTGTGCATTTATATGCAGACTGGCAGAAATAGAGAACCAGAATTGTTCATTCTTCACGGACAGCCTGTCTCCTGATGAAAGCCTGTGAGTATACTGCAACACCCTCCCCCCCTCAACGATTACAACCACCTCTTTGTATGTGCACTATTTGCCCCTGAGACACTGACTGTTTTTGTGTGTTTATGTATGCTCAGGCTTGTACATCCATGTTTGACTTTTCGGGAATGATTGGGTAATCATATAAATAATCAGCCACATAATGAGAGTGACCCATAGAGAGCAGTCTGGATACACTCCTCCTTCATCATCCACATGCCTGCTGTGATTAGGGTCTATGTGTAGACAGTATACAAAGCCTGTTTGTGTTTGTAGAAGCTGCCTGAGAGGCTTTAGCAGTGAGTGGAATTGGGATGTTGTGATGTGAATGAGGCAGTCGCTCCTCATTGTGGAAAGCTGAAAGTAGGGGTTAGGGTTGTTTGAGATCATGCATTTGTGTCCTCATCTTATTTTGTTGACATCGGTATAAGCTGTCAAAGGCTTCTTCCTGTGAAATGGTTTTCCTCTTTTATTGTGCTTTGAAGTAAAGGCTGTATGCCCAGCAGTCCTGCACAAAATGTTCTTTAGTCCTTTCGGGCTCCAGGTGTGTTTCTCAGCGTGTGCATTGTGAAGTGTGCTCATTATTTCTCTTCAGATGAGTTTTATGTGTTTCAGCTGTGAGAGAATGCTGCAATTGACGGCACATAAAGAACTAGTTTTTAGGCTAAGACATAACTTTAATGCTTTGCACCAGCACAACACTTCTCAGTGCTGGCATCTGTGCTTCCTAAGCCTGTCTCCAATGTCTTTGTTGCCATGTGCATGCATCTCGAGTGCTGCTTTGATGGATATTTGTTGCAAAAATGTGCAATTATCAATACAAATACATATAGTATTTATAGTGTGTTTTGCATGCATGTCTGAGCCCCTGAAGGCATGACAATCCACTCCAACCCTCAATCAGTAGCACTGCTGTTGCCTTCTCCTCTTGTGTCCTTGTATTTGGTTGTTTCTATCCTATTCAGCAAGCTCTATGTCTCTGTCTGCTAGTGCCACTGTGCTTTTTTTTTTTTTTTTTTGGGGGGGGGGGGGTGTTGCTTGTTTGTGCTATGTGATGCTGTACATGCGCCTGTGCTATCTCTGTCTCCAGCTGCTGCTTCAGTTGGCATCACCCTGTTCTCTTCTTCTGTCCAGATATTAAGTTAGAGCATCTGTTCATTCAAAACTACAATATTTTCAATCTATTTATTTTATGAGAATTTTATTATTATTATTGAAATCAGGTGTATTGGAGCAAGGAAACATTTGAAACACAGGGCAGTGCCCCTTGAGAGTTTAGAGAGGGGAACACTGCCCTATGGCAAGTATCACAGCTTATTAACACTTTTTGTAAGAGTCTTTCTGTTTTTGTTCGAGGTATTTTAGTTCTTCTTCTAGCTATGTAATATTGTTGAACTGTCTTGTGTGCAGGGCTCTATTGACATCTGTCCTCAGATTTGTTAGATTGTTTGGGTTAGGGAACAAAGAGTTCCACATTGAAACCTTTTATTTGCGCTTCTTCACGTAAGCCATTCAGGATTTTGAGGACGGTATGGCTTCTATTTTTTGCAAATGCCTTTTTCATATTCTGTACCTTTTTTCTAGACCCTATGAATGCTGATGCACCACTGGCTGGAACACAAACCGGAGGCATGATTGATCCCTTGATTCAGATAAACAGTCGAAGAGTTATTTCTTCCATGAAATTCTGCATCTCTCCCCCCCTTTTGTTTTTTTTTTTTTTTTTTTTTTTTTTTTTTAATCATTTTGGTCTAAAATGTTTAAATCCTTGACTTCTTAGACTAGAAAGTTACCAAGATCTGATCTTCATCTGCAACCTTATGTGGTTTTGTGGTGAAGACACAGGAGATGATTCTTCCATGGAGGTCAAGTTATATATTGCATATTTGCTTGGGATCTTTCACAGTTTAACACAATATTATTTTATTTTCTAGAAATCCTTCAAGAAAGAGTGTTTCCTTTGTCTCTCACCTTGGCAACCATCACTCCTGTTAACTGCCTTTTTTAATAAGTTTATAAACTGAGGAAACTAACATTTAAACAAGATTTCTTATAGCCTTCTTTTGCTTGTGGTCATCGTTATTATTTCCAGAGTACTAAGCTGCTGTTAGAGGTCTTATGAGTGCTAATAGGTTGGACAAGATGTTCAGAGTCATTGTTCATCAATATGAACAGGCCAAAGCTCTAACAAACCAATAATATAATAAACTATGATGAAGTTATTCTGGTAGTTCAAACCTGGGGTGCCTGGATTTTTTTCATGGTGGCACCTTCCTTTTTTCCGACTCAAATACTATCTTCTTCCTTTCGGTTCCCTGTTCGGAATCACCACAGCGGACTGATTTGCATGGTCGTTTTGGCATAAGTGTCCGTTTTGTCATGTTTTGAGGCAGGAAGGAGAACCCCAATTTAAGAGTTCGAAAAAGGGGCATTTATTTAACAAAAACCAAAAGTCCAAACAAACCAAAAATCCACAATGGTGATCAAAACAGGAATCCAGGCAAAAACCAGAAAAACACTAATGGGAACGAAAAGACGGACCAGCACAGACAGAGGAGATGACAAGACTTAAATAGGCAGAGGGACAAACAAGAGGCTGGTGCAGACAATCAGGATAACACAGGGAAGGAAGCAAAGCAGAAAACAACGGAGACAAGACAGACCTTCAAAGTAAAACAGGAAACCGAGCAGACGAGAGACAGAGAGTGATGCCAGCTTGACACAAAACCAAAGAAAAAAACAAAAGTACCTGTCATGGCTGACCAAACCATGACGATATGCTTTACGCCAGATGCCCTTTCTGACGCAACTTAGATTTGAACCAGGACATTGCATGTAATAGTTGGAGGCGCTTCCACAACTGTACACAACAGATATAATTATGTGTTGCTATAATGTACCTTTTGCATTAACATGCAAAAGGTACATTATTTTTTATTTATTTTTTATTTTTTGTACTCTTTGGCCCTATTAAGTAATTTCCTCTACAGGCAAAAGCAATATTGCCATTCACAAAATGACAAATAGCTGTTTTTCATTAAAATATTCACAAAACCATTTAGTGGTTAATGGCCGAAGGTCTTGTAAAATTACATTTCCGCATTAAGTTTTTGTTTCAAAGTCAATTAAGTCTTTTTGGTTATGAATCAGTTATGCTTAGGCAACTTAAGATGCACCTTGCAGTTTTAATATGTCTGAGTCGGTTCATAGTGTGATTAGCCATATTTATTACCGAGCCTTATATTATTTGGACAGTTCACCCGCCGCAGTGTTGCAGTATCCCATCCCATTGTGTCCTGTATTGTTGTATTGCATCACATCCTTTGACCCCTGTCCTCGTCTTGCATTCCTTGCTTTGGCTCTGCCATGCTGTTGTCTTGCTTTGTGCTGCTGGTGGCTGTGTGCTGGTGGCTCAGTGTGCTGTCTCCTTTGTGGGGGACTCAGGGATGAAGATCACTACCTCCTGCGTCACTCCAGCCCAGCCCTGGACCATGACTCACCCTGCGGCCAACACATGCTGCTGGCTCACCTGGAGCACCAGGACAAGGAGCAGCTCCAACACACCCTGGTCCGCCTGGAGAACGAGAACAGGTCTGTAGCCAAGAGGGGGGTAAAAAGTGCATCATGACCTGGTTATTTGAATCTGAACCTGGGTTGCTTTGATGATTACTCAGATGTTTGTTTTCACACACAAAAACATAGCAAAAAACACAAACAACATTGGTTGTAATGTTGCTACAGTTTATATCACAGACCAGTTCCATCACAACCTAAAAAAAAAGTTAAGCATTCAAATTTTATTGGATTATGTTTTCATCCATGGATAAAGATTTGGAATCATTCTTCCAGCAGAATTCCTACAAAGGTTTAGTGAGCGCTCCAGTCAAGAACAATGAAATAAAAAATACTGTATGTGTTCATCTAGAGGTTTTTCACTCTCTTCAGTTGCTTGCTGCAATTTGAAAAACCTCCTGCTGAGTGTAAACACTCACTCTCTAAATTCCTTGAAGGAATCTAAAAAAAAAATGCACTTACTAAGAATTGATGAGTGAGATTTACACTAAGTGCCAACAGGGTGGAAATATGAGATATTAATGACTGAATTTCACTTTATTTACAAGGCACATAGACATTTTTCACCAACAACCACTTTTTTTTCACATCCATGTAATTGGCTACCAGAGGCATCTTATGTGTCAATGATTCATATGAATAATTTTCTGAACCCCAGTTTGCCTATGACCTTTCCAGACCTACATGTACATGCATCCACTTATGCCCTTTGGGTGTCTGAAACATTGACCCATTTAGGGTTTTTACAAGAGCATGTCTCCTGCGTAGTGTGCTCTATTTTCCCCATTACTGAACAAAGTGGTGGCTGCATTTATCAAACTTCTCTGTGTCGTTTTTGTGGCCGAACAATAAATTATTACCAGTATTGAACATTTTTAAAAAGAATATGATTTTTAAGCCCCTGGAGACTCTGAACCCTATTGAATACCTTAAATAAATCAGAAAAATGACATAGCTACTTGATATTAAGTGCAACTTGATTTTAGAATTACATTGACATTTTGATTTTGATATGTTTTGAAAATCAGCTATTGGGACAGATGCATGTCTTCTACTTCAGAGACCCAACTGTAAAATGTGGTTTGATCAAAGAAAAGAAGAAACAAGGCTTTATCTACTTTATATAGACAACCATCTTAATTTCACGGTTAGTAAATCTATTGCGAATACAAAAACAGAGACAAAAGATTTATGTTTTTGTAAAATGCTAGTTTTCATTTTAACTTTTGAGCATTTGGGACAGAGGTATTGTTTTTACCACTTTTTTTTCCCCCCCTTTTAATCAACACTTCTAAGGCTGTGGGGCACTCAGGAGACCAACTACAGTAGTTGCAAAAGCAAAACTTATTTCCCATGCCTGTTTAAAATGGAGTTTCTTATCCTCTGTAATTTGGGACTAACTTTCATGCATATGTTTTAGTGGGTGACAGATCTGGACTGCAAGTACGCCAATTCAGCACCAGGACTTTTGCTTTAAAGTGGAGAATTTGGCTTGACTTTGAAATAAGCAAGACGTTACCTGAAATTTTTTAAACAATGTGACTTCTTGTTTTGCTCAGACTGCTCAGCATTAATGGTGCGCTCATATATGTGCAGTAATACAACCCCATAAGACATCTGTGATGAACTCAGGTACAAAAGGCTGCAACGTGTTGGACTCTTTTGGAAAAACATATGTTTCCTTATTTGCAGGGTAAAGTTGTAGCTTGCATTTATGGATGCAATGACAGTGTTTTCACTGGCAGTTGTTCATGAAAGTGTTACTGAATTCACACAATGTTTTCCATGACAGAGTGGCTTCTGTTTTTAGTTGTCCAGAGATTAGTCATTCAGTGTTGGTCTTTTTCTTGTCCCTTTCAGATGGAAATTTGGTTAAAGCATTTTTAGTTTACTTTCTACAATTGTCTTCATAGTTATTATACTACAGACCTTTTTGGGGAAAATGGTTCTTCCCATCTTTCCATTTAAGGTCAGCTGGAGTCCATCGCAGCTCTCTTCATGCAAAAGCCAGGGGTACACCCTGGACAGGATGCCAGTCTATTGCAGTCTATCCACCCACATTTCACTAATCACACAACCAAAATAATCCATTTAAATATGAGTTTATGTCTTTTCATAACAATCCTTGCAATGTATTCTCCTAACTATATCATTGGTGGACTGCACACTTTGATCTCAGAAAGGTTTAACTCCAGACCACTCCTTCACAGAAACAAATCAAAAATGAAGTTGTCACCCACCCAAATGGAGGGTTGGTAGTTCAATTCACTGTGTGTTGAAGTGATTTGAAGAACATAAGCAATGTTAGAAGGCTCTTTACTGTGCTTAAACAAGCATGTTCCCAGCCATGACTTTCTAGGAGCCAGATCAATTAAAACAGAAATATCCTTTCATCTATCCTACAAAAATGTGCAGTAACTTGTCACAGTACAGTTCAGTTTACATAAACAATATGAGATTCTTATTACTGCAGCACATATTCAAAATCAACAAGATTACACAACCAGTGGTGTTTCTTGTCAACATTAGATTAGCATGTTTCTGTGCTTTTACACATGAGGTGAAATGATGCTTACTGAGTAATTCTCAAAGACAACATGTGAAATTAGTATGTGTGTGTTGAAATACTGTATGTTTTGCTCCTTCCATTTGTCTTCCACTATGGGTCCTTAGGGTGCTGCAAGGCGAGTACAGGCGTCTAAAGTGGAAACATGAGGAGGCAGCGTCGCTACCTATGCTGACTGAGGCCGGCGAGGACAACCTGGGGTCACCCACGATGGAGGGGCAGCAGGACGAAGAGCTCCTGGCCGAGGCGCGGGTCCTCCGTCAACACAAAACGCGCCTGGAGACTCGCATGCAGATCCTAGAGGACCACAACAAGCAGCTTGAGTCCCAGCTGCGCAGGCTCAGGGAGCTACTGCTACAGGTACAGCTGAGTTTACCAGCCATGCAGCCCCTCCTTTCTTTCTCTACTTCTAATCCAGTAAATTTCAGACTGAACTGCTACTATTGCTGTATTTGACAGCTATGGTCAATTATTACAAGGAGATTGTCATTTTTCATATAAAACACATGCTTATGCTCTAATCTGTGACAATTTTGCTTTATTTTATGTTATTCTGTTACAATTCCCTGAGGATTACATGGGGGAAATAAACAAACATATGAAAGACACTAGTATATTTTGAAAGGATCAGTTAGTTGTGTCACTTTGCCATTCACGTCCAGAGGAATCCCCTGGAAAAATGCTGTTGCATTTAAACCGTAATAAGTATTCATTACTGGTATAATTTAGAAGTATCACTGTCTGTTAGCATTCCTTTGGGATTTTTTTCTGTACACAAATGTAATATTGGCATTGATCAGCAATCTCGAGGTTAATTGGAAATGTACTGTTTTCCTATAACTGCTTTGTCCAGAAGGATTACTGGTAAATCAAAGGGAATTCATAAATAAAGCCATTTGATAAAATATTATCTTATAATTAGAGGTAGCTGTTTACATCAACTTAACACGAATAATTATTAACTGAATATTCTTCATTCATTCATTCATTCATTCATCTTCCAGCTCATTAAACATTACATGAGCAGTGTTTTGAGCAGTGTTTAATGGTAAGAAACAGTAACTGTTGTCATTGCCATGTCCACCAACACCTTCTGCTTCTCTGTTAAACAGAAGGTGTTGGTGGAAAATTAACCAACTGGTTAATTACATTAACTTTATTTCTTGCCACTTACTGTCAGTGCAGTTTGTATAAATGGCAAAGAAGGGAAAATTCAAGTTTCAGTGCTTTTAAACATTTGCATGCATCATAGAGCATATGTCTGGTAGAATCGTCCTTCAAATGCATTCATAGAAGTCCAAAAAGGAACTAAAGCTATACATAAAAAAAAAAGCTTTGGGAGTAAAAAATGTAGTACAGCATAGAAGGCTGAGGTTTACCATCCATTGAGGATTCATCTTAAAGGATTTAGTAGTGTAAACTGTACTAAATGTACTGTAAATATAAACTGTACTTACATACTGTGTGTATGTAACTAAGACGGGACGGGAGAGTGGGAGCTGAATCATTCCTGTTGCAACAATGAGTAAATTATTAACAGCAGGACTAACTAAACTGCACTTTCAGGATGGAATAGAGGATGAGAAAGACACTAAGAATGAGAAATAGACTGTGGACTCCTGGTGTCTAAGGACTTGAAAATAAAGAGAGAATAGAAAAGAGAGTTGGCAACGGAGGCAGAAGTACACACTGTCTGAACTGTAAAATAAATGGATAAAAAGCTATTTAGGTTCCTGAAATAATCTCACAGTTTCATTTCGTCAGAAAATAAAATCCATAGGAGCCTGTAGTCTGAAAGTGATACTCACTTCCAGGATGTTAGCGTTATATAAAAACAATACAACATGTTTTTTTTGCATACAATACCATATTTTTTGGATACAAACACAGACTACCTTTGTGTGTTTCACACTACCTTTGTGTGTTTCACACTACGTACAGTACATTTCACTTTCTTTTCATTGCCTCTTAAACCACAATATTCTTGTAGTTTTGCATTAGAGCTTTTGGAATTTTTTTTTTTTTTTTTAGAATTTTGCCTCAAAGACATAATTTGTGCACTGCTGAGTGAGGGCCATTAAATAATACATGTATTATTGGATGAGAAGTTAAATGACTGTAAGGTCTGAAACATGATAGATATGAGCAATTACTGGAGTTGAATGAAAATAAATCTCTCCTAAAAACAGCCCAAAGATGATTCGGAAGCCAACGGATCAGAACCGTCAACGCTGTCCTCTCCTGTGTCTGGAGGTGGTCACCATGGGGAGCCAGCCAGCAGGGACACTACTGACACTGAAGCAGCAGGTCAGAGATGTGCCGCCAGGCTCAGACACAGGCTTGATGCATGCATGTTGAATGTGAAACCACCAACCCTTCCTTTACATTCTCCCCTCATCCCTCCATAACGTGGTAAACCTGCCTCTGTGTGTGTGTCAGGAGATGATCTGGAACACGAACAGGACACGGTACTGCAGCTCCAGGAGGTCATTGAGCAGCTGAGAAACGTCTTCCCTTCAGAACCAGGTGAGTTCTTCGTGGCTGGATGCATCTCCACTGCTCCAGTGCACCACCTTTCAGAGACTTGATGGCCCTTGGGAATGTGAGAGGTGCAGAGGACAGAAAATATGTACTGCTGCCGGTCTATAGTTGGAGGGAGGGACAGGCAGATTAACTGGCTGATAGGAGAAGGAAGATAAGAATGACAGATAGACTGTAGCACAGAATGACATGGAACATCACTGTCACACACTGTATAAACTGACCTAGAGAATTTAAAATGCAATTTTTTGAGCAGCCCAAAGCCGGCAACTTGAGCAGAGAAAGGGATTATCATAATTAAAGCCTTCTTAGTTGCAGCCAAGAACATTTCCTTGGTCTTTTGCATACATTCCTAAACTTGTAAAAGCTTTTCCCTTTTTCCCATTTGCTTCTATTTCTCAATTTCAGGCACCACCTCACACATCTAAGTCTGAGTGGGCCTAGAGGAGCAGAGTGACGGCCTAAGAGGATGCCAGATAGCAGAGGGAGGAGCTTCATGCTGCTGAGATCAGGCCACAACAAACCAGGCCCTGTGACTACGGCAGCAGCTGTGATACTCAGCGCTAGCCCTCCGCCAGAACTCTGCACTAAAAGGCTTTCTCATGCAAAGTGCTAATGGCTCACACTGATGTCCTTTTGGCTTCTGTGCTTTTTAACTTCAGTGACACCATGCTAGTGAGCCAAAGGCAAATATTGTTAGCGGCAAGGTCAGGGAGAGACAAAAGCGTGTAAGAAAGCCCATCAAAAACACTGTGCTTATCAGTATATCTGTAGTTGTTCAGAGGTATGAAGCTTTATATCAGTCCAGAGCACAAATTGAACCTTCCACAAAAATAATTTTAAAGAATGCAAAAACAAATAGGAAAGGTATCCCCTTGTTTTGTCAAAAATGCCACTGTCTCCAGCATTTGTGTTCTTTTTTTTTCTCGAATATGTTGTCATGGTTGTTATTTTTGAATTTTAGCCTTTTCGATCAAAGCTTGGCTGACTGGTTTCGTGTGGCCAGTGGTGCAAACCAGAGAGAACGATTTTTCACTTAAATCCATGATTTATTTATGACAGCCAAAGTGCCCTATAGCACAGCGCCTACGTATGGACACACTGTGTTGAGCATAGTCATCACAAACTGCTTATCGTTCCTAATCTTTTTCCTTTCCTAAGTTGGCCCTTCACACACACACACACACACACATACATTTACACGTATGCTGCTATGCATATTCCCTCTTCACAATATTCCTTCCCAATGCACAAACAACTCTCCACATGATCAATTAAATGTTGTGTTGCATCACAAAAAAAACACACTCACCACATGCACTTTCAAGAAAATTTCTTGCAGCATTCAGACAAATTCTACTTTTTGAGCCAAATTGTATTGCGTCTGGAGTTGTCTTTTGTTGAAGAAATACATGCCGATAAATATCAGCACGCAGGCCTCCACCCGAGGATTTTATTGTTCTCCTGCTGTGTGCAGAAAAATATACAGACGGAGCTCGAGAGTGTGAGCCTTCAAACTCTCCCTCTCACTGCTAGGCCAATTCCAGACTCTACAGGGGGTCTATAAGGAACACCAACATAAAACAGTCTTGCATCGACATCACCAATAGTAATCCCTTTATCCCATGTAGATTTTAACAGAACTGTAGCTATTGACACTGCGTGTGTCAATTCCCTCGCTAATGCATAATTAATTGCATTTAGATTCACAATAGGACATGCAGTTGGAACGGCTTTGCTCATTTCCTGTAGGGTAATAATGGACATTTTGTTCTAAACATAGCACAGTCAAGTAATGCCTTAAAACCAACCTGAATACATCTTTTACATTCAGGAAAGGAGGTTGCATCAGGCGTTTATGTCTCTAAGTGTTTGTCAGTCCCCGGGCAAGCTGGTGGTAGACTGGAAGCGACGGAAAGAGAGGTGGAGTGTGGCTCATCCAGGGGTTAAAACAGGTCGAATAGGGCTCTTAAAAGTGAATCCATGACTCTGGGCATACTTGAATGGACTAACAATCCGAAAGATAGGTGAAAAAGGAATTTTATGCTTGAGGGCTGGTGGAGGAGATCCACTTTGATGTGCCTGCCACAACAAAACCTTTAAGCAGGACTAGAGTTTGCCCAAAAACAATGACGTTATGGGAGCTCTGTTTGTCTCTCTGCAGTCATTCCTCCTAACTTTAACAGAATAGATAAGATATATTGACACTGAGTTTGAAACCCATGTACTGCATTCATTATGGGCTTCTGCTTAGAGTATACAGCGCTTACGTTTAACGCCATCCTCCTCAGCGCTTGCAGCCTGTTAGTTTTGATACAGTTGCTAGGGAACTGTCCCCAAGGATGCAGTTCCACAGGTTTGAGAGTCCGACAGGAGATTTGCCGTTCATATTACAAATGCTAATAGCCTTAAGGAAAGCAAGGGAAGAGCACCTTGTTTTTCCAAAACATGACCTTCCACTTGTCCACCTCCTCCTCCACTAAAGCCTGCTTCTGTTTAGCCACTGAAGAGCTTGTAATTACTGTTGGAATCTTTTTATGCGTCAGCACTTCTTAAGAATTTGTTTTGTCAGACAGCTCTGAGGCAGAACAAACATTTCAGCCCGTGGGAGGAAAAAAAAAAAACAAAAAAAAAAACATGACAAGCAATGTTTATTCATAGTCATTTATCAATGGGTATTTACACTTCTCATTACACGGTGATTATTACTCATCACATGCAGCTCCTCTCTACTCCATATAGAGGGTACCACAAAATGATGTAGCAGTGAGAGGTTGTGGAAAAAAAAGGGGGTGCAAATATATTCCCCATATGTTGTCATGTTTATTTTAAGATGATATAGAGGTGGCAGCATAATTAAATAAAATGGCTATAAAATAGATTAACATTACAATTCACAGTATGTCCCTGCACTGGTGGTGATTCATTAACACGGTGAGTCTAATCTCTGCATGACTGCTCGATCATCTGAGGTCTGAATAAACTAATATTCTACTGTAGGCTTCTCATGCCCCCCCCCACCCCCCCCCTCACCCCACATACAAACTAACACTGTCCTTGCTCCTCCTGGCATGACTGAAGCTAACACTGACCAGACCTTTCTGTTATCGTGTGTAATTAGTTAACATACCTCTCATATCACTGTCCTGCCCTTGTGTCAGACCCCCTCCATCCCCCCCCCCCACCCCCCCCCACCCCACCCCCCTCCTGCATTAGCCGAGATGCATCAGACAATGTAACAAGTACTTGTGCTTCACACAACATATAACAGGGCAATGTTTCTCATTTCTTACTGGTGAACTGAGGCTTTTCTTTTTTTTCTCACCTCAATTATACCTCATTAATCACTTAAATAGTTTAATAGTTTTGGTTTTCTGTTCTTCTCCAGGACTCCAACACTTCTTGCTGTCTTATCTCTGGAGTTTTTAATCTGTATAAGAAGTTTTCCGAGGAAAAGGCTTTTTATTGTAATAATAACAAGTGGGTTACTGGCTGCTTTCTACTCTTTGTGTACAGAAATAAAACTTTGTATTTGGCAAACTCCGTGTCTGCCTGTGCTTTTCATCTGACTGCAATGATCCCTTTGAGAATTTAATAATACAACTTAACTCAAAAATGAGGCCAAATACACAGTTTATGATTTTCTTCTTCCCCTTTTGTGTTTATATTTGGATTTGTAAGTGGTGGAACCAATATTTCCTGATATCACTTTCTGCTTCTAGATATTTTACTTTACTTTCTCCATTTTAGTTCTATTCATATGTGACTACGCTTCAATAGTGACTTTGTTGACTTATTGGTCTGTGCTGATGGGACCACCTTCTCCTGTGTCACCACTTGAGCCTTTCTTACTTGGGTTTGTTCTGCGTGGGTTCTGTGCATCGCCTGACTGGCACTTGACCTTCTTTCTGCCTTTATCACGTGCTGATCTTCTGCTCGCTACATTATCTTTGCCTGAGCCGGTGGCCTCAGAATCGCTATCTTTATCTGCTGCATGATTATCTAGTCCACCCGGCCCAGCTTCAGGAGCCGCAACCCTCTCTGTATTTCGTTTATCTAACCCGTCTTCACTTGCCCTCCCACACTCGGGCTCTTTATTACTCTGCTCTTTTTTCTCATTTGGATTTTCCTCTGTTGCTGCATCACCTCCTCTCTCTGTCTCAGCAAAGGAGTGTTCTTCTGACCTTCTTTTCTCTTGAACCTTAGCGACCTCAGTCTTCTCATCGGCTGTAGTTTTTTCTTCAGTGGCTTTCTGAGCACGTTTGACATTCTTCTTTCTTTCTGTACTCTTGGTCTTGCTTCCACCGGGCCCCCACTTGTCCATTGTTGTATCCCAGTAAGTCTTGTTCTGGCGAGCATGCATAGTACGAATGCTTTCGGCAAGCTTTTTTAGCTCCTGGCGGACAAAGGGTTTGAACTTTGGGTCCAATTTCTCCACCACAGCAAAGTCTTTCTGCGCTTCATCCTCGTTGCACAATGCAGAGTGTGCTTTTGCCCTCTGATACACAGCCTTAAAATTATCTGTGGAGTGTAAGAAAAAGAGTGAACAAATGTAAATGACTGAAATGTCCACATATAAAGACTATAGAACTGGAAAGCAGAGAAATAAATTTCTATAATGAAGGCTCAGCTGAATAACAAGGGTGCGACAGGAAGCAGGGAAGGTGAGAATAAGAGCTGACAATTTACTTCTGTCACTTCTGTTCCTATTTCTGTAAAATGTTTGTTAACTGTTTCCTCCCCGGCACTGCAAACTCTGCCTCCACATCAACAAATAACACCTTTGTGCCTCTTGAGCAGCTTGCTGTTGAGCTCGACCACTTGCTGGTATTGTTTCAGCTCCAGCATGCACTGGCTGAGGTTGAGGGTTAGTGGAACACGCACTTTCTCCAGCGACTCCCAGTCCTCACCCTGCTGATCCACCTGCCGAGAAAACACAGCGGACGAGGAGGGTGGAGGTGACAGACGGCAGAGGAAGTGTTAAAAAAATTGAAATAAAAGATAAAAGCGCTTGAAAACAAAGCCATGCAAGGATGATGATGTAAAGTTAAGATGCTGAGGATGATTAAAGGGGGTTCAGGGAGTCCTAAGGGAGGAGAGGAATGGAGATGGAGGAGGACAGGCTGGTGAGAAGAGGGAGTTTGTTGTCTGTGAAAGGCATCAGGGAGTTAGACGGTGGATTGTGGCAGAGCAGGGATTTTAAAAAGCTCAGGTGAGTGCTGTGACAGTGCTATCTCTGCAAATAGCTGCTGTTTTTAGTACACTTTCTCTGCTCTTCTTTTTGCCAGCATAGCCACAATGCCACAGCTGATTTTAAGTTAAGAAAAAAAAAGAGATAATGATGCTTGATTATAATTTTTTGATCAACAATCCTTTTGTAAGCTACTTTTTAGCCTGTTTGGCTATTGATTACTGTGAATTCTTTAAAAAAAAAATAGGTTGGTGGTATGGTAGGAATCAAAGCTTATGTTCATCTGGACATCATCACATTGTGTTTAATTTTACATGTTTATTTCCATCTCCCCATATAGTAAATGTACCTTATTTTGTAGGACATCCACATATTCCAAAGCCTCCTTGAACTTGACAGAAGCTTCTTGAAAGCGGTTTTCCTTAATGAGGAATTTTCCTTCATTCTGCAGCAACATGACGAGTTGTAACATCTGCTGCCAGGCCTTCCCTTCAGTTTTATCGCAAGTGTTAAGGCTGATCCCTGAACAGCTTGTTTCTTCCTCAATTCCCTCGGATGGTGTAACCTTATGTTCCTCTTTTTGAACTTCGGCACATTGGAGTGGAGATAAACTGTTTTCCTTTCCCAATTTAGCTTCAGCTGCAGCCATCACACTTTCAAGATCTTCTTGTTTGGTTTTTTCTTTCCCTTCTTTCTCCTTGTCCTCCTCATCATGATCCTCTTTCTCCTCCTCTTCATTTTTGCTCTCCAGCATGTTCCAGTACTGCTCCTTCTCCTCCCAGTACTTCTCCTTCATGCGCTCTGACAGTGCCTTTAGCTCTCGGTGGACCAGTGAGGCCAGAGTGACGTCCAGCCGGGCCACCATGTTGAAGTCTCTCCGGGCCTCCTTCTCGTTCCACACAGCAGCATGAGCTTTGGCTCTCTTGTAGTAACCCTTTACACAGTCTGGAAAAAAAAAAAAAAACACAATTTCTCTTCTTAAAAAAGGAAATGTTATTATCAGTTATTTCAATGAATATATATCCTCCCTGTTGGAAGCCATGGCTGATAAAGTGCACTCAAGTGTGTATGAGTAATGTTTGGAAACTATTGTACTAAAGGAGAAGAGCATATTGAGACATTTTACATGCAGTTAGCAGTCTATTTAATAGTTGTTATAAAAAGAATGATCAAAATGTGCCATGGGACGAGCCCTGCAGTCCCCAGCTCACTTCTAAGGGGGCATACAGTATGAAAAAATAAAACATTTGTGTGTCTAAGAGGATATATTTGGGTGTCTGAACCCTTCCTTTCACAGTGTCTGTGGCCACCTATGTCTGAAAATCTGTCATTTAGTGAACTATTCTGACCAACTACAACAGAGTTTCACCTGTTTATCTCTAACCATTTTCCAGTTTTGCTGCCTTTTTCTTTACCTTTGTAGAGCGTAATACAAAATGTGTTACACAGATTTCAAAAGAGTCATACCCTTCAGAAAGGGAGCGCGGTGGAGTTGACATGTTGACTCTGCACCCTTAGTTTAGTTGTTAAGAAAAGAGCTTAAAAGATATGGTTGAAAGGGTTGTTGTTGCCCTATATCCCTGTTGAATTTGGACCAAAAACCTGTCAAAGACATTTCATTACGACTTTGTGAAACTGTGTTTCTTTGAACCACCAGTTATTACATACTTCTTACTGGCAATGTAATCGCAAATCAAAAAATGAAGACATTCTGCAACACGGACCCTCTGCAAAGCAAGAGTTTAACCTTTTATCATCACTCACGTCTTGGTACCATGTAGACTGCAGAACATGGGAAAACATCCACCCTTACAGTGACCAACATTAACAAAAAAAACTAAATTATTGGTGGAATTTGTTTCTAAACTAAGATGACTTGAAAGTTGCAGCAATCTTCTGATCCAGGCATACAAATAATTAAACTCTCCAAAACGCAAAGTGCGTGGGTGTGCACACGTGAGTACGCTACGCTCATACAGACTAAATTGTCTCTGTTTGTCTTTGGCTTATGTACCCACTCAGGGTTTTTTGTTCCTCTGTGTTTTATTTTTGTTTATGCAAAATTTTCAATCAGCCACCAGTTAAACAGATTTCACTGGTGCCTCTGGCAAAAGGAGAGACACTGCAGCAAGCGTCTCTCCTTCGACAACTGTGTTGGAAGGATGAAACAGCAGCAGAGTGGCTGACTTAAACTGCTGCAGACAAAATGACACTGATAATAGGAGAAACGACAACGGGGAGAGCAAGAGAGCGAAGAGGAGATGTTAAGAGTAAAAGAAATGAAAGGAATTACTACAAAAAAAGGAGGACTGCATCCTCCTTCATGTCACCCACACAATCAAGTTTCGCTTCAGAAAACTTACACTGATTTCATGTCCAAGAGACTTTACTGTACCCTTAATTTATTCATTAACTGCAAAAGCCTAACTGTAACATGTACCTAACCATCTAACCTTAAAGCAAGTATTCATCCTAAAATGTGATTATTTGCTTTATGAGGACTGGTTTTTTTATCCACATAAACCATCTAAATAGATTTATGGTATTACTATGCAAAAAGTTGATCAAAGTATACATGCACGGACACAAAAACACACTGAGGCAAACACACTGCAAGACTGAAAACCCAGGCTGAGGCATACAGAGCAGAATAAAAACTGCCTCAATGGATTCTGTCACAGGGTGAGGGGCATAATTCATGAAGCTCTGAAGTCAAGGCTGTGCCAGCATGTGAGGTTCTTTCAGGATTATATGAGTAGCCATGGGTATGACAGCATAATTCCCTGGGCTGCTCCAGCTGCAGAGACCTCAGTGATGTCAACTTCATGTCCTCCTACACACTCTCGATGAAGACTGAGCTGCAACATCCAGCAGCTACTGCTGTACAGCCTGAACAGGCATCATACCCTGACCTGTCAGCTCTTAACAATGCCCTACATTTACGGAATAAAAGACTATTTTTTTGAGAAATACTCCCTTCTGCTTTTTTGACAAGAGTTACTGTAGATAAGAAAATGGCAATCTGCAGCCAGGAGGTGTTACAACATACAACTGGACAGGGTGACGCTAAAATAATTATTTCCATTAGTGTATTGTTTTCATTCTTAATTGATTTAGCTGTATCCTGCCTTTCCTTTCAGGCACAAGTGACAAATTTGATGGTTCAAAAATATCTGATAGATGCTGACCTTTCTATTTATATGTATCCGTACCTCCTGTTAGTTTGAGGTGGCCAGACATCCCTGTCCTCCAGGAACAGCTCACATTTTTGGTGGCTTGCCTGGGGCTGGTCCTGTCCCTGTTAATGCTTCTGTTATTAATAGCATGAGTTTAAATCAGACTACTATATGAAATAATATATCATGTGGAAAGACATAATTAGCAACAGGACCAGCTGATGTGTTGTGATTGCTTTGTCTGACAGAAGAAGCTTGATGCATGTTTGCTGTAGTGGTGTCTTTCTCCTTTGTTGATAACTTACTTTAGATTAATTTATGCATCTGCATACGTAACATCCATGCAGAGTTGTTATAGATGTATACTTCTGTGTTGTTGTGTTTGCACCGGTCTTTCACTTGTTGGTGCAGATTCTTTTGTAAAGTGATGAGGTCTATTTTCTTCATGCACCTCAGACATGACAACAGCAATGAAGAGGAGGAGGAGGAGAAGATATTCGATGAGCTCAAAACCAATAAATAGTCACTTTTACAGAAATTAAAGCAATCTATCTATCCAGCTGGAAATATGTAGCAGGACATACATTGCTGCCAGGTGGACCAGTCACACACGTTGCTGTCCACATTATTCAAACACATGAAGTTTTACTTCTGGTGAGATGCAGTCAGGCTGGTGGACCCACAGCTATAAGAACAAGCCACCTATACAGCAGCTGCAGTGTTACTTTGCTGCTGAAGCAGAGTAATGCAAAATACATTTTCACTGCCACTGTTCACTTTTTAAGAAACCTGTTACATATGCAGTAAATAAAAATTTTAAATTGAATTGGAAAGATGAGCAAGACAGGCAGGTTGAGCCACACTTTTCTGTCAGTGGTTTGTAAAAACAACCATGAAACCTGGTCCTCTTCCTCGACAATGTCCAAACTGCTCAGCTGAAATTGCAGAACAGAACAACTTTTTTTTTTCATGATTTATTCATAGCATTTGGATCACATGTGGATATATGGATATGGATTCATATGGATCACACACATAAAACGACCATACCTCTGTACGTCTCAACACAATCTCTTTTCCCTGTTTATGGCTTTACTGAGACGATGTCGCTTATCATTCAGTCAGACTTGACAGTCAGAAGTGGAGCTATGGACTCTCACACA
Organism: Hirundichthys speculiger; assembly: GCA_018398805.1. Taxonomy (NCBI): domain Eukaryota; kingdom Metazoa; phylum Chordata; class Actinopteri; order Beloniformes; family Exocoetidae; genus Hirundichthys; species Hirundichthys speculiger. The sequence goes on along the minus strand of JAGFBZ010000849.1, from coordinate 822,570 downwards.
CTGAGCTCTCCCACAACACCCATCCGTTTTCTAACACAATGAAACCCAAACTCACAACTGATGCTGCTGCAGTGCTGAAAAGGAGATTGATACCACATGTATACAGAACAGAGTTAAAACAGCAGCGCAGCAGGGCCATGTTAAGACCAACTGAAAGTAATGACACATAAATCATTCAGTTAGGGTCTGACTCCAGAGTTACTGGAAATAAATGCCCCAGAACCTGTGACCTCTTATTTACAATTTACCAGTCAATGTCATTCAGATTTTGTATTCTACGCACACACATGTGGCACTCCCATGAAAACAACCGTGAATCCAAACTCTGTGGATTGCAACGCCTTCCAGGGCTGAGATTCAAGATTCAAGATTCAAGACAACTTTATTTATCCCTTGGAGGGCAATTCGATTCGGCAGCTCGCTCCCCAACACACACATAAAAAAAACATACAATAAAAACACAGGGAGAAAAGTTGGCAGCTATGTGCAAAATCTGCAATTTGTTGCATAAGAAAAAAGTGCTAATACCAATAAATACATCATATATATATATATATATATATATAGATCTGTTAAAGTTGTAGATCGAGTCAAAACCTTAAATTCTTTTTTTTCTCATGTTTTTCAAACCATTCATAAACGATTTTTCCAGCTGGGAAGGTACAATATCCAGCTGAAAAAGGCCCCTGACATCAGGGAATTGTGTTCCTGTGAAATGGTGTGCGTAGTTGCCAACAACGTTTAAGTTGGTGGCACATGTCAAAGCAGAACATTACACAGAGCATCATGCTGCCTACACACGTTGGTCTTCTTCCAGTCGTGCCTTTTCGCAAGTTTAATCACATACATACATCTGCTTTTCTGCATGATTTGAAATAGAGTATGAGTTGTCCCTGCAAGGCCCCCCTCTTCCATTTCTCCATGTTCCAGTCCTGATATTCAGACTGGTCTGAGGCATCTGAAGATCTGCCAGTTTGATGGTTGTCACTCTCGGCTCGTCATTCTTATTCATTTTTTTCTGTTTCCAGACATTATTTACATCCCCCCCCACCCCCCGGCCCCAGCTATTGAAGCCATGTAATACAAAAAACAGATGCACGTATGCTTAGCTTAGGGTTGAGCGTTTTCAAAAAGGCCCAAAACACAAGTTGTGAAAAAAAATACCATAATCCTGGTGTAAAACCTACTTACAGTAATGAAATAATTTCTACAACTCATTGCATATTTATCAAAATGTTATATGTCTCCAAGGGAAATTTGTATTCCGCTAACATTAAAATGGCGAGAATCAAGGGTGAGGATGAAATTATCAGTGTGTCTGCCTGATTCTCTTTGAACTTGAAGGGATTACACTTTGTGAAAACACTTTTAAAAAGAAAACAGTCTCTCAACTGTTAAACATGCAAATGTCTGTCTCATAATTCATATTTCATACATTTTTACAGCTCTAGAAAGAAAAAGACATATACATGTTATCGCACACATCAAAAAGCAGCTGATGAAAATGACTGCTTTTTTTTTTTTGTTCCTGAACTAAAGCCTCCTTGAGGCCTCAAGTGTCCTTGAGGTTAGAGGACAGTGAACATATGCTTTGTTTGCTGGTTCACATCTCTGGGAGGAAAGTGAGAGAACAAGAACCACATGCTATTAAACCACCTCAGTGCACAAGATTAACCCAAGCAGCTTCAATGCAGCTACTCACATCAGAGCTTTGATAGAGTGATGCAACCTTGGGAGTGTGACGCTAGCCATGTGAAAAAGACAGAATAACCTCTTCCCACCCCGATGCTAATATCAGAACATAGAAAAATCATCTGGTCCTAGCCAAGTCTTTAAAGAAATACAACCTCTGATGATGGCCTGACGTGTTTGCATTCATATGCTGCGGACTAGTTTTTGTCAAACATGATTTCTCTCGAAAGTACATTGCTCCAGAGATCTTGTGGTTTCTTCAGACGCAGCTTTTTAAACTTACAAGCTGCCAAAACATCTGTCTTCATGGAAGTCCTCACACTTGCTGATGTTGTTAATTAAGTCTGTTTAATCAGCAGCAATAAGGCTGTAATTTACTCTCTTAATTTTTGTGGAAGCAGTTAAAGGTGTGCTTAGGTTTTGAAACACTATTTCTGCATTTTTGGTTTAATAATGACAGCGTAGTATATTATATCCAGTGTTCTTCAAGTGAGATTTTGTATATGCCTATTTCTAAGAACCTGGTAAGTCCCAGATGATTCTTTTTATTTTTTTCTTTAACATCCTGGTAATGTAAATTGTTGATAGGAAAGAAGGTGGACTTTGTTTCCCACATGTTGTGATACCAATAAAAAATAAAGCGTCCTGTGTCAAATATTCTAAGGCAAAGAAATGTTTGTTTTTTTCCCCATCGAACATAAAAATGGCTCTCAGAATGAAGCTTCACAGCTGAACATTTCCTACCGTTTGCCTTTACCTTTGTGTTTCTCCAGCAGTTCAGTTGTGTGCTCTATAACTTCGTAGTATTCCTCCAGTTCCAGCATGCACTGGCAATAGTTCAGCTCCAGAGGGACGATCATCCGACCCAAGTTAATGTAGTCTATATCACCCGGCATCTCCTACACACACACGCAGAGATGGAAGAACAAAGACATGTTCACAGATATCGCTGGTGTTTAGCAGATCTAACACATGTTTTGATCATTTATGTGACGTAAATCTTTCCACACGGATTCAAGGAAGACATGGTTTTGTTGCACACAAATATACCAAAAACTCAGATCTGTGGCCAACAGGGCTTTACTGGCTATTTAAACAAACATCAGTTATGTATAAGGGTTCAACATCAAACTCGGGAATGTCTCAAAAGATGCCAAACATTGAACTTGCACCAAAAAAATCTGAATGTTCTTTTATTAAACTATTGCATAGATTACACAATGGCCTTTTTTCCTCCAGTTTGCCCCCATTTCTACACCCACTCTCATCACAGACAACCCTGTGCTGCTTTCCACTCTCTCTCCCTTGCTAGCCCTCCCACCCAACTTCCTGTGAGCAAGGATATAGTGAAGCAAAAAGGGAAAATGGGGATCTCCCCCGGGAAAATCACAGTCTGCATGTCCCAAAAACCTAAAAATCATGGAAATATGAACAACAAAACCAGAAAATTCACAAGCTTGTACAGCAGCCCTGTAGCTCTCTCCATCCCACCTTTCTTCCATCATGTATTACTCACCCTGGACTGGACCGTTTTCAGCAGCAGAACAGCCTCTTTGTATCTACTGGCAGCCTCTGTGAATTGCTTCTGCTTGACCAGAGCGTTGCCCTGCATGTGGAGAGTCGGCACCGTCTGCAGCTTCTCATCTTTTTCCATCATCCAGGACTCTCTGTAGTAGGACAAGGGGTCTCCGACCTGGAAAAAAAAAAAACCCAGCAGGATAAAGATGTCAAATGGAGGAGAAACTCCAAAAATGAGAAGGATTACAAAAGTGGAAAGAACCTAAATGTATATACCCAAGTCTCTAAAGAGCATTTTTAGGAACCTACCTCTTTACAGTGTCACTGACAATACACTTTTAAAGCCCTTGCAGATATGACAAATATTGTTACAGGTTTCCACTGAACTGTCAGCAGGTAAGTGGATTTAATTAGCATTCTATTCAGATTAGTGCATCTAAAAAAAATGCCTTCACTTGCAACAAAACTTGTTCTGCTCAGCAAATGTTTAAAGGAATTTGTCATTCAAGGGGACTGTAACAGAAGCAGGCTCACTTTGCTGTTAATATTCCCCTGTTTTTATGGAAGCTCAACACTTTTACTGATGCATTTTATTTAAACTACTTTTATTCAAACATCAAAAGCCTTCTTCTGCTGCAAAGAATTCAGCTCACATAAATTGAGAAATACAGGAAAATTTTAATTTACTTTCTCTGCAGTAGGACCCCCTGGTGAGTTTCAGCCTTATTCTGGATAATTTATCATTTCAAAGCTGAATCTTTTAAGCAGAAATGGAGTTTTGTCAGTTCTGTCAGAGTGCAGTGCATTAAATAAAAGAGGATTTTAGAAGAGGGCATGATTAATAGTTCAATGTTTCTTTTTCACTGTAATACAATCTTCTTTTTTATTTTAAGATGTTGAAGAAAAGGTTAAACACTGTCTTGCTTTGTTCTTCAACAACTGCCCTGAGGTGCAAAATCCATGAGGTTTGGACAAAATAAAACAAAAACTATTTGCCATTTGCTGGTTGTATTGATTTTAGTTTGGCAACACTGGAAAAAAAAGAAGAAAAAAATATATATCTACATATATATATATATATATATATATATATATTAGGGCAATGATTAAAACTTGCGATTAATCACATTATTTCCCTGATTAATCACGATTAATCGCATTATATACGAAAAATCAAATAATGAATTCAAAAGTAATGTAAAATGCACTTTTATTTAAATGTTCTGCTGCCATATGAACTAAAGTGTCATAACATTTGTTGTTCAAACGCTTTTAACATCAGCACTTGTCAGTAACACATATTTGGTGTACATCTCATCTTTAAAAAATGTAAAATAAAATAAAGCTAATTGCCACTGCCAGGGCATTAAATTAATCCTGTTTTTATGAAAAATAAAAAAGTCTACAAACAAAATCCAACAAAATGATTGTGGCTCAGCACAATCAGAACATTAAAACAGGCAATTTCTGAGGTAACGGCAGAAACTTTTAACGGGGAGTTCAACTTGTCAGTTGTTACAAATAACCTTGTTTCTGTCGAATCCTACGTCTGGGAGAACTTTGAAATGAAAATGTCCATGTTCAGTAACCTTACCAGTCCATATATCAATCATTCTTTCCATTTTCAATTGCCAATTAAAAAATGTAAAAAAAAAAAAAAAAAAATGTAAAGTTACATTTTATTAGGTTTTTCATTTTTTAATGTAACATAAAAAAAGAAAAAAAAATGCCTGTTTTTTTTTTTATATTTCAATTTTAGACTTGGATCAAAAATACGAAATTAAAAAATGGGCCACAGAACTGAATTTGTTTTATAATCGAGGACTGGACTTTCTGTTGTCATTACACATCTGTGCCACTAGATGGAGCCGCACTGAAGTAACCAGTAAGAGAATAGCAGGACAGTGAACACATGGAGCAGATCTGATTTAACATGGAGGAATGACGCGAAAGTTTTCTTGCAGTCCAGAATTTTCTTTTTCAGGCAGAATTGTTAATATTGCTACCTGAGTTGCTACCCGAACTGTAAAGTTCACGGATTTTTACTGTTCTCCATGTCTGTTTTAGTTTTTCTGCATGTTTACCTGCTAACTCTTTTCCGGTTCCGCAGCAGCCAGTAACAGACTTTTCAAAACAAAAGCATGTGAGCAACATGCGTTAACTCGCGATAAAATAAATGTCGGCGTTAATAAATGAATGCGTTAACGCGTTATCAGCCCTAATATATATATATATATATATATATATATATATATATATATATATATATATATATATATATATATATAATATATATATATATATATATATATATATATATATATATATATATATATATATATCTATATATATATATATATATATATATATATATCTATATCTATATATATATATATATATATATATATATAATAGGGCTATATATATATATATATATATATATATATATATATATATATATATATATATATTCATATCTATATATATATATATTCACTCAAATTATTCACACTATTAATAAAAACACTTAGAGTTTTTAATTACTTTTTATTCATGTGCTGTAACATGTTTTTTTATTGCCTTATTGATTCTTAATAGGAAATTTGATCACTTGCTCAGCATTTGTTGGATGTTGTTAAATGCGTTGTATTAACACGTTTGATCACAACCTTCCCTCTGTGACATTCAGTACTGAGACACTGGTGCTTACCTGCAACAGCTCCATGATGAATATCAGTGGCTGAGGATTTCGCATTAACTCGTCAAGCTCTGGGAAACCAGTGGAGTGATAGTGGAACATGTTTCCCATGCCACACATGTGTCTCTGGCCCTCTAGGGGGTCTTTCCCCTGAGCGATCAGCCTCATCCCCTTGGATACAATGGGGTACAAGCCTGTGTGCTGCAGAATTAGCACATGCAGAAACATGAACATAGAATATAAAATAAAACATAGAGCCATTTAATCATGCTAATGTGCACCCCCTGTCATCCAGCTCTGCGAGGAAAACAAATGAAGTAACCCAATTTTATATGCAAGTAGTGTTTTTCTCTGAGAGGGGAAAAGACTAAAATGTAAAACAAATTGCCCTGTTAGCGTACAGTATACTATACTAAGTGTGTAGGAGGATGCAGAACTGACTCATTTGCATCGTAATGAAGTGCAAACACTTTCCTTCCACACGCATGAGGACTTATTAAGACCTGCCAAGGGACTGACATCCATGCATGTAGTCTGTGATCCAACTTACGATGGCATCGCACCAGAATTCAGCCACCTCTCCCACCCTCATGGATGTCAGCAGGGGCTCCCACACTTCCATCTTGAACATCTTTCCGACATAAATCTCTGCTGGTCTGCCAGCTAGTCGACTGTCATCGATGACTGTCCTTTCAAAGTCGTCCAGCAACGTCTGGAAATGGAAGACCAACTTGGAAGAGAGTGTGGGGAACAAGAAAATTCAAAGAGCAGAGATTAATGGAGGAAATAATACTTTCTGAGGCCTAATAAAGTGACCAAGTGAGGTTTTTGACAAAATATGGGAAAAAAATAAATAACTACAATTATAAAAACAAAACAAAAAAAAAAACCCAATAATGTTGTACTCTTTGTCCACACATTAGTTTGATCATTAATATTTAACAGTGAAGGACCTTCCTTTTGGTTGTTTTACTATTATTATCCACTGGATTATTATTTTCATTAAAATTCTATCAAAGATCATGACACTTCTCTCTTAATTCTCCTTTTATTGCTACTGAAGCTCAAGTATATGCTTAGCAAAGAGGAACTGATCCTTCTCAGTCTATGTCTATTTTTTTGTATTGAAGATGGGATTGTTCTGGAGCTTCTTTCTGTTTGTCATGTCTGCTTTCCCACGCTGTCAGAATAATTCCATTCTCAATATCCACGTCAATGCCCTCATCCAGTCATCTTTTTGGCTCATTTTTCTGAGCCAATCAGCCCTCTGCCCACATTTTTTTCAAATGCCACAACTTAGTCACTCTGCCTTTGGCATTATCTTTCATGCAACCCTCCTCCTCCCCATCTCCTCTCCATCTGACTTCTCCAGGATGTCTGAATCAACTACTACCTCCACCACCGTCGGTGTCTAGACTCTGCAGGAGCTCCTGGTTTTATCTGACTCACAACTCCATCTGAGCACAACTGCTAAAAATTATTATAAGGAATTATTATTATTATTATTATTATTATTATTATTATTATTATTATTATTATTATTATTATAAGGAATGGAAGTGTTTGTGCAATCAAAATTACTTTAGTGAATTTTCAAAAGACAGTGTTTACATTTCGTATGCGGAAAAAAAGTGTATAAATATGTAAAACTCTGACATCTGCTGTTGCTGCTTAAATGTTTTGTGTAGGGGGGGACTGTAATCATGATGTATTTTTATTGCTTTCTTCCTTTAACTCACCTTCATTATACTTTCATTCAAAATAAAGATTTCTGACCTGAATTCCAGAAACTTCTTATGTAACACAGAGAGGGAGGGGTTTCATTATGGCTTCCATCAGTTTGTGCATATGTGAAAGACACGCAAAGGCTCAGGAAACCTGACTGAAAAATTATGTTGGATCCATGGAACATTTCTATTTCAAACCTGACAGACTGTATGATGGAAATAGATAAGCCTGAGCAACTGGGAATTGTCTTGCTGGAGAGGATACAGACACATGCACGCACAGGTGAATGGAAATTCTTTCTGGCATTGTCATGGAAAATATTTGTCAGTGTCCAGGCTTGGTGCCATATGGCTGGATGTGACAAAGAAGGGAATAAAGTTGGAGGCCAGCATATCAGTGGATGAACACAGACTGGGCCAAGAAACATGTTGCAATTAAGATGACCAAATGTTTGCTCTGTGCGTGTGAGCCAGATACAGAATACATTTTCTCACCTTATGAATAATTCAAGAGAATCTAATTGAGCTGCACATCACAAATCTAAAAATAGACACTAAAATCAGATTTTTTTTTTTCCACAATAAAAAACTCATTCAGGGACTAATGATTCAATTCATTATTTCTTTCAGTTCATTGCCATTCAGGCCATCAGGTTATTTGTGATATAAGATACCTTTGTTCCAGGTGGAAAGTGAGGCAGTGGTCCTTTGCCTCCAGCCAGAATTTTCTTCTTGACTCCTGGATGGTTGAGAAGGTACGTCTCTTCCATTGTGACTGAGTAGAGTAATATAGAAACAGAAAAGTTTGATGCTTTTCAGGATTTTGCTTTTCCCTCTTTTGAGTGTATTCTTCTTGCTTTCTAATTAGCCTTGTGGAGAGCCTTGGCTGGTTTCCTGCTCTCTGACAGATGGCAGGATTAGGCAGGGTTTGGAGATGGCCACTTTAATCTGTGGAGCTAATCCCTTGCCTGCCCCCATGATTGGTGGACAGCTCCTGCAGGATGGAGCGAGAAAGCTGGAAACGTAGTTGAGAAAGACCTTGATCATTCTCGTACAGCAAAAGATCATTCTGGAAGCAGAAGACGGTTTAGCAGTGTAGCTGTCTGGCCAGCCTGGGTCCTGATGCACAGTACAGCAGGATATAGACCACCTCTAAAGAATACTACTACTTGTAATTATTTTCATTGTTTATTGATTTGAAGGTGACTCTCTTGACCATTTGAGAATATGTTCAGTTAAATAACTCTAAGAAGTGGCACACCTTTCTTGGCAGCTCTATTTTGTGCTTTTACCAGTGGTGCAAATTTGAGCTCTTGTTTAAAGAGTTTGGATATCAGAAGAATTTAACAGCATTAAGTCATGATTATAATGAAGAAAACTTTGTTACAAATAGACTTCCAGTATTTGGCTTTATAATTATATTTTTATTAGACATAACTCTGCAGAACTGACTGCTTAAATGTGTCCAGCGATATTAGTACACCTTCACTCTGCAAAGCAATTGAAATTTCTCTGAAAGAAGAATAAACTGTGTGTTGTTTTAAATAAATTGACTACAAAGAAAACAAACCAAAAAAAAAAAACTGTAGTCTAATATTAGTTCCCATTTCTTTCACTGCAATAATGATATTTTCATAAGCTCTGGAACCTCTCCTTCTTTTCTCTTTTATTCAGGTTTTTTCATAGACTTTCATTTGAACTGCAGACTGGCCCAATGTCATCCCTTTCCTTCCTTTGCCCTGAATGTTTTGGGTCATCGCCCAGTGAGAGGACACATGATCTGAAGTGGAGACTGGGCAGAATGTTTCAGATCACGATGCTTTGATAACCCTTTGATATCATAACACATTAAACAACTGACGCACCCTGGGTCACGTTTAGCAAGTATCTCGTAACACAAATGAGCCTCCTGCACATCTCACCAACAGCACCACTTATTTTTGAAGCTTTTTTTTCATTTTAATTTTTTTTTTTTTTTTTTGAGGAACATGAGGGCTTAAGTGACTTACCAGGAACATTACATCTGTTCAGAAACACAAGTACACTCAGTAGTTATTCATCGTGTAGATCAGGGGTCTCAAACTGATCCATGAAAGGGCTGGTGAGGCTGCAGGTTTTTGTTCCAACCATGCAGAAACACGGCTGATTTGTTTCATTCAATCAACTGAACTGGTTCAGACCTTCAGTGAAGACAACAAGCTGATTGACTAAAACAAGCCAGCTGTGCATGGTTGGAACAAAAACCTGCAACCACACCAGCCCTTTCATGGATCAGTTTGAGACCCCTGGTGTAGATGTTTGTTGACGTCCTTGATCATCTTCTGTGGAGCCTCTTTCAAGATTTCATTTCATTTTACATGTTTGAGTAACAAAACCAGAAAACTTAGAGCCAGTTAAATTGGACACCAACACATTTTTTTTTTTTTTTAAATCAGCTGAGAGTAACTTGGCAGCAGAAGCAGGGGTGGTGGTTCAACAGGCTGGAGGTGTTCTGCAAGCCTTTACTTTTGCTTTTGTCCACAAACACAATACTTCTCTCCATTTTATAATATTTGTAATAAATATCCATTAAGTTGCAATTTCACAGCTTCTTTATAAACCAAAACATGCAGGTGTGGTAATGGAAGAGCTCATAGCGGCACATCAGCATCTAAGAGCTAATCTTATTCATGTCAGTCAGTGAACACTGGGAGGATGAGATCTCATTTTTTAGATTTTATGATGTTCACAAGTTATTAGCTGTAATCTGAAATTTGCTTTAGATTCACTTAAGTAAAACGCTACACAATACACTTTTAAACAGTAAAAAAAAAAAAAAAAGATTTTTTTTTAAAAAAAGTAATGAAATTCCATCAGTTTCTTTGACATGTCAATTTATTTCACATAGAGTCAATGAATTGCAAAAATGGTGAGCTGATGGTCCTGATAACATCTGCAGCCGCTTGCTGAAATCAGAGAGTGTGGAAGGATGTTGTTGTCATCCCTGGCCCAAAAATCAGTTTTTCCAAAACCCTCAGTGACTTCAGACTAATCGCGCCAACATCGATTGTAATGAAATGAAAAAATTGTTAGATCTGAAATTCTGAAGAACACTGAGCATGACCTCGATCTCATGCAATTTGCTTATAAACCCAACAGAGGGGTAGAAGATGCTACAGTCATTTTACTAAATTTGCTTTTTAAACATCTGGAGGGGAAAGGAACACAGGCGACACTTTTATTGATTGAATTTTCATCTGCTTTTAGTATGATCCAACCACATATTTCAACATCAACCATCAAGCAACAATCTGGATTCTGAACTTTTTAACTGACAGGACACAGAAAGGGAGAGTGAATGGAACTGTCTGGGATCAGGTTACATCCTCCACTGGATCCTCACTAGGATGTGTGCTTTCTTCTCTCCTGTTCATTCTACACAAATATGTGCCATAGCAGCAGAGGATAGAACCATTTTAAAGCATGCAGATGATTTGTCAGTTGTTGATGATTTTCTGAACTAGTGCAGTAAATCTTTCATTGAGATGAACATCTCCAAAACAAAAGGCATGATCATTGACTTTTGATAAAACAGGGCTTCCAATCAAGAGGCCAGTTTTAAAAGGCCAGATAGTGGACTGTGTCAACACATACAAATATCTTGCAACCACCATCAACAACAAACTGGACTTTGAGGCAAACTGAGAAGCTGAAAGAAACTGAAATATAACTAATGTATTTATTCCTTGTATTGTTTCTCTCATCCCGATCTTATGGATGGAGCATTTTTATCTTTTAGCTCAGTCTGACATATTTTTAGGCTTTTTTTATTTTATCTTATTTTTCTACTCATGTTTTAACTTATCTTGCTTTTACTTTGGGGCCATCTCCTGTGTGCGTTACAAACACGTGAGAATTCACTCACTGTAAACCGAATTTACCTAAGGGCACAATAAATATTCTGAAGTCTGAAGTGAAATTGAACATTTAGCTTTAGGTTTGTGAAGAAAAATAAATCAGGAGAATATTCACCTTCAAGGCAAACCCTGCACTTCAATCATGTGGAAACTTTCAAGATTTTTTATTCCAAGTTTAAAATGAATATTCACTTTTTATTCAGAAACTAGTAGGGTTTAAAGATAAAACATAAACATGACTAACTAAAAGGAATGGTCCACTAATAAAGATCTTGTCCCCTCCCTGGATGAAGGCAAGTCTTCTCCTCCTCTTCATCATCCTCAAAATCCTGAAAATGTGGAGCTGAAGATGACACAAGACTGCCCCCTGCTGGTCACTTCTCGATCAGTGAGTCAAGCTGCTCCTGCAGGGAGGCCAGCTGTTGGAGCACAAAATAAAGGGTGGGACTGATGACCAGCAGCCTCAAGGTGTAAATGTAGAGTAAGTGGATGATGATTAACATAAGTTTTCATATTAATGTGCTGCCTTCATTTGTCAATAAAAACAATGATCCAAGAAAGTGGGTGGCCATTATGCCTTCACAGCAAAAGGGACTCTGCTGGTAGCTTATTACACATTAAATATAACTTGAGTGGCTTCATGAAAATAGTAAGCTCAAAGCCATCAGCAAACATGGTATTTGACATTCATGGAAGGTGCTGAAAGTGAAGGAAAGCTCGCAATGAGGGCTAATTCTCAGCTTTTACCAAAAGGTACTTACCTGCTCCATCTCCCGCTCTTCCTGCTGAATGATTTCATCCAACAAGGCTTGGAAGCGGTTCTGCGACAGGAGAGAGACAAATGAGATTTGTAGAAGTTGACACGCAGGCCCTCGTTAAATTGTGATGGCTTTAAATGTGTATCTGCCTGGGCTACTCATGTCAGTATCTTCTCTCTGACAGAAAGGCCACTTGGAATGCCAGTCACAGACAGCTGACCTTTTCCATGTGACTGTGATAATAACAACTAGAGATGAGGCTTTGATGTTCCCAAAACAACAGGAAATGAGAGCTCTAAATGGCAACATAAAACAAGACCATGTCTGTTCATGTTGCACTTATTGTAAAGTCTTATTGAAAGAGCGCTGGGCAGGAGAATGAATTTTCATGCAATTTTTCACGCATGACAGTTCGATGAGCTGGTGGAGGAGATGTAATATTTAAATTAATATAATGCAAAAAAAAAAAAGCCTCCAACAATGTGTGCAATCAGATGTTTCTTTGGATTTCGTATACATCGTAGAAAAGAGAATTTATATTGCACACTTTTTTTTTTTTTGTCCTCTCAACTCAGCCACAAGTAATATTTCTACACATGCAAACTTAGTCACTGAGTGATAGTGGGAAAAAAAAAAGTGTGTGTGTTTGTTTTGTACTTTGAGGGCCTGGTTTTCCACTTTCATGATGAGCTCTTCCTGCTGCTTCTTCCGGGCGCGGGTCTCCTGAAGCTTGGCCTTAATACTGTTTATCTGCACCTGGTACTCCATCACTGTCAAAACCATAAGGCAGTTCATGTTTTAGGACCAAAAAATAAAAAATAAAAAAATAGATAAACATACAACAACAAAAAAAAAACTGAATAATATGTACACACATACACGGACACACATATTTTATGTGTATATATATATATATATATATATATATATATATATATATATATATATATATGTATACATATACTGCTGGGATGCTTGGGGATCGCTGACCAGTGTTGCTGACTGACAGCTCCATACATGCAGATAAGGAGGCACTGTGCTGTCAGCCGAGACAGCTGTATGAGCTACACGCTGAGCTACCACACCTGTCAGACTGCTAAGTTGAAGGGAGCTGCTGAGAGCTGTTACTGTGTACCATCTCTTTGGGCGAAGGCACAGCACATGTATTTATGTGAAAGAGGGACTGTTTATTTGACTTTGCGTGACGTCTGACCCAGAAAACTCAGCTCTGATTAAAAGTTCAGACACCTGGCATTTTTTTTTTAACCTCTGCTTTGACAAGAGTCTGACAGTGATTTGATTTAATTACACATTACTGTGTCCTTCGTTTTAAAGTTACTGTGGCTGGTATGACTGAAAAAGTTTGCAAAGTGATTTAACATTCACCCTGAGGTGTGAGTGGCAAGCACCGCATGGAAGATTGCAACATCAAATGCTGCACCTGTCAACTGTTTCATCCAGTTAGGTATCCAGGCTATTAGCAATTTATGAAGCAGATCTCACTGTATGCAGGTGGACTCTTTCAATTCTGGTCTATCTGCTGTCCCCCAAGGATTAGTCCTGGGACTGCTACTATTCATTGTGTATGTCAAAAGTCTTGATCAAAGTTAAAACTATAACATTGGGAAGATCTTAATGGGCATGAAGAGGTGCACAGAAGTCTCCATATTCCTTCACCTATCTGGTTGTTTCTGTCACTTTCATTTTGAGTAGAATCAGACTCATTGAGTTTGTCTTGCAGCTGCTGCACCAGATCATCCTCTGTGTCCATAATGTTCAGATCCTCGTCCTCATGTCGGTCCCCTTCGTCTTCCTCATCCTCACTGGAGCTGCTGATGTCGTTGAAGATCTCCCTCAGTTCATCACGCTGAACTGGTCATGCAGAACGCATTAGTGTTATTACCAAAGACACAAAGATGGAAACAGCAAAACTTTAGAGCATTACAGGGGCAACTGGCAGCACTTTATTAACCAATATATTAGATTTTAAAAATGTTATTCTGGGGGAGCAAGATTGTGTTAACCTCTTATTTGGGTTCAGCCTTCAGCTGCCACTTGATCTTACAATAAATAAAATACTACTTGAATACGTTGAAAATAAACAGTCTCTGTTACATGGTTTAAGCAGATGACATGGAAGAGTTTGTTTCTCTTATGTAAATTATCCAATTCAGCACATATCCAGGTCATATTCTGATCTATATTAGAAATGTTCATTTCACATAATCCTGTAAAAAGATGCATAGTGAGACAGCATTATTAAATTATTAAAATCCTACATCTCAAATCTCAATTGTACTTTTGCCTGTAAGCAAGGAACAACCACACTTCCTTGCTTTTTCTTGAGAAAAGGCAAAAGCATAAAGTAATGACAATCATGTCAATTTTACTTTAACTGAGCTGAAAATGTTGCTTGCCAACAATGCCCTACATCACTCATCTTCATGTGATTTAGCAAATAATATTTACCTGAGGACCCATGACCCATCTTGTGTCCTGAGGTTCCAGGTGAGGAGTCCAGATTGGCCAGAGAGCTGTGTTGATCTGCTTCTTTGGACTCATCCTCTGCTATAATCTCCCATCCTGAACATCCTGAGTTATGGTCAACATCTTCTTTAAAAGGTCTTACACTAAAAGACTTGACATCTTATGACAAATTCTTATCTGAATTAGACCGATATGAGAAAATCCAGTATTGGATAGTAAGTTGTGTACATGTTTGCTTCTGTGTGCAAACATTACAACTATATATATACATCTGTTTTTACTGTGACCAACCAAGCAGTGATAATGAACAGTCTGTCTAAATTAACACACAGCAGGCAGCCTCACAAAGCAGCCCTGCTGTGCTCTTATTCTGTCAAGCAAGTTCAGAGTTTCATTCAGCACTAATAGCTTCTTTGTGCACTGTATTTCCCTTCTAAATGCTTGAGACAGAGTCAAGTCAGGTGAGCCAGGTGGGAGTCAGGACATCTAGTCTTAAATAAACCTATTTTGAACATGAAGTAGGAGTGAGATTATTTCAAAAAGCCACATTAAACTATTTGATGCTTCTAAGAGAAGATATCCTATATCCCATTTTCTCCTTAACAAGTTGAGACAATTTCCAAAAGTATTCATGAAATGTCTGTGACATGCTTACAGTACAGCAGGTCGCTTTCCAACCATGTCATCACAACTCTGTTCATAGTGACCCATTTTATGGGCTGAAAGGAGGCACTTACTCCACTCAACAGCTTTTTTGTGTGGTCTGCATCTTGAGATTGATGCATAGCTTTGCACAACCATGCAAATTCAGTATAAATTTGCATATACTATATAATCCTTGAATCACGCTATACTCAAGCTCACGCTATCACTCAAACAAATATAATTAGCTAGTTTTGAAATGCTATTTTCAAATGCAACCAAAAAAAGTTGGGACCCTGTATAAGACGTAAATAAAAACAGAATGCTATGATTTGGGAAACTTGTAAACCCAACACATCTCAATAAAATTCAAACTGGGGCAACAAAAGGGTAGAACAGTAACTGGCACAAAGTAAAAACAAATGGAGGAGCATCTTACAACTAATTAGGTCAATTGGCAACAGGTCAGTAACATAACTGGGTATAACAGGAGCATTTCAGAGGCAGAGCCTCTCAGATGTAAAGGAGGACAGACGTTCACCAATCTGCGATAAGCTGCTTTGACAATTGTAGAACAATTTTAGAAAAACGTTTGTTATGGAAAAGTGCTGCCTTAGGTCAGCGAGACCTTTTTGTTTCTGAATATGTGAAGTGAACGTCTGTGACATTTCTATGGAATGTGAAAATCTCACTTCTGTTTCCCAGACAGGCCCCATCATCGTATGATTTTGAGACACGTAGCCGTCTGGAGAAATTAGCTCAAGGTTTTGTTGTTTAAAGTAATCGCTGTCTTATTTTCTCGCTGTCATTTTGGCATCAGCTCATTGTGTATATGAGTAAAATTACCATTTGTTAGTATACAAACGAGGATTCAATTCACTTTGCACTCCCGTCATTGTCAAGTGTATTATTTCATTGTTGTTTAACTGCCTCACTGGAAACCATGAAATTACAGGTAAAATAAGACATTCAATTATTATTTTGCCATTACAACATTACTCAATGCAAAATTGCAAAGACTTTAAAGATCCCACCATCTACAGTAAATAATATCATCAAAAGATTCAGAGAACCAGGAGGAGTGTCTGTGCGCAGGAGACAAGGCTGAAGGTCAAAACTGGATGTGTGATTTTCGGGCCCTCAGATGACATTGCATGCATTTCATGGGCTCAGAAACACTTCCAGAAATCACTGTTTGCAATCCACAAATGCAGGTTAATGCTGCATTATGCATAGAAGAAGCCATATGTGAACACAATCCAGAAACACAGCCATCTTCTCTGGGCCAAAGCTCATCTACAATGAGGCAAAATGGAAAACTGTTCTGTGGTCAGATCAATAAACATTTGAAATTCTTTTTGAAACCATGCAGACAGTATCCTACGGACTAAGGACTCCTATACACTGCATGATTTTGGGCTGTCGCAGACAAAATCGACTGTCCTTTGTCCTGCAATATGAACAATATGATGACAGCTGTCACACCAGTCTTGCGACCAAAGACCTGATATAAATTTCTGACAGTGGTAGAAATCCTCCAACTCTGCCAACTCACTAGCCCAACCCAACCCAATGCTATTCCAAAAAAATAATAATTAAGTTGGCCTCTTCTCCCTAACCATGTGCTGGAACAATTTCTTCTCTTTTGCTGCTTTTTAAAAAAAATATTTTGGCATGTGTAAAAGCAACAACAGAGTGGTTTATTTTGTTTATACATACATACGGATTATGCAATTCTACAGCTGCCCGCACTTCCGCATCAGGCTCATCATTGTACAGTCTGTGCATCCCATTCTGGACATCATACCCAAGATAGAGCAAATCCAAATCGTACAGTATGAGACGATATGATATATACACGACTGCAGAAATCATCCAGTGTATAGGAGCTCATAAGAGGAGAGGGACCATCCATCTTATTATCAGCTATGCTGTAGGCAGCTTACATATCTGGACAGACATCGCTGTCCAGACAACGTCTCTTTCAGCAAAGGACTTACATATTTCAGCAAGACAATGCTAAACCATAAACTGCATCCATCACAACAGCATGACTTTGCAGGACAAGAGACCAAGTGCTGAAATGACCTGCCTGCAGTGCAGATCTCTCACCAACAGAAAACATTTGGCGCATCGTGAAATTAAAAATCCAGCAACGAAGGCCCAGGACTGTTGAGCAACTAGAATCCTGCAGCATTTCTCTTATTTGCTGTTCAACCATTGACAACTAACGCTAATCTCTCTTTTTTTTACCAAGTCAAGCTGAACTGACTCAGCTTGCAAAATCATCACATTACAAAAAAAAATGCCAAAGCAAAGTAATGGTCAGTCAGGGGGTATGCATTGCATTTTTGTGGATGTGGACATAAGTTACATTTCTATATTGCATGACAACTAGCAGCTAGTCTTTTTCAATATCGGAGGCAAACCATCAAAGCAAGCTTTAACAAAACGCACCTAAAAACGGGTACCATGTCACCTCTGCAGAGCATTGATAACCATTGATAAACTGCCGTCCATTGCTGCAGAAGATCTGTTTCAAAGATGTGACAAACCTAACAAACAGCCAGCTTTCTTGTGTACCAAGTGGGAGGAAATTTGATTCACTGTATGACAAAGGCATCAGTAAGGAACAAGCTACAGCATCAGAAACACCCACCTTCACACCTGTGTGTTAATCTACAGTGACAGTTCTCCACAAATCTGAATGCCTCACTGTAAATAACAGATTTTAGCCCCCAACAAAGGGACAGGGTTGTTACTTTATTTTAAGATGGTAGTCACTTCAGACACCCAAATACGTGCTCCCAGGTATTATTGTTAATATGTCCCCTTTACTACATAATGCAACATTAGATAAATATTTTTATGAATTTCTGTCATTCTTATGAATAAAATCCCGCTGGGTTTTGGGATTTTCAGAGTGCATTCATTGAATATTTGTACTATCTCTTAGGATACGGACACTGACAGCTTCAGCATCTGTGCTCAGCAATCTCTTCACTTCCTTTTCCACATCAGGAGATTCAATGTACTGCAGAAGAAAGAGAGATCTGGTTACTTTTCAAACACACAGATAACACATGCACACAAAGGTAGCAGCTGGCAGGATGCCAGGAAGCGCATTAGCGATTAAAAACAGAAGGGGCCAAATCAATATGGCTCAGCTCTGCACCTTCAGGAAGATCTATCCACAAGACAAAGTAGAAGTGTAGTGCTCAGGCTCACTCACTTTCACTTTGATCAAAGTAATAATAAAACTCCTTTTTGCATGTCTTCAGGAGGAACTAAGATGGAAAGGCTTTATTTATATGTAAATCTTTGATTTCACTTTCACCACAGTACCCATTTTATAAAATGTAAATGTCATGTTGGTGGAGAGCTTTGGAAAGAGATGAATCATCAAACAAGATGCTAAAGAGATGGATGGGAAATGGGAGGGGAAGCGCTTGAGAGAAACTGAAAATGGCAAAACCTTCTTTTTTGCAGTCTTCCGAAATCTTCGTTTACGTGTGTTCTTCAAAGGGCAGGTGACTGCAAACCAAAACAACAGGATGAGAGAAGTAGAGGCAATCAGACATGAAAGCAAAATGCTTTCATGGCTGCTGATGTGCAAAATTTTCAACATGAACAGGTCAAAAGGCATTTTTTGTGGGAAAACTTACTCCCATGATTCCAAATGAATTTCTTATCCTTGTCTTTGTCTTTCTTTTTGCTCTTCGGATCAGTGCCTGTTGGCTCCTCTAAAGGAGGGTAAAGGTCTCCATCTAGTGTACATACCAGCATCTATTCCACAGATAAATGAGGAAGAATGAATTACTTATGTTTTAAATTACACTGTCTGACATTACTTCAAAACTGCATTATAACCAACAAGAAAACAAAGCCAAAATATATTTTTAATGTCATTATTTATATATTAAAAATGAACAATCTACATTTGAATTTTAATTTAATTTTTTTCTATTTAATGTTCAATCCTAAGTTTAACCCTGCTCACTCCAGTGGTTTACCTGGCAGACATCAGCAGTCTTGTAAAATGTCTTCTTGTCTACTGTTTTGAGAGATTCAATCATGCAAGGCAGATCCACCAGTTTACAAGCCAAAGGAACACGGTCAACTCTGACTATCCCATGACGACCATCAGCTACAAATAAGAGGAAACAAACAGGCAGGTTGTCAAAATATGTTACGTATGTGAATACTATAATCACTTCTGGTAGGACACTGCAAATTACATTTTCATACATGTGCTAAATAAAATAATATGCATAAGATCTCCATGGTCAAAAGACAATACAAAAATGAAATGAAAACCTGGATTTGGTCATAAAATACAGTGATACTTCAAATTTGTTTTCAAATTAATGGATCACAACAAAACAAAACTAAACAAAAATATTAAAATTGCAAATATCAAGTGTAAACTTGACAAATATTATAAACATTAACAGTATAGATAGAAATACAGCCATGTTGTAAAAAAAAATACACCCGATTTCAGTTCTAAGATTCTAAGAGGGTCACAGGGAAAATAATTTACACTGTATCATCATATACAGAAAACAGCAATGTAGAAGCAATGCATTAAAAACTAAGTACAACATTATTGCCAAGTACAAGCCATGGTTCTGCTAATTAAACGCACTTGTTTAATTGAGAAACTGCAAATGTAAAGCAGCTCTCTAAAAGCATATGTTTGGACACTGTTGTTTACATTTTTACCTTTAAAGTATAACAGTTTACCAGTAATTAGTGAGTTGAGTTGTGGGGTAACAATTGAACACTGTACAACAGACTGGACAATTTGACAGAGGACACTTGTGGGTGCAATTGAAATGAATTGACAGAGGGTGCAAGTGGAAATTGAATTTGAACTTGTTGCCAGCACAAGACAATGAATTAAGGAAACGCAGTCATTTTAGCCACTCGTTATCAGTATATTTGAGTTTTGAGCCTATATTCTTCTCAACCAGCCTCAGAAAAATCCCGAGCATGGCACCTGACAGATATCCTATTAGATATTCTACGTTAGATACTAACAGGTCACTGTGACCTGATGCAATTTTCAACCAACAGACACTTTGCTGGTCTAAATTGTACTCAGGAGTGTTTTGCTGCAGTTCCTAGTAGGAAAGAAATCAGCACAGACTTGTAAAGAAACAACTGTTGCTGTCTATCATTCAAGGAGAGCTACTGGATCATTTTTAAAGAATTTTGAGCCCATCATTCTATACTGATATTTTTTGTTTTTTCCAAAGTATAAAACATGCAAAACGGCTGCAAATCTTTCCAGAAATTGATTGTCTTATCAAGTCTACCACAAGGTCAAACCATGCAATATTCAGAGAAATGGCAAAAAAAAAAAAAAAAAAAACAAGAGCTACATCTAAGACTCTACTGGTGTCAGTCAGACACCCACCTCTCCACCAGCTGAATTGGTGGGGTTTTTTTCCATCTTTTTAATCATAAACATGTTATATCAAATTGATAAGAGAGTTTTGTGTTTTCTTGTACTTCTTCCCCTTAATAGTATGTCCTTGCAAGCAAATATGCTTTCCTTTACTTTATAACTGCTCCACTCAGATTCACTAAAAAGCATGTACATATGTCCTGCTCTTCAGTTTGATGGCCTGTTTTTCACAAAAAAAAGTCATGTTAGGGGAATTGGCAGAAAAAGAAGTCCAACTGTATTCAATTCAATTCATCATTATCCAAGTTAATTTCATTCCAATTAATGCAATTAGTTCTATTATCTGCATATAATTGTTAATGACCTGAAGAAATACAAACAGAAATTGGCAATTTGGGAATACAGTGAAAACATTTCTGTCGAGGTCAGGCCTACATACATCAGTAGTGTCTGCAACTGAATAAGATCGTAACATCTCAGGTCACAAATAAATTATATTGTGATTTATGCAACTGCATGAATACACAAAACTAACACATGTTTTGGCGTTCCTTACTTTATTGGATTTGGTAGGTGTGTGGTGGAAATATGTCTCATGAACATGCAGCTTTGTGTAATGTGTGGCCAAAGAATAATTATTTCACAACACTTTTTTTAATAAACAGTTCCCGTGGAATTCTGTTTATATCCATTTTGGAAAAATTACTAAAATATATATATGGGCAAAATCAAGTGATCAGCCATCCTGAAAGAGACTTCTTCTGCACATTCACTTCCAAACAGCACCATTAAGATGATAAATGTACGTACTTTGCTGTGACCCATGCTGGCAAGTGATCTGCTGAGCCTAGCTTGCTGGGAAGTGAAATGAGCACAAGCACACCAACAAGGACGCAATGATTTATTCAACTTCATATCTGGCTGAGATTTTTGATAGGCTGTTTTGACTGCAATCCAAGAGCTAAAATTTGCAATCAAACAGAAAAAGCCCAAGTGCAAGAGAAAGGACTAAAACTGGAGAGCAGGATGTTTGTATGGAACAAAGACACACAAACACATGTTCTGTTTTTGGGGTAAGGCAGAACATTTTTCCATGTAATCACTTTTACGTTTCATGGCAAAGTATTAAGGGAGAGCAGTACAATATCTGAAGGAAAAAAAAATGTTTAAAAAAAACTGGAAGCCTACTTTTAATTGAAAACAAGGCACTCCATTAAACATAATATTCGTTTCATACTCTTCCTTCTAGAAAAAAAGCACATTTAAGTAGAGAAAGGCTCAAAGTTGAATCTGAACAAACCAGAAGACTTGTGGAACAGTTTCTTTTAAAAAGTAAAAAAAAAAAAAAAAATTTGATGTTGTAGAAAAAATTATTACTTCAATATATTGCTGCTACATGTGGAAAACTAATGAATGGGATTACGGAGTAATTAGTTTTTCCCCCACACATGCTTCTGCATTTTGCCTTTGTTTTTGTTACATAAATATTGGTAAAATATAATTATTATTAGCTTTATTTAACTGGGTAAGCCCCAGTGAGATCAAAATCTATTTTACAAGGGAGACCTAGGCCTCCAAAGTTATATTTGATTTAATTATTTTGTATAAATATAAATATCCATAATAGGTTAAGTCTTCTTTCTTGTCCAGAAGACAGAGACAATATTACAACTGAAATGCTTTATCTGTTCAATGCCATAACACCTTTCAAGAGTTGTGAAAATAAATGGCCAGATTAGAAAAAAAAAAACCTTAAAAAAAAAAAAAGGAATTAATTAATTTAGTTTTTGCTATGTCTGAAGTTAATTAGAAAAAAAGAAAACATCCAGGCCAAATACATCCCATTACTCACGCAGAGCAGCTCTGTGACTACTGGAACAACTTACGGTGCAGTTCAATGGTGAGTCTGTCTTTCATGTTCATGCTACTGGACTGTGCAATCCGTCTTACTGTTGACGCATACTCCTGTAACAAAAAAACAAAACAAAAACAGACAATCCACATGATTTTTAACTGAGGCGTTAAGCTGAATTTTATTGTAACAATTAACTTTTGAAGTGCAATAGTCTTACCGTAGGGAGCCTGAGGATAAATTGGCTCTCCAGCTCATAGGGAGCATCTTCCTTATTCTTGGAGCCAACCTTTCCCACTACAACCAAAACACATTAAAATAAATAACGCAGTTTTTTCTTTTTTGTTTGTTTGTTTTTCATTGGCATTCATAATACAACAGTATACACAAAAGCCTGAACAGTATAGAAGAAAAAAAGACTATACTGAAGACCCCATACTAGTGACACAGGTTAAGATGGCTGAATTTAAGTGAATATTTAACACAGTCATGTCTGCACTGTGTAGGGTTGGAAAATTCCTGGACTTTTTAGAGTTGGAAACTCTAAACCGGGAATTTGTAAAACTGCAGGTTAAGTAAGGTTTGGCAATATTTCCAGGACCAAATATATTTATACAAGAAAATGTTCCCAGAAGCAACACATCATCTAGGTATTTTTCCACATACAACATATCCTGCAACTGTTAGCATGCTGTGTACATAATCAGTACATACCAGCAGTATAGAATGTGTTTTTACTGGTCTTTATTGAATGTAGCATGAAACTGAATCAAACATAACCAAAACAGCAATGTTTACAGTAACTGACACAAGGCTTCTTTAATGTCAAAGACTTTTCTTTTCTTTTTTTTTTTCAATAACTGCCTCCCTGAGCCACAAAAAAATATGATCCCTTTTCAATTACTGAAAAAATGGCAGCTAAGCAGTTTACTAGGACTGTCATTAGTAAAGACACTTTCATTTTCTTGTATTTTGAACTAAGTTATTAGTTTTATGAAGTGGTCTCTGGATCATTTTCATTTCATTCTTATTATATTTATAAAAATTCTCTATGACCACTGAATTTATGAGGAGAAAGCATGTTTAATCTCAGATTTTGATCTCAGAGCTGAAAAATAAATAAATAGCATTTAACATAAATATACTGACAGTCCTCCTTTTGCAGATTATACTGTTAATAATATATTAATTTTGTGATGTGTTGAGGTTTGCTGACCTCCCCCGGACTGCTGACCTGTGGACTCAAAGTGTGAGATTATATTTGAATTCAATAATAGTCATGACACTCTCTCAAATTTCACCTTTGAAAAGGGAGAACCCAGTTTACAGACCCCGCGGTCTGTGTTTCTACTTCACCCAGCTGGATTCTACCTCTGGTCTGTGCAGGCTGGTTTTTATTGACATTTTGGATACACCCAGGTAAAGCCTGATCACCCAAGATTACATACATAATGATATTGCATGACAGGTGTCTCATTCACCAATTAGTTGAGACAGTGTGTGTTTGACCCTAGTTCCTCTTTGCTTTCTTTGGGCCTTTAAGAAGCAACTTCTTCTCATTCCGTGATGTGCAACTTCATCACCCTCGCCTCTGTGCACTTCTTTTGACCTAGGGTCCACCTTCTACCTGCTGCTGTATTTACGGCTACTTCTGCATTAATAAGACGTGTCACTATTCTGGGGAGCTTGCCAGGACTCTAAACCAGCACTATCTGACTTCTCCTTCTGTGTAGCTTCCCTAATCACGCGTGACTACAGATCTTTTAGGTCTAGGGCAGTTCAAAGCAGATACATCGTTTTTCTTTTTACCTAAGCACACTTAATAACTAATACCATTATATTTGCGACACACATGATCATACTCTTAAGACTGATACAATTATATTTGTGATATCCATGATTATACTTGTAAGACTGATACGATTATATTTGTGACATTCATGATTATACTTTTAAGAAAGTCAATCATACCCTGACCCCTGTTTCTCAGGGTCACCTTCCCACAAGATGCAGACCTTTTATCAACTTAATTTTGCTCTCAATATATGCATCCAAATATGCAAGCACAATCATAATTCCACACAGCACAATTATAATTCCCACAGATGTCATTGGTGCTACCTACATAAAATCATGATTATGTATATATACATACATATATATATATATACCCACTTACTTTTATTGCATATTTTATGTATACGCGAACCTATTGCAAGCTTTAGTGTTGCTGGTGATTCATGCACTAACACAAATGTGTTATTATTTTAATTAAAAGTATGAGCAACTGTACAGGCTAATATTCTACATTTCATTTCTTAGGAGTTAACATTACGATTAACTAATATTCAGGTAAAAACATTACATATCAATCTTGAAACGCTCCTCATAATAAGAGGCTCTAGTTAAGCTAACGTTGTAGCGTTAGCACTGCAGGGAATTCTGGGTGATGAATACTTACCAAAAGACTGTGCAGAAAACACATTATACTCTTATTGTTATTATTAACTCGCTATTTTGAAGGGGAATCCTGTATTGACGTTATTAAAAAAGGGGTGGCGCAGACTGCTATTATTAGCATAACATGCTAAAGTCTAAAGCTATACATACCTTTGATTTTAGATGTCATCTTCGTTTGTGGAATTTACGAACAAATGTTTTGTTATGATTAAAAGAGCTGGCAAAGGTGAATTTGACTTAAAAGTGTGGAAAACAATATGATTTAGGCACGAATTAATCGCATGGCTAAAACGATATGAAATCACGAAGACGTACACACGAAATGTATGTACTTGTGCTATGTTCACGAACACCTCGGAAGGTTTCCAACGCTGTCTGGTTTTGTAACCAGCACAAGAACAGTACATATATGTATGTATATAAAACTAGTTCATTGAGGATATACAACGACCCATAATTTAATTGTCACAGTTGGCATTTTTTTTTTCTGTATCTTGGGACTTATACATTCGTGAGTTTTTTGGAGGACAAAATAAAGAAACAGTGAAATCACTCAAGATGTTTTTAACTTTTTAAAATTACACTATGCTGTGTAACAGGACAAAACAAGAATATAAGTTAGATTTAAAAAATATCAGTCTTTATATTTACATTAAAAAACAATCATCTTCATTTTTAAATCGTAAGCAACTATAAAGTACCAAAATGGTCAACATTATACGTCTGCAAACGAACTGTTAATTTCATTTCCTGTTCAAAATAATGAACATTGGAGATTTCAAAATAAAAGCCATCGATCATAAATAATCTGCAAAAAATTGCGAAAAGGGACGCTTTATTTTTTTCCAGTGTTGACATATAACATTCATGAACAATGTGCAGTATTTGTCTCTACGATTTATAATTTGAATACAGTTGACACTAATCGCTCTTTGGCGTAGTGCTTTTAATACGAAACAGCTACATTACACTTTCTGGAAAAATATTTTTCACTTCCGGGCCAGAAGCGGTTTCTCTCTTGCTGTCGTCTTGCTGTTGTCAACTCCCGTCAGTCCGTGGAAAATATTTACCTAACATTTGCTTTTCTGTCTTTCGCGACATTGATGCTTTTTTCTATATAAAAAAAAAGAAAGCCAGAATGGTGTTAAAAACGACTGTCAACAGTGCCTGGAGGGCTACGAGGAGGCTGTGGTTTCTTTCTGCTAGTGAGCCTGTGTGTGTTCATCAGTGTTTGCCGAGCATCATCACCTCTCCAGGAGGAGGACAGTGCCATGGAGAACATCGTTACAGAAAAAAAGGCTGAGGAGAGCCACAGACAGGACAGCGCAGACCTGCTGATCTTCATCCTGCTCCTCACCCTCACCATCCTAACCATCTGGCTGTTCAAACATCGGCGGTTTAGATTTCTCCACGAAACCGGGCTGGCGATGATTTACGGTGAGATGCTCCTGCATGAGAGAGAGACGTCATCAGGGCCATTTGTGTCGTTTTGTGCTTTTGACTGATTTTCAAATGACTGCATGTCACTGTCAGCATTGTGATGTGCATTTTCGGCTTCTAAAAGCCTCCTCTTTGAAAATGACATCTAAGGGACTGATCTTGGCCCCCGAAGAGAACAGCTGTGGCATAGAAATGTCAGGCCAATATTTAACTTTTGCACTCCCCTGGAAGAGATGGTAAAAGTAGATGTGATTAAAAACGGGTACCATTTTGATCTTGTATATTTTAAAATTGTCTTTTCACCTGTTCACTCAGTAAAATCACTTCTTTCCCTATTTTACGTTAAGCATTAAAGCATAGTTCAATAATAATAAAATGTTATTTTTTTGAAAATGTATTCAGTAGAGTCTGTGGACTTGATGCACTTTTAAAAGAAAAGTTGGATTGCTGTTTCAGTGTTATAGTAGTTATTTTAATGAGTTACATATTAAATCAAACATTTTCAACTTCCATAGCTATGATAGCTAAGGTATCTTGTGATTAATATGTCTTAAGTTCAACAAAAATTTAAATACATTAAAAAATTTTGTTAGTCAATCCAATTCATAATCTAAAAAAAAGAAGTTTGAAGAGAAGGCTGAAGACATCCCACCTCTCATCTGAAAGACTTTTACAGTTGTAAATGACAGGTGGGGAGTTTCAGAGTTTTATAATCCCAAACTGGGATTTTTGTGTGTCATTTATTCTCATGTAAATCACAAAACTACCTGTCCCTCCTTTGAATCATTAGGGTGTTTTAACCACTGTACCTCGTTTAGACATAAATAGCTGTGCAGCCACCCGGGAAGGAGAGTCAAGGCTGCATTTAAGTGCTAGATAGGTGAAACCTGACATGACCTTCTCTTTTGTTGGTTTTTCCCTGCTAACATAGATGGCTTCTTTCACTTCTCTCTCAAACCTTTTGCCTCCTTTGTCTCCACACAATCTAATGTGGATAACACTCTCCTCAAGTGTGTAGATAGGTTTTCCTCAATTCAGGTTCTGCCCTGCATATTTTGGATGTTCTCTTGCTCCAGCATGCCTGATTAAAATGAATGGATCACCTTAAGGTTGTCAAAAAGAGGTCTGCACAAGTCTGTTTATGAGTCATTCATTTGAAATCAGGTGTGTTTGGGAGCAGGAAAACCTAAAACATCCAGGGTAGTAGGCCCCCAAGCATCAAAATTGAAATTAAGTAATGTTGGTATGGATGGACCACTGACTCTTGACCTGTCCCACACAAAACTATACAGAGCTCCAGAGATTTCAACAGGCTGAGGTCTGGACTTTAACTGGGCCATTACAACATCATTATTCTTTTCTTTTTCAGCCATTCTGTTGTAGATTTGCTGATATGCTTAGGATCTTTTTTTTTTCTCTCTGTTGCATGCCCCAGTTTCAGCCAAGCTTCAGTTGTTGAACAGATGGCCTCACATCCGACTCCAGAATACGCTGGTACACAGAGGATTTCTTGGTTCACTTAGTGTAGCAGGAAAACAAACCTGAATCATTACTCATCCACCACCGTGCTTGACACATGATAATGAGGTGTTTGGATAACTCTAAACCTAACAATGTGCATTAAAGCTGCCGTCGTCTCTTTTGTCCAAAGCACATTGTTCCAGAAGTCTGCTTGTTTGCTCAAATTCAGTCTTGCAAAACTAAGCCATGCTGCATGTTCTTTTTTTCAGACAGAGAAAAGTCATTTTCCTGGTATCCCTTTTAAACAAGTCATTTTTAAATTGTGCTTTCATGAATTCTTCCCACTTGTGTGTCATCTCTGAAACTATTCTGATTCTATATTTCATGGAAATGGACTTTAGCTCTTCCCTGATTGATCAGCAACAGCAATTACTTCTCCAAGATCATTGCTGATGTTTTATCTCCAGGGCATTGTGTTAACACACACTTAAATGCTCCAGACCAGCGAACTGTCAGAATGTGTGCTTTTATAGAGACACACATTCTTGCTTGTGATCGATCAATGAAAAGTGTATTTTATTAGCAGTTCCTGGCTTCTGTTTGCACTATTATTTCCTATAAAGCAATAAAGGTGTTGCTTCTTTAACGTGCCTCGTGTTGTTGTACCTTTGAGGTTTTATCTTCCTTGTTTTAAGATACGGTAAGGAAATGATTTTCCTGAAGTGATAATACGTGAGACGTTAAGATTGAAAGATAATGCATTTTCCTTTCCCACAGTGACTGTATCTATTTGAACACTTGTTTATGTTTTTTTGTGACACTGATTGTGGAGTTGATATGCAGCTTCAGACTGATGTTATGCTGGTTTGCATACAAATTCATGGAAAAACTAGGTTCACACATGACTCAGTCAATCAAAGATGGGATTTTTTTTGGTTATAATCTTAATCAAACCATCTGGACACCTATGTACAAGCTCATATGAGTAGAGCTGAGCGATTTTATCGATTCTGCGATATATATCGATATTTTATTTCCCCAGAGAGTATCGATTTTTCAGCCGTGGGTATCGATATCGGTATCGATAACCTCTGTGTCCCACCTTTAAAAGCTTGCAAGCAACAATTTGCACTGTTTAAATAAATGAAACTATTTTTCTCAACAAATCTTTTATTCATTTTGTCCAGCATTTGCATAATATAATGTGTAATTGATGCTTTCAGTTCAATAAATTCAAACAAAGTCATTGGAACACTCTCAAGATGTCACTAAAATCACTTTGTCCCTTTAAAATCTTTCGGAAAATGATGTAAATGTATTGTAAGATGAATATCGATATATACTGTATCGTGTGTCGTATCGTATCGCGAGATTAGTGTATCGCTACAGCCCTACATATGAGCATTAGAAAATATTATAGTTTAGATAAGCTCACACAAGATGTAAAGATTTCTGTGGTTTTCATTAGAAACTGAGGGTGTTGTTGAAGTTTGAGATGACTCATAATTTTTTTTTTTTTTTTAGGTTAGCCAGGAGGTAGGCATTATGGAAACCTGTGTTGCAGCAAAATGTAGATGTGAAATTATAAAAAAAGGACTACAATCAAAGCATTTAAGACAGTCTGGTAGTAAAACAAAATGAAACAATGACTCCCTGTTTTCTTCTGTTATCTTGCGTACTTTCAACATGCACTTTGTGTTTTGCTTCTTTTTACAGGCCTAATTGTTGGTGTGATCCTGCGCTATGGAATTCATGTTCCTCGGGACGTCAGCAACATTGGAATGAGTTGCTTTGTTAACTCCAGCCCTGCCACTCTGCTGTTCAATATCAGTGGCAAATACTACGAGTACACTTTAAAAGGGGAGATCAGTGCCAAAGAGGTGAACAACGTGCAGGATAATGAGATGCTGCGCAAGGTACAGGACCCAAATTTCTCATCAAGGGGAAGCTGATGGATGACGAGTGAAATATAGCTATGATTATTTAAAGGGTTATTCTGGTTAAATTCTATAATTTAAAACAAGCTAAAGAAAGTGAAAAAGAAGATGCAGAGTGTTGAAAGACTCCTGTTTGAATGAGTGACCCATTACAGCACTGTGAGAAATATTTGAAGATCTGTCTGCTTAGTCAACAATCTGGTTTTCCAGTAATATGTTGTATTCTTAAAACCACACGCTGACAGTCCAGTGTGTCATTATTCTAGATTCACATCTAAACCGTTTGATTAGAATTAAGTGATGTGTTTGTCTCTGTCTATGTATAGAAACTGCACCCTTTTCTATCTCTTCTTTTACTCTTCTCGCACCTTTCTGCTCATGGTCTTGGAAGATTGCATCATAATATCCCAGATGTGTCATCCCTGATTAAACAATTGAATCTAACCTATCTGAGAGTGCAACTGCACTGAAACATGAAAACAACTCTTGTCTTTTGCTGCCTCATTTTCAAACTTCTTATTGTTTCTGTGTGTGTTTGGCACAGGTAACCTTTGACCCTGAAGTGTTCTTCAACATTCTGCTACCACCCATCATCTTTCACGCTGGCTACAGCTTGAAACGGGTACAGTATTATTTCAGGCCCCATTTCTGCTGTTGAATAATAAAGTTGGTAACAACTGATGAAATAGTGTCGTCTTTTCACTTTTTTTACAATCTCTTAATAACCCAAACAGTTAAGTTGTATGTGGATGAGTGTTTATCTGGTGACTTTTTTTTTTTTTTTGTTGTTGTTTTCTTTCTCTTTCAGAGACATTTTTTCCGTAATATGGGATCCATTTTGGCTTATGCCTTTCTGGGAACAGTTGTTTCCTGTTTTGTCATTGGGTAAGAATATTCATTTGAGATGCCTCCTCCTGCCTTTTTTATGGCATTTGCTACTGTTTTACAGTTTTTTTTATCATGTTTTGAAAGTGTGTTTTGCATGTGAGCTTAAAAAGAAATGCCTGGTGGTTCTCCAACAGGTTGCTGATGTACGGCTGTGTGACGCTCATGAAGCAGATGGGACAGCTGGGTGGAGACTTCTTCTTCACAGACTGTTTGTTCTTTGGAGCCATTGTCTCAGCCACAGACCCAGGTACACACGTTTTATTAATGCTTATTATTAATTAGTGATCATTACTCTCTTGAATTACTCAGTAATTGTTAGACTCATTCTAGGTAACACACATTGACAGCGTGTCCCTCAACTTAAAAAGAAAACAAAACAACAACTGTTGCCTAAAGTGGAAAACAGTGTATTAAATTTAACCGCGGTGCGAAAACTTCTTCACTCACTACAAAGTGGGAACTGAGATGGGGAAGTAAAGATAAGAGAGTGAAAACAATCACAAATGATTATTGGATGGTTTACAAAATTATAAGTAAGGTTTTAAGAAATGTGAGCATAAATTTTACAAATTTAAAAAATGACATGTAGTTTAAATGCATGTAAAAATCCAAAATGCACACATTCCTTCTTGGATAAAATATGTTCATTTTTACCCTCTCGTTTCAGATGTGATCATTTTTGATTTTGAAAAGCGTTCTTGTGCACACAAATGTCTAAAATATTTGATGGTCTTTACTTTTATGCTATTTACAAGCTGCTGAATGCTTGTTCACCAGCTACCTGAATGCGCCTCGATCAGTTTTAAGACTCTTCAGGAATTTCAGCTTCCAGATATTTCCACAGGCCCAGGTTGAGTGCTGGAGAAACCCTGACGATTCAGGGCTTTGAGAAGAAAAAGTAGTAGAAATATATCAACATTCTGAAGTGGAAAGCCCCTTTAATTAGGGTACTATTAGAGTACAATAGTTTATTAGTTTATGGAGCTCATATATCATCATGGAAATGTAAACCATTTTGTGCTCTGAATTTACTCCCGAGGAAAATGTTACTGTCAAGAAAATAGTCACACAACAGAATATTAAGGCAGTTGGCCAGTGGCTCAAGCTTTGAAAAGAACAAATCTTTCTCCATAGAGGTGACACAGGGCTTGGAAAGAGTGGAAAAGAGAAAAGAGTGAGAAAAAAGTGAAAATCTTAAAGTGTAAAAGCGATGAAAAAATGCACTGCAATCATTTTAATTGAAAATTTAAAAATTTAAAAATGTCCTGTAATTTCAATTGTTTAAAAAAAAAGCAACTGTCATTCAGCATGGATTCAGTTTCTTGTTAAAAAAATGTGTAATTTGCTAAAACCTGCCAAATCAGTTCTCTTTCCAGCACTAATACACAAATTATAGTATTTGCATGTAAATTTGGAACACATCTGTGTGAGTTTGTTCTTTTTTTTTGTTTGTTTGTTGTCGCTTTGTCTTTGGAGGAATGAATGTTTTTCTCTGGTTTCCAGTGACAGTCCTTGGCCATCTTCAACGAGCTGCAGGTCGACGTGGATCTGTATGCATTACTGTTTGGGGAGAGCGTGCTCAACGATGCCGTGGCGGTGGTTCTCTCTTCGTAAGTCATCCGTCTTTATGTGACCATGCCCAATTAAAAAAAAAAAAAAAAAAACCTGCATCAATTTCAAATTGTCTACAATTTGCACTAAGCTATAAAGTTGTGTGAACTATGGAAGCATGTGTCATCCATTTTTTTTTTTTGGTGCCTGAGCTTTAACCGTTGACTAACCTGGTATCAGTTTCACATGTGAATCTCATCAACTTTGAGGTGGTCCTTCAGCTGACGCTCAGTCTTTCTCCTCCTCTACGTGGGACTGTGTTAATTTCCACAGAATTGTAAATTACAGTAGGAGGCAGCGAGGAGGGGTCGCGCCCTGCAGAGGGTCTGTGACCAGTCCAGCCAATGAGTGCACTAAGTAGAGCATGGCTGTTGTGTGACTTTGTGGTGCCTTTGGACAAACATGACAAATCACGGGCTGTGTGTTGTTTGGACTCTGGCTCCTCCAACCGGGATGCTGAGCACTTTTTCATATTCTAATATACCAGTTTCTGATAATGTGAATCAGCTAAGAAAACAGTTTCTACATATTTCTATTATCTCTGAAGACATTGTGAGAGCCGAGGAGAAAGCACAATGTCAGGAATGCTTAAGGGAAAAAAAAGGAAAAGCCTTGTTATTTGTTCAGCCAATGTTTGTGTGGAAGGGGGTTTGTGAATGCAGAGGGTGCACAAATCTGATTTCAGTGTCACATTTGGTTCACATAACACCAGAATTTCCTCTTTGGAAATACAGATTTTTCTGTTTTGTTTTTGTTTTTTTTCTTCATGCTTTATCACAAAATGACATTGGCCACATATTTTTATACGTGGCTCATGTCCGTGGCTGTATATGACCAGATGTGGAATATCTTTCTGACAGTGATTATTTTCTTTTGTGAAAGAAACAAAAATTTTAAAAGCCCAAGTTTGATGAGAATCATTCTCCATTTTTTTCTGAATATGACCTTTAAGATGGTTCAGTGTTGATACTTGCCTACCATGATTAAAGTGAAACATTCATTTAGTTTTTCTTTTTCGTTTTCTTTTGCACACTGAAATTATTTAATCTCAAGGATAAACAAGCTCTCTAGCCTCTTTCATCTGAGACAGGAATAGGTTTCTCTGTCTTCCACATGGAATTTACACAGTTTACACTTTAGTGCAGACAAGATGTCTGCTTTTCTTTTCAGTTTGTTATTTTTAGTGTCCAGGAATTAATTATAAACAGTCCCCACTTATAAAGCTCCTTTCAACATTTTCTAGGTTCTGCAAAGTGCTCATTTACACACAAACTCGTACAGCCCTTCCTGTCAACGTAGATGTATTCTGTATACCCGCACCTCGAGTGTTTGTCTCCATCATTACACAGCAGTTTGGAGCTTCAGTATTTTGTCCAAAGAAGCTTTGACACATGCAGAATCAGAGGATGAAACAGTCGATCTTCCTGTCGGTACCTGGGCCACAGGTGAGTTAGGGAGTGTTTCAGCCCAGACTGCCTTGCACTTCAGTTAATACTTCAACCTTTGGCATTCCCCTGCAGAGCCATTACGAGAAAAATAACTGGAGATTTCTGCCCTTTCAAAGGGCACATCAGCACCAAACTTGCCATCTTGGCTGGAACAACTGAAATTCTGTTATGTTTGCTATTTATTTATGTATTTATTTAATCTTTGATGAATTTAAAACCGCAGTGGAACGTAAAGCCTGTTGGTGACAACTAAAGGAATGTTCTTGTCAAGTTTCCCACCACCTCATCTCTGAAATGGTGACGTGTCTGCTTAACTAGAAAGTTAACTTGGCCATTGATCAGTGACTTTTTTTTAGTCTGTTTGTTATCAACATTTCTTGCCTTTTCTCACTCTTCTGGTGAGTTTTAGTGGCATATTCAGTACGTTTGCACGTCCTCCCACACTGCAAGTTGACTTATGACTAAATAACTTTCCCTCAAGTATTAATACTGAACTATCCCAATCAAGTCAATTTGTCATGCACAAACATCAACTTCACATGATGAAATTTGCAGTTACTGTCAGAAATTGTTTAGAAAATGTTAGTTTGGCATATTATGATGTATTATTTATTTTGTATGTGGGTTTCATCTATATAAACCTAATGATATGTTTCTTTGTGTGACATCATTTGCTGCTTCTGTACTCTGTACACATACAGTTGCCATTAAATTTCTGTCATACATTATATCAGGTCCATCGTGGCATACCAGCCTCAAGGAAACAACAGCCACACGTTTGAGGTCATGGCGATGCTGAAGTCTTTTGGGATTTTCCTCGGAGTTTTCAGCGGCTCCTTTGCTCTGGGGGTGGCCACCGGAGTTGTCACTGCTCTCATATCTTTTCATTGTTTTGTTATCCCTTTACAAAACAGAATGTATTTATTTGATCCATCTATATGCTGCATCAAGCGTCCTGCAGCGTATAGATGGATCAATGTTAAGCTATTCAATAGATTCTAACTAATACTCCAGGGTTAGAGCTTGAGCAGTTATTCTAAATGGAGAGAGTGACAAACTGCTGTAAAACAATGTAGAAAAAAATAAGATTTAAATGAATAGATAATACAACTAAAAAATAGCAATAGTTGTCTCTTAAGCAGCTGTTAGTTAATATAGGAATTCAGAAGGAAATGAAATGATCTGTAGAGTCCTTGACTGTTGTCTGTACGTCACTAAGTTCACCAAGCTGCGGGATTTCCAGCTGTTGGAGACCGCTCTCTTCTTCCTCATGTCATGGAGCACGTTTCTGCTGGCTGAAGCGTGTGGCTTCACGGGTAAGTGTCATTTAATGAACTGGATTTTTTTTTTTTTTTTTTTTTTTTTTTTTTAGGAGGAATTAAGATGTGGTCAACCAGTCATGTCTGGAAAGTTCCTAAAAAGACAAAAACTGTTTCTGTGATTAAAAAAAAAAACAAAACAAAAATACATCATTCCTAATATTGCCGTGTTTATTGATTCCTTGATTGATTTATTTTTTCATCATGTGTTGCAGGTGTGGTGGCAGTGCTCTTCTGTGGAATCACTCAGGCTCATTATACCTTCAACAACCTTTCTCCTGAGTCACAGGACAGGACCAAGCAGGTCTGACCTCCACTGCAAATACCACATTCCACATTTCTTACCTTTTACAGATCTTTTTTTTTTTTTGATATTGTGTTGTAAATTTATTTCAGAAGTAGCAAAAGGTTAGGGACTAATGGTCAAAACGGCACACTTGTTTAAAGCTAGAAATACCACACATCAGCCCTGTGATTGAGGTTAGCACCACCACCTCACTGCACAGAGGTTCCTGCTTTCAATCTCAGCTGGGGACTTTTCTGGGTTAAGTTTTGCATGTCTGTTTCAAAATGCAAAAGAAAATATCCATGTTAGGTTGACTGGTGACTGTAAATGTTCTGGATGAGCGAATGCACATGTGTTTAGGTGCTTTTCTTGTTTCAACCTGAATGGACGGGCAACCTGACCAGGCTGCCTGCATCTCATCCAGTTGCCATGCATACAGGCGTAACGGCACTGATGTCCAGCCTCACTCATGTTGCATTGCCGCATATTGGATGCATATCCAATCAAGTAGCTGATACTGAAGTGATAAATACTGATCTGAAGAAAACAGAAATGATGTTTGGACTTCTCTGTCAGCCCAAGGAAAAAAATTGAGTGTAATTAACATTGACAATAAAAAAATAGGATATGGGGTCTATAGGGGTATATAGTTATATAGTTCAGTCAGGTTGTATGAACCCAACCAGTTCTGAGTCATCTCTGATCAAGTTCAGTACAGGAGCATCCTTTAGGGTTGCTTAGATGAGCTCATGTCAAAACTCTCACTATATTCCTCTCTACATCTTCAAACATGAGAGGGGGAAAGGAGCCAAAGACATCTAAATGCAGCATGGGAAAAAAAGTTTAAAATATCAAGTTGATTGTTCTTATTCTGTTTGTCTAATGAGGTTGCTGTTATCTAAAACAATTAATGTTGTTTCTTTTTTTTTTCCTTGTTTGTTTTGCAGTTGTTCGAACTGTTAAACTTCCTGGCAGAAAACTTCATTTTTTCCTACATGGGTCTGACCCTTTTCACCTTCCAGAACCACGTCTTTAATCCCATGTTCATCGTTGGAGCTTTTGTATCTTTTTCATCATGTGCACACAGACTGTTGACCCTGTATGTGGTCACAGCTCTGGGTGTTTCACAGACATAACGACAGAAACATGAAGTTTTGCAACTAATTCCTACATTTTCCTTAAATAAAAAGATCAGTGGTGTTGCAATCCACCACCATGATATAGATGGTAACTTATGTTTCACTGCTTTTGTTTCTTGCTTTGCTGTTCTACTTAACCTCATGGCCATACAGATCGCAGTTTTTCTGGGAAGAGCTGCTAACATTTACCCCCTCTCATTCCTTCTGAATCTGGGACGACGGAACAAAATCAGATCCAACTTCCAGCACATGATGATGTTTGCAGGTCAGTGATGCACAGATGAAGATTTTTGACATGTGCCGTATATTATACAGTCATGGAAAAAATTATTAGACCACCATTTTTTCTTCACTTTCTTGTTCATTTTAATACCTGGTACCACTAAACGTCATCATGTGACTAAAACAGACAGAAAAGAAAACACTGAATGCATAAAAGCAGTGTTTGTGGCAGTACAACGCCATAGCTATTGATGTAAAAACTTAAGTGATTTAGGTTATAATCAAGAAAACCATGGAAAATGGTAAGATATCAGCTCTTAAATAAAACTCATATGAGCAATCTTTGTGGTTATCGTTATGTTTGTCCAAACAAATGTACCTTTAGTTGTACCAGGCATTAAAATGAACAAGAAACTGAAGAAAACAAGGGTGGTCTAATCATTTTTTCCATGACTGTAGATTTTTTTTTTCATCGCCCAGAGTAAATGGATAAAGTATAATAACCAACATGGTCTTGTGAACTGAGATGATTTGTCTCAGTGCAACACTTGTGTGCTCGTTGGTACTAAGTGTTTTCTGTGCTGGGGTTTGTAGGCCTGCGAGGCGCGATGACTTTTGCCTTGTCCATCAGAGACACTGCCACATACGCCCGTCAGATGATGTTTTCCACCACTCTTCTTGTGGTCTTCTTCACTGTTTGGATTTGTGGTGGTGGCACCACGCAGATGCTGTCCTGCCAGCACATACGGTAGGCCTTCCCCTGTTTCATGTGCAATTGTTTTAAACTCCCCGTCTTGGCAGTGTACAATTCTCATTTGCTCAAAGAGAAATGACTCCATACAGGTTGATGTGATCAGCTCATTAGCTTCATAAAGTTTAAAGTTCTGGCTGCTCATTTATAAGTCTGTGTGTAGGATCCTTATTAAATGTTTCTGTGCGTCCAAAAGCTGAAAGTGCAGTGTGCCAAAAATACTCTGATTTACAAAACTGTGTGTATGCACACCTCCAAGCAATTTTCCATTTATAAATCACCACCCTCCTGGAAGTTTGCGCAGGTGGATTCGTCTCATATCCGGCCCTTTTTACACCCACATTCTACCATAAATGTTCAATGCAAAGTACCTTGTGAATGTTTTTGCATGTAAGTCAGCCTGCTGCCAGCCATCACACACAGCGCCTGCAGTCAGTTCCCTTCATTGCTCTGCGCGTCAGGAAGAATGGGTCATGTGTTGAACCAGGGAACCATACCACTGAATTTGTCAGAACCATGTTTGAGTCACAAATAACTTGTACATTGATCCTTATGGCAATATGAGTACATTCAATTGCGCCATTACATTTAGGAGACCTGGCATTGCTGCAAATAGTCTTTTAATGTTGGCCTGTTCCCCCACACTGAAAGGAAACTGGATGCATCAACTAGTCATGTTAGTTATTATTCTATTCAGGTATGACTGTGATACACCAGACCTAAAGATAGAATTTGACTGGATATCAATCCAAAAGGGACTTTAGACAAACACTTTAACATTCGATATTTTACATATATTTACATTACATTGCATTATGATAATTATATCAAACACATACCTCTCTGCTAATTCCCACTGGAAAGAGCGCCAGAAACGGAAAACGGTCAAGACCTGTATGTGCACCGGGATGGCGGTTCAGTCTGAACTGGATCCAGTTCAGCACTTAGATCCTAAAGCACTGCTCTGCCGAATCAAAATCTAACCCCTAACCCTTAGCCAGTCATCTTCATGGGCCAGGAAGTCTTTATGCTTTTTAAAAACTCTTTCCATCCTGATCCTTGAGAATCGTAATCCTCAAGGTGTGCTGATGTGTGAGATGAACTTCAATTCACCGTCTCCAAAATGTACGTGTGCACATTCGCCTGTCAAGTTTTTTTGTTTTATAGATCAGGATCTTTGCCTGGAAAGTGGCGTGTGCAACTTTCAGGCCCTGATCTGTTCACATGCAGCTTTTATAAATGAGGCCCCAGAACATCTAAGTTTTAGTTACAGAAACTGTTGTCAGTATGCTGATGTTCCAAGGTGGAAGTGCTCAGCCTGCTGTTTTGTGTTTTTTTTTTTTGTTTTGTTTTTACCCAAAGTTTACCTGAGAGTCCTTTATCTGCAGGTAAAGAAGTCTTTTGACGTGGCAGTTGTCAGTGAGGAGAGTTCATTGCAGCTTGTTGTCCTAGAAACTAAGCCAACAGCCTTCTCTGTGACTGAAGCCACACTCCTACGCAGAGAGGCATCTGCGTCTCTGCACTCTTGACTCTCCAGTTGCACATAATATTGAAATATAACCAAATATTAAGCTTGTCAGAACATTTGAGCTTTGCTTGGCTTTCTGCAGAAGGAAACTATACCTGACCACACTTGAGCAAAGCTGCACAGACACGGTGAAAAAGCCACTTTTTTCATAAACAGGTGGACGTTAACAACAGAAAAAGATATTCAGTATGATAAAATAAGTATAGGGAACATCGCTAAGTGTACTTCCTCTTTGGGCAGGGATATGTTTTTCTTCCTTTTTACTCACCATTTTAACATGGCACGTTTATTAAAATGCTGCCTGAAGTCATAAACTAATCTGGATTTGATCGTTTCTGATTATTTTTAAAATTCTGAGCAACTGAGCACATTCATAATCAGAATGCATCACACCTGTACACAACTGGATTCTGAGCTGTTTATTTACAGAAGCAACATTGCAACATCTATTTGCAATCAGATATGAAATATTGGGCCTGTTTCTGAAAGCAGGTTATATGCAAACTCTGAGTATGTTGAACCTGAACTTGGGAA
Source organism: Hirundichthys speculiger (assembly GCA_018398805.1). Classification (NCBI taxonomy): domain Eukaryota; kingdom Metazoa; phylum Chordata; class Actinopteri; order Beloniformes; family Exocoetidae; genus Hirundichthys; species Hirundichthys speculiger. Next base: position 782,863 of record JAGFBZ010000849.1, on the reverse strand, counting down.
ACTTGGGGACTTTTCCGTAAGTAACTTAACCCAGAGCAAGGAGGGTCATTTAAGCCCGTTACAGAAAATCAGGCAGCTTATACTTGGAGTCTGTTACCACGGTAACTGACTCTGTGAGCTGAACTTGGTTGAGATCTGGTTTACTTCTACATATCCTGAGTTTCTCTCAGTCTCCTTCCCATTATAAAAGAGAAATGGGTTCAATTTCATCAGGCAGTTAATCTTGTAACACACATCTTAGAGACATCTGAACAATGATATGTTGCATTTAGAATGTTGGAATTTATTAATATCTGAACTTTCGTATTAGGGATATCCCAATGAATTTTGTGAGAGCATTGGGTCTTTTTTTTTTTTTTTTTTTGCATTGTTGTATAACCTGTATACATATTCTTACTCTTACATAAAATTCCCCTAGTTTTGTTTTTTATGTAATTTTAGTTTTTTAAACATTAATTTATTTGCAAATGTCAGTTTTCTTAATAACGATCTGGGATGCTGAACATGCCCTGTTACAAAGGGAACGGTCGAGCTGTGAGAAAGGTCGCCAGGCTCATGAACACCCACCACCACCACCACTCTTTTTTCAGTAGCCACAAAGCATTATCAAAGAAGAATTTCACGGGAATTCGGTAGTCTACATGATCTACAAGTTTCTTACATTAATTATTCAAAATAACATTTTAATAGCATCTGGCTTCCACTTCTGTGAGTAGAGAAGTTTTCCTTGATGATTTCCCAGTGTGATTTGGATGAATGAATGAACTTTTTCTGTGCTGGGGTGAAAACCATGATTCTGCTCAGGAACATGTAAAACACTGAAAACTTCACTGCACCTGTTCTGCTCTGACACGTTGCAACAGCAGCTGATTTGCATGCATTTCTGTTTTTTCCCTTCAACAGAGTGGGAGTTGACTCAGATCAAGATAACTCTGTAAGTATAGAATTTGGAGCTACGTCTTACAGCTGTTTTTACGTTGTTTGGTTTAAAAAAAAAAAAAAAAAAGAATAATTCATAAATTGATAACTTAATCTGCCCTGGTTCAGATGAGCTTCACAGATGGAACAGAGAGAAGAAGCACTAAACAAGAAAGTGCCTGGCTTTTCAGAATCTGGTACAACTTTGACCACAAGTATCCTTTACTGACAAATGATTGTTTTTTTTGTTTTTTTTTTTTTAAGTTTAAAATGCATGTTTTTATATATGGATACCCACTCCACTTGTGGCATCAAATGTTTGAGTCCAGTGGTGACCACTCAAGTTCCTGTCATCAGGCAGCAGAGGGAGCCCCACTTAAGGATTAAAGGGCAGGTCATGTCTTCTGTTGGCCGCAGTAAGCACAAAACATATCAGGAGTCGGTTGACCTCCAGCCTTAAGGTCACCGGGTCAGTCCCCATCCCCATCCTATGCCAAAGTGTCCTTGGGCAGAACACTAAACACCACTTTGTCCAACCACTAAGGGGGTCACAAGGCAGTGTTCTCAATGTGCCGGTCCCAAGCCTGGATAAATGGGAGAGTTGTGTCAGGAAGATGATCCAACGTGAAACATAAGCCCAGTCAAACCCTGCAGAACATGAATAGTCAAAAGAAATCGCTTGCTTGTTTTATGCTGTATCAAGGTCTTTGCTGTTTCTCTCAGCACACTGTTAGTGCTTATTTTATATATGTTATGTCCTTGACTCAAGCCTCTCTCCAGTTACCTGAAGCCCATCCTGACTCACAGCGGCCCCCCTCTTACCGCTACGCTGCCTCCCTGCTGCGGCCCCCTCGCTCGCCTTCTCACCAGCCCTCAAGCCTATGAGGTCAGATGCTTTCAATGCAACAGCTATTTTTGACTGCATTTTTATCCATCAACAGATGGGGAAGATGGGAAAAAAAAAGGGTTATTGTGGTGATTCATGAAGCACAGATGTTAGGTTTTAAGCTTGAGACATTTTTTTTATTGGTACACAAAGAAACCAGAATTACAATTGTTGTGGTCGAGAACTAATATGTACGTGTGCATGTGACATTTTCTCCTCCCTCAGAATGAAGGCCCGTTGAAGGATGATGACTCTGACCTGATCCTGACAGATGGGGATATCAACCTGACTTACGGCGACATTACGGTCAATACGGACGCCATGGGAGCCCACACGAGCAGCGGCCGAGGCTTCGCCAACGCTGCCATCTCTGATGACTTGGACAGAGAGTTGGCATATGGAGATCACGAGCTGGTGATGAGGGGCACACGCCTGGTGTTGCCCATGGATGACTCGGAGCCACCCTTCACAGACCCCCACCACCACTTGCGGTTGTGAAGATCGCGTCTCAACGCAGACCCAGACAACCGTCCAACTCAAATTGACCCGAGCCACTGAGCAAAAGACCAGTACCCAACTCTCCTTTCACTCTTCCTTTTCTTTTGCATTTTGCCTCACTCTTCTTCCATGTTTCCCCTTTGCATTTTTTTTTAAAGCTTGATTTCTCACTTCTATAGACAAATCACTGTCTACCTCATTGTCTCTGCTCATTTCCACACTTCTCTGGCATTACTGTATTATAGTTGCATTCGTTAGCAGGATTTGTTTGGTACTTAGTTGACAGTTTTACACACCTTGGCTCAACTTTCTGTCAGTCTCTTTACTGTAGCATTGCACAGAGGTCTAGCAGCATGTGTTGGTGTGTAAATGCAAGTACAAACCACTAGCTAAATAGTCAATGTACAGTATATCTCAAGAGTACTATAAATTTGTTATGCATGCGGATGATGCTTGTTGTTGCTGTTTTTTTTTTTTTTTTTTGTTGTTTTGTTTTTTCAATTGTATTTGAGATTTATGGCTTTATTATTTTTTGTTTGTTTTGGGTCTGACTTTGAATGTTGCTGCCTTTTCTCTGTGCATTAGAGGCAAGCTGACCCAGTGGATAACTTTACTGTACATTTGGTTACAATCAAGTGCCTGGGAACTGTAGTTTTAAGCACGGCAACCCAAATACGGGATCAGCTCTGGGAAGCAGGGCCACTTCAGAATGGGCAGTAAATCAGTTTTTCTCTGTTTAAAAAAAAAAAAAAGAACAAAGAAAAGAAAGAAGAATTAAAAACTAAACACCTCTGTCTATAAGGTAGCAATATTCTCAGCGGGTGTTTGGGTCGTCAGTTTGTGCTGTTCGCTTGTAAACCGTGTGAGACAATGTGATGCCACTGATGCAGCGTAAGCTGGCAGTGAAAGCCGTGGATCTCTCCCAGTGACCTTAGACTGTGACACAGAGAGAGTTTACACCTTATTTTAGATGCTGATGCCGCTCATAGCAGAAGGAAGGGCTGCTGTTGTGAAAACAAGATCTAAAAGAGCTAAAGTGACAAGTGCTTTGTGCCATTTCTCTCCTGCATTTTGATGTTTTATGAAAACTGAATGCACAGGACCTTAAAGTGTTTTGTATGCTTTTTGCAGCAGAGCTTGAGTACTTTAAACTGAATCCCATTTTTCATACCCATCAAGCTTTGGTGACACATTTTCTATTACTCTTATTGCATTGACAGCAATGAATCATATTTTCTCATGAAATGAACCTGAACAATGCATTCAGATACCTAAATTAGACTCTATAAGATGTTTCTTATGTTATTAGTAAGTACACTTTTACACAACTTTTGTCCTAGTGGGATCTTGGCAAATCGGAGAGAAGATTGTACCTGGTTTCAGCAGGGCTTTAACCAGTAATTATTTTCATTATTTTCATTAATCAACCAGATATTTCTTGAGTAATCTATGAACTATTTGCTCTGCCCACTTGTCAGACAGAAGTAAACACCATTTTAACTCTCTATCTTATTTTGATTGATCAACAGCTGAAAACTGAAACACGGCCATTTTACGGTCTGAACTGAAGAACAATGTGTGATTTTTGCTAAAAAATGTAGCTTTTTTTTGTTTATTTTTCATTAAAACAGAAAGCTTTTGTGTAAAGATTGAACAATGAAGCCACCAACTGCTGCAGCCTTAGATTTCATACAAGTCTCAGCAAGACGTTTGCATAAAACTCGCCCACTTTATCGTTCAAATGACTCCATCCCCTGATATGTGCAGATGTTTAAGCTGATATCGTGGAGTATCAGCCAGAGTAGAACTGCGGTGGTTGTTTAAATGCTGGATTTTTTTCTCTGTCGTACTCAACAGGACTTAAAGAGCACAACGATGCTTAAAGTCAATGCTGTTCAAAGATTTCTCATGGATTGAGTATGTTACATATAGACTATTTTAAGTGCATGCACAAGTAGATTGGAAGGTTTTTCGACCTCCTTTGGCCACGGATTTCAGCAGCTGTTGATTCAGGTTGAACAGGAAGTGTTGATAGGATGTCTCCGTGGCAACACTGTGATTTGGACAGAAGCCAGGAAACATTTAGTGACTTGGCTGAACGCAACATGTTTGTGTCTTGGCCTCTTTGTGAGCCAAAGAAGAGAAACTGAGTGCATGCACGATGGATGCAAGTGCAGGACGATGGCGTTAAAGAAAACGTGAGAGAGAGAAGACTGGAAGAGAGAAATGGGCCCTGACCTTTAGGCAGGACAGTTCTGGCTGTGTTGGTGTGTGTTAGTGTGTTAGTGTGTTGGGGATGATACGGAGCTGGAAGGAAGAGCAGGCGCACAGATATCCTTCTTTTCCTTCAATACTTATCTTCTGCTGTGCAGGAACCTCCAGTTTAAACTTTTTTTTTTCTTTTTTAAACTGCCATTTCTTTTGACACCACATTGTCAATGATATGACTTATAATGTCAGCTTTTTTTTTTTTTTTGGGTGTCCTGAATATATTTTTGAAGACGTAAAAGAATGAAGAAAAAAAGAAAAGAGATGCTGAATAATTTGCACTTGTGTATTGAGACTTTTTTGTTGATATTTTATTATTTTGCAATCATGTTTGTTTTATCCAACTGCTGCTTTTATATTATTTGCATTATGTTTTGAGAGGCTATGGGAAGATTAACAAATTCACGTACAGTCAATGAATTGTGAATTAGAGTTAAAAAGTGAGTTTGTTGTGTTTCCCTGCGGTGGCGGTCAGATGTTATAAATTCTTTCTTACCTTGTTTCCATCTTATCAGGTACTTTGTATAATGTATGTTTGCAACGAGCTGCTGTTTGAATGCTGTTGCCATGACGCCTACAGAGCATTAATCATCGTCTGCTGATGCTGGACCCTTTGGTGGTGGAGATATATATGTATATATATATATATATATATCTGTGCCACTGTTCATTAGCTGACACATGAAACAACGTGAACTCTGCAAAAAGTGGTAATATGGGTAATATGGGTAATATGGGTCTTATGGGTCGTACCTGCTGGTCTGCCAGTATGTTTTGTGTTTCTGCTCTTGAATGGTGATTCGTAATAACCTTTGATCATTTGAAACTCCGTCTGAAGTAGCTGACCAAAGAGGCCTGCTGTACTCCTTGTTTTCAGATGCTCCACTCTATCTTTATACTCCAAATTTCCTGTGTACGAACGTGTGCGTGTTTCAATCCTGCAAGCATAAATGGATGTGTATACTCATGCGTGCGTGTCTGACAAAGAGAGACACTGTGTCTTCTCTTTTCTTATTTGTTTGCAGGTACTGACTGTTTACATCTGTGTGAATATACTCTCACCTGATCATGTGCGTGCAACAGTCAATAAACAGAAGCTTGTGCTTTTGATTAAAGCCCTTGCTGCGATGACCTACTCATTTATCCTGTTTGCTCTTTTTTTATTGGATGTCTGGTTGTGTTGGAACACATCTGTTGGACTCTAGAAAACATCCCATCCACAAGAGACATGAAGCAAAGTACTACCAGAGGTGGTTTTATTTGTGAAGCTATACAAAGAATATGTTTAGAACGTCTGTAGGCTTGTGAGTGCAGCCATGTAGCTCAAGCCTGAGAGCTGAAAAACTTCTTAAAACATCTTAAAATGGAGTCAAGTCGGCTCCTAACCATGCTCGGGAGTAGATTTAACTCTGGTAAGAGGTGATGGAGTTCCTATTCACAACCAGGGTTTAGTTTACAACATGGTAAACATCACCAAGGAAGTAACCACCAAGGGAAAAAAAAAACCGTGTCCCCTCCGTTTTTATGTTCTTTAAAAGAGTGGATAATTATATTTTTTCAGGCAGCTGAAAGGCACAGAAAACCACTCTGTGGTTTGGTTACAGCTTCTTAATAATATGCGGTCTGTGAAAAGACAGACGCTGCTTTATTTGAAGCCTTCAATGTCTTTTTATAGCGACAAAAAGAAAACTCATTGTCATGAGTTTTCTTGTCTAATTGTGGAATTTCTTTATCTGTGATTCATAGCATGTGAGCATCAGTGTCGTGGTAAGTTTGGTATAGATTAAAGAGGTGACATTTTCTCTTCTGATGCTTTTCCTTCAAGCCTTGTATTTACTGAATAAACTGTTCTTAAAAAAGAGAAATAGACTCCAAGACGATGGGCGTCTTGTCCACGCGCTCCCAGTTTGATGAGTGACTCATGATGCTGCTGCAGTCGTCACATGTAAACCATGAATATGTCACTTTCCAGCGCTGAAAGGAGCGTGTTGAGAAATGTGGACCAACTGTGTTCAATTCTCCCTGGTATGTTTTGTGCCTGATATCAGGTAACGTGTTCCTAATATGGGCACAACTCCCTCCAGTCTGCTGAAGAATGCCTGTATCATGAGGTTACACTCCAGGGAGGAAATACTGATTTCTTTTTTTTTTTTTTTTCTTTTAAGCCTACTGAGCTTCGACTTGAGTCACCCCCCACCCCTCCCACTTTTATTTCATTGCAAATTTAGCCAAGTGATTAGTCATGTTGAATTCTTTGATGAAAGAAAATTGAGCACAAAGTCTCACTTTTGGTATCTTGTTGTACCCAGAAGGTGAAAATTAAGAAAAAGGGCCTAAATGAGTTTGCAGTCAGTGGATCCAGTATTAAGTGGTTTGTCCAAGTGTTTATGTTTGTTTAGCGAAATGAGGCCTCATAAAACTGATGAAACAGATGCAGACAGCACACAGTGACAGTCCTGTCCCAACAGTTATTATTCTGTATGTTAAATGTATCAACAAAGTCCCTGTCTGGTTACGGAAAGCGGATCTATTTGCAGGTTACATGCTTAACGGCAGCATACTGATGCAGGAAAAGTCTGGGATCATGAATGAAGCCTTGTTGTTCCTTTTTTTTTTCATGTTTGAGTAACCTTTAACACAACACACACGACCCCCCCACCCCCAGGTCTTAAAATCCCCCTCCATAATTCCCCATGACAGAACAAAAACATTTCTGAATAAAATTGTTGCAGTTCCAAGGATGACAGTCATCTGTTTCATCTGAATGAGTGCTTCATCATGGACTGGTAACTGCCATGTGTTAGGGCTGCGTTACATTTACATAGTGAGCGTGCTTACTTTGTGTTGGGAATGAGACATCTTGATGTAATTCCTCTTTTCATTACCAAAGAAGGAGAGAAGTGAGGCCAGAACTGAAGGGAGACACAAGTGTGTCAGAACTCAGTCCATCTTTTCTGAAGAGGCGGAATGTTGCAAGCAGAAATGAAATCATGACCTGCGTCCCCCTGCGGAGCAGCCCTGGCTGTGACGCTCATTTATAACCTTTAAATCTCAGCTCTCACTGATGCAGGAAAAATCAAGATTATCATCTTCAAATTTCCGATTGTCTCGAGTGCAGGACCAATGAGAACATCATACTAAGAGCTTGTAAATTCCTGGCTGAGGTCATTGTTTATGAGAGCTCGCAGAGGTTTCGCTCGTCCTGCGTTTTTTTTTTTTCATGCTCCCTCTTTCTTTTAAAGCAGCGTTGCCTCTCCAGAGTCAAACCCTCGGACACACTGCTGCTGTGAGTGGAAGACGCTCATCTGTGCACTTTGCAGAGGTGAGTCTGACCCGCTGCGGTGTTTAACCCGGATTATCGAGCTCCAACTCTAGATAATAATTATCCAACAGGGAGCGCTTGGGATATACATAAAATATATATAAAGAAAAAAACCATTTACCACAAGGATGCTGCTCTATTTGTGTAAGGTCACTTATGCCAAGTAGTTTCAAATATTGTCTTATTGGAGGAACATTTTTCCTGATGGGGAAAAAAAGAGCGCAAATGTTTGACAAAGTTCCTAGAATTCATCGTGATTGCGCAAACGGTGATGCGCTTTTGCGCAAAGAGAAAGTATCTAAAAAAAACTTAAACTTTTCTTTTGTTTCTTTCATAATGAAAAAATACAAAAGGATAAAACAAGAAAAGAAATATGAGTGACCTTTTCAGTAAAGATGCTGAACTTTACTTCAGGTGATACAAAAAGTGATGGAGCAGTTCAGGACTTTTTATTTACTGCTTTATATCAAAACAGTAACTAAAGGTTAAGTAATTAGTCATCCAGGTGTTTCTCCTGATTTAGTGCTGTTTTCCAGCTTCTTTGTGGTTAATCTACTCATGAGGAAAGAAGTGGACACCAGTTGATTATTACTAATCCTTCATTCATGCTGTTAAATCATTTGATCATTTTCAGTGTCTTACCCTTGTTTGCTGTGATATAGATTATCAAGTTTCCCTAGTTTGTTTGTTTATGTTTGCTTGCTTTTTCCTCACTTGTTTAATATTTGACTTTTGAGTGTTTAAATGATCATTAGTTACATTTGAACAGGATTTCATCATGACCCAGCCAACATTTGTATGTGTGGTTCATACAAATGGGCTGAATAATGAGGATCAATACGGGATTGTCTATGTCTTACCTGGATCCCACCTGAGCCTAACCTAATAAACAAATCCATGCAGTTCACATGGAGCCTGTATGAAACCATCCATATGGGGCCCTATTCTTCTCAGCCCAGTTGCATCAAAGAAGAAAAAAAAATAATGTGGCATACCCTACCTTTTTTTGTATCAATTTGATTTTGGAGAGAGGCGCTGTAGTTTGAATGTGACATGCAAGCTACTGGAACCCTATCAAGGATGTGTTCATTAAACTTTATTCTTTGCTTGTGGGGTAAAGTAGTTCAGAGGGCTGATAGTGATGAAGTGCCATGAACTGTTCCTAATAATGTGAGCATACATTTCTCACCAACACTGGGACATCTGCCTGCTGGTACAATGTTTGGTTCTCCAGCTCAGACAGGTACAATAGCTCCAGGATTGTTATTGTAGACCACATCAGGGTTATATCAATATATATCTTATAAAACAAACAATAGGGACTGATATTAATGTCCCGCACATATGCCTTTTGTTTGTATAACAAACAGCAGACACCAAAGGTACCATGGGCACCTCTAAGCTGTTACAACATGAATTTCGTACCTTCTTGTTTGGCCAGCTGCTGAACCAAATAGATGATGTCATTAAGGAGACCTGGAGATACAAGTTCTCTTTCTGGCACACCAGGCTTCTTTGTGCCTTCAGTATGACTTCACCATCCTAACAGACCCATAAAATCTTGGTACTTCCCTGAGTAATGCATTAATTTGCTTTTAACTTGAACGGACCACTTTCTCACAAGGGGATCCTTGCAGCACTTTGCAGTATTAAGCACTTTTAAGACATTTTGTGAGGATAATCTCACATGAAAGTCTTAACTTTAAAGTGTTAATTCAATATCCACACAAACTCAGCTGCAGAGGATTATAGATGATTCATTGCTTGCAGATGGTGTATGGTGTACATCACTCTTCAGTAAAGCTGTTGTATCCCAGAGTTTATGCTCCATCAGGCTGGCAGCAGCAGCAGGGCATCAACCACGCTGAGGCAGCCAGGGCGTTCGGTGCTTGTAGTTTATTCAGGCATGTTTTTGTCTCATCCCCTTCTGTTTTTTTTACTGCAAATAGAGCAGAGAGAAAGACAGAGAGAGAGGGTGTGGCTCAGTGCTGATGGCAAAGCTGACGGCATGAATGCAGCAGTGCTGTGAACAGCCGGCAGCCCAACGCTGTGCTCCTAAATAGGCAATGCTGCTTGTTTGTCTGTGGGCTGAGCAAGCTGAGTGGAGGCAGCGGGCCTCTGAGAGGATGTACTGCTGTCGCCTTCAAACGCAGAAAAATCTAAGGTGAATCCCTCACAGTTATTCTGTGAAATATAGAAGAGGAACAGAGAAGAGGAGTGAAGAAGTTACACTAAAATGAAAGATTTATAAAGACAGAATAATCTGTTGTGATTGTTATTGTATTCAGTGGTGGAACAACTGAAGTAGCTAAATATTTTCACTTCAATAAAATAACAATAAAAAAAAACAATAATGGAGTAACTGTATGGTTTTATTTAAAGTCAAGGTTCATAAAATTCCAGGAATTGAACATAAATTGGTTACTGATGGGATGATGTAGGAAGTAATGGGAGTATTATTTAATATTTAATCCATCTATGTTAAAAGTGAGCAGCTTGGGCTTGAAATAAGCAAATGGCATGTATGGTTTCAGTTTTATGGACTCCAAATGGGAAGCCTATGCAGGCCAAATATATGAGGCCCAAAAGGGATAGACGTGAGTTAAGGCTAGGAGAAAACCTGTGTGAGCAACGTATAGTCTCAGTAAAAAAGGCTCCAGTTAACTTAACTGGTTGGACAACACCTAAAAAACCAGGTAGATCCCACTCAGGGTCTATATGAACAAATGCAGGCAGAGCCACCAAGGAGCCTGTGGACTAACCCATCTGGGACCTGTGTTTACAACCCACCTTAAACCCATATAGGATCTATATATTGGATTTGACATTTCTAATGTTATTCTCCACACTAATGTAAAGTACGCCACTGAATTCAAAACTAGAATTTTTCCAAAATCCCCCACCCTGAATTGAAGATTTACCTGAAATTCACACCTTTGCCCTGTTTAAGTACCATTGATATTATTACACACACATGATTTCATGGTGTGGAACCATCACATTGATGTGCTGGCATTTATGAGAAACTACTTTATTTATTGTTAGAAGCTAATCATATGAGCTATAACAGAGTAAAATGCACCATTTCCCTTCAAATGACCCAAACTCTGTTCAATATGGATTAAATAAGTATGAGGACATAATTGTGCAACCAGGTACCATCTTTTGTCCTACGGAGGATAAAGTATTAAAAAAAAAAAAAAAAAAATTGTCTTTCTGGGTTTTAACTATATTTATTCACAAATATGAGTATTTTTGTATCAGACTGACTGTTGAGAAAAACCGTATGTGACAGAAGCTGGCATGCTGTCCTCTTTATAAATAATAAAGCTTCAGCATGAAGCGGAGCTCCAGACATCAGCAGAAGGAACGGACCCCCTCTGTGTTTAGAGGCTTGAGTCCTGTGAGCACAAGCTGACGTGCACACCAAACTACACAGAGAGCTTTATCCCCGAGCTCTCCATGTCTTAATATGTGTGTTTGTGTGTGTCCAAGACCTTTGGTTGGGAGTGCTTCTTTGTTTAGACCGTCCCTCTCATGGCCTTTTGTCCAAACATGTTCGACCTCAGCGCGTCTGGGTCCTGCAGCCAGATCCTGACCTCATGTCCGTGCTTTATGTGTGAAGAAATGTGTGCCGTGTCTGTGTGTTGCTGAGCTTGGTGAGTCACTGTTCCCCCACAGCCTGTCTGCCCACTAACCAGATTTGGAGGGTGACTGAGACACATGAAGTCAAGAGCGAAAGGTTATGTCGAGAAACGAGCTTGCTGACACGCAGGCGAGGGTTTTGTTGCCACTGGTAAATGGCAGAATGAGGGTGGGCGTCCACTCACCCTGGGTGATTTGATCTAAATTTCTTCAGGAAGTTCAGGCAAGATATCCTGTCTCTCAGGAAGTTTCAAACCCCCTCTTTGAGAAATGGCAGGCTTGTGGCCAAGAGACAAAAGCTCGTTCCCAAAAAGAAACTCACGATATGCATTGCATTTCATACACATTCTAGTGAGAGGCCATGCAGTCCTTTTCCCATCAGCAGCAAGTACAGCTTTAAAGCTTTTGTGCTGCCTTTTCCTCAAATAAAAACAAAAGTCAAACCAATCAGAGCACCAGCGGTGGATTTAACACTAACTCTCACGTTTGAAATTCATGTTTGTGGTTGATGAGCTGCTTTTTAAAGCGTGGGCCTTTGTGGACGCCAGGTGGGGAGGAGGGTCCTACAGTCCCACAGCACGGCCTTAACGTGATCACTGCCGAGCGGAACATGCATCATTCAGGGTGAAACCACCAGCATTTTATATCGCCGCTGTGTGAAAATCAAAACAGGAAGACAAACGGCGTCCTGCTGCTTAAAATGTTAATACATATTTAGATAAGTGTAAACAGGACGTGTGGCACCTCCTCTTTTAATTCAATGGTTTTATGTATGAGGACATGAATGCCTCAAAGCTGTTGAATCAGGGGGTGTACTTAGTTTTGTCAATCTCTGCATTTTGTCTTCGTTTTTTTGTTCAGTAAATAATGACGAGGTCTATTTTGTCATATATTTTTCAGCAGAGGTTATATTTAGACACATTAAACCTAATGCCAAAAGGCGGTTTAAGCGGTTCTGTTAAAGTGAAAATATGTGAAATAAGAGCAATCCAAATGTCACCATGTAAATACAAAGAGGAGGATGTCACACATCAGATCATCTGCTTGGGAGGTTTTAGTTGGCTGGGAGTTGTGGCGCCTCCCTGCACATTAATTACTCTTTGTGGGTTTGTAGTAATTGGGTGATAGAGTATAAAAGGGGGACAAATCTAATGTTGTGCTCCTAAATGGACGAAATCAAATCTTTCATTACAACCAGATGTTCCCTTTTTAAAGAACAAACCAGACCACACAGACGTACACTCATTGGAAAATGGCAAATATGCATCTCAAATTATCATCATGAATGGTCATGAGTGCTAGTGAAGTCAAACAGGATTTATGCATCATAATGTTTCCGTCTCTAAGTTATGTAAAGTGGCTCCAATAGCACCAGTGAGATCAGCTTCTTTAAATGTAAGGAGGCTTAAAGCTGATGAAGCAAACACAAATGCTCCCTTTTCCACTTCAGTACAAACCCTGGGATCAGTTAACACAAATAAATCCTGAGAAGGAAACCAGTAACTTTTTCATGCAGTATTCATTTACTTGAAAAACCTGAGACCTTCAAGAGCAGGACCTTCTGTGTTTAGAGAGATCTTTGGGACCAATATAGTCGGTTCTGTTTGTTTTTTCAGTAAATCAGTGCAATGCTGAGGGCAGTATTTGGGAATTCCCTTTTTATTTAAATGGATTTTAAGGAAGAAACAAAATCCTGCACCATCAGCTGGCACAGGCTCCTGCTTCCCACAACCCCAAAGTAAAATATATTAGAAAGTATAGGAAATAGATTGAAGAAGGAGCCTTATTTTTTTTTTTTTGCCAGGATGAAGTTGTGGGCTTGGGCCTGCCACTCCTGTGCAGCATATTTCAGGCCATTTTTATTTTTCTATGACTTCACTGTTTTGATTCGCTGTAACCCGTTGTCATGGCGCACCTGGCTGCAGCAGCAGGGGCCATTCGATGCCTTTGAAAAAGGAAATTGCATTCAAAATTGAGACCACAGCAACGAGCACTAAAGTCAGGCCAAACATGCAGCTCCAAACTAATCTAAGTAAATAAGCGCTAGTGCTCAAGTGCACAAAAAAGTATGCCACTAAATATTGCAACTAGCTGAACTAATGTCTTGTAAACCACATATGCTTGTAAATTCTGATGCCTTCTTGCTGTCCAGTCAGAAATAGTTGGAGTGTTTCCTATAGATCTGAATGAACCATCCTCTTTAAGTTAAAATCAGAAAGATGACAGATTTACTGTAAGATACATTGCTGTGGATCAGCAGGAAGCGTGGTCCTCCTCCATTGAAGGATGGGGGTTTGATCCTCAGCTCCTGAACTCCACATTACTCCAGTATCCACCATGTCATCTGTGCACATCCTGAACGTTGTAAAAAAAAAAAAAAAAAAAAAAAAAAAAAAAAAGCATTTCCCGTTGGGACAGTGAGAGAATCTGTTATCCTCAGTGGGAAAATCCTACAGACTGTGTTTTCTCTGTTTTTAACATCTGATGTTACAGCAGTGGAATCCAATTTGTTATCAGTTAATCTGTTTTCCCTGCAACATAATCTCCCTTCATCCTCTCTGTTCTCAAATGCACACTCTAAAAAAGACAGGTGGGGTGAAGGTTGGATTTGGATGAGGGGGCAGGGGTGTGCGCAGGTCACAGAGGGGTATATACAGGCCTCCGTAACACAATGATGCTCATGATCTGTGGATTTCAACCTTCCCTGGATGTTGTGACCTCCGTTCTGACTTTCTTTTCTCCTTCTTCTTCTCTGCCCACCTGGAACCAAACATGACTTTCTACAGACACTCAGGTAATATTAAAATGATAATAATAACAATAATCTACTCATTGCGCTGGATGCTAAGATTTAAATGAGTTACTCTTTGAAAAAAAAAAAGAAGCAAAATGTAAGACGTGTAGAGAGAACTTTTGATCTGCTTTTCATTGCTGTGACCGTTTTTATGTAATCCTGAAAAAAACAATTACAGATAGTTGAGCTTGAGGAGTCGGAGACGTTTTCCCATCCTTAAAAGAGACTTTAATCCTTCAGTTTATCTTTGAAAATCAGAGTACAACCAGAGTACATGTTTTATCCCATCCTCATGGATCCACTGAACTTCTGTGAAAGTGGTACACATTCAGACAGCCTCACGGGTTAAATCAATAAGAGCAGTTTCACAATGCACAGTTTTGACATCCTCGTTCTTCAGAGCTTTTTACTGATCTTTACCCTGAACTTCATCCCATCATACGGTTTCAATCCTGAAGCTCCGATTACTGATTCTTAAATGCACGACACTTTGCTGGATGAAGTTGTTTAATACCTAGACCTGACTTTAAGGAGCCACTTCCACATAACTTTTATTGGCTTATTATATTTTATTTTTTATTTCATTGTATTTTTATTTTTATTTTCTTTATTTTATTGGCATATGATGAAATAAATAGCCATCCCAACATAAAAGAAAGGTCCCAAAACTTTAACGTCAGAGTTCAAAATGTATAATCTTGCTCTCCTCTGGATTGGGAGAATTATTTAATCACAAATTAAAATAGTCTGTTGCACTGAAACGTCGTATTTGAGTAGGCAAAACAATGGTAATGGCCATCATTTTGTAGTGTAAGTCATTACTTTGAGAACTGATGTATTATTCATTAATATGAACTGCTAAATAATATTTTAAAGTTAGTTTTTTAAGAGTAAAGTTAACTACAGAAGGGTTAGAAGCTAATCAAATATGATATGTTCTAACTTTTTATTTCCCCCAAAAGGGTTAAAATGTGAACTTATTTCATCATCAAAAGACCATCTTGTGGTAGAACTGAGAGCTGGAGAGTTTTTTGGTTTCTCTGTGTGCTGAAAAGTGCAGGATCACTTCTGTACCAGGCTTTCATTGCAGCTTTTAAACATGTTCTTTTAATGCTCTCTCGTTGTCTCTGCATAACATGAATATTATCAGGACATTATTCTCCTAAGAAGGCCGTCCTTTGTGAGGGTTATTATCTGAAAGGACAGAGAACAGAACATTTGAGTGATGTAGCTGTGGAAAGGATGAGCAGTCGATGTCAGGCTGCCTTTGATCCTCTGATAGCCATACTCTGACTCACCTCTCAAAACGGTCCGACTGTGACCTTTCTCACTGCAGAGGACTCTTTACCAAAGGGACCACAGAGGTGCCCCTTCCCTCTATAGCTGGGGGTCAGTGCACTCCAACACACATGGCTGTTTGGCGAGGGGCAGCTGCTACACTGTTTGCAACAAAGATTAAAGTGCTGGACTTGTTTCAGCTGGAGCCACGATGAGCGCATAGTCCCAGCAGTCATCACTCTGCATCCATCTGCATTTGTCCCCTGTGGAGGGTCAGTGTTCTTTAAATAGAGAGTCCAGGCCTAAAAGAGACCTCTGAGCTGGTGTGAGGTTGTGTGTGTGTGATGTGAAAAGTTTGAGTGTTTTGGACAGGGCAGGTTTTGTCTGTTGGGCGTGTCAGCCCACACTTTATCCCCGAGGCACAGCTGCGCATTGCTCCCTTCCTCCAAACCTTGTTCCATCCGTCCATCCACGCACCGGGGGCACATACCACGCTCCGGCAGGCTCATCTTGTTCACAGGGCTGTTTACCACATCCCACTTAAATAGCTACAGTCCCCTTTCATAAATATTTTTCCTGTTCCTATGGTTACTGGGACTAAATGCCATTCCTCCCATTGTTTCCTCCTATGCTCCTGTTGCTCCCAATTGGATTAAAATGATATCAGTGGCGCTGGACAGATAAATCTTGCTAAAGTTCATGTGCTGCTCAGCTGTCAGTCTAGACACTGAAGCTTTAATCGAAGAATCGAGGCAACTGAGTGATCGATCTGAAATGCATTCAGGATTGAGAATGTGTGCCAGGCCCCAGGACAAAGGCTGGGGGGGGGGGGGCGAAGAGAATGAGGCAAAGATACGACCAAAGCTTTCCAGGGAGAGCTTGATAAGAGGCCTAAAGGACAGACAACTGGGCTGCTGTTGTACCTCTCTCACACTTCTCTCATCAGTTTGGTATTCCACTGGAAGAGCCAGATCTCATAGTGTCTTAATGGGAGAATGAAGGAAAACACATGTTCTCCATTAGAGACTCAAAACAACTTTTTGATATTTCTAAAAATGTAGAGGTCAGTTAAAGCATGCACTGTCTGTGCTGTTAATCACTCCAATGATAATCTGCATGGGATTTATAGCTGCATATATCCAACTTCTTATTTTATTGCCTTACTTATCCCATTCTTTTTTTGTTGTTTCTTCTGAACGTCAACTACTTTCTTTTTAAAGTGCGACAGGAACAAAACGCATTCATTTATGTTGAATGTGACGTGCTTTGACCAGCACAGCTTATTGAGTCTTAGCTGTGTCAGAAAAGGCAACACTGTCCCCATCTGGTGCTTAAAAGGAGTCATAACATCAGGGAGCTCCTTACAGCCTCTGACTCTGTTGCTCTTTTGTGCTCTCTCAGGCCCCAGGAGTTACGTAACCTCCACCATGACTGATCGCTTTGACTGCTACTACTGCCGGGACAACCTGCACGGGAAGAAGTATGTGAAGAAGGACGAGAAGCACGTGTGCACCAAGTGCTTCGATAAACTCTGCGCCAACACCTGTGCAGAGTGCAAGCGCCCCATTGGTGCAGACTCCAAGGTGAGAGAAGCGTGAGGTGACATGCAATGACAGTCTTCTTTCATTGTTATTGTGTTCATGCAAAACAAATAACAAACAAGTTAGGGCAAATAAGTTTGCATGTCTGTTTAAAAGGACTCTCAGGCTTTAGGTGCTCCATCTTCCAGCACAGGCCCCAGCTTCCAAAGTAATCAGTCACAGACAGTTAAATATGTGAAAGCTGTGTCCTCTAACTCCTTTATGGCGCATGGCATCGCAGGTCACTGTCATCTAGATTTATGCTGTACTCTGGCCCTGCGCCTCAGTGCACATGACTCACCCAGAGCCTCCTGTTCTCTGCCCAGGAACTGCACCACAAGAACCGTTACTGGCATGAGGGCTGCTTCCGCTGTGTCAAGTGCTACAAGTCGCTGGCCGGTGAGCCTTTCAGTGCCCGGGATGATGGCAAGATAATGTGTGGAAAGTGTGGCTCCCGGGAGGATGGAAACCGGTGCCAGGGATGTTACAAGGTGGTGATGCCAGGTAGGTTTGCTATCATCGACGGAATCTTAGTTACAACAAGAAAGTCATCACAACACCTGGAGGTTTGAGTTTTAGTCTCAGACAGCAGGAGCATCACACGGCTAGTAGTGAAGTGTGGAGCAAGCTCAGATGAAAGTAATGCTGGGCAGTCAAATTAAATTATTTTAACAAATCAAATCATTTAGGGGCCCAGAACGTGGAGTACAAGAACAAGATTTGGCATGAGGAGTGCTTCACCTGCTTTGAATGCAAGCAGCCAATCCGCACACAGAGCTTTCTGGCCAAGGGAGATGACATCTTCTGCGCTCCCTGCCATGATAAGAAGTTTGCCAAGAAATGTTTCCACTGCAAGCAGGTACAAGTCCTGATTGTATCATTGTGCATGTTTTGTGATCATTTTTCCTGCTGTTTGCCTGGAAGAACTCGTGCATTTACAAAATAAAGCTGCGCCCCACGCAGAATGATATCCCATCACCTGTTACCTTTGACATGATGATTGACATCCCCCTACCTATCTTTATCAAGGCCATCACTTCTGGAGGGATCAGCTACCAGGACCACCCCTGGCACTCTGAGTGTTTTGTGTGCAAAACCTGCCGTAAACCTCTGGCAGGAGCTCAGTTCACTTCCCATGAGAACCAGGTTTACTGCGTGGACTGCTACAAGACTGATGTGGCCAAAAAGTGCCATGGCTGCAAGAACCCAATCACAGGTTGGTCCAGCATCAACATTCACTCTGATCTTGATCAAATGAAACACGCTGTCATAATATTGAATGCGTAGGAGAAAGAAAGAAAAAGAAAAAAGATGATCTTCCCTCTTTTGGATCTTAAAAAAAAACTAAACTAAACATTTTGCCTTCTGTCTTGAAGATGACCGGATCACTGATGAGAAAGCGTAACTGGCTAATCTTCTTACAGGACTTTTATCTCGAAGTTCTGAAAACTTACTAGACTCTTCTCATTCTTTTGTTTTGTGCCACTTCATCTCTTCCTTCCGCCACCGCAAAGCATAGTGTCTTCAAGGATGTTTCACTTCCAAAAGTATCATATTGTCAACTTAAATAAAAATCCAAATGGTAAAAGGTTTCTATAAACACTCATTTATCCATCTGAACAAGATCCCAAAATGCAACAGTCAAGAAATGTGCATCTACTACCTACAGTGGGTGAAAAAGACCTGAAGATTGAGACGTCCACTGAAATATTTCACATATATATACAGATATACACACACACACATATAAGAAAACCTGAGACCAGAGAGCAAGGTCTGTTTTTTACTGGAGGGTTATGCTGTTAACTGTGTTTGCGAAAGTATCTTGGATACGACTGGATATTTATGCTGCAATGCAAATCTCTAGTCCTGCCTTCAGATTACTTAATGTTCTGTGTTGGTGCAGGTTATATTGGCTGAGATGAAAAGAACACTTATTATAATGCATATGATAATCATGAAAATGTAGATTTACAGATGTCATTGTGTCTGTCTATGCAGGATTTGGCCACGGCACCAATGTGGTGAACTATGAGGGATACTCCTGGCACGAGTACTGCTTCAACTGTAAGAAGTGCTCCCTGTCGCTGGCTAACAAGCGCTTTGTCATCAACGGAGATCATATTTACTGCCCCGACTGTGCCAAGAAGCTGTAAATTGTATGCAGAGGGTTTTTGTTTAAAGTAGAAATACAGCAAAGCAACTCTTAGGAGCAAAGATTCACATTGATTGTCAAATTAACAAAAACTCTGAGTTTGTCTGCCAGGCAGTCAGCTTTGGTGAAACTTCTTTCCAGTATTATCAGGACATGTAACGCACTACAGTAGCTTTCATTTATCTCCAGTGCTGCAGCTTGTGGAAGTAACAGGAGTTGAGCAAGTACATGAGAGCAATGTTCTTTTGTGGGATTGTGATGTGTACCATTATAATCAACTTTGCCTAGATTCTTGTAAGAAAAGCTTGTCCAGTGCCTTACTGAAATATTTGAGAGTTGATGCTTTTTTTCCTTGCCTGCTGCTGCTGCTCACACATACCAGCTTTAATAATCCGCTGATTGTTTGAATGGATTATGAGTTTCAACAATGTTTAGAGTGAATTTAAAATACACATCTACGTGTTGGAGACTGATGGTAAGAAAATAAACTTCATGAAGTCAAAACTTCAGTTTCACAAAAAAGATTCTTTATAGCAACAAACTAAAATATGACAAAAGGAATATTTTTTTTTGCAACACTTTATTGTTTTAACAGTTTGTATCATCTCAGTTCTCTAGAAATATTTACAATACAAATTTTATTTGTGGACATGGAATTATTACCAGATATTTCCAAGAAATATTCATATTCACTCAGTTGTCCTGGTTGAGCAGATTGATTGTCGAGGCCGAGGTAAGGACACACTTTCTTAGATGACTAATGCAATAAAACTCCTACATCTCAATCTAAGGCACAGTTCTATCCTATTATTCCGAACATTGATGGCCAGCTCTGTTCTCAAAGGTGCAGCAGGATCTGGAATGAATAACAAATCTGTTCAAGCAGCAACTACAAATCCACCCAAGTCAAACTCATGAGCATAAGAAGCGTAGGAAGGAAGGATTTGGGTGAAGCAGGGATAGCATCTGAGTATATTTTAAGTGTAAAGCTATGACTGAACGAATATGGATGAGAATAAGTCACAGAGCAAAGGACAGATTATATTTTTCCAACAGAACCATCACACAGCTCTGCCCGTTCGCCTTCCTGTTATCTTTGCAGTAAAGCTCCTCTTCAGTAACAAGTAATCTACAACAGCGCAGTCTTGCGTTTCCAACAATATATGAATGCTGAACGCAAGCAGCTCTGAGAGATATTATAAATAATGCAGGACAGTTATGGAGTCCTTTACATTCTTAGAGCTCATTGATCAAAGATAATAAAGGCCCAGAGTCGTTTTGTACAAAAAGAATTTAGTTAGCCAGCAGAGAACAAGGCAACAGCCAAAATCTCACATCTAGACTGTTAAAGCAAAAGGAGTTTCAACTTCAATACAGTTAATGGAAAATTAAAAGATAGAAAACCACCTGGAAATCACGCCTGACATCTTTAGTTTGGTGGATGTGTCCTTGTACTACAGTAGAAACAATAGAAACCTGAGCTGATGAGCCTACATAACCATTCATCCCCGCATCCTCTGATGTTTCTTTCAGTGATAAAAGCCCTGTAGCACAATCATATCTGGTATCAAGGACCAAACTGGCTCATCTTCATGTGCAAATGTTAAATTGTTTAGTCTAGGGTTAGTGGAGATGGTGATGAAAGTCTGATTAACATTCATGCACCATATTTTAGAAAATGTATTATGGATACCCATCTGGCCTATTGCTTTGCAGAGCTCCTGTGGAAAATGGTTTTATTTAAATGTTAGGTTTTCCTGGCTGATCAGGCCCAAGTTGTCACAGGCAACGAGTCAACCTGAAACCTACTTCTCACCAACACAAAGACTAGAACTATCCACAACCTGAGCCACTCCATCCTAAACATGGCTTAATTTGCCTAATACTGATTATATACACAACACAACACCACTTAAATAAATGCAGAAATGTATTTTCATATATAAACACAGAGCCAATTTATATATATTAAAAAAATAGCTGACATGCATTTTTTTTTTTCTTCAGATGTAGCAGCTAGTGTACAGAGGAAGGTTAGTGGAATCAATGAAGTCACACTGGCGAAAGAACAGACTGAGACAAAAAGTAGCAAACTCAGTCTTAAAACGCTCAAAGCAGCTATGAATAAAACTAACCTTACTGCGTGTGAAATGAGTAAGTGTGTTACAGTTATGGTTATTCAAATAGTTTGGTGTTACAGATGCAATAGGATCCTATGAGACTAAAACCAGATCCAAACTCAGAATGCCATGTAAGTTATGTTAGTAAACATTAATTCTATATACATATGTAAAACAGAAAAACCTAACTTGACCATGAACCCCACATCAACACACAGCTGAAACTTTACTGAACTTTTACCAAAGTTTGTTATGAACTGAAACGAAACCTTCGTGCTTATGAAGCCCTCTGGTGGCCAGAGAAGAAAAGTACACCACAGAGTGAGGAATTATGGGACATTGGTGAAAAGCAAAAATAAAAACCTCTCAAATAAACTGAAGCATGACAGTGGAATCCACTCACAATGGTAAGTGTATGATGAAAGATTTCTAAACCATGTCTGTACGACCTTCAGTGTAAGCATATTTGTATATTTGCACTTAAAAATCAAAATTCAGGGTGTGGTAGGGGTAAGGCCACATCACTGGATGCTGCAAAATGCAGCTGGTCAAGTAAATATGGATGAACCACATGCAAAAGGTGGGAGTTAATATCTCTATCCACACCTAAACAAACCTTAAGCGTAATATTTTCTCCAGTAAATGAAAGTATATTTCACACAGCCTGATGTACATGGATGCTCATACAAGACCAAGAAAATTAGGGGGCAAAAGACTAAACATATAATAACAATTACAATAACAAAGAAGCAAAAAATTAATAAGTTACAACAATGCACCACTGACAAAAACTCTGACAAAACTCTTTAAAAAAAAAAAAAAAAAAAAAAAAAGGAAGAAAAAAAATATTTGGACCAAACATCAAAGAAAATAGAGAACCTTTCACAAGTGGAAGAAGAAAGAGACCTAGGACAAGAATGCTGGAGGAATATACCTAATTTCCCTGAAGAATAAAATTTATTCATATATAAATTTAATATATTTGTTTCCTCATTGTATATGGGGAAATGTAGCACTTGGGGTGGTCTTTCTACTTCACCTTGTGCTCTTCCAACACAAAGAGCGTAGAAAGAAGAAAAAGCTTTTCAGGAGCTCAGCCGGACAGTAACTTTAGGAGTGCAACTTGAAGGGGCTTTTCAACATTTGCTGCATCACATCTCTGCAGGGAAACAGGGAAAGACAGAGGTTATCATTAAGGTGTACGATGTCAGCATCTGAAGGGTTTGTGTTAGACCTCACCAGACATGGCTTCAATGGGTTGATTAGAGGAATGCAGGGTATTAACTGGGGTTCCCTTGTCTTCAGCCACCCTGGGCTCTTCTGAGCCACAGTTGATCAAGACCTGGTTACAGTCCTCTGTCTCAATGAGGGGTCGAGTCTTGGAGTGGACATTGACATCAATGAGTTCCTCAAAGCTCCACTGGTTGGACTTCCCATTGAGACTGGAGACTAACTCCACTTTGGTAGAGTCCTGCTCATTCAGGAATTCAGAACCCTCAACAAGGCAGCCTTTAGGGACTGGACTGGAGAGGAGAGGAGATTCAGAGTTTATTTATGGTATCGCATAGGTAATAGTCTAAAAATATTGGGATATACAGCCAATGCATTAGCAGGGAGGATTCTCACAACTATCAATTTCTTCACAGAGAGGAAGAACCATTAATAGTGATGAAAAAAAAAGAGACATGAGCAAAACAACCAGTGGTTCTCAGTCCTCGTCCTCAAGAACCACTACCCTTCATGTTTTGGGTGTGTCCCTGCTCCAGCACACCTGACTCTGATTAAGGGGTCATTGTCAGACTTGTGCAGACCTTATTTCAAAGCAAATGAGGTGATCCATTAACTTAAATCAAGTGTGTTGGCACAGGTAAAAACAGTGGAACAGACAACAGTGCATTAGACAAGCCTCATTATTAAAAAAGGAAAAGATTTTCACTCAATTAGACAACAGATATGTCTACTGTAACCTCTGCCACAACAGAGCAAATTTTTAACAGATTTCTGACACCGCCTTCAAGTGGTAGCAATATATTCTTACACTTGTGTGTTTAGCCTGATTTTGCTTCTGTGTAGCAGATATGTAGGCGTACTGCGGACAGGCCCTACGGCATCTTCGGCGTTGCTGTTTGTCTCACTCTGGAATTGCACCACCAACCGCCAGAGGGCAGTACAGGTTCTTTCTTGCAGCAATGTAGCCTGCAGTGCTGGCCTTCCGTTTGTTTACTTTCCTAGATTAGATGTTCTTTATTCGTCCCCCAAAGGGAAAATTCAACGCAATCCAACTGTCAATAATTCAATAACTGCATAACACATTTACATGTGCAGGATTACACCATCTCTGGTTCACAAATAAAGCCAGTCCCCCTCTTTCCTTCTTGCCACTAGCTTTAGCATCTCTGTCTGACCATATGAGGGTGAATCCAGGTAGATCCATGATGGAGTCTGAGATGTTTGATTCAACCAGGGCAGTGATTCCCAAACTGTGGGCCGCAGCCCCCTGGTGGACCGTCGCGGTACTGCAGCTGGGCCGTGAGAGGTCATTAAACTTAAACAAATATGTTTTAAACCCTCGATCTTTTTTAAATATGTTTTTTAAGTACTGTAAAATATTAACGACATGATTTAAAAACATTAAGAAGTAATAAAACAAACCAGTTAATTGTTATTCTACCGTCATCTTAACTTAATATGACAAGTGTCACCTTATTTGTTGACCCCTTACATTAATGTCAGAACAAAGCTTCTAGTCCTGAATGTTGATCACAGATGTGATTAAAGGTTTTGGTGGGCCGCGGAGATTTTTCACATTTCAAATTGGGCCTTGGTATTATGAAGTTTGAGAATGGCTGAACCAGGGTCCAGTAAAACACATAAGGCTGCACTCATGGTACATTTTCTGACTCTTCACCAGTATCTCCAGTTCATCCCTCTTGTTAGTCAAGGGGTTGACATTTTCCATGATGAATGATGCCAGAAAGGGCTTGTATCTCCATTTCCTGGCCTTCACCTTTGGACCAGCACGGCAACCATGAAAACTCCTTTTAATTTCAGCTGGAATAGATTTGCTCAGTTTCAATGAAAGAAGCTCTTCTCTTGAATAAACTCTTCTTTCCACAGTAATATCCACAGAATATCCATCAGAAGTTGATTAAAAAAAACTGACAAAAGCACCAAAAATAGTACAAAATAAATGGACGAGCTGTAGAGGAAAAAGCTGCCAAATCATGAGCATCAGGTTCACGATTTTTACAAGCAGTGTTGGAAACTATTTTTGAACTAACTTTCAAAATGATAAAGTTGGGGGAAATACGAAGGCACAGAAGAGCAAATCTACCAAATGGACCAAATCCCATTTGTTGTGGTCCACGTCGACGTGTGATACATTGGGAGAGAGGTGCATGTCAGGTTCCAGCCCAGTTTACAGCCTAGGAATCACCCATACGGCCAACGCAGGCTGTCGCTTCAATGCAGAAGCATAAATCAGCCATTAATGAGGCACAAACATAAATCAGTTGCAGAACCATGTTCAAGCTTAATCGGAAAAGGTTAACAGAGTGGACTGGAAGACTAACTTCACATAGTGCAACATGGTACAGCAAAACTGTAGACTGCACGATAACAGGAATATATTAGTTTTCTCATATGTAGTATAGCTGTTTTCATACCTTACTGCCTGGGAGTCATCTGTGCTTGAGCCATTGTTATTCTCCTTGTCCTCTGTCTCTGACTTTCCATTAAAGCTACCCAAGGGTCCTTCCTGGCCCACCAAAGGCTCACCAGAAGAAAGATCATCTTTGCCAGGCTCCTCAACAGTGTCATCTGTTTGGACAGTGGTAATAATTGATAGTTGAATAAGACCCAGGTCACACAGATCACATACATTTGCAAAAAAAAAAGTCCTTATGTTGCATTTTATGCACTAGTATGGTCAAAAAGGCACAAAATTTTGTTGCATCTTGTTGGACAACCAAGACATTTTAACTACTCCCACAGGCATGCATGGTTGGTACTAGTCACGATGGGTCAATCACTTCATCTGCCACTTTTCTTACCATGATGCACTCATCACTCTGGAACAGGGTCAATCTGCACATGATAACATGGCATTTGTTTTTTTTTTAAGCTTCAAAGTACGATCTTTATGCTTCCTAGGAAGTTCAAACGTCCCGTTTCTTAAAGCTACACAGCTGTTAAGTCCCAGTGCCTTGAGTTCTCTTCTCACTGCATATGGGGAAATGCTCTTACTTCCACTGCTAAAACGTTGTTGTGAGCTCTACTGTTGACTTTTTTTTTATTTCAGAAAATATTTAAGAGATCTACATCCAAGTCATTCAAGATTTCCAACCACAACTCTTCCTGGAAGATAATAACTGTATTAATAATACATTTAACATTTAATTCAGTTTTAGCAAGTTCATTAGTTGTTTGGTTTGCTAAATGAAAACCAACAATTTCACCCTACTGAAACAGAATAATATACAGTATTTTCCATGAGTACTGGTTGCATTATCTGACATCCTTATTTAAGTAATGAGAAGATCCTCACTGTACCAGTTTGGATTAAATAACTTGTTACTAGCTGAAAAATATTTCCTGCAATACTTTTCTAATGGGAGGCTCTTACATTAATTGCTTAGTTAAATCAAGGTGTTGACTTTTTTTTGGACTAGGCATTATATAAAATATACCACAAAAAAGTGGTACTCCAAATTCCAAAAATACAGTGACATGAAGAACTCCCTGCATTCAAATAATCTGGTACTAAAGAGGAATCTGGGAACACTTACTTTTGGTTTCACAGTTTATCTGGTCCATGTCATCATCTTCATCGTCCTGTGCAGATTTATCATCATCTCTCTACACACAAGACAATCAGTTTAGAGAATGTTCTTTACAAACTTTTACGACATTTACTTAAGATTGACTGAATGTGTGCGCACTTTTAAGTCACTTTGGTCCCCTTTCCTAGTTCTCTTCATTATTTCTTCAATTCTCTGAAAGAAGAAAAAGAAAAAAATTGAATGAGGTTAAAATAATTATTTTGTAACTATGATGGAGAATCTTGAAAAAAATCTGACCGAAAGAGAGAAAGTTTAAATATATACAAGTTAATGGCAGATTGGGTTAGGGCAAGTGAATGGCAGACTAACCCTAACCCTAACCTGCAAAAAATAACCACAAAAATAAAGGATCACTGTACCCTACAATACAAGATTTGTATAGCAGGAAGGTTCCATCATTCATTAAATCATTGCACCTTTTTCCTTTCCATGCGTTCTTGCTGGTTTTGCTGCATAATGCGGTCTCTCTCCTGACGGACTTTCTCTGCCTCTTCCTGGGCCCTGGCCTCAGCCTCCTCCCTTTCTTTCTGGAGTTCAGCCTGTTTTTGTGCTTCTTCTTCTGCCAGTTTTTTCCTTTCCTCCTCTGCTAGGTGAGCTTCTTCTTCTTCTTTAATTTTTCTCTCTTCTGCGAGTCTCTTCTCTTCTTCCAGGCGTTTGAGTCGAGCTTCCTCCGCCAAACGCTTCTCTTCTTCTTTTCTCAGCCTAAGATAATCAAAAAACAAGCAGCTGTTGGATTGGAACACAACAAATAAATACAGGTGGGTAATGTTTTCTAGTGAACTCGAAAGGCTCGTTAGCTTAACATAGTGACAAATAACATTTTCAATTATGGCTTTTTTTTATGCTTTTTTCCTGCTGTCAGATCTGCTGTATCAAAGCCATTTTCAGTAACGACAAAAAAAATAAAAATAAAAAGATTTACTCAGCAACTCCAATAACCTCACCTCTCTTCTTCCTCTCTCTGTATCCTCAGCTGCTCCTCCCGCTCCTTCTGCTCTCGCATCAGTCTGCGGTTTTCTGCCAGGATTTTAGCTGCCTCTGCAGCTGAATTGGTGCCCGTTGTGGCCTTTGTGTCTGACAAGTAGAAAAGAAAACATTCAATATGAATTTTACATTTGTAATTGATTTCTCACAGGGCAAGCATGACCTTAGGGCACAGAATCTGTCCCTTCACTTGACAATAAAAGATGACTGAGAAAAGAGAAAGTAAAAGGCTTTCTGTATCAGAAGGAAAAGAGTACAGTAGAAAAAAAATTTGACTCATATAGTTAGATAACTTTCCCATGATAATCTCTCATTTCATCTGTTTCTTAGAACACGAGAAGGGGCAGTGTGACATACTGTCATAACTGTGGCATTCAGTATTTTAATAACTCAAATATTGATAGAATTTTACTTTTCCAGTAATTAACATAAACAAAACATAAACATGTCCACCTAAATACATCTATACAAAATTGATTTAAACAGCAAAATGTTTTTTCACCTTTATTAAAACCACTTAAGTTCCAGGACATGCTTTTTTTTTTTTACCATTCTCATATTCCTGCTCGACAATGTCACACACCCACTTTAGAGGGGTCTCAGGTGTTGAAAGGGCTAATGCACAGTCAATACCAGTTTACAATTGAACTTATCTGATAAAACATGTTATCCTGTAGTATAAGATTTTGTCCAGAAGGTGGCAGAAACAACAACACACCCATATCTAACAGGATGTTCCTCCAGCTGGGACTTAGAAGGTCTTGTGCTCTACTGAGATTTATAGCTGCCAAAGCTGCTGCCACGTCACTGTGTGACACACACACACACACACACACACGGTCAGACAGGCTCGAATCTTTTGTATTCATGGGCCATCTATTTGAAAAGATAATAGAACTCTATTATCTTCAAACCAAATCTATTGTATCTTGATGCTGTGTTACATCATCATAGGGAATAAGTGGGGAAGAAATTACATTGTAAATTAGGTTTATCATGTTAAAGATGAGTTCACCAGTTGCAATTCAGTTTATGAGAATTTACAGAATCTAGAAAAATTAAGATTTCATTATTGTACATTTTGATAGTATCATCGCTCTAAAATTTGATTTGCACTTCATTCATTTAATATTTATGAAGAGGCATCACCACATTTACTACATGAAGGAGGAGTAACAACATGCTTTTGTTTAAGAACAAAATATTATGAGGTATACCCTATTATTTATAGATAATTACCTGGAAAGAGATGTGTCATGAGGCACACAACTTGTTGAAACTGTCAGTGTGTCTGGGTGCACTCGTGTAAACATCCTGGTTGCCTGGTTGCAAGTAATTGTAATGGGCAAATACTAGTGCCATTAGCTGACAATGGGCTCTAAGTAACAACACATCACGCATTTCTCCTTGCAGTTGATTGGCTCACCTTCTTTCTCTTTGGTCTTGCTGGCATCAGAGGACTGTGAAGCAACAGCTGGAACAGGACACATATCTTTGGACTTGGAGTCCCTCTTTCGCAAGGTTGGGGGTCCTGTTGGAGTTATAGCTGGTTTCTGAATAGGTGGGGGCTTGGCTGATGGAGTTTGGGGAGACGGAGGACGTTGTTTCATTGCACCTGGTGAGGGCGGGCGCATCCTGGGACTTTGCCTGAAAAAGATATACAGTGTGCTCATTTTTTATGCACAATTAATAAAAATGAGAAGACGCACCAAGTTCTTCAACAAGTTGATTCAGAAGAAGACTCAGAAGATTCAGAAAATGAAGCTGTGTCAAGTCTCACTTGGCTGCTGCTGGAGATGGGGTCCTCTTTGGAGCTGGACTGGGTGCTGGGGATGGCGAGCGGTTGCGTCCCAGGGTAGTAGATGGGGAGGCAGGACGTTGTCCCACAGGAGATGTTAACTGCCTCTCTTTCTGTAATTCCACAGAAAATAGAAGTAGAGAAAGGGTTTAGAGAAAAAAAATCTCTTGATCGTCATTTGTTACTGGAACAGTCATAAAAATTGGACTAAATTAGATTAAGTTGGATTGAAGTCAAAAAGGGATAATTCCACACAACCATAATAATTATTCACTTCAGTCTATTCCAGAGTCAAGTCATCTTTATTTATATAGCATTTAGACCAAAGTGCTTTGCAGAACAAAAAAGATAAGGCTGTGTGAAGTGAAATGGGCTGTACAAGATAAAATAATTAAAATAACATCTTAATGTAATAAAACTCAATTAATTAAAATACTAAAAAGGTCATATGGGGTTTTTAAAATGTTTGTAAATCACTTCACAGATTACATGCCCTAGTCAACACTGAAATTTATGCCCCCACAGGCTTGTACGGTAGGGATGATGAGTGCATCCTTTCATTTCCGCCTCTCTTATCTCTCTCTTCTCAAAAAAACACTCCTTCCTGAACATTAATGTCTCAGAAACAAAGGAGATGATCATTGACTTCAAAAGGAAGTCTTCCCTTGTCGCCCCGTCATTGATCTATGACCAGGTTGTTAAAGTGGTGCATCAATACAAGTACTTGGGGACGATAACTGAAGGCACATTCAACTTTGATGCCGATATCAATGCTGTATGTACTAAGACCCACTAGCACCAGTATTTTTATTGAAAACTGTGGAGTTTTAATGTTGATAAGTGTCAAATGAAAATTGTTTCTTGTTTAATTAAGTCTGTTTTAACATTTTCCTTTATTTGCTGGTGTAGGTTCCTCATTAATGAAGCCTTAGTTTAACGCTCTACTAATACCCTCTTGTAATCCACATAATCAAAAAGAAAACTCCATAGGATTCTCTCGATTCGGTTCAACTCTTTACTTGCAAAAAAATAAAAACCACATTACAAAGGTTATCCACAAGAAAATAAATAAATAATAAATAAATAAATAAGTTAGTAAATGTTACCCAACTCAATGTTTCACACAGAAAACACACCCCACTGATACTAGTGTTAAGCAATTGAATATACAAATTTGTTGGAGAGCCTCAGTACATTCACGAACATCACAAAACATTACAGGTTTTAACCCTTTAAAATCATCCACACATACTTTTAACTATTATGAATTAAACCACAGCCTTATCACTTTCAATACAGAGGAACTGTAATTATTTAAATATGTAACTAATCCCTTTTATCTCAATAAGTATAAATAATTACTTAAAGTGTGAATTTAAGTCGCCATCCACAAATGAACTAACCAAAAAAAAAAAAAAAATTTAGGGTTCTGCAGCTGGTTTGGGTCCCTCTCTCTGAAGAATAAGAAGAGGTTCGGCTCCATTGTGAGGAGGTGCAGTAACATTGCTGGAATACAGTTAGACTCTCACTGCTGTACAGAACCAGAGCCACTAGAAAGGAGCAGGCTATTCTAGCTGATTGCACCCAACCCTTCCTGCCAAGTATATTAAACTGCTGCCATCGGGTCGCAGATATGCTCTGCCAAGATGCAGGACAAAACTCTTTTGTACCTGCAACCATTGGAGTGCTTAACAGCATTATGGAACTCGTAACTAACTTCCAGTGCAACTCTGAGTCCTGTCATCTGCAGAAATACTCTGATGACTCTGCAGTTGTTGGGTGTATCAGCAACGGACAAGAAGCAGAGTACAAAGAACTGATCTGTCAGTTTGTGAAATGGTGTAGTAACAATCATCTCGTATTAAATACCAGCAAAGCTAAGGAGATGATTGTCGACTTCAGGATGAGCAAGAATCAACATAGCTGTGTTTCCATCCTGGGAAAGGAGGTGGAGGTGGTGGAGGAATACAAGTATCTTGGAGTTCAGCTTGACAACAGACTGGAGTGGAAATGCAACACAGAATACATCTACAAGAAAGGTCAGAGCAGACTCTACTTTTTAAGAAAGCTGAGATCTTTTAATGTCTGCACCAAGATGTTGCACATCTTCTATAGGTCTGTTGTTGAAAGTGCAATCAGCTTTGCAGCCATCTACTGGGGCAGCAGCATCAGAACCAGAGACCTGAAGAGAATCAACAAACTGATCAGGAAAGCTGGATCTGTGCTGGGTGTAACTCTGGAGCCGCTGGAGCTGATTGTACAAAAAAGAATGCTGCAAAAGCTGATGAAGATGATGGAGGACTCTTCACACCCTCTCCACGACACAGTGATCAAACAAGAGTGTGTTCAGTGAGAGGCTTCTTCAGGTCCGTTGCAAGACGGAAAGATACAGAAGATCATTCCTGCCAGCAGCCATCAGCCTCCACAACAAGACTTAACACCTATTATTATTATTGCTGTCGTTTGTCTGTTGTTTATTAAAAAAAAAAAAAAAAAAAAGAGAACCCTTACTACAGTATTGAATTTCCCTTTATGGGATAAATAAAGTATTTTTCATTTCATTTCATTTCATTTCATTTCAACTATCCCCCCCGGGGATAATAAAGTTACCAATACAATACAATACAATACCGTGATGCGCCCATCACTCTGGAACAGGATAAATCTGGACTCATCAGACCAAATGACCTTCTTCCACTGCTCCAGAGTCCAATCTTTATGCTCGCTAGCAAACTGAAGCCTTTTTTTCCCCAACAGGCCTCACTAATAAGTGGTTTTCTGAAGGCTACACAGTTGTTAAATCTCAATCCCTTGAGTTCCCTTTGTAATGTGTGTGGAAAAACGAAGGGAATTCACCATTAAACATGGCTATGAGTTCAATTTTTTTTTTTTCTAATTTGATTTTACCCAATGATTTAAGTGATTGCCGATCATGATCAATTAAAATTTCTTTCTGACCACATTTCTCATTCTAAGATAATGGTTTCCCACTATTCTTCCAGTTGTTAATAATGCATTGGACAGTTCATAATCCAATATTAGGTAGTTTCAGCAATCTCTTTAGACGTTTTCTTTGATTAATGCATGCCAGTAATTTGACCCGTCTGAAACAGATTTTTCATCGTTTCCATGACCACAGGATGTGTCTTCCAGCGAGGTCGCTTAAGAAATTAGAAGCTACTCACGGCATCAGTTAGGGTTAAATAACTTGCTTCCAGCTGACACATAATCATCCATGCAGTAATTATCCAATGGGAGACTTGTTTATTTGCTTAGTTAAATCCAACTGTTTATTTTCTTTGGACAGGCAGTGCAATTTTACTTTTAGAGGGTAGCATACGAATAAGGTGTTCAGTGTTCTAGTAAGAAAAGGCAGAGAAGTAAACAAAAATCCCCCCCCCCCAATAAATAAATAAATAAAGTTTTCCCCCCACAGTCTGAGGGCACTCAAAACCTGCTCAGGTTTTAATTCATCAATTATTAATGCCAATGAGCTATATTTTGCACTTTAAACATGATAGAGATCACCAGCAAGGTCACTCATGAAACTCTTAGACAGATATAAATAGAAAAGCACTGTATATCCCATGACAGTTCCACTGAATGCTGATCAATATCTACAAAAGACTTTGTTTTTGTGAAAATCTGTTTCAGTCTTGGACACAAATGAAACACCATGTTGGATAAAATTTAATTTATCATTTTTGAAGGAAGAACAAAAAATCATTGGGGGAATTTACAGACTAAACAGTTTTTGATGTCTAATATTGATAGTCTGTCAACATAAAACTTAACATGAATCCTATATAAACATACTTTTATGGATTGATGAAGAGCACCGATTGCAAAAACAAAAAAGTCCTATACCTTTACCTATATCGTCCTATACCTTTACCTATACCATCAATACCTTTATAAACAAATTTTTACTCACGATCTATTATCAGGATAACAAATGGGACACCGACCAACTACTGTCTCACATGCACACACACATTATTTTGTATCCTCCATATCTGCAACTCCATTCAATCAAACCAAACTCAACCTGAGAGCCATCCATCACATGAGTGACAGACATTGCAAATTTCAATTTACAGTATAGGAGAAAAGATGATGACATAATGAGAAAGATAGGACTGAACGATTAATCAAGTTTTAACTGAAAGAGCAATTTTAACTGTAGTAATCATGAAATTGCAAAGTTTTCAATTATTTTTGTAGCTCAAACTTTATTATTTTGGAGTATTTTGCTACTCCCCAACACTACACAATGTGCATGTGCCAGCATCTATAAGAAATGCCAAGCCAAGAGTATAATGAATGAGTAGCAAACAATGCAAACGGAGGTAGAGCTTGTCTTTCCAAATTATTAAAAATATTAAACAGTGTATAATGAATTGATGCTCGAACTTTACATTGTATCGCAAATCAACTGCAATTGTAACATCTGTCAGAAATATTACAATTAGACATTTTCCCCAAATTGTTTCGGCCCTACAAGTCGAATGCTTTGGACATTAGGCTTCAATGTCTGGGTGAGGTCTACTTTGCATGGCCTGATCTGTACATCATCAGGCCACTGAGGATCCCTTTGTCTCATGCTATAACAATGAAGTCCTTCACAACCACAGAAGAAGATGAGGGCAGGAAAATAATGAGAAAGAGAGCCAAGCACCATAAGACTCTAACTGTTAATATAGAGCTAAACTTATGAGGAGCAACATCCCAGAATTCAGCTAATGTATAAACGAACTAAACATATGAGTGACCAGAAATGCTCAAAGTAAATTAGGGGGAGCAACATTTCCCTATGCTTAGCATCCCGCCGAGATGATTTGGCAGGCAAATGTAGTGAGACATGCATATAAATCAGAGTCTTTGATGCCCTTTTCTTATTTGTCCATGCAATGTTATTTCACAGTTGAAAAGCACTTGATAAAACTATGTTAAACACATATGTTATAAAACTCCTTCCTACAGTATTTCTTATTAGGCAGCTTCTAGAAGAAAAATACATTTTTTACACATTTTTACAAATAAAATGAAGAACTGCACAATATATCTAAAATTCAGCTTACTTTCAAAGGACCTTTTTGATAACATTTGAGCTTTTATTCCCCCAATGTCATACTGCCCATGAATGATTTCCTAGTTACACCTACCAACTTTGTGGTCACCTACTGTAACAGGGTTGTAAACTTTAAAAAACCTGCATTCATTTTGTGTATGTATGTTTTAAATAACGTCCTTTGTTGATTAGAAGCATTAGTAATATGAACATTAAGAAGACTTCTCACCAGAGAAGGGTCAAGGGCTCCATCAGCTGACACAGATGTGGTCATGCCGCTCTTCTGTCGATCAATGCTGCGGCTACGCACGGGTCCACGTGGTGGGTTTAAAGGGCTTGCAGAGGCTGAACGAGGACACAGGTGATACTCTGGTAAAGGACACAGTCATCGCAGGACCAGGGGAGCACAACCAATGGGAGGAATGACAAGCGCCATGTTGGATAGCAAAGCAGCAAAGAGCAAAAGGGAGAGAATGAAGAGAATTGATGGAAAGACAAAGGGAGAATTGAAGAGAGGTGGGGGGTGGGGGGGGAGAGATGATGGTTGAAAGAAATCCAGGATAGTGTTTTTGTAAGGGAACAAGAGCAAACAAAAAGCGGTATGTTAGATACAGCATTGTATGCAAGCAGTAGCTTGAATTTATGAAGCTCAACTGTAATCTTTTTTTCCTTTTTTCTTTTTGTCAAACATGAGCAGCAGAGTTTAACTATCTCACAAAACCCCAATGATCTGTCAAAGCAGGACACAACATACATCTGAAAACCAAGCATCACACCCAGCGCAAACTACATAAAAGCTACCAACACAGTAAAACAAACAGCAACACTAAACAAACACATAATACATAACATGATTAGTACACTAACACACAAGATACCACTTCATGTTTTTCGTTATAGTCACTAAAAAGAGTAATAGATGGACTTCTGGACCTTCATGCCTCATGATGTACCTGTTACAGTATGCAAGTAGAAGTGTCAAGCTTTAAGTGCTGATTCTGTGCTGCCCTTCTCAACGACAAAGTTGTTAAGGAAATTGGTGTAAAGTACTGTGGCATGTATCCTGTAGTTATCTCAGGGAGGAAACAGGGTTGTCCACCGGCTTGCTGTGTCAGATTGAGGGATTAGTCGTCATAATCCTGAGACCTGGAGAACTGCTCGTGCCCCAGCCAGATCACAAATGCGTTCTGTAATTCATTCTGACTTCGTACTGAGCCGCAATGGTGACTATGAAGCATGCTTTGTCATGAGCTACCGATGCTAATGAGTTATGTTTCTACTGAGACTATTCTTAGCAGAGAATCTATAGCTGCTAATGGGTATGTAATGGTCGATCAATAAACACTGCAATCTAAAACCAATATAACCTGAACTTTGCTATATTGGTAACAGCCAATATATCACTGAAGCTTTGAAGTGAGCCAATGTTTCTCTATCCTTTAAAAACTCTACAATAATAAAAAAAAAACATTAATTTTGTGTAATCTGGCAATGCATTTATATGCATATACATATTATATATAGATATAGAGATATATAGATATATATAGATATAGATATAGATATATATATATATATATATATAGATATATAGATATACATAGATATATAGATATATATATAGATATATATATATATATATATATATATACATACATATATATATATACATATACATACATACATATACATACATACATACATACATACATATATGATGAAAGGCTAACGAAAGGCCTCTTCGGAAAAATATAGCATCCATATACGGAAGAAATTCCAGGTTACGAAGCCAAAGAATTTCAAAATACGCGCTGCTACTTGCAGCTCCCAGAGTCCACCGAATGTAAAAATACTTGTCAGCTCCTGTATTTCGGCTTAAAAGCGGTGCTTCAGAGCTGCTCTGCCATTGGCTATTGCTCAGCATCTTCCTGGCATCCCATTGGCTAGGAGGGCCCCTTGTCTGTATGGGCGTAACCCAGCAACCCAGGTAAATGAACAATTTTTATTCCTTAATGTACTTTATTCTCTAGCCAATGAGATGCCAGGAACGTGCTAAGCGATAGCCAATGGCAGAGCAGCTCGGGCGCACTGCTTTCAAACTGAGATACAGAGCCAACAAGTATATTTACGTTTGGTAAACTCTGGGAGCTGCGAGTAGCAGCGCGTACTGTATTTTCTTTCTATCCTGAAATTTCTTTCATAACAAGAGGCAATATTTTCCCGTTGAGGCATTTATATATATATATATATATATATATATATATATATATATATATATATATATATATATATATATATATATATATATACACATATACATACACACATATATACACACATACGTGTGTGTGTATTTATTTTTTAGTTTATGTATGTATGTACATACATACGTATATACATGTGTATAAAATAAGTTATATAAAATGTTCAAAAGACAAAACTACACATAGATCATATAGGTGCTTTAGAGCATATATAACTACATTTGTGTCAGCAAACAAAAAAAAAAAAAAAAGTATTTTAGCAGCTATGTCTCCAGCTCTCCAGTCTCACAACCAGAACACATAGAACAGCATAACACGCTTATTCCAATGTAAAAAGAACCAATAGGTAAGGAGCTTAGAGTAAATCTCCCGGTACGGACCAAGAGGCTCCTCAGATGCAGAGAATTACTTGTTGCCATGTCTGGCGCACAACTCAGCTCAACAAATAGCCAATTGTGTGAGATCTCAGAGAGCTTGCAAGCTGTATCTGTACGTCAATATTTACCAACTACACTCTCACATGAGTATAATTTAGTGCAAGTAATTACTGGGCACACATAACATCTACACAGCTGATCACGACACTAGAGACTTTTGAACACACTGAGGTACAGACAGATTTCTGTAATTCCACCACCAGCGAAGTAACAGTGAATTGTTTGTTGCATGTTGGTCTAAAGAGTGGCAAAGGGGTGAACTTATCTACAGAAGTAATGCTGGGACTGATATGACTAACTTTCTTTTTTATGAAATGAGAGATAAATAGGGAGGAAAAGGGTCTGCATCTAGCCGTCTTTCCTCTCCGTCAGGGTCTCCTAAGTGGAGGTTACCTGGAGCATCTGTTCCTTCAGCGGACAGGATGGCGGCGCTCTTGCTCCTAGCTAGTGAGGCCTGGGTAGGGGTGAGCAGGCGGCTAAGGACCCCTCCATCCACAGTACTGGCCGGTTGCCTGCGAGCTACACGGCCGGAAAATCACCGAAAAACAGCAGAGGAGGACAAAAAGACCAAGAGGAGTGGATAAGAATGGGGAGGGAAGTTAAAAGAAAGACCACCATGTGATTCAACATGAGAGGATCAACAATAGAACCAAAGATCACCTCTTTGCAGTATTACATGGTTTCTTTATCAACTCTCTTTATCCTTTTAGGTTGCAGTGCAATTCAATGAAACGTGTAGTTAGAGTGAGAATGTAAAGGAAACCATGGAAAAATACTGAAATAGATTGCCTGGTAACTGGATCTCTGCTTAAAGTGAGGTCAGAGTTGACAATAAGGCCAAATCAATGGTTCCTCAAGGCAGAGGAAGGTATGCTAATGGGAAAAAGAAACCTTTAATTAACTTCAAAGAAAACAGAGGAATACTCTTGTGTAAGAGGTGAAGCGGACCAACGTTGAAGTGATAGGGTGAGTAACTGTGACCAAGCAAGAGTTCTTTAGTTTCTGCCGCTAAATGTCTTGCATTGTTAAGTCAAAGAAGATGGCAAATTTAATTAGTAACCAGTGCTGAACAAGTCACTATACTTTCACTGCAGAAACCAAGGAGCAACTGGGACCATGAAATGGAAGAAGTGAAAATTCCCATTTAGGCTGCTGTTGGTAGCTGAGCTACAAAAGAGAAATTAAACCACAGTTGGAGTTTTAGAGTTGAAAGGCTGAGTTCACCAGACGTCCCTAAAGGTTAGCTCTTAAAAATAGACTGCAGATGCTCACTTCCTTTTGAACCTCTGACTGAGAGGACATCTGTTGTTGACAGACTTGATCTTTAAGTGCTGAATGCCACAATAGAGCAAAGTCATATTATTTGTTGCTCTGCATATATTAATTCAATATCAATAATGGGAGCTGAGTCATATTTTTGTTAGCCACATAGAACACATACATGTATAGGACAAACATTATTACAATTTCAATGGCACAAAGGAGCTAATATGGCTGAAGAACAAACAAAAGCATTTGTGCATAAAAAGCTATACAGAGACTGTAATGTGTTTCTCCAGTTATTTCTGTGCTCTCTGGCTGCTGTCGAGGGATGGCACTGACACACACTGACACTGAAGCATAACCACCTTAAATCCAGCTATGTCGTCATCTTGGAGGGAGAAAACAATCAACACTTTGAAACAACAGAACAACAAACTATGTTAGTGCAGACAGAACACACAATAACAAAGCCATTTCTGTGCCGACACTAGAGAAGATTTAAAATAAAAAAAATTTAAAAAAAAGGTTCAAACAACTTCGATTCTAAGTGCAAAACATGGCATAGAACAGGATCTGGTAGGTTAAGACAGCAGGAAGGTTAAAGGAGTTCCTTGTTACTTACAGAAAGACAGTAATGTAGAAAAATGCATTTGTCAGACAGATATTTCAGTGAAAGACTTTTAGGGTTAACGAGAACTCCGATAGACAGAGGATATATGTAGCAAAAGGAGCCATCATAATATAGAAAGATTCATTGACTCCGTGAGACCGAGTTGAGAGAAATAGTAACTTTCTTAAAAAGCTCTTGGAAGCAAAATGAACGGTTAGGACTTAAAAAAAAAACTGGGTTTAGAATTATGACACCTTCTGAGCTGCATGCTTATTTAAAGAGGGGGAAAAAAGCAATGCATGCTGACTGAACATGCTAGCCACCTTGATCATTCGTTGTCCCCTTATCAGCCTTGGCAGGGGTCTGTGCTCTGCTCACACTTACACGTGTGAGGGAGGAACTTCTCTTCTTCACAGAACGGCCTATGAACATGAGAATGGAGTTAACGCTAAACAGACACTGAAGGGACGCAACAAGGAAACCCTCCCATCCACCACCACCCCCCTCCCAAGAAAGAAAGTTTGCAAGTCATGTGCACTTCAGTTGCCTTATGCAAGTCACCAGATTAGGGCTGACAGCAGCTGATGCCCCAGTTTAAAGTTGATGCCTAAATACACAAGCAAGCTTTTCAACTGGCACATGTGATCAAGCTACCTCATTCCCCCTAAACCTAATTTTCTCAAGTTTCCAACCTGATCTTAGCATCTGCCATTGTTCATAAAAAATAACAAGCAGCAAGCCACCTTACTACGATGTTGCTGAAGCAGTGACAAAGCTGAATATTAAACAAAGTGCTCTGATAAGTGGTGTACTGTACACCATCGTTAAGATATATGCATAATGTGGGTCCAGAGAGGGGATCTTCTGCACCTGTTCCGCCTGTCTGTTCCACCTGAAGCTTTTTGCCGTCTCCATTAATGGCTTGAACAGCATTGCCATTGCTTGGTAACCGGTTACAAGATGAACTCCTTGGCCTAACACCTGAGAGACAGTGATGAAGCACCCAGTAATGAAATTACATGACACTAATATGCACAAGGTACAACAGTCTCTAAAACTTTTTAAAAAACAGTCTTGTAATCACAGTGGCTATACAATGATGGAAAGAGGCTGGGAAGTTTAGACCAGTCAGTTAGCTATGAGACAGAAGAAACTGGCAATTCACAGAAGCTGTGGCGAGATTTCAATCATCTGGCTGTGTTATTTTTTCTTCATAAATAAAATACCAACATGATTATTATTAGAAAATTCCAAAATAGTCTTTGGCCAATAGGCCGAATAGTAATACAACAGAGAAGTGACAGGCTCTAAACCGAGACCCCTATCATCCCCCATAAATTTGACTCGCAACTTAAAAGCGTCCGAGTGAATATATGCAGCACAGCTGTGTGGTCTCTGAAGCCAGATGCTGCAGTTTTGTTTTTTCTTTCCCTCGATGCACTCTATGAGCCTTTGTCTTAAACCCTAGATATGAAAATGGACAAAGGTCAAGACTGACTCTGGGCTTAGAGCTGGAAGAGAACCCAGTTTTGTTTCAGCTTATCCACAGTTGGTTACATGGAAAATCTAGTGTGTAAATAATCAAAGAAAAATGTTTACATACATGGCTGATAAAGAGACGGTGGTATGCAATCTGTGTGCTAGGATGAAACACTGGAAAGCGAGGTGGATAGGAGGGGAGAAAAGGAAAAGGGAATAAATGAGTTAGGTAAGGAGGGAGGGCAGCGAGGAGACTTACTTTTGTCAGGTGATTTGATGAGGGTGGCAGAGGAGGATAAGCGTTTACTGAGACTAGTCTCAGATGGCTGTTTCAGGTTCATGGTGGATGTAGAGATCTTGTCAACTAAGAGGGGTGAGGAAACACAGACAAGGGAAGTGGGCTTTGAACAGGAAGTTAGCCAGAGGGGTTGTATGTTTAGGTACATTTAAGGGAGTTCAAGGTTCTGCTAGACTCTAATTTCTAAGACCCAAAAAGAAAAAAAGTTAAATAATTTATTTATTAAGTGCTTCACTAATAATACAAAAAATAATATCAGCTCTCTTTTGCATCTATATCTTAGCATTTACATTATGACATTTTATGATTAGATGCTGATTTTCCATTAACCCACTGATCAAGTGTTCTACTGATAAAATGAATATTTTATAAATACAATAGTTTATAGTTATCAAATGCAACAAACGCTGCATGTTTAACAACCTCAAAGAAAGAAAGCTTGAATGGTACAACAGTATCCATGCCAGCTACAATAGTACAGCTCTGTTGAATGTCATTTGAAAGGGCTTCCATGCTGTCACACACGTAACCTGGAAGTGCAAGACAGTAGGGCTGGGCAATATATCCAAAAGTCAATACCAGATTCAAATTTTACATTTGCATCTGTAAGACTGACTAAGAGGGAGGGAAAAAAAAGAATTTCCAAGTCAATTAGATTCCTGTCATTTTAGCATACAGAGTAGTATTAGGAAACTGCACAGGATTGTTGCTTCTTAAAATTTGACACCTCTTATCTTTACTTAGACATGTACCTAATACTTAACGTACTCAATAATTTGACCATTCTCTCATAAATTATTCTAAGAGTGTTAGGAACTGCTGTTCTGTTTTGCTGTCACTGGGCCAATTCTTTGTGTGCTTGTGGTCTCTCTCGAAGTCGAGTTCCTGTGATGCATATGTACCTCTGAACATTACCTCTGAAGAACAACATGTTAATGTTGTTCTTGTAACCGAATATAACTCGACTTTGATGGTTGTGCAGTTATTAACATCATTAATGCAGTTATTGAACTACATGATTGTTCCTTATTCACTGAGTCATAGTCTCAGATTCGAAGAGAATAAAGTTTCTTAAACAGTACTATACCTTGATCTTAAATAACATGGAAACCTGACACGTACCTGTACCTCAAGTATGGTACCATACTTCCCAAAAAAAAAAGGTGAAATCATTAAAAAGTTTAACAAAGCAACAGGATGTTATCTCTGTGGGATTTTTTTCTATGGTAATTGTACAAAAAAAACTTGTCTATGAATAACCTTCTTGTCTTCATCATATTTTTATTTTCCCAAAATGATATTTGAAGTAATACATCAGGGTCACAGGGATCTGCACCCTGTCTAGGGTGTACCACTGCCTTTTGGCCAAAGAGAACTGCGATAGGCTCCAGCAGATCCCCGTGACCCTGCGTAGGGGTCGTCTTATAATCAGAGTCGTCCTATATTTGGGCCAATGCGGTATTGAACACAAGTAATCATGAGTAGAAAGACAAAATCTGGACTGTTATGAAAGCTATACCATTATGTTGCCCAGCCCTACTCAATAGTGCATGTGAAAGAAATAACTAAAGGTACAAGTGCTGGTTACAACCAAACTCAAATCCCTTTCAGAACAAATACCCCATAATAAAGGTGTTAGTAAAAAAACCAAACAAAGCAGGTTGAGGTGGATGGGAAGAGGGGTGATGGTGAAAAGGGGAGTGCATAACTCAGCTATCTGGGGTACCAGTGCCAGTCCATGCTGTGTTGCTTTACTGGTGGAAAAATTAAAATAAAATAAAATAAAAATAAAAAAACACACAAAACCTTGTCCACTTTTTGGTGGCTTTTCTGGAGAGGCAGAGGATATAACTATAGTTATTGGAGATGTCACACTGGCATCAGAGTCTCCTGTGGGAAAAGACAGCTCTAAGGCAGGTAAGGCAGGAATGGGAAAAAAAAAAAGACAAAACAAAAATCCACACAAAAGATGTGGTACAACCCTCTTTCAAGAAACTTGAAAGATAACCATGAGCCTTTACTTGATACTCCAGCTACTAAAGCTCAGAGCAACTCACAGGGCAAGATGAATTATGTGGTGAATGTACAGAAAGAACAATTTTCTATAGAAGGTCCAATACCCAATTTTGAGTAACATATACAGAAAACCACTTAATCTTAAAAT
Source organism: Hirundichthys speculiger (assembly GCA_018398805.1). Classification (NCBI taxonomy): domain Eukaryota; kingdom Metazoa; phylum Chordata; class Actinopteri; order Beloniformes; family Exocoetidae; genus Hirundichthys; species Hirundichthys speculiger. Next base: position 740,190 of record JAGFBZ010000849.1, on the reverse strand, counting down.
ATTCACATATGACTGACTTTCCTGCACATCACTATACATCGGTTTTTAATCAGATAGCAGGCTGGAGCATTTCCTTGTGTAATAAAGCACACTGCTTTCATGTACATTTTAACTAGACTTCATCATATGTGGTTATATGTGGTCATATGTTGATAGTGGACCGAAATGTCACTGAAATCTGTGTTTGTTTTTTTTCCCTCCCTCTTTGAATTTAATTTAATGGTACTGTGGGAGGTTTTATAGCCAGGGCCTGTCTTGTCAAGTTTGTCCTACCAGGTGAATGGTAGGAGAAGCTCTGCTTTATATGCATTTTTAAATAGCTCTTCCATGTGCAATGGCAAGTGGATGATGAAACTGAAACTGAACAAAAACAGCACAGAGGACTTTTACCTGTTCGTCCATCTTGGTCTGTGGAGAGTCCTCCCCAGGACCATCTTTTCTGTCTCTGCTCAACTCGCTGACTACGCTCCAATGTCCGCCTCATCACTGCCTCATAGTGTTCCTGTAGCATAAAAAGAGGAAGAGAGAATGCAAGTCACTTAAAGAAAAGTATTCATCTCTTAAAAAAAAAAAAAAAGTAGCAAAGGAGGCATGATTTCATTTTCATCCTGAGTGCAACTGTCACAACTATACTACAGAGTATGGACAACTCTGCTATTATCCACCTTTTTAGATGTAATTGTTAAGGAAACTGTGCAACATAAACATCTTAGCAACAGTGAGTACTGCTCCGTGTTGACATTCATGACTGCTTCCAAATGGTGATGTAGCTACCTTTTCCTTTTCCTGCTTTTGCTTCCTCTTCTCCTCCACAGCCAGTCGTTTCTGCTCCTCCTTCTTTCGTTGTTCCTCAACCTTTTTCTGACGCTCCTCCATCTGACGTTCCACTTGCAACTTGGCCTTGAGCTCCCGCTCCATAATCTGAGACTCTCGTAAAGCTGACCCAACATGTAGTAAATGAATGCACAGACAGCAAGTACATACAGGGAAAAATAGTGACTGGTCAGAACAATGCACTCTTATTAAGGTCAATACAGCAAAAAAAAAACATTCTTGTTTTGGCTTCAGGCTGTAAATAACCAATATGGTTATGATTTAATAATCTTGCATTTACTTTTCTATAGCATGCTATTAATAATTTGGTTCCTAAGAAATGAAATCTTTCTCATTAGTCCAAAATTTGAAATATTTTATGTGACCAAGGAAAGTGCAAAACCATAAACGACTCTGAAACCAGCAAAGATTTTATCACTCTACTCCAATTTTAAATAGTTACTGGATTATCAACACTGTTCAAAATCCAATTTTCTATGAGTGGACAAGTAGATAAACTGACTATTAAATGTGGCTTGTAGAATAAACCTCCTACCCTGCTGTTTCTCCGCCTCCTCTCGTCTCTCTTTTGCCACTCGCAGTCGGTCGTCTACTCTAAGTGCGGCACCATCAATGACTGCAAAAACATGTGTTTAGTTAACCAGTAAAAGATATGCAACAATGAAGACAGTTTAAGACTGGATTCCAGCACAGTGTTAGAAAGGCTTTGTAGCAGGCACACAGATGTGTACATGTGACTGTCAATGAGCTTTCTCAACTGTTACAGTAATAAGATGATGGCTAAGATTAACCCGTAGTAAGCATCACTGAAGGGAAGACTGAAGTGGATTGAGTTTAACTGCTAACTCTATGATAAACAAAGCAGTAAGAAAGCATAATTTCTGTGCCACAGTGTGGAGTCAAATACCTGGCCTACACCCCTGAGGTTTAGCTGGTGTGTTGGTTGTAGGTCCTGGACTGTTCCCTGCCAGGCTACGCCGCTCCTCGGCCTGTGCCTGTGCAGCTGCAGCTATATGCAAGATAACACACAGACACCCACAGTTTAACACAGAAAGAACTACAGTCACACTTATCCATGTCATTGAATGCTACTTCTGTAGAGGTCTGATAGATTTGAAACGACATAACAATCAAGCTCTTCAGTTATAATATATAATATATAACCCTCTCCTCCCCTTCCCCTTTCATGCTCAACCCTGTAGCTGAGGGCTGACCATGAAAGGGGGAAGGGGGTTGCTGGGATGGGTTCCTGTGGGGAAGAATAACCAGAATCAAACCCTGGGAGATTCCGGGACATATGGCTCATAGTATTTTCAAATGTATACATTTATACAATGACATAACATTTAAGGTGTAACCATACAATTTAAACTATACTTTATAAGAATAATACAAATTTTCACAATCAAGAGTCCTAAAAATCACTGCTGCAGTCATACATATAATCTGGTAATGATGCCCACAATATTGAGAAAATTCAAATAAAAAGTAGAGTTTATAAATACACTTCCAATATAACAAATTCACTTCCAATATAACAAATTCATTTTCCAATCCAAAAACCCCAGGGTTAATAGAACTCTTTATTCAGCCAAAACTAACACTGTTAGCAAAGCAAGGTCAGAAAGGAAGGAAATGGTGAGAAGGGAATAGTGCCAAGATTGACTTTTCTAAACTCTATTATCTGTCATCAATCCCTTCCCCTCTTGTTGCCGTGCATTCAGCATTACTGAACTGCTGACAAAGAGAAACATGATCGTCAGTCCTGTAATATGCACAGTATATAGTGACACTTGTAAATGTGGCCTTTTGTCTCCCACTCTACACTACAACATGAAATGCTGCCTAATGTTACTTCAACTCACAACACAGTATTCTATATGTAACAGTGGACTTTTTTTCTTTGTTCTTTAAGATATTTTACCTTTCATCCAGCGGTCTTTGTCAATTCAAACTGACTTCTGGGGAGTTTCAAGTTTATAAGCTGTGAGGTCATATGTAAATCAGTGACCCTCCTGTCATTGTTAGACAAATGGGTTTTTAGACAAATGGTTTGAAAGAAGAATAAAAGCACCCATGTCAAATGTGAAAAACCAACATTAAACAGAAGAGAAGGACTTATATTTCATTTATCAAACACCTACAATGCAGTCTTGAATCTCCTGGACAGAAGGTTTCACAGCAATTAGGGTCTTGATTCATGTGACCACAGCCAGGTAAATGACTTACAGTGGAGAAGAAACTAACAACCCACAGGAATTATGAAATTGCCACTGATTTACAAATGACGGCACATTTATTAAACTTGAAATTCCCCACCAGAAAACTCAATTTGAATTGATAAAGCCTTCTGGGTGGAAGGTGAAACATCTTCAAGAAGAAAGAAAAAAAATCCAATGCCTTGATTTAAACCTTTGAGAATTACCATGACCTAGATGATTAAGAGTCTAGACCGACATATTTAAAACAGTTTTTAAGAAGGGGTACAGAAATTGGCACTATAAATCACATGACCGTTATATCACCACCACAAATGAGGTAATTAAATAAGTTAGAATCCACTGAGTCATTAGAAAACTCAGGCAAACAGAGTTTGGAGAGTGTTACTCAAAATCCCCAAATAAGGATGGTTCAGAATATTGGTATTAATCAGTTACCGGAGGAAAAATGTGTCAGGTTGAGTATTGACTCTTAATTGCCCATAAGAATGAATGTGAGTGTATGTGGTTGTGGATATGTGACCCTTGGAGGCCCAGGTCTCCCTCATAAAAGAGATCTTTGATCTCAATAAGATAAGATAATAAATAAAGGATAAAAGAATAATAATAAATATCCAGTTAGACATAATTGCCATAGAAGAAAAAAATGTCAATTGAAAAACATCAACTATAATGCTTTAGATACAACCTCTTAACATAGAGAAACACATTTGCATGTGAATATATTGAACTCAAGTAGTAGCACCTGACTGGTCGACCTGTAACAAACTAACTAACTAACCCTTTTCTGAAGCACAGCTTCCAAATATTTTCTCACTAGCACTGTAAGGAAGACTGAAACTAACAAAACTCAAAGTAAACACACAATTAGAACTTTTTGTATTTTCCCTGGCAGAAAATTAGATTTGTTAAATTCATAGTATTTGTGTATTTAATATGTATAGTAGCAGAAAAACAGCATTTCAGAGCTCTGCTTAAATTGACTTTAGCATTACACAACAGTTTCACATCTTAAGTGCACTAGTAATAAATTACTTGTTAATACACAGACAATTTTGAGAGACAAATCTTCAGTTTTATTTGAGAGGGTTCTCGTGTTCCTTATAGAGTTTTTGAATGTGCTGCATTGCATGTTGACTCAAAAGAGAATTAAAACCCTTGTTCAAAAACTGATATAATTTCCTGAATTTTTAATGAAATGTCTAACATCCCTGGGTCAAAATACCAGAGATGTAGTATAACTAGTGTTGTTCCGATTCCGATACCAGTATGGGAAATTGCTCCAATACTGCCAAAAATGCCAGCATTGGTATGGGCGAGTACGGGAGTGTAGGAACCAACCGATGCCAAGTAATTTATATCTAATGATTTATTAACTGGTTGCTTCTGTTACACTACTAGCAAAAAGAAATGCTTTTTAATATTGCAATACTGTTTTATATTGTTCTATTTGGAAATAAATATAGACATAAATGGCTTGGATTTGCTGTATTTATTCATGTTTACAACATTGAAAATTACATTACAGTCAGTAAATTTTTTTGAAATTTCTTTTTAATATCATATTCGGATCAGTAGTCGGTATCAGCCGATACCCACAGCCCAAGAATCGGAATTGGTATCAGGAGGGGAAAAAAATGGAATTGGAACATCTCTAAGTATAACATCTCCCGTTGTGAAAAAGTCTTCAGCCCTCTGTTCTGGGGGGGTGGGGTGGAGTCAACAGACTGACTGCACCCCACCCCCCTATTCTGCACGATGTGCGTTGCTTGAAAGTAGGATGAAAGCTTTGTGCTACCAGCTTCAGAGACACAGCAAATGCAGCTCTTTGTAAACTTGGGAGGAGACATCTGATCTGGCCATATGACATCATAGTAGTGTGCAGATCTGAATGGGTAACTGAATGAGAAATTTTCAGACCTAGAGTTAAATAAAGTTATATGGTTGGTAGTAGGGTGGGATCCCAATACTTGGATAACTGGATATTCATTTTGTTTGTGGGCATCCAGATTTTTCTTCTTTTTTTTTTTCTTATTACCCACTAAAACATTCAGTGCTCACATTTACTGGTAACAATGAATTAAACCTGCAGTTACATTTACAGTTACAACCGTAACTGCAGTTACAGTTACCTGCAGTAATACTAGTTCATTTTTGCTGTACAACAAGACAGCATGCTGGAGACCTCAGCTGTGTGGTACACTGTAAATAAAGTGGGACAAGTTTGCAAATGATAAACTATGATTTATCCCAAAATGTTTGATTGAATTGTGGCCCTGTGATGGACTGGCAATCTGTCCGGAGGGGGGTGGGGGGTAGGTGTCTAGTTGTCTTTTGGAAACCTCTTTAAAAAAATAAAATAAAATAAAAAAATAGACGGCCGAAATTTTCAATTGGACAGACAAAATTAGTTTAACTTTGAACTTGGGTAGAAGGGCTGGGTCCTATAGCAATAACATAGCAATTCTAAATACTAATAGTATATAAAACTAAAGCAGCTGCCCATCAAAGAAACTGAACATAAGTACAGCTGTGATATCTTCAGCATCTGGCCTGAAGGATGATGTTTTATCAGTAAATGATCTTTATAGGTTTAAAGCTAAGTTAAGGTAACCTGTTTTCCATCTATTCTGTCTTATGTCATTGCTTGCATTTACTGTTGAAGTATCATGAGGCCAGAAAAGATTCCCACTACAAGTGAGAGTATCTCCAGCAGAAATTCTCTGACTATGAGGCTTATGTGTGACTGCCATCTGCAAAAAAAAAAAAAATCAAGAACAAATTGTCTGCATATTCTAAACGCAAATATTCGGCTTTAACTTAGCGGCTGCCACATAAAACCTACCTGAATTAAGGCCCTTTTTATGCTGGCCAAAAAAATGCTAATACCTGTAAAAATCTGGCTTTTCAGCGTGTTGAGAAAGTGTTTAATGATTTTCAGAATTTGCTTGCAGCATCTGGCTCCAATTTCAGTCAGCATTAACTGGAACACATCACCCAGGTGCACATTTGAATTTTCCATGAGGCTCATGCACTCATGGCTGTGAGAGTGAGAACAGATCAATAATTCTTTCAAGAAAACCATGCTCACTAATGGTAAGGTCTCAAATGGAGGCTCTGAAACTCAAGGCAACAACTTGAGGCAAAAAAGAGCTCAGCTTGATTGGTTTTACATGTCTGCATGACAGCTGACAGGTCACTCTCTATCCTGATATGTGGTGATTACTTCTGCAGCCCAGCCAAAAGTAATGAAGCGCCTAACTTAGGGCTGGGCGATAAATCGATTTAATCGATTAATTCGAATTTGTACTTAATGTCGATTTGTTTTAATGAAAATCGATTTTCTCATTAACATCCGCCACCAGCGCCTGTCTGCTGGGCTCCCGTAGGTCAGAGAGCGCAGAGTGCGCGCCCCCCTCGCGCGCCCCCCTCCCCACCCGCGCTAGGTACACAAACAAGCAAGCAGTGCTGATCTTACACCGAAGAAAAGAAACGTATCCTCGGTTATTTGGAATTGGTTCGGGTTCGTGGCGTCAGACACAGAACAAACAGCACCTCACTGCAAAGTCTGTTTAAAGGCTGTTGCTACCAAAGGTAGCAGTACTACAATTTACTGCAGCACCTTAAACAGAAGCATGCTGCCGAGTTGGGGAGGTGTTGCTCCCTACGAAAAAAACGACCGCGGCAGCCCAAGCACCGCCACCAAAAAACAACCTACCGTCTTGGAAACGTTGACAAACTGTATCCCGTATGATGAGAAAGGAGCCCGGTGGAAAGCTGTCACGGATGCAGTCGTGATGTATATTGCAAGAGATATGGTGCCCATATACACCGTGGAAAAGCCGGGGTTTATTCACCTGGTCAAAGTTTTGGATCCCAGGTACGTGCTACCAGGTCGCAAATATTTTTATGACGTTGCCTTGCCTCGTAAATTACAATGGAAGCCTAAAATTAAATTTTTAATTTTATTTGATGCAGATGTTTAAGTTAAGTTAACATGATTCAGGGAATCAAAATAGTGCCCAAATACTTTTTGTTTACCACACAAGCACCTCCTTATTATGCAAAACATGTTCAGGTAACTGAGAGTTTTGTTTGCACTTAATTTGTCAACCTCAAAAAAGGGGTCTTATAATACTATGTTTTACTTATTTTTTGTGTATTTTCGAAACTAGATTACTGAAAAGTTACATTGTCACTGTTCACAATGGCAGGCAGGGCTTGCCATCTCTTTTTTTGTGGCTTGTTTATGTAACTGAAACCCCAGAAAGGAAAATTTAAACAAAATAAAACTGAAACTTGTTTTGAACAATTTCTTTGTCATCTACAAATTGATTTTAGGTAGGGGATGAAAAAAATCAATTTAAATCGTGAATCGGGATTTTTTTCTGAAAAAAGAGATTTTTTTTTTAGGCCATATCGCCCAGCCCTAGCCTAACTATCTCAGAATGTTTTACATATCTGAAAATGTCCAACACAACCTGAAGGATACAGTGTATTGCCATCACGTTGTCATACTAACAGGCTTTCCCATGGAATAACGTTGGTTTTAAGACTGGTTCTGAACAGTCTTATTGCCCTAAGAGCAGCTGGGGGTTGAACATAGTGTCACCATTGAGAATTGACCAATTTGGTTTGTTTTAGTGTTTATCCTTCTAATTAAAAAAAAAGAAAAAAATGGAAAAGCTTGCCACAGTGACTAGAATGGGAAGACTTTCTTCCCTGAAAATGGTCTGTGCATTGAACTAACGTATATAATTGTATTTGTGGGGAGCTGATTTTTGCTTTATTTAAAGGTGATGGTTAAAACAGTCAGAGCATGTCAGCATTAACACAAGGAAGCCATATGAACATGGCAATATATCAAGCTTGGTGAAACAAACATCACTCCACCGTGGCTAATGCCTGCACTTATGTAAATTTATTGAACCTAGGATTTTTTTTAAATGCAGATATCTGATTTAATATCAGAGAAGCCTTATGTTTTATTGAGTAGGGTTAATAGTGAGCAAGCAAAGCACGCATCATGTTTCTATTGTATTTTTATTGTTTTATTGCACTTTTGAAAATTACATTGATTGGTTTTAAGATTATTCAGATATTTGACCTGATAATTGCTTTACTTATAAATAGAAAAGGTAAAGAAAAAATAGCTTTCCAGTCAAGCAAAAAAGAAAGTTCAAGCATATACTGTATCATTTTGTGCAGTTAATCTATGTGAAAAAGTATATTAAAAAAAAAAATCTTTCTTGTGCTGATGTATAAAAACCTTGTAAGTATAACAAATTCATATATTTTTTTTTAAATTTTCTTCCTTTGCTATACAACTGCAACCCTAAACAAAATCATCCAAAAATATTTTTAGACTGATCCTTTACAGATTGATCTCCTGAATTCATAATTGAATCTTGACTCAATTCCTGTATTTTCTTATTTTTTTAATATGTTTGCTGAATAATAATTCCGGCAATATCAGATTCTCTTCATTATTATGCAGCCCAAAACATCAGTGCAAATCCATTGTTTTATTTATATATATATATATATATATATATATATATATATATATATATATATATATATATATATATACATATATATATATATAGACTATCAAATCTCCAGCACTATTCTTTTTGAATAAAACAGTAATGATAAGTGAAAAATAATTATGCCACTAAGGTAAGACAAAGACGTCAATTTTAAAGAGAAGCGAAAGAAGCAACTATTGGGATTGTAACATGAAGGCACTTAAAGTACAAAATCAAGGCAAGCAACTCCCTTCATCGTGTTGTTGTAAACAAATTATGCTGTCCACACCACAGGCCACAATTGTGGCTTCTCAGAGTAAAGTGTAGCATGCCATCTCTGCCAGTACGGAAATCAACACTTAACATCTTACTTGCTCATTCACAGAGGAGTACTTTAAGTGACGCTGCTAAATTGAGTGGCAAGCTTTCATCACGCAGACGATTACCAAATACTTCCTCCTATACATGTGCATTTTTTTAACAGTATTATGTGCCGTCAATAATACTGATAGCAACAAAAAACTTGGAACATTTCTGACTGAAGAGGCTTCATGTTAATGGTTTATATTCTGTTTCTATCTGACTAAATTCTTACTAACAAAGGCACATTTGAAAATAATACTCTATAGCAGGTATCACTGTAGAAGGAACTTCAGTTTATTTTTTTATCCTTTAAAACACTCTGATCGGAGGGAAAAATGAAAAGGAATATAGGATGCATGTGTGCATGGGACAGGATGATATGTCCAAAATTTCTATCACAATTAGGTATGCACATGGTTGACCGTTTAACCGTTAACAGTAGCTCTAACCGATTAATACTAACGGTCAATTTTGTTTTTAAGCTACGTAATTCAATCAACTCATGGGGGCATGTCGACAGGTGCAACACATGCCATCACACGCGTCCCATCACAGCCCACTTTACAGCGAAGATGAAGAGAGCAAAAAGGAGTTCTGTGCAGTGTTCTACCTGAACGCGTTCATTGAACGAAAGTTCATGAACTAGTTCATATTTTTCGCGAACGTGAGGCCCGATCTTGCGCCAAACCTCCAAAACCTGCTATTAAGGGATAGCAGGTATTAGGAGGGGCGTTCCCCCACAAAGAACGCAATCTTCCACCTCCCAAAACCCACCGAAAACCACTATATTATGCATACATTATGCATGGGAGTGGTTAGAGCGTTCCACCTGTTTAACCAATCAGTGCGTCAGTAGCCATTGCCTTTAAGAGCAGGTTGAGGTACCTGCAAACTGCTATGGAGCGTCTTTTCACCCAGATCAGAGCAGTTCTCATGGGCAGCTTGTCTGGGACTCTGCTGTAGAGCTTCCTCCTCTTTTTTCCTCCTCCTCCTCCTCTGCACTGATATATACATAACTAGCTCTAACTAATGTGGAGCAAATGATTTAATCATTTCTTTTGTACTCCAAGAAGTTCCAACAAACTGCTCAGAAAGAAATAGAGCCAGTGAACTTCCAGGAAAGCATTTCTTAACTAGAAAAGCACTCAGAGAGCGCAGACCTCCGCCAAGCACAACAGTTCTCCCATACAGCAATTTACAGATTGCGATAAAATCCGCCTTCTGGATCAGATCCGGATCAGCCTCTGAAATTTTATAGAGGTTTTCAGTGTCAATACCTGAGTGAAATTTAATGAGCTGTGGGCAATAATTAACGGAGATGTTGAGAAACAAAATTTCCGGCCCCATTGAGCGCGTGTTACGGTCTCAAGCCGGGTTGTGAACCCGCAACCTTTCATGGAGCTCCTGCGCACAACCCACTGCGCCACCTTCAATCCTCTACATAGACACTCAGATCCACCTATGTTTCACCTTCCCATCCGATGAGCAGCCCGGGTGTGGCACTGCACACCTGTACCTTATTCAGTCATCATTCAACCAGACTCGTCGCCAGATCTTCCCATAGAAACGCCTGATCCAGCCATTCGCAGTGCCACCTCCTTGCCTTCGTCGTCCCCTGGATTGTTGGTTTGGCTGCCAACCCTCGAATCCTCCTTTTTTACATCTGAGAGAATTAAACTCTTAAAATTCCAGCACTCCCTTTCTGTCTCCATTGTAGTTGCTTTAGGGTTCAAGAAACAACTAAACAGCGCAATGTTATCGAAAATTTGAAAGTGATCCAGAATCCAGGATTTCTTCCGGATCACACCCAAAATAAAATCAGTTCTTCCTTTTCACATTTCTGACAACTCCTTAAAATGTCATCAAAATCCATCCATAACTTTTTGAGTTATCTTGAACATATCCCCTGCGCAAAGACGCACAGCTGCGCCAAGACGCATAGCCGCTTTTTAAAATACTGCAGAACGGATCATTGGATGAGCATTGAGCCAGAGGAACACGTATGATGACATCTACCTTCTACCAGTGAGCGCATCTCAGGTGTTCCGAGCGCAAGGAGAGGATCTGAGGGAGGCGCGCAGTACAAGAAACTCCACAACAGAGTTCTGTGATCTCCTCGTTTCCTCCACAGCAAACATCTGAATGAGATCATGTCACAGCTGTACAGACATCATCTGCCCTTAAGAGAATAATAACGTATGAAAGTAATACAGTGATGCATAATCGAGAGGTAGAGCCGGTTGAGCAGTCCACATGTGACTGGGTGGACGCGCAATGACAGGATTTGGACGCGCTCTTTTACGCGCCGACATGCCAGTTGCGCTTTCCACAAACTCGGTATCTTGCGGTACTGGTATCTCGCAGATTTTGGGTATTGGGTAATGGGTGGTCAGACCACCCATTACCCAATACCCAAAATCTGCGAGATACAGGTACCGCAAGATACCGAATTCGTGGAAAGCGCAAGAGACACGCCCATTGCCGCGCCCACAATGTGCTTAAGGGAGTCGGCAAAATGGGTAGCAGGTTTTGGGAGGTGGAAGATTGCATTTCGGTTGGCAGATTTGCATGTAATGGGTATTGGGTATTGGGTAGCAGGTGGTGCAAGATCGGGCCCGTGAACTGAGCACGTTCACTTTCCCCTTCAGAACCGTGGGGCGTGAACGAGTTCATTTGGGCAGTTGTGAACGACGCTCTTTCAAAGTTCACGCACGGTCAAAACCGTGCCAGGTTTCCAGCGAACCCCTTTTAAAATACACCACAAACGAGCCTGAAGTGTATCTGCTGAAAGCAATCAAACATGGCAACACGGCTGTTGCTGCTGTCGATTACAAAAAAATTAACTATTTAGTTTATTTTTTGAAATGGTGAACTGAACTAGTTCATTTTAATTTCTATGAACTATGAAGTGAACTATTTTCTATGAACTTAACTAGTTTGTGTAGAAAGTGAACTTGCCCAACACTGGTTCTATGTGGGACAGTTTCGACCGGAAAGGGGAGGAGGTCATTTGAAAATTATGCAGTACAGCACTGAAATGCTCCAGCAGTACGAGTACAATGCAGTACCACTGAAGAAACAAGCATCCAGCATCAGACGATGGAGGACCATCACAGCAAACTTTGCCCTCCATGGTGGCCAGGAGAAAGTGTGACGCGTGGCGGTCTGAGAAGTTAGAGGAAAAAATCTGTTCAATGGTGGAAAAAGACATTTTGCCCATCAGCGTGGTCAGTGGTGAAGGGTTCCAGGAGCTAATGGGCTATATTGAGCCTAATTACCAAATTCCATCAAGACCGACAATTAGAGGCTCGTTTTGAGGAGAGGAAAAAGGAAGTGAAAACGCGACTTGCAAGTACTGAGTTCGTGGCTGTTACAACGAATTGCCGGACCGCGCTCACAACAGAGACTACGTGACAATTACATGTCACTATATCGATGAGTACTGGAAAGCTAATTCTGCCGTCCTGTTAACACAGAGCATTGCCAGGTAGACACACAGCTGATAAGTGTCCGCATGCATCCACGACAAAGCACGCAACATTGTTGCAGCCAACTCTCCCGGGCGGGTCAGGTGGGTCGGAATGGTGGGACGTTTGTGTGTCGGAATAGCGGTATTTCAGGATGGTGATGTGTCTAAATGGTGGTATGTCCGAATGGCTGCATGGAAGGGCATTTAAATATTATTGGTTAACGGTTATTAATCGTTAAAGGGCGTCGGTTAACGGTTATTAAAAAAATCCACAATGTGCATCCCTAATCACAATATATTTCTTTGTTTTGGTCAATACGATGTACTGCAATTTAGGGGTGCATAATATTGGATATTTGCCAATAGATAATTTTTGTTGCTTGCCAGTGCCGTTGCCAATATAATTCACCTATGATTTGGATGCAGTACTAAATACTGACAACGTTAAACTGCGATGATCTTATCATTATGGTGATGGGACTGATGTAAACACATTCTTATAACACAATAAGAAAACTACTGCAGCTTACTGAAACTTACATGTAAATTATAGGGGTTTTGCCCTGGGGTGATCACAGTCATACTTTTTGCCTAGTTAAGGTTGACAAATGGCTGCTGACAGCATTCTTTCACAGAAGTCTTTTACTCTTGCTTGATCTTCACAAATTTCTCATACTACCGAGGATGGCAGCTCTTAAGATGAGTTATTAAATTAAGAGGCGTTAAAGGAGTGGGTGTTGTCAACTCTTTAGAAGTATTCATTGCAAACAGTAACCTTGCTATCACTTTCCGACACTTCCTCAAACAACAGACATCTTTGGTTTGTCCCTCTTTTACGCTTATACATAAGGACATCGCTCACCCCCCCTCCCTTTTTTTTTACCCTTGACACGGCAGTGTACTCATGACACGCTCAGCAAAATTTTTTTTAAAATATCGACATTGCACCATCAACATTTTATGCCAATGTTTCATTTCTTAGTCGTTATCGGCAGATACTGATATCATCATGCATCCCTACTGGAACTCCAATATCAATATGACTAATATGACGACTGCAGAGAAACTGCCAAGAATGCCCAGAAAATAACTCTACCAACAAACAAGAGCTGGGCAATAGAATGCTCTCAATATGGGTTCGCAAAAAAATTAAATTTGGTAGGGATGTTCCGATACCATTTTTTCCCTCCCAATACTGATTCCGATTCTTGAGCTGTGGGTATCAGCCAATACCGACTACCGATCTGAGTATGATATAAAAAAAAAACTGCACCATGCCTAAGTGTAATATAATTATCATTGTTGTAAAACATGAATAAATACAGCAAATCCTCGCCATTTATGTCTGTATTTATTTCCAGATAGAACAGTATAAAACAGTATTCCTAAATTAAAAAGTATTTATTTTTTACACTTCTATTTAGTTTTATGCTACCTGTAAAAACAAGTAAAATGCTTTCTTCTCTTGGTTTGCTATTATTTTACTGACACAGAAAAAGGAAAATCTAACTTTCCCTGTTTTTTTTTTTTAACAAAAAAAAAAAAAAAAAATCAAGGTGAAAAAAGTAAAGGCATGTTATTTTATTTGATGTGTTACAAAATATTCTAAAGTCTAACTTAGTGCTGGGCAATATGACGATACATATCGTGGGGACAATATAAAAGTGTATATCGTGCCATTTCTCTTCTATCGTTTCTAACCTAATTTTATTAATTATTACAGCAATTATGTAATTAAATAACCTGCAACGATAAATTTGATAGAATCATATCTACTTCTACAAAGTAGCCTTTTATGTTTGCACTTTTATTCATGGTTAATGCCTTAAACAGAGTTCTCTTCAACCCTGATGTTTACTTTAGACACTTTATATTGGTTTGCAAACTTTGCACTACAAGGTTACAGATTTCAGAAAGTTGAAAAATAATTTGGGTTTATTTTTTATAGCTGAACTTCAGTGCAAAAATGTGTTTTTCTTCTCAGAAACTGTTGTGCACTTTAAAAAAAATGTGAAAGCTACTGTACCTCTGTACCTACCTGTTTTTGCTGCACTAAAATGTATGTTTGTGACAGTTCAGCTAAAATTCTTTTCAAAATAAAGTTGAAAAGCTAGCAATGAAATTTTTGTCAAACTTTTCAGAGAATAACTGAAAACATACTTTATTATGGTATATCGTGATATATATCGTTATCGTGATATAAAATAGTTCATATCGTGATATATGATTTTTTCCATATCGCCCAGCACTAGATTAACTTATAAAAGATTCTATTTCTTCATGCTTCAGCCAGGAAGCCTGAAAAAAAAATTAGAGTATCAGCAAAAAATTATATTGTAACAAATATCGATATCAATCAGTATGAGAAAATACACTGCCTGTACAAAAGGAAAAAGACATCACCACCTGGATTTCACTAAGCAAATAGGTAAGTCTCCCATTGGATAATTACTGCATGGATGATTATGTGTCAGCTGGAAGCAAGTTATTTAACCCTAACTGATGCCGGGAGTAGCTTTTAATTTCTTAAACAACCTCGTTGGAAAACACATCCTGTGGTCATGAAAAAGATGTTAATCTGTTTCAAATTACTGGCACGCATCAAGCAAAGAAAACATCTAAGGAGATTGCTGAAACTACCTAAAATTGGGTTAAGAACTGTTCAATGATTATTAAAAACTGGAATGGTGGGAAACCATTATCTTCGAAGAAGAAAGGTGGTCAGAAATAAATTCTAATTGATTGTGATCAGCGATCACTTAAATGTTTGGTGACAACAAATTGTAAAAAAATTAATAAATAAATAAAAGTAGAACTCATAGCTATGTCTAATAGTGAAACTAATCAAGAGCATTTCCATAAGCACAACGCAAAGGGAATTCAAAGGATTGAGACTAAACGGCTGTGTAGCCTTAAGAAAACCACTTATCAGTGAAATTTATTGGGGGGGCTTCAATTTGCTAGGGAGCATAAATGTTGGACCCTGGAGCAATAGTAGAAGGTCATGTGGTTTGATCAGTCCAGATTTACCCTGTTCCAGAGTGATGGGCGCATAAGGGGAAGAAGAGAGCGGGATAAAGTGATGCACCCATCAAGCCTAGTGCCTACCGTACAAGCCTGTGGAGTAGGGCTGGGCGGAATTTTTTTTTCGATTCTGCGATATAAATCGATATTTTATTTCCCAGAGAATATCGATTTTTCAGCCACGGGTATCGATATTCTAAGCTCCCTTCAAAACCCCCGTGTCCCGCACGGGTGCTCTTCCTGTAAAGTGCAGGAAGAGCCATTAACTCCTCCAGCCGCTAGTGTCGCTGTAGAGCATTTCTAACCAGTTATCCAGAAGCAGAAGAAGTTATCTTCTTCAGCTGATCCAGTCAGCAGAATGGCGGCGAGTATAAATCCAGTGCTTGCGTGCTTAAAAGCAGATGTGTGGGAGCAGTTCGGGTTTAAAAAGAAAAAGGAAAGCGAAAATTTAGACAGAAGTATGGCGGTTTGCAAGCTGTGTCACACAAACGTGAGGTACTCTGGAAATACCACCAACCTGCGAGCCCACCTGAAATGTCACCACCCAGACAAGGTAATGCTAACTGAGAGCGAGCAAAACTTTATTTGTCAGGATTTGAGACCGTATTCAGTGGTGGAAAACGCCGGCTTTAAGGGCTGTGTATACTCTTGCAGCAATGTGTCACAGTTATCTTGTCGCCGGTATGCTGCAGTTACTTTTGATTTATGCTCAATTTTAAAGCGCGTCTCCGCTATGTTATTCCACACCACAACGCAAGAGGGACAATTAGAGCCCTATGAAATCCGTGATCACGGAATCACGGACGGAATCGCGGAATTGGAGATTAAAAACGGAATTCACTTTAAATGCGCAATATAACAGAACTGAACAGCAATTTGCGCAAAAGTTTGTTTTTTTCTTCCGGACCAGAGCATGTGAGCAAAGCGGAGCGTGAGCGAGCGAGGAGCGGAGCGGACGAATTTTGAAAGGAGCGCAGAGCGGGAGTTTTTTTTCTAGGATGATTCGGGTGGAGCGGGGCGTCATCCCGCTCCAGTTTCGCTCCGTTACCGCTCATATCACGGTCTTCAAGTAACAATAGGAGGAACAGTGAATGAAAAATAGTTTCGGGAAAGGTTAATAACAAACAAAAGTGTATTAAACCAGCTAATTCCGTTAGGTGAAATTATGTTCTTATTTTTTCTTGTCAGTAAATATCTATTTTTTGGACTTTAAAACGGCTGTCGGCTCTGCGGGCCGGGCATACACTGTGCGACTGTCAGCTCGTTTTTAGCCGATTTTCCAGTCGTGCGAGTATTTTTTGGATCGGGCCGAATTTTGACCCTATCATGGGTCGTGCTTCTTGCAGTATACGTGGGGTAACGACGAGAGATCAACACCTCCCGACGAGCTCCCGATCACAAGTCGTGTGCTCGCAAGGAAATCAAACTTGTTTGAAATCCTGGTCGCTCCTCGTGAAGGTATCGCACAGTAGAAGCAGTAGGTGCGTTTGAGATGAACTGCGCCTCGCCTGGCGAGTAGACGAGATCAGGTGGCCGCAGCAGGAGGTGGAGACAAAAAGCTGCAGTCAAGTCGGACAGTTTCCAGCATACAGGAGGAGACACTTACTTCCTGTTAGATCACCTGTATGTAGTTTACAGACCACGTTCTTAGATAAAGTGTCCTCGATCACTGATTGAAGTTAAAATAAAAGTGATCCTCCTGTTGCATGAAACGTGTTCTTATCTTCATTGTGCGCCGACCGCCGGTGATCGATTCTGCGCAGGCCTGGCTCATTTCGAACGCACCCTTAGGTGCGTTATGAACGTATAGTGTAAGCAGTCAAGTCGCATCAGAGCATCGGGCCGTACAGTGTGAGAGCATTACTCGTGGGCTGCGAACTTTTGAACTCAGCGATCTAGTCGTGCAGTGTGAGATAGGGCTGAATCAAACGATTTAAAATTTCGCATAGTGTATGCCCGGCCTTAGGCTTCAGGTAAACATGTACATTTTATATGCATGCAAACATTTTTGGAGTGGAGTGCGGAGCGGGTTGCAGTGTTACTGGAGCGCTGAGCGGTTATGGGTGGAGCGGCGTTTTGCGACTTTGAGGGAAGAGCGGAGCGGTGACAACCTTTGTGAGCGAGGAGCGGAAATTATCGCCGCTCCACTCCGCTCACATGCTCTGTTCCGGACTAAAAGTAACTTTTCTTTTTTAAGATTTTTTTGGCACTAGTGACTTGTATTGATGGTGGAGAGAGACAGGAAGGGGGGCAGAGAGAACGGGGAAGACACGCAGCAAGGAGCCGACAAGCCGGGAGTCGAGCTCGCGATTAGCCGCACGAGGACTGTAGCCTCTGTACATGGGCCGCCTGCCCGAACCACTGCGCTACCGGGGCGGCCCAAAAGGAACTTTTCTTTCAAGAAAATGTTCCAACAGAGGTCACGAAAACCTGGGACACTGCGCGCTTCTCCGCCTCCTGCCCCCGCTTTCCTCATTAATTAAAAAAAAAAAAAAAAAAAAAAAAAACACGTCGAAGCAGCCATCTGAGAAACCGGCGAAGAAGCGAAGGAACTACCGGCTGACTCCCAGGTACAGGACAGAGCAGTTTCTCCGAGATTATGTGTCTGGTGATTCAGTGTTCTGCTAGTTTAGCCAGGACACGATTGAATGGACACAAAAATATACGTGCGAGGATCACTGGACGAGTGAAAAGCACAAACATAAAAAGGCGAGAATCACTCACTGAGCTAAACACAAAGAGGCTGTAACAGCTGGAACAGCTAAAGATAAAAACACACTGACACACGCAACCAGTGTTCAGTGCTTTGGATTTCATAGCATCTACATCAGCTGTAGTAAATATAGTTTTATTCTGTTATCAGACACATAGTTTGTCATGACGTACTTGAAAAATGTCAGGTACGTCATGACAAACTATGTCTGATAACAGAATAAATTAAACAAGCTAAAATGATTAGTTTACAGCTGTTGAAATTGCTTTTTTTTTTCACTTTAAATGGATTTTACCTATTTTAGTTTTTTTTTTCTTGTATTTTTTTCTTTGTCATAAAACGAATGTTTTATTGGACACAATATGTTTAAAAGTATGATAACAGTAACGTTTACAGTTATAATTGCATAAATTGTCTATATTTCCTTATTTTATATACTGTATTGGGGTTAAATTTGCATAAAATGCTTAAAACGGAATTCTCAAAAATTAAAAACACCGAAAATGAAAAAAATCAAAACGGAATTTGAGAAAAAATAAAACGGATTTCATAGGGCCCTAGACAATCACAAACTAGCTAAACTTACTAAACTTATCTCTTGCGTTTTTCCACTTCCTCACCGTCTCTAGACCCACATTCATCGCTATTTCCCTCCATGAATTACTAGAATATGTACTGTCTTTGTAGTGTGGAGAACGAGAATCGTACAGATGTGGGTACTTCCTCATTTCTCCGATGACGCGGATGCAGAACTGACCAATCAGACGCCTCCTTTCTCTCCTCTCTATGACGCTGTCTGCGGTCACCTACCTTTCAGTTCAGTTAATTCAAACAAAGTAATTGGAACACTCACAAGATGTCATCAAAATCACTTTGTCCCGTTAAAATCTTTCAGAAAATGATGTAAATGTATCTTAAGACAAATATCGATATATATATCATATCGTGAGCCGAGTATCGTGTATCGTATCGTGAGATTAGTGTATCGCTACAGCCCCAGAGAAGAGACACTGCTTTTCCCACAGAACTTGACAGAAAGGTGTGTTTATAGAAATAAGGGAAGCCAATGAGATGAGCTTACACTTATCACCATGGAGATTTACAGACATCAGCCTACATCAGTGCTGCTTCATCAACAAACGCAGTTAAATCTTAAAGGCATTAGAGGCACAAAACCAATCGTAATTAATCTGACTGCTGATTATGTTCTAGCCTTATGAATGTTATTATCTGAGCAGGATAATCTGTTCAATATGAAGAAGGATGTTGGGCAATAACTCTGATTTCAAATAAGCAGCAAATGAAATGCCAAAGTTATCAGCTAATCTTTATGGGGATATCACATAGTTTGGAAATGTAATATGGCAGCAGACCATTAATCTAACTCCTATAACACAGAATTGTATAGTTATTTGTGTTATTGATTGGGTAGAAGCAGAGTCAAAAAACACTCAAAAACATTCTGAATGAAACACATTTACTAATCAATTGAATGCAGTTCAGCCCTCAACTGCTGGGTTATCTGGAGGGGTCAAGATCACCAAGGGTGCCAATAATGACCTAGCTGCCAAGCTCTACAGCCCAGACAAAACACTAAACAGGATGTAATGCAGGTTACTCTGTATTACATCATACCAGTTCTCAGTAAATATATCTCAACAACTTTTGTTACATAAAACACTAGAAGAAAGAAGCATGCCGAAGATCGGTGTGTCCTCCCCCAACCCCCACACCCCGGCCTCTTCCAGCTGCACTGATTATTGTTCCCTGCAGCACCTTACAGCTAAGTAGCATGTTACACAGGAAGTGTCTGCACAGCTAAATATAAGGGGAGCCACAATTTGGCACAAAGTACTAAAAATGCTCAAACCTTTATATAACTAATCATCTATGTAAATTGTTTTGAGAACAAACTGAACTGTAAGCAGACAATTTTTTGGCTTGACCCATGACCAGCTAATCAGGTACTGAGAAATCCAATCTGATAAATACAGCATAGGCACACTGACACAGATAGTCACTTACACACATGCAAGCAACTCTTCAATGTAAAAGTATCAATAATGTAATGCTAATAGCATACTTAGCCTGTCAGATGAACCATACACAGTGTTTTTGTTGTTACAGTGTGTAGTTTTCCATTTATTTATTTAAAACCATGTTGCAGGAATAGAAAGAAAATACATTAAACTTTATGTGTCTGTTATTTATTCTTGGAGTCAATTTTAGTTGCAAAGCAGAAAGATATTCACGCCATACATTGAAGTATTGGATGCAAGTCATGTCGTCAATGCAATTTTGAACTGGGATCACATACTTCATGTTTTCCTATCACTCAGCCCTACTTTGGATTTTATTTAGACAGATACCACTGTCCAGTAACATGAATCATTTGATTTATTACATTTCTAGTTACAGTAACTCAAATAAATAATACAATTTAGGCTAAGACCCTATACAATGAAACATTTTGGGCTGTCGCAGAGCAAGGAACACCATCGTGAAAGAACTGTGGGATTCTTTCATCTTTCGTCAAAATTGGCTATCCTACAATTTGAGTGGTTTGACGACAGCAATCACACTGGTCTTGCAACCAAAGACTACCTGATATAATTTTCTAAAAGAAATCCTATGATTCCATCTACTTACTAGTTAATTACAATGGAACTTGAAATTATGTATTAATTAATGTGACCTAGCGCCTACCCAAAGACAAATAAGACTCAAGTTGGACTCTTCTCCCTGCCATGACTGGGACCACTTTCTTCTCTTTTAGCGCTTGTTTTTTTTTTCAGCACACATAAACGCTATAAAAAAGTGGTTTATCGTCACATGTTGTTTGTTTACTGCCAGAACATATTGATAATCGATTTCTACATTCACCGACATCACCACACCATTCATAGACGATGATTCAAGAGGGTTTATCAAAGTGCAATATGCACGTATCATTCTTGACATCGAACCCAAGATTAAGCAAATGCAAATTGTACAGTGCGAGATGTAGTGCTGGGCGATATGGAAAAAATCATACATCACGATATGGACTATTTTATATCACGATAATGATATATATCACGATATACCATAATAAAGTACGATTTCAGTTATTCTTTGAAAAGTTTGACAATTTCATTGCTTACTTTTCAACTTTATTTTGAAAGGATATTTAGCTGAACTGTCACAAACATACATTTTAGTGCAGCAAAAACAGGTAGGTACAGAGCAGGGTTTCCGTTGTCCGGTAATTCCCGGACTTTGTCTGGTAAAATATGCCGAAGTCCGGTATTTTTTAATCTCTCCGGTCAAAATGTCCAGTGAAAATACTCCTCCCAAGCAAAATTTCAGTTGTAATAAAATAGGTAATTTCCACATCATTTTATGAAAAAACATATACTTTTTTTTTACGAATGAGTAGTGTGTGTGTATGTGTGAATGAACGAACGTAGCCTATATGTGGAACGAAACTTTTTTTCTGCGCGGAACGAAACTTGTCGCATTTGTTTCATTAAATCTAACAAACCGCGCACCACAACAGTAAGGTCTTTGACATGGCGAAAGCTATTTTCTAAAACGAAAAAGCTCTAATAGCGAGGGTGATGATGAGTCTAACTTTAAAAGGCTATCTGAAGAGATGGAGACTACCACAGATGATGCTGTGGCTCCCGCCGAAAATATTTATTTATTTTTTGTAGTTATGCTCGTGAGTCAATTGACGGGACTTATTTTATTTGAAATAGCCTGTTTTTTAATAAAAAATACTATTAAATGACTTGCATTGATATCGTACTACTGCATATGATTTATTTTTAACCTCAATAAATTAATATAGTCTATGTGACCGGAATTTCAAACATTTGTCCGGTAAATTGAAAAACTGCCGGTCACATTGTCCGGTGCCAATTTTTTCTAGAGGAAACACTGGTACAGAGGTACAGTAGCTTTCACATTTTTTTTAAAGTGCACAACAGTTTCTGAGAGGAAAAACACATTTTTGCACTGAAGTTAAGCTATAAAAAATAAAAACAAATTATTTTTCAACTTTCTGAAATCTGTAACCTTGTAGTGCAAAGTTTGCAAACCAATATAAAGTGTCTAAAGTAAACATCAGGGTTGAAGAGAACTCTGTTTAAGGCATCAACCATGAATAAAAGTGCAAACATAAAAGGCTACTTTGTAGAAGTAGATATGATTCTATCAAATTTACCATTGCAGGTTATTTAATTACATATTTGCTGTAATAATTGATAAAATTAGGTTAGAAACAATAGAAACAATAGAAGAGAAATGGCACGATACACACTTTTCTATCATCCCCACGATATGTATCGTCATATTGCCCAGCACTACCGAGATGTTATAATCTTATACGACTGCAGAAATTATGCAGTGTATAGGTGCACTTAGAAATAAAAACCTTTAAAAAGAAATTGGAAGCTGGAATCAGTGATGAAAACTGTAATTGTTAGATAACTATAAATAATAATTTCTAATGGTCAAACTGTAATTGTTATCAATGAACCATTCATACTGCTCACCCTGAAGACCTCAGGTCAGATTACACCACTGATGCATGCTCACAAACATGCACACACCTTAACACACTAAATCTTCTATGGGATTATCAAGGACTAGTCATGCAAAGGTAAGCCTTGGCTATTTGTAGAACTCCCGGGATAATGATGACGCACCCCAGTTTGCTCAAGTTGGAGAAATTTCTCTCCTAGAAAAGGTAATTAGCAAGATTTCATCATTTACAAAGCACACAATTATCTTATCTAAATGTCATTCCAGAAACAGGGCATAAAATTAGAATTTTTACCAAGTAGCCCTTGGCTACCAGGTTTTTGAAGTTGGTAGCCAGCTAGCAATTTGGGTCGCCAGTGTTTTTCGTCGCCCCATACGCCCCCGTAGACTGCTTACATTATCATGGAGCTCTTTTGTTTCCTGTGGACAAACATCATTTCCATTATTGGACAAACTGATCAATCCAGGTGTGTCTGACCATTGCTGTGAGGTCAGACACACCTGGATTAATCAGTTTGTCAATTAATGGCCCACAGGAAACAAAGCAGCTGGCTGAAGTTCAGGAAGTAGCGCAGCTATGCATAAAGCCACGTTAACATAATGTGAATATTCATTATAGCCTAAATGAAAACACAAAGGGGTATATATGAAGAGTATTTATTTGAAGGGGTTTGCATATTTTTTGTTCATTTAACATTGCATGTATTTACACTAACATTTGATTTTCATTCCACACATTGTTTTCATTTCATATTGCTCTTCTTTTACAGTTTTTCATCTCATTTCACGTGACTTTTCTTTACACTTTTAATGACTTGTTGTACTCATTTGTTGCAGATTTTGCATTCTTTGACGGTTTTGGAAGGAGTGTATTTGTGGACTGGTCCAGAGTAGGGATGTAACGATATGGAAATTTTGATATCTCGATTATAGTGACCAAATTATCACGGTTTACGATATTATCGCGATATTCTTAATTGCTGTACAAATGTCTAAAAAAAAAACCATACATTTTAATAATTTCAGAAAATCTTGTGATTTTCTTGTCATATTAAAACATCAGAAGCCAAAATCTTATCAAAATGAAACTTTCACATTAAACGGAGAAACAACTGGCACAGAAAGAGTTTTTATTTTAAATGAACAAAATAAGTAACAGGAACAAAGCTTATTTGTCGGGTGCAAATTTAAATAAACACTTTAACAACCATAGTAGGTCAAAATATGCAAACAATTATCAGGAACAAAAATTATAGTGCAAGTTCAAATGAAATAAACTTTTGACTTTAAGCTGAACTTTAAATAAGTATAAATGTGCAAATAAAAAAACAGTTGTATAGGAGCCAAAATGAATTGTAGTTCACTCTGTGTGTCTGCGGGTGTTGCTGTTTTGTTACCTGAGGGTCAGGTATAAAGGTAGCTGCCTGTTATTGGTTAGGTGTTTGACCCGGAAGGGCAAAAGGTTTTTGACCACTGTGGCGCAAACTGCCGGCGTTATGGTTGTCGGATCAGTTAATGGAATAAATTAATATTTTAACTGCATCAGAAGGACATCGTTCCGATCCTTTTTCTATCGACACGCAACAGTAACATTTACAAAATGTGAGTTAGCGAAGCACGTCAACCAGGTTACTCTTGGTGAAACGTCTCAGTAACTTGAAGCATTAGGCTTAGCTCCTTCAAGTTGCTTGTACAAATTACAATAAAATGTAAACAGACAGGATCATTGTCCTCCACCAGTTGTCCCTCTGCATTCTTTAAAAAACAAAAACAAAATATGCCCAGACCTCGGACTTCCTCCTTTTAGTGGGTTGGTAAATGTCCTGCGTGCTATCACTGCTTTCCGCCATGCTCACGTTACGATGCCGATGTTACAAGCTACATATTCACGCGAGACACAGTCGCGAGTCGCTCGCAGACTTGAATGAGACTGATATTAAATATCCCGGTAATCAACCGTGATAATAAGATGTAGTCAAAACATAAACGGTAATCGTTATCGCGTAAAATTTTACCGCACTTGGCCGCCCTGGTGGAGCAGTGGTTAGGGCAGGCGGCCATATTCAGAGGCTACAGTCCTCGTGCGGCTGGTCGTGAGTTCGATTCCCGGCTCGGCGACTCTTTCCCGCGTGTCTTCCCCATTCTCTCTGCCCCCCTTCCTGTCTCTCAACTTTCAATAAAGGCCACTAGAGCCAAAAAAATCTTTAAAAAAAAAAAATTTTTTACCGCACTTTACCGTAATATCAAAAACCGTTCCATCCCTAGTCCAGAGTAGTTTATTTTACATGAGAGAAGAGCGCAAACAGTTCTGTTGTCTAACAACATCCTATTCTCTGTAACAATCTTTTCTTTCTTTGCGCGCTGTCATTCATCGGATGTCACACACTAACCTCGCGACATCTTCCACCTACAGTACCTGTAGTGGGCTACTGCTGTGGCAGTTATCGCGAGGCAAGTGACATCTCAGATTAAATTGATTTTTGTTCATTTATTTTACTCGGCCCGATGTGGTATTATTTTTCTTTAATAACGCAGGTTAAAATACAGGAGATTTACAGGAAAAATACTAATACGGGAGGACAGCGGGAGAGAAGAGTAAAATACGGGACTTTCCCGGCCAAAACGGGATACTTGACAGGTATGATTTACAAGCATGAAAGCGCATTTTATTCTGTTTCCACGATGCTTACAATAAAAACAAATATAATTTCTTTCTTGTTAACTATTCTGTTGTGTATTTTTATGACATTATTTACCAAAACGATCTATTTTGCTGTGGAGTAGATTCAGTGATAGATTTTTGCATTCGTCCGTCTTCAGTTTTGCCCATCTGTCAATTGCTGGGTTAGGCCCATGTGTAGTTATGGACTTCCGGCAAACAATGTGCACCCAAAACATGGCCACTTTAGCTAAATAAACTTTGTTTCTAAATTATTTAGATATGTTTGCCTTGGTGACACATGACAAATGCGCAGAAATCATAGAAAAGAAAAGGGTTTTTTTCTAAGTTGATGGTGGATTTTGTGGCCCTCGCCACTGGCGACAAGGCTGAAAAAAACGGTCGAAATGGTCAAATTTTGGTCGCATTTGGCGAACAACTAGTCGCGATTTTATGCCCCGGGCACCCATTTTCACAGGCTGCCACTGCCCCTGGATCATTTTCTTTTCTCATGGTCTTTAATTGATTCAAATTTTAGGTTTTTTGTCACAACAATAAAGTTATTCAACTTCTTCAATACAAAACAGCTCACCAGACCGAATATTGTGTGGCTTGTCTCACCATGCACTAACCAGTGACAGAATTCTTCATTGTCAGACACACTCCACTTCCCATTAAAAAGAAAAAAAACAAAGCAACAATCTTTAAAGTTGTACTTCCTTGCTGTGCTGTGCATCTCCTCCAAGGTTTTCCTTTGGCTCTACATATCTTAACTCCTGCGATGTTTCATCACACTATTTTTTTATAAAGATTTTGACAGAAACTGAAGATTTCAGTGTTTTTTCTTTTAGTTCTGTCGCTTTACTACGTTGCCATGGTACCCAATAGCTAACCCATTGTGTATCACATAAAATGTCAGCTCAAAACAAATGGATTTGGGTTGCAATCTCCATTGTGAAATATTGAAAAATACTTTATTTAATTGTTCCCTTTATGCATCTGCAACAGTAGCAGAGTGGTAGATTAAGCAAACTAACCCACCACTACACAAACTAACCTGCATTTGGCGGGTGCTAATTTCTAACCCTGGTGCAGAACCAAACATCTTGTTCATTTAAGATGTAATAAATACTGCAGATGTACTGCTTTATCCATAACATTGGCTTTACATTCCTCATTCACACTTCTGATTTTTGTTGCTCTATACAGTTTAAATGCTATAGTGAACAAAATTAACATTTTTATGAACCAAAATTAACTGTCTAAAGAAACTGAAAAAAAAAAATTTAATGTGCTTCTAAATAAGAATATATCTTACAAGACTTCTGTGCAAAGCTACTGAGGGAAACTACAAGCGCATGCAGATTTGTTACATGTAGGTGTCAGATTATGTAAGATGGAAGAATGGAATGATAGACTGGAATCAATTAAAAATAGAAACTACAAATAATTATTTAAAAAACAAATATAAAAATAAGGCAGCAGAGTGTAGGTGGTTCATCTCTTCCCAGCAAGACTGTTCCCATTTCAAATTTCGATTGGGGCCTTTTACTGTGGAGCTTGCATGTTTTTCCCATGCTTATCATATCAGAGTTTACTTCGTGAAGCTTAGGTATCCTCCCACAGTCCATAAAATATGAAAGTTAGATTAACTGGTAATTCATCATTGTCTATAGGTGTGTTTGAGTATACATGGTTATTTGTCTCTTTTGTATCTGTTTTGTCCCGTGATAGACTGACTGGTGGCCTGTTCTGAATCTCTCGCCTGTGTCAACTGTGACAACCCCTGACATCATCCACAAACACCCACCCATCACCACCTTGACAAGGATGAAGCTAATAAGAAGAAAAATTAATGAATAAATATGCAATTAATTCCTGATGAAAAAAAATGATTCTGATGATAATCTGAAAGTAGATCAGCTGTAGAATAGTATATGGAAACTAGCATAGTTTGCCATTCAAATCTGTGTACACCGAGGTATACTGTAACATCCCAGAAGTCAATTTAAAAAGTAAAGTCAAAACTGGGATGGATCATCTATGATAGAAGAGAAAATTTGACTGGCTAGATGAAAAAACTACAAACAGATTGATGTGAATTTTCTACTTTGGTTAAATTCAACCAGTTTTTACATATTTCTCATATTTTTAATTCTGTAGACGAAATAGTTGAAGCAGGACCTGAATAACCGTACAGTTTGACATGCACTAGTATGATCTCCTTTCAAAATAGCAGGGTACATTTTCTCCTTCCTCACATTCTTGTGGACATGACCATGCACAAGAACTAAATTCCAAACATTATTTTATCACAGTGTGTCCTATACTCTGCTTGAAGGTCGAACAAACATTTGTTCAGGACATCATTTAATTTCTAA
Source organism: Hirundichthys speculiger (assembly GCA_018398805.1). NCBI lineage: Eukaryota > Metazoa > Chordata > Actinopteri > Beloniformes > Exocoetidae > Hirundichthys > Hirundichthys speculiger. The sequence continues at coordinate 712,470 of JAGFBZ010000849.1, read as the reverse complement.
CAAAGCCAAAATTCCAACACATAGCTCTAAACTTGGTGGATATTTTCATAAAACCACAGAAGTGGGTGGATGAAAATTCCTGATTGAAAACACTGAATGGAAACTTATGGGAAACAGGAAGAATATGGTCTACATTTTGCCAGGAGTAAAACACACCTACACCCAAACTGGGTATGCAGAAAACTCCCTCTTATTTTAAAATGTTTGAGAAGAAAAAAAATAGCCCAACTTGTGCTCCAGCCCTAACAATCTAAGCATTCATGCCCACAGATGCAGATAGTGTGCATCCATAGATGGATGGGGCCAGTTGAGGCATGGATGAAAAGCACTGATAGAGACTTGGTTGCTTCAGCTGGCCTATATAGTACTGTATCCACACAAGCAGTGTCCCTTTTGCTCAACAAAACAGTTTTTGACATGGGATTACAGGACCACTCAAAACCCTGTTACTAAGGCATCCAGACATAGAAACAGTGCTGTTATAAAATCTGTGTTTGGAGAGACTGACACTCCAGCTTTATCTAAAATTCAGGTCAGTCATTGTTGCAGTTACCCACCCAGAAGAGTGGAGGGGGTCATGCCATATGTCAACACATAAGCATAACTGACAAGCAGTGAATATATAAGGGAAAGATCATTTTTGCTTGAGTTTCAAGCAGAAAGCTATCAAACTGCTGGAGTTCACTGAGCCTGCAGAAAACAAGCTATTAGTGTCTACTTGTACGCTGCAACCTATATCGTTTTCCGCTTTAACGGAAGACATGCCATGAAAAGCAGTTAAACTTCTCGTTATAGACACAACCGATGATCACTTTTGACAGAAACCAACAGGATTAATAGTAACGTCATGCAAACCACTGGGTTTTGCCGGTTAGTGCACAGTTAGCTAGCTCAGTAGATGCAGTTTAAGAATCCATGACAAGTGTAACACTATCACACGACGATATTATGTTAAACAATGGGACAAAGATGAGGTAAAACCAAGCAAAAATTGAGCAAGGTGTCCTAGATAAAACTGAGGACGCGGTGTGTCAATCAGCTTCGAGCAACAAACATAAGCTTGCAACTTTCGCTAGCATTTTACTTTCAGTAAGTTACAAATACTTGTTTGGCTTTCCCTAAAAATTATTAATGTAACTACTGCTTGGGGGGGTTTTTTTGCAAACAACCTGGAACGTTTAACTTTTGATGGAGAAGATGGATATTTATCGGCGTCCGTTATCAGCAGATGACCGGACAGCGAGCTAACGTTACTAGCCCTGATAAGCTTGCCGCGATACAAGACGTTCAAATAACCCGGCAAACAGCAGCGGCTGCGAACATTATAAACTCATTACTAGACACTTCTGGCTCTGAAAAAAAACACAACTCTTATAATGTATCTTACCCATTTGGGCTCGCAAGCCTTTGAGCGTCGTAGCACCCTCCGCCATTTCTATGAAGTTTTCCTTCTCTGTTTTTTTTTTTTTTTTTTTTTTTTTTTTTCTACAGCAGGGGCGCGCAACACATCGCAACCGGTAGGACTCGGACACCGCGGGGACGTGGACATCAGAGATTGAATTACAACGGAAGATGCCTCACTTCAGTGTGTTTTCTGCAACCCGTAAAACCCGGAAGACAAAATTAGACAAAATATATTTTTCTTTCACCTTTTTTTCTCTTCAGGCCTTCCACGCACTGTAAACACGGACACCAATATGAACAACTTAAACAACTAGTTTGATATGGAAAATTTACAGGAGGTAAAAATTAAAAATACACAGAAAGTACTTGTATAGCAAATGGTGTTTCCAGTTTCAATTACTTGTATTACAAGTAGTTTTAAGAGATTTTAGCCTTTCTTCGAGAAAAACAGCAGTATTCCCATACCTCTGTTTGCGTGACTCCTTTTTACTTCGTAAACAAAAACGCTGACACTGTTTTCAGTGAGTATTGATGCATCTTTTTAATAAACAATCAAAGTGAAACGAGGCAGTCATGGGAGATGGATAACCAAGAGCACCCACCAGAGTTCAGAGCGGTTGTTGCACGCACGTAAAATTAAAATTAATCCAGAAGAGATGCAAGCGGTATAAAGTAGTTTACGAGCTATAAATCAAAGCACCTTACGATATTTTAATGGAATAACAACAAGTGATTATCAAGAGTTATTTTATTTTGGAAATAAAAAAAGAATTACACAAGATTTCTCAAATTAATAGATTTTTCAGAGTAGAAAGGAACTGTTCACCATTTCTTTTAGAGTTAAACTTGAAAAATAGTTTTGCAGTCATTTGAAACCTTACCAGATTTAAGCAGAATCTGCAGACCCAGAGCCTGTGAGTTGACAAACGCCTCCGAAACAGAGAATAATAAAAAAATGTTCTCAGAGCTCAAGGTTTTCTTCTTTTACCGTGAACACTGCATCTTCTGTCCCAGTATCTCTCACATGTTCTTGCCAGAGGGCTGTTTGTTCATTTTAAATGGTAAACAGGAAATTATATCGCACGCAGGATTCAGTTGCAAGAACTTGGCTGTTGCATTTATTAATCTTTAAAACGCAGATGCAGTAGATCCATAACTCTTTGTCACCATATTAGCACATGATATGGTTTATGAAAAAAAAATGTTAGTTTATTCGACATAAAACTTGTTAAGCATTCATGACAATAGTCAGAAAAGTGCTGGAAAAGTCAGCCATCAGGTGTTATTCATTTTTTTTTTTATTTCAGTTAATAAAGATGAAGCATGATTAACTCAAAGTCTAATTTTTTCATTAAGAAGAATGTCTGTTCCAGTGGAAATAAAGTTTATGGGGTAATCCTTTGAGAATTTAATTGTGCAAAGTAAGGCAGAAAAAAGGTCTGACAGCAGTTCAGGCCAAGGGAACAGTAACCTTGTGGTCAGATAGCCTCTTGTTCACCACTGCTCTGTGTATCCTTGAAACAACTTCAAAATGAGGCAGGAGGGCAGCAGCCTGGGCCAGCTGGGGCAGCTGTGTGTAGGTGGAGGTACGCAGGTACTGGAAGAGGTCCTGGAAGCCTTGGAGATGAGGAGCAACCTGAGGGGGCACACCTAATGAAAGGCCCCAGTCTCCTTAAAATGTACTTGTTCTCTGCAGAGTCGAGTAGCAGGGACAAGTCCTGGACAGAGTCGTAGTCCAGCATCTCAATATTCTGACCTGGATGGATTCAGAATAGTAGAAGTACAATATGTGTGTGTGTGTGTATATATATATATTTCATATATATTTTTATATATATAAACAAAATAAAACAAGTGTTACGGTTGGTAGAAAGCATGCTGTAGATACCTTCAGCTATCTCCCAGATTGTTTGCAGTTTTCGCTCCATCTGTTATTGACATAGAAAAAGGCTGAGTTAGATATAGCTGCAATTAATTACTCACATCAGCAAAGTGGCAAAATAAGTGAATGGATTTTGTTGTAGATATTACTGAAATAGCAGACATCAATTATGACAGTTGTTTATAGATATAAATCAAAATGTTTTTCTATAATTTATTTGAATTTGCTATCATCATTTCTGAAAATCTGCCTTTTATAAATATCTATTAATGTCGTAATATATGAACAAAAAAGACTCAGACGGAATGGTTGTAATCAGTTTAAACCCAGTTTTGAGAAGTAATTGTATTGTCATATTCTAACATATGAAATATGTAACTTGAAATCCAGTAACACAGAGATTTTATCACAACTTAAAAATCAGTTTATTTCTGCCACCATTTTTTAAAATGCAAAAATAGATCAACTTCTGTGGTTAAACATTAAAATGGTGATTACACAACCCGAACAACATGATACATGAAAGTCTAATACCTCCTCTGTAGTGAAGCTGTGCTGTGGCTCCTGGATGGTGTCTTTATTCTGACTGCAGGGCTTGATGTTGGTGGTGACATTAATCACAATAGAAGTGGGATGCGGCTCACTCTCATGGCTCAGCGAGTTTTGGCCTCTGGGCATGGAGGTTGCAAACAGTGTGATCATGTGATCATATGGAGAAGAGCGTGGCAGTAACTGAACAGATGCTCTATGGGGGCGATATTCACAGAATATACCTTTCTGGATCTTCATCTGACACAGTCTTTGGAGGGATGGCTGACTGTAATGGTGCTTTCTCATTGTGGCAAGACAGAGGTTTGTACTGAAGATATGATGTGGACAAATGTCCCTCGGGCATAGGACAGCGCTCAGAAGACTGCTCTGAACATTGAAATGAACATTTATGATCTCAGTTTAGTCAAGTAAACCGAGAGACAAGAGAGTAAAAGTAGTAGAAATATAAACCATTGTCTAACTTACTAAATTTCTCTGCACTCATAAGGAAAACCCAAAGTAGCAGAGCAATGAGGAAAATCAAAGATGCTATGGCAGCACCGACCAGAACCACTGAAAATGTCTCCTCTTTTACTCCTAAAAGAACAGAAAGTTAGTCAAGTAAAACTAAGAAAACAGAAAAGAAAACATGTTCAATTACTCACTCTTCTCTTCTGGCTCCTTGAAATTCTCTTCATGCAACATGATGGCCCCCTCTGTCAGACAACAACAGTTTTAACTTGACAACAACGCTTGAAAAATCACCACTCAATGAAAGTCGTTATTTCAGCAGATTATCACTGCATTGCCATGCAATCTGTGGTTTATTTCTGGATCATACGTGTTGTCGAGCCTTGAGCTGAGAAAAGCGAACACTCTTCATGGACTACATCATGGCTGTGACAAGGCATGCACAGCAGCTCTGCTTCCCCAGTCATGCTCCTAACTTCATAGTACCTGCACACACACACACACATGCATGCCTGAAACCGATGCACATATCACTGGTGTTTGGCATTGTGGATGTTACTCACCCTGGGAGACAATCCCCACAGAGGGCGTCTCTGGTGGGTGAGCATGCTGTCTCCAAGTGACGGTTCAGGAGACTGCACTGCGTGCATCTTCTGCATGGAGCCACACCTTCATCTGAGCTGAACGTCTCCTCCTCACAGAGAATGCACACTCCTTCCCCGCCATCCCCAAAGCCACAATCCTGACAATGATGACAATACAGACCAAGACCTAGTACAACCAGGACAACCAGGATATCTAAAGAGGAAAAATTATGCTGCCCAAAGGATGCATGTTACCTCTGACAGCTGTTGTCCAGGCTGACATACAGGGCATGGAACACAAGTGCCGTTGGGATGCAAGAACTCTGTCTGATCACAGCTGGGCTCAGACTGCACCAGCACAAAGAGAACCTGAGAGAATACACAAGAGGAAAAAAAAAAGACTGTTGTGCAGTGATATTTGAAGTTTTAACACATTTTCAGTCAACATGACAAGACTCTTGGGCCTCAGTAATAACCAAATTAACACATCCCTTTTTTATTAGATTTATTTATTTCCAAAAAAAATCTTATCTTTTACAAGTATCTGTTATAACGTTAGTTGAAAAATAATACTATAGCAACAGTGAAGTGAAGACTACAATATAATAATATGATTTTTCCCTTTGGAATATGGCAGAGAAATTATTATTAGGTTGTAGGAAAAAAGGGGAAGGAAAAAAAACAACAACCCATGACTCTTTCTCATTTGTAGTTAACCCTCTATGGCAGGATTTCTGATCTGTAAAGAAAAAAAATCTTTCATTCCACTTTTTTTTTTTTTTTTTTTTTTTTTTTTTTTTTTTTTGATGTTTTGGTGTCCCTTTTGGGATATCAGTAATAAATTTGCCCCTCAGCAAAAAACTAGTTTGGTTCCTCACGGCAACAGCATGCCACCTGTGTACTGAACTGTTATTGTTCTTAGTGCACAAATGTGTAATAGAATTAGGAGAAATCAAAACAATATACTTGATTTTTTATTTTTGTTTTATCATCAGTCATTAAGTACATTTTCTTTCAAACTTTTAATCTACGTAACAAAGAAGTGTGCCTGTGCTCATGGAAGAGGATTTGTGTCCTGTAGCTGTTTTTGAAACTGCATAATAGACTATTTGTACACTACATACTAACAATGATGGGACCAGTATGCAAAAGGCTGCATACTGTAAACTGCATTGTTTGAGCAGTATGTGGTATACAGTTTTGAAGAACCACTTTGTTTTAGCTTGTCAGTCCCTATTTCACTTTTTGTCACTGTGTCATGTTCTCCAGTGCAGTAAGTATGTAACATCCATCATCTTCTGGTCTGCATTTTTCAAACATAGACAAAGGCTCCTCAGTATCAATGAACAGACTGTGTCCTGTGCAAAGCACCTAAAAGTGCACAATTAGAATTATAATATACTTATAACATAATGATTCTATTCAAACAATCAAATATACTTCTTTATGTAATCACAGACATGCACAAATTTTATTTATGAAGTTCTTTAAACTTTATGATGTAAAAAGGTATATTTATCCTACCACTTCTTGGCACTCAGGTTATTCTTACTTCAAGAGATGCTCTGCTTCCAAGTGAAAGGTCACATTTGATTCTTTGGAGACATATCTTACAAACTTATATTTAAAGCCAAGAGTTTAAAAAATGTAAAGAGACACTGTTATAACTGAAAAAAATGGTTTGCTACTTGAGGACAACATCATGCCATAGAGGTGAACTGTTCTCCAATAGAGACAATACGGACTATCAGGAATCGTACAGTTAAAAATCTGAAAGAGGAAACTAAAAAATGGTCAGACTTACCATTATCAGAGCAGCAATCAGAGAAGTTTCCATTGACAAAAAACGCAAAAGGTCCTCCCCAGTGATGTACGTTGAGGACAGTCCTTTCCAGAAAAAGTGCAACACAAAAAAGACAAAAAGAAAAATCATATGTAAAATGTACATGATGCAGCAAACAACATGAAGCAGAGTGAAACATTATAATGTGAATGAGCTAATTTGAGTGGAGAAAAACATTAAAAACTCACTCTACAGATCATAAAACCTTTTTCCTCTCAACAGGTTTTTTTCCTCAGTTTAGCAGAGGTAAAAAGTGGTGAGAGAGAGACCTTTCAGGAATCCCCATCATTCTACGTCACCTGTGACGTAGGAGGGGTTCCCAGCCTGTCATTCAGCCATCGACCCCACACCTGTGGGACTGACGTCACACTTAATCTTATTATATCCCCTCTGGGGAACCCGCCTTTTTTCAGACCTGACAACTGAGACTAGAAGCGAATGGAACAAAAATGGATGAATGGGATCCTTGTTAGCAAAGCTGCATGCAACAAGGAGACTCTGTGTCAGTGTGTCCGCAGGACAGTATAATGACTGTGACGTGAAGTTCATCCACCCAGCGTGAAAAAAAAAAGAAAAAGTTCACTAACTGAGCTCAACAAAGCTAAACAAATGTAATATATTATATAAGCGCTTGGTGAGAGTGTGGAACCGAAAAAAACAAACAAAATTAAGTCACTCAAACCATTTACAACCCTGGCAGAATAAAAAGAGACAATGGTTGTTCAACTTTATCAGGCTACAGTATAAACTTGTCAGGTTTACATATGTGTGTGTGTGTGTGTGTGTGTGGGTGCGTGTGTGTGTTCTTTTTTTTCAATTTCAAGTCCTGTTTGGACATTTGTTTGCAGAATTTCACATTGAGAATTTCCCAGAAATCTTGCGCTAAAACCAGATGCACTAACGCTGAAATGTCTTAACATGAGAGTTTTATTTCCATTAAGAGTTTCGTGAAAGTCATGGCTTTAACGTTATCATGCTGGTTACTTATGTTTATTGCCAGTTATTAATCAGTAACCTCAGGAACCAAAGGCGGAGGGTGTGGAGATCTTATAGTGTAATAAAGTGACAGTTGGCAGCAGTCTCTTGGTTCAGAGAGCTTCTCATGAAGTGACACTGATTGCTCATTGTCTGAGAAATCACAGGTTCACCTTCAAAATCTGGAGTTTTTAAAGAAATTAACATGGTAAGGCTGAGGTTTGTATTTAATTTGGTGGCACTGTTATCAGTTAACCATTTATCTTTTTAAAAAAAAATAAATAAGATAAGTCTCATTGTCTTCCAGCAGATGAGCGCCTGACTGACACAGAAAGTTCTGCGTTTTTATTCGGTGTCATGAACTCCATCAGAAGCCTGTGTCTTCTGACCTTCTGTTTGTGCACACTGATGGCAGTGTGTCCTCTGGTTTCAGGTTAGATTAAACTAGTTTTACAGCACTTGACCACGTCTAATACAGTGTCTACCACATACGCAGTTGAATGATACTTAAACCAGTACTTATTTAGTCTCAGTTTTAATTATCATTTCTGTTTTTAGCTACTCCTGTCCACTTCATGATATCAGAATGTCAATAAAACAAATCGTGAACACATGTATTGAGTAAATGTCTGTTGTTTTTTGTTTGTCTCATTTTGTTGTCAGCAACCCCTGCCAGTACCAGTCTGTGGGGTAAGAAGTTACGGTTTAAAGACCCTACATGTATGTGGCAGCTTCATCCAGAGGTTGGGGTACCAGCCCTAAAGGAGCTGAGTGTATGCATGCTTATACAGCGCAACACATCAACAGAGTGGACAGCATTTGTCTACAAAGCTCCACACAATAAACAAATACAGCTGGGTCTTGGGGGCGGCAGAGTTTCAAAGTTGACTGTCTGGCTCTTTGGACGTGAATGGCAACTGGTAAATGTACTCAGACCGAATAAATGGTACTCCATTTGCCTCACCTGGTCCAGTAAAGCTCAGCGGATGAGAGTCTACATCAATGGAGCCATTCGGCTTGAGGCACTTCTATATGCTTCACTACCCCAACAACTCGCCAAAAATGGCACTCTCACTCTGGGGGTGTCTCATTATACTGGAAATGATGGTAATGTGTGGCCAGAAAGCGGTGGTAATAGCCTGCTTGGTGAGATTGGTTTGTTCAGAATGTGGGGCAAAGAATGGAGCCCCACGGAGATCAGGTGGCTGGGCTGTGCAGACGGGGATGTGGTGAGCTGGGATCTGCAGCAGTGGAAATATGACTGCCCTCCTGAGCCTGATGACAGCCTACACTGTGGTAAGTACACCATGCCCTCTTTCTGTCACATGGATATCCAGTTTGAGTTAAGTTTTAAAAAACTGAACAACTCTGACTACGCCACACTAAACTGTTGTATGTGAGAGCCAAATTAATGTCCAGATAAAATCTAAAACCAAACATATTTGAGTTCATAAACCCAGATAGTTCCGATATAATCTTTCAAAGCTTTTTGACTTTCTCTTTTTATTCTGCTGCTTATTTTCCAGCATGGTCTCGTTACAAAATCAAGGCGTCTGTATTCATAGTTGAATCCAAAAACCCTGAGAACTGCTCAGTGTCACCAGAGGAAATCACAGCAAACTGGGTAGGAACTGACCTGACCAAGACAAGTCAAAGTAACTCTCAAAGCCTCTTGAAGTAACTAATTGCTTTTGTCATCTCTTTTTCAGCTGGAAAGTGTTTTGCCTCACAACATTTCTGTCCTGGACATTTTTGTGTCATCCCCAAGGTAAGCAGTTTTTTTATGGCAAAACATTAATCTCAGCTGGGAGTAAATAAAAAAAATAAATAAAGAAAACAAAATAAGAGAAAACACAAGTCTTCCATTGCAGGAAAAGTGGAAAAATGATATTCAAAACTTTGTATCCCAATAGTTTACAATACTGTCTATGTAAAATTGTCCCTGTAGTTGGTTACTGTGGCACTAACCTTTATTTAAACTACATTTAACCTTAAAGTATGACTTGTATATTTATGATCATTAAAACAACAAGGTGTGGCCTAAATGGTCCTCTCTGAAAGCGGCTATGAAACACTTCCAGAACACCGGCAAGTGCTGTTTGTCATCTCTGCTTTCTGTGTCCTCACACAGGCAAACCTGCCAGATGGTTGATCATCCTGCTCCTCCGTATGCACAACTACCTCAGGTAGACGGCTGTTGAAGAGTTTGGTTTTTACTGGATGAATCAGTCTTTATAAATGAGCTGATTCGGGATAAATAGGAGGCTAATCAATGCTGATTGCCAAGGCTATTCATGTTGCATGCAAGAAACAAGCTCTGCCACTAAGTGAGAACAGTTTCAGTCAGCTTTGAATGAGTTCATTTAGAAAATCATGACACTGCAAAATTTCTCTGTTTTCAGGATGTGGGAGAATTATTAAACTCCAGCTGTGATAAATGGTGAGATGAGTTAAAAACCTACAAGTAATTAATTAACCCAACAAAACGGTTCATTGGAATACTTAAGATGGCTTCTTGGAAAGACCAATTGCACCCAACCAAGTTCACATTTACACCGCTAATTATCTATCTATCTATCTATCTATCTATCTATCTATCTATCTATCTATCTATCTATCTATCTATCTATCTATCTATCTATCTATCTATCTATCTATCTATCTATCTATCTATCTATCTATCTATCTATATATGTATATGTATATATATGTATATGTGTATATATGTGTAAATATATATATATATATATATATATATATATATATATGTGTGTGTGTGTGTGTGTGTGTGTGTGTGGTGTGTGTGTGTGTGTGTGTGTTTGTGTGTACACATATACATATATATACATATACATATATACACATGTACATATATATAAGTATATAAGTATTGAATCCAGTTTCAGATGTGAGATTGATGTGAACGTGGATCCTGCTGCTGATGTTAAAGTGGTCCAGGAAGACATTACTGCATTACTGAGTTTGGCCTTTTCCTACAACTTCTTTACCCTGACGGTTGATCTTACCAGCTTCATTGTTCTTCCTGTGGGTGAGTGTGCATTGTACAGGGCAAATAGATAAGGAATTAATACCATCACTATTGTTTTAAAAGGGGATCTATTTTCACTTCTGAGCTAATTTGAGTACAAAGCTGCACAATGTGTGTTCAGTTCCTGCATGTTAATGGCACAAGGCAGAATTGGAGTTTGGCAAGGGGTTTGTCCACTGGAGATATAAGTGAGATTTAATCTTGTGTTATTGGTCTGCGGCTGCATGAAAAGGATCCTGCATAGATAAACAAATTAAAACTGGAGGAAAACAATAGACAACTCCAACAGGAAGGTTTACACACCTCTAAAAGATACACAGTTAAGGATGTTTTACTAGCACTAAAATGTTATTCCCCTCCCCCCTTTTAATGTTTATTTTTCAAGTTTTTGTCACTAATCTTTTTCCCTTCCTATTCAGATGTCTTCTCTCCTTTAGTGACAGAACCTCCTCCGTCTACCAGCACTACTCTAACTACGGCAGGTACGTGCAATGAAACATCAATAGTAAAGTAAGGTCTGCAAAATAATCTCTGTTGACATACTTGTGGGTTTTCTTTTAAAAGAATCTATTTCATTCACAGAAACAAAACCAGCAATGACTTCTCAACTTGCTACCATGTCAACAACTGGAAAACATTTGGATATAGGTAATACTGCTGGTCGTTCACTATAATGTTCGTTGCAATTGTCATTCTTCTTTCTTTCCCTGTTGAGCTCTTGATGTTATTGTCCCACAACAGGAAATTCTTTTTTTACAGTACAGTGTTACAGCTTTGTCTTGTTCGTGTTCCTGTTTTCAAGCTTTTCACTGTTTTAGTCCCTTTAATGCATGACTCAGTGATTCAGTAAATTACTTACATCATCTAAATTCTACATGTTTTAAGTCATCCAAATCTGATCAAGTGCCTGTCCTTGGCTTTCAAAGACAACAGAAATTTGAGGAACAACCCCAGTGAAATGTTTGGGAAAGAAATGCTCTTTTTCTTTTTTAATGATCTATGATGATTTTTTTCCCCCTTTTATTAAACAGCTGCAAATACTTTATAATTTACTGTATGATAAAATAATACCTTATAATTTCTGTCCTTTCTAATAATCCAGTTGGACCACACATATTCTTCCGAGTTAATTTGACCTTAAGTATGATGGGCAGCCCTCCAAGACCAGAGGATGTCATGGAGACATGGGTAAGAAACCTACATTGGTGCACTGAAAAGCCTTATAGTCTTCTTATAAAGTCTTCTTTGGTGTGTGTGTGTATATATATATATACTATATATATATATATATATATATATATATATATATATATATATATATATATATATATATATGTGTGTGTGTGTGTGTGTGTGTGTGGGTGTGTGTGTGTATGTGTGTATGAAAAATATACTGGAAAGCTAATATATATATATATATTTCCTGGCAAAAGGTGAAAGAACTGCTTGAGAATAAGACCATGACTGTGCTGAATTTTGTCATAAAAGAGAATGTCGGCAGGTGAGTGCCCTTGGATTAATTTACTGCTTCATATTTAATGTTAATATTTTTCAAACAACAGTCCTGTCTTGTTTAACTATGACAGGAGCATGGAGCAACAAACCGATTTCATGGTGAGTATATGACTTTTCTCGATGGCAAGACAAACTAGATAACCACAGAGAAATTAGTTGATCTAATATTTTGTGTAAACAAGGTCTAATTTTTGAAAAAAAATTATGCAACCCTGTGCAACCAGATGAGAGTACCATCAGCTTATGTACTCTCCACAATTATGTATAAACACCACTGTCTGATTTATTTTGTGTGTGTGTGTGTTTAGATTTCCTACACGCAGCAGAAAAAGTGGGTGACTATAACATTGTGCAGAACTTTGCCCATGACTCATACACAACTCGATTTAATTTGTATGAAATATATCTTGTCGACAGATATAACTCCACCTTCCACATACAGGTGTCCAAGAAGAAAAATGTGACAGAAATCAGTTATAGCATTTATGAAGCCTTGACATCAGCCAAGTATGAAAATAGCTCCATTACTATTGAAACTATGGTGGTAGCTGTTAAGAACATAGGTAAGCTGCATCTGTGACGTAAATTAAAACATTTATAAAGCTATCTGGCAACATACAGCATATATTACCCTTTTCTTTGTCAGAACCTGGAAACTGCTTAGAAGAAATCATGTCAACAGTCTATGGGGAGTACATATGGCCAGAAACATTTCCACTAGTTATTGAAGAGATGGGATGTGCAAAGCCAACATCAGAGAGAGCATACAGACTGTGGTGAGTCATAACCAGCTTGCACACAGCAGGTTTAGTACTTGACCAGACAGATTTCAAATGCTGGTGTATTAATAAAACCTTTGCTAAAAATGAGTCATGACGTGCTGCTTTGATGCTATAATTTACTGTGCATTTTTATGAGATTTCCATCCATCCATCCATCCACCCAGGCATGCAAACCCCTCCATCATGATAAAGTGAAGGAGTTTTCATACACTGATAAGTTATAACTTGGCTTGGTTTGACATTGGTATTCAGCAGTTAATGGTATTCAGCTTAAATCTGAGACAACCATTTACCTTGTCAAGAGACAGAAAAAAAAGGAAAAGGTAGATTCTTTGTGTATTTCTTTTTCGTCTGGGACTGCTTATTGTTTTGGGGTTTTTTTTGTTTTTTTTGTCAGATCCATTTCTATAGATAGAGCTAATCAAAGCAAGAAAAATCGCACGGTAACAAAGTTGCCTCAATCATCCTGCATCACACATGACCTCTGTGTACATGTGACACTGGTGGAGCCATCCTGCAGCTCCAAGAGCGAAAAAAAAAAATCAATTTCCTTTTTGTGATTTATTACTGTAATAAAAGGCTTCATCTATCAAGCACTGAATGTGATATTTAACATAATTATAGTGTAATATATTTTATGGTCTCTTGTTAAAACACTTGATTGATGGTCATTAAGGTAATCACCAGCATTATTATTATTTTATGTGACAGTAATCACAGTCTGAGGACCAGGAGAGATATATTGTGTAGTGTGTGAGTTTTTTTTTTATCCCATTTATTTGCTTCTCTTTTCAGCAAGTTAGACATCGAAACTGACAGGAGCAGCTGGGCTGATCCTGACATGACACTCTGTGACATGCTTGTAACCATATCAGACATCAGCAATATTACTGTCACACCAGGTCCGAATGAATCACAGCAGTCTACTTAATTCCCATTCTCCAAACCTTTGCAACATTCCAGTCATCAACCCTTCCTCTCGTTAATTCTAGATAACGGGGCTGAGGTTGTGGACATCATTCAGGATCTTGTAAATGTTCAACTAGGCAACGATTCCCAGCTGTCCTCGTTGGAGTTGGGGTCAGTTGTGGAGAAGCTCCATGAAGTAGTTGATGTCAGCGTCATCGGCTCTGATTCTGCATCAGACATTGTCAGCATCGTTGCTGATATCCTGCTTTCTGAAACTGATGTCATACCAGTGGCTAACACGTAAGGGCAAGATGTGGTGGCCTTGTAATGTCTAAGATCTTTTTTTTTTTTTTTTTTTTTGTATTTACTGATCAGCCTCTCTTTCATCCTTCGCAAAAGTGTCCTTGATTTGACAGAAAAGTTGGGGAACAGCATGGTGTTCCTCGGTGAATCTGCAAGTATAACAGCTCCATCACTGGCTCTTTCCATGGTCAATGTGGACCCAGTTGAATTCACTGGTCTCACATTTGGCGTATCTCTATCCTCTGCAATGAACCCCGAGGTGAGCTCTTATGAATGCAGTATGAGGGCAGTGAATTTAATTTACAGCACGGAATTTTTCAGTGAAATGCAAAGCAACAATAATAAATAGTACCGGTCAACAGTTAGGTGTTAAAAATGAAAATGAAGGTGTCCTAACTTCTGACTTTAACCATAAAAATGCCCTAGTGAGCCTTATTTAACTCCACCTAACTGCTTTTTGTTGCATTTCAGTCCTTGTGCAACCAGAAATGTTTAAGAAAAAATGTTAATAAAGTGTTAATAAGTAATTAATGGTACATTTATTCTTAACAAAAGCTGTTAAAGTTGAAAACTGCCTCTAGATTGACAGGTAGAGAGACGGAGTAAAATCCACTGAAATAGTTTTAAAGTAGCATTTAGCCCTGAGATTCAGTGGTTCTTTTTGTTTCTCAGATTTTTCTCAACCAGAGTTCTGAGAGCGACCCACTCTCCAAGACAAATGCAACCATCTCTTTGCCAGCTGAACTCAACAACTTCTTTCCCGCTGGAGCGAGGAATACAACCCGCGTTCAATTTCACTTTTACGCAACACAGAAGCTGTTTCAGGTACTTTTTTTTTTTCAAAATGTTCTAACATTAACCCTTTTCAAATGTTATGTTTGTGGGAAAGAATTTTTGGACTTTTGTCCCAAAAATAATTTAGAATGTTTGTATTTTTGGTTCAAGGTTTCAAGTTATTACCGCCACAGCCAGGAGTGCACGCAGACATCACAGAAACAAATAAATATCATAACTATCAAACACAAGCAACTGTTCAAATGTATTATTCACCTGAAGAAATTATGTTTTAAAACTTTTTTTTTTTTTTTTTTTTTTACATTGAAGCACACTGTACCTGTGACCTGAAGACATATTAAAATCCCAAAACAAAGCATGGCTCAGGCCAACCGTTATAGTTTTGCAGTTTTTTTTGATGATGATGATCTGACCTTTTACAGTTCCTGAAAGTCAGAAAAGGGCTTTTCTTGCAGTTTTACTGCAAATCTTAATGATGCCCTGTCTGAGATTTTTCTGTTTCATAGAAATGTGCATTTTTCCATGAGCGTTGTACGCCTGACTACATTTTCACCAGGTGCAGTGATTTCCTCAGGTTCCCAGGCAACATATTTCACCCGTCATTTTTCACAAGTCTAACAAACACGATATGTGGACACAGTCACGCTCTTATCTTCATTTTTTCCTGACTTCAGGCTTTATGTCACACAGTGCCGGACTGGGACAATAATTCTGGCCAGGAAATATAGAGTAAAACATGGCCAGGTCACTTTATGAGCTCCTTTTATAGATGAAGCATCATTTACTGCATTCGGATGAATATTAATGGATGTAAGACGAATGAGCACAGCACAGAAATATACAGCTATGAACCTGAAAAACAGATGGATTACAACATGACTAAGAGTTCACCATAATTTAATCAAATATATTTCACATTCTATTTATTTAACAGGATCCCCGCATAGCCAATGCAACACATGGCAACTGGGAATTAAACTCTTATATAATATCAGCCAGCATCAACAACAGCCATGTCATGAACCTGGGAGATCCGGTGGTGGTGACACTCAACCATCATAATCCCAAACAGGTGAGAAGTAAATGCTTTCCTTTTGTCAGCTATAACAGAGTTAATTTATGTGGCTCTGCACCGATGACACCAACAATGTTTCTGTGTATATATATAGCCAGAAGACAAGGTGCAATGTATGTTCTGGGATTTCCAAAAGAACGGTGAGTTGTTCCTTATTTATTAATTTTCTGTGTGCACAGTTAGATTCACAACGGTTGAGTGTCTGTTGATCAAAAAATCTGATCAAACCTTGCGTGTGCTTTTGCTGGTCTGTTTGTGCATCAGGGGGTCTGGGGGGTTGGAACAGCAGGGGCTGTGAGACCAGGAGTATTTCTCCTCATCAGACCACATGTCTCTGTGATCATCTCACACATTTTGCTGTCCTCCTGGTGAGTCACTGTGATGCTTTGGACAGTTTGAATCTGGAATCAAAGGATTCAAATATGAACACCAACATGCTTTATGCAGAATGGGTAGTTACTAACTGCTGGAAGATGCTCATATTAGAGCATGTGAATAAAATGTTAATATTTTACATACATGACAGTCTTGATCATTTTCCATCTCTGCTTAACTTAACATATCTTCATATCACTTTAAGGGGGTGCTGATCCCTCCAGCAATAAACTATGGCTTTAAATATATTTGATTTGTTTTGTGTTTTGTATTTCAGGACGTATCCAGAGCCCCCATCCCTGAAGCTGACAGTTACGTTCTGACAATCATCTCATATGTTGGTTGTGGTATATCATCCATTTTTCTTGGCTTTACGCTACTCACTTACCTTTTCTTTGAGTAAGTCACTCATTAAAGCTCAGTATATCGTGTGTACACATCTGTCACAGCCAGTCATCTTTACATTATGTGTATGCTTCATTGATTAAAAAAGGTTTAATGATAAAATAGCCTTACAAAAAAACTTTTAAATAAAGCACAAGCGTATTCGTAATGTTGTATTGTTGATAATATTAGTATGAAATACAGGAAAAGAGAGAACTTTTTATGGTGCAGACTGTTCACCTGTCCTTCTTGTTCACCAGGAAGCTGCGTCAGGACAACCCCTCTAAGATACTTCTCAACCTGTCAGCTGCTCTGCTGGGCTTGAGCATGCTCTTCCTTCTTGACTCTTGGCTCTCATCCTTCAACAACTATGCCGTGTGCATCAGCACTGCTGCAGCGCTGCACTATTTCTTGCTAGCTTCATTCACCTGGATGGGCCTTGAGGCTGTGCACATGTACTTCGCACTGGTCAAGGTGTTCAACACCTACATACCCGCGTACATCCTCAAGTTCTGTGCAGTCGGATGGGGTAAGATTGAATGTTGGGAATTCATTAATACAGGATCCAACTATTTTATTAAGTGGCTTTAATGGGTTGATTTGATCTCAGAAATTATTTTAAATGGTCAAGGTTCAGCAGGTTGGGTGTGAGCTACATTTTATTGTAGTGCGGTAAAATTTAGTCACATTTTCATAGCAATAATCTCAGAAAATGTATTGGAACATACTATAGATCAGTGGTGCGCAAACTGTGGTATGCGTACCACCAGTGGTACGCGAGCGCTCTCTGGTGGTACTCGGCGAACGTCTTGACTTGTCAATGCATGACAATGCATTATAAATACAATGTTTCAAATTAAATTCAAGTAAGAATGAATAACCACAATAAGGAATAAACATCTCTCCTGTGTGTTTAAAGCTAATTGAGAAGGCATATATGGATATATTTTAAAATTGGTCATCATGGTGGTACTCAGAGAGCTGAACCGTTTCTCAGGTAGTACGCAGCATTAAAAGTAGATAGATCATAGGAAGGTCAAGAGATTGTAGAAGTACCCATCTGTCCTGACTATTGATTTTCTTGGTAGACCAGGGGTGGGGCCATCTGTCTCAAGCTATCAACAATTCCTAAATAAATGCCTCAATAAAAGGCATTTGTGAATGTAGCTGGAGATTGTGGTGCTTAACAACTGTTAGGAATGAGTTGCAGACCTAAAATGTCACATGGGTTAAAATACCTGGTTCAATAAATGACCCAGGGTGTTGGTTTTTTTTGCTGAAGGTCAATTTCCCAATTTTTAGAATCCATTGCAATAATCAGAATACATTTCAAGGAATTTACAAGTATTCAGGAATAAATGGTGGTGGTGGTCTGTGTGTGTGTGGGGTGGTGGTGGGGGGTGGGGGGGGGGGGTGGGGGGGGGGGGGAAGGGGGGGGTAATGAGAACTGCTCTTTTTAACACTCCAGAAAATCTTTATTCATTATGTGTTTATGGAAACCTTTGTTCACAAGTAGACAACCCTATGCTGCCAGTGTGGGGTTTACAAAATGAATAGAGACATTTGATTGCATTAAATGACAATTTATTTTCTTGTTCAGTTTTTCTTTGTCACAGGATAAATATTTGCTCAGTGTAATTTGTTCTGAGCAATAGTGGGAGAGCAGCATAAACCTGGATGTGCTGTGCTCTCACAGGTATTCCCTTGGTGATGGTGAGCCTGGTGCTGGCCATAGACAAAGATGCTTACGGCAGCGCTCACCCTGAAGAGACTGCAGTGGTGCTTCAGTCCACTGAACTGTTGTAAGTACAGATGAAGTGCTGCATTTTGCTGGTTAGTTTGTGGCAAAGTGGGCAAAAAACATAAGAAAGCTGTTCTTTGCTGTGGGCATTTCAGGTGATTACAAACAGTCTTTTGAAATTAGAGGCTTGGGTAAACAAATTAAATCATAAATGTCATTTGTCATAAGTGCGAGCATAAATCATGCGAGGACTGCCGCTCTCCATCTGCCTCTACCCCAACAGCTGCTGGCTGCAGAAGGATGTTTTTTTCTACGTGACAGTGGTGGCATTTGTTCTTCTGATCCTGTTGGGCAACATGTGTGTGTTCATCGTGGTTCTGATCCAAATCAGAAAAATGAGGGCCAATAAAAAGGCGGTGAAGAGCCTCAACACTCTCCAGGACCTGAGAGCAGCTGTCAGTCTCACTGTGCTATTAGGCCTGACGTGGTCAATGGGCTTCTTCTCATTTGGGCCTGGCAGAGTGGTCATGATGTACCTGTTTACCATCTGCAATACTTTACAAGGTAAAAATAAACAAATTGACTGCTAAAGATTTAGTTGTTTTCACCAAATGTGCAACTCTGTGTTTATATGATTTTACAAAATCTCAGTGTGGTTGGACTGTTGTTTTGATTTAGAATTAGTTTATAATTGCTTCTCTACAACTAATGTACCATAGATATAGACAATGACATAGCATTTGTTTTGGACAAAAAGTACATGTGGTGAGAAAAAAATGTTCTTGTGAACAATTCAACCATGTCCTAAGGGGGGAAAAAAAGCCAAAAGACTTAATTTCCTGACTGATTTGGAAATGAATTTACAAAGTCTGGTTTTGTTTTGTTTTTTTTTTATTTTTTTTCTCCCCAGGCTTCTTTGTTTTTTTGTTCTACTGTTTGATGAAGGAAAATGTGAGGAAACAGTGGAGAAGCTACTTCAAATTCAGTGAAAACTCAGGTACTTTTAAGAAGCTGCTTGTTTCCACACAGGAATAAAATAGCCATATGTGTATTTTTAGTATGGATGAACCATTATTTTTGTCTTTCTTGTCCCTGTGTTCAGCCTGGAGTCGATCTTTGGTGGTTAGTAGTCGTTGCAAAAAGGGCGATCTTGTTAACTCCAGTTCTGTTTGCACTGACAACACCTCCTCTCACAAGAACCTGAGCCCTTCAGTGAATCAGCACGACAGGCCCACCAGGGGGCAGGAGTGGACTTCTGGATGAGCTGTATTTTAGAATTTCCTCAAGGGTCATTGATCAGTCCCAAAACCCACATTTATTAAGACACACAGGGTCCATTGGCACACCTGCACTTTACACTGTAACCAGCCATGAGACTGAACCACTGCAGTCAGCTGATGTTTAAAGTCTAAAATCCTAAAACTCTTCTGTTCACCTTCAGTGTTTTCATGCCTGCGTTTGGTGATCTGATGTTTATGTCTGTAAAACACAAGTCAGCGTCGTCTTTCATGTTTCAGATCCCAGTTGCTGTAGTTTTACATCTGAAGAGTTATATGCTCAATTCACGATGACATTATGTTAACTTCTCCTTAATTAATTTAATTTAATTTAATTTTAAAATTAAATATTCATGCTAGATTTACCAAGATAGTTTCTGTGGGTTTATATCTCCAGTGTGAAAAAGTCTTGATAAAAGGGTCAACCTGCCTGTCTGAACCTTGTTTTTATTTCAATTTAACAAAAGGATTTTTGTGAAACTTTATATTTTCTCATAATTATGTTATGCATATTTATCATAGTAAACAAAATCATACTATTATTGTCTGTGTTAATATTAAACCTCTCTGATTGCCTCATTTCACTTCTATATCCTATTTATTACATTTCAGAAGTCAGAGCCTCACCCTCTTTTGTACAGATGGGGTTTAGTATATAAAAAAGGTATTGCAAATACTATATGAAACCAAAGCACTGCATGTATTGATAAAAACAAACAAACAAACAAACAAAACAGAGACAACCACCTCAGATGCATTCAAGTTCAAGGATTCTTCATATATGTAGCCCCAGTTATAGGAATTTATTGTTTTATTTTATTTATTTTTTATTTTGTGCTGTGACATGTCTACAAAGTAACTGTAATGCTCCCTGTGCCTGGTTTAAAAAGGAAAAAAAAAAAATCAGTCATCAAATTCAAATCAAGTCCCAGAAAAGCTGTTGTCTAACCATCCATGACGTTGAAGAAGTCAGAATGAGGCATCTTTTGATGAGTCGTCAGTCAGGTTCTGCAGGAACCTGCTGGATAGGATTCTCCTCATAGCTGTCACCCTTCCCAGGCTAACACGCTTTGAGGGCTCTGTGAGCGAAATGCTCTGTCTTTAGAAGAGAGGAAGTAAGCAAAAGCGTCTGATATTAGTCCGTGAAATCTAATGGATGACGCTGATGCTTAAACTGAAGCCGAGGGACTCTTTTCCAAACAATCTTGGCCACGACTCCTTTTTTCTTTGATCGACCAGTCAATGCAAGGTTGCACTCGTTCATCACCTTTGGTCAACCATCAGGCCAGGTAAGAGAAGCGGGTTGCTTCAAAGTTGCACGGTACGTTACAGTAGCTTGGAAGTGATTAGGCTTCATTTATTTGGTTTCACATATTTCATCATTTAGGTCATCCTTCCTTATTATTTGCTTTTCTTCACTAATTACACAGAAAGATGAATTGAAAGTGTAACATTTAAGATCCTAACCTTTAAAGCAGGGCTGCTACATTTTGTTTTCTATTTAGTGTGAAGGCAAATAAATGTGCCAGGCTCGGTGCAATAACTCTGCACTGGAATTTCATGAATAATTATACAGAGAAGATAATGCTGGTAAATATATTCTGTTGAATGTGTGTTGCCTTTGTTTTCAGTCCCAGCTGACCAATGGAGGAAAGAACAGACAGTCCAATAGCCGTAAAGGTGGAGGGGCATTCTCACAGTGTCATCCTGACTTACTTTCAGGGTGACATTAACAGCATGGTGGATGCTCACTTCACCCGTGCTCTTAGCAAAGTCTACAAAGCCAAGGAACCAGCTGCAAAGACAAGGAAAATACGTAAAATGACTAAAATTAGTAAGTAAAATGAGCACCTTGTCAACTCACTGTGACAATCAATTTATTCTCAGCGCATGGTTCCTTTCTTTGCCCCCTGCAGATAACATGAGCACTCCTCAGGATGGTGGAGCCATCTCTTATTCACAGTCACATGTGCCCCCTGTAGCAGGACGTATGCTGACCCTCGGCTCCGCAGACAACAGTCCTGGTCCCTGGCACTCACTCACTACCAGGACAGGAGAGGCTCCAGGGCTGTCCACCATCATGTGCTCCTTGTCCTCAGAGGGGCTGAGTCTTACTGGACAGCAATACGCCAACTCCCTGCTCAACCTGCTGCACAGTGACAGGGTTGAGATGGGACCCAGCGTGGCCTCCAGCTCCAAGCCTGAAACACTTCCCCGGTGGGCCCTGCCGCAGGGGTTCAGAGAGTCTATGGATCCGCCTATAGACTTTGAAACTGGTAATCCTGCAGTATCTTTACAAAATCTTCTATGTATTGACTGCACTTCAGATCCAGAAACATGTTAAGCTGACAGAATCCTGAGAGGTTAAAAAAAAAACCCTCATATGTACATTTGGTATTTTGGTTATAATTCGGAAACTACCATATAGTCATATGGTTGCATCATTTATTTCATCTTGTTATGAAAAATGCTACTGTGTGGAAATGTGATAAAGAATATTTATTACAGTTTAATTTAAACTTATTTGTTTTATCTTTGTCAGGGCGGCATGTGGACAAGAAGGACTTGTACTGGTATTGAGGAGAAAACAACCAGGACAGCTTGGACAAAGGGCTGCTTTAGTTACCCCATAAAGTCTTTCTGTGCAGTCTTTTTTTCTCATCAAACTGGCCTCTTAGAGAAGTGCTTCCATTTTCTACCCTGTGCTTTCTATTTCTCAGTACGATGGGTTAAGTTACTCAGCAAGCACTGACAAGCAGGAACAACTTTGAAAAAGAGAATACTTGTTGAAAAGCCAGTCCTTCAACTCCATCATTCCTTTGGTGAATCTCAGAGGAATGCATCTGCTGTCACTCCTTTTGGAGTGAAGTTGCATGAAGGGTATTTTTTTTTCTTTCTTTCTTTGTTATTATGAATTTCACTCATCCACAAAATTCATATGGATGAGTCTTAGCTACTGTGAAGACACTTTGGTGCGCACAAAAATGAGAGGGATGCAAATAATCTTTTACAATTATGTTTTTACAGTAATAATATACATAATTAAATACATCTAAGTCAAGGAAGAAAAAAGACAGGTATCTCTAAATTCATATGGTAACATGCCTTATGTATTTAGAGATTTAGTTACAAAGTATCAATAGAGTTGGAATCGTCATTACTTTCTGTTTTTCTAGGGAACTAGACAGCAAAACATGTTAAAGGGAAAATACCGCCCCCTAGCGGCGCATTTGAAAACACACCGACCATTGTGATTTTTGTGTATTTGTTGTTTTTTTTGTTTTACGTAAAGGAAAGCATCGTGAGGAGAGAATGTTCTGGGTTCAACTTCATTATTATTATTTGCATTTTTTAAGATAATGAATTTAGATCATTAATTATGTGCCATTTTGCACGTATGTATGATCAGCTGTGAACAGCAAAAAATCAGCAAGTACTTACATTCTTTATATTTATTTGCATTGCTCTTTAAGGTAGTTTTTTCTACACAAATCCTACTTGTATTTATTCTAATGAGCATCAATACCACATCTTACTCTGTAGTTTATGTTCTGTATTTAGTTGGGTATCTTTGATTAGCATTTCCATATACATTTATTCCTGTCATCTACAGCCTAAAATGGATTGAGCTCAATGTTTCTTCTTTTTTTTTTTTCTTTTTTTGTAATTGTATGAGTGAATGGAGATCTTTTACAATGCAAAGTTAAAAGAACTAAAAAAATTAAAGTTACATAAGAGCACCAATTCAGAATTTTCTTCATCCTTGAACAGTCTTTACTGGTCCTTACAGTCAGCAAATATAAAGTGGAGATGAGTTTTAAATTAGTCTTACCATAAACCTTTTTATTTCTTTAACTGTTGAATTTTCTTTGCTTTACCTGTTGGACCTTCTAATATTCCCACATTGACCATGCAGATGATCTGAGGTTTAGCAAAGCCCCCAGTATGGCTCCATTACTACTTATTAAGGCAGTACAGCCACGGAAATTGAAATGTTACACCAATCTACCTCTGACGTCATTCACACAGTACAGTAGAGCAGAATAAATGTGTTACAGAGGTAGAACAATTCTGTGAGTGAAATTCAGCCTTAATCTAAAAATGTGTTTGAGAGAAGATGTTTTAGTTGTAATTCATATGCTGACCTGCTCTTCACAGGTTAGTTTACAGGTCCACTAAAGTGATTGCAATTCGGTCTGAAGAGGGTACGTGGCCATCTATCCAGAAGAAGCCTGTTGGCATGTCATAGAATTAAATCCACTGGTATGGTGGCAGCATCCTAATCTGAAGGAAGTCTTGCTGTTGTCCATTATAGGCTATTTTCAAGATTTGTTCGGGCACTAAAAGGATCAAATCCAGCATTTATGTAATTCTTTATGCTTGTGTTTTTTACGTGTAAAAAAACAAAAACAACAGGACAAAACAATGTAATTGGAGGGCCATCCAGCATCTGTTACATTCTTCCACTCCTACAGGCTTTTTACAGGTTCTTGTGCTTGCAAATGGGAAATTTTTAATGTGCTATGGTGAAGACAGTGTTTTATTTTACTGGACCAATTTTAACAAACTGGACCTGTTTCTCCAACTGTCCACAGACACATGGATACATTAATATTCATATGTAACACAGAAAAGCCAGTGAGTTAATGAGATACAGATGACATTATCCACATTTCACTGTCACCAGACCTACCATGGTCACAGATGAAGGGGTAGCTGTCTTCTCGTGTTGAGGATGGATTAATGTCAGCGCTGTGTTAATATTAGCTTCTTCTCAACTGGTTGCTTTATTACCCATGATTCGTTACAAAATAGGCTTTGTAGGCACTATTCCCTATTCCTCATGGACCACAAGACAGTTGCGGGTTTTGATGGATAAGGAACTGTTCAGGCGTCTATGCCCAGGTGTTATCCTGCATCTTAGTCATGATTGTAACTATAAATTAAATATGCACAAAAGGTTATGTGAACAAGGTTGTGTGATTCCTTTACATACAATAAATAAACATGTAGATAAATAATGAGGGAAGAAAAAAGGGGAAAAAGGTGTTTCATAATCTTAGTGGTTACTATAATGGAAACTTATTCTACATTGTTATCTAATCCAATTTTGCCACCGCAAACTTGACAGTTTCTTGAGGTCTTAATGAAATGTCTGTGACATGTTTTGGTCAAAATACCACAGAGATGCAGTATAACACTTTTTTCAGCACTTTTTTCAGCTTTGCCTCATTCGCAGCTTGTTTCAAGGGGTGGAGTTTGCATGTCAGCTCCACCCACCTCTTCTGGAGGGTGTACCATTTTTGAAGTCAGTGTTACAGCTTTGAACTACCTAACTTCAAAGGCACAGGGGATGCAGCAAAATGCAAAAGGCTCACTAAGTGGCATTGTCAGACTTTTGTAGCCCCAAACAAAGTGACTTTTAACTCAAAGTCTTTGAGTTAGGAGCCACTTCACACACTCAAGGCACCATCACCAAGAAAAAAAAGGGGGGTTTACAGTCCGTTCTCTTTAAACTAGCTTGTTATGTATATTAGCCTTATCTTTCCGGCTCAGGTCAGAAATGTAATACCACTACCTCAATATTCCATATAAAAGGGTGACCTGGGTGAATTGTCTGTCACTGTGTCGCTGACAGTGAAGAGGTAAAGAGCAGCTCATGTCTTGCATGCAACTTTTATTTCAAAACCCAGTCTCTAGTAGCCACTGCTTCATTTTAACTAGCTGTGACAGTTATGCAAATCTGTTTTGTAAGATCTCATTAAAGTTCCAGTGTGTATTTTCAGTCAACTGTCCCTGTCAGTCTGTTTATGTCACCATTGCAGATTTCCAGTTCATGTTACTGATTCTCAAACCAAGCTCTATCTGATGAGTACAATGGATCAATGGTGTGGAAATTAAACCAAACACTGGGGAGATAATATAGTGAGAGCAGAAAATCCAACACACAAAGGGTAACTGGACCTGTTTCCCCAACTGTCCACAGACACAGATACATTATTATTCATAAATAACACAAAAATAAGTCAATAAGATACAGATGACATTATCCACATCCCCTTTGTGTGTTTATTCTAGCAAACCTTATATGGGGGAGACAGAATCAAGATTTGAAAGGGAGGGAAAAGCCAATGAAATGATAAAGATAGATGTTTATACCGCCTGGACACAACTACTGCTTATAATGTGGTTTCCATGGCTCCAGACAGTACAGATCCAAAACAAAACGGGAGCAAAGAGACAGAAACAACCTTAGTGACTGAAGCAGTGAGTGACCTTCCACTTCATTATTGTAACTGTCTTTCCATAGGAGCTGCAAGGAATTCTGGGCCCCATGAAAAAAATAAATAATTGCACCGGGCCCCACCAGCACAGCTTGAGTCTACAAAACACTCTTGCTACCACCACACTTCCATCGCCCAGAATTACTTCTCAGTGCTTTCACTGCTCTCTAGCACCATCTTCATGTTCTTCCCTGTCTGCTATAAGGACAGACCACCCGACAAACTCGAACATGCAAGACACTGATGCATGTCTTCCTTTTACCTCACATACAATAAAACACACAACGAAGATGACGTTTTTAGTCTGGTGTGGTGTGGATGAACTTGACTGGTCTGCACAGAGTCCTGACCTCAACACGATCGAACACATTTGGGATGAATCAGAGCGGAGACTGAGAGCCACCAGACCTTCTCACCCAACATCAGTGTTGTGACCTCACAAATGTGCTTCTGGAAGAATGGTCAAAAATCCCCATAAACACACTCCTAAACCTTGTGGACAGCCTTCCCAGAAGAGTTGAAGCTGTTCTAGCTGCAAAGGGTGGACCCACGTCATACTGATTAGGAATGGGATGAACCAAAGCTCATATGTGAGTCAAGGCAGGTGAGCGAATACTTTTGGCAATATAGTGTATGTCTTATGGCAATATAGACAATATTGTGTATCAAGTGATTGTGAAAGAAGGCAAAATGTACCAACTGACTTAGAGTTTCAGTGATGTAGCTATTCATATGATAATTTGTCATTTCACAACACTGAAAACTTGCAGATGATATTTAAAGTGCTTTTGTCATTTAAACACCATAATTAACAAGTATAATTAACAAGACTTGGCTTCTCACTGAATTTCACCAGACCTATGTCATTCCCAGATAGTATGCTTGATAAAACAATTCAACAACATACTCGGCTCAGTAGCTGTACAATAGGTATCTTGGCATGCATTGATATTTAACTCCCAGCTTTGATTATTAATCTAAACTCTAAAAAAAGCTCTTTTTCCTATTCAGTTTCAGCCAATGTCCCTCTGCAGAGTTGCTCTTTCTTACAAATACAAATACAAATAATAATATACTTTATTGATCCCCCCAGAGGAATGTGTTTAGCTTTTGACACGTGTTTTGCTGCTCTTTGGCTTCCAATCTTACCTTCTTGCTAATTGGTTGTTGTAGCTATCAGTGTTGGCTGTCACTCGGACCCTTAGCTATTCTGTTCAACCAATCACTGTTCAGCAGTCGCCCACAAAAGAATGATGAATCTGCATTTTGGTTGAGGGGTTTATGTTTTCTTTCCCCTTGTGTGATAATTTATTGATTCTTTTTCTTTTTTATCTGAGGGTGTTTCATTTATTGTCTTGGTCTTGGCTCTCTTTGAAGTTTAATGCCTTTCTGTTTTAGCATCTGGCAATCAAGAGAGATAAACTGCCAAAATGTCTCCAGGAATTCATTATTCAGAATAATGTTACTTTGTTTTTTTTGCGTAAACAAGACTGGGGAAGTAAAAATTTTCATGGCTACTCTTTATAAGAACTGGAGTTAGCTTAAAGGAGCAAACCTTTGAGTAAATTGCTGATAGAATGACAAATCTAAAAAAAAAAGGTTTTACCCAACAGACTTGCTTATTACTCCAAAGGTAGCATGATAAATAGAGTGAGCTTCCACTTATCCCATTCTTTATAGACATTGTATGATCTTGACAATATCTTATGAGAATTTAATGAATATCTTTATGATTAATGTTATATTGAAAATAGGGACAGGTCACCATGGCCTGTTTATTGAGTGATGTTAATGTCTAATGTGAAATATCTAATCCAATGTGGGATATTGCTCAGGTGTCATCGTATGATTTTTGGGACACACAGCTGATGGAAGAAATTAGCTCAAGTATTGATAAACAGTGTTTAAGAGTATCTGCATTTCCTCTGCTCATTGTCTTGTGCTGACAACGGCTGTCTTGTACGTCTGTATGTGAGTACTTGATCATCTCTGCTTGTAAACAATAGAGATCAAATCTACTCTGTACCCATCCAATTGTCAAGTGCCTTGTTTAAGTGTTGTATAACTGCCTTACTAGAACCACAGTCAATTATTGGTAAACTAATATACACAATTAGTACATTTGAAACAACAATTAACATATTTCCCATGACTGAAACGTTAAAGAGAGAAATACAATTAAAAAACTAGAAAAGCACTCGGAGAGCGCAGACCTTAATAACAATTCCCCCATATAGCGATGTTCACCATAAATATTAGTCGTACATATAGCACTGACAATATGGGACCGCTAAAAAAGTACTTCTTCCTTTATTTTGTGATACACACAAAATAATAATAATAAAAAAATAATAATGCTATAAAGATTTCATGCAATATTTGTTTCCAAAGTCAATATATTGAAATTAAACGACCTCAATGTTTTCATAAAGATTGCGATAAAATCTGCCTACTGAATCAGATGTGGATCAGCCTTTGAAATTTGATAGAGGTTCCCATTGTCAATCCTTGAGTCAAATTTTGGGCAATAATTAATGGAGATATTGAGTAAAAAAAAGTTTTGGCCCCATTTACATGGTTTGGGCCTGCTTTTCTTCAGCAGGGACAGGGAAGATGGTTAAAATTGATGGGAAGATGGATGGAGCCAAATACAGGACCATTCTGAAAGAAAACCTGTTGGAGTCTGCAAAAGACCTGAGACTGGGACGGAGATTTATCTTCCAACAGGACAATGATCCAAAACATGAAGACAAATCTACAATGGAATGGTTCACAGATAAACGTATCCAGGTGTTAGAACGGCCAAGTCAAAGTCCAGACCTGAACCCAATCCAGAATCTGTGGAAAGAGCTGAAGACTGATGTTCACAAATGCTCTCCATCCAACCTCACTGAGCTCCAGCTGTTTTACAAGGAGGAATGGAGAAGAATTTCAGTCTCTGGATGAGTTAAACTGATAGAGACAAACCCCAAGAGACTTGCAGCTGTAATTACAGCAAAAGGTGGCGCTACAAAATATTCACGCAAGGGGGGTGAATAATATTGCACACCCCACCTCTCAGTTTTTTATTTGTTAAAAAACCTTAAAATATCCAATAAATTTCATTACACTTCACGATTGTGTACCACTTGTTGTTGATTCTTGACAAAAAATAAATTGAAATTCTATATTTTTATGTTTGAAGCCTGAAATGTGGTGAAAAGTTGAAAAGATCAAGGGGCCGAATACTTTCACAAGAAATTGCACTCTATATATATATATATATATATATATATATATATATATATATATATATATATATATATATATAGATATATATAGATATATATATATATATATATATATATATATATATATATATATATATATATATATATATATATATATCTAGTACTGTAAGTATAAGTGCATTTGCTTGGGTGAATCGGAGAGTGAGAAGCACATTGTAAAATGCATTGCAGACCATTTACCATTCTATCACTTACACCATGAATTAGGACAAATATAAATCAGGCTTTAGAAAAAAAAAATGTTAACTGCTCAAGTGCAAAAGAACTTATATCCAGTGGAGTTTGTCGTTTCCTTTCACAATATTATTGGCAGAAGACTGGCAGCAGGTGTGGAGGGGGAACAGGCATATTGCGTCTCTCCCAGAGACAGATGTGAAAAAAGCAGAAAAACTGACTGGAAACAATAACCCTGCATCTTCCTCTGTGCCAGGGATAATCAGGCTGATCTAAGACCCATATTTTTCGGGGGTTGTCCTGAATCGGTCTGAGGTTATTACTGTCCACTGAGCTTTCAACAAGCCCGCGATGGTGCCTGCAGAGCCAGTAGAATGAGCACTGAGTATTCCTGGTTGCTATGTGTGGGTTCCAGTAGACGCACATTTCCAGTGACCACATCAAGATTTCGAGAAATCTCCCTGTGACAGCAGCATCAAAGAGCAGTAAGATGTAAGTCTTTCTAGTTATGTACCAACTGGAATCTCACTTGAACACTATATTTTTCAAATTAAAAAAATAAAAAAGTCTGAGAAAGAAATTTCATCCAAGATGGATTATGTTTGTTCTTTGGTTTCAAACCATAAAACTTACATTTAGACATTCAATATTTGAACAAAGTTGCAATTCAAGGTCTTTGGTAGACTCCCAATAAGCTTTGTCTTTTTCTTGTGCTCCTAAAGGAAGGTGCTGTGAGGTGTCATTTCAAGTATCTCTCTGCCAGACCCTGTACTTGGTCTGTAGGGTTTAACAGTTAACTTTCTTTTTATTCTGCCATTGGAGTCCATCAACATTAGCACATACAGTTATCAAACCAAACCTTACTGGAGCAATAGTGTTGATTTGAATTTTAAAATAATATTTCTGGTAAGTTCTTAAAATACAGAATTGATCAGCAATGTCCTCATCTGTGACATTTGAAAATTACTCTTACAACAGCTCATTTAAATAGGATAAAGAATGGAATTGAAAGTGAATGTGGAAGTCAGTGTTTTATACTGAGGGATATACCTGTAAAAACCTTTTACACAGCCAGTATAAAATATTCTTAGAGATGAAATTCTTTGTGCTCAACTGAACCTGCTAACGGAGGAAAACACAGGAGTAGTTTATCATGGAAAGAAGACATGAATAGAAAACGCAGAGCTTAGCAAAAGCCGAACAACAAAGTCTGTATTCTTGCCATGGATTGCCAGCCAGGTGTAATTTTCTACAATGTTACCTAAAGTTAGAGGGGTTTTTTTTTTTTTTGAATAATTTAATCTGGCCAACATAAAAATAAATAAATAAATAAATAAATAAATAAATAAATAAATACAAATCAAAACAGGGAAATACTGTGTAACGTGTATATCACATTTCACAAGCTCAGCACCGTGCCTTAAAATGCATTGTTAGTTGTCGGAAAGCAATTCAGTTTGGATGATGACTACTTTAAATTGGGGTATAGTAATAAACAGGACTTCTAGGAACGATTTTAAGGATTCAAAGGAAAAAGATGACTTAGATTTTTGCGTGTGAAAGAGTGAAGGGGGTGGGAGTATTTGCATTACAGAGGTGCAGGTATAAAAACGTGCACTGGGCACACAACTCTCTTCACACTAACTGAGTTATACTGCTGGCTTGTATGAGACCTTGTGCTGTTAGCGTTCAGCTCCGTCTCTGGGTTACTGTCCCACTGATATGGTGGTCTACTTCCTCGACTCTAATTCCAGCACCGCGGACAGCTCCCTCTCTGGGTTACTGTCCCACTGATATGGTGGTCTACTTCCTCGACTCTAATTCCAGCACCGCGGACAGCTCCCTCTCTGGGTTACTGTCCCACTGATATGGTGGTCTACTTCCTCGACTCTAATTCCAGCACCGCGGACAGCTCCCTCTCCAGCCGCAGCTTAAGCACCGACGCCACCCTGCGGGACTCCGCGACGCCCCAGAGCCCCGATGGGCTGAGCAGGACCGGCCACACGGCTGTGGCAGTCTGCCTGGGCTTCATCTTAGTGGCGGGAATCCTCAACAACTTATTCACGTTGCTCATCTTTGCGAAGTTTCGGTCCCTTTGGACGCCCATCAATCTCATCCTGCTGAACATCAGCCTGAGCGACGTCCTCGTGTGCGTTTTCGGGACACCGTTCAGTTTTGCAGCGAGTTTGCAGGGCAGATGGCTCATCGGGGAGTTCGGCTGCAAGTGGTACGGGTTTGCCAATTCCCTCTTTGGTGAGTTTCCTGACTTTTGGTTATCTTCTGTCCACTTTCACAGGACGAGAAGTTAGATTCATAAAGCCCAAACCTGTCTTCAATATTTTCAATCATTCAGCCGAGTGTCATTAAAAAGCAAAGGCATGGGTTAAATGTTCACAATCAAATGGCTACAAATTCGTTACCAACAGAGTATAAAAAATATACAATTTGAAGAGTTAGAATTGTAACTTGTAATAAAATTGCAAAAATGTTATAATTTTAAGGAAATCTTAAATTACAACCAAACAAGTAAATCAATTGCATTTTCCATGTATACTGGAGAACAATTTAAAATTTCACTGAAATTAAGTGTGATAGGAATATAAAACAGTCCCAAAGGAAAATACTCAACTAACTCTCAATATTACCCTTCATTGCAGGTTTTCAGTTAAAGTTACTGCAGTTTTGCAGTTAGATCCAGAAATATTTGGACAGTGTTTTTAATGATCTGGACATAAGACACCACCATAATGTATTTGAAATAAAGCAATTAAGAATATGCTTAAAGTGTAGATTTCCAGCTTTAATTTCATGAGGTTTTACAAAAATATGATATTTACCATTTTGTATTTACAGCCATTCTAAGCAAAGTACCTCAGGGGTATTTGGACAAAGTGAAGAAACTGTAAAAATAATTTTAAAAGAAAATCCTTTGCAGTCAATGACAGTTTGTAGTCTGGAGTCCATGGTTTGAGTTTCCTCCTTGGAGACACTTACCAGCCTTCAGTGGCCGCTTGCTTGTGGGTCTTTCAGCCTTCCCCATATGTTTCTCTCGCCACAATTTTTGTGAAAGGCTATTTAGGCTATTTGTTTTTTTTTATTATTGTTTTTTTTTTTTTCATTTGTTGTGGTGTCCAAATTCATTTGGACTTAATTTTTTTATTAGGAGTTTGAAAATTTGGAGCAAATTAAAAAGTGAACCACTCTTTATCAATAAAAATATCCAATATTTGCTCATAATTGTATTATTTGTTTATAAGCACTGAGTGATTCATCAGGAGTTTCAAGACAGGTCAAGAGTTGTCATTTGAAATTTGTGTATGACAACTCCATGTATGATGTCTCCTCTGAGCAAGTGTACAAGAATCTGGAAACTGAGGATTTGATGTTCATTAAGGGTACAAAATGAAATCCACCTACTTTTAATTTCTGCTGTCCAAAGTTTCAGTTATAATTTTATTAAAGGAGTTTGTGTCAGTCAGAAGAACGACTGGAGGACAAGAAAAATTATCTGGTAAAATAAACTGATGCATGAGAGGAGGGGAAATGTTCCACTGAGCAGAGCTGCTGCACAAACAGGATCTAAATGGCAGAGGGACTACAAGGAAACCTTAAGCGTGGAGTCACTAAAGTCAAAATCTAATGTTTGCAAAGCAACCTCTGCTAATGCCATGTCATTCCAGTTCACAGTTTTTTAAGATTAAAAAAGATAAGTGCTTAATAAACAAAAGACCTTGTCATCTATTGTGAATGGATTCTGCTTTTGTGTCATGTGACAGCCATGGGGACAGAAAACATTCCATCGATAGAAAGAATATATTTCATTAAATCTTAATGAATTCATGATGCAACGAGCTGTGTGAATAAAAAGAAGAGATGAGGAAACAAATCCTGAAGAGAAAACAGAAAGAACCTGGAACAAATATAACTTGTAAGCTTTGAAATCTGCACTGTGAAGCACCACCCTTCACAGTGTGAGTCTCATTGTGATTTCTAATGTGTGTTTGCTTCAGAGGCTGGAATAACTTTTTCATTTTAAGTTCCAATATAAAATAATGAATTCGACCACTGGGATCTAAACCTTTGCATTAAACAGTATGATGCAACATAGAAACTCAATGACAGTGACTTACAGCGCTCATGCAGCCCCTTCATCTTGTGTCAAGGTAAGGACCTTAGAGCATGTCACTTTATGTGTTTAATTAAGGTGTGATGCTCTGACTTCCTCTTTTTTTTTTTTTTTTACTCTTTTCCACTTCTGAAAATTACTCTCTAATACTCCACAACACACACACAAATACGGTGGGTCTATGGAGGGACATGAAAGCTTTAATCACAGTTTTCAGCTAAGGGTTTTAATGCTATCGACTTAGAGATTCCTTGAAAATGTCTTTCCTGTCAGTTGTACAAAAGAAAATCTTGCATAACCTCACTATCCCATTGATGGGCCACACTTAATTCACAACGTACTTTATCTCTGCTGCCACTCAGAGAGCATTGTGGGAGATGTGTGAAAGCGCTAATTGGAAAGCCTTGTGGTTGCAGACTTAAAGAACTTGGGGTAAAGACTTACTTACAACAGGTATGTTAATGCACAGCAAGACTACAGTGTTAAAGCTTGTTCACTTAAACATTTAATCTCAATTTTGATTGAGTGTCCACTAGGCAACATTGAATTTACAGCAGTGCAGTTAATGCAGAATACAATTAATGCAGAGTAAAGGTGTATTTCATTATAATTATTCCACAAGAAGCGGCAGAATGAAAATAGGTTCCTTTTTGAGACTCACAAAAAGTAAAACAATACATTACATTAACTAATTCCTCCCTTTCATGTGACACAAGAAAAAAGTCACATGCTTAAGTAATATTATTCTGACATTAGAATGAAAAAAGGATCTTGGCTAATGAAAACAGCCCTGTTTGATGTTATTGCTCACATTCTTTACTATTCTTTTAATTAGCTGAATTTAGCATAGTGATCAGCAGTTTAGGTTAATGGACTGAGCCTATAGATTCAAAGCCACACCGTAAGTGGATATGAAATAGGAAGACTAATGAGGACGTGGCTTCTGATTACAAAACTCTTTCTGTTTCTCCTCTCTTGCTTCATCAGGTATCGTGTCCCTGGTGTCGTTGTCTGTTCTTTCCTATGAGCGCTACATCACTGTGCTGCATCCCTCCCAGGTAGACATTTCAGATTTCAGGAAGGCCTGGCTCTCCATCGGCGGCTCCTGGCTCTATTCGCTCTTCTGGACATTGCCGCCCTTCCTGGGTTGGAGCAGTTATGGGCCAGAGGGCCCAGGTACAAGTTGTTCCGTCCAGTGGCATCTCCGCTCACCCACCAGTGTCTCGTATGTGTTGTGTCTCTTCATCTTCTGTCTGCTCCTGCCCCTTCTGCTCATGGTCTACTGTTATGGACGAATTCTGGTCGCCATCAGGAGGGTGAGTTCATTTACACAACAAGTAACTAATGAGGTACACTGTGACCTACTGAGTGCGAACTTGAAAGATTTCTGATTCTCAATTCTGTGGCTTTATACATTAGAATGCTTTCTCCTGTTTTTAATTTATGCAGGCCCGGCTGCACAGTAGCAAAGTGCACCAACACTGCAACATTAAGTAAAGGTGTAGGGTACAAAAGCAGTCACAGAAAAGTGTCCTAAAATCAATCCAGAATTCATTATGAGGGCAGGATTGTCCACTGGAACAACAAAAGCAAGATCTTCAGTGCAACCATTCCAATAAAAAGAGCAAAGATGACTATAAAAGCCAACTAAAACAGAAAAAAAAATAAGGTGAAAATATATCCTTAGCAGATTAAAAGAAAGCCAACAAGGTCAAGCATGGACAGAAAAATATTAATAATTCAAAAAAAAAAGTCAACAATTCTTACAGGCAGACAAATGGAACAACTGAGGAATGATCATGCTCATTGTGCTTTCAGTCTGCATGTTTTGCATACACTTTCAAACCACTTTCACACTGAAGGACGCAGAGCTTCCTGACGGAGTTGTATTCACTGAAATCTATTTTTTCTTTTCTTATTCATCAGTGATTTGCTTTTCATTTACCATTGTCCCTGTGAGTTTTCAAGGTGATCTCAAGGCTCATCAAGCCACAACATCCCAGAAGGCACTGTCCTGTTTTCACGATCTGAGAATCCGTTTCTGAAGCAGGTAAAAGAACGAGGGGCAGTCTTTTCAAGGGAGTGTGGCTGTGCTCCTTTCAATGACTCACGCTCGTCATTGTGGAGCTTATAGAAACCTGCCAGTCATACATATAATTGGTGATTAAGAGCTTCCAGTTGTTTCTCCTCAGTCTATGTTTCTACATCTCCCATGACTCAGTCACCTGGAAGATATTTTTAGATCTCGGAAGCAATCTGTTGCCATTGGATACCCATCATTACATAAGCATCTTTCTTTTTTTTTTTTAACTTGGTGAAGCCAAAGGAGTCAGAGGAGAAAAAGCGTTTGTGGACTTTATTTACTATATTGGTGAATCGGTGTTCAGCTGTGCAACAAGTGAGAGTCTCAGTATGGGCTTCTCTTAGAAACAGCCTGTCTGGAGAACCTGCTGCTGGTGCCTCAGAGGTGACTTAAACTGACATGTCGGAAAGAGAAATTACATCCATATAAACAGGATCCATGTCGATCAGGCTTGGATTGTTCTCTCCAGAAGGATGGCATCTAAAACCTACGTCTTCAAACACACAGGAATTAATGTCGCATAGCTGTATCCTCTCGAACTAACAATGAACACATTCCCTGACAAAACAGAAAAAAATAAAACTTTTTTTTTTTTTTTTACCATTTTAATGTTGATCAGAATAACACTGGCAGGTTTATTGTGTGCACCGTCAATGATACTGTTGTGTCCATTGGTGCACAAGTTAGGATAAAAAGTTGTGATAATATGAAAAATAGACAAAAAAAACAGCTGTTATTGTCTTTGCAGACAGCATGAACCCAAGATATATTTTGTTACTTCAAACAGGTGATGTCAGCAGGTGATTGCAATGTTATTTGGTACAAAAGCAGCGTGCATGAAGTCCTGAGTCTTTGAGGAGGAAAGAGGAGCAGAAGATCTCCACCTTGTGAAGAAACACTTGAGAAAATCATTGAAATGTTTCAAAATGATGTCTATCAAAGAAAGATTTGTAGGGACCTGTAAAAAGGGCCATTAGCAATTAGTTTAAAGTCCAAAAGTTAGGCTCTGTAAGAAGTTGTAGAGGTATTATCATTGGCCTCAGCAAAGCTCTTTTACACCAATCGGATGGCAGCATTCAGCAAACAGATGGAGAAGGAAGAGGAGAGTACAAGTACTAGACTGGTCTGCATTCAGTCCATATCTTAAAACATGTTTTCAGGATGAATGAGACAAAATAACCGCTGAAATGCTTCCCTTCTTGACATCCTCAATGATAGAATGCATTTGACATGTTGTGAGAAGAAACATTACAAATAGGTAAAATCTTTGCTGTCCCAACGTTTTTGGAATATGTTGCAGGCCTGATACAAAAATTGATTGCATAAATAAAAGAAGCTTAAAAAATTAAATAAAAATGATGCTAACAAGAAAAAAAAGTATTTTGGGTTCATACTGGGATAAAGAAAGTATTAAAAAAACAATCATGTACACCAGTGATTCCCAAAGTGTGGGCCGCAGCCCCCTGGTGGGCCGTCGTGGGACTGCAGGTGGGCCGTGAGAGGTCATTAAAATTAAACAAATGTGTTTTAAATCCATCGATCTTTTTTAAATATGTTTTTAATTACTGTAAAATATTCATGACATGATCAAAAAAACATTAAGAAGTAATAAAACAAACCAGTTAAGTGTTATTCTACTGTCATCTTAACTTAATATGACAAGTGTCACCTTATTTGTTGACCCCTTACATTAATATCAGATCATGGTTCCTTGTTCTGTATGTTGATCACAGTTGTGATTAAAGGTTTCGGTGGGCTATGGAGATTTTTCACATTTCAAATTGGGCCTTGGTATTCTAAAGTTTGGAATGGCTGATGTACACAGTTTCTTTTGGCCCATTAAGGAGCCCTTTCCTGACACCCCCCTCTCCAGTTATCTGGGCTTGTGCCCCCCAGTGGCTGCTACAATGGGGGCAGCGTGGGGTTCAGTGTCCGCTCCAAAGACACGTTGGCATGTGACTGCCATACTTTTTCTGATTGTTATACATTACGTAAATGTTTTTGATCCTGCAGTTTTATTGCATTGCAATGTACTGGTAATTTCCTCAGAGAAAATACAGAGAAAACAGATATTTATCTGTTTAATAATATATACACTGATCAAGAATAACATTATGACCACTGACAGGGGGCGTGAGTAAGCAGTACTCATCTTGTTACAGTGCAATGTTCTGCCAGGAAAACCTGCATCCTGGCACTCACATCGGTCCCATTGGGTCACTTCACACTTGCCAAAATCCTGTTGCAAACCAATTACACCCTCAACCTCAGAAAGATTTTTCCCCTACAAGAGCAGCCTCCCTCAGCAGGTCAGCAAAAAAAAACTTTTTAGGAACAAAACACAGCAAAGAATCGGAGGTGTTCATTTGGTCTTCAAACTCTGCAGACGGCAAGCTGATGGGACCTGATGGCATCTATGGGAAGCAGACACCTTCCACAGAGACACCACCACACAACCCACAGGGACCAGAAAGATTTATTGATAACATCCCTGTGTCAGACACTCCAGCACACCCTTAGATGTTCTTCATCCAGACTCTGACTGGACTGAGCTATTTTGAAAGTACAAGGAGGGACTTGTTCATTATCATGGGTAGTAAAGTGGGTTGTAATAACGTTATGCTCGATCAGGGAATAATGCATTATTTAATTGTGCAAACAGAGAGATGCCTTACTGTGTCTTTGTAATGAGTCACAATGGCAGATTATTATAATGAAACATAAACACCATAAACATAAAATCTATTGAACAGTAATACGAGGCCAAGGCTTGTCACGAGTGTCCAAATACATCACCTCTAACACCATCAGACTGAACGACAAATAAGGTTTTCAAATGTTTTAAAACTGAAATATTTCTAAGAACCAGATATGCCATTAATCAATGTCAACCAATCAATCTTTTTTTTTTTTTTCTGTATATTGCTGGAAGATATGCAGGGAGCTCTGCTCTTACTGGAGCTAAAAAAAATGTCTGCTTGTTGAAACTTGCCTGTGGCTTTTACATGAGCCGGGACCATCGAGACAGAGCAATGTGTTATAATACAGTTCCCACAAGGAGAGGTGTGAGTGAGTGTGAGGGAGCTGTGAAGTAATATAACAGAAAGGGCAGCTGGTTCTCCTGTGAAAGGCTTCTATCACATGGCATGGATGCTCATTTATTTATGAAGCCCCATGATGAGCATCGCAGCAGTAATTACAACACAGAAGACCACAGAGCTCTGAAAATCAATACTGAGAAGGTGACTGTGATTGATGTACCAGTTTCTTTATTATATATATCACAGCTAATTTTAGCACATCGCAGCTAAAAAGCGTCAGTACTCCAGGAGAAGCCCAATTAAACAGAGCAGAGCATTTAGTGTAGCAATACTGCTTTTACTTTAATCATTTTGAATTTTATCTTATTTTATTCCCCTGTGGTTGCTTTAACAAAGCCAGTTCTGAGTCACACACACAGTCAGTCGCCTTTTGATTCAATTTCTCTCAGATGTTTTTCCAACAGTTATTTTATTTCTGTGGAGCATCGATGAAGAGATTGGAAGGAATGGCAAAAATTGTAAAAAGCTCAATTTTTGTTGTTTTTTGTTAAGAAACTGATTCTCTGTTGATTAATCTAGAGGTGGATGAAGGATTCAGGTTCATTTATTATATATGAATAACAGGGCAACAATTAGAAATTCAAGTAAGAATGTTTTACATTGTATAAAAAAATACATGTAAACATCAAGTATATGGACAGTTATAGTTAATAAAGAGTAGGGAGAATAACGTTTTAGCAGCAAAACACAACTGCAACCCTATAACAAAAAATTGGGACAATATGAAAAAATATTCTATTTAATTGCAGACAGTGGAAATCAAATCTGTTCAATATTCCCATTTTATTTGTTAACATACATTCTTTTTTATATTTGTTTCAAGTCTGCAGCACATTCCTGAAAAACACTGGGTTTGGGTGATTATGATGTAGTAATTGGGGGAAAAAATGAAAAAAAAAACATAATTAAGTTGTTGATAGCAATGATGATTTGGAATAAATAGTGAACATAGTTCAGCAAAAGCTGAGTCTTTGAGAAGAAAAGATGTCCAGAGGATCTCCAGTTTATTCACAAATGCATGACAAAATGATTGAAGTGCTTAGAAACAATCCTTCCTCAAAAAAGCTTAGGATAAAATTTGTACATTTCACCTTCTGAAGGAGTCATTTCAGTTTTTTTTTTAATTAATTTCAGTACATAAAAAGGGAAAGCACAAGTTTTACCAGACAAATTTGAAATCTGATTCCTCACGTGGCATTAAATCCAGAACCATCACTCATCAATAGAACTACACGGGCCAAACCATAGCTCTGGGAAACCTTTGACACGTGCTACAGGATGGAGGTATATTCATAATTTCCTCTTAAAACTTGAAATTGAAAAACAGAAACCTTGTTTTAGCCTTGTGTTAGACTCAGAGGTCTCAAAGATGGGCCGTCACAAAGTGGAAATGTGTCATGGACATTATGTTCTCCAGAGCAAAAACAACGAGGACTATCAGCAATAAAGGTCAGGTATGTGATGACATGGGGAGTAAAGGAAGCTACGTTTCTGTGATGGCGGCATTAATGCTGAAAAGCAGCGATTCTGGAGCTGCAAATACTGCCTTCAGGACATCTTTTCCAGGGACATCTTTGCATTTTTCTTTTCAGTAAAAACAATCCAAAACCATATTTTGCTCACAAAAGACATGACAGAGAAAGAAAAGGGTGCAGGTACTGTGTGTCTCTCTAATAGATAATGTGTGGAGAAGGTTGCAATGAACAACTGAAATACTTTTTCTTTGTTTCATATTCTAAAAGCCAGAACATCTTCTAAGTGTCCTGAAAAGGAAAGGCAACACTACTAAGTTGAAAAAGCTTTACTTGTTTTTTAAACATGTTGCAGTTTAGATTTCTAAGAAAAAAAAAAAAAGAAATTGAAGGATGGAAAGAAAGGCATGAAATATCTTGGGTTCATACACTGCCGATAAAATAGAAACCAGTCAGCATAAAAATCCTCTTATTTTCCGTACTCATTCAGCTTTTTTCTCGCTTGAGAACAATATCAATGGGATTAAAAAAAATCAAATGCACACTTCTCTGATGTGTGATGTTTAGTATAGAAAAATCAATTACATTAATAAAACTAGAAAAGCATTCGGAAATTTGATAGAGGTTTCCATTGTCGATCCCTGAGTCAAATTTCATGAGTTTTGGGCAATAATTAACGGAGATATTGAGAAACAAATTTTTCAGCCCTATTGACCGCAATGTTATCAAAAATTTGCAAAAACATAACCTCCTTGGCGGAGGTAATAAAATCTCAGGGAGAGATGAGTTATAGTTGCTTTCAGTCTCATAAATCACATGTGTTGTCCTTTAATTATCACTTTCAGAGTTGTTCTTGATACTGCCACTAGATGGCACTAAAAACTATGGTTTTTTTTTTTTTTAAATCAAAGGGAAAACTAAAATGACCAATACATTAAATCAAAACAAGAAGTAATTAAGAGAAAACACTACGTTTCTCCTCCTGGCTTCATAGCTCTCAGCCTCTGT
This sequence comes from Hirundichthys speculiger, assembly GCA_018398805.1. NCBI lineage: Eukaryota > Metazoa > Chordata > Actinopteri > Beloniformes > Exocoetidae > Hirundichthys > Hirundichthys speculiger. Next base: position 671,037 of record JAGFBZ010000849.1, on the reverse strand, counting down.
GCCCGTTCCTCTCCTCCTCTCCTCCTCTCCTCCTCTCTCCTCTTCCATGTCTGCAGGTGGGGAAGGTCAACCTGCTGGCAGCTCAGCGCAGAGAGCAGCGCATCTTAATGATGGTATTGTTCATGGTGTCCTGCTATATGCTGTGCTGGATGCCTTATGGCATTGTGGCGCTGATGGCCACCTTCGGTCGGTCTGGACTCGTCAGTCCCATGGGTAGCGTGGTGCCGTCCATCCTGGCCAAGTTCAGCACTGTCATCAACCCAGTTATCTACGTGTTCTTCAACAGACAGGTGAGCGCTGAGGGCAGAGTGCTGACCGTGACAGCGTTCATCCATAGAGGAGAATGACTCCATCCTGGTCTAACAAGGCTGACTGTTTTTTTCAATGTTGTTCTTTTGCAGTTTTATAGATGCTTTGTGGCCTTCATGAGGTGCAGCGAGGAGCCCCACTTTGTTCAAGCTGAGGAGCACCCAGCTCCAAGGACACCGTTCGTCAGATATTTTCCGTGTTCAGACGCAGACCAAACTCAACTCTTCAAAATCTCAAGTCCTGGGCAGCACCAGAAACCCCGGGCTCTGCAGCCGACGCAATGACCAGCGCATCCTGTTTGTCCACTACACTCCATGAAGAGCTCATGCTTTTCATCTGAATAACTGTGAAAGATAAAACATCTTTTTTTTTCTTTGTGCAAAGTGCAACTTAATAACAGTTATTTGCTTCTTTTCTCTCAAACCCCTGCCTTTAATTTCAGATTTATGCCAACTCTTTATGCTTCAACTCTGAAGGCTTTGCTTTGAGCTTCAGCCTATGGATCAAAACTTGTCACAAGCTTGAAAGTTTGTGAAGCCTGTATTTATTTCATTGTAAATATTATATCCAAGAGTTAAAGAAATGGACTGAAATTTATCCTAGCAGCTGAAAGAAACATTTAATCGTAGTTATTGTTGTACAAGAAGGTCAAAGGTGCATATACTTTTTCCACAGATATTTCAACTTAGATGATATTGGTCAATAAAAAAAAAAAAGAAAAAGAAAAGCAGAGCTGTGTTTACATTTCATTTCTTCAGTTTCACCAAGTTTTTTTCTTCACAGAACATTAGGGCTGAAGATGATTTAAGAGCATAACAAGTCTTTAAGCAAGACTGCATACAAACACATATACTTTGAATTAATTCTTTAAAATACAAATGTATTTGGTGAGCTCTGCCTTTCTCTATAAAGCTCCAAACATGTTTATCCTGATGCATAAAAAAAAAAATAAATAAATTAGCATCACGGCCATCCCTGTTTTATTCATTGCTTATGTTTGCTTCTTGATCTTGATCTACGATATTCTCCAACTACTGGAAATGCTACTGAATTCCATAGAGCATTGTAGTGGTCAGGCACTGGCACTTCAGGAATGACATTAACTTAAGATAACTCTTGCAAAACAATTAGTGTTTGCAGCTGAGGTAAGAGAGGATAACAGACAACTAACAAATGATTTGTTATTGCCTATTTTCTTTATTCAGAATTTAGAAATACTCAAATTACTCTGCATGAACATGTATCCACACCTGCAAATATTTTCAACCACTAGGGGAAGCCGCTGTAAAAGATGTCATGTTGCACCTCGGTCATGCAGTCCCATTGTTACCTCCTCACTTGTAAGGTTGAACTGGTTGAACTGGTTGAAGGTTGAACTGAGACTCCTTCTGCCTGCCTGCTTCTGCCAGTCAGGTGGCTGGAGAGGCTGAGAGCAGACTTGTGAACTACTTTGTGGCATGGTGGAAATATTCTCATCTTGAATGTGAATAAGACATAGGAGATGAAGGAGATTATTACTGATTATTCAAGCCAAATATTGTCTCCATGCTGGGACATGAAGTGGAGACGGTGGACCACAAATACCTGGGTCTTCACATGGTCAAAGGTCTGTACTGGACATGCAGCCTGAGGCTGTACAGAGTCTGTTACAGCGGCAGAATTAGAGCCAGTCATTCAAAGAAGCTGGGCAAACTGCTAAAGAAGGCCGGCCCTGCACCGGAGGGGGCTCTGGAGCAAAGACGAATGCTGCATAAGTTCCAAATCACCAACACTGCACATCTTCTACACAACAGTCATTCAACAGTCTTCCTCATGTTCACTACGGTACAGACCAGTACAGAGCATCATTCTTACCCACAGCTACAATGCCTAGAATAAATCTTTCTAGAGACTGACAGACATCAAACTGTGACCAATACAATATAATTTCCATCTGGAATTTAAAAAGATAAGTCAGTTAAAATTGAAGCTGAAATGAATCAAATTGAATTTTTTTTTAGACCATAACACATTATACATTATCATACTAATTAAAACATGGCTGTTTTATCATAAGCAGCTTGACAGTAGAACAACATTTTACCACCTCATACACCCTCAATAAAATAGGTGTCCCCAAAAAACAAAAAATAAAAAATAAAAAAAAAATCCTAAAAAAAATATGAATAGAGCTGGGCTACATTAGATTTGGGTCATTTTTAGTAGCAATATAAAATGAACACAGGGTCTGGAACAGGTTGTAATGTGCAGTAACCGGGAAAAGATTACCATTTTTTTCTGTAGCTAGGAGTATATTGATACAGTTTGTTACTCCACATAAATCTATACATTATTCCTCTTGCACAAGTTCCTTTATTTGGATTTTTTTAATGAAATATCCACGTGCAAAAAATAAAATTGAATAAAAAAAAAAACTGCACAGACTTTCTACTGCATGCAGAACTGATCGAATCTTCCAAAACCGTCATGTGAAAGTAATTACCTGGCACTTGCATTCAGCAGCAGCGCAACAAGACCACATTAATAATGTTTCAGTGTAACCTGCTGTGAATTTACATATTAAAAAAGTCTCACGGTTTGATCCAGACAATTCTGCCACCACAGCCAAGCTCATTTCACAACTACTGTGGTTACAATATAAGAGTGAGAGACTTGTTGGAGGATTAAAGATCTTTCCAACCGAGATTTACATCATTCAACTAACTTTCAAAAGACCCGGTTTGCCTCGAATTTGATTACTACACTTTCTGTCTTCATGATCAGCCGTGTTAAACTATTGTTTTGCTGCATGCTGATGCTCCTGTGGTGGTTTTCTTTTGTGGTTACTGACCTTTTACACAAATGCTTTTATTGGGTGCCATTTCCTGCCACTGTTGTCATGTATGCAAGAATACTCACAGTACCAAAACTGTGTAAAACAACATTGAACCCTCAGAAAATTGGATTCTTGGTAAGATCTGTTATAAAGATTACCATCACAGTGTCATGGCATTCTTTGAACAGCACATGTGGAGAGTTGGTTTCACTAAGTTGGAAGAAGTCCCACACCAGTATATGGTGTTTTGCAACTCATACTTGCCAGCAAGAAACTGTAAGATGCAGCATTTCACACACACAGCACACGTGTGTGTAGACATCAAAGGTCATGTCTGCAAGAGATCACATTGGGCACAGAGCTTCCAGGAAGTAAGAAAGAGATAAACTCAGTTGCTTCAGAGAGCATTTGCTCAAAAGCGCATGGGATGTCATGAACATCAGGTCTCTCTAGCTGTCTTTGCCCTTCTGCACTATGATCAACACTTACCAGACGAGCATGGCTCCTCCGCCGGTGCCTCCACGCCTCGGCAGGTCCCAGCCGTTCCTCATCCCAGCTCCACTTCCATCACCAGGCTATGGCAGGCCCCTCGTCCGCTTTCTGGTGGGGGTAGTGATGCTGCACTTTCTGCTGTCTGTTGGAGCATTCTTCTTTTTGTACTACAACCATGGAAAACCAGGTTTACCTGTAAGTATTTCTGATGCACAAATGCTGGTTTATATTTTCTATTTAACGTTTTCTGTGTAAAGTATGACTAAAGTAAATTTACAAAGCAACAACAGTTACACTTAAAGTCAAGTTTTGATGGGACATATTAAACCTATTCTAGACTACACATACATCATCATATTAATTTATTTTTATTCCACGTCTTATAAGGTATTGGGAATCACACTTGGATTTGCTTATATTAAAAACAGATCTGTCTCCTGTTGATTCACACATTTTGATCTGCGTAAAAGCACAATTAACACTCTTGTATAAAAAAATCCATGAATATCACAACTCAGCTGTCAAGTAGGAAGAAAAGTATCAATAACTAAACAAATAATTTCATTTTTCACTATACAAAAACATAACACATCACAATGAATATATATTTGATAAATGGTGTTCCTTTCTCTTTTTCCTTAGGGAAACAGCCCCATTGCTGAAGGAAGAGGTACATTTATTTCATTCATTAAATTTAAACATCAAGTCAAATAGAGCAAAGCCTAAACTCATCATATGTGTTCTCTTTTCCAGCCGGTTCCCCCCCAATAAAAGAACAGGAAACGTCCAGCAGGGCTTTGGCACACATGATAGTTGACCGCCCTGATGAAAAGGAATCACGTAATAACAAAATTACTTTGTTTTACAAATAAAAATAAATTAAACACATTTCTCAATTATTAAGTGTTTCAATCTTTTCTTCAGTCTTTCCAGTGGGCAATCTACAGTGGGACAAGAGGCACGCAGTTCATAAGAACACCAACACCTATCCCAAGGGCTGGGTGACCATCCTGGAGTCGGGCGACTACTATGTCTACTCCAGGGTGACCTTCTCCAAACCCAGCTCCAAGCTCCCACTGGTCAGCTATATCAAGCTGAGGAAGGATGCGAACGCTGAGGAAGAGGTTGTGATGAAAGCCTACTGCAGTCTGAGCGACTCTTTGTCGAGCCCTCAGATGTGCACAGCCACACAGGGGGATATCATCACACTGGAGACAGGAAACCAACTCAGCGTCTGGGTACAAGACCCCTCACTCGTAGACTACGCAGAAGGTGCGACAGCCTTTGGGATGTATAAACTGTAGAGCTCCTGTGTGAGCGCATGCATGGACCTAAGCTGATGAGCAGGAACTCATGAAGTGAACGGACCTGGATTTATATCTACTGAGAACACAAAAAAATGTTTTTGTGGACTTGAAAGACACAAACCAAACTAAAACTATAATTTATTAAATCAGATAAATAATGTGCATTTCTTTTTCTTTTGAATGACTGTTCTATATTTATTAATGTGATGTGGATTGTATGACTGTGAAAATACATATTTTTTAATATATTTTTATTCAAAAATACTGATACCCTCCCCAGTTTTTGTCTTGTATCTGCCACATTTCAAGAATTATTTTAAGTGCAGAGACACAACACTACAACATTGGGACTCAAGCACCACATAGCTGATTTTTTTTTTTTTTTTTTTTATGGACTGCAAAGCTCTAGTGTCTGTGATCTACACTTTACCTGCAGGGACCATTTTGTTTTAGAAGACAAATATTTAAGATGGTGTAAATGAAGAGAGGGTAGACAGAAAAAACCAGCATTCCTTTTGTGACTAAGATGGAAAGTCAAAGCGCTAAGAATACCAAGATTTATTAATAATCATAGCAAAATCAGTCATGCAGTTTGTTCTATTCCAAAAAAAAAAAAAAAAAAAAAAAAAAAAACATTTTAGGTCTTAACTTTTATCATCTGCTGCAAAGAGCAAACGTGCCTCCTCTCACACAGAAATTACACAGGAAATATGCATCTTCTCTCACCGGTAACACTCAAGCCTTTGGTTATGACTTAAAAGCAGCTATGTTATTTCTTTGCCTTTAATTTTGCTTTTCATTTAACTGCAACAGTCATTTCCAAATGGTATAAGGAACTGTTGAAAAGTGTTTTTTTTTTTTTTCTGAAGAATCATATAAACTCAAATAATGTTCAGTGTGTTCACAACTTGGACAAGGCTTTCAGGTGCCATTTGAATTGACTTAAAGTTAGGAAAAAACATTCAAAATTCTTGGGAAGGAAAAAAAAAAAAGAAAAACTTAGTGCTGAATTTCATGTATTCTAGATTAAGCTTGAATTACTTAAAATGGAAAATGTCTTTTAAATATTTTCTTATATATCTTTTTATTAGATCAGTTGCATCTTTTCCTGACAGATTTGACTTGACAATCAACCTGCCTTGCTACTAGCATAAGGTTAAAATGTGCTACATTGTGAGTAATAGAACATTTTGCCTCCAAACCTACAAAAAAAAAAAAAAAAAAAAAAAAACAGAATGAGAAGTCTTCCTCCGCTTCACATGCTGGGGTTCAACAGCACGGAAAGTGTGAATCTGTGAAGATGCAGAGGCAGCGCACTCTTACAGGATGTTATCTATTCTAGTCATTCCTTCCACCCTATAAATGGTTTCTTGACAGCAAATCTGAACAACCTACAAACTCTTGCACCACCCATGGGTTGAACGCAGCATGGAAAAGCCTAAATATGTGGAATTCCAGTTTAAATGAAGGAACTCTGAGTTTTCCATTCATCACCTGGTTAAACTGACGTTGTAACTGAAATCATCTTATATTAAACTTTTAATAAAAGAATGGTCATACCAAGTACAGGATATCATGGGAAAAAAAAGCATTACAATACTTGCAACAACAGTAACAATTGCATAGAACAATCTTTCAAAAACAAGAACACAGTGGTATAGGGGATACAGTTTTACATGAAACTGACTTCAACCTTTTTCTATCAGTAAGTGCTTCATGAAGCTTTTGGGAATTTCAAATTACAGTGAAGGATAGATAAGGAAAAACAGATTTTTACAGAAACAAAGAAACAAAAACAGCCATAATGTGATGAGAAAAGTTCCATTTTTACAGGAAGTGATAAAAGTGATAACATCTGCTGGTTTGGTGTCCCAAAAGGACAAAAGGTCAAAGAACAAGCTCCAGCGCCCAAGGAAGCATTAACCTTGCAGAAGTGCCTCTGAGCATGGCAGCGACACCTGTGCAGACAAACCAGTGCTGTCCTGAAACCCACACAGCACAGAGGCGCATGCAAAAACAGGTTCGCACAAACGCAGGGACTGTCACTGCAATTTACATTTGGGATCATTTATGATTTTAAAAATAAAGGACTTTGTCGGTTTTCTGAATAATAGATAACAAATAGTCTTGACTGAATAAAGGCAAATGATTACAGGGACTCCGTTGTGACTGAAGCCCCGAACATTTGGCTCTTTTTGGTTTAAAAAAAAAGAAAAAAGAAAATCATTCATCATTATTGCAGGCTCTCCAAATCAGACCAACTGCTGCGAGGGCTTCCCCAGAAGTCAGTCAGTAAAACAGTCACTTATTGCATTTCAATGACATTTGCTGCGACTCTGCAGCGCAGTAAGACGAGATAACAGTGCACTCACTTCACCTCATGAGGAAATGTACCGCTGTGGGCGCTTGGAAAGAGGCCACATCTTAAACAGCATGCAAAGCCCTGTTTGCCACTAGACTCAAAATATATATTTGTTCATACATCTATTAAGCTTGAGTCATTTAAACTAAATTATGAGAATAAATCCCTGTTGACACTTTGTATACAATTTAAGCATATATCCCAGGTTGATGTTAAAACTCTTATTCAGGAGGCACTTAAACATTTGAACACTACTCTATACCAGTATATAAGTCTTTCTTTGCTTATTTTCTCAGCTTGCTTCCTTAATTTTCGTTAAGAACCAACAAACTCAACACAACAGTCTTAGACTTCTCAAGGGAGACTAAATCTTTCCTCTTTTGTGAGAAAAATCTCTATGGCTATGTCCACATTTTTAATGTGTTTCCCTGTTTCCCCTCATCTAAAACTGGGACTTTTTTGCCTTTTCACATCTGGTTTTTTTGTTTGTTTTATTTATTTATTTATTTGTTTAAATCAAAACTCCATGTAAAGGTGGCAAAACTATAAAGGCTACCACCACATTTAAATCCTTGGGTTGAAAATAAATATAGATTTAAAAAAAAAAATCCCAAATAAAGTAAGGTTATATATTTAATATGTTAAAATTATTCTTGATTATACTTTAGAGAAGAAGATTAAGGGTTTGTACCATTTATTCTTTCAAGAGTACACAAATATTTATAGAGTTACGTCTTTCCTATACTATTATGCATCCCTGATAGCTTTGGAGTCTATATCTGAATATATTGATTACCACATTTCTGATGCAGAACTCATACTGCAGAAATACTGTACATTCATGCGGTTTGCTGATGAGCTCACCTGTTTGAATTGCTTGAATGGCAGGAAAAAAAAACAGCATGGACACATAATGTGAATGTGTAGAATGATACAAAAAAAGGCAAATCTTGCATATTCATCAGTGTACAAAGGGGTATCATTTACCTGCGTGGGATCCCTCTGACAAATGGAACATGACAGTGGCAAAGTAATGATTTGAAGAAAAGATAATCAGTCCGCTTTGTAAAGGAAGGGCATGCAAGATAAACACCTGCTGGATTCAATGGCTTTGCACTCCTTTTCAGTCCTTTTCAAACTGAAGCAAAAAGCAACCATGTTGAGCTTACTTTGTCCAAAACTGTTCCATTTGATGGGTAGAGTTCACAGTGCCTTTATGCTGTGGGGCAGCATGTTTGAAACATCTAGGTTTTAGCTGAGCCTCTTCGGGAGGAGCGCGTTTGTAGTCTCAGTCAGCTGCAGCCGGATCAGGAAGACATCAGATTTCATCGTAATGTCAAATCAAGCTACAGAACCCAAAGTGAAGAAGCTCCAAGTGAGTGAGTCCACCTCTGCTAAGTGAGGCTGAAATGTGAAGACGCAACGTAGATACACAAACGCACAGCTGCCCCTCTGCAGGACTGCTCAAGACAAGCAGAGCGACAAAAGGATGAGGATGATTGAGCGGCTGTGTTTAGTGGCTGCTGTCCTCCCAAGCACAGTCATTCTTCTGCTTGGTCAGTTTTCGGACTAATCTCTCCAGCTCTTTGCGAGATTTCTGCTCCTCCTCCAGAAACTGCTTCATCCACTTATTCTCCTGTAAAATATTTGAGCAACGACAGTGTTGTTGAGTGACACGCCGACTCTCAAAACCATGACTTTATAAAGTTAGATGAATGCAAACAAATAGCCAGTAGTGATTGATTGCAGATTGGCATCTTTTGTGTGTTGGCTATTTGAAATAATGGGCTTAATATCAAACTTATTTGTAAAGCTGCTTTTATAAAGGAAGTATTTCAAATAAAACTGCAAATGAAACCAAGCAATGTAAGTAAACTGGAAAGGATTGAGACAATTTTAATGGAATTTTAAGTCAATTTATGTACATTATCTACTGTAATATAAAAAAAAAATATTGGCATTGGTTTTATATATAAAAATAGATATAGTCTATGGATCTGAAAAAAAAAGAAGCCAGTGCAAAAGTGCTCAAGTCTAATATCATTAAAGGCCACATCTGTAAATAGACTTGCATGTTTTGTCTCAAATGTTTTATAGTTTGCAAAACTTTGTAAAACTTCGAACTTTGCAAAAATGTGCTCTGAAAACTGTACTCTGTAGCTCTGCTACCTGTTTTTGCTTAAAATGTATGTTTGTGACAGTTCAGCTAAAGTTCCAAGCAATAAAACAAACTTAAACAAACATACTTTTTATATATCGTGATATATATATCGGTGATGATATATGATTTTTTTTTTTTTTCCTTTTTTCTCTTATAATTTTTGGACCCGAGAAAATGAGAAAGGATCTCAGTTAGCAGCATAGCCAGCAGAACACAGGCACCATGATGCTACCTGCTGGTTGGTAGCTCCAGTTTTAAAGATTCGAGTACAGCGCTATCTTGTTTCTTGGAAACCTCAACTGGCCGTAGGTAAAGCACATCCTGTTTCAGCAATTTTATGGGAGATGGAACCATAATTAATCAAATGAACCCCTCTCTATTTAAACAAAAAGTAAATCTAGCAACAAAGCCCACAAATTTGTTAGGAAAGTGTGAACATAACTAGTGGAAAAAAACAAAAAAAAAAAATTTTCTTTGAAAACCCTCCCTGGAGTTCATTTCAGAGCAGGAAGGTTTAGAGCGCTTCAGCATTAGTTTCATTTTTCAGACTCAAGGTCTGTCAGTGCAGGAATCTCAGGGATGATGATGTCTCCATACGATATCTGCATCACTCCAGACATGAGAAGTGATGCACTGATAGCCCACTGATAGTTTCAGCTTTGAGTAATCACTTACCTTTTTCAATTCATGCACCTCATCCTTTAGAGCATAAACAGCATCAACCAGGCTCCTACAAGTTAGAGGGACACATGCATTACTCTACAGGATGTAGAAACCACATAAAAAGGCCCATAACTGCATAACTCTCATAACTCTGAAGTCTACTGATTCATTGTCAAGGCAAGTACAGTCATTTTCCGCTTTTAATACATTCTTACATGAGAGCCATTATGAAGTCTCAACAGACTATACAGGATCAATATCAAATTTGTAATTCTAATTAAAGCAAAGCAAAAAAAAAAGCAATCTCTTAATGCAATAAGCAAATTAAAGGCCGTTTTTCACAGTGATAACATTCTTACTTTTCTTCAATAACTGTCTGCCCGTTGCTCTTCATCTCCTCCACAATGATCTTCTCTTCCTCTGGCAGAAGCACCTGAGGGACACACTCCTTTCGCACTGCTGCACACACACACACACAAATGAATAGGAATCTTTACTTATGCTTTTATACCAGCCGCTGAAGAGGTGCAGTATAAAAGACGAAGAAACTTATGCTTATGTTGGACACATGCACAAACCTGTGGTGGTTTGGTGCAGGCTGGCCCCCGTGCAATAAGCCTCGATCACCCGAAGAATCTGAGCATCCTCCTCCAGAGCGGCCATGCCTATCAAAGCCAAAGATCAACATCAGGATTTAGAGTCGCTCAGAAAACGATGACACGGTGGTGCATGTGAATCATGGTCTGTGGAACGATGATGAACTGGTGTCAGTTTTTGTTGGGGTTTCTTTTGTAATCTGGCCAAGATGATGACGGTCGGGAAAGAGCTGCGGAATCTCCGGGTCTGGAGGTTGGTGTGTGAAATACTGATCGACTGTCTTACGGTGAAAACACAAATGTTTGCAGACGCTCGTGAATCTGATTCTTCAACAGCTTGTGCGGCCTTAATCGTGACGCTTTGCCCATCAACAAAAAGTCAAATGCATTCAAAATTATCGCTCACGTTGATCAAGCTCATCATGCCCATAACGTAACGCCTGAACCACACAGCAACTAAGATGTCTCATTAACAGAGCAACATAATATTACTTAAACACTATCTCATTCTAATTAGAGGTACACGATAACTATCGGGCCGATAACAGAAAATTATTACGTCATTCTGATAAGTCCGATATCACGACAAATAGCCCCGATAACATATATATTTTTGTCAACATGGCAGTGCCTCGCTCCCTCTGCGTCTTAAATGACCGGTGTTGTGAAATTTCAGAACACCAGCAGTGGATGTTATGTTCAAGTAACGTCGGCATAATCAGAAAAACGATATCTAAGTCAGGAAAATCAAGAATACCCCCTCATTCCAGAAAACAACTTGTTCAGTCGGTCATAATTTTAGTAGTTGCTAACTTGAATCGATATTCGCAGTATTTCCCCTCATGTTACACATAAAGAAAAAAATAGAAAAGGCTGAAAGAACGACTAGCAAACGAGGGAACGTCGGAATTTACGTTACACCTTGAATCCAGCCTGTAGCACAGCGCTGATCACAACAAACATGGCGGTGTGGAACTTCGTTAAAGTTTCAGAAGAAGATAGTTTGGTGGTTATTTGTGACGAATTCTCCAAGGGAATTCTACCACGAGGGAAGCACAACCATAAGCTTAAATACGTCAAACCTGATCGGCCACCTACAACATAACAATCGCTTCCATGGAGTTTTGAAATCGCGCTAACGCGTGCTAATGCTACCAGTGCGCAAGCCAGCAGCGAGTCTCTCCTCCCCTCTCCTCTCCCTCATCTCTCTCATTTAAAGCTTCCATGAGATAAAAAAAACAAAAAAAAAATCACTGAACCTCATTTACTTTAATTAAATGTATTCATTTAAATGGAACCACAAGCCAAAATTATTTAAATGTAAATCCTTTTCAGTTTGTAATTTTGATGCATGTATTTCCATCAGTTCAAGGAGCCTTTTTTTTTTATATCAGTAAGTAATGCACCTTATTTAAGTTGATGTGAGATATCAAATAGGTTTGTTTGATAGCTTTACGAGAATGTTTGAAAGGCTTGCCAGTAGTTTTTCAATGGAAAAAATAAATATCTGTTCATTTACAGAGTCCAAACTATTTTTGATTTTGTTCATAGTATTGATGTAATGATCTTAGGTATATGTGTGTTATCGGTTATCAGTATCGGCCTTTAGGAGCTGAAAGTTATCGGTTATCGCCGATAACTATCGGTTTTAAAAAACAGTTATCGTGCATCCCTAATTCTAATAAGGCAAAAGTCCTACTTTTCCTCATCTGAGCCTCGTCATCGGAGGGCTTGCGCTCCTTCTTCTTGTTTCCTGGCAGGAACTTCTTCATGGGCCGCGGGCTCTTGCTGGAGTCCTGGAGGAGTACAACAACAGTTCAGAACGTCTCCGTCAACACACACATTCACCGCTGCACACACCTGAAAGCTGAGGCTCCAACTCAAGCAGAACGCAAGCTTGCGAGCGTACGCATCCCGCATGTACACACATCAGAGAACAAAAGGGGCCCATCAACAAACAAGGCAGCAAGCACAGTTTGGTGACTGAGAATGAACTGGCCAGATCATCTCTGTGTCAAAATGCAGCCTGACAGGAGATCGTAAAAAAGGGGTCAATAGAATATAAAACAAAAGTAAAAATCACATTTGCTCCAAAGCTATTTCCACTGAGTCAGGGCCGAGGAAAACCATTTTAAAAATCAAAGATTTACCAGGTGTTTACAAAGCTTTGGGAAAGAAATTCAAGATCTAATCAAATTTAATTTCTAACCCATCAATCTGAAAATATGTGGTTTTATGAATCACAGGGTGTCCTCTCGCTGCTGAGTTTATTCTGAAGACGTTCGTACTGCAGACAACACTAACGCTGAGGTTTGGTGAAACATAAACATTCACTAAAAATAACTGATTAGTCACCGACCAGTGTGAGATCCTGTTGCCATAGCACACTTTGCAAGAAGTCATTTTGCTGGAACCAAGAGGCATACACAGACAAGTCATTGGAAACAGAAAGAAAAGCCACTTTACAAGAAAGATCTTCTCATGAGAACCGGGAAGAACAAGATGAGTGTATCCTAGGCTTTGAAGAAGCTCTGGAAGCCACATTAAAAGTAGTTTCCCTTTACTGGATGGGCAAAGAGAGGTGAAGTAGGTTGGTTTACCCAAAGCAGTTCAGTTCCACGCTGCAACTTTAGAACCAAAACTGGCAAAAATCACATCACACCTGTTTGAAGCTCTTTGGGAGCGTATTGCTCAGTTATCTTTTGATTCTTTTTTTTTTTCCATTTTCCCAACTAGCAGAAGAAGCAAAAGAAACTCACAAGTAAAGGAAAATTCCAGAGCTAAAATAATCCTGGGTCCTTTTATTATACAGTAAAAAGTTAAAATAACTTGAATGAACATAAGTTTTAGTTTTAACAGAATATGTGTTGGCAACAAAATGGCATTTAATGTAAGCGCGGGGGGAACGGAGCTACGTCGATATAAATAGCTTTCCTTAAGCCTCTGATGAGACTCGAACGCGTCATTCCCCTTCAGTGATGGAGTCTGTGCAGTTAAAGGAGGAGAGTTCACGGCCTCTTCTTCCACAAAACTGACTGGTACAGAAGCAGAGGCCATGAACTCAACTCTTTTTTAGTCTATTTACCATCGCTGGCTCAACATCCATTCACACTTATAACAAGATGGCAGTGACCAGACAGAAATGATTGTACAAACTGTCCTTTTTATATACTTTTTGGTTGCATTAAAAAGTTAAAATTATCTTGTTTTGTCAGTTTGGAACCCTATTCACACAATCTCTTAAGTGGAATCCATATTTTTAATCTCCTCAGTGGCTTAAAATGACTTTTTATTTTTTCATAGGTTGATTGTCTCAAGTGCTAACATTAATAATCATTTTACATTAAAGACATATTATAATCTTACTCTAAATTGCTTTCGATTCATGTCATTTTGGTTCCTATTGAAAGTTTGCATTCCTTCCCATCAAATAATCCACCTACGGTGGTTTTAACTCTGGAAGGTACCTTTAAAAATAAAAAAGCACTGACTGAATGCCTGGCGATCAGAATTGTGCAGATTTTCTAGCCAATTGGTTCTGATCACTGAGTGGTAGATAATGATACAGATTAATAATTTTCACTGGCCTGAGATATCAGTTGGGTTTTTTTTTCTACCCCTTATTATTAAATAAATCAGCCTATTCCATTTCTTCCGGTCAGTAAGTGCATCACAATGATGTCATCAGGAAGCAGCGTCTCTGATGTGGAAGTTTTTCATATTGAGCAAAAAAATTACCCAAAGCAATTTGTAGAACTTGTAAGGTAAAAATAGAGATACGACAACTAAAACATTCAATTTCAAGTCAATTTTATTTGTATAGCGTCTGTTACAATGTCAATTGTCTCTAGGCGCTTTACAGAGACCCAGAGCATCCGAGCAAATATCATTAACTAAAAAACGTTTGGGACAACACACTTTATCCAACACTTAAAAAGGTGAACATGTCTAATGTAACTGAGACTAACAAAGAGTCTCAGAATAAAACAGAGCAGCAGCGACTTTTAGACTTTTCGGTAAATCAGAAATTGGAATTACAAAAATGGCATTTGTCACATCTCTCGTATTGACATGTGAGCAATTGAAGAAGCTGCTTTGGCTAACATCTTCCACAAGTGCCTACACAACAGGGACTTTTCCAAATTCATGTAAAGGTTAACATGTAAAGTCACCCGATGCATGGCAGGGATCACCATGATGTTTAAAAATGGAAAGCATGGTTTCCGCTGGGTTTCCCAAGAACGTGAAAGCTTCTTATTCTGCGACGTTTACATATATGACATGCTGATTATTCAAATGTGCCAATGTGTCCATTGCTGAGGGGCAGACCTGACAGTGCTGTGTGCCTAGTAGATTAAAAATAGCTTCTCTTGTAGATTTTCCTGTTATTGTTGAATCAGACTGGGATGTCAAAAGATAACTGATACCAAACGATGCGACTGACAACAACAGGGAATGAGGCGAATGAAGAAAACCACATTCACAGCATGTCCACAGCAAACAGGAAACCAACAAGATGACAACGAGAGAGAAATGAGGCAAACAGAGCAATGACATGTCAGCAAAACGCACACAGAGGCAACCCCATCCCACCTCCCCGACCCACATATTTACCCACACGCACACAGACAGGAACAGTTAGATCTAACCTTACCTTCATGATATAAGACATCCTCTAAAGAAGGCAGAATGAAGAAAAGAGAAAAAGGAGAAAATGTAGATGAAATATTACAATGAGAGAGTGTGATTGAGAGTTACTGGCGAACATTTTAACAGCACCTGTTTTATATATATATATATATATATATATATATATATATATATATATATATATATATATATATATATATATATATATATATTCCTTGTCCGTGTAGAATAGGGGGCACTCATTTTTACAACACTGTTTCCAAAAGAATTGAGACATTATGTAACGTAAGAAAGCAGTGGAATAAACAATGCAAGGCATTTTAAACGTACATTTCGTTTGACATCGTGAAACGCTGTTGAAATAAAATAAAATAGAAGATTAAGAAGTTTGAGCCAGCAGCACAAATTACAGAACTGTGGGGCAGCGGCATTTTTACTGAGGCATCGTCCTCGTCTCCAACATTTTGGACTGGAGGAGACCAACTGCTGTGGTTCTGACAGTGAAACGCTTTTCTCAGTTAGAGAACGACTGCAGCTGCAAACCAGCAAACCAACACTGATCTTCATCCACGTGCCCAAGGAGTTAGACAAGTCTCTGTATGCTCTAAATGTTTTAATTTACCTTGAGCACATTATCTATAAATCCTTTGTAGTTGTAAACTGAGAAGAGTAATTCATGATTAATTAATAAGTGATTTGTCTATGTTAGTCCTTTACAAAATAATGCAATGAAGAAAGACAGCCTTGCTGAGATTATCTATTTAATATTAAATCATGTTACTAACCTGCCATTACCTCCAATTACTTAGAAATAAGTTCTTCCAACTGCTTTCTTTTCCTATGTGCACATCAACTATTTATGAAATGCACTGCTGGCATCAAACTAAAAATGAGCCAATAATATAAAAAGAAAAGAAGAAAAAAAAATACGTGTACACACATTTAAAGATCAATATGAACATCAGATACTCCACGTTCAATTTTCAATTCACTTTAATTCACTTTTCAATGCGCAGCGCCAATTCACAACGAAAGTAATCTCAAGGCACTTAACACAGAAAACAAGGTCAGTTCAATCCCCCGTCCTGAGCAAGTACAATGTGACAGTAAGAAGGAAAAAAAAAACTCATTTGCAGGGGTGTATTAAAAAAAAAAAAAAAAAAAAAAAAAATCAACCCTCTGCTTTAACCTTTTGAGGGTTTTGAGATCCTCAAACAGACTTTTCAATTTATAGAAAAAAATAGCTTTTATTGTTAGTGCATTATCAGATTGCTATTTTTAGCAATAACTTTGAATAAAATAAATAAAAAATAAAAGAAACAGGAAAGAAAAACTCTTGTACATTCAGGAGACTGCACACCACCCCCACAGATAATCTCCTGCTGCTTGCTTCAAATACTGAAGAATGATTTCATCTCAATAAAATAAAGGAACAAATACACACAAACACTATATTCTCTGTAGATGCTGTAGATAACTGTAATAAGTAAAAACTGAAAGTTTTAAAATAGCTGACTGACGAACTTTATTTCCGCCCACAACAACCAAAGATAGAGCATCATCTCTGAAAGACACGGCGCTCACAACCACTAACTGATGCACCCAATGACTCTTCCAGGCACATACAGTGACCATGCAGCTGTTACTGGAAAGCACATCTTAAGTCTGTGGCCAGCATTCGAACCAAAACCGTTCAATTCACTCTCAAATCAACACTATGCTGATGCGTGAACGTACTTTTAACAGTTGCTTTTGTTACCAGCGAGGCCATTTCAAGAACTTGTCTATTGATTAAAAATGTTCTCACGCTTGAAATAGCTCCATAGTAATATATATATTTTTTTTTATATGAAACAGCAAATGTAATTGAAGTTATGCTGTGAGATATACAGTTCTCAAGTAGGTCAAATCTTATTTAATGACACTAGACAGTCCCTTCAATTCTGTGTTTTATGCCAAAACTAATGCAATCTGAGATAAAATGAATTTCTTTAAAAAAGAGTTTTGTGTGCATTTATGGGAAAGCTATGAGTAAAATATGGCCCAGAAGATGTGAAAAAAATCTGAGAGAAAAAAAAAAAAAGAGATGGAGGTGGGCATGTATAGGAGGGGGCTTTTATCACTTTTTGACTACAACCGTAGTTCATGACAGATTATCGTCCGTCAGTGTGGGTTTGTGCAGCTCTACAGTTTCCTACCTCTTTGTAGCCCAGAGCAGCGGAGGGTTTCAGAGGCGGAGCAGGACGCAGGCAGCTGAGAGACCAGGGCTTGCTGATCTTCGGCGGACTCCAGGGATCTGCCACTGTTCACGCTGCTCACGTGAGAATGGTGCGTGGGGGTACCAACTATGCTCACTGCCTTCCCATCCACACTCTGGATTAAGGACAATCAAAACAAGTGCGGGGGGGGAATGGGTAATTGGGATTTTAAAAGAAGTCTAGTCCTCGTCTCATAGGTGAGAATGTGTGTTTTCACAGTTCAGCAGGGTGCAAGGTTCACTTTTAGTATTGTTTTGACTTTATGCTGAATAAGTGTTTATCTCTGTGAGTGGGTGTCCTAACCTTTGAAATGGTGCCTGCAGGGCTTCCTCCTTTGGTAAAGGGCTGCAAGTGCTCTAGCCACTCTTGTAGCTCCTGGGTGCTACTGCAGAACACCGTAACACGATCGATCAGGCTTCCTGCAGCGTGAAAAACACACGCGAAACAAAGAGTTCCTCAAGTGAAAGTTGCATGTGCTGGCAAAGACAATACACCTGATAAGACCAACTGATAAGACCCACCACAACTAAGAACACGCAACTAGGAGAGTCAGTTTAGGAAATGCAGGTGTCATTTTGAGACAAAGGTAATGCACACATGTATTTCTGTCCCCTCCCTTAAATGAGCAATTCATGTAAAACATTCCGACAAAGTGAAGACTTTTACACCTGGATTACGAGGATTCCTACACATTAGTAACTATGAAGATGGAGCTTTGCATCTTTACGTCTGCATGCCAAAGCACAGATCATTTAAAGCTTCATCTGGATTGTTATTAAATGATATTACCTCAGCCACATAACCTTGTTAAATTTACGTGTACAGCAATATGGGCATATTTGAAAAAAGTGAAGCAATCAATATGGCTTTACTGGTTGTATAGAATAAGCAGCTTCAGCGAATTAATCAGGAAAGAGCTGCCAACAAGCATTAGCGCTGACGGATTACCTACTTATGCTGAGCATGGAGGGTCATATGTCTTTCCAGTGTTTCAAAAAAAAAAAGAAAAGGAAAAAAATTTTTGCATTATCTGAAAGATTTTTAAAATCTTAACATAGGATCCAAATTTGTCCGGCATCCTCTCAGTTTATATCACTGTCATCTCAAGCAGGAAAGTCTTGTCCAGCGGTTCAGATGCATACCAGTGATGTCAAATGCATAATGGCCATTTTCTGCGTCTTCTGAGTGTCTTGTTACTGTGGTTCCTGTTAGGGGCAGCCTTCCCTAAATGGAAGAAAAACAGAGGGAGAGAGAGGAAAATACACTGTGAAAAAAAAACTCAAATGTGAAGCAATGTTTCCATGAAACTTAAAACCAAACGCCAGTAAATGCTACTGTGAGGATATACTTGGGGAAAATTGATCTTTTAAGGGAATAACCAAACAGTAAATGTCTGAGGAGATGCATTTATACTGGGTCTGTAATATACCAATTAACTTTACAGACATCTGGGTCTGTAAAGTTAATTGTTATATTACTCTGTGAGTAATATCAACTAATCAATTTGAAAATAATATTCATTTAAAAGAAAATGCTGTGCATATGCATCAGGTAATTTGCCTGCAATGTGGGCAACATGGACAAAGGCCCACACTGAACCCCAACTCCCCTCCCTAAAGCACTTAGGGCTGGGCAACGATTAACATTTTTAATCGCGATTAATCGCATTATTTCCCTGAAAAATCAAATAATGAATTCAAAAGTAGTGTAAAATGCACTTTTATTTAAATGTTCAGCTGCCATATGAATTAAAGTGCCATAACATTTGTTCAAACACTTTTAACATCAGCACTTGTCAGTAACACATATTTTGTGTAAATCTCATCTTAAAAAATCTAAAATAAAATAAAGCTTATTGCCACTGCCAGGGCATTAATGTCATCCTGTTTTTATGAAAAATAACAAAAGTCTACTTACAAAATCCAACAAAATGATTGTGGCTCAGCACGATCAAAACATTAAAACAGGTCATTTCTGAGGTAACGGCAGAAACTTTCAACAGGGAGTTCAACTTGGCAGTTGTAACAAATAACCTTGTTTCTGTCGAATCTACCGTTTGGGAGAACTTTAAAATTAAAATGTCCATGTTAAAATTCAGTACCTTTACCAATCAGTGTATCATTCATTCTTTCCATTTCCAATCAAAAAAAAAAAAAAAAAAGTGACATTTTATCACGTTATTCATTTTTAAATCTAACACAAAAAACGAAAAAATGCCTGTTTTTTTTTTCTAATATTTCAATTTTAGACTTGGATCAAAAATACGAAATGAAAAACAGGCCACAGGACTGAATTTGTTTTATAACCGAGGACTGGACTTTCTGTTGTAATTACAAATCTCTGCCACTAGATGGAGCTGCACTGAAGTAACCAGTAAGAGAATAGTACGACAGTGAACACATGGAGCAGATCTGATGTAACATGGAGGAATGATGCGAAAATTTTGTTGCAGTCCAGAATTTATGTTTTCAAACAGAATTGCTAATATTGCTACCTGAGTTGCTAGGAGAATAGTATGTAGAGTGCGCTATATCTCACCTGATAAATAAAGCCACTCATCCGGGGACTGGCAGAGAGCATAACTAACAGATTAGGGAACAGCATCAGATATCGCTCCTCTTTTTCCTGCAGGGGAGATGCATCAGAGATATGTTTGCTTTCATTGCACACATTCACATTAACACAAGGTTTTATACAGACTGCTGCTTTCTCATCGCTAACGAGAAAGGTGGCTATGAATGAACTGGTTTATTGTGTGGCCTCTCAGAAACTGTGTGTGCCACTTTAGTTGCAAAACCATGAGAGGCTAACATATCTTAACCCTTGTTCGCCAGATTCTAGTTTGGCATGGTAATTACTTGTTATGTATGGAAAAATAAGTGACCTGATATCAAGTTATTAAATAAATGAGTGTTACTGCTAGTGTGGTTGGAAAGACGTTGGCCAAAGACAACGAATCCAGAAGTTTAGCTTTGGCTTTCTTCCAACCGTGCCCTCAGTCAACGCCCCACACAGAAACCACACGAGCAAGTTGAGCTGCCTTTGTAGTCGGCCAAACTGGGTTACTGTTTTGATACCATGTGTGTGTGTGTGTGGTGTGTGTGGGGGGGGGGGGGTGTGGGGGGGGTGGGGGTGGGGTGGGGGGTGTGGGTGGGGGGGGGGGGGGGGGGGGGGGGGGGGGGGGGTGCAGTGACACAGTCTTTTAAGCCATACTAGTAGTACCATATTATGTCTGGCAAACATTTTCCTCCTTCAATACCGGCCCATCCCATTCAACCGAGCTTTCTCCACTGATGGCCATACCCTATCAATTGCTGATTAATGATCAATTGTGGCCTTCCTGGACTCATCTCTCACCTCACTGCACGCATTTCTCACATGGACCTGGGACATGTAGGCCACATGACCCAGGGTCTTCATGCCGTCTCCCTCCCAGCCCCGCACTGGTTCGGACAAGATCTGCAGCTCCAGATTCTTGCGTTTCCGCAGGTCCTGGCACTGTGCCTAAACACAAATCAATACATCACTGTGTGAAATTCAACGATGACCAAAAAAAAAAAAACTATACCGTGTCCTAAATTAATGCGTTCAGCTTAAACAAAAACAACGGCTTTTAACAGTCCGTTTACTGTGATGCGTCTTTTTCTCATTTCATTGTCGGACGCGTATCAGGTAGGGATGCGCGCGATTAGTCGTCTAACCGATTAAACTTCCGCCCACTTTCTAGTCGGCACCAGAAATATTAGTCGTTTAAACCAATTTGTGTTTTATTCATGTACAAGGCCGCTTAACTGTCATACAGCTGCCCGCCACTAGTCGGGGCTACAGAGCCGTCAGACAACAGCCCCCCTTTCCACAGCAATGCTCGAGTAGACTGGAGTTTTAAAACGGCACGGTGGGACGATAGTCTCGCAAAACCAGCGCGGTGTGGTGGTACTTTAATCTAGAAAATGAAAACAAGGTAGTATGTAGACTGTGTCAGAAACAACTGGCATACAATCACTCGACTGGAGCAATGCGCAACCACATTCGACTCAAGCATTTGATGTTAATCTGCACGAGACGACGGCTGCTGATGCTAGCGGTGCTAATGCTAGCGGTGCTAGCCACACTCAGGCCGATTTGACATTGTTTACCCGGAGACGTGTTCTCCCGTCCGGTCTGAGAGATTTTAGATGTTTGTTTAATTTTACACTCATATTGAACTGCGCATAGAGCTTAATAATTCAGTAGCAATTTATCTTTTTTAGATGTTACATTATTCGTTAACTTTAAGTGAGTTTTTGTCGGATGTGCAGGGTTTATATTCATATTGCACGGCGCAAAATGCTGCTCGTTTCGGTTGAAATTTAATTATAATTTAGATGTTTTATTAACTTGAAAGTGAATTAAAGCTATAATTTTTGTCGGATAATCTGCAAGATTCAATGTGTCAGAGGCAATTTATTTATTTCGGTGGTTAACGTTTGACTGAGTTGCCTTCATGTTCACATTCATTCATACTGCACGGTGCAAAGTGTCTCGTACTTCACCGGCATTTAAAATCCGACATGGTTGTTGAACATTGTGATTAAAGGCTTAAAGAACTCTTGTTACACACAATATTTTTTGGGACAATGTTTCAAATTCTGTTTGATGTTTCAATAAATTGTGCTAAATTTTCACTGTTTTCTGAGTGTTTTCCTTTTTTTTAGACTAGTCGACTAGTCTTAATTAAAATTTTCTTTTAGTCGACAGGGAAATTAGTCGCCAGGAACATCCCTAGTATCAGGTAGCCTGCATCATAGAGCATCACATTTTCAGGTGCTACACAGGGGCTCTCCCTCCCAGAACAGGGAAAATATTACAATGCAACATTTATGATTTCCCGTTACGTTACTCAATAGAAGGTACGGTGGAGCACCTCTTCAGAGCCTGCCCACCCAACCACACGTTCAAAACACAGACAGAAAAATTAAACTTGCAAATGACACAAGGCAGCGCTGGATGTTGCGTTCCTTCCCTCTTCCTACAGAAATTTTACTGAAGAGACAAATGAGTCACGTAAACAGCTTTTACAAGGAACTCGCAACACCAAGGAAATGGTGGCTCAGAGTTATGTTAACTCAGGTAAAATGCGGTCGGTTGCTTCTAATTCAGTTCTTTTAAGTCTGCATTTCAGTTCGCACCTACACAGGGAACAACGTACTCACTCAACATGAAAAAAATGAAAAGAAAAAAAAAGTCACTTTCATTAAGATTTTTTGCTCTGGGCTAAGTCAAGTGTCACATTACAATACACTTTAGCTCATCAGGTAATAAAAACTCTAGATTAATTATCAGAAGTCTTGTAAATGTTTCAGTAAAATGAGCATCTGTTTAAGATTAGTTTATGCAACAAGACACCACTAGATTTCAAGACTTACCACGAGGCTTCTGAATGCTGCTGTTGCCTTGATGATGTCAGTAAAGTCTGGATGAGCTTCCTGTGATGCAAAGAAATAATGTCAGTTCAAACATAACAGCCTGGATTAAGCCCTTGGTAAGATGTAGCAGCCCAAAATTAAAAATTAAAAATAGATAAATAAATAAAAGCCTCCCATATCTTACCCTATCCAAATCACTTTTCCCTGACTTTGACAAAAAAAAGTAAGAAGGTCAAGAAAAGAATTGAGGTGCAACAGCAACATGGTAAATCAGGCAACATAAATTTGAAAATCTGTTGAAAACATGGATAAATATTGTTGCCTTTTTGAGAACTGCTGCTCACACTCACGCTCCTCGTATTGATTTATTTATACAAATCTTAACAAGTGAGAACATTGGAAAAGAGTTCAAAGTTACTTTGAAAGATGCAGAGGATAATTATTTTTGATGGTATGTTTTGTTTTTGTTTTCTTTTTATTAATAATGGACCAGGTCTAATGTAACATTTGATCAACTGAAGCAGATATCAAAATAAGCTCTTCTTTAGCATTTAGAGTTTTTTAAAAGCTCTTATGGCTGCGACTTATAACGAAGGAGGTCTAGTGTGAAAAATCAAAACAGCTTGCCCAGACAGTCTGCTGAGACTTTGACCAGTCGGCTCAGTGAGATGCACAAAACAAAACAAAAAAAAAACCAAGTGCAGGTTTTTGTCTCTACCTCTACATGTCTCTCCAGCTCCTGCAGCAGGGTCGGGTATTTGTCGAGCCTCATGAAGGGCTTACTTAGGCTGGTGGTGAGGTTCAAGATTCCTGGGGCACTTGCTCCCTGGCTCTCCATGAACTTGTCTAGCTCTTCACTGTTAAATACACAAGCAGACAACAGTTGATGAAAAGTTGGAGCTACTACTTCATGACATTATTAATCCAGGATAAACAACAGGGTACAGAGCAGCAACCCTGACTGTAGGGAGAAAATTTCAAAGACACCCCAAAGATGATGGTTTCTGATGCCATGAGAATGGGAATGCACCATCAAAACATTAGCACTAATAAATAAAATTTAAAAAAAAAAAGAAAAGAAAGTTGATGACATTCATATTCATTTTCTCATCTCTTTAAGGTACCAAAAGAAAACAGAAAACAGAGGAACCTGGCTTTTTTAAACCTGAACAGAATGGAAGCATCTATATGGGACAGTCTCTTTAAAAGAAAGACTTAAATCTATTAAAAGAGCTATTAGAGTAAAGGACGCTCTACTCGTGCTACATTTTGTTCTAACATTGCACAGTTTTATGTTGTATTATTATCTTGAAGTCAATCAAAATGGGTATTTTCCACAGCGAATGTCAGTTTTGTTTTTTATTTAAAAAAAGCCAAAAATCAGCCAACTAGCTGATCGTTCCACTTCTAATACTGTCATTTTTCTCTGTATCTTAATAAAGGAACTAACAAATAAATAGGAATAGACACTACAACTTTGATGAAATGACAAGACAATAAGGACTTCAAATGTAGTGGACATTTATCAACCATTATTATTTCCATACAGGTGACATGAGTTGTGCACCGGTATGGGATGCTGATGTGTAGGGGGTTTGGGGAAATTTGCACATCTGTGTAGACATCATTAACGTTGAATGATGCGTTCATGTTCTGGACCAGTTTATGCTGCCATACATTTCCTTTAGGTATTTATTCCAGCAAGATCATACCAAACTACCTGCTGAACAGGCTGCAACAACATGGCTCTTGAGAGAAAGAGTTTTGGTCTTAAACTCGCATGCTTGCAGTGCCGTCATGTTACTAACTAAAAACATTTGCCACATTACGGAATATAAAATACAACAAAGGAGGACCTGAACAGTTGAGAGGATGAAATCCTATATCAAGCCAAAAATGTGACGCATGTTAAAACTGGAATATTTGGGTCTCCTTAGAAAGTGGGCCACTCAAACACCCCCCCACCCCACGCACCTGCTGTACATCTCACCAACAGTACTTGTGAGAAAATATCAGAGGCAGGTGTGATTAACATCTTAAAAAGTCATTCAAATTAGGTCATCAGTTGATTTGTGCAGCATGATTACTTCACTGTAATTTTATTTGAAAGTAACACCATTCAGAGCTTCTGTGATGTGAAGCCTAAGTTGTACAGTTGCCTGCAGCAACGACGGGTAAAAATGAGAATATGACATAAAAAGCTACTGCAACTGAAATGCAAATGAGATTACTGTGAAAAAGTGTCCCGCATGCCTGTCAACATAACCACAACTCTATATATCCTGTCAACAGTCAGCTTCCTGTGTGTAGTTTGACTTGTGTAAACGGTGTGCATGTACATGATGCAGAGCCCGACACCTCAACGTCAGGCGAGGCCGTTTCATTCCATTTCATATCAGCAATATTTATGACCATTTTTCATTACTAAACTATTACACAGAAGCTTATAATAGCAGCCCTTATAAAATAACAATGGCAAATTTTATTGGCAACTGATGTGAAGGAAACGTTTCCTCACTTTCTGCAACTCTGTAACTGCTCAGAGTTCAGCAGCATGTGCATTTACAGATGGGAAGCCTGACACCTTGTGACCTAAAGCGAAACTACAGCCCATCTACTGGGAAAAATACGATCCCGGACAAACACAAATTAATATGGAGAGGTGGGGGTGATCTCATTAATCTCATTTGTAATATAACTAAAATTGGTGGTATTATGCTGATCAACAATAACAGTGTTTCACAATGACAAAAGCAAAAAGGTATTAAAGGGCAGTGCACATCTTTCATGTTTTTGCGTCATCCATCTGTAATTACACTTTATTTGCCATCATTTAAATTTTTTTTCAAACCCAGAAATCTAGTTTGCCAGAATTCATATCCTCTTGTACTTTAAGACAGAAAAGAGCTAAATTATCTACTTATTTGGTTAAATAATGAGACATCATCTGAAGTATGTTTAAAGCAAAACACCTCATGGTTAGGTATCACTTGTGCTTACAGAAAAGAGATGCAAATTCTGTTTTATGAAACTTTTATGGCAGACTGTCTGCCCAGCGTGGCATCTTCAGAGTGCTATAATAAATGCAATGCATTATCATCATAATTATTATGATGATTATGATTATTCTAATTTTCCCTTTTAGAGAGATGAAGTCCTCTACGTTAAACAACATTCATTAACAGCCCATCATTGGCAACAAAAAGCCAAAGGAAATAATGTGTCAGTGAAGGTCAGCAAGGTCTGTACTTTTGTCCATTAGTAGTAACTCAGGTATCAATAATTACAGTATTTTATCTCGACATGTCACTGCACATCTGAGCCAACAAATGTAGCCTGTTTGAAACAGCATTAGCGTAAGTAATTGACTAAATGACAGCTAAGATTATAACACATTTTCAAAAAAAAATTGCTTTATTGGGGGAAAAACATGTTCTCCACTCAATAAATAAAAGAATATAAAGAATGTTGAAATTAATTATACTCACTTCATGTATTCATCATGAGATGAATGTGATAAATACAGATCAACATCACATAACTGAACTGGAAAAACATCTGTTTTGTCATAAGCCACAAAAGAACTTTGCCAAACATTACTGATAAAGGAAGGACACTAATGCAATTAATCTAAGATTTGCTCTGCAACTGACATTGGCATTGCAATGTGTCAAAACTTAATAGAAATCGTCTGATCAGTCTCGGTCTTAATATTAAGCAAATACAACCAAAGACAAACAACAGCATAACTTCTTCTTTTTTTTTTGCCTTGCCATTATTTATTTCACAAAAATGAAGAGAAAAAAAAATAACTCGGGTAATGATAAACATCACCTTCCTGCTTCAAAATGATTTAAAAGGATAACTTGCAGTCAGGCGTTGGTCATCACCAGCACTGATCATCTGTCATTAGCAGCTGTACAGACGTCTAGAAAAACCGTTGCTCTTTGTCAGTTTTCTTGACTGGAGATTTCAGGTGTGCGTGGACACAATGCCAAGAAAGAAAGAGAAGCAGTTGCTGCTGTACATGAATATGGAAAGAGTTGTAAAACCTTTTCCTAACAATCTGGAGTTCCTCATTCAAATGAGGAAAAAATAAATAAATGAATAAAATTCACAACTGGTAAATAAACAGAGATAGCCTTTCATCAAAGAGAGCTCAGTGGTGGGGGTGCGATAATGTGGGGCTGTCTTGCAGCCACAGGTCCGTTTGCTTTCACTGGGCCTCGTTCATTAAATGTGAGCTGAGCAAAAATGTGTGCATGTTTTAGCATTTATAAAAATGCTAGTAGCTCTGAACATTTCACAGGTACGAACAAAATCTTCTCTTGCTTCTGACCATGCGTCATTCTCAGAGGTTACAACATTAACGTTAAATGCAATATAATTTTCACAATAAGCAAACACCATTAAAACGTGTTTTAAACATAAGAATAAGTTAGAAATGTAACACATTTATCTTAATCAAGAAACATTTGCCATATTGAAGTTTCAGACTATGTTTATCAAAATATCAGTGATTTGATATTTGAGTCTGTCACGCTGACAGACTCCCACGCAGCGGCTCGGGCTACGATAGACTGCACCATGAAGCCGAGGTGGTTACTCTTGGATGCATGAGGTGGCAACCTGCTCCATAAATCCAAGAAGATGTGTAAAATAACACTGGCCTCCTGTGTACAGCACAGCATGGCCATGAAACGAGGCCTTTCAGTACAGGAGGTCCCTGATGCACCTGGGCACCTACGCCCAGAACCAGTGCCACCCCTGAGTTTACCTCCCGTTAACTCTCACAGCAAGACCATTTTGTGCTACCATAAATCTTTTTTGGGCACGCCAGCGACTTACTGAATGATTCTACGGAAGCAGCTTCATTCAACCAGCACCGGTGGGCTACTTAAACATTGGATCAAATCTGAATTTCACATGGCGTTCATGAATCTGGAGAAGGTTTTTTAGAGTGAGGTGATTTATGTGTAAATCTACGCACAGATTTACAGAAATTTAATTGAGTTGACCACAAACCCCTCTGTATACCAGAGTACCGGTATACAGGATTAAAATGCGAGACCACGGGCCCGATCCCCCACCAGATCTCCTAAAGCCGCTATTTAGGAATAGCGGGTAGCAGGAGGGGCGTTCCCCCGGAAAAAATACAATGTTCCACCTTGCTAAACCCGCTATCCACCTGCGCTACCAGCTACATTGTGCATAGGAGTGGTTAGGGCATTCCATCTGTTAAACCAATCAGTGCGTCAGCAGCCATTGCCTTTAAGAGCAGGTTGCGCTACCTGCAAACCGCTATGGAGCATCTTTTCATCCAGATTGGAGCAGCTCTCATGCGCAGCTCGTCTGGGACTCTGCTGCAGAGCTTCCTCATTTTCCTTCCTCCTCCTCCTCTGCACTGACATATACATAAAAATATTTTTACACAGACAATTCCAATCGGCTACCTGAAAGTCCCAGATAGTTGGTGTGCTCCCGATAAACACGCTCTGGTCGTCTATGGTTTAACTGGCGAGCAAGCCGTTCGATCTCTGCTATTTTCTCAGGGGTTCAACTGAGGCCATATCATGCTTTTTATACAAGAGTTAATTCGAGAGGAAGAGCCGTTTGTGCACGTCCACATGTGATCAAATGGACGCGCATTGATGCCATTTGGACATGCTCTTGTACGCGCCAACATGCGGGTTGCGGGTAGCCTAACCACCCGTTACCCGCAACCCGTGATCGCAAGATAATGAGTTTGCGGAAAGGGCAAAAGACACGCCCATTGCCAAACCTACAAAGTGAGTAAGGGAGTCGGCATAATGGGTAGAGGCTTTAGGGAGCGGAAGATTTCATTAGCGGTTAGCGGAGGTTCCTATACCCGCAATTTGCAGGTAGCGGTTGGTGGATAGCGGCTAGCGGAAGTGTACAATCAGGGCCCACATGTCTAACAGCTAAAGCTCTGTCAAGACTGGGTCACGAGAAGTCAACGATCTCAAACACATAAACACATAAATCTTCACCAGAATACCTGAAAAAGAATCAAGGGATTGGAACGGCCGAGTCTAACTCCAGACCTCAATGCAACTGAAATGCTGGGGGAGGACCTTTAAAGAGCTGTGTATCAGCGAAAAGTGAAAAATACGCTGTGAAGAAGAATGGGACAAAATTCCTTCTCAACAATGATAAATTCATACGGGAAATGAACTACTTCAAGTCACTATTACTTACAAATGCTCTGAACGCTACTGAATCATGGGAGTAGTGTGCTGTCCAGAAGTCTGCTGTCTTTTTGGCTTAATCTTTTGTTGTTAAAATAGCAGTGCCATAGTGAAAATAGTTATGCATTACTCCTTTGTCTGAGGTTTTTCCTAATACTAAGACCAACTGCAACCGGATGATTCTTTTTTTTTTTACATAGGAAAAAAATGAATAAAACAGGATTACAAGAGGATGTACTAAACTTTGCATGACTGCAACTTTAAACTTGAAGTCGCTGATGAAATAAGTTGCTGAAATAAATCTAAAATATTTATTCTTATGGAAGGCAGTTGCCATGTGATTGAGTGGCTGAAAATCTGCACTGTACATTCACATCTGTGCATTCAGTTTAAAACCAAGACCGCTGGGATGTCTGTTTTTGTAGAACACATGTGCTGGAGGGGCTCACCTGTGGTTAGTGAGGATGCAGACAGCTGAAGGGTGGCTGGAACAGTAGGACAGATACAGATTCTTGATCTGACACATATGGTTTAAATAGCAGGCTGCCACTCGCTGCTGCCCCTCTGGAACCCTGCACAGCCAGAGAAAAAGAGTCAGAGTGAGTGAAAGAAATAATGAGTGAGAAAAGGGGGGAAAAAAAGACTATTGAAGGTGTGAGAGATAAAGAAAGACAGAGAAAGGTTTATAATGACAATAGGCATTTCATATTTAGATTAGATTAGCTTGTATGTATGCATTTTCCTTCCTCCCACGTAATAAGTTTCAGGTCAGGTAGGTCACAGTTTTCCCAGCAGTGCATCGATGCACCTTCCGCATGAAGATTTTTCATGAAAATGTTTGCAAACAGAGCAATGTTGAGACTAGTTATTTTAAACCCTTACATGTTCTTTTCAAGTTACATTTGCACAGAGAAGAAATGGGATGAGAAAGATGTCAAGAAGGAAGGAAGAAACTGTTGTTTCTGACAACGGCTGACAGAATGAGCAGAGGAGTTGTGTACATTGTGGTCTAGACGCTGCTCCACGGTGAGACAGAGGTCTGTGTTCTCCATGACTTACTTAGTACAGTCGTCCAAAGCCACACACAGTCCCTGCTGGAAGGTTAGGATCTCCTCCAGGTTCCCACACAGGGTGGTGCTGTCTACGTGGTTCAGCCTGAACACACAAACATTAACATCAGCAGACACAACAATGGTTGTCCTATAACAGGCATGATTTTAAAAATAGACAAAACAACCTTTTTGAAAAGAAAAAAAGAAAAGGACTGATGATTGAAAGGGTTATTTCATATTTTCTCCAAATAAAAATTCTAAGATTGAAAAAAAAAAAAAAAAAAAATCCACAAATTCCCAGTGCTGCCTGGTGGGAGCGTCCATGTAAGGCTCTGCCACATCTGTTAGTGCCCTTACTTGTCACTGGCTTGCAGGGGTCGTAGGTAACAGCTCAAGAATGTTTGTAATTCCTTGACAAACTCCCGCTCATGTTCCAAGATGTCCTGTACCACCTATAAAAAAATATATAAAAACAAAACAAAACAAAAAAAAAAGACAGGCAGGATGCATTAATTTTGTCAGACACCAGAAAATCACAGGATTTCCTGAAAGATAGGGGAGGGAAAATGCTTTTGTTCAAGAAATCTTGGTTTATAACTGTTTTCATAAGTAGCACAACACTTAACCAATACTTTAATTTTAGTTCACTAAAACGTTCTCTTAAAGGGTGAAAAAAGAAAGGAAGTTGTGATACAGTATCAGAAAGAAATAGAGAAGTTATGCTGAGAGAAAACATGTAAGACAACATGAAGACAACTGAGGAATATTTTGATCATGCAAGAAAGTATTTAAAGGAATTTAAACATTTTCCAAGCTGAAATTCATCATTTACTTGACCAAAGAGAGATTTTCCAGAAAACGTGTCACGAATACTTGCCACTTTTAATTATTAGAGGAGTGGTCAAGCATGAAATATATGTGGCCCTTTAAGGTGCAGTCTACCTTGTAAAAGAGATCTTTGATCTCAGTGGGACGAACCCGAGTAAATAAAGATGAAAAAAATTTTTTAAAATACAATATTACTCAGTAGAAAGGAAACTGACATCTTGGCAAATTTCAATAAACAGCTACAATGCACGGTTTAAGAGTTCCTCAATATTCATAAGATTTGCACCAAGCATAATAGAAATGGGCAATTAGCACAATGTCATGACATGCATGTGTTTTTTTTATCTGATTTGTGTAACTTTGACTCACCACACTGTAGTAGTTCTTGGTCAGCTGAGTTCCTTTTGGAGACACTGGCTTTTCTAAAGAAGATGAAATGGAAAAAAAATATATATAATATATATATACAATACAAGGTTAATACAAGGTTTTCCAAACACAGTTTTCCTTTTCCCATATAAACAAACCAGAGCTACAAAACAGGTGAAAATCCATCCATCCACCTATTATCTCTGCCCACTTAATCCTCTGCAGGGTCACGGGGATCTACTGGAGTCTGTTCCAGCTCTCTTCAGGTGAAAGGCAGGGGTCCACCCTGGACAGGTCGCCAGTCCATCACAGGGCCACATATAGACAAACAACCACTCACACTCTCAATCACTCCTACGGGCAATTTAGAACCACCAGTTAACCTAACATGCATGTCTTTGGACTGTGGGAGGAAGCTGGAGTACCCAGGGGAAACCCACGCAAGCACGGGGAGAACATGCAAACTCCACACAGAAAGGCCCCTGCTGAGGTTCGAACCAGGAACCTTCTAGCTGTGAGGCCACCGTGCTGCAGGTGAAAATCAATTTTTATGTATGAAAATAAATAAATAATTAAATAACATCGTTATGTCTTTAATAACCCTTTTGATGGCCCCATCATACTGGAGAAGCATTAATGTCCAGAGAGCACAGCCAGACTCACCACAGGGTTTGATCTCACGGACGTAGTTACTGGGAAACCAGCCCGTCTTGCCGTTCAGCGTGCCCTCCCACCATCCTCCTTCCTCCTGCCGAGTCACAAGGATCACGTCCCCTTTGCTGAACGACAGCTCGTCCTCATTGTTCTGCTTGAAGTTGAAGCGGGCCTTGACCATCTGCTGCCCACCTCCACCGTTCTCAGACATTTCCTGTTAGAGAGGTTGCCGGTGCCAGTCAGCAACAGGAATAAATGTTTCAGTGGTGCATCATTTGACTACATTTTTGGCATGTCTTTTTTTTTTTCATATCATATATGTGCATGTACATTTTGTGTTCTGTTAAAATCATACCACAACATGCGTCACACAAAAGTATAATAACTGGCCAAGCCCGCCCCGTAATAAGTGGTATAAGCTCTGTATGACACACAGCCACCTCCCTGTCTGCGTGGAGGTTTAGTGAGTAATGTAATACAGCTCATAGTTCCAGCTGTGAAATGTGTGTTGATGCAGTTTGATGACTTAAAACCAGTTATAAAGTATCCAGGGTAATTGTTATCTGAATGCTGGAATGTAGCGCTCAAGTTCAAGTTACCGAAATATGAATATCAATTTTCTGGACGTCAATAAATCCACTGTTTTCTGTTGAGCTCTGCCCAGCCTGTCTGTCACGTGTCACCAAGACCTGCGCTGTTGTGCTCGACTTGTGCTTGCTTGACTTCCATATTATATCATGTGTTTTTTATTTTTTGTGTGTGTGTGTGTGTGTGTGTGGGGGGGGGGGGGGGGGGTGTGTGGGGGGGGGGGGGGGGGGGGGGGGGGGGGGGGGGGGGCAAATTGAATAAGACATTGAATAAGAGCAACACCAGTTAGCTGAACTTTTCATTCCCTTGCGCTGACGGCAGTAATGTTTGAAAAGGTCTTAAACTGATGCAACTAATGCATGAATATGGCGTTCAACTCAACAGCCCTGGTCTGTCTGCATGTCTGCAGCATATGCAGCAGAGCACATATCACCGCTGAGCACACAATGCTGCAGAGTCAAGCAACTGATAAGTAGTTGGTCGAGTCCAATAAGTATAATGTAAAATAACTATTGTGTCTCTTTTTCAGTGTGCAGAGAAGAAACACACACAGTCCTTTTGACTAATCTTTGAGCCCTGTATTTTTCCATGTGAATTCCAACCAACTTCCGCTTATTCAGATTCAGGTCCACCCCCAGCCACCTCCTCCAGCTCCTCCGGGGGAACACTGAGGCATTCCCAAGCCAGCTGAGATATAATCTCTCCAACCTCTGCCCCGGGACGTCCTCGCGGTTGGACATGGGAGGCGTCCAGGGGAGCATCCTGACAAGATGTCCAAACCACCTCAACCAGCTCCTCTCGATGTGAAGGAGCGGCGACGCTACACAGAGTCCCTCCCAGATGACTGAACTTCTCACCCCATCTCTAAGGGAGAGTCCCGTCACCTCACGGAGCCACTTCTATCTGCGATGTCTCATTTTCCCCATTTGAATTCTCTTGATAAAAATGACGTCTCCACCTTGACAAAATCCAACGCGTAGTCAAGTCTGGGCTAAAGAACTTCTAAATATCATTCTTTATTACAAATTTGCATTGAAGCAGGTAATACAATAAAAATACATTTTGTAGCCTGTGAGAGAGAAAAATGAAAACAAGATGTTGTACCGCTGTTTTGGACTGTCTACGCAGAGAGCCTTTGGATTTGGAGGATAACGGTGCGTGTGAAGAGGTGGTCTGTCTAGGAGAGGACGAACCAGTCTGAGAACATCTCTCAGCAGCAAAATCTGTGGACACACACACACACAAAGGAAACATGGAACTTCATATTTAAGTTCAAGTAATGTTTGAGCATTTTGCT
The DNA here is from genome assembly GCA_018398805.1 of Hirundichthys speculiger. NCBI lineage: Eukaryota > Metazoa > Chordata > Actinopteri > Beloniformes > Exocoetidae > Hirundichthys > Hirundichthys speculiger. The sequence continues at coordinate 637,022 of JAGFBZ010000849.1, read as the reverse complement.
CTTACGGCATATCATTACCTTAAACATGCGCACACACATACTGACAACTTGATGATAATTCATGTGAAAACTGGTCATTGCTCTGCACAGACTGAGGACAGAGCACACACAGGCTCCCACCTTATAATTCCTCATAGAATAATTGGATTTAAACCAAACCAGACACACTGTTCCATAAAATACATGAAGGAAACTGCTCGTTCGCAGCCCTCAGACAATGACACGGATGCGTACAGCACCAAAAAAAACAGAACGGTAAACTTAAAACAGCAGTGACTCTCACATTTATTTTACCTTTTACATCTTTATAAAACTATACAGACTGAATGCGTTTTCAAATTTTTTCATGTCGACTTTACTTCATTTGATGATAAGAATCTTTGTTTGTTTTTTTCAGGCCACCAACACATGCTGGTAAAAAAAATGGGATGAAGGATGAATTAAAGGATAGAAATAAGGGAAAATAAAAGAATCATAATGATGAAGCTGTTATTTCAAAAACAACATGTTGAGATGATGTTAAGAGGTCGTGCTGGAGGATCTCCAGAATGAGATAAATCATTGAAAACTTTAAAAATAATCTCCTTAAAAAAAAAAGGAAAATAAAAAATGGGACTGGATTTGCCAAATTCTCCTTCTAAAGCCCATGATATAAGAATATGAAGGAATTTCAGTGGCTAAAGAGCAAAATTACAAAACCTAACCTTGAAACCTGTGATCTCCGATCCCTCAGATGGCTCTGCATCAAGAACCATCGTTCATCAATAGCAGATATGAACCACATGAGCAAGGAATTTCTCTGGAAAATCTTTTTCAAGCACAAAAACACAACTACATTCACAATTACTACTTAAAACACTTCTTCACTTGGAAAAAGATAAAAATGACCATCCAGTGCTCCAGAGCCTGTGATGGTGTGGGTTGTATCAGTGGCCTCGGCAAAGGTAATTCACACCTCTATGCTAGCAGTATTAATGCGCTGAGATTTTAAAGCAACATCTGCTGCCTTAAAGTTGGCGTCTTTTTACATCCATGCAACTGTTCAGCAAGCCGATGTAAAATGACATTCTGCAAAAAAATCACAAAGACGTGGCTCAGTAAGAGAAGGGTACAAGAACTTGACGGGCCTGTCTGCAGTCTCGACCCGCCATCTTCATCGTCGGCTGCATTTTTGACGATGGCCTGATAGTGTTTCACAACTGAAGCTGTGTGACGAGGAATTTGTGGTAACCTGAAACATTTAGTCACCAGGACTCCTCGACAGCAGAACATCGGGTGTTGTGAGTAAGAACGGTAACATTAGAAGGTGATAAAAGCTTTACTGTCCCAACTAGGTTTGGAATATGTTGTAGGCCTGAAATACGAAAAGAAAAAAGAAAAAAAAAAGGGGGGGATATATATTACTGACAAAAACTGACACATTTCAAGTTCATGGAATCAGAAATAAAATATCACTACTGTTTTCTTTACATTTTCCAGCTTAACTTCTGATCGCGCGTTGACTATCAGAGCTCACTCAAACGCTCACTTCTCCAACTGTGCCCTTGACACAAGTTTTATGTCCGCGAGCAACCGCAAGGAGAAAATTCAAAATCAAATTTATGTTGCTGACAACCCCTCCACACTCCCATCACTCAGACACTGCAGCAGAGGAGCTGTGATTCATGCATCAGAAGCTGCCAGCTGTCCCACAGACTAAGCGCAGTTCTGGAAATGCACTGACAGAGGTATCCATTATGCTGCCACTATTCACTTGAAAAGTGACACATGGCAACGCTGCAAACCTCTAACATGCTAATAAGCAGAAGCTCTAACAGACGACGGCCTATCACATGCCAAATGGACGCGATCCAAGTCTGCTTTCTAATTCTTTTTCTCAATTCTTGTCACAGTGAAAAAGAAAAATGTCCATGAACAATCAGCCTTTTTAACCTAGACCCAAGAATTCATCCGACAGGATATAAAACTGAAAAGGGTTATCATTTACGAGCAGTAAAATGGCAACATTTTAAATCGATCCCGATTTACCGGCACATCATCTGGAACCCATTTAAGAAGAGATGTGTTTAGATGGGGAAAAGACAGAAGATTCACTGCTGTTTTCCATATGCACAAAAAAAAAAAAAAAATGTCAGGCTGATTCTCACAGAGGCCTTAAGGACATCCTAGAAAAGACACTGGGGGCAGTGACAGGTGGGGCTCAAAGATCCCACACGCTACTTCCAACATACAGTAACTGCCGAACAAGCCCTTCTGTCAGCTGTGGTCACCACTCTTATTTTTGTATGCATGTATTATTCAAAGCATTTCGCCTAAATAAACATAAATGCCAAGCGCACACACAAAGTGAGAGCCAGACGAGGAAGAGGGTCATGAATAGGCCTCCTGTGCTCGACTGCAGAAACTAACTTGTGACCAATCCACTTCAAAATCAAGTTATTTCACAAACACAGGGAGAGCAGCTGCTGGCCATAGCTCACCTAAAAAAGACTTGAATATCAATTAGCAGCCAGAGCTGACAGAGACTTCTGCTACACAGTTCACACTGCGACACGTATGACCCCTTCATCTTAATGCAATCCAGTAATTAAGTGAGAACACAGTTATTCGAAGAGAAACGCGGGTCGATTACATCATGTGCAATATTTTGAATGTCCAACATACTCCATGATAAAGTGAATTTAATGTTAACAGTACTTGAGGTCATCAGTGTGTGTGCAACAATGGGACTCGGGTATCCATGTCATCATACTTACTGTACTTGCTTGCACTACTCACCTCTACTGGGACTGCACAACATATCGAAAGTTTATTGTAAAATAAATATTGCAATAACTGGAACTCTATAATTTTCCAAATATCGTGAATTCAGACTAAAATCAGCAAAATCAGATGGAACTTTAATACTTAATAGCTGCCATGCTGAGACATTAACACCATTCACCAAAGTACTGGTTTAACTATTAGAAATCATATCGTCATTGCATTTTTCAGCTAGAATATAGTAGTTTTCCAAATATCGTGCAATCTCATTCTCTACCTAGTGCTCAATATCTATAGTTGATTATGATTGTTCTCCTTATTATGCATCTCAGACTGATGGGACCCCCAAAAATGTTTGTAGATCAACTACACCCTCATTATGGTAACACTCTTCTTCTACAAGAAGCCACCTTCGAGGCGTTCATTTGGTCTTCAAACTCCACAGACAACAATCTGATGGGACCTGGTGGCAATCTCCTTCCACTGAGACCCCTCCGCACAACTCTAAGGGCCCATAAGATCGATTTATAAACACCCCAGGACCAGACACTCCAGGACACCCTCAGATGTTCTTTGTCCGGACCCTGACTGGTCAGAGCTCTCTTGAGAGAACAACGAAGACTTGCTCATTATAAAGTGGGTAGTCATAATGCAGGATCTTTATACTTGCTGCTGCTGAAACACTGAAAATTACATTCTGTGGAACTACTAAAGGTAATCTAATCTCATCACAGCATAAACCACAAATACCATCAAACTATTTTTATGCAGTAAAGCCACAAATGCACGTTCCCAGTATCCAGTAGCTAATAACATTAGAGGATATTCCAAAAACCCAAAAAGGGGGCTGAGCTGCCTAAAAAAAAAAAAACACGCACACACTGCATGAATGATTTTATGGCTTCTGGTTCTCCGGCAGCTGTGAAGTGAATACTTGATTGAGAATAGTATCCCCCAATTCTCAAACAAGCACCGAGTGAAGCAACTGGTCCCACATTGCTGCTCTGTGAACCATATCGTTTGCTGTCTTTATTGAAGAAACACACTTGAGGCATGTTTGCCTGTATGGCTACAAGCATTGTGAATACATTATTAGGAGACATCCACCAGGAGCTTAATCTAAATTTACAGAGTCGAGGAAATATGTTATAATATGGCATACTATTCAGGGTGCATTATGCCAAAGGGTGGACACGAGTAAATATGGCACACAGCATGACTCAAACACACACAGCCAGACCGGCTGCCCATTTGCTACACACCCAATCGTAAATCTGGAGAGCCCAATTGACAGAAAAAAAAATACTAGATTTGATTCAGAACAATATCAATCTTCATCATGACACATAAATTTAACCACAAGTAGAATATTGTCATAATATTCTGACATTAAAATACCTTATTTTATTTAATCCATCAATAAAGATAAAATCACACATGAAGGAGTTACATAGACGTATGTCTCTCAGACTGACAAAATACTGTAAAGCAGTCTCCAACAAAGGGCAGAGAGAAATAACAAAACTCTTTACCTTGTGTGGCGAAGTTCACTGCCAGCAAGGTAGAGAGGACCTTGGAAAAATTCTCTCCAGTGTATAACCACTCTGGTTCAAATCCCTGAAAGGAAAGACAAAGAGGATGCAGTCAGACCAACACTCCCTAAAGCATCCGCCTATACCAACTGGAAGCTGGATGTAGAGGAGGAATGAGACAAAATTGGACGTTTGAATCAAGTTAAATACATCTGAGTTGTTATTCTTGTGGAGTACACACAGACGGCAAGACACACACTCTAGTGACAGGAAAAAAACACACACACACACACAATGAAATAAAATACACACTGTGGGATTTGAATCCCTTTGTTCCGTGTCTGAAATAAAACATGTGAAGACATGTTAAGTGTGATCAATATTTTCAGACTCACACAGAAGAAAATACACAGAGCCAGACTCATTTGTGATGCACTGTTCACTTGTGTGTGGATATACATGCACGCACACGCAAGCTGCCTGCCTAGTCTCAGACAGCTATCTCCTTTCCTTCTATGGATAAGGTTTCACATTTTAAATAAAACATCTTAAATATAGAGTTTGAGTAGAGTAGCCTGTGTCATGAGTTGTGTAAAGTCTCAGAGCGGTGCGTGACTGTTGCATGTCCACATACAGCATGTCATCAGTCTTAGGTCTGAGGTGGCTTTGTTTCTCATCTTGCAACACAGTTGTTTTCTTTATTTAATTTTTTATTGCTAATCAGTTATACACACACACACACACACACACACACACAGACAGACAGACACACACACACATACATATATATATATATATACACACATACATACATACATACATATATATACACGTTTAATGAATCATGTTATAAAAATGCATTACTCTGAATGACAGCAGCACTATATAAAAGTCAGCGAAATCCATCCTCGCATGCAGATTATAACATAGCAAACAAAAAAAATCAGAGTCTGAATAGTAATTAGGGCTTCCTCTTTTTTCTTCTCGGAGCAGAAGTGAAAGCATCATGACTTTGTTTGTAAAGTTATGGGGAAAAGATGCACAATTTGTTAAAAGCAAAATTGGGAGAAAACAACCTGTGACCATATAAATCACTTTAGAGCAGAGTTTACCATAGAACCCCAGACATCCTCTGGCTGATACATTTGTCCATGACTCTGAAAACCTCTGCCAGTGACCTACTGGCTGCAAACAGTCTAATTATGGGCTGAAGCAGAGTTGGTGGATGAAAGCATAAAGGACCTCCCAGCCATTACAAGCCAGCTGGGCAGGACTGCTAAACCACTGAAGCCAGACAGGCTTGCTGACTCAATTAGCTGTTTAAAGAAAACCAAGTGATGCGCTTCAAAAACCAGAGCAGATTATTTATAACGCTGGGAAAGACATTAATGTCCAGTGTGGTATTCTCAAACAGGCTGGGACAGAGGCAGAGTAAACTCCCAACATCTGCAAAAGATTTGTCTCTTTCCAGTTATAAAGGTATCTTTTTTTTTTTTTTAGCAATACAGGGGTGCCAAGGAGGATTTATAACCTGTAGCACAGTGGGGAAAAAATAAAACAACTAAACATATACTGTTTTATTTGAACATAAAGAGGAAAAAAATGACAAAGGAGTAAACACTGACAGAGTGCAAAGTGAAAACAGAATCCAGTGATGGAGGTCAGTAGTCTCCTTCCTCACTGATCTGAGGACATGACTGACAACATGCCTGCCTCACTCCACATGGACGAGCAAGGAGAGCATATGACAACGAGGAAAAGAGCGAAAGTGTGAGGAAATCTTGCCTGTGAACAGCAGATGACTACAGGGACGCAATGGAGAGATACTGATACAGAAAGGTCAGCCTATATTCTGAAAACATGACACAAAATGTACATGAAGAAGTAGCTTACCTCCACTTTCAAGGACGAGCATCCTTTTAAAAACTCCTTGATGTTTGAAATGCAGTCCGCTTCAGTTCTCGGATCCTGGCAGTACTGTAAACACGAAATAAATATATAAACACATGTCTCGGCTCAGTGCGCCAAGCAGACATCTGACACAGACTCGCGAACCAGTCCAGACCGACGCTGTGTTCATTTCAGTCCCACTTAAAAGTGAACAGAGTGTAAAAAAAAAAAAAAAAAAAAAAAAAAGTGAAGCGGCAATAAGCCACAATTTAAAACATGACTGGTTTATTCCTGCGTCTCATTCGTGCACACTCAACCATCAAAACCACGGAAAAGCCAAAGAAGCCATATTTAAGCAAAACATCCGCTTACTTCGCACGCTTTCAAAATAAAAGTCGGTCTGGTAAGCGCGAGAAAACGTTCAAATATTGACCGGAACTGCAATTTCCGGTCAATTTGGCTTAGCGTTACTTAAAAAATTACTCTCTCACATCAGATATGACGTTTGCTTGACGAACGATTAGAGAGGAGTTTGAAAACTAAGACAGACAAAAATTACAACTTCCGGTTATGTTCTTCTCTCTGTATTGACGCCGTCTGCACTTTTTCAAAGGGGGAGGTCGCACCGGGAAGAAGAGCAATACAAGAGGAAGTGACGACCTGCATTTGCAACTGTTATCATTATCAACTTTGGCATCTCGACAATTTAACACGAGTGATAAGGTTGACCATTATTATAAAGTACTAAAACTGTGACTCTAATAAAATGGCACTGTCTCACGTGCATTCGGTTCCAATTTCATGCTGTTTTCATGTAGTTCGTTCTCCACACTGACCCACTCCTATCAAGAATGCGGAACATATTTTCTCACTTCACAGGAAAGCACTTTCTGAAAACAGCGTCCCTAAATGTGTCCGTTTTTTATTTTTTATTTTGACAATATTCGATGCACTAAACATCCTAAATCATTCGGGGGTTAAAACTATCAGGGTATTGAATGCGAGGCCGACTGCAGGGAGAAGTTCCTGTCGGTATCACTTTCATCAAACCCCTCCCTACTTCTTTTTTTTTTTAACCAAGAGCCGTCGATCATATGTCATCGGTTTACTAAGATCAATAGCTTACCTTAGGAGTGAAGCCAGGTACGAGCCGCTCTGTGAGCTTGCAAAGGACGACCCCATCCTTCAGTGATGTTTTCAAGAACTCCTCCGGGTCCGCTATGTTCTTCTTAGGCGAGCTGAGCACTCCCAGTGATATCAACCACGTTACTGTCTGCTCCTCGGGATTCATAGCTCAGCCAAATGATCATTTCCTATGCCCACATAACTAAAAGAAAACTGGCGGCCTGTTCCGTATCAATATGCAACTCACATCCGCACTTCTGCTAGAAGTTTAAAAAAAAAAAAAAAAAAAGGCGGTGGGGGGAAGGACGAGCTTGTTCGTACACGCCGAACTGATGATCACCCCTACTGGCAAATAGGTACCTCAACAATCCACAACTCTGCGTCTTCAGTTCAGTGCATTTGTCTCATATTAAAAGGTGCCAACAAAGCAAGTTGTGTTTGAGGTATTGTGGTAACAAAGCTTTTTGGGATTTTTTTTTTCTTCTTTCATTTTAGACCGTTGTTAAAAACATCTACTTACTGGCTTTTCCTCCAGTTTGTTACCTCGGATTTTAGTGTGTGCGCTATAAATATACACACATACGTCATGTTTTTGTTTTATTAAAGTATTGCTCTTTCAATTTAAGTATATTGTTTTGCCGTTTCCATTCTGTTTTATTAGATGTATTTACTTATTTTCAGTGTTGAACTAAGGTCATTTCAAATGTGCTACAGCAGTGGTGCGCAAACTGTGGTACACGTACCACTGGTGGTACGCGGGGGAACGTCATGACTTGTCAATGCATGACAACGCATTATAAATATGTTTCAAATGAAATTCAGGTAACAATAACCACAATAAGGAATAAACATCTCTCCTGTGTGTTTAAAGCTAATTTAGAAGGCATATATGGCTATATTTAAAAATTGGTCATCATGGTGGTACTCAGAGAGCTCATTAGTTTCTCACGTGGTACGCAGCATTAAAAGTTTGAGAACCACTGTGCTACAGAAATGAACAGGAGCCTCAGTCGCGTGTGGAAGAACCATACACCGCCACAACCGCCTGGAACCTCCTCTTCATGCTGGTCACACACTGATGTGGGACGGCATCCCGATCTTTAACCAGAATCTATTGCAAGTCAGTCATCGTGGTTGAGCTGGTCACAGGTAAAAAGTGTGTTCAATAAGGTCGAGGTCAAGACTGCTGGCAGGTCATTCCATCCTCTCCACTCTGAACTCCTGGAGGTAGTGTGATGAACCCCACTCTAAATTTGGGGGGGGGGGCAGTATAGTATATATATAACAGTATAAATACTGGTATATTTGAGAAAATTTACTCCAACTGTGGAGACAGGGATTGCCACTGTTGGTAGAATTTCATTCTTAATATCTCTAGCCAATCAGGCACTTGATTGTCAGCACCTGGGAGGTACCGTAATGTGTCAACAGCAATAAAACAAAAATAAATAAATAAAAGCAAAGCCCTGTTTAGCATTGGTAGATAAGATTCGGCAAATCTTTCATGGGTGCAATCCACGTACTCAGCTCTGCTGCTCGTCCCACAAATGCATGTTCCTTTACAAATGTGGCACCACTCAAAAGGGAAATTAAAATGTTTATTACCAAGAAGCATAATTACAACAAAGAAATTAATCAGCTATAATCTCCTGAGATTACCAAAATATTTCAGTAGCTCTAGATATCTCCTCTACGAAAGATCAAATTTAACCCAACAAAATGAGTGACTACACTCCAAAATCACAAGCCTCATGTGTGCCACAATAGATTCAGGGAAGATCTGGGAAAGTGTCATTCATGCCCCATTAAAAAAAAAAAAAGACCAACCACTGCTCTTTTTTTTTTCAGTTTTTAATGACAACGCCAACAACTGAGTTGGAGCAAATCTTTAGCATGCATTTGTTTACTCTCAACTACTCGTTCCTCTCAAAGTAATTCAGCCAACACTTTCAGCAGTAGGCTGTACCAGCACCTAAAAGACAAAAAAAAAAAAAGCTTTTGGTCAGTATAATCCAATACAGCAAAAATGTCCTATTTAAAATGTTATTAACCTGTCATTTTACAACTCTGGACAAAAATGGAAATGAATTTCAATATTATCAGGCTCCAACATGAGACTGGAGTAGCGTGTTGGCTTTTTTTTTTTTTTTTTTTTTACATTTTCAAAGAGTAAAAAAATTCAAGAAAAATACTTGGACATCCAAGTTTTATAAGTCTGACATATTTACTGCTCCCTCCCAGCAGCAGCCAGTGTTGGTGGATATCAGACAAAAAGACAATATCAAGCAATGCTGGTTAGAGCCAATCAGACAAAAAGTGGCGCATCTCCTACAAAATAGTCAGCCTCCGGCCACACACCCAAATTAAGAGATTAAAAGTTTATTTTGCTAAACATACTCACGCTTGTACACCGATGCACTGGGGTGGAATTGGTCCGACAACTCTGGGACATTATTCACATGCTCTGCAAAGGAAGTTGCCTTGGTTTGAGAGTCATCCTGCAATAAGAAAACAGTATAAACACACTGACCATCTCTTAATTATGTATTAATAAAACATGAAAATTATCGTGTCCCCCTTAAATCCAACTGCAAGTTCTCTTCAGTGATTGTTTCCAGTTTGGTCGTTAGGTCGATCACGTTTCTCCAGAGGTGTCCAGTATTTGCATTGGCATGCTTGTAGAAAGGGTTTTGGTAATGAGCAAAGGATTTTTAATTTATACACGGCTTTCAGACGGGGGAGGGAGGGCTTGCTATCATTAACTATGATCTAAAACTGCACTGTTGCCAATCATTTTTGAGGTTGATGACTTGTTAGGCAAAAAGAACGGGGAATTTGCTGGGGGAGGGAAAAAAGTGTTCAAAATGGGAGGAAACTTCGTGGGTTGTTGCTGCACTTACAATTTTAGCTGTTGAAAAATGTCTAACAAGAAAATGGCTCATTTCGGTTGACCTCCTTTTTGCTTTGTTCCATGAGGCAAAAGTTGGCTTGAATGTCATCTTTTTTAAAATTGAGATTGCAATACAGGACAGTGAGAAACTCATTTACAGATGAGAAAAAGGTTTGCTTTGCTTACCCAGCTGATGACTATCAGTCGAGTTGCTTTTGGTTGTTGCCTTTGGTTTTGTCGTTGCATGCCATCAAATGGCTCTAGGGTGATGGATCCATTTCCACAGAAACTATATTAGAACATTTCGACAGTGACATTTTCCTGACTTTGCAGACAGAAGTGTCCAGTTGGAGGCACATTTGCTTAAGAATGAACTCAGGTCACTCCAAAATATAGCACGAACAGACTCACCCATTCACTTTATAAAGAAGATTGTGGCGACACTTAACAGTCATCCTTTTGTCATTGGTCTTGTGTTGAAAAATCCATGAGCAGATGTAAAGGTACAACTAAAAGCTTTATTAGAGTAGGAAAGCCATACTTATAGGGCATTGAAGAATCCAACAGCACTGAATGTACAAAACTAACACTTTATAACTACACTGTGACATGAGCAGAGAATTACTTAAAAAAAAAAAAAAAAAGAAAAGAAAAATAAAAAGCACAAAAAAAAAAAAAAAAATGGAAAAGGTAAGATACAAGTCAAACTAAGCTTCCTACTCCATACTGTTAAACATGGCTAATTTGTGTTCTCGTCAAAATTTCTTCCAAAACACATCAAGTGTGCACGAACACTAATGTTTGTCTTAATGTGATTTCCAAGTCCACTTCAATATCTGCTGCGAGCCATTCCTCTATCAGCTCGAGGCCCACCACGGCCACCGCGTGGACCTCCACGACTTGAGCTGCCATACGGGTCACGAGGAGGGTAGCCTCTCTCGGCAGGGGGAGCAGGGCCCCTTTCCTGCCTGCTCATTCGTTCGCCACGGCTAGGTGGATATGGATCACTCCGACTGCTGGGGTAACTGTCACGACTGCCATAGCCATCCCGGGAGCTGCTTCCATAGTCATCGTAACGACTGCTTCCACTGCTTCCACCATAGGATGGTGGGGGGCCCCGTGAAGGTGGGGCGCTGCGAGAGTTACCTGCAGGGTCAATGGTTCAGGTAATTGGCAAGGTTCAATTTATACATTTTAATGCACATTAAGTGCTTCACTTTTTGCCAATAGAATTTACCCTGTGACAAACTGGTTGACATGTGTAAATCTCCCACCAATTTTTGAGACTTAAATTCAACATGGATATTTTAGTTGATAAGCGCAGTAATATATCCAAGCACGGGAATAAGTAGCCAGTGTTACCCATTTCTGCATGCCATTGATTTGAGTAGCCTTTTTTCCTTTTAGAGCTCCAAGTGTAGGGAAAGATGAGGTTTTCAGACTTGTCTTGATGGTTTCTGAAGGTTACTCCTTGAGGGAGTGCTTTGCTACTGAACAAGAGATATTTCCAAGGATTTGGGGGATTCCTTAGTTGCAAACTTTGCGCAGCACATTGAATATTGAGAGTTATTTCTCTGGCGTTGCCAAACATTTTCTTGATGACTGCAGCATTAACAGGAACTGCGATATGTAGGACTGAGCTTTTGGATTCAAATCTGTTTTTAGTTGAGAAGCCAATCTTTACAAATTCTGAATTGAAGTGGATAAAATGAACTTATTTGAGCACTAGTTAGGGAGAGAAAATGTTTCCTTTGAAGAGGCAAAAAAACTGAGTTTCTGGTTTTTGGACAAGATGGTACCCAGTGCTGTGATTCGGTTTGCCATTTGAGTAGTTCTTTGTTGTCCAACAGTGATGATCCTGTCATTCTGCTCATCAGTTTATATCTTACCGTAACCATCATAGGAATCTCGGTAGGAGCCACCACTGGGACGTTCCATATAACCTCTTGGTTCTCGGCTGCCTCCATAGCCATCACGATCACTACAAAAATGGGACAATTATCATTTCAACACCAGGTGAGATTCAATCGAGTTCCTCTACCTTCTGCACTAATCCATACCTGTATCCTCTTGGACATTGAGCCATAGTCATCTCGGGAACTGGAATTTGAATATTCTCTGTAAGAGTAATCTCTGGGAGGAGGTCCATAGTCCCTAGAATCTCTGGAATTATAATCTCGACTGGAGTAACTGGGGGGAAAAAAAAAAAAAAAAAAAAACAGAACAACAAACATTCCCATGATATACTGATATGATCCGTGATTTTATATTTTGACTGATCACTGGAATTGTTAAAATGCAACTTAAGTTGTGTTTATTTCGGAAACTGGACGATCTGAGTGGATGATGAGCCTGTAACTGGGGGGAAAAAAACACTCAAATTTCCTACCTGTCTTTAGGATTGTAATGGTCATCTCTTGGTGATGGATAATCATCCCTCCTCGACATCATGGAGTCTCTGCGAGGTGGGGGAGGACCATAAGGATCTCTGTCCCGTGACATAGGGGCTGGAAAAACAATGACAAGTTTGTCAGCAAACAGCAGCTGATCCCAGTAAGTGGAAGAGAACTGGATAATACATAAAGCTTGAACAAGGGCCTGAATGTTAAAGTTTTTGGCATATAACAGTAGTGTTGAGGTTGATGGTCTTGTAGAACGGGGAGGAAAAAAAAAACTTGTAGTAAAGGGACAACACTTAAGAGATGTGGATTTGTGAATCTGCAGCCTTTTTTTTTTTTAATGTGCACTATACTAGTGAGTTGTTCAATACGTCACTTTTGTGGTGAGATACTAAGTACCAACAATAGCTGGAACATGTGCAGTGAGCAGTATCTAGAGCCAAAAACAGCCTATAAGTAGGCCTTCTAGTCCTCCAAGTGGAGGACAGCTGTTTTGCTGCTGTTTGGCGAGAGCAGGGGTGTCAAACTCCAGTCCTCGAGGGCCGCTGTCCTGCATAACTTAGACATTTCCCTACTTCAAATCTGATTTCAAATGAAGCGGCCCTCGAGGACTGTAGTTTGACATCCCTGGGCTACAGTCAAATGTTACAGTAAATGCAATGTATTCCTCTTCACAAATCCCTTTGGATCCATTTTAAATCAACTAACTGAAAATACTTTTTTCCCCTCCATGCCCAGCCATCCTTTAAAACCGCTCAAATGGTTATGGAAATCGAACCAACAATGAAGGAATTGTGGCAAGTGATGCTCAATGTATAGGCTCAAGGCAGGTGAGCAATCAAATGCCAAATTACAAATAGCAAACAATGCATTTCTCAGCAACATGCCATGGATCCATTTCTCAACACGGAACACACGGAACAAGGCATTCCCATTCAAATTAACTGAATCAGTTTAGACCTTTAGTGAAGACAGCTAGTTGATTGACTAAAACAAATCAGCTGCGTTTCTGCACGGTTGGAACAAAAACCTGCAGCCACACAGCCCTTTCACGGATCAGTTTGAGACCCCTGGTCTAAGGGTATTTAAAATCACTTATAGCACAGACCAAATTTATTATTGTACATCAAGCATCTACATAAATTCTACTCAGAAAATCTGAAGCATGAAAGCAGTAGATATTGTGCCATTTTGAAAAGAACTTGTTAGATTCAAGGGAGTACAAACACTTACACCTTCCCATGGGACCAGATGGGGCTGACCTCTTGGGTGGGGGGCCTCCATTACGAACTGGGGGACCTCGTTTCATTGGAGGGGGACCTCTGGATGACATCCCTTTGAAGAATGGTTCTCCACTTCCTGAATCATAGTAGTCTTCACAGACAACAGATTCAAATATTAACAATCTGATACACAATGAGAGAGAGAGAGAAAAAAAAACCTAATTGATCTAAGCAACTTACCCTCTGGATGGGGGGACCCCTCATCCCACCAGGACCTCCTCGGGAACCACGGGGACCTCTGGGTGGACCACGACTCCGGGAGTGCATGGGTGGAGGCCCACGCCTGCCAGCACTTTCAAACTGAGGTTTTGTAGCTTGCTCTACTTTGATAGGCTTGCCATCAAGAGACTGAAGAGAGTTGCAATTACAAGTCACAATTTTAAGCAGACTTGTTAAAGATTTATATTAGTGAATATAAAAAAATATATAGATACCTTTCCATTCATCTCACGAGCTGCATCCTTGGCATCAGCAGGGCTTTCAAAGGTAACAAATGCAAAGCCTCTTGATTTGTTTGTTTCACGGTCCTTCATCAAAAGCACTAAAGCACAAATTCAAAAAGAGAACAGTTTGGCCGTGTTAAAGAAATTTATCTTGTACAAGATTCATTAAATAAAAACTGTATATTTACAACCATTTATTTCCCATTTCCCCCATAATCATTTTAACATGGACGTTTGGTTTAGTTTTAACATGTCTCCTTAACAAACGATAAGTATTTTCTTCCTAATTTTTTTAAACTGTTTTTTGTTTTTTTCTGTTTGTAATTCATGGGGGAAAGCAATTTAAAGAAGAAATTAAGTTAGTGGGATTGATGCATTAGTTTTAAATTTTCAAAAGGCCAACGTGGTTGAGGAGTCGTGTTGAAGAAATGTGACGCCTTTAACTACAGCGAAGATGGAGATCACGTGGGGCAAGCATTTGAAGCGCGAATGAACAAAAAATATGATTTAAAAAATACTTTGTGTGCTGTACACATAGGTAAATGTATATGAGACCGCTTTTATCCCCACCTTCAACAATCCTGCCGTATTTGCTGAAGTACTGCTCCAAGGCCTTTTCAGAGGTATCTGTGTTCAATCCACCGATGAACAGCTTCCCTGGTCGGTCTGCCTCCGCCATCCTAAAACAATGCCCTGCCTGCCACAAAAGAATTTTCGTTAATTGTACAACAAGATTTTGAAAACTGAGTACACCACGAGTAACCCCGTTACTTGTCTCCAAAACCCGGCCATTTCTGTAGCGGTTACCTTACTGCTTCCGAAGTCTCGGGCTGTTGAACGGGCAAAATGGCGATAAACGAGCCAACAGTTTTCGCGAAATACTTATCAAACTCTGGTAATAAATGTTCCAGCTACAAACAAAAAACTTAGTTTCACAACTTCCAAAAAGCTGATTTAAAACATCTAAAATAACGCTAGTTTGATTTAGTCGAAGCACGCACGCACGCCACTAGCGGCTAACAAACCTCCCGCTTACGAAGGCTGGACAACGGTTACTCTTCTTCTTTATGTTCCTCTTCTTCTTCTGCTGCGCGAATTCCCAGTTGGGTGCAGAAACACGCATTACTGCCCTCCCTCGGTGAAATTGGCCACGTGCGATCTAATTTGTTTGTTTTTTCTATGTCATCCCTATCTTTGGAATTTCCTGTAACCCCAAAAGTGTGCGCTACAGTTTCTGATATCCAACATTTATCACAAAAGTTAGATACTCATTAGCCTGTCCTTTTTCCTATTTCCTCCTTATATTCTATCAGTGTTTTCCTCTTACTGCCTCTAAATCCTGCTCAACAGAAGTTATTTTTTAACAATCTACTTTTCCTCAGTTTTTGAAGGAATTATTATTATTATTTTTCTTTCCTTTATTTCTTTAAAGCAACTTTTTTGGTCGGTTGGCTTAGTTCGGGGACATGTTCCTCTGGGGACATAAACCTACTAATGGAAATTGTCTCTCTACTACTAAGCCAATGCTTTTTAAAGATTATACTGAAAATAACATACAGTTCATCTATACTATATAGTCATACTTTTTCTTCACAGAATGTCAGGATGTGTTGATGATTCATAATAAAAGAATCTCAACTCATTATGTTTCATTACAGGATAGACAGTCTTTCTTGTGTTTTTCCTTTTTTTGTCATCAATTAGAATTGATAAATAGTTTGAAAAATATAAGAATAATTTCTCCAGAAAATATAAACAGGTTTTTTAATTTTTTTCATTTTTTTTTTCACTAATGCGTTTTGTAAGCAAACTTCACACTCCATGTCTCCAATAAAATGCAAAGGCACTATGTTTGAAAGAAAATAATTTATTTGGTCCTTTGGTCACCTTCAATAGTAGTAGTAATAGGTATTATTGACATGATCACTCTTATTCTGGTTTTCATTTACCGCAACTCAAAAATACCTTTCTTTACCAACATTGATAGTATATTAATAATAATAGGAATGTTTATCTAGATATGTATGCTTGCATATATAGATGTGGCATGCATGCATATGAATACATATGTAACATTTTCGTAACCTTCTCTCTTTAGGTATATAAAGGCATATTTGTATTGAGACATAAGCATAGCTAAGAATAAAAATTCTCAATCTTTTATAATATATATTACATGTTGCTTCACGGTATAGATGATGAAGATAGAAAATGTACACACGGGTAATTATATGTGTTTATGTCTATGTCTGCATGCGTAATGGTGTCGCCATGTATTTGCATGTGTAAGTACGTGAGAGTGTATATGGGCATGGACACATCTATGTTTTTCCTCCCCCCCCCCCCCAACAACAACAACACAATCAATTCATAATGTTTACATGAATTCTACATGTGTGCACAGGTCTATTGCTTGGTAGAAGGTGTTCATCCAGGTTTTTCTTAACAGTTTTCTCTGCTTTCTACATATTATCTTTCAATTTTGTTCAGTGTAACAACACAATCCACTACACAACACCCCTCACACTTTCACAACCCAGCACACACCACACCGTCACTGTCGTGTCTCTTTAATTGTCTTGTCTTTAAATGTCTCACTGCTGGTGTTTTTTAGTCCTCTCAGATGGAATCAGGATTTAAGATGTTAATAAAGATGTGTGAATGTTAGAACGTGTCCTTCACCAGGACACATTCACCCTTCACATTACCACAAAAAAACCTGCTGCAAGATTGAAGTGCATATACATTAAATGGTTTTGCCAGATGATGGCAATAACCATGAATGTAAATGCAGACAGAAAAAAAATGTTTCTGAGAAAATCGTGAACAGAAGAAAGACATTCAAAACTTGTTGAGGGCAGCGCGGTGGCTTGGTGGTTAGCACAGTTGCCTAACAGCAAGAAGGTTCCTGATTCGAACCTCGGCTGGGCCCTTTCTGTGTGGAGTTTGCATGTTCTCCTTGTGCTTGCGCGGGTTTCCTCCAGGGTACTCTGGTTTCCTCCCACAGTCCAAAGACATGCATGTTAGGTTAACTGGTGGTTCTAAATTGCCCATAGGAGTGATTGTGAGTGTGTGTGGTTGTTTGTCTACATGTGGCCCTGCGACTGGCGACCTGTCCAGGGTGGACCCCTGCCTTTCACCCGAAGAGAGCTGGGAGAGGCTCCAGCAGGCCCTGTAGAGGATTAAGCGGGGATACATAATGGATGGATGGAAAACTTGTGGATATTTAGTTTTTGTGGCATTTACAAGATTATTGTCGTACGATGATTATGGCCTTACTAAATTCTGGCATCGATTTAATTAGTACACTATCAGTCAACACGTGGCAACGAGGCTCAGCTGTTGAACTTATTTTTCTTTTTCTTTCAAACAGACATAGACAGACACACGCACACACAAACATTAGACTGTTTAGTAACGAGAGTCTCCACTCGTGTGACCTGACCAACAGTGAGTAGCACGCATCAAAACATTGTACTTACATCATCACCTGCACTGGTAATTTGAACTAGAGCAAGAAAAATAAGAAGTTTAAAGGACATGTTGCCTAAAGAAAGTGCTAAGACACTTTTAGGGGTTCCAAACTTTTTGATATTACAGACTCACCTTTTAAAGAATTAAGTTCTTCTTTTTTTTTTTTTTTTTTTACCAATTTGCAGGCTGCCAGAGCTCTTTTAGTGAGTTTTTTTCCCCTTTTTTTCTTGGTTCATTTGCTTTTGTGAATTTTTAAAATGACTCTGGCTCAGTACTGCCGGTCTTTTTAAGAGTTTTCCTGAAACCCTTCCTGTGTTTTCTTGCCAGGTTAAATTCTCCTGCTGAAATAAAAACCTTTTCACCAGCCTGAGATCCAAAGCACCAGAGAAGCCTTTGATTCAAGAATTGCTTTACATTTTTCTGCATTCATCTATTAGTTTCTCTCTCTATTCTCCCAGTAACTGTCAAAGAAACTCATCCCTGCAGAAAGATGCTTCCGTCACTGTGTTTGACTGAAGGGATGGTAACAGTCAAATGATGCTGAGGTCCTGAATTCACCCTCTGCATTGAATAGACATAATGGCTCGGTTTTTGTTTTGTCAGATCAGAAAATCGTGCTTCTTGCAATCTGATTTAATCAGGCTTTTGACAAATTCTCAAAAGGCTCTCATCAATCTTTTGGTGAGCACTGGTGTCCCTCTGGCCTTCCT
The DNA here is from genome assembly GCA_018398805.1 of Hirundichthys speculiger. Classification (NCBI taxonomy): domain Eukaryota; kingdom Metazoa; phylum Chordata; class Actinopteri; order Beloniformes; family Exocoetidae; genus Hirundichthys; species Hirundichthys speculiger. The sequence continues at coordinate 618,513 of JAGFBZ010000849.1, read as the reverse complement.
ACTAAGGAAGACAGGTAGGTTGGTGTGCTGATTGCCTTTTGTCTCTCAGTAAAGGTTTCCTGTCTCCACAAAGCATGTCATTCATAGTGACCACTGCTTTTTTTCAGCCTGTTTGGCCAAAGCTTCTCATTCCAGATTATCCACCTACGTGGAGCCTATCACAGCTGTCAAATGGTGAAAAGTGGGGTCCCCCTTGGACTGGTCCCCAGTCCATTGGGATATTTCGGTATATCAAAAAAAAAAAAAAAAAGACACCAATATTGAAGAATTTGATTATGAAACCTTAAAAATAAGTTTGTCATTCTCATAGCTTGTGTGTCAAATGATGACAAAATAAAATGACAGTACCAACACAGCACAGTCTCCTTAGGGTGAACATGCTGAGGACATCCACCTAACCTCTGCTTTTACAGAGGTGCTCACATTTCCTGACAATAAAGTGGATTTGATTAGCAGTACCTGGCTACAACTTCCCATTTGCTGTAAATTCCCATGGAAACAGTTTGTCACATTGCTTCTGCATTTTCTCTTTGTTTTTGTTTAAAATATGAATAGGTGGTGTAATCTGTCATGTGAGGTTGTATTTAGATAATTTTAAGACCTGTTAAGGGACTACTACTTTTTATTCTGTGACGACTCCTTCACCTGTACACCAGATGGTGGTGTTTTGTTTTTTAAAATAAACATATAGTGTTGGTACAGACTATCTTGTGCTGTCTCCCTCACTCTTGCCACGGCCTTTGAGCCGGGTTGTGACAATTCTTTTTTTAAAATAGAGGTGCTCACACTTGCTGACGATCAAGTGGATTTGGAGATGATTGTGGATTTTAGGAGAACCAGGAACAGGTCAAACAGTATTTCCATCATGGGGTAAGTAGTGAAGGTGGTGGAGTATAAATACCTCAGTGTTCACCTGGACAACAGACTGGACTGGAGGTGCAAAGCTGATGCTGCCTATAAGAGTACAAGAGAGCCTATAAAGTATTTTTCATTTTCAAGAAGGGACAAAGTAGACCTTACTATCTGATGAAGCTAAGGCCCTTCAGTGTTTGCAGCAGGATGTTGCATATCTTCTGTAAGTCTGTTGTGGAGAGTGCAGTCCTGTCTGCAGTAATCTGTTGGGGGAGCAGCATCAGAGCCAGTGACTTAAAGAAATTAAACAAAGTGATAAAGAAGCCTGGCTCTGTTCTGGAGCCTCTGGAGCTGATACTACATAAAATAAAATAAAAACATCAACAACCCTGAGTATTCTCTTCACAACAGAGTGATTCAGCAGCAGTGTCTTCAGTCAGGTCTTCTTCAGATCTGCTGCAACACAGACTGCAATAGGAGATCCTTCATGCCCACAGCCATAACAGCCATAATCTGTAATGTATCTTTGAAGTGACTTAACTGCTATATTTAAGTTCTCTTTGTGGGTTAATAAACCATTTTTGAATCTGAATTGAACTATGTCCTAATATATGACATCTTAAAATTGAAAGGTTCTCATTTCACATTTCTGTGTAAATTGAAAGTAATTAAAAAAACTGAAAAAGAAATAAAGAACTGCTGCCATTTTTTCTTTTTACCATTCACTCTGAGGAACAAGGATCAAGTGGCTCATTAAGAGCAGAGCAGGAATAATTTTTTGTTTCTGTTTTCTCTTTAATGGCAATAACAGTAGTTCTATAAACTAAATACTGTAGGAAAAGTCAGAGTTCTAACCAAAAATACTACATAATCGTAAAATGATAGAACAGTCCATTCAACAAAAAATGTAATTATAGTGACAGGCATCTCAACTGTTTTTAAAGTAGATACACCCTCGAAAAGAATTCAGAACACTGAGCAGGTTTTAAGACATGAAAGGAGATGCTCAGCACGTTTGTCTACTTCTTTAGGTGTAGGAAATATGTGCCCGTTCAAGTTTAGTCATTCTTTATCTATACTGTATATTCTCAAACGTTAATCGTTGTTCTTGTAAAGTATGTGCACTCTTTTCTCTCTCTAATTTCTTCAGCCCTCCACAATAATATTTTATTAAGTCATTATCACCAAAAACATTTAGTTTCTCATTCGATTCCGGTAAGACCAGAAATGTTTTTTCTCATGAATAACAAGGCTGTTGATAGAGGCTGAAAGGCAACGTCAGGTCCACGGTGTCAAAAAACTGACTCTATTTCTCGCCTGTCAAAATAAAATGGCAAACGATAAACGTGGGTACGTTAACTGGTTATTTAAGTTCATAATCACACCAGAAGTATCCACATCATATATATGATCTGGCTAATTATATCATAGTTATAATTACAGCAACTACAAATTCACAAATCATACAAACGCAAGAAAATATAATTTACGAACTATTGTTTTGAAAGGCAGTGTTTGACTTCCGGTAGAATTCGCATGACTTCCGTACAGCCGGACAGAGTGGGACGTCACCGATGCTACAGTCAAGCTTCACCGCTGCAGCCCGACTAGAAAGGTTTAGCCATCAACTACCTACGAGTGTATAAAAGTTTTAGCTACAAGAGGGACCTATCTTTTTTCAATTGTATTAAGTAGAAGTACGTATAGTTTTGGAAAAGGCTTATACGTGGTAAAATGAAGAGACGCCTTCCCTTTGGTTTCGGGCTGCTCTATTTGCTAGTCGCGTATTTCTGTTCGTGCTCGGCGTTTTACCTTCCGGGTTTAGCCCCAGTGAGTTTTTGTGAAGAAGGTAATGGTGGCGAGGATTGCCAGGTATGTTTATTTTATATATGTTACAGTGTTATTGGTTTTTTGCTTGTTTGTTGTTTTGGAATTGGACTGTTCATTTCCTTCTGTTTCCTACTATTGTTAGCTTTCCAGTCGTCCTCTAGGCCCCGGCTATTACCTGGAAACAAGGCTATTGACATTTTATTTAGATTCATTCCAAAATGTTCTTATTTCTTGCACTGATTGTCATAACTGAGGGAACATATATACTTTTCGTTGGGTTGAGTATGTATCTCTTTTATCGAGCGACTATGTCAAGTCGGATTGAAGTAGTGACTGATGGTTGATGATGGCATCCATTATACCCATGTTGCTGCTGAAAAGGAAAGTTAGGGTGATGGATCTAGTAAATTGATCTTTCTCTCCATGCTCTTACTCTTCTAATATGAAGAGTTTAACTGCTTATTGATTTTATGCATCTCAACATTTTAGCGATCAGACAGATTTTTAGTCCGTTCTAGCTGGATCGTCCTCTCGTGAAACAGCTTCATTGTATATGAAGAGTAAATTCTGTTTCCTTTACAGACAGAAATTCAGCTGTTTGTCAATCGCTTGGACTCGGTGGAGTCAGTTTTGCCTTATGAATATGATGTGTAAGTTAATTCAGCTTCTCTTATTCAATGCCATTTTTTTTGTATCTTCTGTTATCTGGCTGGCTCAGCATCATCTTCTGACTATGCATGACAATTTGAAAATTTGTTAAAGGTTTGACTTTTGCAAAGATGCCAAGGAGATAAGGCCTTCTGAGAACCTTGGACAGGTGTTATTTGGTGAGCGAATTGAGTCTTCACCATACAAGGTGAGTGTCCGTGTAGTGGCTATGGCATTGCTTTTCTTCATTGTGTTATTGTTTAATGTTCATACCATCATAACTACTTGCCCACCTTTTACAGTTCAACTTTAAACAAGATGTTAAATGCAAGGCAGTGTGCACAAAGAACTACAAGAAAGGCAGCAAAGACGATACAGCCAAACTTGATTTTCTTAAGATGGGAATGCAGCTGAATTATCAACATCACTGGTTAGTTGAAGATGTCCTCCATTGTTCCTTTTTGGTTCGTGTTTCAGCTGTTTGTAGGCTGAAGTACTTGTTTGAAAGAATGGATGGGGACAAAAGCAAGTTATAAATGTTGCAATCTTTTACAAGATTTATTGAGCCTGACCTGTTGCCCTTTCAGGATCATTGACAACATGCCAGTCACATGGTGCTATGATGTTGAAGATGGTCAGAAGTACTGCAACCCCGGCTTCCCCATTGGCTGTCTTGTCACATCAGATGGTAGAGCTAAAGATGCCTGTGTTATTAATGTGAGTTGTGGTTTCTGTCTTGCCTATCTGCCTCGGGAAAAAAAATTACCTCAGTGGATAATGAACAAAACATTTGAATTCTTCTAGTAATGAAATTTCAGACATAATGCTATTGGTTGCTTATCGTGAAATGTTATTAAAAAATACAGAATGTTGAATTAGTGTTTAGTGTCAACATTTCATTAGTGCCTTGGTTCATCACTATGGCAGGCCTGATAAGAGGTGTTTATTAGTGAACAAGTATGAGACATCATTTCAGCAGCGCTGAGAAGATTCAGATCTTTTGTTGTAGCCTTTTTAAAAAAAGAGGAAATGGTCCAGTTATCAATAATTAGTCTGTATTGATAAATGAGGGGGTTATTACAGCTAAGTCATCTTTAATTATTGACTTAATTCTATAATCATTGATATTTGTGGATGTAAATCCTTATATTGTTGAATTTTTTAAATTAGGTAATTCTTATAGGTCTTGAAATTTCACAATTTTTCATTACCAGTTACCAAATACCCCTACATTGTTTGTATGCATAGTAGTTTTAGAATATCTAAATATTATTTCTAGTCCATGTCCTGTTTTACTAACAATGTTGTTGGGGGGAAAAAATAAATAAAATTGAGCCATTTCAGCTCGAATTCTAGCTATTTGTATAGCACCACTTCACAACCTAAGAGATCTAAAGGCACTTTACAGAGAAATTAAACATGTTTGATGCAGTCCAATCAACTACAATCCAGTTCAGTCCAGCTGAATTAATCCAAGTCATTCCAGTAGAGACCAGGTACAAAATTCATATAATTCCAATTCATTAAAAAATAAAATGAAATTAAATAAAACAGCCCTAACTAAGGAACTCAACTAACTGCGTCAAATATTCACTTTGGTGCAATCCACCTTCTAAGTGCCTCAAAGCAATAAATGATTCTTGGACTGAAGCAAAGCCATCAATGTTATGCATTTAGATGGACTTGGAATCTGAGACATAGAATAGGAAAAAGTTAAATATATTTTATCAAAGTGAAGTGGTAAGGCCATATTCATTGCTCATCTTCATTTTTTTTTCCCCTCAGTCTGAGTTCAATAAGAAGAACACATTTTACGTTTTCAACCATGTGGACATCAAGATCACTTACCACAGTGGAGCATCAGAGGATTGGAGAGGGGCTCGCCTGGTTGCTGCCACCCTTGAACCAAAGAGGTAAATGTTGGTTGGTAGTGGATGGAAAGGGGAAAACTATATTTTGATCTAATATGCCTTAATCTGTTCGAACTGAATGAAAACTGGCTATCACAAATTAATACGAGGTTCAATTATGATCTGATGTGATTGAGTTGTGTTTTGTGCACAACAGCATTAAACATGCTGATGAGAAAAGCCCAAATTGTGATGGAGGTACCCCAATGGAGGTCCCAGGAGAGTTTGACAGTGATGTGTCAGTAGTTTACACATACTCTGTCTCTTTTGAGGTAGGCAGACTGTCTGAACTGTCTTAAGTAATTTATGTTTCCATGTGCATTGAAAAAGTTGAAGTTACATGAACTATTAATTTTTCTTACAGGAAAATAATTCCATCAAGTGGGCCTCTAGGTGGGACTACATCCTGGTCTCTATGCCTCACACCAACATCCAGTGGTTCAGGTCTGAAAATATTTGCAACTTTTTCAAGACAAAACGTCCCTCTAAAGAACTCCCGTTCTCAATTCTTGTTAAAGTTAAACAAGGTTTTCTTTGTTTTACAGCATCATGAATTCCTTGGTCATTGTGCTCTTCCTGTCTGGAATGGTTGCAATGATCATGCTGAGAACCCTGCACAAGGACATAGCCAGATACAATCAGGTGGACCAGGTAAAAGCATTGTTGAGCTCTGAATCTGATGCGTATAAAAGACACAGATATGTGAATATATGTGTGCACTTCAAACACACACACACACACGTACGTATGTGTGTGTGTGTAAATAAATAAATAAAAGAACAGGCAGAGGTTGAGTCATGTTGTGATGGTGAACAGCAAACAGCAGTGTGGCATTTTTGCATCATGCAAAAGAAGAATTCAAATTAGTTGGAATTCACTCTTATAAGCCAACATCTTCACGGTTGTCCATGCATAATCAAGTTATTGTTTCAGTTTTAGAAATTCAATTGCAATCTGGGGTTTTGAATATTTCCTCTTCTCCTGCTGAGTGATTAAACTTTTAAATTTGAGCTGAAATGATTGGAGTGATGCTTATTGGGACATTGGTGGTAATCAGTTATGATCAGTTATGTGGCGAATACTTCGGCTCTGTTGGGTGAAATATCACCCAGCAAAATGGGTGCATGGTATCCAAAATGATAAATGTTTTGTTACATTTCACAGAAAGACTTGATAACGTTTCCATCGACCAAGGAAAAATCTTCTCTACCATATGTAAGCTTTGTGGAAGCCATTTTGAACAAAACCTTTTCTGGCAATTAAATCAGGTGCTGGGATGTGTATGATTGTGGAAACCAGGCACATGTGAATAAAATGTGGTGTGGATAAACATGTATTTATAAAAAAAACAAAAAAACAAAACAAAACTAGGAGTTAAAATGTTTAGAAATTACACATTTACTCAAAATGGATTATTCCCAAGAACTAAATAGTTTCCACACCAAATTTTAAAACGTCTTCACCTGATTTTCTTTGTTTGTAGGTGTCAGGTTGTAAAGTAGCATGAACTGATTGGTGGCTGGTAATGCTTAAACTCTTTAACAGTTAAAAAATGTATGTCCTCCCTTAAATCCCTTGCCGTTCTCGTTCCACAGGAAGATGCACAAGAAGAGTCAGGATGGAAGCAGGTGCACGGGGATGTTTTCCGTCCCCCCAGGAAAGGGATGTTGCTCTCTGTGTTCCTTGGACAGGGAACGCAGATCTTCATCATGACCTTCATTACACTATGTACGAAGTATTTTACATTATGTTCTTCACATACTGAATTTGACCGTAAGTTCTGAATATGCAAACTCACATCATAATTGTGTCTAGCACTAAGGCTGTGAAAGAATTCCTTGCTGCTGCTCTCATTTCTTCGGGGGTTTCTAGTTCTAGTTCTAGTTAGACAACATTCATATTCACTCCCTCTTTTGACTTGTAATTAAGTTGTCAAAGTAGTCCTGAAACAAAAGTTGCGAATCTCTGAGAGGATGACTTTTACGCTGTGATGTGACTTAGATTAGAGGTAAATGTCAATATAACAAAAATGATTGTGTCATATGTGTCAAAGTGTCTCTTTAGTTTTAATGGCAGTCAAGATTTGGGTTGTTCATGCAGAACTGTTGCATGTCTATATTCAAGTAGAACTGATGGTACAGTTTTAGTTGGAGCAAGGCATTAAAACAGTTAAATTCCAAATATCCTCATAAGTTCTTAATTGCATGGTCCACATTGATTTAACGACTACATAATGACCATAAGACTCATAAAGAAGCGAGATTTGTTGAGACAAATATAGCTTGTAAAGTCTGAAGTTACTGGACAACAGTGAGAAGTATTAGAAGTTGTCTGTGTAAATGTTTGTGTCTGAATGACTGAACTGACGACTGTTTGTCCATTCTAGTCCTGGCCTGTCTGGGTTTCCTGTCTCCTGCCAACAGAGGGGCTCTGATGACGTGTGCTGTGGTGCTCTGGGTCTTGCTGGGTACGCCTGCTGGCTACGTGTCTGCACGTCTTTACAAAAGTGAGTCTACTTCATCTGAAATTGTAACCCTGTGTATAATTGCAAGCTGTGTCACTGTTTCTGTGTTCATGTTCTCAATTTTTTTATTGATTTTATTTTTTTTTATCTGGTCTTGTTAACAGCTTTTGGAGGTGAAAAGTGGAAGACAAACGTCTTGCTGACTGCACTGTTGTGCCCCGGGTGTGTTCCCTTGCCTAATTTTCTCATTAAGTTACATTTCTGCTCTTGAGCATTGGAGTCAACCTTTGCACAGTGGATGTTCATACAACACACATGCTTATTATCATTGTCTGTGTCATTGTCTTTTGTCCACCTTTCTTCCCTAGCATTGTATTTGCAGACTTCTTCCTCATGAACTTGATCCTTTGGGTGGAGGGTTCCTCAGCAGCCATCCCCTTTGGCACTTTGGTGGCCATTTTGGCTCTGTGGTTTGGAATCTCTGTGCCCCTCACCTTTGTTGGGGCCTACTTTGGATTCAAGAAACCTGTGAGCTAGCGGCCATAATTTTGTAATTTATTCCACTTTAGATTGTAATGTTTCTTACCATTGAATTTTTCTGCTCCGGTGCAGGCAATTGAGCAACCAGTGAGAACAAACCAAATCCCGCGCCAAATTCCAGAGCAGTCTTTCTTCACAAAACCTATCCCTGGTATCGTAATGGGTGGGATCCTGCCCTTTGGTTGCATCTTCATCCAGCTTTTCTTTATTCTCAACAGCATATGGTAAGCAGACAAGAATGCCATTTTTCCTGATTGACAGGAAAACCCTGCTTTAAATAACCTGAGAGGCAGCTTTTACCATTTCTTTACAACTGGATATTCATCTGGGGTGATTGTGTTTTAGGTCTCATCAAATGTATTACATGTTTGGGTTCCTGTTCCTGGTTTTCATCATTCTGCTCATCACCTGCTCTGAGGCCACAATACTGCTGTGCTACTTCCATCTATGTGCTGAGGTACCTGAACATGCAGCCTTAAATGCGGTTATCAAACTTGTTATAATGTTTTTGCTTGAATCTAATATGTCATTTTCTTATCTTGTATTTCAAGGACTACCATTGGTGGTGGCGTTCCTTCCTGACCAGCGGGTTTACAGCTGTCTATCTATTCATCTATGCTGTACACTACTTCTTCTCAAAGCTGCAAATAATTGGAGCAGCCAGTACTATTCTGTACTTTGGATATACTATGATTATGGTCCTCATCTTCTTCCTTTTCACAGGTGAGGCCTTTACTTATTAACAAATTAGCTATCTTAGTTTTAGGAAGGTGATCTAAAATAAAAGGATCCATCCTTCATTTACATTGTTAATGGAATGGTTGCACTGCAGTGTTTATGACGAGTGAAGACACTTAAGAAGTAGAAGGGGTTGTGCCGTTTTCATTTTTTGTTTGCTCAAACATCAGCTAACATCAGTTCAACTGTGGAAATAGGATCCAGGATCCTGTTCCTCAACTTGTAAGACAAGGAGGTTGTTCACGCTGTTGTGCAACATTTGCTTTTTATTCGGTCAAAGCTGAACCTTGGCCTTTTTATTTCTGCGCTGGCAGTACAGATTTGTCAGGTTAACCCGAAGAGTGTTAGTCTTCAAAGCTTCCTTCTGAGCTGTAATTTCTGAGTCTGTCAGAAGTTTAATGAAATTAGACCATTATGTGCCTCATTGTCAGGTCTAGTTAAGCAGACTTTTTGGATCAGTTTTACTACCTGCGGTTTGCTGTTTGACAAGTCAGAGCCAGATTTAGGTAAAGGAATTCCATGCTTTGTTCTTTTGTTCTGTAGATCAAAAGGTATATCCAACTCATTCAGTTCACTGTCACGGATAAGTCTAAATGCACTCAGGTTTCCATCTCTTTTGTTACAGTTTTATCTCTGCTCACATTTGAGATTTGGCTCTTCGTCACATGTTGTGTAAATCAATGTACTACACACATTCTCACAAAGATGAGATAAAGGGAGCACTGTTGCCTTTTTTCAGCAACAAAGATTGACACGTTCTTATGGTAGCAAATCTTCATGGTGCTGTTGAGCTTTCTTGCAGTCAGCTCAAACGAGACTATGAATGTGTGCAGAAAGAGGATATCATAAGTTGTACTAAATAATGGGTGAATACCCACCTAAGCCTGTATGTTACACAAAATTTTGGCTCACCATGATGTCAGAAGATGACATTTTTTCTGGTGTTATACTGTCGTTAGGCCAGATAAATGTTAGCCTGTACCAGTGCTTGTCATAGCAGTACTATTTAACAAAATCTAAAGACTAAGCTATAAGTAGTGAGTGGATGAGATGTCAACTGATTATCACAGCAAGGTAATCCAGGGGTTCAAGGAGAAGATTATGTCTCCTCCTTGCTTCTGTTTTGATCTATATAATCCTTAAACCTTTCATTTCCTTTTTTAACCGTTTTAATTTGTTGTCTGCATTTGTCACCTCAATCCCAACTTTGATCACTACTTAATTTGGGTTTGGGTCATCTGCATTTAGTCAGATGGGACTTTGATATCCAGATGAACTGATGCAGGATTTTGACTGATCAACATGGCAAAGCTCAGGCAAAGTTCATGTACTTTAATATTTCTTTGCAGCCTTAGAGATTTTGTATTTTTTTTTTTTTTTTTTGTTCAGTGTTTTAGTGGATAGACTTTTTTTTTGGTGCACTTGTTTGTTTTATTTCTTTTACTGTAGCTGAATCAAACATACATTTATTAAAAAAAATAATCCAAAAATTTACTTTTGAGACCGTTTTTGACTAATTGTCTTTTCTGTCTTCTGTTGTCAGGTACAATTGGCTTCTTCGCATGCTTCTGGTTTGTAAATAAGATCTACAGTGTGGTGAAAGTGGACTAGAAAAGAAGAGGGAGAGCTGAGTCGTTGCTGTCGCAGCGCTGGGCTCCCTGGTGCTGGCCATGTCATGAAGTGGTCTGGATTGACCTGAACTGAAACATCATTTAGGAAAGAAAAATCCCGCAGAGCAGAGCCCGTCCTCTTTTGTGCTTTAAACCTCTGTTGCTATTTTCTTTTTTAAAAATATATATCAGTTTGTGTTCACTGTTGACCAGTAATATTTTGAATGGCGCCTTTAAAATCGGTGTGGGTTCTAATGATCGAGTTGTCACTGTGAGCAGTTTGTTTTCTGAGATGTTTTAACTTTAATTTTCTAAGGAAAGTAAAATATTCAGTATTTTGCTTTTCTATTCTGTTATGGCTAAATGTTCTTTTCTTTTTCTTTTGATTATCTGTTCTGTAATGATTAAATAAAAGTGTGTACATATATTGTATAGAGAGGGAGAGAGAATGCTACTTAAAGATTGTCACCTTTTGGAATCTTTCTTTTTGGAGTTTTTTTTTCTTGATTTTTGCCTTTTTTTTCTCTTTTTTTTCCTGGCAAGGTAAACATTGGGCTATTATTCTCTAAGTAACAGCCTGTATTGTAGCTAAAACACATACAACACTGATGTTGCTATAAAAATGTCAATTTTCTTAAATTGAATTAAGTATATAATACAATGGCACACCGGGCCAAAAAGCGCATCTGTATAACTAGAGCTGTTACAACTAAAACACGTTGTATATAAAGGATTGCCTTTCAAAGACATACATGTTGTTTGGCTATAGAAAATATTTCCACCTTGTTAATTATAATGCATTCCATAAGTTTACTGAATAAGTACATATGCAACAGTGAGATGCATCCTTTCAGATCTGAAAAAAAAAAAAAAAGTTTGGTTGAACTGTTATCTTCATTAAACACTGCTTCTCTTCGCTTCAAGCAGTGTGAAATGGTCTTATAACAATGATAAATTTACAAATAAATGTAATTAATCTGAAGGAAAAACCATGTGACTGTTTGAGCTGCTAGAATTAATGTTACACAAAATTAACTGTCCCTTGGTGTTCGTCTCTTGACATAAAAGTCATAATTCCACAGCCAATACCCACTTCACACCATTAGTTTTTCTTGTCCAAAACTGAAACACAACTCAAATGAAATGGGGAAGCTTTATTTGCATATTGTTCTGTATTTAATGTAGATGAAGGAAGTGTAGTAGATCACCTTCACACAACTTTATGAAATTTTCATTTTGTATTGACTTAATGGAAAGTTGTCAAACCACCAATTAGCTTCTTTTTCATTCTGACAGTAGATTAGGTGCTTTTTTGAAGTGAGAAATCAACAAATGGAAATGTTTCCAGCTCCTGATTCATTTCTCAAGTGTACATTTATCTGGTCTCTGCTTCTCTAATTTACTCGCTCTCAAATCTGATAAATGTCAGCCGCACAGGTTACCAGATACTGTTCCTGTCCACAGCAGGTGATGATGCAACATAGTCAAGAACTGAACATAAAATTACACTTTAACACACATTACACATCATTTACTTTTATTCAACAAGTCTTTAAATATTGAAACCAAAAATGATACAAAAAGCACAAAATCACAAAAATATGTTATTTTGAAAGACTAAAACATTTTCTCTTATTTGCTGAGTACAGTTCTATAGTGAGAGTCCAATAAACGTATATGCAACTTTGATTGTCAACTATAATACTGTAGTTTGGATTCTTCAAGTGACCTGTTCAATAAACTGAGGTTCATAATCAAGACAGGTCTGATAAGTTGTATATTGTCTCGAGGAAACTGTCATGTACTAAGAAAAAGACTGCATACAAAATATCCAGGCTTAGTCTTCCATATTTTTTTTTCCCTTCTCTTTTCCATATGGTACAAAACTTGACAAAACTCAGAGTTAATACTTTTTAAATAATGCACCCAATACAGGCCTCAAACTCACTAAATGACTTCTTTAGCAGTTAGTTATGACAAGATGAGAGGCACACGATCCGTACATTAATATGGATCCTATCCATGCCTCGCAAAATGTTTTTCTTATTTTTATTTTAAAAACTTTCCAGAGGTGTCTTTACAAATTTACATATGTTCAGCGGAATGTAAGAAGTCTGTTATATAAGCTCTCCTGCATGCAGCCTACATCAGATAAATGGTGCACAGGGTCCACTATAGTATTTTAATCTATGTACTGTGCTGTCAAAATGACATGTTCAGCGTTGTCAGAGGAAGGCTGATGTCACAAAGGCAGAAAATACTTTGTCCAAATATGAGACACTGATGTGGGAGGTAAATTTTCCACAGTTAAGCTTCAGTTAAAAGGGAAAAAAAGGACCAAGTGAATAAATCTGTTGGTCTATTCTATCAATCAGAGGGATTCGTTAACACTTCCCTGTTCTGCAACTGAAAGGCACAATAAATCAGTTTTATACTCATGTAAAAGACACTTCCGAGACCGAAGAGTTACACATGTATTCACAGACTTGACAAAATTTAAGAGCAGAGTTGGGGCGCAACAAAGATTTCTACAGGCAAATACCCTGAGTTCATAACTTGCAAATAAATAACATAATAAATAACAAAACACAGAAAAAGCTAGATGAGATTGAGTAGTTGATACAACAGATGAATACAGAATCAGAAACTGTAATTACAGTTGTGAAGTGGTCTGAACGCCATAGCAGTTATTTTCTTTACATGGTGAGCTTTACTGAGAGTTCATAAAATGTTCAAAGGCCCATTTCAAATAACAGTAGCGAGTACAATATTGCATACATTTAAATACTGATTACACTGAGAACATAATGGCAGCTTCACACATGTAGGCCATGAGGTAACTTTTAAAACTGCATTTACATATTAAAAAAAAAAGCTTCTTTTTTTTTTTTCCACAGCCAGTCCTATTATATATTTTTTCCCCAAAGATATCTAATTACTTAACCAAGCTTAAGACAAAACAGTACGTTAATAATTAAAGTAGTTAGTTCCACAGCTCCTAAAGTCACGAGCTCTACGAGAAATAATCCTGCTGTGAAGAAGATCTATGAGGATGAACACAGTCTTCCAATAACAGCATATACAGTCTGACCATCCAACGACTGCTCAAGGCAGCTCATGTGCTTTGTTTGCTCTGGACAGGCAGCTCCCTCTCAGAGCTGACACTGGTAGTCGTGGTCTCTTTGCGGCTCTCCCTTGACTTCCTCTCAAAAGTGGGAGAAGAAGACGTGCATTCTTCCCAAGTCTGCAGAGGGAAAACCCGAGCAGCCAGACTGGGCAGGTGAGACTGAGTGCCGGAGCGTCCCTCGGTCGTAGGGAAGCAGCTCTCCATGGCCGAGCTCTGGTTGGGACGGCCCTGCTTGCAGAGCAGCCCGCAGAGCAAAGCCAGAAACTCTTTCCTCACGCTACGATGCATGTAGCCGTAAATGTACGGGTGAAGGCAGCACTGTAGAAAGAAGAGCACAAGGGCAAGGGAGGATAGCCACGGGGGTACGGAGTCCCCGTCGCTCATAGATATAGTATTCAGAATGCTGTAAGGGCCCATGCTGAGGATGTATGAAGCCATGATGACAAAAACTACACGAGCAGCCTTGCAGTGATAGTGGAAACGTCTGTGCCTCACCCGAACGGGGTACCGTCTGGCGGTGTAGGGGCCCTCGGGGGAGCTGGACTGCTGGGGGTGTGACTGCCGCTGAGGGCTGCTGGGGCCCTGGAAGTCCTGTGGGCAGGGCTGGGAGTAGGACTGCGTCTGTATGGGGTGCACAAGAGCATTCTGCCTCCGGGCTGCTCGGAACACCATCCAGTAACATCCAAGCATGATGAGCATGGGCAGCCAGAAGGAAAAGGTGGACACCATGGCAGAGTAGGACAGACTGGAGGACCACACGACTGTGCAGACCTTGTGGTGGTGGTCAAAGTCAATGGCCCCCCAGCCGTATAATGGAGGCGTGCTCTGCAGGAAGCTCAGCACCCAGGTGCAAGCAATCAGATTGGTGCCCAAGTGAGGGGTCATTCGGGTGGGATAGGATAGGGGGTGGATAATGGCCAGGTAGCGATCCACGGAGACGACGATGATGGTGTTGACCCCGGCGAATGCAAAAAGGTGCATGAGCACCACCAGGGCCTGACACAACCGAGCATCCAGAGGCCACACGCCTGGAACGGTGGCTGCGATGGCAAAGGGCATGACTAATATGGTCTGAAGCAGGTCTGCCAAGAGGAGGTTGAGAACAAAGCGGTTGGCGACGTGAAGGAGCTGAGGCTTCCGTTGGAACACCAGCAGTACAACCACATTCCCAAACAGGGATAAACACATAATCAGAGATATGAGCAGCATCTTCATCACGTTGTTAGCAGTGGAGGACCAGGCTGGGTCCTGACTGGAGCTGGGGAAACCGAGCTCCTGGGGAACATCACTGAAATTTGAACCCATACGAGGTGCCTGATAACTTGACATTGTACATTCGACATCCAACAGGGTGTTGATACAAAGTCAGGTGAGTCCCATTTCGAGTGGGAGTGAAAAGCAGCCCATTTTCTCCCTAGGGTATGAAAACCATAAGCTGCCGTGTTCCTTATTCAATGAATCTCATCTGTGGACATCGACAGGGGTCTCACATTGTTCTCGAAAGCGTTTCATCTAACATGTCACATCATCCACAACGTGAAAACTGTCCACAAGTCTCACCCACAAGTAGCCGAAGACATCCAGCATTGGATTCGCTGCTCATGATTAATCCCCGAAGGCTTCACCCTGCGAACAGGCCACATCTGCACGATGGAAAAAAAAAAAAAAAAAAAAAAAACAACCTGGCGACGGCAGATGCCACCGTTCAGGTTGGAGACAGCGGACGACCGCACACTGACAAATATCGCGGATTAGTAATCTGTAATAGATGTCAATTTATGAAGCCTTCCAGTGATCCGTGATGCGATGATGCCGCCTCTCCTCCGCTCGGTTTTTCACCGCCCTGCATCCATTTGAGCCTCATCTCCAGTCAGCGGCGGCGGGCTTTCACGGCTCAGATAACGGTGCGTGTCTGCACCCAGCGGGGGTCTCTCATCCAGACGAGCGCGCTTCAAACCGTCGCTGCTCTTCTTTGGATTTCAGGGCGGATCAAACATTTATTATTTTATCAGCCTGGATTCATCCTCTGCAGTCTTAGGCTGCTTACGGTCGGGTCCTGTCTCCGAGGTGGCAGAAAAAAAAAAAAAAAAAAGGACACCTGCACACATTCCCCCCCACACACCCTCACCGCTGGAGCTCGTTACCGACCCCCCTCCTACTCGTTTCCCTCTGTTGTTCTGTTTCCATCCTGCATGCATGTTCTTTTTCATGGTGTTACATTACTATAAGAGAAAGGATCATCAGTGTGAAAGCGGAGGCATAAATATGATATAATTTTTTAATTATTAAAATTTGACATTTCGTGGAGATCATTATAAAACCAGTTAATCATAAACGATCCATCTGTTTTTTTCCACAAAAAACGTGTCTTTGTATTACACAGCCAAAGCAGATCTCCATGGTAACAGGTCATTCAATCAGATGGGTGTTTGATTTTGATAATAGGAAACACCTAGAGAGAGAATAAAAGAAGACTAATCAGCCAACACTGCAGGCATCTCTTCAGACCTCCATATATTTAAAATAACAGTCTGTATAGGAAAAATGTATCACAAACTACACTGATTTGAGCTCTGATACACGCCAAAATGGACATTCCCACTAATCAGTAAAAAAAAAAAAAAAAAAAATGACATCACAAACACCAGTTGCCTGACTTTTTAATCGTATCACATCCTCTTCATGTATGGATCATAATAATAATTATTATTAATAATAATATTAATAATAATAATAGTAACTCATCATCATCACCATCAGAACAATCTACATTCTTCAGTGAATTAACACTAGATACCTGACAAGAATTAGTCATTATTAACAGCAAACTTGTAATGTAAATATACATCTTACATTTTTAGGAGATGTTGGGTCATTTAAATAGCTAAAAAGACAAGAAAGAGAAATAATTCAAAATATCTAAAAAGTGACCCTGGTCAGATAATGCTGTCTTTTTTTAAGACATCCAGATTATTTGTCTTTAAAGATTATAGTATTATATGCCTAAATTGTGTAAAATATATTCACAACACTGCAAGAAGTCATTAAATCTGTGCAAGCAGAAAATACTGTTTTTGTTTCCAAAATGTTTTGGAGTGCTTTTGTTATGAACTGGTGACCTATAAAGGATGTATCCTGCCTGTTGCCTGATGACATGTGGGAGAGGCTCCAACCTGGATGGACGGATGTTTTGGAGCGGAAGTACAGATCAAGAACATTACAATTACATTGTAGCACATACTTAGGGGCATGTACTGTAGTTGCTTCTACTCTGTATAGTTTGGCCTGTTATCATGGATTTTCATCTTTTATTTCTCCTAGAGCAAGGGAGGACTGTCCGGTCTGCGGCCGTCGGCCCTGTTCAATAACCGAAATGTTCAGTCTATCAACTAACAGCAGGGGGCGCTAAGACGATCATTGATCAGATAATAGGCCTAAAAACCAACAAAGCAGACTAACGTTAATGTCTGTCAACAGAAAGATGGCAAGCAGAAAACGCAAAGAGAAAAAGTGGATGGGAAAAATTAAAACTAAAGAAAGCCAAGTAAGTTTGAGGGGGAGAAGTGTTTTCCATTTTGGCACAATTTATCTTTGTCTTTTCTTTCGTTGTGCGTGGTGGTGCAATGTCTGTGGAATTCTCGATCTCGGCGTGACGTCACGAGCCATGTAATCGGCCTTGGTTACAGCGCGAAGGGGCAAACAACATTGGTTTCAGCTCTCTCCAGCTTGTATTCGCTCGCAGTTCCTTTAGCTTTTTCGCGTTTTTATTGTTTTTTTAACTTTCTTTGGCGAGAGTCACGGGTGCCTGTGGTGGCGATCATGGCTTACCAATATCAGGATGAGTTGAAGTCAGAGGCTTTTTTCTGTTAGCATTAGCTCTGGTCCAACACCAGAGCTATGCTAACATCAGACAGTCGCAGCATTGTATTAATATAATTAATAAAGTGACGTTAACATCACTAGCCTCACCTTATACCTAACAAAATAAATATCCAGGGCCATATATATTGGTAGACAACGAGGTAGGCTTATAGCTGGCTAGCGAGCTCTGGTCCATAGTAGAGAAATCATTGACACTGTGGACCAGAGCTAATGCTAACGGAGATATGTTTTCATTTATCACCCTCCCTGCTGCTAAATCATATTACTTTTACTAAATTATTCCCTTTCCCTTGGAAAAAAAAATGGCCCCTTCAAACGTTCTGGGCACCTCGAGTCACTGTTGTAGATATATTATGGAGTTTCTCGACAGTCACTTGGGTCAGCAGCCCCAGCAGACAGACCTAGCATTTTTTTTTTTTTTTTTTACCAGACCTCAACGATCTATGATGGGGCCTCCCCAAACACGTCAAAATATTAGATCTAAACATAGAAATTAAAAACTAAAATATCTTGAGAATATCCGATTTCTTACCTGTTACAAAGTGTGCTGAACAAACATACATGTAGTCTGATTTGGGCACCCATAATTTCCCTCGAGTATTTTCATCTGCTCTGTTAATAGCGAGCAGCTATTTTCTTCTTCTTTCAGGCTCAGTAGCCTCGCTAGGAATCATATAAAATGACAAAAGCGACTGGCGAGCAACATTATTGGTGCAGTTGAACACACAACAGTTCTTCACCATCTTTCCCCTATTGTAAACCGCATGAAATCAGAAAAAAATAGGCACAAAATGCAAAATGCATCGGCTTCGCCAGCAAAAGTGACCGATTGTTTGCCCCTTCAGACTGGTTGCTATGGCCCGCGGATGCCAGTGGCCCGGATGTTCGTGATCGAGAATAGGCTACAAATGTTTGAAGGATAATTGGTTGAATGGCACTCTAACTAATCACAGCAGCATTATATGGGGCGATTTAATTTTAAAAATAAGTATAATGCAGGGTCCTATAATAGCATTTGCTAGGTAGTTTAGTGGTTAAATGGGTGGGTTCTCATATAGTGGTTTGTGGGTTCAATTTCCAGTGTTGTAATATGTTGTTGTGTCCCTTTTTGCCATTGCTTTCTCTCTATCCAATACAGGCCACTAGAAAATCTTTTAAAAAGATGCTGAGATGACATATAAAACATAACCTGCTAACTGCTGCAGACTAAATGGTGAATAATCTACTTAGTTGGGTTCATAAATGTGTAAATCTGATTCTGATGGAGTCAGTGCCTCACCAGCCATGAATCTCACCACATGTCACTGGTTATGAGGCATTATTAATGTTTGCATATCAGAAAATCTTCATTTCTAACAGGAAAAGGATGTTTTTAATAAATGTATGGTTTATAAAGCTACTTTGTCATCTTTGACTATCTTTGGGTATTTTTGCAGTATCAACAAGAGGCCAGTAGGGTGTCCTCTTTTTGGGTTTTTGGGTCACCCTAGCATAATAATAAAACTATAAAATGTGTCAAGCAGGCAAATAGACCTAAAAAGCTAAAAATGTAATAGGATTTAGGAAAACCAAGTCTGTTTTATTCTTCTTGTCTGTAGTCTAGGTATCAAATAATATGTTTATCCAAAGTGTTAGGATTTTGGAGGTATAAGTACAGGTCTAATGGCTGTCATCCCAAGTAATACTAATAAACAAATGTTAATCGCGCATATATGATATAGATATAGATAAAGATATAGATCTTTTTTCTGTTTAAAATGCTCATTTTTGTTTAGGAAATGCAAGTGATGTTTAGTCGTTCTTTATTATTAGTGTTTTTGAGTTCACAAATAGTTAGTATGTGTGGGTGTTCTTATGACAATGACAGTATATCACTATAGCACCCACTGGTGATTGGTGGGCGTACTTAGTCCAGGGCTGTTTTTCACTCCTAGTCCATCCCTGCCCTAGAGGACTTTACATATGTTGGCTCTAAATTAGAGATGTTTCGATACTGGGACAGCACGGTGGCTTGGTGGTTAGCACTGTTGCCTCACAGCGAGAAGGTTCCTCATTCGAATCTTGGCAGGGGAGTTTGCATGTTCTCCCCATGCATGCGTTGGTTTCCTCCGGGTACTCCGGACTTCCTCCCAGTCCAGTCCAAAGATATGACTGTTAGGTTAATTGTTGGTTCTAAATTGGCCATAGGAGTGATTGTGAGTGTGTATGGTTGTTTGTCTATGGACTGGTGACCTGTCCAGGGTGTACCACTGCCTTTTGCCCAAAGAGAGCTGGGATAGGCTTCAGCAGATCCCCGTGACCCTGCATAGGATTAAGCGAGCATAGATAATGGTGATTATTCCGATTCTTGAGCTCTGGGTATTGGCCGATACCGTCTACTGATCCAAGTATGATATTGAAAAAATTGCACCATGCCTGACTGTAATATAATTATCATTGTTGTAAAAGATAAATAAATTACAGCTAATCCAAGCCATTTATGTCTATATTTATTTCCAAATAGAACAGTAGAAAAGAGTATTGCAAAATGCAAATGCAACTGAACTAAAATAAATTTTCTTTGAAGTTGTTTTATGATGCCTTAAAACTTAATAGTCATTTACAGCTTTATTCATCTTACATTTCTTCCCACTTAAGTGATACATTCACTGTGAAAATTCACTGAGCAAAAAATTAGTTGAACGATAATTCGCAATACGGCATCGAAGAATGCAGCGAAATTTCAAGGGCTTGAAACAAATTAATTTTTCAGTTTCTTTTTGCTTATAGTGTAGCCAAAGTAACCAGTAAATAAATAAATCATTAAATATAAATAACTTAGTTGGTGCTTTGACTCCTGTACTTGCAGATACCGATGCTGGCATTTTTGGCAGTATCAGAGCAATTTCCGATACTAGTATTGGAATCAGAACAACACTGCTTTAAATACATCTTTGTGCAAACTGGTTGACCAGACTGGCCTGACGGAAAGTGTACATGGAGGTGGTGTAGTCTCCACTTTCTTATTGTTACTAAAGAGAACATGGTGTAATGTTATGTCTAACAACCATGTGGATTTAATGTAATTTAAAAATGCATAAACTATATTTAGAAATATGTTTCAACGGTCTTTCAGGTCATTCAGCCTCTGAGAGTCTGAGATGCCTCTAATGGTTCTACCATACTTCACAAGATTTTACATTTAGTGCTCATAATATTTCAGAGAGCCTACTTGTGATTGAAAACAAAAGCCTAAACCATTAAGTTAAGGGTGCTCCTCGCTGTGCACATTTGTATAAGCCACAGTTTTTCATTGCTGTAAACACAAAAACTGCTTCAGCATTTCAGCCTTTGTGGAGGAAGAACAAGACTTCATTAAGATGCACAGAAAACAAAAGCAGTTCTACATTGTGCAATCCAATTAGTCTGTGGCTTATATGGGCTACTAATCAACATTCGTAATTAGTCATTTTATTTCAAGTCTTTTCTCTATCCTAGCTATCAAAAAAAAAAAAAACAGCCTTTTGATGTGACTCTCAAACACCCTGTGTTTTAGATTTAGATTGCAAATGAAATGCTGGTGACCACAAAGGGGTGGGGAGATTTTTCCCTGTTCTTATGTTCAATGGCCTCTGGTTCAAAGAGAGAGCCAGAGGCCTAATGTCTCATGGGATTATTAGACATGCAATACTGTATGAATGCTCACAGTCTCATGTGTTGATGCCCCTGCCTCTGTCATTCAGCTTCTCTCTCTTTCACCTACAGTCATGGAAAAAATTATTAGACCACCATTTTTTCTTCACTTTCTTGTTTATTTTAATACCTGGTACCACTAAACGTCATCATGTGACTAAAACAGACAGAAAAGAGAACACTGAATGCATAAAAGCAGTGCTTTTGGCAGTACAACGCCATAGCTATTGATGTAAAAACTTAAGTGATTTAGGTTATAATCAAGAAAACCATGGAAAATGGTAAGATATCAGCTCTTAAATAAAACTCTTATGAGCAATCTTTGTGGTTATCGTTATGTTTGTCCAAACAAATGTACCTTTAGTTGTACCAGGCATTAAAATGAACAAGAAACTGAATAAAACAAGGGTGGTCTAATAATTTTTTCCATGACTGTACGAGCTCACAAAGTTGAACACAGTCAATAAATGTATACTCCTCAGAACTGCAAATTTCCAATCACATAACTGTGTTTATCATAATTTTTACCAGTATGTATGAAGAAAAAAATCTGTTATCAGCAAATGAATGACTGGTCTTTTTTTTTTTTTTTTAACTTGAAAAAGTAAAATCTTGTAAAGTGGACCTTTTTTTTCCTATTTCAAGTGACTGATAGTCAAGTTTAGCTTTCTTTTAACAAATGCGTGATTTCAAATGTACCCACTAGAGGGCAGAAAAGCTACAAAACCAGTAGATGCACTGGCAACTTGTAAGGGTAGCAGACAACAATGTGATAAGAAATTTACTATCTTTTTGTGTTTATTACACAATAAACATCTAAGATGTGTCTCCACTGGAAGGTTCTGACTGAAGTAACAACTTAGCAGCCTCCCACAGGGAACACCAAGGTGCAGAGGGCAAAAATGTAAGGCACAGCTATGTTTTGACACAGCTTCAATAGTTGGTCTAATAATAAAAGTGACCTATTCACATTTAGTATCAGTTTGCCAACAAAATAAGCTTAACATCAAGAAAAACACTTGTATTCACAAACAACATTTTTGTACTCTCATGCAAACTAGTTATATAACTTTCATTATAAATGTATTTACCTGCAATTTAAAAACCAAGAGTGCCATGCCTTTTTGATTGCAAACATCAAGCTTGTACACAAAGCTGTAACTTTATAGGGCTTGGCAGTAATTCTTTGATTCAGCAATTGTCCAAAAGCAAGGAAAAACAAATTTTCCCCATTTGAAACATAAAGACCTCAAATTAATATTAAAGCTGTCTTATGTCTCTATGTGGAAGCTGCTGATAAGCAACTTTTTGTTGACATGTCGACCATTTGATTTATTAGCAAACCACTCCTATTATCTTCAAGAAACACATCAGGATCAGAGTATGTGGTCTGCTATGTTCTTTTTCTTTCTCCACTATCACTGCCATTTTCATATTTGGTTAGGCAGACATTAGTTTGTAAGAAGTTGCTTCATTTATCTCTATGTGGCCCTTTGATGGACTGATGACTGACCATCCAGAGAACGAACACACATGAACATGATCCAGCAGCACCACTGCTTCCACTGAGCTTGAGCTCATCAAGATAAAGTGAAGTGGAAAACTGTTCCCTAATCTTTGCAGTATTCTCAAAAGACTTGCACCAACATTTTGAAAGCATATATAAATGCACTCTTACCTTTACAGATAAACTTAATTTGAGCTTTTCCAAACCTTTAACTCCACTGTGTGTGTGTATATACAGTGTGTGTAAAACAGTAAACATAAGGAAAAGCTAAAACAGACGTTCTCGATATCGGCGTGACGTCAAGCACCATGGTTACACTTCCGGTTTTAGCGTGAGGGGGCAAACAAACTTGCAGTCAGGTATTTTTCACTCACAGTTCCTTCAGTTATTTCCATTTTAGCGTCTTTATTGTATTTTAACTTAGTTTGGCGATTGTCACTGGTGCCTGTGGTGGCGAGCATGGCTTACCAATATCAGGATGAGTTGAAGCCAGAGGCTTTAGCGAGGTATAAAGCAAAATTGGACATAGTCGGCCTAGATTTGTGTCCATACCAGCACACAGCCGATTCTTTGACGAATAACCCCAAACAATGGCCTCGTTTGGGGTACCCAGATGTGTACCATTATCTCATAAAAACTCCTCGTAAGTATATAATTATAGGCTAGATATATTGTGGAGTCTCTCGACAGTCACTTGGGTCAGCAGCCCCAGCAGACAGACCTAGCATCTTTTTACCAGACCTGAAGGATCTATAATGGGACCTCCCCAAACACGTCAAAATATTAGATCTCAACATAGAAATTAAAAACTAAAATGTTTTGAAAAAATCTGATTTCTTACCTGTTACAAAGTGTGCTGAACAAACATACGTGTAGTCTGATTTGGGCAACCATAATTTCTCTGGAGTATTTTTGTCTGCTCTGTTAATAGCGAGCAGCCGCTTTCTTCTTTCAGGCTCTGTAGCCTCGCTAGGAATCATATAAAATGACAAATGTGGCTGGCGAGCAACATTTTTGGTGCAGTTGAACACACAACAGTTCTTCACCATCTTTCCCCCTATCATAAACTGCACGAAATCAGACAGAGCAGGCACAAAATGCAAAATGCATCGGCTTCGCTAGCAATAGTGAGCGATTGTTTGCCCCCTCGGACCGGTTTCTATGACCCGCGGATTCCACTGGCCCGGATGTTCGTGGTCGAGAATGGAGAGAGGTAAAAATCCATGAACTTTACAGTTCGGGTAGGAACTCAGGTAGCAATATTAACAATTCTGTCTAAAAAAAAAATTCTAGACTGCAACAAAACTTTCAAGTCATTCCTCCATGTTACATCAGATCTGCTCCATGTGTTTACTGTCTGCTGTTCTCTTACTGGTTACTTCAATGCAGCTCCATCTAGTGGCACAGATGTGTAATGACAACAGAAAGTCCAGTCCTTGCTTATAAAACAAATTCAGTCCTGTGGCCCGTTTTTTTGATCCATATTTCATATTTTTGATCCATGTCTAAAATTGAAATACTAAAAAAACAGGCATTTTTTGTTTGTTTTTTTGTGTGTGTGTTAGATTAAAAAACGAAAACCATAATAAAATGTCAGTTTTTATTTTATTTTATTTATTTTTTGAAAATGAAAATGGAAAGAATAAATGATACATGGATTGGTAAAGTTACTGAACTTTAACATGGACATTTTCATTTTAAAGTTCTCCCAGATGGAGGATTCAACAGAAGCAAGGTTATTTGTAACAACTGACAAGTTGAACTCCCCGATAAAAGTTTCTGCTGTTACCTCAGAAATTACCTGTTTTAATGTTATGATTGTGCTGAGCCACAATCATTTTGTTGGATTTTGTTTGTAGACTTTAAAAATTTTTTTAAATAAAAACAGGATGACATTAATTCCTTGGCGGTGGCAATAAGCTTTATTTTATTTTAGATTTTTTAAGATGAGATTTACACTAAATATGTGTTACTGACAAGTGCTGATGTTAAAAGTGTTTAAACGACAAATGTTATGGCACTTTAGTCCATATGCCAGCAGAACATTTAAATAAAAGTGCATTTTACACTACTTTGATTTGATTTTGCGTATTCAATGCGATTAATCATGATTAATCAGGGAAATAATGTGATTAATCGTGATCAAAAATTTTAATTGTTGCCCAGCCCAATATATATATATATATATATATATATATATATATATATATATATGTATATATATATATATATCTATGTATATGTATATATATATATATATATATATATATGTATATATATATATATGTATATATATATATGTATATATATATATATATATATATATATATATATATATATGTATATATGTATATGTGTGTATATATATATATCTATATATGTATATATCTATATGTATATATGTATATGTGTGTATATATATATCTATATATATATGATATGTGTATATATATATATATATATCTATGTATGTGTCTATATAATGTATATAATATATATATATAAATATATATGTATGTATTGGTAGGTTTGTATGAAGAAGGATGCAGACAAGCTCCACTCATCTTTTTCCCTTTAAGTATTTTTTTAAGCATTTTTCCAGTTCTGTTTTTCTTTACCCTAACAGTGGCCTTCCCCCTACTTGTAAACAGTATTTGGTACATTATTTGAAGTATTATGCTTGAACTGGACTCCATATATTTTCAATGCAAAAACAAAAAGGGAAAATGTATGAGTGCCTGAAATGTCTAAAAAATGGTAGTGCAGTACTTAAATGAATAGATAACTTCTCCCTTTGTGCACAGGAGAGCTGTGCGTGCTATACCTGTGGCTGTCAATTACTTGTCTAAGCCATGTTTCCCTTTTGCCCTGATACTGTAGATTAAAGAGTGTAAGAAAATAACCTCATTTTATTTGGGGTGGTGGTTTCATTTATGTTATTTTTTCCTTATAACTTGAAAAGCTCTACATAGGTTCTCAGTCAGACTCCACATGAAAAGATGCCATGCTAACAAGATGAGCTGACGGTAAGATTAAGGGTGAGTGTAGGTGGTGCTGAGTGAGTCCTCCATCAACAGTGAAATGAAAAGTACTTGCCTTAAAGGCACATCTTTTCATCTTTATATGTATTGTTGCATGTATTGATAGGGAATCTCTGTCACGACTATGTACATAAACATGTTAATATGATGAAATTGTTGGGGAGAACATGCTTTGGATATTATGAAGATTAAATCTTATGACACTGAAATAATTGTCTTGTATTCAAAGGAGTTGTCTTCAGTGATCCAATAAATGTGTCTGGAGTAAATCAAGGAAGTCTGTGAGCGTATTACTCTTTAATAAGCAACACAGTAAAAGAGTCAACAGGTCATTGTAAAGCAGTTGATGCTAGTTTGACATTTAAATGTTGCAGTAGTTCAGTTCTACCTTGATTTAACTCTAAGCATAATGGCAGCAAAAGATTGACAGCATCACACCTAATGACATGTTTCTGAAAAATTGATATAAGTGCAAAAATATCATGGATTAGGTGTGACTGAAACAGAGGTGGAGGGTCCATCAGGGTAGTGTAATTATATGAACTGCAGAGATTTGTTGTCACGTGAAATGTAATGAAAGAGTCTGTAGACTTGGCCCTTCTCCTGGCAGGAAGTCAGCATGTCCTCATGCCCTCCAGCTAAAACATATGCATACGCACAAATAAGAGAAGCACGGTTGTCGTGGGCAAATGAAAGAAAAGTCTCTGTAAACAAACAGATGACAAACAAATTGAGAGAAACCATCAGAGCACTGCTCCCAAAAGGGAGCCTTTCATTTTATATCACAATAGCAGTTGTCTCCCAAGCCCAAACAGTTTAGAAGTAATTACCAGTGTTTTCCCCAGAAGGTGATTACTACACTTGGCTGCCATTGTCACCGGCCGTGCACCACACTCATCCGTCCTACAAAAGGGGAAAAGTGCTCGATTGATGATGAACCTTCTGTGGTTTGGGGAGAATTTAAAAGTACTTGTATGAGGCTCTTTCAGCAGATTAACTTGCGATAAGGGCTACCTGCCATGGACACATTCCCTGTATTCATGGTGCTGGCACAAAGACTTTTTAAAAGGGGCACAGCTGCATGAAAGCAATTGGTGAATGAGGATAATAGTCACACAAGACAACAAACCTCAAGTGTAAGGAAATAAAGTGTTTTTTAAGACTTGAAGCTTCCATTCAGTAACAGACCATTCCTTCTTTTGACCACTGAGGATCCGGCCACTCCACCATCCAAAGCCTCAATCTAATTATTTTAGGACAAGACATGTTATGGTGCAAAGTGGCAATGAGAGAGCACTCTGGACCAAAGTGCGGTTTAATTCAATCTCTCTATTTGAAAGATTCTCCTTCAAATGAATGTCACACACCAGTTGACTGGCACAATCGGGAGGCTCCTGGCAAGGCCCCAGCCCCTTTTGACTGTGGTCAGAAACACAAAGATTCCACTAATTTTATGATATGGTAAATGTCACAGATATAACAAAATGCCTTATGCACTGGTGTGTTTTGGAAATGAAAAAAAAAAACATGTAAGAAAGATGGGTGTTTATTTTTTTGGTCTGTAAATTGCAGAAATCTTCAGAGGCAGATTGGACCACAGCCACAGGGGCCCGGGCCTGATTCCATTCATTAAGCAGAGAGAGAAAGTCTGCATGTGTCCTTGCTTGCCTAAATGTGAAAATTGCTCATGCCATTATTTCAGATGAGAAAGTGGGAACTGAATGGATTTGCTTTAATATAACAGACATGGGATACCACATACAGAGAACCAGAAGGGGGGCCAGACTTCTTTGCTTTTGCTCACACAGTGGAAAGGCCCTGACAGGTGTGCTTTTGTATGCGTATGTCTATGCAAGGGTGAGGGCGATTGTGTGTTTGTCTCTGTGCGTGCGTGTGTGTGTGTGTGTGCACCCCTATCCGTTTGCAGACATGAATAAACAGATATGAGGTGTGCACTTGTGTAGGTTTGTGGGTGTGTTAAGCCTTTGCACAATTTGCCACTATTCTGGTGAAGAGAAGGGCCTTCTCACTTCATCTTGGTCTGATTGTACAGCAGGCCAGGATTCAGTGCTGACCTTCTCAAGACTCAGACTAACTGACATAAGGGATGAAGAAAGAAGAAGGAATTAAATGTGAGCATGTGTGTAATGAAAATCAAATGGTAGCTGATGAGGAGAAAAAAGCAGTAAATAAATCAACTTGGGTGATTCTCACTACTAATTTGGAGGTCTGGATCAGCTACAAACTGCAAGGAAGTAATCAACCTTGCTTGCACCTCAGCTATCTGGTAAGAAAATTTAAATTACCTACGTTTCAGTCCGAATATATTAATTCATGTTTAATTTTTTTTTTAAATTCTGTATTATTAAACTATAATGAAATATCAGGCAAGCCCTGGTAATATTTTTTTGTCTTGCCAAGCATGCCTGTGTGTCAGCAAACATCCGCTTCAAATCTTGTTTGTGAGAAAAAGTAAGAGCTCTGTCTATTTGACGTCAATGCCACGTTTAATGAGTTGAATGACATTTAAAGGTCAAAGGCCATCTCAGCTAATTTAGTGATCAGGGATCAGAGAGTAATCCCAAAGCCAAATCTGGATAGCTTCTTTGTTGCAGGCCCATTGTTACTGACACGGGACCTAAGTTATATGCATGCATTTGATTATTATCATTACTATAACTGTTGCTGTTATTTTTCTTTTAAAAATATTATCTGCATAGTCTGAGGAGGACAAGCTGAACTTTTCTGTGAATATTTTTGCTTGACAGTGATGCAGTTTTATATTTGACCACTAGGTGTCAGGATTCGACTGGTAACGGTGCATTTCTACCCACCTCCCCTCCACTGACACCTGAGGGGGAAACTTGTGAGTAGCCTACACATGGTGTGACAGCTTCCCCAAGAAGCTCGGCTGACATTTGCCTCACTTAATGACACAAGCTAATTAATCATTAGCTGTCCCAGAGGTATTGCTGTTAGAGAGGCTTTGTCGTGCCTCTTCCCAGTAGGGGGTCCCAGCCTCAACATGTTATGTATGCATAACTGCCTCATCCCACGCTGCAACATCTTAATTCTCACCCGTTTAGCTAGTTTGTGTGAACCACACTTGTTCTTTTTCAGAACTTCATTTTGGATAAAGAATAATCTGCAAAGAGATGCTCTGGATTTTCTCAGGCTCTTGTAACATTGTACCATGGTGCTGCTATGTAAGGTACAGGGCTCGGCCCATGTTGTGATTGTCATCAGTCCTGAAGAGAGTTGATTTTATTGATGGGACTGAGCAGACAAGGCGACGAAGAGGTGTAAATAAATCAGCGGTTTTGACCGCACACCTTTAACGAGGCCTTTATGAATACATATTAAATCTACATAGGATTATTACAAGCAGAATGACTGAATTACTCCTTTTTTTTTTTTTTTTAAATGATGATCCTTCATTTTCCTTGTTTGCTAAGCAGCTTGGTGATGAAGTTGAGGGGAAGATCTCCCTCTATGTCCAACCACAGTGAATTTATTTATTTGGACTTTTTAGTAAACATTAAATTAAAGCAAATGTGAATCTAAATACAAGGCAGCAGGACCAGTGTCGGTGATGAATAATTATCCTCTTGCTGTTAAAACATCCTCTGTATAGTCAAGCAAGACTGATGTGAAAATCTTTCATGAGCTGCCCTCTGTACATGTTTGTGCCCCTATAGCATCATTACTGTCCCCCCTGCTGGATCTAAGGCTGGGTTTGGACACACCAAGCCAGTTTAGCACATCGTGGCGTCTCCAAATGATGCATGCAGGTTCCTCCTTCACCCGCCAGAGAGGAGTGTGGGTTAGTGCATATGTGTATGAGGCCATTCGGGGGCACGTGCTGATGAGGGCCTTGGCTGCAGGAGGGCTTTGAAAAATGTTAGAGGTTTTGGGATGAGACTCAAGGCACCCTTGGGATGTTATGATCCCTGACACCTGATCGGTGACCTTTGCGATTTGTTCTGTGACCTGAGAATGGTGCTTACATGTGGAAAGTTAGAGGAGATCCTAGAGTGAACCTAAAAGTTTAACTTAGACAAAGTTTGTAGTGACAAACCACCATTATTTGTACAAATTTATTATTTTCATTTGACAGTTACCTTCACTTACTTCTGTACTCCTAGTGACCACTGTAATTCAAGCATATTTGGTTTTCAACATTTGTTTTCTTTTTTGATGGTTAAGTATGAGTTTTCATATATGTGGCTCCTACATAAACAAAGTAATCCCCGTAGACCAATTTAGCTATTTTTGAATATCCTATTTCATTCAAATCCCATCTTATTGATATGCAAAGGGTTGCTGTGTGTTTGGGGACCCAGCTCTGCAAGGAACTGTTATATACGTATATAGGATATTTACAAGATCCTTCAATTCCTCACTGATCATGTTTTAATATTTTTCTCTAACTTGAACGGGCAATCCAAATCTTCTTAAAAAGAGCCAATGCAGGTCTTTCTACTTTGCTACAGATATAAAATAACTTAAAATCAGATTCACACTGGTGAGAGGGAGGTGAAAAAAACACATCATCTTGCAAAGATGATGCCCAGTGAGATACATTTACATGCTGTTACTGTCCCCACACTATGTCACCTTGATGAAGCACTACAGAATTTAATTTTCTCTGTCACATTTAAAATCTTTTGTGCAAGACATCTAAGCCTTGACCTTGTAGATACAGAGACCATATTTTCCACATTCCTAGCAGGAGGCCTTTGGTCCCAGAATATGAAGAGATAACCAGAAGTTACTGTTCTCTGGCTACAGAGGTGTCTGCTGAACCTTTAAGATGCAAAGGCAGATCTGTCTTTGCCTTCGTTGTCTGTCTTGGCAAACACCGGGGCGTGTCCCTCCTGTGGGAGTCCCATCGACAGCCCTAAACTCATTGCACCACCCTTTCCACTTTTCCCATCACCGTTCACTGTCACTGTCAACAGTGCACATGCACATATCCATTCGTGCACACATACACACAAATGGGGAACAGCTTGTGCAACAGTGGCAGCATTTGTGCCCAAGAACATATTTAACAATGCACACTCGACACCCTTCCCATCTCAGCAGGAGGCCACAGGAAACAGATGAAGACTAGTCAGGCTGATTAGGAAAACTACAGCCTGCCTATACTTGCCATGCCTTGTGTATGTATTGCCGACCTCTGGGCTTATTAAGAATAAATAAACTAAAATCTTTGTTGAAAGGAACAAGGAAGACTTGAAAGAGCCTATACCATAAAGCCCATGGCAGAGCAGAAAATGGGAGGGTAATTTCTTGTCAATGTAGTTTTATCGCTTTTTGATGCATAATAGGGACAGCCAGTCCTCCTCCAACAATCAAGCTTTGCACACAACATTACAGTTTTAAAGGCAATTTGTACCCAAGCCCTGAAAATAACTTAATTGCTTACTTTTTTTCGACATAAAAGTGAAGCTAACTTTTCTGCTCACACCAAATTGCGGTTGCAGCTTATTAGCCACAGCCCTATCAGGGGTGGAGCTAAAAATTTCTTGTGACTCTCTATCTCCAAGAACCCTGCAATTACATCTGGCACAACTCTGCATGAAGTAAGGCTTTATAGGCCTTTGTGCATCGTGGCTTTGAAGAGCTGCGGCCTTCTATAAGTTTGCTTTTTGTGCCCCCTCTGTTGTACAGACACTCTCCCCCCCCTCCTCAATCTTCCCCATCCCCCAGCTTGGGACAGAAGACAGAATGTGATGTGTCGTCTCCCTCACCACACAAAGCCCCAGTGCATTGGACACACCTTGGACAACACAAAGGATGAAAAGCACGACGAGGCTTGGACACGCAAGACCACGCTGCCAAGCCCGATAAAGACACTTCAAAAGTCGAGCAGCAAACAGTGGCCTTCTTCTCCTCCAATCCCTTCTTTTTATTCCCAGGGCCGTGCAGTGGGAGAAAAAGATTTTTTTTTTTTAAAAAGAAAAAAAAAAAACAGAGAAATTGGTTGACTGAGATAAAAGATGTTTTTGTCTTCAACGATTTTACCCGCAAGAGACCTCTGAATGCGATTTTTTTTTTGGTCAATGCTGTGCCTATAGCTAAGCAGACCAGTAACTGTGCGTGTAAACACCTAGATTAACATTTGTATGTCTGCTAGTATGAGCGCAGGATTAACCAAAAACATCCTGGCTTTGAAGCAGGCGGCCCATAAATGAACTCTGATGCCCCGTCTCCAATCCCCTTGTGTCTTCAGTCATCTGCTTACAGTTGCAAGTCGCAACCAGGGTGAAGTTGGCCATTTTGCAATGTTAGTTGACCACTAATAACATTATGCAAATACATTTTTGCATAAAATTTAGATATGGACAATTTTTCAGATCATTGACAGTGTCAATTTAAACATTTTGCACAAAAAAAAACAGTGCTTTTTATTCTACATGTAGCTTTAAGACTATATTGCCATAACTGATTTTCTTCCTCCTTTTTAATATAAAAAAGTGTTAAGATATCATAAAACATGACTTTTTTCACTTTTCTGTAGCTCCCTCCACCTTCCTGCTGCTTCACTCTCTCCCTCATTGCCGCATCGAAACAGATGGTGTTTTATGCCGGGCACAATCACGACTATTCAGCGTCAGGCCAGGCAGGCCCTCCCCACCTGCGTTCAGCCCAATCATAACCTAATGAACACATTGGGAGCAGTCTGTTCCAAATTACTCCCAGTTGGAGACAGGGCCACAGGTAACCCCCCCATCACACTTTGCCCCTTCCTCTACTCCTCGCCTCTTTTGCAACAGTTGCCTTGCCCACCCGCCTGAACCACTACTGGCTCCAGCACTTAGACGCTAACTTTGACTCTTAATCAAATCAAGATCCCTATCTCTGTGCTGTCAGCATTCCAACACAGCTGAGAAAGTCTATGTATGCTGTGACAAGCGTATAAGTTACACATAGAAGCTGTGGATTGACAGCTAAAGTGTATTTTGGCACTAAATTGGTTCTATTAGATATATCACTTAGAGCAGTTTTTTTTGTCCGTTGTTTCTTTATCTGTACTCATACCATACTGTACTCTTCACCTGTGAAGGCACAGACACACACACTCATCAACATGCGCATGCATGTGGCATTCACTCCACATATTTCCACCTTTTATACACCGAGGTTGTACAAAAAAGAGAGTTCATTGTAGTTGAAAACTGAAGAGCTTTTTTTTCATTGATATATATATGAGGGCAGACGATGGGTAGTTATACCACAGGCTGCTGACACCACAAGTGTGCTGTAGCCAAGAGCCTCTGACATTCTGATACACCCTCCTGACATCCCCAGGGACAAAGGAATGAAACCTGGTTGCCTGCCTCGTCATGTCCCATCAATTGCCATAGGACCTCAGAAACTGCAGGCCAAGCAGCAGCTGCTACATGGGTGTCCATCACTGGGTTTGACAGGAGTTCTGCCCTGCTGGCTGCCCTCCTTCACTGTCCCTCAGGTCAATCTGCACGTCAATTGGCCCTGCACTGGTGGGTGATGCCTGCTCCTTCTGTTACATGTCAAAAAGGGCCAGGAGTCTCAGAGGAAGTGCAAATATCCTCTAATGGCCTTGATCCAGATGGATGCGCCCATGACAATAGGCCCCCGTGCCTGTGGTTTGAGTTTTTGTCAGTGAGAAACACAGAGGCCACGACAATAACACTGCAAAATTATGCATGCAAGACAAGTACCATTGACATGTTAAAGAGCATTGTCAGTTGCTATGATAATTGAGTTAGCTCATTCTAGGGCTGAGGGCTCTTGTCTCTTAAACATGCCTTTAAAGGCAGTTTGGGCACATAAGGCAGGCTTTAAGACAATGGTTACACTGAATGAGAAATAATGGATTCATTGGGTCAAGATTTCACTGCCCAATTATTTAACATACAGCCATATATCCTGGAGTGAAGTTGCTTGATGGGACTGCCTGTAGAGGTGTGTTTTGTGGGTTTTGCAATCTATCAATTAAGAGATTGACACCTTCTATGAAGTCCATATGGACATGTTATGGAAAAAAAACCATCATTAATAGACAGACCATGGAATATCACCGTAGCTGTTCTATTTCATAACAGTGACAAAACTGAATTCTCCTTGTGGAGGCATGCAGGCTTGATCCAAGGCTTACAAACATTAGAATATACATTCTGTGATATCACACATGCCATGAATGAAGAATTACCTGTTTTAGCAAACCAGTAACATCAATGGCATCCCCTCTGTTTAAACAGAGATGTTTGGTTACGTCAAGGGGTGTCTCATCTCCTTCTGCGTCCATAGGGTCTCAATGAGAGTGGACACTTTGTGTACAGCTGGGGCATGTTTGGCCAGTAAAGAAAAACCAGGAAGCCTTTGAAATTTAACCAAAGCCTCTTAGTAAAAGGTTGGAAGTTCACTTGTATTTGGAAAACTCCAAAGCTTTGTTTCTGGAGACACTGGGCTGGATCAGAGATATCAGGAGCCGGTGTCTGTTATGCGTCTATTCAGAAATGTGATGAAGTAAGAGTCAGCAAAAGTGTCTCTGATACAGCTTTTTCTTCATGGACATCTCTGTGCGTTGATGGTTTTTGATCATATTGTGCTTCTTTTATTATATTTTATTCTATATATGAAGAATAGGCCATCCAAACTGCCTTCAGTGGTCAGTAGTCAGTTTATCCAAAGTAGACATTTATGAGCCATGTACTGCCACATCCATTTTCAAAGTTTAGCTAATTGGTGCCATTCTGGCATGACAGGCAGGCACCGAGTGAAAAAAAAAAAAATTAAAATGCGACTCTTGCACTTTCAAGGCAGGTCCTCTGTGTTAACAAGATGCTAGTTAATAGCTCTGCTTTTATGGTGGTGGTCGCATGTATAATTAAGCCGCTGTTGTATTTGTCATAAAAATCCCCAGGGGTGAAGGAAATGTTGCAGGAGCCATTTTTTACTTTGAGCAGTGGAAAATTAAAGCTGTCAAACCTCACACTGTTGTTTTGACATCATTCCAATGTTTATAGATTTTCCTGTGTGGTTGAGGTTTTGGTATTAGCACCTCACCTTGTGTTTGTTGGAGGAACAAAGGTTGCAATGTTTGCACAATGCAGATTGTCCCTTCTGGGAGGTCTTGCCTCTGGTGCTCCTTGTTGATAAACATGTTGCATGTCTGCCCTTAATGGATGTCTGGCTTTTAGCTGCATTGTTTCTGAAGCAGTTTGTGCCACAACACTTTATCCATTTATGGATAAAATAGGGGATTTGTGGCACTCACATACCATCATTTTAATATCGGGCTATATTTTGAAAAGGGAGGGAGATCCCACCTACACAGCCAGACTAATATCCCCTTACCCTAGATATCACCACATCTCAGCAATAAAATATCATTGCAAGATGCAAGGAAATACAGTGATCTTTCACGTTTAATCTCCAGAATTATTTAAGTCATGCAGCCCCATCGTGCAGACTGTACAACGACTCACAACGATCACTCTGACAGAAAAAAAAAGCAGTGCTTCTTTCTCTCATTTTGGGGGACAAGTGAAACGGTATTAAGATTAATCACTTACATGGATTACGGAAGTTTAGGGTGGCAGCTTGTTGGCAGAATGTCATGCACTACAGACATAGTTTAGATAAGCCTGATGTTTAATCTACCTACATGGCCCCGGTGATATCTATGGAGATGAGCTGGGGTGTGATGGTCCTGGTGTCACCTCCACAACACCCCGCAATGCTTATGACTCAGTATCTATGCTAATATTGGGATCAGTGGGGTAGAAAGCTCATCTGGCTCATACTTTTTGCTTTATCTTATCACTCTACTCGCCCTGCTCCTGTCTGCTCTGCATCATCACATACCTGGCATGCTGTGCACATTAAAGAAGCGCAACTCCTTTTCACCTTCACACTCTTCCTCTTTTTCACATTTTCTGCTCTCTTTCATCTTTTGCTTTGATTGCATCAACTTCTTCCAGGCTTTATTAAATCATCAGCCAGTGCAAACTAATATTATCTGCTGGATGGTGCATTGAAATTTTGATAAAGGTTTGATGAATTTTAGTTGTTTCATTAAAAAAAAACTTTTGTTTGCTTTGTAGTAAAAACCATAAGCTATGAACCACATCAGTCAAATCAGAAGAGCATCCAGCAAAGTTTTCTTCCATGTGGATTTTTGATCAAGAGTAGGTCAGTCCAGACAGTAAATCCTGTCTGACTTAACTAACACCCCCGCCTTGTCCCTCTTAGCCTCTTTGTCTCCATTGCACCCTCCCTCCATGGCATGATTATTTCTTATCATGTATTTATTTGTTTAATCCACCCCATCCCCCCACAACACTTGGCACCCTCTCCCAATGTACTAGCTGCCAGTCTGGCTTCCCCCACATCCCCCTGCTTTTTCATATCCACACCCATTGCCATCCCCATTCAGCTTCAGCCCAGCCACAATAGGCGGATGTTGCCTCCAGAGCCCCAAAGCTTCATGTGGGGAGAAGACCCCCACCTCTTGATTTCATTCTTGCAACCCTGCCACTTGCATGTGGCCACCACTAGCCAGCCTCCATGCACGCTATAAATAATGGATGCATTAGCATGCATGAATATCGTTTTAGTAGGGGGTGGGAGTGCCTTAATTCAATATTAATCCCCTTCAAAGCAAAATGGGATGTGGCTGCTAGGCCCCTGCTAAACCTTGTCTTTTCTCTGGTCCTCTTACTCCCAAAATTGGCGACCAACTGCCCCAACCCGATTCTGCAAAACCCTGCCCTTCGCAAAGCTCCTCCTTCTGTGCCCCCAATCACTGCCACATCACATCTGGACGGTGGGGTAATCTGCAATGTCCTTGTGGGTTTTGTGGGTAAACTGCGTGCCTAGGCTGATCATCTTCTAAAACAGCCTGGGTAAGATGCAGTTGGTTGATTGGGTAGTCACAAAGCTCCTGATTTTGACATTTCCACCAGAGCCATTTGGTTCAAGAGCAGGGCTTGGTGGTGGGTGAGTGGAAGTAAGAGACTGGGATTTAACTGGGTGGCTGGGCTAGGAGGATGGGTTGACACACGCACTCACACACAAAGAAACAAATACAGCACAAACCTGTTTAGAGAGCGTTCAGTCATGTATGTGGGTTGCTGGGAATTATGTTTTTTTTTCTGGAACACTATATTAGGTATTTAGGACATTAGTTCAAATAATGGGCTAGAGGTTAAGAGCATGTGTTTCATGCAGATAAATTACTATACAGTGTATTACTAAGGCTCAATGTATGTGTATATCTGTGTGTATATGAACAAGAAATGTGTATTTGTAGTGTGTTTGTGTGAGTCATGGTGCACACTCCTCTGCACTATACACCCCTCTTCCACCACTAGGCTGCACTGCCTGCTTTCATGCCTCTTCTCCTGTCTGCCACAGTCTTCTAACTGACCCAGCCAATAGTACACAGTCAAAAAGCCCACATGAGAGCATCAGCCTATCAAAAAATACTACACTAGACACATGAATGCTGTGTACAAGCTATGTGTGCTCCCACAATCCTTCATATACTGGATATCTGCCTGCCTTACTCACATTAATACAATGTACATAATCCTGTTTCTTTGAATCACCATGACATATAAATATAACAAATCCAGAGAGCAAAGACAAACGCATCTTCATTATTCCTGTTTATGAAACATTTCATGTATATCTTTTGCAGAATTTTGAAATAGTGAGGAAAAAAATATTACAAGTGTTGGAATTGAATGCATACCTGCCTTCTTAAAAATGATTCTAAGGATTTTATAACACAGCTGGAGTGTGTCATGAGCTTTTGCCAGGTTAACGTTAACACACCCAATTAAGATTTAACACTCTTGTATTCATATCAAGAGTAAACTTTCATGCTTGGTGAATCCAAATAATAGCCTGAAGTAACTTAGAGGGGGAAGGCCTGTTCCTGGTGGGCCTATTCCTCCAGACAGAATATTCATTGCTGAAAAATTGTTGAAATTTTACACTATGAGGCTGCTGGGTGCCAGAGTCCTCTACGCTCCTGTCAATCAGTGAGGGCATGGAGGAATGGGTTGTGTTGTTGACATGCTTTCTGAAATGTTAGTGTTTGGATCGCAGGCTCTCGGCACAAGGCTGGGATCTGGTTGCAAGTACCAGGCACCACACTGTCGTGCTGAACTTCACACAACCTCTGAAATTTCCATTCCTGGGTATGCTGTAATATTGGCTTGCTGATGCTCATCTATCACTGAGGCCTATGAGAGGGTGGGGGTAAGAGGAGATCCTCTGTAGATCAGAGATGGGCTGCTGGGCCGGGGTTCAAAGGTAAAGAGGAGAGACCTGGGAGAGGAGAGAAGATAGAGCTCTTGGCAGGGCTCATTCTCAGACCAGCTTCTGTCACTCATCTCACATTTTACCTCAGTGTGCCCACCACATTGACTAATCATTCTGCTTCTGGCACCCAGAATAAAATGTGCCCTCATTATAACTCGACATAAAGACTTCTTAAAGCAGTGCTTGGCTTCAAAGATTAAACGGCAATGAGGAAAAGAGGCCAAATAGGCCAGGATCTAGTTAATTTTTGACAAAATAAGAGCAGGAAACCTGAATTTTGCTTCACTTGCTTTTGACCTGATTTTAATTTGGCCTGGACAAGTGTCCCTGAATTTGACAAAATGTATGTCTCCCAAATGTGCTTTGCCACATCCTCATCAGTTATGCCTGTAATTCTGCATCCATTGCATAATCGTGGCCGTAAATGATAGAGCACACCAGGAAACGAACCTTGCCGGTGCATCCCGGGACGAGCAGAGGGGGGTGGTAGGATGTGGATGTGAATAGTTATATAATCGTATAGAACACAACTGGAATGAGACAGATGAGGATGAAAGTCGTTATTTTAAAGCGTAACGAGCTCCTCGCCTGCGTTAGGACGCTGCGCTGCGTGACCTTGTGAACTTGGCTAGAACATCCCGCGCTATGTTTCTCGGAACACCCCTCCGCATCCCTGGGCTTATTTGCACTGGCTTACCCAAGCAGGAAGTGACATCAACGGGTCCAAACTAAAAATATGTCGCAGGACGAGCTGTCTGGGATGTCCAGGACCGGTGTTTGCAAGGGAGGATGCCTCGCACCGGATCCACAAAGTGACGCTCCATGATGGATGCGGGGAAGCGCCGCGCGGGCGAGACGGACAGACGCACGCGGGGCTGAGTGAGTCTCCCGCTGACTGTGTGCTTTGATGCCGTCACTTTCATTCCTGCAAGTTCAGATATGGTGCCATAGTTTGCCCCTGTATAAGCCAGTGACGCAGCGCGTAGCAGAGGCGACGCGACTTGCTGTGTGAAATGGTGATTTGAGTCGGTGTTGCTCTGAAGAGACGGGATTTAAGGTGTGTGGCGCGACAGAGCAGAAAGCAGGTGCAGGAGAGGAGAAGAGTGAACTGCGTGCGGTGTTACACTTCATCGGATGGAATAGTGAACGACAATAGAAGCAAGACAAAAGCAAAATAGAAACACCAAAGCGGATTATGTGAAGTGTTACAAGGGAGATGCGCATCATAAGTTTCCCCTAATGGATGCATGGCATCTATTTTTATCCGCCCAGCGCCTGTGTGTGCGTGCCTCCTCACCAGGGAGGCTCTGACTGATCCTGCTGCGCGTCCAGGCTGAGAGCGCTGAAGTCACGTGGTCTCTGTTATTATCCACTCTCACGTCAGGTACAGCCCATGCTGTCTAGATGCAGTGTCACGGATTGTAATGTCCCATAGCTGAAGAGGAGACATCGGTGCTACTATGAAAGAACAAGTCTGACTGTGCAGAAGTCTGAGTCACCCCTATTCTTGTTGATTTATCAAAGTTGTAATGACATACAGAATCATAATTAATATCATTGCAATCCATTTCATGTGTCAGTCTCCTTTTAAAAGAGTTAAATCTGTGCTTGACTCAGAGGAGGTAACACAAGATACTGACTTTTACTTGGAGATGCTATTTTGTTCTGAACAATGTTTTTTTTTTGGCTACATGTTATTTGGAGATCAACTAATAGATTTTTCTACAGGCAATGGTAATTTAAAAAATAACAATTGGCCATCTGATCGGTTTGGTCTACTTCTGGTTTTATCACAGTATTTTCAATTTGTATCTTAAAAAAAAGACAGAAAACAACAAAACTAGGGGTGCCTGAGGCTTTTACATGGCACAATAAATCCATTTTTGATTATTTCAATCTCTACAATTGCATATTCACTCCATATACACTCACTAAACACATACCAGAGTGCATGGAAAATAGAGTGCACGGCTTTACTGATGAGGCACAGCCACAAAATTTAGCCTTCTTACATGATACTGTTTACCTTGAAGTGTGAACCAATGCTAAAGTCTTCAGTATGATTCTGATTTAAAGTCATATATCTGGAAGCTGCTTGTTAAGGTCAGATGGACAGATGGACATTTGTAGATGAAGAACAGGTGGTCTGCACCATCTGTTGTCTTTGGCCTGACAGATATAGAGGTGAAAGTTTGCCGACACGTAACAGTGTTTATCATTATCACTGTGACACACTGATTCAAAAATACACAGCAGTAAATTCATGTCAAACGGATATCATTGAACTGTCAGCGAGTAGCTCCGACTTAGGTGCTGCTCACTTATTGCCCACATATAAAAAAAAATAGCCATTTTAAATGTAACTTTTGAAGAGAAACATGAGCATGTTCAAACACATCTGTCCACTTTTATTACTAAAAGTAGTTTCCAAAGGCACTTGCGTAAAATTAGGTTGTACTAGGGGGGGAGAAACATAACACTTCCAGGCACTTTTCCTCAGCTTTTCACGTCAGTGAAGTAACTATTTGTAAATTTGTATTATATATTTTACCTGAGACCACCAGAGGTCTTTAACTGGCTGTAATCAACTCTTCTGCATTGTGAAATTATGCATGAGCTGTACAGTACTGCTACAACTGTTTACATCTGGCACGTGTGCGCAGCAGCCTGTGGGATTACTGGTGTATATAACTCATGCTGCTGTTGCCTGCCTGTCGGGAGTGATAGCTTCATTATTCATGGTTGCGTGTAGACAGCAGTGCTTAATCTCGGGGTTGAATGGGACAGCCTGAGACTCCAGAGGTAAATGCTTGTGCATGGTCAGCCTATTCTGGCCCTTGTTCAGGCACGGAAAGGCACCAGAAGGGGGAACAACTGCTGGGGAGAGCCTTGGGGTGACATCAGCAGCTCAACGCTCTGTCCCGTTGTGGCATTTGGGGACAGTTTAAAGCCAGCGGTAATTAGCCAGACTGGACCCAGGAGAAGGGCCATATATTCTCACTGGTGAAAGGGTCTTGGCAGGGGGTCTTTTGGCGCCCGACAGGTGCAGCATGAGGAAGGCATCAGCAGTTTAGGGGATTGAAACCAGAGCAAAGGGCAAATGACAGCATCTCTGGGTTGCGGGGTCAGGCGCTCTCTTTCACCTCTGGAGACTCCAAAACAGCCACAATCCAGATTCTAGTCCTGTCACAACACGTATTAGTAATTGCGTTCACACATCAACGTTTTTTGCATAGACAGGAAGTGTGTTTGCGCATGAGATGATTATTGGCAAAATGGTGGGGAGATCACAGCAGCGAGTTCTGAGACCCAGTAATCACCTGTCTTTCTTTATCTGGCTCACACTTGCACAAAGAAATTGGGAACACTTTTTGGTTAAACACCCATGTGTCCACTGGTATTATAAAATACTCCTAGAGGAGCTTTGATCATTCAGCTCTGAAGGCAATGATAAAAAAAATCCTGCCATGATGTGTTTTGACATGTTTTTGATGCCAAGAGGCTGCTGTGCAGCTACGTCTAGTAATAATCTGGAATGTATCTGTACTATAAAGGGGACACACAGCTCATTGTACCGGCCGTTAGAGGGAGGAAAGCAGTGGTGCTGACCACATCAAGTTTTTTTTTTCTTGCTTCCTGACTGTTCTGCTTGAACTCCATAATCCTGGTTACAGCCATTACAAATCCTGCTGCCTTGACTTTAGACCCCAGACAGGAGACAGGCTCTGCAACTTGGTTTCATTTAGCATTCCTCTGAGCTTTACGGGCAGGTGTTTAACATTACTGGCAGGATATTTATTGGTAACTTTAAAGGCAACTTTTTTGCTTACCTCTCAATTAGGCACACACACATACAATGCATGCACCATAGGTGCAGGCACCCACACAAACAAGCACACAACCAGAAATTAATACATTATAGGATGTTTCATATGCAACAAGCCCATGTTGTCTCTCCTTTCTTCACTTCTGCGTCACACTAAATGTCTTATGTGAATCCATTCCTCTACCCGTGACCACCTCCATCTCTCTGTATGCACCCCCTTCCCCTCCACCTTAAGTCAGGTAGGTGTAAGATGTGGGGTAGGGTGGAAGTGCGATGAGATGTGTGGCCTGTAATTACCGCAGCGTAGCACGGCCCGTGGCTGTGATGTGCAATTCTCAAATCAAGGTG
This sequence comes from Hirundichthys speculiger, assembly GCA_018398805.1. Taxonomy (NCBI): domain Eukaryota; kingdom Metazoa; phylum Chordata; class Actinopteri; order Beloniformes; family Exocoetidae; genus Hirundichthys; species Hirundichthys speculiger. The sequence continues at coordinate 576,194 of JAGFBZ010000849.1, read as the reverse complement.
CAGCCTGAAGTCTCAGTCGGCCTCTTCCACCATTGCCCTCTGCTACTTGATTGCTGGCAGCTGGGTGAGCCATGTCAAGTGGCTGGCTGAGAAATGTGAAATCCCAGATAAAGCACAGAGCTCTAAAAAGCCATGAAGGTCTAGTAATGAGGAAAGTGATGGGGTTTGGGGTTTGGGCAGGCTTAGCAGGCAGACAGCAGCTAACAGTTACTCTTTCAACCTATTCCTCTTCTTAGTGTTTGTGAGAAATAGAGGGGAGGTGAAGGTGTTTGTATATTTGACTTTTCTAATCCTGGATTTAGAGGGATCCACTAAACTCCAACAATGAAAAAAGTGGTAGGTAGGTCAGTGCAGCTCTAGATATGCCCAAACTAAAGCCTCCTGGGGTCATCCTCAGACATAAATCATACACCTACAGCACATCCTGCCCACACTTCTCATGTTTCCCTGGGCCAGTTCTTTTGAAAATGATGCTGAACCCTTTATGATGTGGCCAGCTCAAGGAGAAAGCGGAATAATTGCTGATATTAATGGTAGTCTAATTTTGAACAATTCTGGAGTTGCTGCAGCAGTTCAAGACATTCCTAATTTTGTGAAGGCCATTATTTCTGCTTTTTAATCACCCCTTTGGCTTTTATAACCTCCAAAAGTCTTAGTGTGTGGCTAAGGGGACCACATGTGGGCAAAAACAGGGTCTGTATTTACCAAACTGCCAACAGTCACGTTTTGTACTTTAGAAAAAGACAAGGCTACATTCCTGAACCTGTAGTTTGACTAACAAACATGGCACTGGAAACTATCATATTTCCTATAATACATAAACATTTCAGGACTCCTAAATCATAGACTATTCCAGTGAAAAAAAATCATGTGTAAATTACTAATTCCATATTATATACTGTAATATAACGAAAAACAGAACAGTTCTAGAGCATTATTTGCTTTTAAATTATTGATTGTAAATCACACTGTCCATGCTTTTGTCTCCTCTAACAGGGATGCAAACAAACAACAAGAATAAATCTGGCATTGCTTTTCTTTGAAGGCTCCCTCTAAGCATCTCCATTGTCTGCTTTTGACAGTATAACAATAAATTCTCCCACCACATTATATTTCTGGCGTACCTCATCCAACAACAGAAGAATGTAGAATTTGAAGCATAATTATGTTTCTTATTTGAGCCAATTTCCTCATTTTTATCCCTATTTTTCCCATGTCCAAAGGATTTCACACAAACAAAAACAAGCTTTTAACAAATGACAGTAGCATACATATATATGTTTTCCATAAAAAACACACACTTCCCTGAATGATCATGATTATAAAGGGTGACTTTACTTTTGTTTTGTTGACAAATTCCTTGAAATGAATTAGTCCACCTCTGTTACAAGTCATTTAAAGGTAGATCACAAATACGGCCATGAAAACAATATTTCATTATTTGTTAGTTGTTAATTGCTGGGTTTGGTCTTTTCATGAATTTTGTTGAAAGTAATACAAACATATGTCACCAGCCTTTTAGGTCGGCTTTGATAGTTTTTGGACCCCAGCAGGGTGACTTTTGTTATTCAAATTAAGCTTTTGAAGCAGCTGGCTTCTGTTTTACGAAAAATAAAAATAAAAAAATAATAAAAAAAAGCTGTATATGGACAATTTAATGAGAATGAGGGGGCATGCAGAGCGCAGGAGAGGGAAACAGACTCAGAAAGGTGGAGATAAGGTGGAGATAAGTAGACTCTGCCGTTTCCTCAGCTCCATCCATCCTGTTTCTTGCTCCCAGATCTATTGAGCTAAAGAGGAGATGGAGAGGTGTGATGAAGCTTTGTTGTTACAGAACTTTTGTTCTTCGTGCCTCCTCTGCTTAGCTAGTTTTTGTCTAACAGTCAGTTTAATGCAGCTAGTCTTGTAGTTTCAAGCTTGCAGCTGACAGGATGTGTGAAATGGCATGTCTTACTGATGGTTTAGTTAAAGTTAACTGAAACACCTGGGTGCTCAGGCACCAAACAAGACTCATTGCACCGTGATGGGTTGACATGCTGTCAAGATAGGTCTCGATGGCATAATTTACACAGGTCATAGTCATGCATACTGTTTAGCTGGGTGGGAAAGAGGGGCACATAGAGTCATTGCTTGTTTACCCTGCATCTGATGGCCCCCCGCCAGCAGCAACAGCAATTATCACCTTGAAGGAATGTGGGACCCTCGTGTTAAATTCCCTTTGACCTCCCTGTTGGAGAAGGTCAGTAGGTGGACGCTCTCTACAGGGGTCATAGGCGTGGGGATGTGTGTGGGTGACAAAAGTCAGTGGGTGTAGGGTTTAGTACTGTGTATGTTTACGTATGTGTAGTGGCAGAAGACACACACTCTTCCCTCCTTGTCATGGAGTCAACCACAGTCCCCACAGACCCCCAGCACAGCAAACATGATCTGCATGCTGTGTTTGCAAAGTAAATTGGTTTCTAAAGATCTTAATTTGTCTGAGAGAAACATGAGGTGGTCTTGTAGAATACAAGTAATCAGTGGCAGAAATTTCATTTAATTGTTTTTTTTGGGGGGAGTGGGTCACAGAAACTGTTGGGTTAGAGTGTGTGTGTTGGAGGTTTATTTATCAGGTTTTTTTTTGTCATTTGCTGCACAAGTGTTTGTTGTGTTGCCATTTGAAGTCAGATTTTTATCCCTGACTCTAATAATGCTTCTGCCTAAGTGTGCCACATATACAAGACATGAGTTTTTCTTTCTTTTTCACGTGATTTGGTAATCAATGGAAATTGGGCATTTTTTTAATCCTTACAATTCCAAATTAGAAAAGGTGGACCAGTAAACAGAGAGCCTTGCCTTTTGCCTCAACTCTCTTTTCACCACAACACCGGTATAAAATCTGCATTACTGCAGACGCTGCACCGATCAGCCTGTTAGTCTCCCGCTCCCTTCTCCCCTCACTCGTGAAAAAGACCCTGAGATACTTAAACTCCTCCACTTGAGGTAGAACCTCACTCCTACCCAGAGAGGGTAGTCTATTCTACCCTTTTCTTTCCTAAAACTACGGTCTAAGATTCCTTCTGCTTCACACTCGGCGGTGAACTGCTCCAGCGAGAGCTGTAGCCTGAAGTTCTAGAACCTGTGCTGCGCGTCAAAGTAAGCCCGAACGATATATATCCGGTATCTCTCAACCTCACCTCGCTGGTGGGGAAGGAGCCGGAGGTTTGTGTGACATTCCATGTGCTGACAGCCAGTTTTGATGACTGAGCGTCAGGGTGCCGAGGCCAACTGCGGGTGGTGGGCCTCCAGGAGGGAAGTGTCCTTTAACGTCATATCATATAGGGATTTTGGTAAATTGGATAGGTTTTCCTTCTCTGCCATTTCAAATGAACTGGAAGCTTAATAAAACAGACACACAAATTATACACACATATGTACAATGGCATAAGAAGGAACATTTTTAAAATAAAGTATAAGGTTTGGTTTTTCAGATGCTGCAGGTCCCCCATTTTTGTTTGATAAAGTCCTAAAAACTATGAAACCAACCTAAAATAAAGATAATATTTTAACCTAGAGTTTTTTATGATTATCTGCCTTTCACAGTTTAAGTCTTTATTTTAAAATGTATTGTTAATACATGACCTCCAGTCAGTTATTGTGTTCATATTGGGTAAGAGAAAAAGAACTCCCTTACAGCCTGACAACTTAGGGTGTGTTAAAGCATCATAAAGGAACTTTTGCAATCATGAATTGCACAGTTGGCTCCACAAATTACCTTTTGCTTAGAGGGTACCCCTATAGGTGTGGTGGTCAAAGTGTGGACTATGTCTAAAATCACCCTCCAGTGCACGATATGGTGTGGTTGCCATTCAGTAATGATGTCCATATACATTGTGCTCTCAGTGGGCTGTACAATGCGTCATAAAAAGAAGTGTACACTACATACGCTATTGCTGATCTGTTGCTTTTTATCTGTATGGCAGCAACGATGCAATGAACAGTGCCAACAAAAATAACGTTAATAGTGCCTGAAAGTTCTGTCTGCTGATGAGTTCACTTCATTGATCCCTGTGTAGAACATCCTACATAGTGCCTGCAGAGCTGTGCACTATGTGCTTCACTATATGGTTTATGCTTTTAAGTCAAAGCCAGGAAGAAAGAAAGATTGCTCAATGTCAATAAAAAATAACTGTTGCTCAACAGTTACCAGCTACAACTTACGTTATTCTTTATTTGCTCTGTTGGTATATCAGAGCCACATAAAGGAAGGAAACGTTCCTCAGTACTGCAAGCTACAGTACTGCAGAAGAGAACTCACACTGCCACCTAGCATTTGCTGGTATAATTGCATAGCAACACAAACAATAACAGTCAAATATAAATGCTAACTGGGAAGTTGATCTTGTAAGACAAGCTTTGTGTGTTCCTGCTATGCATAACCATAAATCCCACGTGCGTCGCTTTTATGACACTGTCCAAGATTTCCTCTGGCTGGTCTCTTGCTTGGTCTTTCTCATTGTCTCCTCTGTCATTACGTTCTTGAATCTCCTATTTGCCGCTGTCATGATGTACACTACAGTTCTGTGACGTTGTTTCATTGTTGCTGCTGTGTTACATAGCGCCATAAAGCGATAAGCAGTTGCTGATGTGATGGGAGTCCAAAGTTACTTTGGGAGGATTTTTCCAATAGCAGTTAGGAGAGGCCATGAGAATTGGACGTCTTCTAAAAAAGTAATCAATTATTCCTTCAAATAAAATCAAAACTGAAATATTTCAACATGAAAAGCTTCTTTGTACTGTTTAATGTAAAGATGATCTGAGAGAAATAATACAATAATATAAGACAACGTTTTTGTGATGAAAACCCATTTTATGAAACTAGGCTCTCAGTATCGTACAAGTCTGCCCTTTCTAACTGGCACAATCACTTGAAATGTGATTAAAGTAAAAATTAAAGTTCAGGATTTCTGTGCCTGCAATGGAGATTTTTTTTGTGATAGAGGGTTATCTGGGTGTTATTTACATTTCACCCCTGCACCCCTCACTTTAACAATGACGTTTGCATCACTTAACCCAAGAGACTACTGACTGAAGATGCCAAGACTGCATTTGTGTTTTTAATGTGTTTGTTTATCTCATGATGGTTCCTTTACAAAAGTGTAAATCACAAATGTACAAATAAGTGTATCACACTATGAAGGATGGTCACTATGTGTAAGTCTGAGAGAAAAGCCTCGAGAGCAGAGCGGGTTTAGACGTAAGAAGGCTCATGTGGCTGATTCTTTTTTCCGTACATTTAGAGCTGAATATATGACGTGTTAGGGGAATGCACATATTGTTTCTTTCCCATCTTCTTATAGACGCTAAACGTAATCCCAATTGCAAAGAAAACAGTTGGGAAATAGCACCATATGATGTAGGGAGTGAAGATGCAATGAAATTCATTGCATATAAAATCCTAGTTTTCTGACCATGTTTAATGCTCTGAGCTTATGCAGCTTTGTCTTCACTTTTACAGGCTTTCCATTACGGCTGCCTGTTGAAAGGGAAGGTGTCTGCTATCGACTTGTGGCTGAGGTAAGACACCAAAATATTACACTTGTCTACTGCTCTGACTGCTCTGGCTGACAGTTTTGACAACATATATCAGGAGTTTTTGTGTGATGTATTGCTGAAGGTTTATTTCCTGTGATGAAATCACTTCAAAGTCAGCAGTGGAAATGAGTATATTTCTGAGATGTCTCTGTGATTTTAACCTGAGTTACCCCAAAATCAGCAACCGTGCTCTGTCCTGGATAGTCTGCGTTAAGCTGAGCATTGATTAACTCCTACTTGAGTGCAGCCACCCTTGAAATGCGAGGGCTTTTACACGTTGTGACAAACCAAAGTATCCCCGCAGTGTCATCAGATCACCGCGCCACTTCCAATTAGCGCTCATCTCTGACCCTTTTTACCACATGGACAGAACAGAGGGGCAGCCTGACTGGCATCTTGTCCCAGAAATCTAAAACTCTCATGCTTTGTTCATCCACACCCAGGGAGACTAAACAGCACACACTCATCCCGTACCAAGACCAGCAGCCGCTAGCTGGAAGACAGCATGGCACAGCTAAAGTGGGGTAAGATGGAGAACAGAGGGACCACCTAAAGCAATGGAAGCTCTCACACACTGGGCACAATCGGCACATCATCTGCACCTTCTTGTCAGGAGTTGTACCTCTCCAGGTTGTCATGGCAACATAATATACTCTGCCAGAGGGGCTGTTCATCTCTGTTTCAAATTGCACTATATTGGAGGAGGGTGAAGGGAAGGGGGGGGTGATAGGATGCACATCACTGTAGTCTGATAAGGAATTCTTTGAGGAGCATTGAACTTGAGAAAGTGTTTTGATCTCAGTTTGTATGCTAATAAATCTGGTCATGTGCATGTATTGTATTTTGCCTTTGTGTATTTATCAATTCTTCTTTGTATATATATATATATATATATATATATATATATAGATATATATATATATATATATATAAATTAACATTTTTTAATTATTTTTTTCCTGGCACTACCCTCATTCCAGAGATAATTGCAGTAGTTGGAGGCTTTCTTTTTATTTGCCTGTGTTGTGTGTACTGGGGCAAACACAGCCAGACATCCTAATTGTGGCTTTTTGTCTGCTTGATAGCCTGACTCTAAGTAAGGCCCTCTTGCTTTGCAGACTTCTGTCTCCCTCAGCACACTCACCGCTGCAGCACTCATCCATGAGCAACCCACTCATTCACACGCGCTTTCGCATGACTACACAAATGCACAAACAGGACTTCGGCCTCAACTGGCTCACGCACACAAAACACACTCACTTACTCACTCAGGAATTATTGGGTAGTAAAACTCGACAGAAAGAGTGAGGGAGACGGAGAAGGATGGGGTTAAGCAGAAGGAGGGAAAAGGAGAGTCAGTGTCCCGACAGAAGTATTTTCTTCCCCAAGCATTTGCTTTGACACGACCCTGTCGTGAGGACAAACCATTGTTCTCAGTTGCAGCCACTTACTGCTAAGGAATCAAAGCTGGAGTTTTATTATTTAGTCTATAAACATTTTTTTCTACTTCCAGGACTTAATTTCTTACTAACAAGTGGAGAATTAAAGATCATTACTTGTGTTGCAGGTGTGCAATGTTTCATTTTTTTTTTTCTTCAAGTGGCCGTGAGCTTACTCGTGTCATGCTTTCAAGGATGTGACAGACGTGATCTTGAGTGTGGTGCTCCGCTGTTCTCACATTTTCCTCTCTGTCTGTTCGTTCCCTACTCTTGCTAGGTGTTTGTGTGTGCACGAGAGCTTGTGTGCGTGTATGGTATGCGTGTGTGTTCTCTCTGGTCCGCTGCTTTGGCACAAAAAGGAAGACCAGGCCGCCCCTTCTTTGTTTTGCTTCTTGTAGGAAACCAGCAGCAAATTGTGGCTCAATGAGGCGTTGCTGTTTTGTATGGTCTGATAAAGTGCAAACGAAACTGTCTGGGTTGCAGTGTTGTCGCTTGGCCTGTGAGTGTAGGTCTGTGTGCTGGTGATTTAGGGTGGTTGTGGTGGCGGCTGGGGGATGTTGGATCCATTCATGCACTTTTGGGATGTCACCCCAGTGCTTGGAGCTGCTGTCCACCGTGGTTAATTGTGATGAGGGGGTGATTAGAGCCCTTCTAAAGACTTTCTGAGAGTTTGTTTTGCTTGTTTTCAAGGGCTTCATATTCTGAAGACTGTGGAGTTCTCAGATACAGCCAGCATGACGCACTTGTCAAAGTGATCAGAGCAGGGCATGTGTGTGTGGGTTTGCTTGTGGGAAATTTCCAAGTTTATACAAAATTCTTTTTTCCCTAAACCTAAATAGTAAATGGTCTACAAGGATGTGGCATGTTTTAACCTTATAAAAGCCCTTTGAAATCTACCATTCACGCAAATTCTGATATAGTGCTTTTTATAACAATACCGTGCATGCTACATATTGTATATATTTGCTTTTTCCGCTGTATTCACACACACCGCTGAGTGATTTGGAGACGTTATGGGGCTCAGAGAAGGAGAATAGAAAGGGATGATCATTGAACAGCCAGTCTTTATAGTGGTATTCAAACACTGTATCATTTGAGTATTGACTCCTGAAGTAAATGGCAATAACAATTTTGTGAGGATTTTGTCATCCCAGAAGTTTTATAAAGCAAGCTAAAAGAAAAAAAAAACAAATTGCTGTAATGCGATCCTCAGAACTGATGAATTACTGAAACCAACGTAAGGAAATATACTTTGATAAAGTGTTCTTTTCAATGAAAATTATTTTGTATTAGATGATACACTGACACATGTCTAGCGTAAGTCTATGCACCTTTCTGTTAAGGAGTATTCCTCAATCAAGGTGTATTTCTGTTATAATTGGCTAAATCACTTAATTTTTAAAGAAGAGTTTTCCTTTATTTTTCAACTAATTTCCCTGACTTAAAGCAATTTAACTTGGTTACATGGGTAACAAAAAAAACCACTGTTGATCCACAGATCAAGTTCATTGAGTCCAATAAAACAAACACATGGCTTGAGAGACTGACAAAGAAGGAGCGTCCTTGGTGCGCCATGGCCCTTGTCTAAAGCAGTTATGGGGCCCACATGAGCATTCTGGTCTCCAGAAGCTGTTGGGGTAATTATCTGCCTGAGTGCACATGTTGGAGTGTATTAGTCAGAACAAGTGTGCTTCAAGTTCATTCTATGCAAGGTGAGGATGGAAGTTGTTTGCTAGCATCCTGTGCCATGTGTGGGTGCATCAGCCCCAAATGGGATGAAATGCATATCCACTCAACCTTAGCCTGCTTTTCTTCACGCTGGTGTGATCTCTGTGTGCTTTTCCAAACACGCACATATATGGATATATCTTTTTCTAATTCCCCAGCGTTTAAATTCTGGATCTGGGAATCTCAGAGGAGGAGCAGGGGGTGGGGAAAGAGGCTGAGGAGCCATCTTCGACATGGGGTATGGGGGCCTAACGGCACAAAGCCCCATTCCCTGCTCCTCCATGTGGAAAATGGCAGGAGAGCAAGAGGAGGAGGGATGGAGGCAAAAAGTGGAGGAAAGAGGAGGAGGGAGCGACAATTAGTGGGATCTGCTAATCACCAGGGCAACACTCATTTAATTGACATGTGAAATTTGAATTCATCTAACAAGTCAGTAGGCAGCATGACAATAGAGCAGTTGAATTCTGAGGTCTGCTGCTGGAAGGCGGAGAGGCGAATCGGCAGCTGAGGGCCGAGGCCAAAGTCTTTGTTAGTAGTAGCAGTGTTGTTAGGTGAGAAGGTTGTCCACAAGGAGATTATAACCCATTATGCCTTTGACCTTTTTGGCAAAGTTTCTCCATGGCTGCTCTTAGTCGCCATCATTGAGCAGACACACACCACAGTGAGGGATTTATGTGTTTGTGTATGTTCTTGCTATTATATTCAGTAGAAACCAGAGTGAGTAAACAACAATTATTTACACCACAATAAACCTGAGCCTAATAATTCCAGTGGTTTGGAAGAAGAAAAACACAAAAGGAGGTGGTCAGGGGGAAAAAAAAACCCCGCAGTCTGTTCATTCCTGCTATTCCAGAAATCAATAAGCTATTTAAGGTCATCAGAAAGAAGCATCACTGTCAACAAGCTGCAACAGGAAGTTAAAGCACTCCAGTCAATGCAACTGCGCAGGGGGACAGAAAAAAGGCAACCCCAGACCTTAATGTTTATGACGATACAAATATGTGTCTTAACTTTGAAATTTGAATTTCTTTTTCAAAACATTTTTACAATTTTTATTAAGCAATGTTTTATAAAGTAGTTTGTGACTTGAGGATTTTATTTAATTTATTTTTTCATTTCATGTGTGAAGAAAATAATTTTTAGGTTGCAGAAGCAGGTCTGGTATTTTTGGACCCTAATTGCAATTACTTTATTGATTGTTCAACTTTCTTTCTTATCTAAAATGTCTGTCAAAATGGCTATTTCTCTGGTTGTAACAGGAGACAGCTCTGCAGGAAGAATTGCAACTTTAACAAGGATGTGCGTGCACAGCTGTAAACTCACATTATTAGGCATGTTGACTCTTCCAAATGTGGATGACTTGATGGTTAACCATCTGTGTCTGAATAGTATACTAGATTTCGCTGGCGCAAATTTTACCACCGTGCCTAAATTTATAAGATGGATGATCTCATGGGAATACTTGTTTGAGCAAAGCTTTTTTTTGGAGATGTTCTTTTTCATTTGTTTCTGTTTCAAACTCATAAATTAGAGAAAATTATATTGTCAAGAGGCTTAAACAAAAGGAAAAAAGGAAAAGTAAAAAAAAAAAAGTGACCTACAAGGGTATTACCACTTTTATGAATTACTTCCTACAGCTTTTCTACTGGGAATAAAAATCATGGCCATGTGGTGCTAATATGTGTTTTTTTTTAAAAGAATATCTCCCACAATAACAGATCAAATAAACCACATCTCCTTTGGGAGAAACAGTGATGAGAGATAACGGCTGAAGTTATTAAATTAAAAACATCTCATCCTTCATGTGTGTCAGTGAGACAGTTGAGATCAAGTTGCGTCATCACAGAGGTGATTCCCATGCGGTGCATTCAAATTGTTTTGGGAAGAGTGGTGTCTGACTCCAATGCAGCACCGAGAGTTTTTATAGTCCTGCAAGATGGTGCGGTTCTGTTGTGCAAATGGAAGTCAGACAAAATTTCTAACTAGCATGCATTGCTGCAAGACTATTTTGCATGGAACAACAGGTTGAATGCACTTTTATTTGTGGGCTTTTGGAAGACTGGTTTAAGTAAGGGCACTCTGCTAATCCTGGAAATACGACTTAACTTAAAAGTTAACTCACACTAGTGATAGAGGGTTTTCAAAGGTTTAACAGAACAATACCTACTTAAAAAAAAAGAGAGAGAGAGATTTCAGCCTCTCCCTTCACCTGTGTGTAGCATATAGCAGCTTCTTGAGCTCTCAAGATAAGTGTTAATTTTCTCCTGTAATAAAAACCTAATTTACAACTACTGATGTTTCAGTATTAAAAAAAGGAGACTGCCACTGCACATGTAGGCTGGACTGAAGCAGCAAGGAAGCTTTCTAGACTAATCAGGAGGAAAGCGAGGAATATCTATTGACCAAGTTATTGAAGCTGTATGCCCTGACACATGTAGCAGCGTGTGGGATTCAGTGTTAATGCTACATTGTGCCCTGTCACTCCAAGTCACATTTTCACAGCTTTTCATTTCATTCATTCATTTTCCATACCTACTTCAATGATATTCGCGGTGTGTCACAGAGCTATATAGAGACAAACAACCATGCAAGCTCAGATTCACTCGTGCAGTCAGTTTGGTCTTGGACTGTGGGATGAAGCCAGAGTACTCAGACAGAATCCATCCATCCATCCATCCATCCATCCATCCATCCATCCATCCATCCATCCATCCATCCATGTTTCCAAATCAGCCAAAGGAAATAATCTCTCCAGTATGTCCTTAGTCTGCCCCGGGGCCTCCTTCTGGTTGGACATGCCTGGAACATCTGATTAGGGGTTATCCTAACAAGGTTCTTGAAACATTCTTGGTTTTTATGGCACCCTCAACTAATCTAGACCAGAGCAGTTTGGCAGGCCTGCTAAAGCTCTTTTTTACTATGGTCAAAAAAAAAAAAACAAAAAAAAAAAACAGCTGATGTCTGGCTTTTGAGTGTAACAGGAAAATATTTCAGGCCTGCATTCAGCCCTCTGTAAAATGACTGTAAAGTGACTGTAGTCACAGACCTTTTTTAGGCAGTGCTTTGCTGAGCATTGATGCAGACACAACACCTAAGTGCACATGCTAATTTCTGCCAAGGTATTGTGCTCAGGGGGGGAAAGACTGGGCGCGGCTTACTTTTTCATTACAGAAACATGTGTTTACTGATGGCGGTGTCTCAGATGGAGGTTCTGAGAGTGAAAGCAACAATTCACAGGCAAAAGAAGACCAGATTTATCAATATTACGGCATATTCTCAATCCCACTGTGTGTAGGCTGGCATCCATAGTTCAGTCAAAAATTCAAAATTAGTTTGATTCTCTCAGATGTTCAAATGATTAGAAACTGTGATCCACCAAAGTTCATATAATACACTGTAATGCCATCCCTTCATGTTGTTTTAGTGTGCAGCCTGTTCTCCTGGCCTTCAGAGTACTGAAAGTAAACCTGGGAAAGAATTTTGTGGGTTTGTTTTAGCAGGTGTACTAATGTAAAAAAAATGTAATCCTGTTTAGACATGCTTCTTTTGGTTTAAAAATGTATAAATATCTCACTGCCTTGACTTTTGTCTTTGTCAGTCTCTCTCTCTCTTTTTTTTTCTAACCTAGTATGTTATATGAACATTGACTATTATGGACAGTTTGTCCAGAATTAGGCTTGTTCTTGTCAGAGAACAGGTTTTCACACCTTTGTTGTATCTTATGGATCAATAGTAATTAAAAGACTTTAGAAACTAGAGAAGACACAAGCTACTCTACAGGCACATGAAAAAGAAACTACACTCACTTTCAAGTCTAAATAAGCGTTATTTATCACCTCAGATGAACGACATGACATGGCATTGGAAAAAAGGCATATTGCATAATTAATATTATACAAAATTTGGCATAGCGTTTTAAAGATTAAGGACATCCCATGACTCAACTTGTGGAACTTGTGGATTGGCATTTTGCAGCAATAACCTGAATAATTAATTTTCTGGGTGATGCTTTAGTCTCTCACACTTTTTTGGAGAAAAGTTTGGATTACTTTTCTTGTTTTTTAAGTTATTTTATAGTTTGTGGGTATTTTTAAACAGTATGTTAATCTCTCTTATGACGCTCCCATAGCATTTCACTTAGGTCAGGTTCTGGACATTGACTGCATCAAAGCAAAACCTTGATTCATTTCTTTATCAGCCATTCTGTTGTAGATTTGCTAGTGTGCCTGGAAATCATTGTCCTTTTGCATGACCCAATTTCTGCTGAGCTTTAGCTGTTGGACAGATGGCCTCACAAGTGACTCCAGAATACTTTGGCATACGGAGAAGTTACTGGTTAACTGAGTGACGGTAAAGTGCAGAAGTCCTGTGGCTGCACGCTACCACAGGACCTTTCACCCTCATCATCACCCTTTCACTGCTGTCATTGTTAAATGGCATGAAGTGTCTGTGTCATGTTAAATATGACTCTACTAAAAAGAAAAAAAAAATCCCCACTTTGGTTTTGTCTGTGCAAAGGCTATTGTCTTGTGGTTTATCTAGATGCAGCTTTTCAAACCTATGCCATGCTGCTAGTTGTAATTTTAAAGAGAAGAGGTTCTTTTATGACAACCCTCTCAAATAAGCTGTTCTTATGTAGTCTTCTTCTTAATTGTACTGGCCTGAAATTTAAACATTTAATGTCTTAACTGAAACCTATAGAGTCAAAAATGTTTTTTTTTTTTAATTTTTTTTCTATTTTGCAATTCTTGGAATCTCTCCAAGCACTGCACAGTCTGACCTTGGGATGAACTTGCTGGGACCCCAGATGCTGGGAAGATTGACAACTGTCTTGAATGTTTTCTGTTTGTGAATAGTCTTCCTCCCTGCTGGAACAATTGTCTCCAGATTGTTTAGAAATGTCCTTATAATCCTTCCCAAATTAATGGGCAGCAACAATTGCTTCTCTAAGGTCATCAGTAGAGTCTTATTTCTTTCACTGTTAACAGTCAAGTGTGAACACGCACTTGAACGTTCCTGACCAGCAAAGTATAAAAAAAAAAAACAGCTTTTACAGAGGTGCTCACAATCCTGTTTTTCAAAATTTTTGTTATTATATTTATTTTTTACAGCTTGATGTGGTTGATGATCCAGGGATTGGGTAGTGACAACTTGCAGGTAATTAATTAGATTCAAGTAATTAATAGACATATAATGCTGTTTTTCTTTTTAAAAATACCACATTTTTCTCATTTTAAGGCTTTGTGTAAAGTGTTAACTATTTTCAAATCTTAAGACTCTAGTAAAATAAAGAATTAAAAAAGGGGGGTACTTTATTCTCACTACTGTATATACTGAAAACATCAAACATTCACCAAACAAGCAGCATGTCAGTGCTGAATATCATGTTTCAGAGAAAGAAAACTGCAAATTGATTTTTCTTTAAAGGACATATGGTGCACCTTTTTTTTTTTTTTTTCCAATTAAATACTGACAAAATTTCCTGAGGTATGAAAGTAATTACAGATTAAGAGATTATGGTTGGGTCTCAAATGGCCCCGTGGTCTTGCTGGACCAGTTTGAATCCTGCCTTGGCTCATCTGGTGAGTCTCATCCACTTTGAGAACACTGTAAACACCACATCACCACCAAGCTCAGGCTTCACTCTCTCCATATCCTTGTCTTAAACCTCCGCATTAGCACATGTCACATCTGAATAAGTGTTGTTGTTTTTTTAATCTCTGTGCTAACAGATAGTGCCATTGTTCAGGGTGATTTTGTTGAAACAGCAGAGAGTCAAAGGAACTCAGGACACTTCTAAGTCTTTCAGTTTGAGTGTAATCCTCTTCCTTTATCTCTCTGGCTGATCTGGTTGTGTGTGAATGACTGCCTGCTTTTCTGAAGCTCTCAGTCACGTTTCCTCTCACTCCCTTGTTCTCTGATCTCTCCCGTTTGTCTACTGTTGTGTTAGTGATCATCACTGTTTCAGTCTTCACCACATTTCTGTTTTTTGGTGGATTCCATCTATGATCTTTGATACAATGCTGAAATCTTTTTTTTTTTTTTAATATATATATAATAGAAGTCCGTCTTCCACACACAAGCACACATACAACAGATGCCACCTTGCACCACACACCAGACAGGCAACTTGAATTATGTCCAAGAATCACAGCTGGATTGGTGTGTGTATATATTGTGAATATGTGTGCTGGGGGATGGGAAGTGTGCTGCATCTGGGGCATTTGATTGGCCCACTGGCATTGGAGCCAGACAGGATGATGATTGGATAGCTGGATGTAGACTAGCGTGGAGGCTTCTGTGTGCCATGTAGCTTTGCCTCCCAATGTGCCGGCCAATAGCTCCACATATTGGATGCATTACAGATTAGAGCCAATGCAACTGTGAGCACAGAAATGAGTGTGCATGTGTGTGTGTTTGTGTCTACACATCTCATCTGTGTAAGAGAACTATTATCCTCTATGAACAAATCTGCCCTTTCTCAGTGATCACAAATGCATTTGCCTCTCCCATACTAATCATTAATTATTAACGGCGGATTTGACTCACCATCCCAGATCAATGCAGCAGCCACTCACTGTTAGATGGTTAAGACTCATCTCAAATATGTTTTCAAATGATAAATATGCACGGCTTTTTAGAAAATTCTTTTTGATAATAATAGAAAGTCACGACATCATGTTCAACAGTTTGTGAACTACCTTAGCACAAATCCATCCAAGTATTAACTATTAAATTTATCCTTAAGTTTAAAAAGAATCTGCTTACGCTGGCTTTAATTTAATTTTTCTCATCAAAGCCATCAAAGAAATTTAAGAACATAATATGCTTATCGGTTTCTAGCTTGCCTTGAGTTTTTATTTGTGCTTATGGGTCTGAAAAATTGCAAAGTCTCAATTCTACCAAAAAAAGAGCTTTATTCTCTGCAACTAAAGTCATTGTTTTTCAAGCCCTTCATTATTTTTGTGCTTATGTTTTTTTTGGTTTCTTGGGTTTCATTCTGCAACTTATCTACAGTAAATCACCATGTTCCCGGAGTTGTGGACTGACATTACGATTTTAATTTTTGAATAGTTTTCTAATCACAGATTTGATGACAGTGGACAGGATGTGACAAACAACAACACTAACTTAAACAGCTGTAACTTGAAAGTTCATTGAGACTATTTTTTTTTTTGATTTGAAAACCCAACCTGAATAATGTCATTGGCAAAATCGTGAAGATTAGTGATGCAGTGTCGTCTGAGAGCCCGAAGACCACGGGCATCCGTCCCTGACACACAGAAATCTCTGCAGTGTCTCTGAATCTGTAGATGATGTTCTGCACTATAGATGATGAGATTTGCAAAGCCTTTGCAATTTGATGTTAAGGAACACTGTTTTTAAAGT
The DNA here is from genome assembly GCA_018398805.1 of Hirundichthys speculiger. Taxonomy (NCBI): domain Eukaryota; kingdom Metazoa; phylum Chordata; class Actinopteri; order Beloniformes; family Exocoetidae; genus Hirundichthys; species Hirundichthys speculiger. The sequence goes on along the minus strand of JAGFBZ010000849.1, from coordinate 560,064 downwards.
TTTCCACAATCTTTTTATGCACTCTTTCATAGATTGGAGAGCCTCTGCCCATCTTTACTTCTGAGAGACTCTGCCTCTCTAAGACATCCCTTTAAAGCTGATCATGTTGCAGACATGATATCTATTAACTATTAATTTGTTGCCAGATGTTCTCCCAGCTGAATCTTTATAAAAATTCTTGCTTCCTGCCATTTATTCCCCCTATGCCAACTTTTTTGAGACCTGTAGCAGTCATCACATTTGAAATAATATGTTATCTATGTTCTGTTGCGAAAAAATATTGGTTCATGTGAAGTATTTTAGTTTTCATTTTATTCAAATTAAAAAACAAAAAACATCTCAACTTTTCCAGAATTCAGGTTGTACTTGACACCTGACACAAAGCTCAAAGATAGAATAAAAATACACAATTTAAAAAGAGTTTATGCTGCATTCATTTCATGAATCTGCTTAGTTTCCTGCAGGTGAACATCCTCACAATCCCCAGATACACAGCAGCATCCAGTCACGTGGCATAAAAAATATATATATTGTAGAAAATTATATAGCTGAATGAATGAAGGTGGGGGTGGGGGTGGGGGGGGGAAGAGAGTCACTAAAACTGAGCATTTCAGAAGGTGATGAGTTGCTGCACCAATGCAAAGTACGATAGAAATTAATTGTTTTATAATTCCTAGAAAATAAAACAATTAACATATAAAGGAGCTGGATGCCTGGTTTTAAAATCAGTCTCTCTTTATCAACATTTTCTAAGGCTCCATCTAGAATTGGCCTTTGAAATAAAATACTTTAGTTTCATCTTTGCTAAAATCAAGGTACAAAGAAAAAGTTGCAATAGCTTGGAAAAGTTCAGCATCATTTTACTTGACCTTTTTAACCTGACATCATATTCAAGACCTAAAAATAGGGAGAACTGGAAGAGTCAAGAGGGGAAAGTAAGAATAGCGCACAGATGTAGGAAGAAATGAGACCTAAAGAATACTGATAAACAGTAGCTTACTCATCTCTGTGACAGTCTTGCCTATTAGAGGTCCTAACTCTGTTATTACACTTGTCACCACCACTGTAATTGATGCAAGTGCTGGGCTAATCCACCAAGGCTTACAATCCACAAGACACACATGCATTAAAAAACAAAATGCGAACATACTCGCACACACTGCCCATATGGACTTGCAGACACAGAACAACAGACACACATACATATTCACACACCAAAACAGTTGCACCATCAGCACGGCTGCACATGCTGCACGGTAGCTGCTTATTGGGAGCATGGCAGCGCTGTCAACCCCAGACGGCTCTCCTCTGCCCACCTGTCAAAAAAAACTGAGGAAAATTCACCTGGCTGGTATCTCAATCTCCTCCAGTGCTTAGCTTAGCTTATGCCAGCTGTCTGGCTTAGCAGCTCTGCTTACCTGTCTCACCTGCCACCCCCCCCACCCTCTCTCTATCTTTCTTTACTAACTCTCCCTCTTCCTTTAGTTCTTTTAGAATATGTCAGCAGTTACCCAAGACAGCGGTCTTAGTGAGGCTGCTAACATTGCTAAATGTCCCTCTGCTTCTTAGTTAGTGTACTACGAGTGTGTGTGTCTGTGAGTGTGTGTGCCTCACAGATGGCTGTGGGAAGGGAGGGTGAGTTGGAGGGGGTGATGGAGAGAGCTGTCTGAGGCTCCGGCAGCTCTCAGGCAAGGCGATCTGTCTGCGTGCATCTGCACTGTCAGCCTCCCCCCTTTTTCCCGTCCACTAATCGCCGCAGCTATCTCTCCAGCCAGAGTCAAAACTTGGCAACGACCCACAGTGGAGCGCAGTTGCTAAAAGATGACTCCTTTTGACCTCAGATGTGTTATTTCACCACCAAGTGCTGCTGATTGCCCCAGCCAATGATTATTTTGATAAATGATAGGGGTGAATTATGCATTATGGTTGCACTGGGGGAAGAACAGACTGCGTGGACGGAGAGGCTGAAAGATGCTCAGCCCCTGTGAATGAGTTCATGTCTCTGAAGCACATCTGTGTATGTGCATGCATAGATGGAGTCAAATGTGTTGGACGTCATAGCCTAGTTGTTGGAGACAGCTATTCTTGGATTTTTATTGCAAAATTAAAAATTAGCACTTGTGCTGGATTTTAGTTCAGTTCCTGACAGTTTGACCTTTTTATCCAGAGGTAGCATATGTACTAAAAAGAGCAGAAGATTTCTTGGAAAATAACCTTTGATTGTGTTAGATTTTCTGAATAAAATGGAAATGTACTCCACACGTGCATCCACTTAGAAAATAATTTCTGCAGTCTTCTATTGGAGGAACACAACTCTTATTGCCTCAGACGCTGCAGAAGCACAGAGTAGGGTCTGACACATCTGTTCCTGAGAAATTCATGGAGGTTTGGGACGTGGAGGTGTTGGTATGCACTGATTAGTGCAAGGCTGTCTTTACCCTAACACCAGGTTTCCATAAACTGTTTACTAAGGAGGCTGTTGCCATGGTTTTCCACTTGGTCCCAATCATTCTCTTTTTGACCATTTAGCTTTATTTATTCCTCAAAAGCCCATGCCTTCTGCACTAACCAACTGTTGTACCCCTCAGACCAATTGTTCTGAGTCATTTATATACAGAATTCCATTCATCTGAGGGTTGCAAGCTTGGATGATTTCAGCCTGATTGGATGAGCTTTGGAGAAAGAGCCTTTACAAGCTGACACCTTTGGCTCACGGGTGGCTTAGAAACACAGACTTTGATGAGAGAAAAGAGATAGCTACAGTATCATAATAGCCTGGTAGTATAATGCTCAATGTGCAGGAACTCCAGTTTGAAACGCATGCTTGCCCTGTTTTTTGATCTCCCTTGAATACGACATTTTTCACGAAACTCACCTTAATGACACCCCCGGGCGAGATATGATAAAAGTGAGATAAGATTAGATAAGATGTTTTTTTTTCAAACGACCAAAGTTGTCTTTTCACTAATCCTGCATGTCTGTTCTCTTTTATTCTTTTTTTGATGCCTTTAATCTTCTCTCCATTTCTGTATTTCTCTTATTTTCTCTGCTATAATAACTAGCTAAAACTCTTTCTCAGATCTGACAAAACTAAAGCAGCATGAACATCAAGAATCTTCGATGTAGACACACCTGAGGAGTGGACTGATGCTAAGTGTGGTCAGTGAGGTCAGGGGTTTTCCCTCCGATGGGCTGCAGGGTGCATCTTTAGTGTAACAGTCTTGTAAGCTGTTTATTTCAACCCTTTGCACCTTTCTCAACAAGAAGCTGTATCCCTCAATTGGATTACAGTTAATTAAATACTGTACGCGTGTAAAGTCGACAGATTGAGGTGTCATATACCCTCATCTCCTGCCTGCGTCTTATTAGTCCGCCACATGAGTAGTGTAAAGCTGTGCTTCCACTTGGGCTTCCAACTAAAGGATTTTTTTTTTTTTTTCTGCCAAGATGGATGAATCTTATGTTACTGTGAAGCAGTAGATGGTTTTCTCCATGATAATCCTGGATATCACCTGATAAAAGATATGTGTGAGCAAGCCACAGAAAAAGGTTTTTTTTTTGTTTGTTTGTTTTTCTGAAGTCATAGAAATTGTCCAAACTGATGGAACATGCAAAATTCAAAACAAATGTTTTCAACCAAACTGGGTTTGGAAAAAAAAAAAGTTGCATTCCTACAGTTATTGTGCCTTCTTTGAAGAAAGAATAAAGCAGATGTTGCGAATAAAAAAAAAAAAAAAAAACTGTGATACAACAAACGTTTTTCTCACCTGACTGATCTCATGGATAATTAGTTGTTCCCACTTGTAGGAAATAAACTTGCACAATGCCAGCTGACATGGAGGAACAATTCCAACTTCCTTAAGACTTTTCTCTGTTTTCCTCTCTTGTGGCCAAATCAAGTACTTTTGTTTATGTCCATTCATCCATCAGTTCAGTTTCTATACCCTCTTTATTCTCCTAAGGGTCAAGGGGGCGGGGGGTGGGGGGGGTGTATCAGACATACAGCACCCTGGACAAGTCAACAATCTGTCACAGGGTGCTTTGTCCGTTCTCCTTCCTAGAATATTTTTCTGCTTTGCAAATACTCTTATTAGGGCCATGATGTACGGTGCAGCTCATATCACAACCTGAGCTGCTTTCATGAGCCGCTTTTGCGTCGTAGCCTTGCAAATTTTCTAGACATATTCTGCCGTGTGTGAATATGTGTGTGAAATGCTTAATTATCTTCTTGTGGGGATTAGCCTGTCAGCTACCTAGTAATATCTGTGAAAAATGACAGAAAGAGACCATATATAAATATAACAGGTAATCCTCCCGTACAAGACTGTAAATACTGAGAAGGAGCTCTGCTTCATACCCATTTTCACTTTCCACTTGCTCACTGACACAGCGGACATATATGTCTGCTGTTCGTATCAACACAAACGCAGTCATGATTACAGATATGTAGGGAGCTTCATCCATCTTTCTCAATGGACTATAAGCAAAGCACTGCAATTACAGTGGTTACTGTCCTGTATCATGCGCTGCCTCTCGTGCACTCAACCCTGGTGCCACTTCAGAGAATCTGCTTTACTTATTTCTAGATGAGAATCATCCAGCTGTGAAGTGTATGTAAAGGTCTGATTCTCCATACTGGTCTTCATGTGTTAAAGGTTTTATTTTATTTGCTACACTTCTGGTAATGGAAATGTGCGTGATGTCCCGTCTCTGCTTGTTATTTTAAAGGTCCTCTCTTGTGCTTTTCTTGACTGGAAACAACTCAGAAATAATTGATTTGTAGCATTTTTATTTATCTTTATTGTTGTCTAGTTGGTTTCTAAGTGGTACGTGACCGACAAAGTAATCTATGAACATGTTTTAAAGTTCTCAAAAATGCATTAGACCATTTTTGAGCTGTGATGGTAATTTAAGTTTGTTCCCTTTTGACCTTTTCTTTTTCTTGTTGCTAATTGAATTCAAGCTCTGTTTCCTTATAATTCTTTAACTACAGGCATGAAAGTAATTCTAATCCTTTTATGGAACTCTTATGGATAGGAACCATTTCTATGAATCGTCTTTATCAAATTTCTTTGGATATCAAGTATGTAAATATTAATAGTTCTATTTTTGGCACATCTATCATTTCTCTTCGGTGTGGTGGCAAAAAGTATGTGAATTTTCTGCATTCATTTGCCATAAAAATATGATCTGATCTTCATCTAAGTCACAACAATAGAAAACAAGATGTACTTAAGCTGATAGCACACATTATGATTCCTTGTGTTTTCATTGAGCACACTTACAACATTCATGGAAGAAAAAGTAAGTGAATGCATAGACTAATGACTTCAATGAACACTCACTGGAGTCAGTAGTTTGCACATCTGAGGTTCAGTTAATAAAATGGGTTTGGAATTGTGGTTCAGTGATTATAATTGCTGGTGTGCTCCAGTATCAGCTTAAGCACATTGTTTTAGTCTATTATTGTGACCTAGATGAAAATCAGATGAGATTGTATGGCATATTTATGCAAAAAAACCAATTAATTTCAAAGGACTCACACACAGCTCTTTTTCTTGCCACTGCAGATGTATGAATTTATTTAATGGACTGATTGAACCCAGGTCTTTTTTCTCTCTCTCTCGTCTTCACCCCCTGACTTTCAGTGGCCAGTTTGTGATGACACAAGGTAGTGTGTGACAACAGAGTGTGAAGATAATCACTGGGCAATTAATGGGCACCAAAAGGGAATCATAGTGTGGCGTAAACTTTGCAGTGTCTACTTTGTGTCAGGGGAGGAGAAGCTAGAAGGTAAACACACTTTGAATTCAAATGGTGTGATGCAAATGCAGTGAACTAAGACATAAAGTTCATTGGTCTCTGAGGCGTGTTTATTTTGATGACTATACTTATCAGCCGGATGAGAGAGGCTTCTCGTGTAAGCTGTGGTGCCAGATGTTGATTTGACCCACTGATGGTCTTGTATTTGGGGCATCAAGACGTATGGAGTAAAATATATTGCTGTTAAGGACTAATGCAGGTTTTATTGCCACTGTAAAATGTAATATATGGTTGTATACGAGAGCTTTTATATCTTAATTGTATCGCTTTAGCTGGCTAATGATACAGCAGTCTCAGTTATCAGCCAGCAAGTAAATCAGCTAGTTCATATGTTCACTGCTTTTCATTGCACGCCCCCTTCTTGAAAAAAGTACACAATGATTAGAATAAGGCAAGATGATGGTTATTAACAGTCCGTTTTTGATGACATAGTTGTTGTGATAGTTGTTTTTATTGTGGTTGTATATGTTCTAAAAGATGAACTGTTCTGTCTGAATAGATAGATGGCCGTAAGCGACAGTGAGGTCCAGTGATCACTGGGGGGGAACAAGGAGCTCAATAAAACTTCATAGGATTTCACAACCCTCATCAGACACACACGCACACCCACGCGCACACACACACACACACACACTCCACAAACTCTCACACACAACGCCTTTGAAAGACCCATGAGAGTTTTCTTTTTTAAGGCACTAAATCTTTCTTCTGGCTTGACTGTTTCTGTATGGTACACATTTGTGTCTGTGTGCATATGTATTCCTCTACATATCAAAGCTGAGGTGTAGATCCATCAAGGGAAATGATCTAATTAACAATGCTGCTATTTTCACAGACATCTATCTCCGGCAATAACTCTTCAGCTTCTAGCTTCTTTGACTCAAGAGCATCCACTCAACAGGGAATGCTCAAAACATATGCAGGGATATGGCTGTTCTTTGCCGGAAAGAAAATAATGCACACTTATTAGATTGAAGTCTTTCTTCTGGAGTAGTAGAGGAGATGTATGTGGTGTGGCGGGTTTTCATGAAGGGGAGGCACATGCAGATGACAAACGTGGACTAAGACAAAGACACTGAAAAAAATACATTCACAAAAATACACAATACAGCATCTCTACAGGATGCAGGTACAGGCAGATCTTTGTGTTGTAAAATTACAGCAATGTCAACATTCTTCAAAAACCAAACCTACCGATCAGTTTATCAGAAAGTTGTGTTTATTATCTGACCTTCTGTTTAATTAGTCATGGTCCTAGTTATTTATGGATTCACTGTGAATGGAAGGTTCACATTTGTTCCCCATATTTTTCAATAAGATAGAGCAACTGGGAACTGTGCTGAAACACCAGGATGAACTGAATGTTAGTGTTAAGGGCAAACATAAAGAAAACAAAGCAAAAAACAAACAAAACAAAACATAATTTCCAATCCAGTATGCTTAAAGTAAATACAAAGAATAATAATAATAAAAAAAAAAACATCTGTAAATACACTTTCTATTGTGGTATTCTGTCACCATTCAAACTTTTTTTTTTTTTTTTATCAATTTTTCATAATTATGTACTGAAATACATTTTTAAAAATCAATATTGACTTTAAACAGAACTTGTTGATGTTACTGTAACTTATATCTGAAACAAAAATCTTTCATTACATTTAAATAAAAAAGGCTTAAGGCTGGAGGTACATCACCTGTATTTGATAAAACAGATGAGCCAATTTTCAACCAGTAAGAAAGGTCCAGTAACATTCTCCTCAGACGCACAGACTGAATGTGCCATCAAACCTCTGAATTAATTTCACATTTCAGCATGGCAAGAATGTTAAAATATTGAATACTTGAAAACAGTAATTTATTGTATCTTAAATAGAAAAACAACAACAACAAAAAAAACAAAAAAAAAATATATCAGTGCATACACAAAGGTTGGTGGTGGTAGGCGGGCCCTTGCTTGTGGTGGCTGATGTTTCAGGGTTGGGGGATGCTCTGCTGGATCCTGCTGGGTCTTTTGTCACCCCTGCTAATTATGCGATCCTGGTGACCTTGTGTTGCTGCCTGGTAACACGTCAGCAGGAGCTGGTGTCTGCACTTAGAGTCATAAGTAGACGTCTGGCCCCGTTATGGGTGGTAGTTGTGGAGGTAACAGTTCAATAGTGGTTAAAATGATGGATGGATAGATTACAGATGGATACATGAAGTGTACATTTATCATGACACATAGTTTAATTTCTCAGCGTTGATGCTTTTCTGACACAGTGGATTGAAATCATGATTGAAATCATGGAGGTTTAATGCACACCCAGTAAAAGCATCCCTCTGTTGGCTCCTGATTGTATGGAGATGTGGGTGGATACATAGAAGAAGTGTAGGGAGAAATAAATGGCTAATGATCTTTGAAGAGATCATTGCAGAGACAAAAGGCGAGCCAAGAGGGACAGTTACAGTATTGAAAATTAGTATTCTACAAACATATGAAAATAACACTTGACAGATGCTCACAGGATGATATCTTGCTCCATCTTATGATTTTTCATTAAGTGTGCTGTAACAGCTGCACTTGTATATCACACTCAGTAGTGACAGCTGTAGTATGCCAAGTCTAAAAAGAAGGAGGGAAAAAATAAAACCCTCATCACTCATATTTCAATGCATGCCTTTGGAATTTCTTTTATTGCACATGTGACACTTTTCAGATAAGTGTTTTTGTGTTAACAAAAAGGAAATCTTAATTTTTCTAAGCTAATTATAGCCTGTAGCCTGTTGCTAAGCAACCTAATGACAAGAGACGGCGGGGAGTCAAGAATCTAACCTTTGGCTGGATAAAGCCAAGAGGTGACATTTGGATTTCCTTCATATCACCTTCTATTGATGCGCTGTGCTCTGACGAGGTTTGCATGGCACCTCACTGTTCAAATGGTTTCACCTGAGTCTTAAAGTAACTTTGAATATAGTCAGCGGGGGAAAACATTTTAAACTTCTATGAAAATATTTAAAGCACTCAATCAATGTCAGTCAACTTGAACAGAGAGCTGCTAGGAAAATGACAGTCCCTATGCATGTGGGGGTGAATGAGTCATTTTTGCATTGTTGAAATATGCACTCCTCTCACACTTTGTTGCTGTGAAAGTGTCATTGCAGAAAAGCACTCTTGGGCTGAATTGTTACCTTATGACATGATCATACTTTTGTAATGTAGACTGGAGCGCACCACCATGTGCCATAGTAGACACTGCCCCGTATCCTGTGGACAGACTATTTGTTAGATTGATTTATGCATATTTAGAAATACTTTGATGGGCTCAAGAAAGCATACAACATGAAAATCAAAATAACAGCTGTGGCTGCAAATATCGTCACAAAAAGATTGCATCAGATAAGCACATGCACAGGTTTTGCATCTTGCATCGGCTGAAAATGAAGCCTGGATGCTTTGGACTTTTCTTTGTTTAGTGTCTGATCTTTCCCTCTACTGAAGGGTGGGTGGTGATGGTTGGGATCCATGGCTCAGCGCCAAAATAGTTTTGAAGTATCTGTGAAAAGAGCCTTCTTAATCCGTTTTATTTGCTCTGCTACCTCCGAACCATTTGTCCACGCAGAGCTCCAAACCCTCCGCTCCACCCAGCCATCTCAGGGATTTAGTGTGGTAGAGCAGAGGTGCAAGAGCCTACAGACAGTTAAAAAAAAAAAAAAGCCATCTGGCTTGGGAGTTGGGGGGTGGGTGTGTATGTATGTGGGTGGTGTGGGGGGGGGGGGGTGTTACGAGATGGGGGTGTTGGGAGGTTTGGGTCTGAGGAGTCATGCTGGGCAATCAAAATGACGGACAGCAGTGAGAAGTGTTTTGTGGGCTCTCACATACATGCAAAGTAGCCTGACTTGTGAGTCTTCACAGCTCCCTCTGGTCTGCAGGTAAACACTGATCAGCCAAGGTATGCATGGGCTTTGCCTACCTCAGTGTGTGTGATTTTGTTTGTGTATGGTAATATTGTGTTGGTTGGCTTGCTTGCGAGAGGAAAGAGTGGACTTTCTTCTGTTTACCTCCATGTCAGTGACTCATGTTTTTGTGTGCATTACAAGAAATCTGGCCAAATGTATTTCTGTGGTTTTTCTTCTTTTTTCAACAGTGATAGTTTAGAAGGTGTTTGAGCAGAGAAGGCAAGGTCAACAGGTGAAATAAACAGCATCCATATTTCATGAGCTATCAAAAAAAAAAAAAAAAAAAAAAACCTTACATTCGACACAGACTCCAGTTCTAAGGACTCTGTGAAAGCGCTGCACAATTGTCCCTCTCTGCTGTGAGCAAATATTATAATCCTATTCTCTTATGGTTTCCATCTTGCCCTCTCTCACAAACGTCCACCCCAATCGCGGCCCCTTTCCCTGAGTGAAAACCCCTTCGAATGTGTGGAGGCTTCATTTTTCACTCTCCCTTTGGGGCTCTGTTGCCAGAGAGCAGCCCTTAGGAAGTCTTTATTTCTGCCAGGCAGGGCCTCTTGCGTTCCTCCACCCTCTCCCTCCGTTCTCATGGCTGTCCCCCCCACCTGCTGGGATCCTGATCCCAGCCGGGGCAGGGCTTCAGCGGGGGACAATTACCGCTGCTCCCCGGCTTTGATCATCTGACCACATGGAAGCATAACAGCTGACCACATGTTTCAAGAGACAAGAAGAAGAAGTAAAGAGAGAAAAGAGGAAGAGTTAGAATAGAGTGCAAAGAAGAAAAGAAATCCCCTTTCATTTAGGCTGAGTCCAAAGTTCTATTCCACTTTGGAAGCTTCACGGAGAGTTAGTCAGAATGGTCAGATTTGTGTTTCACACAGTTCCCCTTTGATGGTGATTATTTATTTGGATCAGGGCAACCATACTTGTACAGGCTATGTCTGGCTACAGCCTCAAATAAAGTTCAGTTTCAATTTGCTTCTCAGTCTTTTGTGAGTGCTGCAGAGAGGGAGAGAATCATTTTGAGGCAGCTTTAGCAAAAAGTGAGTACTAAATCTAAGGGTATTGTCGAGCAGATAGTGGGTGCCGCTGTCCTGCTCTGGGTGCAGTACTGCTTTTTCTCAACCTGGGTCTCTGCTTCATTCAGACTGCTTCTTTTCACGATGCCAATGGGGGATCCCGTGGTGTACTGGCTAAGTCACAAAGCCACCAACACATCAATTCAGTTGAATCGGTTCAGATTCAGTTCAAGTACTGTTTCAAGTTAAGTAAGATTGTTATCGTTTGCTATATGTTGTTGGACAGAAACTGGCGAGGCCGAGACATATCAGAGGGAGTTTGCTTTGCCTGGTTGTCAAGGATGGCCTCTTGGATTGTCCCAATTGTGGAGGAGATCACTTTACCACATTAAGCGGTGCCTCAAAAGACCCTCTTCAGCAGTACTTTGGCCCAGTCTTGAAGAACAGGCCATGTTTTGACTGGCCTGCCACCTATTATTGTCACCGCTCTGCCGACCAGCAGCTTTGTGCTGCCTCAGCTGCGCGCGGCCACCGTGGCTATCTGAGACACGCTCACACGACATATGTGCACACACTTGTGCAGTAACACGCGTGAACTGACACAGCCATGACTGTGTGCATAAGAGGGCATCCTGGCACAACTGAAAGGATTGTAATCTGCTTATCAAATACTGTTAGACATATGAGCAGTGTAAATGATCTGGACGGAGTGTTAGAGATGAGCACGGTGCCAAATTTGTTCTTCTGTCTCTGTGATACGAATAAAAGAATCACAAGTTCAGATAGCAGCAGCATACATGGAAATCAAATCAGAGGCTTAAGAGGACTGAAATGTTGTGTAAAATAAAAATAAAATCCTTTGGTTTATAATTTATGAGTGACTGTATTTCTTTTAAAACATCTGATGACCCCAATGATTAATGTGCTTACACAAGCTGAAGACACTGTCACAAACTGCTAACATCATAAGTGAAAGCAAAAAAAACATCTGTGCTTTTCAACGTGAAGTAGAGATGTGTGATGCGTGTGTCTAAATAAGAGAATCGATTAATTTGCTTAATCATGTGCAATTGCAATTGGGACCGATGCTGTCATTTACTGCTGTAATTAATTTAGCATACCAGAATTAATTATAAATATCTTGCACTTAATGGGATTCATGTATTATTATCATTTAATTTGACATTGTGGAAGGTTGGGCAAATCCACTTCCCTATTATTTAATTTTTTGTTTTCTAAACTGTTAATAACAAATACATGATTGACTGCCAGCTGTGTTGTTCTTTTATTTTTTTTTTTACTTCTCAAACAGGAAGTCGTGACTCTATTAAAAAAATGTCAGCATGTTTAGTTATTTTTAATTAGACAAACTAAAGCATGTTTTACAAATGGGCCCAACTGTCTTCGTGCTCACATTTCCCCTCTAAAACTAAAGTTAGCTTTTCTCCAGAGACAGAGAGTGCTTTATGATCTGGCCTCTGCCATTTGTGTATCCTGCCTTACTTCATAATCATTTTTATCCGGCAGTTAAAAATAATTAACAAGTCATGCTCTTTTGTCGTCCACCATTTTAGGTCCTTGCTCCAGCAATGAAAGGTCTCCCCATCAACATGGTCACGTAATAGTGTCAGGATGCGTTTTAAAGTGCAGTAAGTCAGTGGTTTACATGGCCTCATAAAATGCCGACATGCCCTGATAATGAGAAGCATGAATGGAAACTTGGAGTTCCCTGTGGCCCCTGTGTGAGTGTGTTTAAGTGAGTTAGAGACATAGCTAGAAGGAAGAAAGGAAGCAAGCAAAAAAGAGCAAGAAACACCAAGAAGAAAAAAAAAAAAAAACGCTTTTTCAAGCCACACAGCTGCTTTATAGTATCCGCCTTCGTAGAGGTAAGAGAAAAGGGGTGATGGAGCGGCTTTACTCCTCGGACTGACACATGTGCTGCCAGAATGCCGATAGTCTGACGCTGGTATGCACGTTCAGAGTGGCGGGACCGAGACGGAGGTCTTTCCAAGGTCCCCTCCTCTCTGAGTGATATCGGATGGACAGAGCAGCAAAGGTCACAGTCAGCTCAAGCGCACAACTCTTCCTCTTTTAGGCTCCTCTGACACTCTTTATGGTACTTTTGACCTACTGACAAGCAGGCTGTGTTTGCACTAGTGTGCTGCATTTAGGCACTCGATAAATGTGAGTCGCTGGATGCAGAAGCAGGAGGCACAGAGCCTTCTTGTGTGTGTGTGTGTGTGTGTGGTTTAAGACTTGTTTGCATGGTTTTTTTTTTTTCTCTCTACCAGGTGATCACTGTCAGCCAGCTCTCTGAACATGACTTAATCTTACAACAGCAGCATCTTGTTGTCATGGAATAAATCATGGATCATCGTGGAGGTGGTGGCAGGCAGCGTGAGTCAGAAGCAGTCTGCTTGACTTCACACTCGCTGGGGATCTGGTAACTCAGCAGGTAGCCCAAGTACAGATTGAAACTAACTCTGCCTTTCTGCACTCATGACACCCCAAGAGCTCTATTCAAGAGCACGACTGTTCCTTTATTGTAAAATAAATCGCGGGAGTTCTCTTTTTATTGTGTACAGATGGAAAAGGTTCAGGCTTGCTCAGCTCCCAGTCATTTTCTCACAAGGTGCATGTGTTCAGGTTTTACTGGAATACCCTGCGAGAATGCAATTTTATGATTAAAAAAAAAAAAAAAAGAAAAAAGAAAAAAAAAAAAAGCCTGCTTAAGTGACACTTGTTTAATCAAGGAGGTGAACTCAAATCTTGACTGAGCCTGTGATTCTTTATTCTTTTTCTTTCTCTCTCTCTTTTCTTCTTTTTTTTAAGTTTCAAGTGGTCACCGCAAGTCAGTGACTTAAATCGGCCTGCGACCTTTTGGCAAGGTTACCACCACAAGGGCTGTTTTTCATCATCCTGTTGTTTTTGTTAACAGGAACAAGATTGACTTATAGCAGATTTGCACTACTGTGCATGCTGTAACCACCGACTAACAAGCACTTATTCATCTGCCCAACAGCACAGTCGTACTGGCACAAATGGGGACGTCTGATTTATATTAACAGTTCTGGAGTCACATCTGTGTTTATCAGGCAACAGCTTTGAACATGACACAGCCAATCAAAACTGTCTATCTTCAAATATCTTCTATTTCCGAGGAAGTGTGTAAATCATTTTTTTCTGTATAGATGGCAATTGCTGTATGGGGCCAGTGCCCATTCGTGTGTGAATTACGCACATGCACAAAGCTGTTCTTCTTATCTGCGGGCCAAGAGCTGCAGAGAAATTGGAAATGATCATAAATTAAGCAGAAGATGGCTGACGAGAAGATGCAGAATCTGGAATTGAAAGGAACACTTAGAATTATTACCGGAGACAATGAGAGGAGTTCATGAAGTGAGAGAGGTTAACAGAGGTGATGGACATCACAAGATGGAGAAAATGTCCGATTTGGGATATTTCTCTCATTGTGACTGTAGTGGACATGAAGCATTGTCCCAGCTGATGCCTGCTACTAGAGATGAATTATTCACTCACTTGTAAAATCAATAATGACCGGGTTTTTATTGGTCTACTCTCCCCATGCCCTACTTATTGGTTTTTGGGGGTAGGGGACACAAAAGCTTGTTGAGGAAAGATTTTCTTTTTTTTTTTTTCCCTATAGTGTTCATTCGTCGTCGTGGACACGCAACCCCTTGCTGAGGGAAATTGGCTGCCATTTGCCATCTTTTTAAGGATTGTGTTAAAATTGGAACTTTAAACAGAGAGTTACAGGAACACCAACTGAAGCTGAATTGCAGTAAATGCATACGATTAGTTTGGCAGTTTTGTTGTAGTTGAATGTGGAAAATAGAGATGGAGAGAAGTGAAGGGAGGGTTTGGGGGGGGGGGTTGGAAGGGATTGTGGACTATAGGTCTGGCAGGGTGGGCTGGATGCTGCCAAGGCTTTAAGCACATGAGGATGTTTGGATGGCATGGTGCACCTCCTGCTCCTCTGCCTCTGTTCATGTGTCACTCACTGTCTGCCAGTGTATAATTTTCCATCTACTGTAACAATGTGAGTGCATTGGAGGGAACTTTTAAAATAAATAAAGAATTCATTAAATAATTAGTATCTCCACAACAATCTCTTTTGTTCTGTCAGTCCCAGAGTGTTTAAAAGTCACTCTGATAGATGGAAAGAGAAAGAGAAGGGAAGGCAAGACATTAGTAGAAAAATCTGTTTTAAAAAAAAATTAAAGCATGGATGTTTTTTTAAACAGTTTTTACTTATCTGCCACTTATTACATCTAATTGGACCTCATTTCCTGAAAAGTGTGCGTGCTATTACATGCATAGGCTTGCATGTATGTGTGTGCCACCATGTGTGTTTTCTGATGGCTTTGTGCGTAGATGATAACCACTTGGCTTGAAGACTGACAGATATGAAAGGCCGTCACTCTGAGCAGAGACAGCTATAATGGCCTCGTGAACATCTGCGTGTGCACGAGTATATAAGTGAATGTGTATATGTGTGTGTAATCAGGAAAGGGTGATGATAGGGGCCCACGCTTGGGGTGGGCGGCCGTGCTTCCTAATCAAAACCTATCCGCTTGCTGGGCGATCGTGTGCTTGTAAGCGCGTGGTATGGTGTTTACATTGGGTGAGACGGAGCAGAACCACCTCTTTGTCCCCTCAGTGATTTGACATTGTCATCCCCCCGTCTTGGCACGCCCCTCCACCCGCTGTCCTTTTCTGTGTGAGGTTAGCAGCCTGGAACATCCTCGTATTTTTGAACAGCTTCAGCAAAGGCCACACAGTTGTGTTAACCAGTCATAGAAAATAATTGATCACAAAACCCCTTCAAGGTGAGTTAAAATAAGTTTTTTTTTTTTTTTTTTTTTTTTTTTTATCAGATTAACCATATGACAAATAAAATTCCACTTTGATATTCGGAGACATCAAAGCCATGTGGATCTTACAAATCTCTGAAGCATCTTTGCTCATGCTGCAAGTGGATTGATTGTGAGGTATCGCTTGTATTTGATGTGCAAGAAATCAGAAACAAACTGCTGAAAACTGAAAAGCAGAATTCCAAACCGCAACCAACACGTTAAAAAAAAAAATATTGCACTGGTATGATTGTGTACACAGTGTTAACTGGTATACTGTATCGTCCCCTAGTTTATTTAAAGTTTTTGTCCATTTGGCATTAAAAAAAATAAATATATGTATGCTGATAGTGTCTCACCACTGAGGTGTCGTGAAGAGTCATTTATCCCCAAATGCCAGGAGAACTTTTATAAAAGAAGTAATATGAGAGAATCAGGAAGTTGTTCTCAGTCTCTGCATCACACTTTTTTCTGACATTGTAGGTTTTTACTAAAACAGATAAGTGGAGTTTTGGAATGTCATCTTCCATCTTTTTTTGGGGCGATCAAAATCACTTGTCGCTTCTGTGTGTCACTCCTGTCTTTTTACTTTATGTAAGGCAGTACATTGAGTCGACATTTCTTTTTTCTGAAATTAATGGGGAATTAATGATGCCGTTATTCCCCCGCTGTGCGGGGAAGGGGTGGAAGTGGGGGTGGGGGTATAGAGGGGATCGTTTTTTTTTTTTTTTTTTTTTTTTTTTTTTTTTAATCGTCCAACCTCTAGAAACTGATTGGAGCAGAAAAAATACGCCCAGTCCCCCTCTGCCAGGTCTCACAATGGAGGTGCTGAATTTTTTTTGTTTTTTTTGATAGGGTCGTATGCTGTCAGGGGGCCAGCTGGAATTAGAAGTGGATTAATATTTTTAAACAAGGCTAAACCGCTTGGACTGTCTGTCTGTCTGCTCTTCCCAATGCTTAGCCAATGGTCTGTCTGCTCTCTGACCACATCAAAACAATCTAAAAACACTATATCTTCCTAATGAAGAGGGTTGGGTTTAGTTTATAAGCTTCGGAGAACATGAAAACATGCTTATTTGGGCAGATCTCACAAGGTTCTAAATCTGAGCACAAGCCTGGATTATTGTGAACAGTCTGATATCATCAGAACGACATCCTTAAAAAAAAAAGCATCACTTTGGTTTTATCTGCAAAGTCAAAGTAATGACTAGATGTTCTGTTCAACTGCTGATCATCCTTTAGTTGTTTTTTTTTTTTTTTCCTGCCGCTGGTCTTCATCTGTTTTGAATTAAATCCCATTTAACTATTATTTTGTTTTAAAATATGTGATAAAACTAGTGGATCACTTCAGCACCTGTTCAAACCTGTAATGAAGCCAGATTGAGCGTTTACTTGTGTGCTTTGTAGTGGAAGACTTAAGACTGAGCTGGAAGGAGTTTTTCCAGTAGTCAAGGCCACCAGAATGGTGATCCCAGTTATAGGAAAGATTAGGTTTTACACCAGTGGGAGTGTTAAATGGTGACTTGAAGGGATTTGTTGGGCTATTTGGAATCGTCTGAAAGCAGACGTATTACCAACCAAATTTGGGTACAGTAAAGCCCGACAAATCAGACCCTGCTGGTGGCATCTCTCGCGGAACAGAACCACGTCTCAGTAATCCTCCCGTTGTGTGTGTGTTGGAGTATGTGTGTGTATGTGTGTGTCTGTGCATGTATTAGAAGGCCCAGCGGAGAAGAGAGAGGTTCATCTGTGGTCACACATGTGGAACTGAATGCCACGGGAGGGATGATAGAGAAGAAACAGGAAGTCAGTAATAGTATTTTCCTATTGGCGCTCCTGTGACAAAGCACGCTGATAGAAGAGGGTCCTTAAGGGCCCAAATGAGAGCCAGGGCGGGCCAGACTGCACGGCACAGGTTATTTCCAATTAATATGTTTGGGGCCCAATCAGTTTAAATCCAAACAAAACAAATTCCCCTACAGAAAGCTAAGGCACAGATCAAGCCAGGGGTAAAATGACAAAAACTGACTATAGCATAAATCTATTTTTTTTCCTCTAATTCACTCATTATAAAAATGTTCTGTGAATTTAGCAGGGACATTAGCCCCCTTCTGAGCTATTATCCCAGCAGTCTGGTGTTGCAATTTCACACTCCACTGGTTCCAAGAAGCAGAGGAGAGTCTGCATGCCCCAGATTTCACCTTGTTTAGGTAATACAGAAAAAAATCATTCCTAAGACAAGGTAAATTAAACTATGTACTGGATGAGCACACTGTTTCCAGTTTTAACAGAAAAGAATCACAGTGAGGGAGGACTGTGGTGTGTGTGTGTGTGTGTGTGTGTGTGTTTTTAACACATGAAGATGACTGTGTAAAGCAGGAAATTTAATTCACCACCACACAGATTTTAACCCACTTCATAAAACTGTAGATTTCAACTCTTTGATTTATCACCATTGTGTTTCATTCAAGGCAGGGATTTGAATCCTTTCTGTGAACTTCCTGAGCAAGTTTAGGTCAGTTCCCAATGTCCCATCTTATAATATCACCTTTTAGAACAGCAGCTTTCTCCAAGTTCATTCCTAATGCATGAACTGACAGCATAGTAAATGTAACTGACAGACAGCAGTGGTTATACATCATTTATGTTCAGCAAGAGTGAAAACAAACTGACGGCGTAGTAACGTCTCACAGTATGAAACTGTAGGCTGGCCCACACTCAGCGTGAGTTACTGGCCCACACCCTTTTGTTTTATTTAAACGAGAAATCTATCCAAGCCGCCGTCTTTCTTTTTCTTTTTCTTTTTTTTCTTTTTTTAACCATAGGAGAGTTAAAAAAAAGAGGCATTACTATTCGTCGAATAGTCGCAAAGGAAGAAGCGATCAGGCTGTGCGCTCCCACATGTGAAGACCATGCAGGCAGATACTGAATTTTGCTACGCTGATATTATTTTAGAGAGAGAGAGAGAGAGAGAGAGAGAGAGAGAGGGAGTAAGCCGCGTTAAGCCTCTTTATCGACGCCACTTAACTGTGATGTGATGTTTTCTGAACGATTATA
Organism: Hirundichthys speculiger; assembly: GCA_018398805.1. Classification (NCBI taxonomy): domain Eukaryota; kingdom Metazoa; phylum Chordata; class Actinopteri; order Beloniformes; family Exocoetidae; genus Hirundichthys; species Hirundichthys speculiger. Next base: position 541,355 of record JAGFBZ010000849.1, on the reverse strand, counting down.
ACTTGTAGGTAAGAAGGAAACCTTTCCACACCGCAGGTACTTGAACACCTCTCCTCCTCTGACACTGGCCCTGATTTGATTGAAGTCAGCTCTTCTGTCTTTATCGTGAGCAAACCTCTCAAGGACAAAACAAGCCGGTCATTAATAATTAAAAATGCGCAGCCTATCTTTCCTTTTTCTTTCTCTCTTTGTGGGCTGGAAACGCCATGAGCCTTGTGATGAAGGTGATTTGAAATGTGTGTGTGTGTGTGGGGGGGCTTCTAGGTTTCATATAACTTTGAAGAAATTTTTATTAAGCATGTAATAATAATAATACCAATGTTTATATTAAATGTATTATTTCTTAAATAACTTAATTAATATATTAAGTTTTTCAAAAGTTAGATTAATATACACTTCACATACAGACAGTGAAGGGAAAATAGCTTATTTATTTCCCTTCTTTTTTTTTTTTTTTTAAATAAATTAAAAATAGCATGGCACTTTAAATGTTAAGGTAGAAACAAACAAGTCAAAGTGAAGCTTTCCACTGACTTTGGGCTTTTGCACGTATTGTGTTGAGAGGATTCAAATTTCACCAGGCATGCTGAGCTTCAATCCCCCCATCAGGAAAGAAATGTGTCATTGGTCATCATAGCACAGGGTGGATAGGATGTCTCCAAGATGCCATTGAAAATATTTGACTATGCTACATTTGACCAAACGAGATAATTTACAGCCTCAGAAGGCCTCCTGAGAGAAAATGTGCAAGATATTAAGGAGAGATCTGCCAGTCACACAGTCATGAGCAGTCTGTCATTCTTGATCTGTGTGGTTTTATTTAAAACTGAAATTCAAAGCCCCTTCTTGTGGTGTTTTACATAACATGGTCATATAATATTGTAGTCTTACTTCAAACTTTTTGGTGACAAAAATGGCAAAGACATTTGGAAATGACTGCGTGAAACAAAGTCCTTCTCTTTTGTGACTGAACCTCAGACCTGAACTGAAACAGGAAAAGCAATTATTGTAGAGATTGTCCCACGGGCATTGAAAAGCTATCAGCATGAGGGTTGTGATTGACTTGGGGGACACCTATCACCCCATGCATTATCCTGGCATGAGGTCGCTTTGGCAATCGCCTGCCAATTTCCACCAGCACCTGGCTTTCCCACCCCCCTCTTTCACCAGGCCCTCCTACCTGTTTCCCTATTCTCATCCCGCACCTCCTCTTTTCTCTCTAAACCCTACAATGCCTGTTATTGTCCCAGGATGGAAACCTTTTGAGAGAATGTGGATGAAAAAAAAAAAAGAAAAGAAAAAAGTTTAAGCTGGGCAGTCACACTATATTGTTTCTGATAATGATGTATCTGAGTGTTGATAGATGGAAAAAAAAAATATTTTTGACTCGAGTTGGTTGATGTAGCTGAATACAGAACAGTAAAAATGCATTCTACCCCCCCAAAAACTCAGAATAGTGTAGCTAATACTGTAAAAATAATAGACCGCAGAGTTCTGTTTGGCCAAAAGGCATGGTGGGAGAATCAAGACTAAATTAGTGGAAAAGTGGGAAGAAAATAAGTGCTGCTATGTCTAACACTTTTTATTATGGCTGTTGAAAACCTGCATTACACAGCTGGTGAATATCACTTTTGCACCAGAGCAGTGGCCACCTACACAAAAAATCTGGCGTTTTCCTGTTGGGAGCAGTTACTCAAACACATATGATTACAGCAAGATCAGCTCTGATCGGGGGTGTACTTCCACACAACAGGGACCACAGCACTACACATGAAGATCCAGAGTACTCTGCCGTCCCTTCAGTCTGCAATTATGTGTAATGCTTCTTCTCTTTAAAGGGAGGAAAAAAACAAGTAAAAAACAAAACAAAAACAAAACAGCTCTGTCTGATGTCAGAGATTCTTTTGGTAAAACCCTTAGAAAAGTTAATGCTGCATGCATAGTAAAGACATTTCTTTGTTTCGCAAAAGGGAGCAGTAATGTAGCTCAAAATCACTGCGAGTTTGTTAACTTTGGTCTAGTCTCTAGGCAAATTGTCTTCTTGGAGAAGGAACAGCTGGCTGTGATGAATCTAGTTCATGATTTGAATTTATTTGCCATACAAAACAAAATTGATGTAGAGAAATAAAAAAAAAAATGTGAATAATAACCATAATTAGCAAAAAAAGTCTTAGTGATTGGTAGAAAATGTGTTGTCAAAGTAGCACCTTCTATCATGACATGTTGAATTTGCATCATGTCAATGTGTACCTAAGGAAAAAAAAAATCATCTTAACCACCCCCACCCCCTCTCTGAATGGGGAGTTAGAGGAAAAAAGAAAAGAAAAACTCAGAATAGCAGCTTTCATTGTTTCTTCCTCTGTTTATGTGATGCAGGGAGTCACTAGACATGTGCTGATGCTGTGACAGGATCAAGTGGGTTATCATTCATAGTACAATTGCTTCGTCGTGTATATCACACATTTTTAAGATTGTGCATGCAGACATTATGCAACCAGAGCTGGCCTTTTTTTTCATGTTGACTGACATTTCTGGGACACAAATAAGCACTGTGAAAAAAGATATGGGCTGTTTGTGTTACTCCTAGTTATAATCCATAGTTACATGTTTACAATTATAAATTTCTATCTATCTATCTATCTATCTATCTATCTATCTATCTATCTATCTATCTATCTATCTATAGATAGATAGATAGCAGTGGTGTTAGAGGAGCCCACCTGAAGCATGCAGAGCACTGCGCAGGCGCCAACAAATTACCGCGGGAAGCGACGAATGAAATGTTTAAATAATGGAAAAGCTCTCTCCAGTTGTAATTCATTCTCTGTAGAGAAGGAGGACATTAGCGAGCATTGTCCCTTTTATTTTGAAAGAGCAATGAATACGTGAGCGCTGCGGTCCCTCCTCGACTCCCCCTCCGCCTCGGGGGTGAGGTGGGGGGAGCCGTCCTGTGAGAAGGGGGCTCTCAGGTGAAAAAGTTTTGCTGAATCACGCTATTCACGCGAGCTGAAACAAATGTAGCTTTTTTGTTGACTTTGCAGGAGACCATAATGGCCAAATGTTCAGCTAAGGCTTCCCTGGCTTTAATTAAGGATTTAATTGCCGGCGGTGAAAGTTGGTGGGTTTGCATTGTCTGGCAGTTTAAACATCAGCGTCCCACCTTCTCAATAACGCTCAGCTCGGTGATTCATAATCCACATTCTCTTCCTCGCGGGGGCTTTTGCTGTTGCGTCGTTTTTTTTTTTTTTTTTTTTTTGGGGGGGGGGGGGGCAATCACCAACCCCGACGGACGGCAATTGCTCATTTTGCACGTGCGCCGCGTCTCTTAAGCGCAGGAAAAATATCACTCTTGTCAAAAGACAAACCCGAAGCACAGTTGCTGAACATCTGCTTTGCTGAACGAGCGTTTAAGAGCGCTTACTCCACGGACCTATTAGCGGGGATTCCTGCTCCCGCTCTGATAAGGAATTCATCAAGTTCCTGACACCCGGCCAGATGTTGCGGAATCGCTGCTCTCTGTTGTCGGACATCAGTCAAACAGTATGTCTTTCAGCGCATAAAAGAAAGAATTAAGACGCGTTGTGCGCAAGGTGAATGTACCCGACACTAACAGGGAGAGGTGCCCTTATATCAGAACTGAACTTTTAGAGGAACTTTTCATTTTTGACTCATTTCCTCGAATGCCCGGGGGCTGCAATATCCCGACTGGCTATGTAAATGCCCCGCATGAGTCAACTGAAGAATAATTGAACTCAAACACAAAGCCATTGAGTTAATCAGTTTGCATCACAAAAGCAACGAATCAAGCAAGGAAATAAAGACACACCGTGGATTAAGGTACTTTGTGAATGCATATTCAACACCCTGCTGGAGGTGAAATAAGCATCGATAATTGGCAAGCGCACCAACTTCCGCGCAAATGGAAGACCTCGCTTGATTATCAGATGCATGCAATTATTTGTTTATAAAGCCATATTTTTTCTTCATGATGTTACAAATCCATCTAATTTCAATCTAATTGCCATGGTTCGTTTAGTGACAAAACAGCCCAGCTTCTCGCGCAGGCTTAATGCCCTGATTAAAGAGACGACCTGTAGGAAAATAAGCAGCGTTAACTTGTTCCCTTGCTGTATGTGGAAAGATAAGCCCCGCTGTTCACACACAGACTCCCACGCACGCACACGCACGCATATATTAGATGAATCAATCAATTCACGATGCTTCATTTTTTATTTACTTATTTTCATTTTTGCAGACACGAACATGGGAGAAAATCTGAGCAGATGTGTTCAAGTGTAAAAGCATTGTCTCCTGTAAAAAAAATTAATAAATGTCTCACGTGTTGGCCGGCACAGAGTATACTTATGACCAAAAAAAGAATATATAAACACTCTAAATGTTTATAAGTCCCCCTGTAAGTGCCGGATGAATGGAAGATTCACGCGTAAATGTACAGTCTTGCGTCTCCACCTCCATTTACGCACCGGATTACTTTTGAATTTGCTGAGATGAGGTCTGTGTCAGCTATGATGTGTGCAATAATGAGAAGATTATCGTGGAGTGATAAATTAGCCAGTGGGTTAGTTAAGATCACAGCCTCCGTTGCGTGACAAAAGGCTGGGCACTCGCTTGTGTCGGTTTATCCTCTTAGAGTGCGCTCTTCCGATTATAGCCGGCAAATACTCTGCGTCTGAGAGGAGGAGAGAAGGTAAAGGGCTGAGGCTGACCAATCACTCCGATATTAAACTTCAGTGGAAGTGCGCGTGCAGAAGTGCATCTCGTTCCTACTTTTCTTTCGTGCAGAGCGCAAACCCCCCACGCGCCCCCCCCCCCCATCCTCGCGCAGCCTCAGATCCCTTCCTGCTCCAGATACTGAGCTACAAACAGATTCTATAGACAGAGAGAGAGAGAGAGAGAGAGAGAGAGAGAGAGAGAGAGAGAGAGAGATTAGAGACAGCCGCGCGCTGCCAACACTGAGCTGCCATCCTCCGGGTCCACGCGCAGCAGCCCAGGATAGCAATCCATAAGCTAACTTGACATGAATGAGCGCCAGCGTGGTTCACGGTCTGCTGCAGGCGGACATTGATGTGATGCAGCCTCTAGTCTTAACTGCAGCTGCATCCACGTGACCGCCACTGATTTTTAGTCCATTGAGAATCCACCAGAAATGATCCTTTCATGTTTTTTTCTTTTCTCTGGGCGATCATAATCTGGAAACAGGGAGCTGGATTCTGTGTAACTACTTGCATGCGGCGTTTTAGATTCAGAATGGAACCTGACGTGACTCTTGAATGACCTATAGTCTCATCGAGCTCATAGCCAATAAAAGAAACCGGAATGAAAACAAATTAAGGCTTTATTTATTTGCTGATCTCAGTTTGCCTCTATCCTCATGATGATCACCTGCTGCCAGTCGGAGCGCAGCCGCTTCCCTCTACTGAACGCGTCCTAACGGCCGTGCGTAAAAGCGCAGCTTTCAGCAAAGCGTTTCCGACTCAAACAGGGTCTCGGTTATTTGACGTCACGTCGTTTGAGAAGAGAAACTCGCAGTCTGCGACTGGAAGAGCCGGGAAGGGAGGGAGGCACGCATGGAGGGAGGAGGGAGGGATGGTGGGGGTGAGGAGGGCAGGGGAGGGAAGGAGAAGGGGGTGTGAAAAGAAATTAAATCAAACAGAGTGCAGAGGTTGCGCTTGCGCAAACGTGAGAATCAAAAACAGAATTTGAGTCGGTGCATTTAAATCTGTTTGTAATTATATGATATCAGTGGGCCGCAGAAAAAAATAAAAATAGCTGCAACTGGAATCTTTGGAACAGCCCACTGCACATATTTGTCGCTTTTCTTACATCTCATCTAAACGATCTGAGTACAGTCCTGCCCCATCCCATTGGATAACTTGTCGCCGACCTTGTGGTTATTCAGAGGGATTTTCGGCATTTAAATGCTTAGTATGGCACCCACTGATGTGTGGTAACTCCTTTGCTTGTTTTTATGTAGCGGCGCCTTGTTAATCAGCTCGTGGGAGACGCTGTGGCAGTGCCGCTTTTGGCAACGTATGCCACTCCACTTTTACGGTCACACTGTGTCCTCAGCTGCCCGTCTTCCACTCCGGACGCCAGGATTATCATTAACACTATTAGAACTCCTTAAATGCTCATCAAGAAGAGAGAAAAAAAATAATAATATACGGGAAACTTTTGTGGTCATAAGCACATGTTTCATCATTCTTTTCTAAACCTCCTATCAAGCTGCCAAGAATTTTTCCTCAGAGTTGCTAACCAAGTAGTCCCACTGAAGGCACACAAACACACACTCTCTCCCTTTATCTCTCTCTCTCTCTCTCTCTCTCTCTCTCTCTCTCTCACACACACACACACACACTCAGCCAAGACACTAAGATGGCGCCTTTATCAGTGTCAAGTTCAAGTGACTCCTAGCAGTCTGATCCAGACAGCATTCCAAACAGTGTCTGCAGTATGGTTAACATGCAGAGAGCAGAGCAACATGGTGATAATAATCAACATGGCAGTCTGACCATAACTTTTCATTGTGTTTTTTTAATTTCAGTCAAAGTTTCCTTTCACATTTCTTCATAAATAGTTGGTAAAACAAATCAACCAACATACAGTAGCCTAAAAAGTACAAGGAACGTCTGACTCTGGTAGCTGAATAGGCTAACGCATAGGCCTGCTGCTGGAACATGGTTGCCTCGATGTGGCACAGTGACAGAGTTCATCAGTAAAACATTTTCGCTCTTCAGGAATAACTCGGAGTGTGACCCATTTCTCCCAGAAAGTGTTACAACATCACATTCTAGCTGTGTTTATACATCAGATATTTTCCTCTGACCTCTGGACAAGGGGCAGAAAAGTGGTGGGAATAAGAAAATGTACTTCTTTTAAATTAAGGTATAGAAAATAGCATATAAAACATATATTCCTTAAATTATTTAAATAAACGTATCTCATATATCACTGTCAAGAGGTACCTTATTTTTTTTTTTACATTTTATTTTAAAAGTAGTGCTGGTGGTCTGAAATTGTTCTCGTATGAGTACAATATACTTTGTGTATGCATAATATTTAATTCTTGAGAATAGGTTACAATGCAATGCTGTAACTCTTTTTGCCACAGAACGTATTCTCCCTCCAACCCACATAGATCTAGGAATCCTTCCACTAAATTTTCTTAAACACAAAAGAATGTCATTTTGACAAGTTATTCACACAAAACAGGCAAATGTGTAATCAATCTGCTCTATATGCAACACCACAACAAATAACACGCTTAGTTTCACAGAAGAATTACATTTAAAACAATGCAAGCTGACAGACAAAAAAAACCTTTTTTTTTTTTTATTTTTGAAGATACTGTGTTCGTGACAGTTCCATTGATGCCGATGCTTACATTTAAACAGAGGCTACTTGCACAAAGACATTGCTGGAACTATATAGATTGCCATACAGGCGCATATTTGGGTGCTTGACCCTGATTTGAAATACTAAAAAGATACTGTCACCTTGGTTTGGAAATCATGAACTTTGCACACTCATCTAAGACTTGTATAGGAGTGCAATAGGCTGATGGGTGGGTTCTTTTTTTTTTTTATAATGATTATTATTTTCTTCCAGTACTGAGTTTATGCTAAGAAATGACATCTATTTCTGTTTCTATAAAAGTAAAATACACAAAAAAGTTTAAATGTAACCAAAAATGAAGATATCAACAGAACCTTTTTATAGCGTCTCAGCTCAACTGAATTCAGTTCTACATAGTCAATGATTTTTATACATGTCAATGGTCTCATAAGCAAAATAAAAGTGACGGAAATATCTGCATTATATATAGACAAATCCATACTATTCATATAGATGATTTTTTAAAAAATCTTTTTATCCAAATAAGACACATGTAGGCCTATTGGTAACAAAAAAGAAAGAAAAAAAAAAGGAAAAAAGAAAAAGGATACAATCGTGATGTTGGAGCTTTAGAGTTTATCATTTGTTCAATGTTAAGCTGGTTATGACCAAAACTGTACAGTTCTTGTTAGAAAACATTTCCATAAATATCATTTAAGTTTCAGAACTTATACCCATAATTAAATTACAAATTGATAAATATGGCATCATGGATATGTATTTACAACGGTATTAACAAAAGGCAACGTTATATTTAACGGTAACAATCGTAACCTAATACCACATGTCTCCACCTGAAAACGGACGTTGACAACAGATTCGACCCCATCAAACAAGGAAATACATTCACGAGTATAATATTTATTTATGATTTTTTTTTTCTGTGTTCAAGTTCATGACAAAGACTTTGGCACGTTTCTTAAGACTGTTTGAAGTTTCAACAATCAATTGAAGAGGCGACAGCGGCTGCGTCACCGTCATATAAAACAGCGTGAAATAATCTTCCTTTTTTATTTTTTTTAAATAAAAATTTGAGAAAATACATAAAATGAAAAATAAAACATTTTTTTTTCTGAAATCTGTAAACTAAGAGATAAAAAAACATTTATTTATACTGAGAACGTTTTACGTTTATTTAGCTGTGATGTATTTACTTTCCGCAAAACTGCGGAATAAAAAGACAAATTTTCGTGATCCTGAGAACGGACGTGGCCTGCGTGGTGCTGGCTTTTGCTCTCATCTCCTGTTGTTGTTCTTCCAATCCCATTTGTTTGAGTGTGATTGTGTGTGTGTGTGTGTGGTGTGTGTGTCTGACAGCGTGTGGGTGCATGTGAAGTGAAGAGGAGTAGAATTTTTTCTTTTCTTTTCTCTCTCTCTCTTTTTTTTTTTTTTTGAAACATTTACTCCTCGTTCATCCTCATTCTCGTGGTCCACATTGAGAGAGGTTTTGCTCTTCTGACCTCAGACGTACCATTCGTTAAAGTTGGGTGCCAGTCCTTCGCTGTGGCCAGACGTGTTTTGCACGGCTGACGGCGGCGTTTTTGTCGGGTCCTCGGTGCTGGCGGAGACCAGCACGGGCGGCGTGGACGACTCGTATCCAGAGCTCGCTGCTGGAGACGATTCGGAGCCTTGAGACTCGTGTACCTGCAGAGAAAACGAGCGAAGACGAGCAGTGAGTTACCGAGACTGAAGATGCTGTAACGATGCTGTAACGGTGCGTAAAAGGTGGTTGATCTTAGATTAACTCTTAGTTTTGCACAGCTATTCTCAGCAAACTTAACACAGATAAGTCAGTTTGTATGCAGACATCCCCTGAAATAAATATTACATTTGAAGAAAAAAAAAAGTGGATTATTGGCAAGCAATGACATCTGTTGACAAGTATTCCTAAAAGACGAATATTAAAAAAAAAAAAAAAAAAAAAACATGCATGAAGTTGTGATGGTTCCTCTCTGTAGCAAAGGAGGGAAGAGGTGGGGGGGGGGTGGGGGGGGGGGGGGGGGTGGAGAGAGTGCATGTGTGTGCTAATGTGTTTAAGGAGTAATGAAGACATTAATTACCTTCATGTGTTTCCTGAGAGAGCTGGGGTGCGTGTATGACTTGTCGCACACCTTGCAGATGTATGGCTTGTCTGATGTGTGCACGTGCATGTGCTTTTTCCTGTCGCTGCTGTTGGCGAAGCGTCTGTCGCAGCCGTCAAATTCACACTTAAACGGCTTCTCACCTGCAGGGATTAAACGCACACCGTGAATTGCGCCCCAAATGGCTCGCACACAAACAAATAAACGCCCACCCGGAAAAATAACTCAAAAAAAGCTGATGCGTCTAAACGGCGTCGGTTTAGGAGGGTAACCTAGTTTGGAGGTGGATGCAGCTCCACTACTACTACTACTGCTGCTACTACTACTACTACATGCCGCTATGTCAGGCTTTATTTATTCAAGAGGCCTGCCCTCGCCATGCAGCTATACCGGCCTGCTCTTTTCTAGTAAACACTGAATCAACAGTTCTGATCAGGAGCGACTATTACAAACGCAGCCAGCAGACTGGATCGGGATGTTTTAGGCCACTGAAACTTTGACAAGTGTCTTTACAAATCACACCAAACTTCTCAACTCAGAGCAACAGGGTTGAACATCGGTCCGGTGTGAAGTTTGTTCTGAACCTATGAGACCATCACTGCATTTAAAAAAAATAATTCCCCAAAACTATCATAATAACAATCTGGGAGCAGATGAACATAATAAACACTGACACAAGTTAGTGAATTGTGCTTATACTTGTCTAAAAGACACATTTCCTGTCGGAATTCCTCCTTTAAACCACACAGTTATATCGTGCGCTCCTACCTGTGTGTGTTCTTTTGTGGATTTTCAAATTCTCCGACCTGGCGAATATTTTCCCACATCCAGGGAACGGGCACGGGAACGGCTTCTCGCCCGTGTGGACGCGGATGTGGTTGACGAGTTTATACTTGGCCTTAAAAGATTTGCCCTCTCTCGGGCAGTCCTCCCAGAAGCAGACGTGGTTGCTCTGCTCGGGGCCGCCGACGTGCTCCATGGACACATGCGTGACCATCTCGTGCATGGTGCTGAAAGTCCTGTCGCAAGTCTTTTTGGGTCTGTTCATCTGGTTTTCGTCTATCCATTTGCAGGACATCTCTTGCTTAATGGGCTGCCTCATGTACCTGAAGAAGGCCCCGGGACCGTGGTGCGTCGGCACGTTCATCCCCATGTTCATGTTGATGGGGTGGTTGTAGTTGTGCAGCTGAGCCCCGTAGGGGTCCGTTCGGGGGCTTGCCACGGGACGGTACGGATCGGGTCGCCCGAAAATGTCCCCGCGTAAGCCGAGGTGCATTTGGCCGTTCACTACGTGTCCGCTGGATGAAGTGTGGCTCACTCCTTGGTCGTGAAGTCCCGGAAACAACAAATGCCCCGGGTTGTCGGTGATCCCGGGCGGCCCGTGGAGGCTCCCGGCCGAAGCTGCAAAAATCCCATGCTGCGCGCTCGGCGCCGTGGACTCTCCACCCCGGTTCCGGAAGAGAAAGTCCCGCGTCGAGTTGAACGCTCCCCCGCCGTACGAGCCCACCTGCCCGCCGTGAGAGTGTCCCAGGGCAGCGGCGTATCCAGAAGCTTGCGGGGTGAACGCCGAGGTCTGGCTGGAGGCGATGTCGTGCGCCACGGGGCTGATTTTAAACGCGGCGGAGTGAGAAGTGTCAGTGAAGGGGTTCAGTCCCAGACTCGGGTCTCTGTTCCCGATTTCGTGATGCCGCGGTGTCCCGAAACCCCCCACTCCTAACGATGCAAACTGCGGACCGCTATCAAGAAGCATAGTCATGAGCTTGAAAACAAACTTAGGGGTCGGGAAGAAAACAGAAAATAAATTTAAAATCCAGTTTAGCGGAGCGCGCGGGCTGCAGACGCTGCGCTGAGATTTACCACGTTGTGTGGAAAAAAAAAATCCCCAAAAAGAAAAAAAAAAAAAAAGAAACCAAGCCAAAATGGGGGAAAAAATCCTACGTAAAGAGTTGGGAGAAAAAACTCCCGTTGACTGCGATCCGTGAGAAAGAGGATCAAACTTCCCCCCCTTACCAAGCGGATGATGTCCTTGGACTGATAAAGTCAATCACTCACTCCCAGAACATAAATGAACTCAGGAGGCAGTGCTACAGCAGCCAATCAGCACTCAGCTACCCGTCTGACACGTGACTGCCAAGAATTCTGCTAATTGGCTGGATTTCTGGTGATTGGCACGGATTGAGATTGGAGATGGCAGGTCGACTCATTGGTTTCATTTGATTGGCTCTTTCGGGCGTTATTTTGCAGGTATAACGGAACAGTCCAGCGATCCTACATGTGCTGTGTGGAGGGCTTGTCTCACGCAGCACCCGAGAAAGTCCTAAACAGTTTTATAATAAAAACAAAAAGCAAAACATGCAGGCAGTTTTTCATTTTAAACTTTTGCTGAAGCTTGTATAAGAATCTTGGTATATTATTTTGAGCGTAAAAATATAAGTGACGATGTCGTATTTAGTAGATGCATATCTTGTCTGGTTGCAATCTTATTGACTTACATGTTAGTTTTTTTTTTCTTTTTTGTGGCCAGTTTGGTTGCAACTGGAACATTGAATGTGCTTGGCGTATATCCACAATGCGGCTTTCTTGAAGTCGCTTGAAAGGAGTTTTTTTTTTAAAGCACTATAGGATGCAAGACAGAGGAATAAAAGACAGAAAGAAAGATGGCAGTAATTGTAATATCCTGAGTTTTTTTTTTTTTCACTCTGCCGAAAAATTCGTGCCATTGAGCAAGTTTCAGAGGGCTGCCGCTGACTCGCTGCAGGACACGTAAAATCTGATCAAGTTCAGAGACGCGCTGAGTGCTTCAAGCGGCGCTTTTAAACTCCAAGCCTTTCACATCCTTCCCCCCTCAATCTGTCCCAGGAAGGAGCTCACATTCTTTATTTTAGAGGGATGTGGACCCCCCAAAAAAAAAGAAAAAAAAAAAGAAAAAAAAATCAAATCAGTCTTTCATTCCGCTGTCGCCCTCATCCCAGCGCATTCACCCTCAGAACATTTCAACGAGAAACTTGAGTTATATATTGAAAGGTGAGTTCGCTTACTTATCCGTCATTTATTTATTTTTTTTTTAGAAAGAGGAGAGGCCTGCGTGAAACTGCATGCTTATGAAGGTTTGCGAATCTACAGTTGATTGTTTAGTCTCTGGAGGTTGCAAGGGATTTAGCGAGCCAAAGCTGCTCCGCGTTTAGACTCATATGTTCATTTAACTGTTGCTCTCTTTTTTATCACAATCTCGCATATAAGTACTACTCTTGCGCCTTTTTTTTTTAAAGCAACAACCTCTCAAGTAAAAAAAGCGAAGAGCGACGTTCACTTCATCTTTTTTCTCAGTGCGCTGCTCTGTCCCTCCGTGTGCGTATTTACGCGCATGTGTGTGTGGTGTGTGTGTGTGCGCTTCTCCCTCCCTCTCTGCAGCCTCTAACAGTTTACTCCTCCCTTAGCTCTCACACACCCATGTTCTCTCACGGCACATATGCGCGCGCGCACACACACACACACACACAGACACGGGATCTATAGGCACATGTACACAAATGCCCTCGCGCGCACACACGCAGATTTATTGCGACCTTTGTGAACTTTCTTAAGTGACAAGCAGCCTGTTAAGTTTTCCTGTATTCCCTCCATATTTTACTGGCTTGTTGAAACGTGAAGGCTCCACACGCCGCTGAAATAAAAGCGCCGCGCATTTAAAGCCATATTATCACTATGAAATGATTTAGTGACACGGTTCAGATGAATCAGGAATGTTTGTGAGCGACAGAGTAGCAGCGCAGGCACGGAGCTCAAACGAGCTGTCATCAACAAGGCCAAATGTAAAGCAACTGTTGCTTTAGAGTTAAATTTAAAACTGCTGCTGTTCTCCTCTGGTTTTCTGGCATTTGCTGAATGATGGATTTAGTCCTCAAATGTGGAAGGGGTCTTCATGTGCTTTTTCTTTAAAAATATAAGTTATAATCAAAACATTCAGAGTCAGCGTCACTAGAATATGTTTCTATTTCCTTTTCTGCAGTTCTGGCGTGCAGGAGCAGCATAACTTGGAGCATTTTTTTTTTGTTTTCACTGGAGAATAGAACAAACATAGAAGAAGGTGAAATGCATCCATTTAGGTCGTATTGGTTCTTGCCAGATATTCTCTCCCACCATCCTGCGAGCGAGCCGCTCTCACATGTTCACCTCAATATTTCTGACATAATATTCCTATATCATTTCATTTTGCTAAATTTTGCAAACATGTTTAGCCATCACTTGATTCTATGTTTTCAAAGTGATGCTTACTCGTTATTAATTTTTACATGCAGATGTTTAGTTTAAGTCAGTGTTTTCTTCATTTAAAGCCGTAATACAACATGGTAAATTTCAGCCTGTTATTCTGCAAGACTGCGGTATGTCTAATTTGGTTATTTAAGTCATCTCTGCTGGGATTACCTCACTGGGCGTTTTGGAAAGCCCATTGGTTATAACATAATCTGCCCCAAACAGAGCATGCGCGCTATCTTCAAATATCAGAATATTTTAGTGAGCATAGTTCTCTGACAGTAGGCCCATTGCTGTAGGAAAAGAGCAGAACATAACCCTCAGCCTATATGGTAAAGACCTCCCGTTTATATATTATTCTAACAGAACTGCAACATAAAGGAAAGGAATTAATTAGATGAAAGATCTGAATGCATTTTTGTTATTTTATGAAAAAGGCCTATAAGAGAAATTATTATTATTGTTTTTAATTTTTTTTTTCTAGTGTGAAGTTGAGTATTTTTTTTAGGCCATGTGGTCTGGCCTGTCTCCCACACTATGCTTGGCTGGCTCAGGCCACTAGTGCTATGGACAAGTTTGTGGACTTGATGTTAACTCAATAATGACTGGACAGAAGTAAAATGTTAATATCCCTTAAGCAACAGGAAAAGCATAGATTAGCAATATGTAGATGTGTTAATTTCGCTGTAAACTATTGCATTTTCATTTCTAAATAGACAGAGAGTGATAAATGTATCTCAAATGCTACACAGACAATACAAAAGTGATTCACTGGTTTGCTTAAATGGACATTGTGCTGAAGGAATTGGCGGAATTGTTGTGGTGTAATGTGGCACATAAAACCATGTATTTCTTCATTAAGTAAGGACATTTTCTCAATGGGATGAATTCTCTATTTTGAGTTTTCTAAAATTCTTCGGAGCACATAGCAGCATGATGGCTCGGGTTCTGGTCTCCGTTTGAGCCAATGCCCACCATAGAGCTCATACGTTTTAAAATAAGTTACCGTTATGACTCAGGCTTTTCAGCAATTCCGTTAACTCATTTTGATTTGGCTCCCCTTATTATTATTATTGTTATTATTGTTATTATCTAATTTATTATTTAAATGCTTTAGGTATTATATTTTCCAATGCATGTAGCCTTTAAGAAATCAGCTTTCTGTGCAGGTGTAGCAGCTAATGATGCATAGAAAATTGTTTCCATAGTTCTAGTTGTAATTTATAATTTCACAATATAGTGCTTGACAATATTGCATCAGTATTCACCATGTTTTTGGTCTATGTGTGGTTGTCTTTTTTTTTTTTTTCAATATTTCCATAATCACTCAAAACGGTGACAAAATTGTGTATAGTGCAGTCATAACTGAGACCAAAGTTTTATAGGTAAATATTTATATTTAAAATTCTGGATCATACAGTCATCTGGGTCTTGAGTGATTCTACTTTGAATTTGCCTTCATATGGCTGATGGAGAGAGCTAATTGACTTCTTGCTGTGACTTACAGGAGCATCTGTCCCCAAATGGACTCATCCCAAACCTGTTAATTCATCTAAATTTCATAAAGTGATGGCAAGACTGTGCACTGCCATCCCTCATCAATTACAGTATTTCAGCACACTCCACATTAATTCATGCGGTTGTTTAAACACATACAGACATTTGTTACCGCAAAACATGAACAAACATGACACAGACATTTGGATCTTCTTAAGGACAAAATTCAGTGCTCATTTTACTATTATTATTATCATTATCATTATTATTATTATTTGTGTTGCATTGGGTTTAATCACCAAGTGCTGCACCTGGAAAATCATGCAGAATGTAATCATTTATTATGGCTAAACACTGATATCTATGCATGTATGTATATGCAATGGTAAATTTGTTGCTTTTGAGCGAATATTTTTTATGTAAAATAACTATTCTTTGCACTCCGAAGTTATATTTTCTGCTCTTTATTTGTATCCCACTCTGTTACAGGGTGTCGTATCGTGGATCTGATCTTTAAACTTCGACTTGTGTTCCATTTTATTTTGGCAGTTTGCATTTGTGATTTGTTAGGAGCATATTACCCACAATAGGAGCAACTTGGACCTTATCGGTGTGAAAAGTGTTCCTTGACAGGACTGTTTTGATTGCTATTAGAGATAATTTTAGTCCAGCAGTCACTAGATGTTTTCCTGACTTGTCAAGCAACCAGCATAAACGAGCAAATTGGTGAAGTTGCAATGCATGAAGAAAGTGTATAAAAAAGTATCTATCAAATGAAGTTGTTTATGACCAAAGGTAATATCCACATTTTAAATGAATTCCATGGATGTGGCATTTTTAAGCAAATTATAATGCAACAAAACAACGTTTTTAACAAAATTTTAAAATTGAAATTATAAACGTTAACGTGCCTTTATTTTTAGATTTTAAATATCACTTGCGAATAACCTCTTCATCTCTGGCTTAATCACATTAAAATAAAATTTTTTATGAATGTGTTTGTAAAATATTAAAGCTATAAAGTTCATTGGTAAAACACAAACTCTATTTATTTCTTTCTACAAAACTTGTAGACAAATGCGAAGACTTGTCATTGCTCATAGGGCAAAAATAAAATCAAGTCAAGACAACATCAGCCTCATCAACATTTATGCAAACTCGGCTGTTACTGTCATTCAATAATCTCAGCTTTTTAGCAGTATGTTCATTACATAAATACCATAATGTAATTAAAGTTGTTAAAAAGACCCAGAATCAATATTCCACTTGCTGTGACTCTGTTATTGCAAAGGTGAACCTAAAGACCCTCAGTGAAACAGCATATCACGAAAATTCATAACAAGTCTGATCTTCTTCTTTATTATTATTATTATTATTATTATTGTTGTTGTTGTTGTTGTTACACTGTGCAATCTGAAAAACAGACTGGAAACTGTTGTTGTTTTTTTTATTGTTCTTTGGTGATTTTCTGAAATTGACATCAGGTTAAAGGTTGACAAACATGAGTGGCAGAATTATGCTAGTTCTGCAGCACTAAATGACAAGAGTGCTTCTTGCACTGACTTTGCCTATAGAAACACTGTAGATGACGTCAGCATGGTTTTATATATATACATACATATATATATATATATATATATATATATATATATTTTTTTTTTTTTAATATCTTTATTAATTTTCAAATAAATAAATTAAACTTAAATAAAAAGGTTTGAAAATTTAACCAGCAGTCTTTGCACCTTAGGATTTTTTCTTTAATTTTAACCCACGCATAGTCGATTATTTAAATAAAAGTAAGAGATGAAAGAATCTGAGCAAGCAGTGTAGAGGAGATGATGGAACTGCTCTGTGGTAATCTGTGCTCGACTACAGCAGCTTGGAGAGCTCAGTGTCCTTAAATCACCCCAAAAGTTAGAAACTTTACACTTCCATACAACAGCAGAGTACACTGCTGTTTGTCACGTTTCGCTATTCACATTTTATGTAACCATTTAAAAAAAAAAAAAAAGCGTCAGCCTTCAGCGTGCATGGTGCACTTTTGATGCTAATTAATTTATTTATGGGCTTAACGAGAAAGGCTCTATTTACAGAGATACTTTACATTCGACTCAAAGGCATAAATTTGAACATGTTCTGCTGTTCTCCCAAATGACGCCCTGCAAAAAGTTTGTCTTTAAGAACTTGTTTTTCCTTCCTGCTCAGCATGGATACCCAGTCTACTTGTTGCGTTGTCAAAATTACATTTTCTAAGGACTTTGGTTTTGTAGATCTGTGTGCCCTTATGAAAATGCACGCACCGTTAGATAAATAAGAATAACTTTAACGAAAGCCACTAAACGTCATATATAACTCTGTTCTTATCCAGATGAGAAGCAGCTTAGTGGAAATATATTTTTATTTTATCTATCTGTTTATTTTCTGTTATTTCAAAAATAATGATCAGAGCCCGTTTCCTGTAACTTTGAAATGCTTCATTCCACTTCTAATCTTATACTTAACAATAATTGGCCTGGACACTCAAAGAGCAGTCGCTATTATTCTTCCTAGGCAGGAGCTGTTTTGGCAGGACTGCAGTGAAGTAAAAAAAAAAAAAAAAGAAAAGAAAAGAAAGAAAAACGACATGGACTGTGATTGTGTTGTGTTTTTGTTCATGTCTCCATCTAATCGCGTGAATTCTAACGGGTGATTAGTTTTACGCTTTAACCTGCGCGTTTTTCCCTCTAACGCACAGGTTTGCAGAAGTAAGAGAAGGCTGAACTTAAAGAGGCAGCAATATTAGGGAGT
The DNA here is from genome assembly GCA_018398805.1 of Hirundichthys speculiger. Taxonomy (NCBI): domain Eukaryota; kingdom Metazoa; phylum Chordata; class Actinopteri; order Beloniformes; family Exocoetidae; genus Hirundichthys; species Hirundichthys speculiger. The sequence goes on along the minus strand of JAGFBZ010000849.1, from coordinate 523,320 downwards.
AGTATCGCGGCACATTTCAAAGCATTTTCTCTGCGATATTTGAAAACGGAGTCGTGCAGCGCACGCCTGCGTGTCCTTTTTAAAACAAACCCTGCGCCTGTCAATCACGGCGCAACCCGACCAATCCCAAAGCTCCTTTTTTTAAAAGCAGGTTTGCCTGCTGTGCTTTTATATTGCACCATGGCCTGTTTCGAAGCATTTTTTACTACCACGATTATTGCCACAAATCAAGAGGGCAAAGTGAACGGCATGGGACTCACACCAACTTTAACGCAACTGAGTCTGCTTCCTGCTTCTGCGAAGTTCACGGCCAAGAATTTCACATGCAGATGATATACAGCAGGGAGAAATGGAAACAGAATTTCTGGGTTGCATCCTGAGTTGATTCTGCAAACTCATAGCCAAACTCACAACAAATCATGACAAGCCTTTCGAGGTTTAGTGGCTGCCCTCTCTCTTGCGTCAACCCCGGGGAGAGCAATACTCAACCCAGCGTGGTGCTGCCACCTTTGGCAGGAGAGCACATGGGACACCCCACTGGCAGTTCCTTAAAACTCTGCCCCTCGCACAATTTGCGAGACTACCCCGAGACGAGGTCCACTGCATATGTTGACCACTCGGTTCCCAGTTTTGCAGACTCCGGATACCCCAGTCACCGGCTACAGCAGAGCCCTAGGGGCATTATCATTGGAGCCAATCTTTCTGGAGCCGGCATGCCACCCGTCACTGATCAACTGGCATCAAGGGCTAATCACCATGGCGGGATTGGACGGTACCGTGACTTTGCTGGCTGCAGAGATAACAGAAGCCATGCTTTTTTCACGAGTTATCAGGAGCAGGCCCACGCCTCCGCCGACGCGTCTCGCGAGCTTGGCAGCCAGATGATGCTGGGTCTACCTGGCGACCTTCTCACCCGGACTCACCCCTACGGCCAGACCATCAGCCCCAAGGGGAACGGCCAGCAACTAGTCACGCAGTTCCTGGGTCTGTACAAACCCCTCAACATGGCGATTCAGCGGGGCGGAGGGGAGGCTTTCCTCAGGTGCTCTAAGCAAACAGTGAAGCACGAGTTGGTGTGCAGGTGGAGTGACGGCCAAGAGGGGGCCGGGAAGCCGCCCTGCTCCCGAGCCTTCGGGACCATGTATGAACTTGTCACCCATGTGACAGTGGAGCACGTCGGAGGACCGGAGCACTCCGAGTACGTGTGTCACTGGGAGAGCTGCGCGAGAGACAGGAAGCCTTTCAAAGCCAAATACAAGCTGGTGAACCACGTCAGAGTCCACACAGGGGAGAAGCCCTTTCCCTGCCCATTTCACGGCTGTGAGAAAGTTTTTGCGAGGTCAGAAAATCTAAAGATCCACAAGAGGACTCACACAGGTTAGTTCCAAATAATAGAAAACATAATAATGATGATAAGAATGATACTACTACTACTACTAATAATGATAATAATAATAATAATAATGATGATAATAATAATAATACAATAGCAATAATTATAATAATACTAAAAGTGGATTTTTAAGTATACTTTTTGACTCAATTTTTGTATTTTTACTAGTGTGATTTTTTTTTAATTTTCAACATTTAATTATGAAGACTTATTATTATTATTATTATTGTTGTTATTGTAGTTGTTGTTACTGTTACCATTATTATTAATATTATTATTGCTATTATTATTATACATTACACACCTGCTATATTTATAGTTCTGTGTGAATGTTTTATTTTTTTTTGTGTGTGTGTGTGTGTGGGGGGGGGGGGGGGGGGGGGGTGTGTGTGGGGGGTGGTGGGGGGGGGGGGGGGGGGGGGGGGTGCTTCTCGCCCACTCCGTTACTGGATGGATATACTGGAGAAAAACATGTGCAGCCTCCACGCAGGAACCCCAGATGAGAAGCACCAAGACAGCTACAAACGAGTGCAGTTAGCAGGCCTCGTGCTTTGGGTGCCTCCCTCACTTCATTCAGTGAAATTATTAAATAAATGCGGGGACACCGGAGAGTTGTGACGTAGCCGTTTCGCTTTCTCTGCCTCCCAGGGACTCATCTCCCTCTGCTCAGGAGCCCAGGCAGAGTACAGAACACTGTGATGTAGTGGAGGGGGGGGATATAGATGAGTAAAGGGATGACTATGGAAATGTATACATGAAAACGTTACATTTCTTAAGGGGTGGTTTATTTAGCCCAATTCATTTTTCACCTTTCACTTCATTCACGCTACAGAAGCACTATGAAATTGTGTCATGAAATGCATTTCACTTTACGACCACATCCCCCCCTCCACACATTCACACCAAATATGAAAAGAGAGTCAAACGTCCTTTAAAAGGAATTACCATACAATCGTGTATTATTCTTTTAATATGGGCATGTAAATCGGCATTAGTCGAATAAAGAAAAAAAAAAAAGAGACTTGACATAAAAAAAAGGGCTATTCCTCGGACACCCACTTTTATTTACAGCTTTGAATGGTTTTGCTAATTAAAGCAACAGAGGAAAGACACACAACAGAGTGCCTTAATGACATTTGTTAAGCTATTACACTACTGCACATGCGTAGTGGGCCCGCCGTTTAGACAATTTATGTCAGATTTTATAAGACACATATTCATTAACACGCAAAGTGATAAATTGACAGCTTGTGTGTGCAGAGGCATGGGTAGCGTGCAGCTGGGAGTCATTTGGTGCAAGATGATCAATGATCATCTTGATAGTCGTAATTCTTTCTGTGCTTGATAACTCATTTAAAGAAGGCTACATTGCGTCACTCAGGAGTGCACCAAAGTCTCAATTAGTTTTATCTGTATTTGAATGACTCATCCTCAACTTTATACTGGTTTAAAAGGATTTGCTTTTTTAAAAAAAGCGTTTTTAAACATTTATGTGGTCCATATGCCTCCCGAGTAGCTCTGGTGTGAAAGATGAGACTCCTTATTGCTTTTGTTGGCTGTGTATTTTTCAACTTTACCATCCCATTACACCAAACTTGCTACATTAGCACAAGTTAATATGCAGACACATCCTGCAAAACCCTGTCATAACTGGACATAATTTCTCTCTTTGCACGTTTATAGGTGAAAAACCTTTTAAATGTGAGTTCGAGGGCTGCAACCGGAGATTCGCGAACAGCAGCGACAGAAAGAAGCATTCTCACGTGCACTCCAGCGATAAACCCTACATGTGCAAGGTCATGGGCTGCGACAAGTGCTACACCCACCCGAGCTCCCTGCGCAAGCACATGAAGCTCCACTGCACCAGCAAGGCTCACGACGCCAAAGGCGGCGACGCGCGTCCCGGTGACGAGGGGCGCGTCGCGGAGGGCAGGTCCGGCTCGGCCCGGGTCCCTGACGGAACCCAGATCTGCTCCCCTCACCAACCCGGCTCCACTCAAGAGGCCCGCATGTCCCCAGAGAGCCGGGACGAGTCGAACTCGAGGTCACGTTTCCATCACGCGTTTGACAGCAGTCTGGACTACCCCGCGCACAGGTCGCAGCCCCTCCTGGACCCTTTGTTGTTGCAGAGAGGCAGCTACAGGTCCCAGTCCTCCCAGTACCCCTGCGGACAGACAGGCCACACCTTTGCCCAGAGCCCACGGAGCTTCTCCTCCACTTCACATTTTCAGAAGAGCATCGTGAATGGATGGTACACATGTCACAGCAGCGTGGACTCCTTTCCCTCCAAAGCAGTGCAGCAACATCCCGTCTCTCTGAGATCCCGCTGGCTCACATTTGGGCACCTTACAATTTGTTGTCTTCTAAATGTTTCTGCATTTCCCTGTACTTTTCGTGAACGTTATTTTAAATATTTTGTGGTATGTGCGCAGTTGTCCCATTTGAACCTTGCATTGCAAAAATATACGGCCAGTTTCGTTGTTGTGAGGCCTTTGTGGTTGCCTTGGCTACAGGAGCAGTTATAAAGTGCGTATAAGTTCTTCCTGTGTTGAGTAACTGTTAAAGATAGTCCGTCTATCAAGAAATACAAAATTGTTTAAAAAATATATGGAACTCTTTATCCTCATATTGGGTTTTCTGAACGTATAATTTGTTATTTGAAAGAAATAAATACTAAAAAAAAAAAAAAAAAAAAAATCAAAGTTTTGCTGAATGTAGCCCTCACAGCAGGGGTCTTTATTGAATGTAAACTAGGTGTAACGTATGTCGGGATGAATAGAAATTTTATTCATAACTTATGTATGTCGCAAGAGGAATAATTATCTGGAAGATCTTTTCTCCAGTTAAATTTAGTGATCTAACAAGCCTGCATGGAGGCCTGGAGCATGATTTGACTGTAATTAAAATAACGGCAGGCTCAGTGATTTTTTTTTTCTTCTTTCCCCTTGATTAGGTTCAAAATTTCTCCTCTTTTTCCATTTGAAATTCGTACCCATTTACACTGTGATATGTGTTTATTTCACATTTCTGTGTAAAGTAAAATCAGTGTGAGTATAAACCACAGTGTTCGTGTTAATGGCGAAATGTTTAATTAGAATACAGTTCTACTGTACATAAGCCAGCTTTATAATTAATTATGTACCCTATATTTTATTAAAGTGTCTATATTCTCTTTGATCAAACGTGTGTGTGTGATTAACCATCATCATAGTTTTCATCATTGACTCAAACTTTGTTCTTGGTGTTCCAAAAAAAAAAAAAAAAAAAAAAAAAAAAAAAAAAAAGAAAGAAAGAAAAACTTTCCGGATTTGCAGTTTTATGCAGGCCAAAGGTCTACAGAGCTTGCTATTTCTCAGACACATGAAGAAAAAAAAAATAATAAAAAAAAAATAAAGCAACATAAGTGCTACACAATGAGCCAAAATTTGCCACAGATAAGATGTTATTTCAAGATGTTATTTGTTGTTTTTTTTTAATTTTATGATTATGATTTTGATTTTGCTTAATTCACTGCCAGCTTTATGGGAGTAAATGTGCATTTTCCACAAATCCATGCACTAAAGTGATGCCCTCTTTCTTTTTTCCTTCCTCCTCACTTCAATTTTGCTGATTTTACATTCAAATAAGCAATTTTGTGTTATCATATATATATATAATATATATATATATATATATATATATATATATATATATATATATATATATATATATATATATATATATGCTCTCTTATTTTCACATTCCTTCTTTGACCCTTTCGCAGCTGTCTCATGCAGGCACGTGTGCACTACATTTTGAAGCTTATCTTTATCTTGGAGGTCATCAAGCTGTAAATACCAAAATGCAGTTTCTCTGTTCAAACAATAACTGAGAACTGCCCAATCGTGCATGCCATTCCTTTTATATAGTTTTTAAAGAGGAAGTTTGAGCCCTTCATTGATCTCTCTCTCTCTCTCTCTCTCTCGCTTCATATATATATGTATATATATATATATATATATATATATATATATATATATATATGTATATATTATATATATATATATATATATATATATATATAGATATATATATATATGTATATATATAATATATATATATATATATATATATATATATATATATATATGTATATATATATATATCTCTATATATATCTATATATATATATATCTATGTATATATATATATATCTATATATCTATCTCTATATATATATATCTATATATATATGTCATGCACTTTCATTTTTGAATGAACAAACTTCAAGAATGTTTGCTTCTTCTTTTACACTTTCGGTGACACATTTGTTCACGTTTGCTTAGTTTATGTATGTTCTGGAGCTGGATTGTCAACAACACCTCATTATTTTCCCTGGGATAAACTGAACAGATCTCTCGATGACATCTGTCTTTTTCTCTGCAGAGCTTGAGTTCAGATGCACTTCTCCCTTGGCGTATCTTGACGTTCAGTCATAGTTGTCATTCAGTCTGTTCTTAGTGTATTAATTGCACCTTTGTCTAAAAATGTCCCAAAGGGAACACGATTGGATGATTGGAACATGAAGTAGAGCTGGTGACTGATGATGATGTCCACAGTGAGTATGCAGTCTTGGTCTGCTCAGAAACGTAATGGAGCAGCGTGGTTATGATGAGAGGCCAGATTCGTCTCATTTATGATGCGCGTATCAAAGCTTTATTCTTTGCACCTATATGTGGATATTGCTGCTTTAACATGTGAATGTTGTGTGCCACATAACAATTTAATTTTCTTCATATAAAAGAAAATCCCTGCAAGTTAATTTTACTTTTTTGTGAAATGTATAGTTTGATGATCTGGCAGCTAAACAGCCATGATGTATATATGTTCTTAAGCATCTTGTTGACTTATTTGGATGGCCACAAAAACACACAGAGATAATGAACTGAGACTCCGTTGTTGACAATATACAAATGATTGCTGTTATTTTGATCCTTTTTTCTAAGAAGAGTACATGTAGATAAATAACCCTTTCAGTTCTTATTTAAAACAATAATCATAAAATAAAACTCTCAGTTCACATATTTTTGAGTGAAATATATAGATAGCACATTCACTTCACATGCTTACAGTATCTGGAGATGCAGTTTTTGATTAACTTGTTTTAACTTGTTTATGCATTCTGTGCACAGTACATGTTGCTCATGATACTCATGGGGATACATCTTTTGGGAGAGTCAGATATTTTTATTGATGCATTTTGCAAATCTCTCTTGAATTTTAATGCAGTTGATTTTCATTTTTAACTTTCCAGCATGACTTTTTTTTTAAGGAACCATCCACTTGTTAAAGAATTTCAGTTTTATTACAGCAACAATCGGTTATCCACAGCGGACATTGGATTTTTGTTTGTGTTAATGATCGGTGACTTGGCTCCACAACATTACTATTAGAGTCTTAGACAATAATATTATTTGTGTTGACGTTTTAATATAAGTAGTATGATGTAGTCTAAGATCATTTCAAGTGCTTAGTTTAAAATATTTACACCGTGAAGTGCTTCTGTCTTCAGGCAAATTGGGGCAAACTTGGTGAGCTTTGATCAGCAGACTTTAATAATGAGATAACTGAAGTTTATAAGGTCACTATTTTTTGTGTTGCAACCTCATCAATAGCTTGCATCAAATGCTTTAGGTGCTACTGTTGTTTCAGTGTTTTTGAAGTAATCTGGAGACTTTCTGTGTTTCAGTCTCATTGTGCTTCTTGTACAACCCTACGAGTGCATGCACTGTCACATTCTGCCCTTTATCTCCTCTGTTTCCAAAAATAAGCTCTCCACAGAAAACATAATAAAAGTGATCAAACAACATTTTCAGCTCAAATATGTCTTACTATTTGAATGAGCGAAACCGTTGTAGCGCTGCGTGAGGACTCGTACAATCCTGAAAGGCAGCGACCTCAACCGCACATTTCTACTCCTGTGTGTCACCGTTGCAGTGTATATTCTCACCAAGCTGTGGTAATATTCCATAAACACTGAACTGTGACACACCCTTCCCCCAGTAATCACAACTGATTAGACCTCCACTTCCCAGTTTGCCCCTTATCCGCCGCCATCTTTACTTTTGCGCTCTCTGCCTAGCAACAAGCGCAGGCGCCATTTTGGACAGAGTATAGCAGTTTGATATAAATAAATCCGTTTCACCTTGGCATCCACTGAATTATCATCGTAGCCCCCTGTGCTGCTGTTAGGCTGTACATGGATAGAGACCCAGCTGTGTACCAGGGGGTGGGCTGCTTCGTCACACCAGGTCTTAGCTTTTATGCATCATCATAACCATATATGACATCTTGCGTAACTTACGCTGTGCGGCTCCCATACTTTTTTCGTGTTTTTTGGACTCACTCTGATCTGGCTGTGATAGCGCTGACACTGACTAACCAAATATGTTTTTAATTGGATTTCTGACTTTTATCCCCATCCTCCCCAGGTCAAGTCAGTGGTGCTTTTGCTCGCTAACTTGCTTTCTTTCATCAACCCCTGAGCACCCCTCCACCCCCACCCACCACACACACGCACCCACACACACACACACACACACACACACACACACACACACATCAGATCCTCTTGTTACTCTGTTTCATCCACCTCTATCCCTGCAGCTCCTGACTACCCTCACACTCTATGGCTCCATCATGATGGCCCCCTAATCTCTGCCAGTATGGCTCTATGGTAAGTAGGTATCTTTTGTCAGATTTTGACATGGATGGATGGGAACTTGACGGATATATTTGGTTTATTTAATTTTTTTTTTTTGTACACTAGCCCTCTCTCCATAAAAATTGCAACCCCACATTGATGCAGCTCACTGCACTGATGCTACCCCCCTCCCATTCCCTTTTCAGTTGAAGAATGGCTGCTACAGAGGGGTTTGGCATACAGACATCAATGATGTGCACAATGCATAATGAGGCCAGTTGTAACAATGCGTAAAGAGTCATTCTGAAAAAAAAGACTGAGTATATGTAACTAGATTATGCAAAGAACAAAAAAGAAAAAGAAAAGAAGATGCTATACTAGAATGAGAGGGATGTGTAGCTCATGTGAATTGTTTATATCAAAGATCAGGTGGCCTGTTTTAGACATGAAACGGTATTAATTGAAAGGCTTGACAGTTAATAAGCTCATATAACTCATGTATGAGAAGCGCAGCTCTTATGTAAGACAATGCAATCATTGCAATTATATGCACATATTTAGAGTAATAGTGTCCCAGCACTGTACTCTATCACAGACCAAACCTTTAAATTCTCTCTCATCTTCATCTGCATAGCAGTTTGTGATTTCTCTGTTGCCAACCCCCTGTGTCGTCCAATCTACAGCAGGGCTTATTAAACTAGACTCCTTTTTGACTCCTCTGAACAGTTGCTCCTCTCAACATAAGCCCCAGCCCCTGAAATGTTTAGCTCTTTGACTATTGTTACAGAATTTACCAAGAAATGGTGCATCTGACAAGAGCATCGCTGAATAGCCTACATACAGCAGGACAGAGAGAAAGGCCCTGCCTCCCCTCATGTCTAATGCATGCTCGTCTTTTGATGCATCGCAACTTGCCCCTGTGGATGCTTCTTAAAAAGATGACTTTTTTCTTGTGTCATTTATTATCCATGCCTTACATAACAGAAATTTTGACAGTTTCTGGCGAACCACTTTTTGAGATATACTACTTTCATGGCCTTCTATTAACTGGTTAGCCTAGAAGATGACCTTATGATTGACAGTGATTATTTCAGTCAAAGAATAAATCATTTTTCGTCCCCTTGATTTCCTTTTTAATATTTCATGGAGTATTTATTGTGGACTGACATAATGCAAAAGGCAAATGAATAACATTTAAAAACATTAAAATCTTAAATTTAATTTTTTTAAATTCACATTTTCATTTTTTTTAAAGTTAAGAGTAGGTAGTGTGGGGTAAGCAAACCTTTGAAGATCTTTCAGTTGATGCAAGCTCCAAGCCTTTGAGACACACTGCCATCCTTTTAAGGGAATGACCATAACTTTGGTCCCTCTGCTTCTAATCCCTCTTCCAGACCCTTGTCATCAGAGATCAACCAGTCTGAGCCTTAATGTCCTCCACTCACTGGGAAAGGCAGCTGGTAGCTTTCATGTATGTGAAGAGGCATATGAATATGCTTAAATCTGCATATTTGAGCAGGAATTGTTGCCTTTATCTTCATCTGTTTGTCTGAACAGTTCTGCAGTATATGATCTTTGAGAAAGGATCAGTTACGTTTTAGAGCCTCTGCATAATGATTCACATTTTACAGAATGGATTTGGAGTGTTTGTTAGAAATGGTTCAAAGGCTTTGATCGTGCCTCATAAAGAGCGCATCGCCTTAGATTTTTACAAAAAAAAAAATGTGCAAAGATATCATAAATGCCTGTTGTCTTTGTCATCTTTCAAAACCATCACCTTTTATTAGCAGCATTTCAGATCTATTGGGAGACTTTCTGTATGATTTCTCAAATCCCCGTTGTTTGAGGTTGAACTTAAAACAGGGATCACATTGATCGCGGTCCAAAGCGGTGAGTAATCGTGAGTGTTTAATTTTTATCTGTTGCAGTTTGCATCGCAAGGCAGCTGCATAATCAAGCCTGTGAACTCAACATCTGACGGATGGATTCTGTTTCTGATCACATCCCAATTGAAGTCCATCCATTTGCTGAACACGGATGTTTTGACACCCTCAAGCTTGTGCCTGCTGACATGTTGCTGCTAAATTAATATGTCCTGGACATGACACTGTGTGCACTTTTTATTCTAGTGTTTATAAAAGTAGTGAGATCCCAAAAGGCCACAGTTTAGTGGGCTATAAATGAGGATGCATGGCGATCTCGCTGTTAACCTTAAATGCTGCAACATCACCCCAGGGCCTAACTCTACAGTGATGGATGTGGGACGGTGGGGAATAGGGGGCCCCCAGACACAACCCGGGAATTCCCCTTGGGCCTTTTCAATAACCGTTACATCAAGGTTTTCACTCTGATGATATGTTGACATTAATAGAGGGGACAAATGTGATTTGGTGTGGTGCTGACCCTGAAGTGTGTGATGCAGACGGGAGCACTGTCACGCCGCTGCACCAAGAAGAAGAAATGCAAGGTAATCGAATGTCATTTTATTATTTACATTCATTAGTAAAGATCTAAGTATCATTTAGATCCCTCTGAAGGTAAAGATCTGATGATGGATTTGGTTTATCTTTAGCCACATGCTGAAAGGAGCTCAGGAGGCATGAGAGTGTATTCATCCACTAGTCCAGCTTCAAGGAGCTCAGGTAAAGGCTCCCTTCATCTTTTTGATGGTCAATAATGCAGTCTAACCTCGTAGTGGTAATATACTATGATATGGTAATTAGATTTACATTGTGTGTGTCTCCGTAGCTGTGTGTATGTGTTAACACACGCACATTCAACATCAAAAACTGCTGCAGTAATCTTTGGCCAGTGCGTCAGTATCAGTGCTGACTTAAACCTGTGAAGTTTGCATCTTTCCACAGATGACTTTCAAAAAGAATATGGTAGAACTATTGGCATTCATTTCAGCCTGCAGCGAATAATCCTGTTTTCAAGGTATCAGGAAGAGGCGAGGGATCAAAAATCCATTTCTTATGTAATGGAGGAATGTGTCACTTACTGTAGTTCCTATAGGTTCTTTATCAGCGAGGGATATGGCTGAGATAATTAGCATTTGTCCCCAGCTGCTCTACAGTGTCATATATTATCAGCCCTGTGAAAGGCATCCATCAGTTATGTAATGGACAAAGTTATGCATCTGTTTTCTGTGACTGGGTGTGTTTCAGGAAAAATAATCAGCAACAGAGAGAGCACATTTGGTTGGAAATGCAGTGCTGCTGAACTTAAATTCCCAAACCTGTTTTCAGAGGTACCAGCTCAATAACTCCAAACAATAACACAATCTGACCTCTGAAACTGTGTGCAGACTGGATAAAGGCAATATTTTTGTTTCAATCAATACACCGTTTGAAACTTTTAACACAAACCGCAAATTAGTGACATGTAATTGAATGCTTAACGACCATACATTTAATGTATTTGAATGACATTATTGTTGCCATTTAATCATAGAAATAATTAATTATGCTCCGTAAATAAAGTCTATTCAGAATATGCCACAGAGCAGCCATGAATAATGCCAAGTGATCTAACAAAGAAACCACATCCTCTTCAGTTCATAACCAAGAAGCTTTACTGTAAGTGTCAAACTGTTTTCTTTTCTTTTTTTCTGTGTTTTGAAATGTTGTAAATACTTTCTTTTATCAACACATTAAGTAAAGATACCAGCCCCACCAGAAGCCAGCGTGGGCTGTTGGTAATACACACATGTGAATAAGATGCCGACGGCAGTGCAATTATCTCCATACATTTTATTATTCATCTCGATTCTATAGCAGCCTTAACCGTTGCTGCGTGTTCTAAATCCATCACCCAGTGTTCCTCAGATACCTTTAGGTCAAATCAAGTCCTTTATAAAATCACAGCGCAGCATGTCGCGTTACGCCACCTCATCTTATCTTCACCATCTTGAATATTTAATTTCTTCTCATATCTCATCTTTTTTCTCATTTTTTTCCCATCTGATCGTTCTCATCATTATCTTTTATCTTTTTTTTCATATGTCCTTCCCCATCATCTCATATCTCTCATTTTGCAATGAGTCAATGCTGTTTTTGCTTTTAATTTTGCTTGAACTGTAAACTTATTGAGCAAAGATGGGGGCACATAAAGGTCTTGTATAGTCCCTGGAGAGAACCAGATGTTTGGAGTGGAGTATTGGTATTTGTGTGTGTCTCCTAGGCCACAGCAGTGTGGAGGATTGAAGTCCCAACATATTCAATCTCACAGATCACAGAAGTTATGAAAATCTCCTCTTTGATCATTTCCATTTCTAAAATAATTTCCTTTGAACATTTCTAGTCACTCGTGCTTTTATTTATAAGGCTTATTGAGACAATCAAGGAGTTGAAAATAATTAGGCTCACACGCACATGAGTGTGGACATGCTCTCCCTTTCAATCAGTTAAAACCAGCTCTGTTAATTAAAGTTCTGAGCTGCTACTCTGCCCAAATAATTTTCTTATTAGCTGCTGCATTCTTCAGATCTGCTGTCAGCAGCGCGTATTTTCTTTTGGTAGCTCCTTTCAGTGTTTTCTTTCCACAGAAATCCCACTGACCCATATAGTTGATCTCAGTTTTGAAGTGAATAATATAGATTCCAAGTTAAGAGAGAACGGAGGCTCTATTATTAGTCCCAATTGAGTCACACAATCTCTGTCCGGGTACTGCTGTGTGTTGCTGAATTCCCAGAGAGAAGGCATTACCATCTCATTTGGGTAAGGGTGAGATTACCTCATGCAACTGAGCTGTTTAATCACAGAAAATGTAGGAGATCTGAGCTGTTGCTGCCGAATGTTTATTCAGGCATCTGAAGGCAGAGGCAGCTCAGATGCATTTCACCAACATCACTCATCACAACCTGTGATGTCACCACCCTGATGTTTCTCTTGAAGGGTCTCTCACTAGCAACACCATCCTATTGATCCTCGGCACCATTTTAGCAACCACCTCTCGCCTTTTCTCACATACACACCTGAGTGGCTCCGAATTGAAAATGTTAGCAGTTAGCGGCTAACTTTGCCCACACATTATTCGGTGTGGTTATCAGTTAGGCCCAGCCACTGTGGGATCAGCCCGAGAGGAGTCCTGCACAGGGACAGGATGGTGTAAATAATAATTGGAGGAGTGAAAGTGACTATTTTATAATTAATATGTTATACTTACATTTCTACCCCGATTAAAAGACTGTGGCACATGATGATCAATCCAGAGAAGAAATAAACTACTTGGATTAATATTCATTTTTTAATTGGATAGATGAAAGCAGCAATTAGTTTAAGATGAGTTAAGTCAGTTTGCCCTCATTTATGAAAAATGGGACAAATGATGATGTATTTAATGATTTCTTAGTTTCTGTTAAGTTTCTTTAGTGTCTTTGTTTTAACAATTCAATTTAACACAACAGTTTTTCCTCAAAATCAACCTTTTTGTTGTGCAAAGTTTTCATTGACATTGTCAGTAATTTGTGTTTTCAATAATCTTTTTTTCATTACTGAAGCCATAGTTGAAGGCAGCATTACCAGAGTGTCGAGTACTAAGACATTTTTATCATTTTTAGTATTTACATACATGACCTTTAAATGTCAAAACACATAATTAGATATCTTAAAATATATATATATATATATTATATATATATATATATCATATATATAGATATATAATATATATATATCTATATAATATATATATATAAAACAAATAGGTATGATAAAAATAGACTTACATATTTACATTCTAAAGGGATACCCTCTTTTGCCAGTTTACTTTTACATCTTACTGAAACAAATGTAAGATTCATCCCTTTAGCATCTAGACCAGGGGTGGCCACCCTTGGTCCTCGAGAACCGTAAACCTGCATGTCTGAGATGTTTCCCTGCTTCAGTGTACCCAATTCACATGAATGGGTCGTTAACAGACTTGTGCAGACCTGGATGACAAGCTGATGATGATCCATTCATTTGAATCAGGTGCGCTGAAGCAGGGAAACATCTAAGACATGCAGGATTGTGGGTCTTGAGGACCAGGGTTGGCCACTCCTGATCTAGAAAGTATAGAAGTACTGACTCTGTTCACACAAATAAGACACTATTCTGATGAAAATGTTTACATGAGTTGCTTTTAGAATATTCATTTCATATTTTGGTTTTATACCCTAATGAGCACATTTACATATTGGCATGTTTCTCATGCTTCTACTCCTTAAGTCCAGTGTGCACTCCAGAATGTAATGCAGCTAAATCAAACACAGGTTTGGCAAAATTATGATAGCATATACACTGCCTGACTAAAAAAAAAGTAGCCACCAAAAAACAAGGTCATACACTCTAATATTTCATTGGACCGCCTCTAGCTTTGATTACTGCACACATTCGCTGTGGCATTGTTTCGATAAGCTTCTGGAATGTCACAAGATTTATTTCCATCCAGTGTTGCATTCATTTTTCACCAAGATCTTGTATTGATGATGGTAGAGTCTGACCGCTGTACAAAGCCTTCTCCAGCACATCCCAAAGATTCTCAATGGGGTTAAGGTCTCGACTCAGTGGTGGCCAATCCATGTGTGAAAATGATGTCTCATGCTCCCGATGAATCCTGGCGTGTCATCTTGGAATATGCCCGTGCCATCAGGGAAGAAAAAAATCCATTGATGGAATAACCTGGTCATTCAGTACATTCAGGTAGTCAGCTGACCTAATTCTTTGAGCTCATACTGTTGCTGAACCTGGACCTGACCATCTGCAGCAACCCCAGATCAGAACACTGCCCCCACAGGCTGGTACAGTAGGCACTAGGCATGATGGGAGCATCACTTCATCTACCTCTCTTCTTACCCTGATGCGCCCATCACTCTGGAACAGGATAAATCTGGACTAATCAGACCACATGACCTTCTTCCATTGCTCCAGAGTCCAATCTTTATGCTCCCTAGCAAATTGAAGCCTTTATTTCCAGTCAGCCTCAATGATTAGTGGTTTTCTTAAGGCTACACAGCTGTTCAGTCCCAATCCCTTGAGTTCCCTCTGCATTGTGCTTGTGGAAATGCTCTTACTTTCACTATTAACCATAGCCCTGAGTTCTACTGTTGTTTTTCTTCAATTTGATCTCACCAAACGTTTAAGTGATCACCGATCACGATCATTGAGGACCATTTTTCCAGCCACATTTCCTCCTCGAAGACGATGGGTCCCCACTATCCGTCCAGTTTTTAATAATGCGTTGGACAGTTCTTAACCCAATTTAGGTAGTTTCTGCAATCTCCTTAGATGTTTTCTCTGCTGATGCATGCCAATGATTTGACCCTTCTCAAACAGACTTTCTCCATGACCACGGGATGAGTCTTTCAACATTGTTGTTTAGGAAATGAGAAGCAACTCATTGCACCAGTTGGGGTTAAATAACTTGTTGCCAGCTGAATGATAATCACCCATGCAGTAATTATCCAATAGGAGGCTCGTACCTACTTGCTTAGTTAAATTTATGTGGCTACTTTGTTTTTGGCCAGGCAGTGTAGTATTCTGTGTGCTTTGTTCTTGATTTTGAAAAAGTTTCAATGACAAATTCTTATTTTTAGTCCCGTATGTGTTGAAAGACACTGGTGAAGGCTATTTGGTGTTGCAAAATGCCAATGCAAACAGGGTGTTACATTGTGAGTTACTTTAGTAATGCAACTATCTGTCTTACCACATGTCTTACTGTGCTTATTGCTTACTTCAAATATGAACATTTTTGGATCAAGACTGATATTCATGTAGTAGTTTTGTAATCAGAGCATTATCTTAATTGAGTTAATATTGATCTATTGTTGTCCATGTAAGCATATGCTATTGATAAAATGGTGCAATATAGTTAAAAGGAGATATCTGAGCATCAGCAACAGCACAAAATACTTTTTTTATGTTAAAATATCAGTTGCAATTTCATTTGAAGAAATATTTGCTTACTTTCAGGAACAGTCGTGAAGCAATCGCTACCATCAGATAAAGACAGCGTAAGTAACTTTGGAATATTTTACTGGTTGTCTCTTGCTAGAGCTGCTTATTGTCATTTTACACAGCAAGAACAGTGCAACTGCCTCACAGAGCTACAGTGGACATCATGACAGAGGTGACTAACAGACTCAATTAAACTGTGACAGAAGAGAGTTACCACGGAAAAGATAGAACAAGACTAAATGTACAACAATAGTGTAAAAGCAACTGAACCTCCGTTCCTATAGGGGGACCCTCAGAACTGAAACTGCAAAAGTGTCTTTGTGTACACTATGTACAAATTATCATAATTTTTCATTCATTGTGTATGTCAATAAAGTAATGTAATTATTTAGAGATGCACCACAATTTTCTTTGCTTATACCAACTTCTGATATTCTTGAAGATCTTACATGCCAATACCGATTTTGGCCAACTCAGATTTTCTTTTTTTAAAACTGTAATCAGCTGCATCCATTAACTTAATGTATGCTTAATAATAATGAAAGATACCAGAGGCTGTAGGCTGAGGCTAAGAACAAAGCAGATTCACTTTGTTTTAAACCTCCTAAGGTTTGTTAGCTTCAGAACACTGAGCATGCTCAGCAGGGGAGTTCTGTTTTAAACGTTGGATTATTTGTTGTCTCAAATGTTTTAGTTATTGTTACTCCACAAGTTATTTTTTGCCTTACAGCTTGTGCAAACTACTTTCCATAACACACTCCCCTGTGACTGTATAGTCATAGTGTGCTTACTTCGACACTGTGCATATGATGCCTGTACTTGATAACTGACCAGACAGACTCAATAAAAAGTTGTTGTAGTTACAGCTTTCATGTGGCTGCTGAAGCAGAGGACTGGGTCAAATAAAACTCCAAGGTTTCTAACCTGAGTTTTTATCATCATACATCTGGAGTCAAGAGGGACAGCAACTTTTATTCTTTTCAATTTGTTGCTGGATTATCTCTATCTGCTTAATTTGATTGATGTTGGCTGGCCTTTTGCATGAATGTCCCTCCTTATGATCCAGGTCCTGCTCAAGATTTCTTCCATTTTAAAGGGGAGTTTTTCCTTGCCACTGTTTGGCTTAAAGGTTTTTTTTCCTGCTCGAGAGTTTCTTACTTGCCATTGTTTTTTTTCTTGAAATGTATAAGGATAAGTTTCAATTAGTTAATATATCAGATTAAAACTTTGTATTAAACTATTTACTCTGAAATACAACACTTATGTTTCCTCTTGAAGGACCCCATAGGAGGAGCAGGCTGAAACATTAATAGACAATTCCATCTTTTTACAGCTTCAACATATTTTTGACCTTCTATTTGTTATCTAGTACCATAAATTTATGATAATTGCTTGTAATGCCAGTGGTGTTTATAATATCTAATGATCTTTCTTGATATAAATGTGGTGGGAAAACTATATGTTTTAGTATAATGGAATATAATGCAACAGCATCACAATATGAAGCCTCCGAAATTATCTTAAATTTTTAATCTGGACTTTTTTAATACATTTGTATCACTGATGGACCCTACTAAACCCCATTAACGGTACAACGTATTAAAATAGTGGTGTATTAGAGACGTCTTTTAAACTAACTAACAAATTGACAACATTGCTCAGTTTATGTTGCTCACTATATGTTATGCTTCTCACAGAAAGTCTCACAGAAACTAACCAAGGAGGGGAACATAAAAGTAGTAGGCTTTTTTTTCTCTTTCTCTCTCTCTCTCATAAGTTATCCGAGAACTGTTTGGAGGCACGTAACACTTATTTTGTAGAGTCAGTTTCAGACAGGTGATGGTTTAAACTGTTGGAGTTTCAGGAGCAGGACTGCTGTGTTGTACCTGTAAAGGATGTGTTTAATGTTGAGGAAACGGGGCACGATGACCGGTAGTGTTGCTGTGTTATTGCATCGACTTTACTCATCAATCAGAAATCAAAGCTCTGGCAGTTGGGAACATTAAAGGGCTGCTGCTGCCATGTCCTCTGCCAAGAGGCTTCTTTTTGCTGAGCATATTAAACCACTGCAGGTTGAAAGAAGACTCATCACTGCTCATGTAAGGAGGATGGATGCTTCTGAGTTGAGCTGAGCTGTACAACTTCAGGAATTTACCGTGAAATCTCAGGAAAACAAGCACTGTTCATAAAAACAGTGGGTTTGATCGAAATAACCGTTGTTGCAAACAGTATCAGGATATTGCTGCCTAACATTGTGAAGTTTCATTGTGCATCAAATTTATTATTCTTGAAAAGTATTAATTCAAGTATTGAGTTGGAATTTTGCTCAAAGGTTCTCAGGCATATCTTCATTTGATTCTGTAGGTTTTCAAACTCAGAAAATAAACTTTACAAGAAAAAAAAAAGGAGCAGGAACAAACAATCCTATTAATTTTACCCAAATATTGCAGATGCCAGTTGCACACTGCATAATAAGTAGACAAACTAACAACAAAATAATTAAATAAAAAATACAAAAGAAACTCAGTTATGTGGTCTGTGTCTTTTCCCTTTTTGAGCTTTGGATTCAGGCAAAATGTCTGTTTATCTGAACAACCAGCAGAACTTCAACAACTGTGAATAGATTAAGAGAGGTTTTTTTTTTTCTTTCTCTTTTTTTTACATTCATATTGTGTCTTCAAATGTCGAGAAAGTCAATCAAGCCAACGGCTATAATTATTTGATCGGCTCCTGTTGCTGCAACTTAATAGTCACCTTCAGCTGAATGTAGCTTGCTCCCATAATTACCTTTTTCCACTAAATCTTGGCTACCTGCATATACCTGCTTTTTAAGTACACATATGATTACATAAGTTAAATGATTACATCAAGACTTGTTTAACTATTATACCATAGCAAGACATGTGGCATATCCGTAAATGTAAATGTAAATGTAAATGTAAATTGCTTTTGCAATGAGCCAGGATGTTTTTCTAATTCTTATTTGTTTGGGTTTTTTTGTTTTGTTTATTAGGTATGAAAAAAGCTCAGCCCTTATACCTATACTATGCCGCATTCTGCTTCATTTCCTTTCCTTCCTCTCAAAATTGAGATGGAACCACATAACAAGTTCCCATTTCGTCAAAATATCTCAACATAACATCCACTTTTCATGATGTCAGTGATGAGGCAGTGTGAGATGGTACCATGTCTTCAGTAAAGTAGTTTATGCCTTTATCAGAGTATCTTAATTCCTGTGCAGAGACTGTGATTTAGTCTTTCTTGCGTGTCCCAGGACATGTTTATGGGCTAATAGGCCTTTGTTAGTAGTACTCTATTTATTTAATACAATTGTAGTGTGAACAGAAGGAATAATAAACAGGCTGACTAAACATACGATTCTTCTTTTGGGCTGAGAAAACCCTGTGTAAGGACACAAAAGGGGGACGTTTCCACCGCGGAAAGTAAATTCTTTTGAAGTGGAACTAATCATCTGAGGGATGGTTCTCGTTGTCCTAACAACGCAGCTGAATTGGAATGAGCCTTCTTTTTTGTGGAAGATATGTTTTCTTTTTTTCATTCAGAACTGATGATGATAGTAGTTTCACGGTCTGTCCACCCACATTGTCTGTCCAAACTTCTTTGGAGATAAGTCTTTACTTGGAGACGCCGAACACACGGCGGGTGACTCTTGGACTGTGACGTCAGCCTTACTTCTCTGTCTCCCAGTCTTTCTCTCTTTTTAATGCCGTTAGAATGAAAGGGGAATCTCACAGTGTGAAAAGATCAAGGCTCAAAACAACCTTTATATCATAATGCTGCTTCTTAGAGTAATGTTGCTCTCTGATGTTTTAAGTTTTTACTGCTTGTAATAGATTGAATTGGATGTATTTAGTCTGCTTTTATCGAAGTTTTAAAAAGAAGCATTTCTTGTATGTCAATTAAAAAAGTACAAACATTTTCGGTCTTTAAATACTTCTATAATGTTTCTTAGTTTCGGAACTTGTGATATAAGGTAAATAAAACAAAGTTTCTGCAATAATTGGGTGCAATGTTGCTATAAAAAAACATGTACTTTTAAAGTTGGGATGAAGACTAGCATGTTTTCATTCATTTAAAATGAAGGGGAAAAAAATGATGAGCTCACATTTTCACCCTTTCTACTCTACATGTGAATCATATGAAACATCTCTTAATTAAATCTATGCAGTACAATATGAGCTTCTCCTACTGGAGACTTATCCTCGATGCAGGATACAATGGTCTACCCACGCTTCTTCTTACTGAGAATCCTGTTAGACAGTAAAAGATCTGACAATGTGAGACTAGAGTACCATGATCTTCTGACTAAAGACGGTACACATCGTTTGTGCGCCAAGTAAGCAATTATTGATTGATCTCGCAGTGATTCAGTGAGACTTCTCCTTTGTCTAAAGCTTAAGGGATGTAGCTTGTGTGCTCCAGCTTGCGTCTTCCCATCTGCCTCCAGGGAACTAAAAAAGTAATGTTGGCCTTCTGACCTCAGACTGAGAGAATTCCAATCTTTTGCCGTTCTAAATCTTTGTCTTCACACAAGCTGTATAGCTTTGCCTCTCCTGAGTTATAAACTGCTGGCCTTTCTACAGCTCCAATAGTCATCCAGCCGTTTTATTGTCTCAGTGGGGGTACAGGGTTCAGGCAGCAGCCATCAGCCGAGACAGAGGTGAACTGTTTGGGGGACAGCATCCTGGCTACTGTGCTGCTGACTTATCAGTCAGGTTTGTTGAGACTCAGAAGAAAGAAAAGGAGGAATTCTTCATTCCAAACTTGTACATTTCAATACACAGAAGCCCTCTCCAACCACCCTCTTCTCCACTAAAATACATTTTTAAAAAAAGAGAGAAAGAGTTGCTGAAAGTCTTAAACATCCACCTCCTCATCTCAAAAATACAATAATTTAAGTTGTTGTAATAATGAGAATTGAATGGAAATGTTATCATCGGATATTACTAGAACTTAAATGAGCAATGGATTAAGATTTAGCAATCAACATCAGATGTTTTTGTCAGGCCCAGTATCTTATTGGTTTCTTGCTATTTGTACTTTAGCATTCAAACACTCCCTACTGTGTTTTCAGTGTTGATTATTTATGCAGAATTCTGATAGCTACATTATTCATGACTTATTCTCACTGATGTTTTATGAAATGCAATATTACACTTTGTAAAGAAGAACACCCATAGAACAAGAGGTTAATGAATCAAATGATGTTGTAAAAGAGTTTTTATTTCAAAAAAGTACTGAATCAAGCAGTGTTTTTTTTTTTTTCTTCCTCTTGGAGCAATGAGGAGTTATATTGTTGAGTGGCAGGTAAATGAGCAAAGTCACTATTTGTCCAAAAAAAAAAAAATCAAGCTCATTGGAAGTTTGTACTCATCAGTCAGGATGTCTAGTATATGCTGCAGGTATTCACGCATTAGTTAAAATGAATTTATGCTGCAGGTATTCACGCACTAGTTAAAGTGAATTTAGGCTGCTGGCGTGCAATTTGGCAGCAGTGTGATGTCACGCAGGGGTGGATCCCTGGTATTGGTGACAAGAGAAGATAACTCATTCTTCCACTAAGACAGCAGGATTAGCTTTTACTCTTTTGCATGTTTTCTGCTCAAGCCTCACAAGCACACTCATTAGTACTGATTGGAGCATGTTAAGGCAAGACACAGCACATAAGCTCGTGACACACTTGAATGTAGGTCGTTTTTAGTTCTTGTTGGCTGGAAGAAATTCAGCTTTTTATAGGATACAAACTCAGAATCCTCAAGGAACCTCATTTATTCTTCCTCTAGCTAGAAACTGGCTCATGTTAAGGCCACTGAAAGCACACTGCATTGTAAACATGAATGATGGCCTAGAAATTCAAAGATACTTTGCAAGAGCAATGCAAAGCAATTCATTTCTTTATTTCTTTTTTTTTTTTCTTTTTGATTTTGACTGAGTGGTTGATCAGATATCTTGCATTATATTCAGATCTTACCAACGTCCCTTGGCTTGCTGGTATTTTTTTGCCACTTTTAAACGTCCTCTGGTAGCCGGTTGCCATTGTCATCACGGCAGACTGGGAGCCTGGGAGAGAACGCTCGCGCTGTGCCAGTTGGCTCAAGAAGTGATAACACGAGGCAGACACAGCACAATTCTAATTTTCATCGTTCCAGACACAAAGGTCACTTTTTTGGCAATTGCAGTTTTTATTTGTCCTGTTAGTCACAAGGCAGAGCTAATATAGTGAGTTGAAACCGTGAAACTGTACAATACACATTAACTCACACTGCATTTTCTCACATGTCAACAGTTCAGTAAAAGATTTTGTCTCAGTGCACTATAAAGTGGTTGATTTTTCTCTCACATTAAACCAAAAAAAGGCTGAAAGACTGAGGTCAGTTCATTTTGTCAGTTACGTAACACTAGGCCAGGGACACTTCAGTGATGAACAGGAATGACACAAGTATATTATTAGGATGCAAGTCACATCAGAGACTGTGAATAGATAGCTGCAAATATTTTAAGATTTATATAGTACAGATTATAATGATGCAACACCATATGAACAGAGAGAAATCATGTTGGTTCACAAGTGGATCATTATGATTGTTTATTTAACAAGTTAGCCCTTATGCTTGAATTCCATTAAAAACAGATAAATGCAGCTTTTCACATTCTTGCTGTATAGACTTTAGCTTACACTGGATAAAAAAAGTGTGTGTACTTAAGGTTATTGTGGTGCTTTATCAGTTTTCATGCCTCTCATAAGCCTGTGAATCTATTCTCCTGGTGGTGCTTTGCTTAGTAGACAATAGTCCTGCAAATATCAGGGGCCAAGTCATTATCTACTGCTCAGCAGGTGTAGGCATTATTGAAGTGTTGAACTAATGATATGTAATGAGCTCTCTGTGACACATGTCTAGCCACCCTTACTATCATGGGGTCCATCAATATATAACAGCATCATAATTAGTTTTGTTCCAAAGTCAAACCTATACGCTTATAAATTTTTCAAGCAATATTGTTTTTCTACACTGTGTGCAGTTTTACAGTCAGTGTTTCTCTTCTAGGCATAAGAATGGCTTGTCTTGTTTTTTGGGGTCACTTTATTTTATTAATCAACTTGGAAATGCTTCCATGCTATCAGTTCAAGGATATTGTGCAAAGTGTGCACATGACTGACAGGGACCATTTCAAAGCGAGCACATATACAGTTGTGCTTTGCTACTTTTTCGAAACAAACGTTACTCCAAGACAAGCAGAGGGATAAATCATGAGTGTAAGTGTTTTCTGTGCGCTCAGTAAATTCAAAGCTCAGTACACAAATACACGGCTGTCTTAAAAATTTATTTTGGAAATGGTTTTGATGTTGTACCCCACTGCAAACACTTTCAGCCCTCTGCAGGTCTCCTAGCAACAGCAAACAAAGGCAGGACCCATCTCAAGTTTCCCGTGGAGCGGCCAGTCCGGCGTGCCTTTGATCTTGACTGGGAAAATAGCTGAGTGGGCACTACTCGCATTTGTCTTTCATTTACTCTAGCCCCCCGAAAGCCCTCCCAAAATATTCACTGAAAGAGCCAAATCTTTATCTATCACCAACAACCAACACCCCTCCTGGATAATCAGCCATGGCAAAGAAAGTGGATGTATTCTTTAGTTGAGATATATATATATAAAAATAAACCTATTCTTAATGGGCTATCATTCGTGGTTCATCAAAACAGGAAAATTAGTGTATAAAATGTTTAATTAGTATTCTCCAAAAGTCCCATTTCTTAGACAAGAGTGAGTATTCACTGGAGCTGATGTGGATTTTGAAATGAAGGGCTTTCTTATTTAAATAATAAAAAAAAAGTAAACAAACAAAACAGAACTGCACAAAGGAAAAAATGATATAGAACCCATTTCCGAGTGTGTAATAATACTTTCCAAGGAATCCCAGGAATCTAAATAAGAATTACTCCCCATTTATGCATTTCAATGACCAGTTAGACAGTGCAGTGCATCTTGGGGCTATTGAATCTTATCTTACTTTTCTCTGCTTTGTTTTGCTTTCATCCAAAAAAGCTCAGACAGCTTGCGAGATTAAACAAATTGAAGTGTTACACACTGTTTTGGTGTAATTTACTGTAATTGATGTTTCTATCTAGTGCTGAAGCCTTTTAAAGCAATTGCTTGTGTTTGCAGGAAGGCATGCAGCCCAGTGGGGTGTATTGACTTAGACTGTTGACTAATACTGCTGTATTGGCATGTTTTAATGCACTCCCATTGTTTGACTAACAGGCTAACTCCTCTGCAAAGCTAGAAGAACATCTTATGTAGACAGTTGGCATCAGACTGGGTTTTATGCTCTTCATTCACTCTGAGGCCACAGGCTTAGAGATTCATAGATCAAGATTAAGCTCCATGTTTGTGGCATGAGTTTAGTTGTTTTAGAACAGTTTGACATGATAACTCAGTAATGTCAGCTCCTAAAATCTTAAATAAGTGCTGCTATAAGGTCATCTATGGCAGAACTAAAGACTGATTGTAGACCACTGAAAAGGCCAACTAGAGGATTTTTAGGTGGGAACTTTTTCTTCCATGACCAAATCTCACCCTATATGATTAATCCACTCTGATACAGATTTATCTCCAAAATTTGTAACCTTTTGTGGAAAAGCTGCTGATTCAGTTTGAAAAAGTCAGCATTGTGTGTTAGTTTGGATCAGGCGTTCAAGAATGGTGACATGCTGAAACTTTTTTTTTTTAGTTAAAAAATTATAGGCCAAACACTAAAGCAGTGGTTCTCAACTTTTTGCAGGAATAGCCTCCCTGAATAATTAAATTGCTGGCCATGACCTCCACCTGTTAAAGACATGGGCCATCTGCGTTTCTCGTGTTGCTTACAGGAGGCTGTGAGTCATCATTTGACGTTTCGCCGGCAGCTGCGGCTTCTCGTCTCCTGTGGGGTGGATTTTCATGGAATTTCCACAATTTTTTCTTGATTTTTTTTTAATTATATTATATATTTCTGTAAAATCCGTGAATAATTACTGCGATGGACTGGCGACCTGTCCAGGGTGAACCCCTGCCTTTCGCCCGTAGACGGCTGGGATAGGCTCCAGCAGATCCCCGTGACCCTTCAAGGATGACACGAGTATTGATAATGGATGGATGGATGGATCCGTGAATAATTAAACTTAAAGCGCGAATTGGCAAGGGATCATGCAGCGCTCTAGAATCTGTGCACTGATTGGCCGAGACGCATCACAGGATGTTGTGCGCGTTCCCTCACAGCTAAGAAATGTTGTGAGCCAGCCTGGCCCCTTTAAGAAGGTAGCCTTATGGGTAATGACGTGGCCTTATGGGTAATGGTGTGTGTGTGTCGTGGGACGGCAGAACGAAAACGGGGTTAGATGAAAAGTGGAGTGAGCATAAACAGCAGCCCAGCGTGTATAGATTTGCATTCTCTGTTAACCGATAGGAGCCGAACAATACAACCTGTGTGATGTTACAAGTTCCTGCAGTGCCAGAATAAAGTGCCTGTTCCATGCAGAGAAAAATTGACTGTTTCTTTTGTTGTTGTTAGCGTGTTACCTGCTAATTACGAGCCAAAAATAGCACAATATCAGCAGTTTCTTTACTACGGTTCAGAGACCAGAGGCTGTGAAGGTAACAGAAAGACCACAGTTGAGCCTTTGTCTTGTTTCGCTGCAGTGCCTCGCCACTTTTTTGTGGTTTTTAAACATATTTTAAACACATTATTTAGGCTCAGGGGGCTCCGGCTCCAGTTCGTGGACTTTGATTTTTGCAGGGGGGGCGCCGGTCCCCATTGACCACGAAAAATAAGGGATCACTGCATTTTTATTCTTAAGTATAAGCAAGCAGTATAATCTATTCTAAAATAAAAAATAATACTAGTACAATTTAAGTAAATTATAGTCCATTTCCCTGTCTAAAGCACCCAGAAATGGTTGTATGTTGCTCCCAGGGGGTCCTGAACCGCAGGTTGAGAATCACTGCATTAAAGTAGGCCTATACATAACATTTTCTTTCTTCAAGCTTCCTCTGTGTATATTGGTTTGACTTAATGGTTGATAATATTCCCTCTCCTTTTTTTAAAAATGTTGCTGCATTTGATTTGTGTTTGGCTCCCACATAGTGTTTTCCATCAGCCCCTTATACACAAGTACAGTGACTCCCAGGAGCGATTTCAGGCAGGCAGGTGAGCAGCATTTTATCCTGCTCTTGCCTCTCTACTTGATTTATTCCAATTAATCCAGCTGCTTATCGGTCAATTTAATGAGCAAAAGGTCCTAGCCTCCTGATAGTCCTCTGATATCCCTGGCCCACAGTTTGCTGCTGCACTTACAATTCCTGCCTCTGGCCCAGCTCCACCTGCAGGCACCAATTGTGTGCAGGGGGTTCAGTTATTTTATTACCCCTAGTATCTTATGTATTCCTTAAAAGTGGAAATTTATTAGATTGAAGCCCAGCCGCCAAAATTGAAGTGTTTATCTTGAGGAAGTGCTCGAGGACTTAGCTGCGAGCCTCGTCTGACTGAAGTAATGCTTATAGCTTGTTGGCAGTCCAAGCAAGGAAGTCGTTGGTCTTACTTTTTTCTGTAACGTTGGGTTTTGTTTGGGCCTTTGTGTCTGTGAAGTTTACATGACTGTTAGACTTGTTGTCACTGACAGTTGTGTTACAGTTTTCAAACAAGATGCTCTGTGTTTTTCTTTTGACCTGCCTGACAGTGGTTTTAATGATATAATAAGACTGATTTGATTCCAATTAGGGCTGATAAGTAGACAGATCAAAAACGTGCTTGAAAATGACAAAATAAGGCCTGGTCTGGTTCGATTGGTCGATTAAAATTTCGAAAACAACACAGGACATGGCCACTGTGGGATGTGAACTCCAGCAAATTCTATAAACAGAGAAGGATAGATGCGCCATTTTAAGGTCTGAATGGATTTAAATGGATAATATTATGACTATGGTGAAATAAAGAGATCGGTATTAAGACTGCTGCCCAAGTGAACTGCTGATCAGGTGAATGAAAAATCACCGCTGGTAACTAGGTGAGGGTGGAAAATGTTTAAGGGACCAATAATTTATTGGTGGCAATTCAGGAACCCACCACACAAACTACTGGTCACAACTGGACAATGAAAGCTGGCGACCCACTTAATGGGAAAAAAACCTCCAAAAAGAACAAAAAAAGGAAAACAGCAGCAACAACAACAACAACTGAATCTTCAAGTCTCTGTGGACATGTCTGCCAATATTCACATTTCTGTGGTTGAATCAGCTGCACTTAATTTTTGTGTGAACCTGCCGTCACACCATAGGATTAATGAACTGACATTATTTTATGTTTTACTGATGTCCAAAATCAAAGAATTCAATCATTTTACTTCCATTTTAGATGTTTTTTGGGGGTTTATTTTTTAAGTAATATTGGTAACTTTTCATACTTCCTGCCTGTGATGTTCTTGATTAGTTATATTTCCATGTGATGTATTTCCAAAGCTGTATTTGATTGCAGGCTTGGTAACAAGCATAGATACATATAAGCTACCCCTTTTTTGACAAAGAAGCAGCTCTGTCATGGCTTAGAGTTTCTGTTTTTCTTGGTTTTCTTGTATTCACTAAATGTTTTTCTCCACATTATTTTTTTGATCTGGGTTTTTCTGTGTTTGGTCTAACCTTTCCTCCCTGCTTACCTCTACATGTCATTGTCTCGCTACCCTTGTCTAGCCTGATTGTGTCACCTGTTTGTTCCTCACCTCCTGTACTGCTTTGTCTTCTCTTTGCTAGTTTGTGTTTTGATGTCTCCTGTTTTCATTCCCTGTGTTGCTCTCCAGTTTTTCTTTCTGTTCACCTCACCTATGCAAAGCATTGTTTCCTACTCCTGCCTCCCTGGTCTCCTACGTTTTGGTCCTCCAACACACTGGCCATTTTTGACAAAGAGCATAGAATGCAGTATATAGTATGATACACTGGTATTCCAGTCCTTGATGGTGTGTAGTATGCTACTGTAAAATTGATTATGCTCTGGAAAAACCTAGAAGCTTCTCACATGACCAGTATGTTGGCTTTGCAGCTGTGTCTAGCAACCAGCTAAGTACTGTAGGCTGATAAAAGACCTGTCCGACAGAAATGCTGCCACTGTGGCACCATCAGTCCCTTGATTGTTGACTTTGAGAAAACACCATTATTAGCTGCCATTTTACTTCTTGCAGTATCCAGCCCTTTCCTCCTGAGCTTTAGCTATCTCTTATACGTCTTTTTTTTTTTTTTTGCCTGTGATCACCTTTTGGTTCATTATAGGGAATTAAGCTTGCTTGTTATGCCAGTGTACCTTGCTGATATTACCACTTACTAACTACCTGCTCGCCTACAACACCAGTTACAGGCAACAGGTATGCATGAGACAAGTACACATAACTCCCATGGAAACAAACTGAAGTCCTGTTGATTAGTAGAAAGGGTAAAAATTGTTTTCTTCTGTCCAAATAAAACAATTAAGCATCTTTTTTTTTTTTTTTACAGTACCCCAGCCTCCATCAATGACAGGCCTTTTTTTTTTATTTTTTTTTAAAATGTTTTTATTATTATTCCCAAAACACTTCTTCAGTTATTTATGAACAGAATGTAAAAACAATTTTAACTAATACAATGGGTGGGAAGTCTGTTGAAAGTGATAAAACTTTAATTTTTACAAACCACATTTTATTCAAATCCAGGAGATATAAACTTTCCACATCACTACCATCCGCTATAGTTGAAGCACAATGTGTCTATAACACACTGTTAAGTGTCTTTGATTTAAGGTCAATCTCTTTTTGCTTTTATGAGTTATTGGGAATAGTAGAATATTGCAAATTTAATAAAAAAAACATGAAAGACTTAATTAATTAATTGAGATGATTAATTTCATTTAATAATTGCCTTATTGAAGTTCCCTAAGTTCTTTGAGATCAGCTGGCTCTGTATATGATTGTGAGTCAATTTCATGGTAATTGGTTGAGCAGTTTTTTGCTAAGCTGTTGAAGATATATCTTTTTTAATGGAGAAAGACAAAGAAACAGTGAGATAACAGCCTATGATAATTTCATAGATTAAAAATAATGAAAGACTGTATGCCAAGCTCTTTTTGAGATAATTGCAAAAATGCAAACATGTTCATGACAGCACCACCTTTGGTGCAGTCCCTGAGAAGAGGGAGGTGTGATGGTCTTTTCCAAATAAATAGATAAATTGTAATGGAATGCATACCCTATGAGGAACTGAAAAAAGTATGACAATATCACTGTGGCTGTATTGTTTGTGAAAATCTTTTTACATTTGTTTTGATTTGGTGGAACACCTAATAATAGTTGGTAACAATAACAATTCATTGACAACAGAGAAGTCACTTGGGTATACATTTATACTTGGGTATAAAAAGAACAACCTTGAGAATCAAAGACTGGTAAAACTAAATCATAAAGTCAATCAAGAGTGTTTCCTTCATCTCCTAAAACCAGTTTCATCTGTCATTAATTTAAGAGTCCGCTGTAATTGACTTTATTACTATGGTATATATGCTATGCTATATATGATCAGAGTGTGCATGTGTGCTTGTGAATGTGGACTGGAGTCTGGATGATAGACATTGTGATGCATTGAATGACTTGGTCTCTATTGAAATAACTTCACAATGATGATGGAGCCCAGTGTCATATCTATTCATGAAGCCCACGGTCCCCGGTGGCTCCCCTGAGCTTTACAAGGCTTTAAAGGGAGTTTGCAGCTCACTGTTAATCTGTTCAATGCACAAATTAAGTGTTTGTGGTTCACTCTCACCGCGATCAAAGCATCAGTTTTGGCTAAAACAGACAGCTATTGTCACCAAAAAAGCTTTAAAAAGCGGCTGTATTAGCTGTTTTGCACAGAATGACTGACAGTTGGCAACTATCAGGTGAGCACAGAGAACAATTTAGCAGGCAGTAAGGCTCTGGCTCAGGATCTGGTGGAGAACATGGAAAAGATCACAAATGGGGGTAAAAGTAGAGCATTTATGTTTTTTCTTGGCAGGCAGAGCCATGCTTTAAGTGAGTGCTTACTGTGACTGCAGCTGCATATCCCATTCCAAAATCATTTACTTGTGTTTATAGTTTCTGCTGGACTCACTCTTTTTAACAAAATATTTGTATATCATTTTCCAGTGAAGATGTAAGCACAACATATAATTAAACATTTTATTTAACTGTCCTTTGTTAGCTATATTCTCTACAGGTGTTGTTGGTTTATTTTCAGTTGTCTTAGAAAAGAAAATCTGTCCCAGATGTGTTTTTTTTTGTTAGAAGCACTAGAATCCTAGCTGGTTTCTATTTTGATTTGTTAAAGAAGCTGCAGAAGAGCATGCTTTTACATTCCTTCAGGATCCTTTTTTATGGCAACAAGATATCTGTTTATTTGTAAGAATATTGAAAAAACTTGCTCCATTTCTGCTTTAAGCGTTGCATATCTTTCTCTGCATAGATTTCTGTTATTGAGAAGTCAGTATTCAGTGGTATACAGTCATTTTGAACAGCACTAGAAAGGGCCACCCTCACAAATGCACAAGAAAACTTACATCTGCTGCAAGATCAAAATTGCAAATCTTTTTTCTTTTTCTTTTTTTTTGCCAGTCTTGGCACTTACCCGCACCACATACATGCAGACAGGTCTTTTAAAAAAAAAGAAGAGGAAGTAGAAAAAGAAAGAACCATCCTGACCAAAAAAAAAAAAAAAAAAAAAACCCTTATTGGAAGCAGTTTCTCCCTGGAATTCCACTGAGCTCATTTATTTATAGCACATTTCTGATTCAGAATCCTATGTTAAAAAAAAAAAAAGAGCAGTCAGTATGATCACATTACCACTGATAAAATAAAAAATAAATGCATCTCTTCATGCTTGTCTGCACAAACCCCTGTAATGACTGCATATGCCATCTGACAAGTTTATGGTGTGTAAGATATAAATATTCTCTTGAGCTCCAACATACAGATTTACTGTCATCTTAATTCATCAGCTTTATGCTTCATAAAAACATATGTGTCCTCAGCGGTACTTCTGGGTTCTACCACCAGGAGAACATCAGGGCTAAAAAGTTATTTCACTTAAATTATTAAAACAGAAAAATATTTTAATTTAACACTGTATGAAAAGGTCTTGTATAAGAGTGGAATTAGATATTCCAAGACTTGAGTTAAAACCCTCAGTTTTTATGTCAATATGCTTAGTGAGAAATCTTGAAATTTGATTGGACTTATCCACTATCTTAAAGGCATTCTCCGCATCCATTTTTATTCTCCTTTAGAAACCTTGTTGCTCATATAGTTACACTGGCTTCAATCTTTCCGATCATTAGCTGATGATTCGGCCCCAGTCACACCACTATCACACTCCACAGCAGCCTGGTTTATTTTTTTGTCTGCAGAGCATGTTTCAATCTGGAGATATTTCTGGAAAATTATGCTTATTTGCCCCCGTGATCCATTCATTCGATTAAGCAGGCAAAAAAAATAAAAATAATAATAATAATAGTAATAATAATAATAATAATAATCGCAATGTTGTAGAAAGTCATGGATGGAGTAGTTGCAATCAATTCTTGAATTTCATGTTTAACCTTTTATAAAGGCTTGTATTTACACACAGGTAGAGGCTATGACATGACATAAATCTGTTTGCCTTCAAACAGATGGGTGCCAGAAATGCATGATGAGATTAAATTTACATAATTAGCATCCTTTACAATATGCATTTCACATATGATCTGTTTACAGTAAACACCAAAACAGTATTTAGGTAGCTATTTAACAATACAGTTCCAGGAGTTTTATGAAATTAAGGTTACGCCTACACAGACACAAGACTATTAGGTCTGTACTATTTTTAACCTCTGAATGCTTTTTCACCTCTAGGGCAAAGTGAGCACGTTCCTTCTACATTTCTAAAGGTTTCCATGGAATCTCTCATTATAGAAAGAATGCTTTAATCTTTCGTGCCAATTTAGCAGAAACATGCAGAAACAACACCATCACAATCTGTCAACCTATATGCTATGTACACTTGGAAGAAATCCTTGTCTGTTTGTGCCATATAGAATTATCACCTCAGAACTATATGACATTTCTGGAGAGAAAAAAAAACAATTATGGCACAGACGGAGAGGGGGTGGGGTGGCATTTGTCAATGCGCTCATTGGGGTTCAAAAGTAGAATGTAAAATGCCTGTCTTTGTCTTATCCAACACGTTTTATTTTTGTAACTGAGAAATCTGTTCAGGGACCCAACATTTTTCCAACTGTCAGGGTGTCATTTGTTAGGAAAAAAGTGGAGCTGAATTCCCACCCCCAGTCCTTCTGTAAGTTATGAGGTTATAGCTGTGGAAAACATGCAAAGAAGAGGTGTGTTTGGGAATCACATTTAGACACTTGCCACTTCAAACACATTCGCTTCATGGCCATCCTGCCATGCAGGAAGCGCTTTGGCAGAGGTCCCAACTGCCTCTTTGACACTGCCATGCCCTGTCTCTTCATCCTCCGTCACCGCTGACTTTTAAAAAGGCAAACCTGCTGGACTTGAGAGCATTTTCCCTCGTGACTGAGTTGTTAACCTTCATGGCAACCCCTCGCTCTTTAGTGTCTCATTCTTTTTCCCCGCTTTCCCCATTCTCCTCCTTCTCCTTCTTCTTTTCTCTTTCCTCTGCTTTCTCTTCACCAGCAGCCTGCACTGTGAAACCGTCAAGCCATTAGTGAGTCCCAGTACCGATAATGAAGTCACAGAGGTGGTCTAAGCCAGTGTGGCACAGGAGCTGGAGCACAGAAGGAAGGTAGATTACGATAATTACCTTTTCTGTGGGAGTACAATGAAAAAAAAGCCTCTTCCTGCAGGCCTTGATTTGAGAAAGGGAAGGCTAGAATATAATCAGATGTGAACACCCTTTACTCAAAAAGGAAATAATAAAGATAAATTGAAAAATTGGCTCCATTAAAAATTTGTTCTGATTTCTAATGACCAAAATGAGATCTTGCTTAATCGTTATTTCTTATTCTGTTTTTTACAGGTGCTCCGCATCCCTCACATGTGTTTGTTTGTTGTTTACGTGGCTGTGGTTTAGGTCTCTCCCGTACACTGTCAGGATGCCTTAAATATCCACGCTCACTGAGACTTTGAAGAGCCTATGAGGTCAGGTTTTAAATTATGGTCTGAACCCACACCAGGCTTTCTCTCCCCGCAGCTGTAAATCCATTTTCCACACAATGCATTTCAAATCAAAGCGGCACCATAACATGCCTTAGGAAACATTAAGCCATAGTGCGTTACTTTCATGTACGATAGCATAGCCCCTGTATGCTTTGATGTGTTCACTTTTTTTAATGCTTTATTAATAATAACACGTTGGCTCCTCACATCACCACCAGCTTTTGGTGCCCCTTTCTCTCTTCCTGAGCTATACCCTTCACTCTTTCCTTGCCTCAGCTGCTTCATCCCTCCACAGCCCCTGAGCCTCGTCTCAGGATTGGCCTGTGCATTTAGGAGGGGGATTAGACGGAATGACATGGGGCTCGAGATGAAGAGAGTGACAAAGACCTATCAGAGGGCAGAGAGTCGAGAGCGCTGCAACACCATTGGTCGCTGAGTAAATCAAACACATCTTCATTTCTCCCAGCCATCCTCCTCCGAGAGCCTAGCTTTCATTTCCTTGCCCAGGGAGGAAAGAACCTGGGGGGGTGGGGGTGGGGGGTGGGCAGGATTTGGGTTTCTGTTTGTGAGTTTAAATGTGTGTACTCATGGGTGTGCGCTTGCATGTTGTGTATGGTAAACATAGAAAAACACGAGGACAAGCATGTACACACTGATAGCACTCACCTCCTCCAAATTTGGCCAAAACACAAAGCAGCCTGCACGTTTCCTGCGCTGTCCAGAGTGAACACTGTGAATGGAAAGCTTCATTCATGTGAATGAGGCAGTATGTTCTTATTTATTTCACTGTTTCTGCTTCATCATTAGTTGTTTTGCATAAATGTTACGAGCAAAAGTACCAAAAAGTTTCAAAGGCTGGTTCGTATTTGTGCTTATTTATGTGTGTTAGGTTTACAATGAAATGTACTTGATCATTTAGCATCTTGTCAGTTATTTTTTGTATACTTTCAAACATACATCAATTAATTTAGTTTAATATTCGGTTTTTGGGCTTTTCATTTTCTGATTTTTTTTTTTCTTTAAGGAAGTATTATATGTTCTTTTTGTGCAACTTGCAATCACTCTTTCTCAAGTTTTTCAACTTTTTTACTCCCCAGATGTATCCTATCATGTTTGCTATCACACCAATTGGTCTTTATTGCTGGTATATCGTGTTTTATGTTGAGATTTGGCAGAATTTTGCAAGTAGAAACCTTCCTTAAAACTAACCAAAATAGAACATGCCTGGAGTGCACTATACAACTTTTAGTATTTCCCTGCTCATTAGGGCACAGCCAGTTGATTTTGGCTGTCAGATAACTGGGAGCAGTGGGGCCAGGCCCCAGCTGACTCTCTCCTTCTCACCCATAATAGATCTGAGTGGTTTGAAAGCCCTCTAGGGGCACCTGGCTCCCCTCCCTGCCATCTCTGGCTAAGTCGATCACTAGGGCCATCTCGGTGCAAAGAGCAGGGGTCAGCTTCAAAGACCTCCTGCCCACTTCCTGCCACCTGGTGTTCCCTATCGGACAGAGGGTACATTTCCTTTCCAGTCCCTCCACCCTCCGTTACCCTTCTATGAACAGGTTAAGGACATGGAGCCAGTACAGCTCCTCCCTGTGATCTCCTGCTGCTTACTCCCCAGCCGCCCACATGCAGAGAGAGGGTGAGAGATCAGTCCCACACAAACACAACACAATCACACCACCATTTGATGTGAAAATCTGCTTTTGATTTAATTATAGCCCAAGAATGAATATCTCTCTACCATGAAGCGATTTGACAATTTTTGGCCAGAGTTACATTTTCATTTCTATGTGCTGGCAAGTGTTGGATGAACTGAAATCTCTTGTGTTGATCCCCCCCCCCCCCCCCCCACCCCCCATTCTATATGACATCCATAACACTTATTCAGTTCAGTCAATGAAAAAATAATCACATCAATGCCAAAAATTATTTATTGCATGGATTTTAATAATTCTGGCATGTGTATTTCCTTCCCATATTTTCACACATAAAGTTGAGAAAGGTAATGATCTGTTTATTATGAACCAATACAGCAAGTGCACTTCTACTGATCAGCTTACTCTTACTCTCTTTCTGTATTGACTATTGGATTCCCATTGTTGATCCATCAGACCTTATCTCCAAGAATGCATATTAATCATAGAGATTTTATTTTATTTTAGTGTGTTTATTAAGCCTAGCCATTTTTCCCCCAACAAATACATTAACAGATCTCAGTATGTCCGCTACTCTTGTGAACAGGATGAGAAGGAAAAAGAGGGAGAGGAAATAAAGGTCTGAGGAGTTTGGCAAAGAGAGGATGGAGGCTGAGACAGATGGCATGAAGTCTGCAGCACTCTGGCGTGGCTTGCCTAGTGCTAAAATCCTCCTCTCTCACATTCCAACAAATCCTACCAGGAGGCTGGGGAGTCTGTCACACCACTCTGAGGATCCACACAACTCCCCTCATCCACCCTTCCCCATTCACTCATGCCCCCTCCCAACAATCTCTGACCACTCTGTATCACATTCTACTATCTTGTCCTCATGTATGTATAGGTTCAAACTTTGATTCTGATCATTTGGACTTTTACAGTGCTTATAAGAATAAACAGCACTAGAAGTGAGGCCATCTGACGGCTCTTCATGGGCAAAGAACCTGTGGGGCATATCTGAGAGAGGTGGCCTTCAGTGTCACTGCAGTGTAAAAATCTTTTGTGTAAACACTGAGCCACATAATGGGAGAACGACTGAACAATCCATTTATATTAGCAGAGGAGAACATAAGAAGCTTTTTGATTAGTCTCACCACAGCCTGCATCAGCCCACAGTCTTCAGCAGAACCAGTGTAATCCAATCTCAGGCCAAACACGCACCACTCAGTTCAAGGCTTGCTGTGGTTCTTTAAATCCAAAGTGGACAGTAAGTGTGACTGTGGTTACACAAATAGCACAAAGCTAAAACTTGATCACAGACTCCACTCGACAACTTCATCTCCAGATACTGTAAAGCTGGATTTTCTTTGAATTTCTGAAGCATGCCTTTCTTTCACCACCTCAAAGTGGCTCATCTCATGAGAACAATCTAATTTATTTTACACTATGCTCTCTCCCCATGTCTCTCTCTCACTGTCTTTCCGCCTGCCTTCTGTTTGTTCTAATGAATGACTTCTGAGATAATGTGCTGCTGTGAGGGGGTCACAGAGGGCTTCAGAATCACATTACTGTTAATGATAATAAAAAGAACAATCTGTGCTAAACCTCTTGGATGTTTTCCTTGCTCTCCCCATATGGACTGAATGTTTTATCTGCTATTGTTTTCAGTTTAATGTTTGAAAGTCTATGCAATTAAAATGCACACCAAATATTGTTTTGTGTTTTTTTTTCTTTAAGCATTGTCTATTTACAGAAAAAAAGAGGAGTCTGATAAAAGGCATACAGCGGTGCACCATGTGGGTTAAAAAGCCTGCCTCTGTGCACAACATCAGGCATCTTAGCGACATGGTACAGCATAAGAAAGTATATTCCCTACGGTAAAATCTTAAGTGCACAACGCATGGCAAAAACACTTAAACTGCAAACACAGCTTCAAACATTTGAAAAGGGGTTATGCAGGTTTAAAGCTTTGTTCATGTGACTTCAACTTTTAACAGATAAAGAGTTGCGTTCTCAGCTTTTGGTCCAACTATGTAAAAGAAAATTTAGAGAAATGCCATGGAACTTGTTTGAAAACAGCAGAGTGTTAACATGGCTGACAACTTTTCTTATGTTTAAACAGGATCTCGGGTATAACTGCAGTTCTAATGGGTGACGTACTTGTGTGCTGCAGTGGAAAAACTTCTTCTCAAACACTTTCAAAAAGAAAGTCGGGAGCTAAAAACACAAGCAGACTTCATCAGCTAGCAGGTCCAGTTTTATTTTGGTTGACAACAGGCCACAACATCATTATATGCAGGGGGTGTTTACACGGATGTGACATTCACGAGTAAATCATTTGTGACTTTCCCTCACATTGCCACAGAGATAGTCGCTGGCTGTCCTTCGTACGTGGCAGGGCAGCATGGCGTCTCCATGCTCCTTGGCGCTGCAGCTGTCACCCATGGATGGGAAAGTGGCAGGGTCGATGGGTTCACCGTGTGGCTCCTGGCAACATCCCTTCCATCCTGGCCTGGTGAAAGAGCAGGGATCAAGAGCCCGGTCTCGCAGTCCATTGATCCAGGGCCAGCCCTCCATTAGCTACCGTCAGAGCCAAAGGTCAGCTAAGGCCAGCAGACGGGTCCTGCATATGCGTCCCATGGAGTGACTCATTCTCACATCCAGGGAGTAAGTCCGTGTCACTCTGGTCGGCGCTGTGGCTACATACGGATGGTCGCTTCTCTCAGAATATCTGACCTCTCCCTGATGAGTTGATGCATCCTGCTCAGTCACTCCCCCCGACACACACTTTTTTTTTTTTGCTTTGATGTCAGCTACATTATGCTTTATTGTTGCTTTTAGCGATATTGCTATCTATCTCCTGCCAAATTGAAAGCGCCTTCCCTCTAATTTTCCCAAACAGAAATTGCTTAATAAATGAGCAGGCCCTGATTTGCACTGATGATCACACAGCAACACAATTGCTTCAAATTGCTCACCCAGAGATGGCGTACCACATCGTGCTCATCACTGAGTGGCAACTGCTGCCTGGTGTGGTTTACACTGATTCAGCCAGGCTGTGAAAGGGGATAATTGTGGTGCTAAATGCTGTCGAGGCTGACAGGATCCATTTCTTGACTCGTCAAGGGCAGCAGCGATAGAGTGGGTCATTCCGGGGTCTGTACACAGAGAGACGGATGAATTTATTTGCACCAACATACATGCACACATGTGGGAACAAGAACACACACACACACACACACAGGCAGACAAAATCAGCCACACTCCTCATAGAGATGATTGTCTCTTGCTTCAGTCAGGTTGTGTGTTTTTTTTTCTCCAGCCATAGAGACCTCATCCTGGGAAATTGAGCAATTTCTGATTGAAAATAGTGCCGGTAATTAGAGCACTCACTATTTGTAACCACTTGGCATTGCATTAGTATGCAAAGCTGGCAGCCAGCTTATCTTGGGGAAAACGTTTGTTTCCTTAATTGCCCTCTTAGGACAAAAGTGAACGGCGTGGGTGGGGAAGGAAGAGAGTAAAATGTTAACGTGCTGCAGGAAGAATAGAGACTAGTGTGTTGAGGGGAAGTGACTCCCTGAACAGAGGGGTTAAACTCCACTTACGGACCGTGCAGCACATACATGGGCACACACGTGCACACACACACAGAAATGGACACAGAGCGACAGTGCAGCTCTCATACATCCACAAATGGGCAAACACTTGCACTGGCACATTGGCACATTGAGACACAGACAAAAACACAACTATGATTTAGCTCACACATTCCAGGACACACAATTCGGAACAATCAACTGCACGGACACAGTGCATGGTGTAAAATTAGAAATGCAGTTATTCAAAATACACATGAATTGAATGACCCTGACTTTGATTTAGGAATCTAAGATGCAAAACAGGAAATATGCTTTCTTTCGTTCACTCATTTGATATACATCCAGGAGACCAGAACACTCCAAGCAAATTGTGTGTCATTTCATGCCATCTATTAAATGCTGAGCTGTGCCTGTATCTTCCATCCCCTACACTTCACTGATGCAGTTAAAAATATTAAATCTGTTCATAGGTAACTCCTACACTGCGTCTGTTATATTTCTCAGAGCACCTGTCCCTTTTAAATCGGTGGCATGCAGGGGTGAGTCTGTTTGGTTAAATGTTTCATTTCTATCTGGTCATTGTGGATATGGGATCCTGAACCCTAAAATGCAGTCAGAGACATATTTGATTGCAGTTCAAAGGGTGATGCGAATTGTCCATCGTTATTACACCAGTGTGACTCTACAGACATTGTACTTTAAAGGAACTGAAATAGTCTAATATTCCCGTGATTTTTGAGCAGGATGACTACATAGTGAGACGTTTTCCTTTTCACAAAACACAGGGGGAATGTTATATATTTTTGAAATATCGAGCACGTGATAAAACAAGAGGCAGATTTACTTTTAACAGCCATCTGCTCTGAAAAGAACGTGAAAAGGCATAGCTGCAGATTTCATTGGAAAAATCTCACTTTTTTTTTTATAGAATATAATTTTTTTTGTGAAAAAAAAAATACATTTTTGGAACATACTGTAATCATATATTTACACATCGGCCCGGCGCACTTCCTCTCAAACAGACATGATGACGCAAACTTATTTCATATTTTGGAAAGTCAAAGTAAGTCAGCGCGAGCTTCCTAAATGTGACAGAAGCAGTGTTTTAAAAACGACAGCAGTTTAATAAGTTATTCTTTCCATATCGAAATATGACGGATAAAACTAACTTACATTTTCACTGTGAGTCAGCCGAACGAAAGAGCGAGGAGAGGATACAAACAAAGCAAAAATAAAAATAAATAAATAAATAAATAATACATCTACATTTTTGAGTCAAATTCTCAACGGATAATTTGCATCCTTTAATTTTTGTTTTTATTTGTTCTTCACGCACACTTACAAAATCGTGTGCAAATCCTTTCAAGACTAGACTCACGAATCCCCAAATGACCGCAGCGAGGAGGGAAGAGCGCAGTTTTGTAAGATATTTCATTTTTGATCTCTAGCAGCGAAACCAGCTGATGTTACAGGTGGATGAATAAAGATCAAACCGTCAGTCTGGGCCTGCAGGATATTTATCCTGCATTTGTTCTTGAAGTTCTTACCTGAAATCATCTTTACAATTATCCAATTACTTTTATTTCAACGGCTAAACGATAAAATACACATTTTTTTCATAGATATAATCCAAGGTGTCCAATTAGGCTATAAGGCTCCCACTTTGGTCTCAGACATCTGTTGCTTTCTCAGCTATGACGCACACAGAGAAATAAGGCACACGCTTTCTTTTCTTTCCCTTTTTCCCCCTTTCTTCTCTTCTCCTGAAATAACTATTTTTTTGTCTCTAATTCAAAAACGTGTGGAGAAGAGGAAACCGATCATCTTTGATGGCATCAAGAAAGCAGGAGTATATTTGAAATAAGACGAGACGGAGTCATTTCCGCCCACGATCCCCTTTGAATCATTTAGAAAATTATTATTATGATAATATAAAGTTTTTTTTTATTACTTATTTAAACAGTATTAATGAATTAATTATTTATTCTGCGTGAGTACTGAAATGATTATAAAATTTGCGCTAATTATTATATTTACACCTTGAAATACAGCGCGCTCCCCTGAGCGCGCGGCGGGAGGGTGATGAGACCCCACTGGATAGGTGTGAAGGTGTTCCACTCTGCCTACACGTCACAGTGCCAAAATCAATCAAATCAATTAACTCGTGTGATTTTATTCGATGATAAACGGTCCTCGTCGTCGCCTTTGTGTCGTTTGAAGTGTTAAAAACGCAGGAAAGATGCTCCTCAGCTGTAATAAAGAGCCGGGACCACTTTAACGTTCCAGCGTTCCGTCAAACAGAAGTGGCACATGAATGCCGCGCCGCTTCAAAAGGAATCCCCCTTTTAGCTCATCTCCGCAGAGAGTTTGAGAATGTAAGACTTCCTTAATGTTGTAAGGGCCAAAATGGCTTTAGAGAGCTGAATCGGTTGTCTGTGTGTACACAACCTGCCCAACAAAAGCAGGCAAAAGCAAGGGCTAATCCACCTAAATCACACAATGCGCAGGGCCCTGTTTACACGGGCTGTACCCACAGAGGGCCTCCGCCTGGTCCCCTGCGCCACAGACCGGCCCGAGGTACACTCTTTATTTTTTTTTTTCTCCTCCCTCACACTTAAAAGAAAATGGAATGACCGTCGGTGCAATCTTCAGAAAACTTAAAACAGTGACTTTATTGTTGAGCAGAGAGCGTAAATAAGATTTCATTTCTCATCATCTACCCATTGCATGTTTATTTTCTTTAGGCTGTCTTCCCTGTTTTATAGACTTATTGTAGTCTAAATCATTTTTTTATATTTTGCAAAGGCAGAAAGTTTGCAAACAAATGTTCATAGGTGCATTTATCAACAAGAGGGCTCAAATTCTTATTAAGACTTTTATTGACGAGTCTCCGTGTACAAAGATTACACAGTTAACCAGTAAAGGACCAGGCACAACTAACAAAAAAAAAAAAAAAAAAAAAAAAAAAAAGAAAGAAATCTGCTTTGTGCTGAACATGAGGGTTGGGGCAACACTTCCAGAAATCCCAACCAAAAATAAAAGCAAGTTTAACCCAAAACACTTTTTTTTTTTCTGTGTGCAGATTCAAGCTCAAACCTTATTAAGTGTCAAAACTGAATTGAGTATCAAAGAATGTCACCAAATATGCAAAAATGACCAAAGATGTTGCTTCTCGTGTTGCAGCTTGCCGTCAGTCTAATAATATTCAAAGCATGATCCATCATTTCCAAAACAACATAGAGTTGTTGTCATGCAGTCACACCCTCATGTTTTGGTTTATGTATTTATTTATTTATTTCCTGTGCAGTTTTCACAGACAAGCAGCCACATTTTCCCTGCTATAATTATCTCAAATTCATTATCGCCTGTAGGCCCATGTGCTTGGACATTCATTGAGCCAAGCTACGTAGCCTGTTTTCCTGCAGCTGTTAGAGTTCTTAATGTAGGAAATTAGAAATGCATTTTATGTTTTTAAAGGAATAACCCCTCACAACCATTAAAAGAAACAAAAAAGCAAGAAACATAAAAAAAAAAAAAATCATCTTGGAATAGCATTTTAAAAGTTTATGTAACCTGGTTCAAAATAACGAAACCTGCAAACTAAAAAGTTAATAAGATCTTATGACTTTTGAGTTCTATTTTTATTGACTATTTAGGAAATTAAGAGGTCTTTTTTTTTTCAATTACTCTTTTAATGTGAGCCTTCAGATTTCCTCCTTAATCGACTTAGAGTCATTTGTATCTTCCCCGTTTGAAGGTGTGTTCTACTGTCATCCTAATTGCATTTTTTTTCCAGAGGGGTTAGGTAATTACTCTGGCACATCCAGGTAAATTCCGGTGCTAAATTGAAATATTCTGCCTTAATCCTCCCTAAATCCCGATCGCAGGACCCGGAGATGTGCACATGCTGCAGTGGAGTCATGTGGAGCTGCCGTTTCTTCTCCAGGTGAGAGTCGCCTCGCAGGGGGGCGGAGGATCTCCTCTCTCCGCCATAAGCATAAAATGAGATTACCAGATCTTTATCACGGAACAGCCCCCCCTCACGCAACTGCGACTTCACAATCTCAGGTGCAGGCAGGGAATGTTGCATAATGAGCAGGAAGTGATTGTGGGTTGTTATGGGGGGTATTTTAAACTTAAATGAATGTGTCATAAATAAACTTCCCTGCATGTTTTACAAGGGTTTTCATTCCGCTAACAAGAAAGCATGTGAGCTTGTTTCTGTAAATGAATCTGCAGATGTATTACTAATGCAGTGCTTGATATCTTTGTTTTGGATGCTATCTGAAGAGGAAGAGGCTCCTCGGCAGACACTGAAAATAACATCTTTGTCTTCTTATAAAAAAAAAAAAAAAAAAGAAATGCATGATGGATCATGACAAAAGTCGTGATTCCATGTTCTTAAATATATTCGGTCTTACAGGAGTAAACACAGGTAGAAGACTGCAGATCCTACTTGTCATGGTGCTGCCTGAATTTACCTTCCCATATCTTTAATTTGTAGTCACCAGGAATAAAAGGCTGACTCTCAGCTCCCATGTCAGTCTTTGCAGGAGTGTGTGACAGAGAACAGCAGGGAGATAGCATGCTGAAATCGCATCACTAGAGACCTCACATCAAAGTAGACCAAACCTCATATTGAGTGAACTTTTAAGCCAGAAAGGCTGTGTGACATCAGAGCACCTAAAATGTGACTGTCATGTTTTTTTTTTCTTCAAACTTTGCTGAACACAAGTTTAAAGACTTGAGAAGTACTTAGTGGCAAGTACTCTTCACACACACACACACAAAACACACGCACACATGCACACACACACACGCACACCAAGATTAATACTCTTTGTCTTTCAGCAACCTCAAAGACCAATTAGATTGAGCGATGGCTGTGACGAATTTGTCAAAAATAAGTTGATAGACACCATTTTGGCAGTGAGTAAACATGGCTGGGGA
Source organism: Hirundichthys speculiger (assembly GCA_018398805.1). Taxonomy (NCBI): domain Eukaryota; kingdom Metazoa; phylum Chordata; class Actinopteri; order Beloniformes; family Exocoetidae; genus Hirundichthys; species Hirundichthys speculiger. Next base: position 479,900 of record JAGFBZ010000849.1, on the reverse strand, counting down.
TTTCACTCAAGCACACTCATTGACAAGACACTGTCAGAAAATATGTCACTTTCTGCAGACCTGCCAGTTGACAGGAATAGAGTATGAGATTGAGAGTTCTCAATTCCCCAAATGCCAACAAGGCATAACAGTGCTTTAAGTAAAGAAAGTACTCCCTCCTTACATGTATTGTCAGCGTTTGTCTTGCATCACAGTCCTGCATTATCCCAAGATTCAGAAGATAAAAAAAAAAAATACTAATAGGGTTATATTTACTCAGGATTTCAAGAGTTTAACGCTGCCTTAACACAGCTTTGACCTTCCCTTATTGCTGTTTAGATACAGAATTGGTGGGTCGTGTACATGGTTTTGTTGTTTAATGTACACCAATTCAACACCTCTAGTAGTTTAGCTGCTTTTTGGCCACTATTTCTGAAGTGAAATTCGATACTCAAAGCGTTTTCCTCTTCAAAGTAGTCTCCTGTTGTGCTCTGTGACCACAATAGTGTCAATCTCGAACTCTCAAAGCTTCATCTTTGTGTCAGCTTTGAGTAGCTGTCTATATGTGGCTCAGAAAAGAGTTGAGGCTTTCATGGCTGGTCAGACAACAGTTTTGGAACATTACGGCAAAATCTGGGTAAAAAGGAAAGTGTGGGAGGTGGGTTGGGAAGCGGGTCTATAGATGTGGGTGCAAGTGAAATTTGGCCTGTGACTAGTGAAATTGTTTTTGTGTGTTCGGACCTTTGGAAATGACTCTAAAAGGATCTGTAATTTAGAAGAAGCTCATTAGTTGCTTCCAATCAGCTGTGAATCAAAGATCTAAAGCCTAATCAGTCAATCTAAGGATGACAGCAGAAATTTCCTCACAAACCTTTTTTGAATTGAAATGATTACAAAACATGTGCCATCTTTTGTGAAAACAATGGATCATATTGATTTGACAAAAACTTAATTTGATAAAAACTTAATATAAATAAAGCATTTTTTTTTCATCAAAAAATTCAAAAAGTCACATTTTCAATCAATGGATAAATTATTGGAGCCCTTTCCACAATAGTTTAGCACAATGAATGGACTAAAAATAATTTTCCCTGATAAAAAGCATTGAAGGTATTAGGTTGGTGGAAGTGAAAAAGTTTTTGGTTTTGTCTGAAACGGCAGCCATTTGAAAGGCTATATTTGAAGCTGAGTGATTGGGAATAATCAAATGGCATTGATCAGGAAAAGAGAAAGAGAGAGAGAGAGGCAATCTCAATAAACTTTGTCATTCATCCATTCAAAGTTCAGTCATATCAGAGGTGTTTTGCATAACTATGAGCCACTGCGTCTAATCCTCAAAGGGTTTTCGGCCTAGTTGGTTTTGCACTGTAGTCATTCAAGGTCGCAACCCGGCAGGAAATATGGGCTGCCATAGCAACCCAAAGATGGCCTCTGGAGGCTTAGCATAATTCTCCCCTAATAGAAAAATAACAGCGGCAAATCCCATCCTTAGTAACTTGCTTATTTGACAGAGGCATGCTCCCACCTGTGAAGCACACAGTCACCAAACCAGTGCACTAAATCTACGATAAGATGAAAAAGAGTCCATCTCTGGGTGGGGATGGGCAGCCTAATCTCAAACCAAATTCTTTATTTTCTTTGAAATGAGTTTCTGGCAAGCTTTGGGGTTTTTGAGACTGGACAATACAAGCTTTCAGAGGAATCAGCTCTCTATGTAGTACCTAACTTTGAAGTGCTTAGGCCATACTCTCAGAAAACCTTCGGCAGCAGGAGATGGGTTATATATGGATCAAATCAGGGAATTCTTCAATTATTTCATTTTTAGCCACATCTCATGAAGTTATTTGGAACCCAACGCGTTGAACGCTTGGAGTATTTATGCATATATCTGATTTAACCTGAACAGTTATGGACCTCACAGGAAGTTCTACTGGGAGTAAAATAGCACTACAGCTGCTTCGTAACGGCCGTCTTGATCCTGATTTGTGATCACACAATATGCGAGCCTCCTTCTCCCCTACTTTGTTGCCAGGTACCACAAAGATGGATTCTTGACAATGTGTGAGTTGCATCAAGATGATGAGCACTGGGGAGAGAATAAATTACTGCTGCACTTTAGAGTGGGAGGCATGTAAGTATCAGTCGCTACAACAGTGCACTGCTCTCTACTTATGAAATCACTAATGAGGAGCTGCATCCCATCCAGCAATGTAGCAGCCACGGTGCTGGAATTAAAATCAAAGGCTTTATAAAATCATTACTGTCAAAGCTAACCATGGAAATCAAACAACTGCCCAGTGTGGATTTCTGTAAGAACTATATTGTGGCTTTTCTGTCACATGCAAAGACAAGAACAAAGAGGCACGAGGAGCAGATAGCTGCAGTTGGGAGATGAGATGCTAGTTCTGTTGGGCACCTGAGCCAGCGATTTTTTTGCCCAACAGGATTTCTGTTTATTCTCCGTGTTCAACAGCTAAAGCATCATTGTTTGACTCAGGCACTACATCTTCCTGTCAGCATTCTGCTGTAGATGCCAGCCACTCATCTGCGTTTAAAGGGTGTTTGAGCCCGAGCCCTTACACATCATAATGTCAATGATGGTTTTCTGCTTCACGGAGAGCACGGAGCTGCAATGACAGGGCAGCCCCCCCCCCCCCCCCCCAAAAAGGTAATCATTTCATCGAAATGTCCTTCACCCAGGAAAAAGTCATTTGGCTTTAGATATTACAATTGTACTATATCAATTCAAAAATCTATAAATCTTGAGTGATTCTCATCTACAAATCTTGAATTCAATGTGAACTTGTAATTTCTAATATCTAGTGCTTGTGATCGAGATAACCACCAGGGCGATGCATTAGTACTTTAAAAGGACATTTTTGTCATGCAAATGAGAGTTCACAAGCTTTCCTTTCTTATCAAGTCATCTCTTTGCTGTTGGGCAAATATGCAAAATTTATATATTAATATTCTATTTCTCCTATTATATTTAATCATATCCATTACAAAATATTGTAGATAAAACAATACCTCTTTGCTCTTTACTCTTTGAAATTCTGCTATTGCTACCTTTGGCTATGAAAAATTGATTTTTCTAAATTCCTGCAGCCTGTGTACTGTACATCATGGAGTGCTTTATAATGGTGTCCTCACATTAAATAGGCATTGACATCAGTAATGACCATTTGAGGGGTTGAAGCGATTTCATCCCAGTGAGTGGTTGGATGAGCGGAGTAATTAAATCAACCGCATATAGACTGTCCAACAAGAGGCCAGACTACCGTCCCTGAAGGGAATCCCACTTAATGCCAGCCTGTAAGCCTCCTGTTTCAGTCAAACACTGAAGCACCTTTCTGCATCAAAGCTTGCTCACCATCATGCCTCAAAGATCCACATCTCCAGGAAAGAATGGCCTCTGCTGAGATGTGGACACCTCTGGCCTCATTTAACGCAAATTGTCCCCTCCCCCTCTCCAGACCTGAATCCAAGGATAGAGTGGCTATCTGACAAGATCAGACAGAGATATGTGCAAACTTAAAGGCAAAAGAGTTACTGAGCATCCTACCAGGAGTCTCAAAAGGGTTCTATTAAAGCATGTTCAATATGCCAGTCAGGGCTTTTCAAAGTGCTGCACACCCTCCAGCACCGGCAAACTCAAAGGGCATCAGTGCACATTCTGTAAGAGGAATCTGGCCCCCATTAATTTAATGAGTCCAGGGTATTAGTATGCCATAGCTGGCTGTGAAGACTCCTTTTTTTAATGTTTGGTGGAGTTTTAAGGAAAGTCCGCCAACTTGGGTGAGACAAAGGAGAGCAGAGAACAAGGTGCGTTCATTGAATCTGAGATCAGTTTCTAGCTGTCTTTCCTCAGAGGGCATTTTCCATTTGCTCAAATTGTCTTGGTGTAGAAGAGCAGGATTAGGAATGACGGATGGCACTTTTACAATCACCGAAAGAACTTCCCGTGTCTGTGACTTGCTGTTTACAATAATTGCATTTTGACCCAAAAGTAGCCATTAGTATATTCTTTATTGGTAAGACAAAATTATTTTAAAATTATTTTTGGTCCACGGAGAAGCAGACACGAACACCCATGGAAGTACTTAAAACAGCCTTGGTGGTAGTACTCCATGGCTGAGGATGTCTCCATAGACACATTAAACCATAAGGACACACACACATACTCACAAGGCGAGAAGAATTGGGCAGCTCAGTTATTGCAGATGAGAATAATTGCCTGCATTTAACACTTGTAGACCCATATGCATGCCATATTTAAAGACATAAAGCACATGTTAAGGCATTTTCAGCACTGTTTTTAAGGCTTATCTGTACCAGTCACTTCAAAATTGAATAATTTGGTGAGCAGTGACGCTGTTCCCTAAAGCTGTAACACCTGACACAAACACATGATGCACAAGAATCTTGCATTCATGTGACAGTCACCTGTAAGAGATTATAAAGACAGTGCCGCTTGCAGCGCCTGACAACCAGGAAGCAGCAGCTGCTGGAGCTAATTAAAGACATAGTAACATGGTAACATAGCCCAGTGCAGGGCCACATCAAACGCTCCTCTTCATGCCAGTCTCGAGTCTCATCCCTGGGATGCTGAGGCCTCTCGTGACCTGTGCTGGGAACCTGCTGGGCCCTGAGAGTTGTGGGGTGAATCAGAGTGGGTCAGGATCACTGTGGGGTGCACCTGAACCAGACTTACCTGTGTCTCTGTATCTGCATACCAAAATGTTGCCATGTGGCTGTGAGGCACGAGTGCATGGACTCTGACCTGAACAACAAAGAAAAAGAGAGAGCCGGGTGAGAGGTCAGGAGAAGTGAGAAGGCTTAGGGAAAACACACATAGCACACAGTGGCTAGACATGATCAGAGCGATGCATATGGCTCAGCAGAGGTAGAACCAGATGCCCTCTGATGTCCTGATGAAATCTAAGCTCAACGTAAACAAGTCAGCTCAGTACCAGTTGTGCTCTGATAAGCACAATTTAACGACATACTTCAATGAAAAGCCAGTACCGATGTTTATCCGGTTATCACTTGCATTTGCCAAATTACACTTTAAAAAACTATTTCAAACTGCAGTCTCTCAAAATAACTCTAAGCTCAATTGTAATGAGCACTCTCGCTGAACAAAAGTACCTGAAGCCCGTTGAGGAAAGGTTGTTCCCGCCAATATTTATAGAAATGTGATAAAAGAAAAAAAGATGAAAGAACTGATAGTTGACTCTCTCCAGTCAGCTTCTTTCCTCTCTAAGCCTTTATGTCAGTGTTTGGCCCTTTGTGTAACTAACGAGAGAAATATATCCAAAAAAATCTCTCATTAAACTTTTTCTCCAATGAAGTTGCATTGATAATATACCAGATAAAGCTCTAACCCCCCCCCATAAAACATAGATCTATATCTATATATAGATAGATATAGATCTATGTTTTATCAGAAAACAAAAAAAAGGTTTCCTTTAATTTTGAGTTCCCTCTCAATCATTTTACTTAAAGGAGATCCTATTATTTCTGAATATCGACAGCCCTACTACCATTTAGATTTCCATTTAGATTTTTATGATTGTCAAAAACAAATGTTTTTCTGTTAAACTCCTTCAACCTGAAACATGAGAAAACATAACAGCATGACAGGTGGCTGTTGCAATACTGATTCAGTATCAAGTCTATAGGAAGCGTGGCAAAAGTGTGGGTGTTACATGTTTGCAATGATGTGGCCCTGTTAGGTGAGAAACATTTGAATACTGCGACTCTCAGGGTCAGTGTTGTTGTTATTTGGAAAAACAGAAGCAATGTTTTTTATGCCTGAAGCGGACCTCTGTGTCCACCTGCCAGATGAAGTATTCGCACAACATCATGCTGAGATAGATGTTGTCAGAGTTGTCAATTTGTATGTCACTATCAGCCCAGACAATCACCGGTTTACCACAGCGTTTGGAAGGTGAACAACACGTCTGATGCATGCAGAATGTGTGTTCAAAACTGTGCCTTCAGAGTAGAGACTTTTTCACCCTCTTCTTCTAACTATTCAGAATAGCAGAGAAAAGTTCAATACGTCTTATTTCGGATATTTGTTGTGCCTGCCAAATTGTCAGCCGGAACAAAATGAGAAAGCCCTTGACTGGATTTTGGCAGCCTAACATTATTCTGCCCCTTTGGGCAGCCCAGGTTCTCTTGTTGTGAAAAACTGAGAGAAAGCAACTTTCCTCTTTACATCTTGCTTTGTGTGGGGAGTGACTGGCTGCAAGGGTCCGAGTGCTGTGTTCTTTCAGCAGTTTTCGTGTGGTCTCAGTCTCTTTACACATTCACTGCCAGGCTCCTCTCCACCAGGCCTCCGCAAACTGTGCAATCAGCAGATGTCTTTATAAAGCAGCACACTGCCATGTGCACGCCCCGCATTCTTTGCCAATTTCAATTGAGAAAAAAAAAAAAAAAAAAAAAAAAAAAAAAAATATATAATATATATATATATATATATATATATATATATATTTTTTTTTTTTTTTTTTTTCCTTCTAGAATATTATTCTTCCAGCCCAGCAGCTATATGGATGTGGCAGTTAATGTGGCCTGAGGTGGAAAATATTACCTCTCTCAGCAATTTGAGTTCAAATGGCTGAATGATATATCTTAAGTTAGCTCATTCTATTATTCCACAGACCTGCTGATTTAAACAAAGTGGGACAAAATAATTCATCAGAATCCTTTGACCTCTACAAAGTCAAACCTCTGGAGTAGCTTTTAAGACTCATGAGAATATTTTCACTTGCACGATACTGCAAGAAGGAAGACCAAATGCCCAAAGATTTTATAAAAAAAAAACAGAACAGAAAGTAACAAATTAGGTATCACTGCAGACTGAGCTACATTCAGTATTATCCATTTAAGAAAAAAAAAAAAACAATAAACAAACAACATAAGGGATGTATTTTAGAAAACATCTCCAGTTATGTAATCTTGGTTTGGTTTGTCTCCAAACCGTTAAACAAAACTATGATGCAAGACATACAAATGGAGCAAAATTCATCAACAGTGAAATTACTGCTAGTGGACAAAAATGCACAATTAAGTACCTGCTTCTCGATTTGCTACTCATTGTTATGCCTTATGCAGACAGAATAATATGGACGTAATGGTAAGACATACATGGTCATATATGAAAGATTATAACATATTGGATATTTTTAATTTCTACTTGTTATACTTATACAGCACTACTTTTCAGACTTAAGTATTGTCCTCTTTCACACCCCAGTATTTACTGGACAGGCATAGTGGTTTTTCTATTTTTTGTTTATTTATTTATTATTTTTCAGATTAATGCATTTTTGCAGCTTGTAAGGTTATTCATTTAATTAATTAATTTAGCCAGCGATTAATCAAAGAAGTTAAAATTAGCTCAATTATGACAACTTTCGTTGTTTAAAGCCCACTTAAGCTGCACTATTATTAAAGATCTACAGCTTGTTGCGACTGCAGCAAGAGTTACCACACTATTAACAGCTTTTCCACTTTTCTAGGTCTACTTAAGAAAGAAATCTGAATGTCTTTCATTTCCAAACTTAACTTTTTGTGGACTACAGCCAGCAAATCCATTTTGTGCATGTGGCAGCATTTTCAGAACCACAAGCACCACCTGGGCACCATCAGGGCACCTGCCATGCCAGCGCCTCGTCTGTCACTTCAGACTTCAATATTGGTGCAGAGGGCAGACTTGTTAAGGGTTGAACACCCGTGGATTGAGCTGTCAAAATTAGCAATGTTTCTGGTTCGCTCAAAAGGCAAAATGGGTCACGTGCTGAAGAAGCAAATGAGGCCCAAGAGGGATGCTATAATTTTCATCCCTGGCTGTTCATCACTTTATGTTATCACGTTAACAAAAAATATTTTCATTTCTTTTCCCTTATTACCATCTGAAATAACCTACCAGTGATTGGGCTAATTGTTTAACTTAATCATGTCATACTAAGTCACATAATAGTGTTGATACTCCTGTCAATTACTCTTTAAAGTCTGACCTGACCTTTAAAAGCGATTGCATTAATGACAACTCCATGAACTCACTTTTTTATTAATTGCCAATTTTGCTTGTATAATGACATGGAAATAGGGAAGCATGTGCTTGTGTGTGTGGGAGTGTGTGTGGTGTGTGTGTCGTAAATGGTGATGTTAGACTTGTGTGCTTGGCAAGCATTTTTTTTTTTCTTCGCTCCATTTGGTGACAGATTGGGTTTAAATAACATTATATCTTCACAGTTGTGACTCACAGGCCTGGGCGTTACAAAGTCAGGGTGAGGTTTAACACTACAGATGAGGACGAAGGAGGACCAGGTCGCCTCACTTCGTCTTTTAGTTTATCACTTTCCGCTGAGCCTAATCTGGTACGCTAGCAAGCTTGCCGTCAGCGCCGTTTTGCCGCCTCAATTGTTTCTCTCTTTTACAACAAAACCAATTCTTTTTGCATCTTGTCACTCCATCGTAAGTTTGTAGTGATAACTCGGGCAGATGGACAGACACTGAAATGGACTGAAACTGGTTGCATCTCTGCTTAAGAAATATTGATATGGTTCAATCTTTAGAAAAATTAATTCAAGTATATTTGAAAAGTTAGGGCACTTTGAAAAAGTCGCTGCATAAATTCAAAAACATATGCATCATCTACTGCTGCATTGGTCGTGTTGAGTTTACCTCACTAGACGAATCTAGAGCTTCACATTGACTGCGACGTGGTGCATTGTGGGGTGCTAAGTACTGCTCAGCGAAGTTAAGAACAGCGCTGCACTTCTTGACAAGAATTGGAAAATGTGAGCTGAGGTCATGGTGGGGTGCGTCTCCTCTCTGAGCTCCAGGTAGGAGGGCATGCGGGGCAAATCTTTTTAATATTGATGCTCTGTGAGTCCAGAAAGCTCCTCAAGTGTTAATGTTGCATTGAATCTGTGAACTAGTATACTCTACTGTCCGCTCCAACTCCCTCATCAGCCATGTTTGTTTTTGCTGCTGTTGTGCAATCAAAGACTAACTGCTGTACAGAACCTCCTGGTGCTCCTTGGGAGAAAACTCCTCCTTTTGCGCACTAAACAATTCAGAAGGTAATAATATCTACTTCATTACATGCTTTTTTTTTCCAAATAAATTTTTTCCCCTCATGTTTTAACAAAATGTTGAAGTAAAGGTCTTTCTTATTGTGAAGTCCTAGAAAAAAAAACTAGTCAGGATTTAGGTCGATGGATTCTGAATTGTGTTTTTAGGTCATAGAGTCACTTCACACAACTTCTTGCTCACTGTCAAAGCCATTTACCACTTTTAAAGTTAAAACCTGACTGTATGACAGATGAAGCATCAGCTGTAGCCTGTTGTTTATCAGAAGCGAGTGTGTTTTAAGAAAGATTAACTGGAGCGTGGCCTTCTGCTACAAAGCTTTGCTTACGCTCTGCGTTGCTGCACGTGCTCTGTCCTGAGCTGCATGTGCTAAAAATGCAAGGCGTAGTAGGTGGGGCAAACAGGAGCGACAAGGACTGTCACTGCTGCTACATGGGGGTAATGCCAGCAGTATATGGAAACTAATAAAGACACACTGGCAGGACCCTATTGACCACCAATAAGATGTGACCTTAAACAAGCTGCAGGACGTTGGTCAGCTTCCTGGTAAATATTGCTGGACAATTTCAAGTTAAGAAAAAAAAAATTATATTTTTTCTATTTTTCACATTCTATTTTTTCTGTTATTAAGATTTATTTCAAAATTTTCTGCACTTTAACCATTTTGACATACACTTATCGCGCCAACGGGCGCTCTGAGCATTTTCGCTCCCAGTGTCTTCATTAAAAAAAAAAAAAAAAAATGTTAAAGGTTAAAAAAATCTCCACACTTCAACATTTCTTGTCAGAGTCTTGCAGGTAGGCAGCAGCTGTGACAGGAACGCGTGTACTGTTTATGTCATCTGTCCAAATGCTAACTTATGTGAAGCAGACATTCCCTGAGCGTTCAAGGCAGTGTTCAGACAGATGTGATGTGTCAAGCACTGAACCGGTAAACATAAAAAAAGTGACCAATTTGATTAAACAGTGAGGTGACAGCTAGAAAAGCCATGGTCAAAGCTATTGATTTATCAATGCTGAAGTGAAAACTTTCGATATATAGCTAACAATTAATCTCAAAACGGTTATGAAGTAATAATTTATTCTACAAAAATATACAAATGGTATTGATTAATTTAACTGCAAAATTAATTATTTATATTTCAAATTTGAGATATAAGTAAAAAAAAAAAAATCCAAAAAGCAGGATTATTGCTCATGTGCCTTTAAAGGTGCTTTAATTTAATGGTGTGAAATTGGAGAATTGGAGCTCCTTTGAAGAATATCCACAGAGCCCTGTTTCCCTGTTTATTTCTCATCAGTGTGACTCTGACATGTCTCTTTTGTGCACCAGAATCATGGCAGGGATAAATTAAGGTACATTCAAAGAGATATGTTGCCAGAACTTGCAGATGAATTAGTTTAGCTCAAGAAAATGAAAATGAGGCCTGTTACATTGCAGGCCTCTCACCTCTCTGTATGGTTTTTAGAGGAGATGCTGTCGCTCAGTTCAAATACATTTGCTCAGCCTCATCATCATCATCATCATCATCACTGGTTCATCAAATGATTCTTAAATTGTTACAGAGTAAAAAAACAAACAAAAAAAAAAACAAGTGAAAAGCAGAACAAAAACAGAAAAAAAGCCTCATCAGTTGCGCATGCTAACTCCTTTGTTATTTGTGAATTAATTTTAATTGGGCCAGTTCCATTTACCAATGAATTAATGATGTAGAATAATTATTCGGAAATGTTCAATTTTATTTAGAGAACAAATAAGAAGCCTTCTGTGAAAAAAAAGATTAAATGTTGGTGAAAGATCAATTTCTGTTTTAAGTAAGTCCCATAAATCACTCATTTTCCAATTTGTGTCAAAATTGCAAATATATATTTTACCTTAATTTAAAGCAGATGGAGCATCCATCTTTTATTTAGTTTGATCATTTTAAAGAAACCAAATAGAACATTTTGTAATCTAGTGAAAAAAAAAAAATTCGACAAATTAACGTAAAATTATACAAAATAAGAAAATAACCATTAAAAGCATAAACATCATTAAAAAAAAAAGTTGTGACAAAGAAACAGAAATAAAATTGACTCTAAAAATCATTGCTTTTTAAACTCTTTGCGGAAACCACAGATTTTTATTAACAACAGCTACAAATTAACTTTATGGATCTGTAACTTCATTCAGCAAACGAAGCACAGTTATTTAAGAATTACTGAAAAGTTTTTCAGCTAATGTGAGACAACTGGAATCTGCGAGAACAATCAGAAAATAATAATTGTTTTCTTTATTCTTCCTACTTCTTTTTGTTAACTTAGCTGTTTGTCGTGGAAGCCATCTGTTTGTGTGTTTCCCGTAATTCTCCTCCAGTGTTTTTACATTTGCAAAACTTAATACACAGCATCAAAAGACAATGAAAATCATCAGCGCTCTCTTTCAAGGTTGTATCTAATTAGCAAGATTCTCTCATTTCAAGTCTTTTTCATTTCTTCAAGGGCGATTGTCTTGAATGGGAAGCTCTCATCATAATCAAATCATATGCAATGATAAATAAGAATTACAGCATTTGATCTAAAACTGTGACTCATATCAGATGTTTCTCTGAGACGGAAATGTAAAACTTCTCTGAGTTTGTGAAATGAAAGGCAACATCTGTTTTTTTGTATGTTTGTCTGTAGAGAGGACATTGAACTGTCAGCAGAGTACCTCCTACTAATCAGGACTCTTACACATCATCACAACACAAATCTTCAATTCTGCACCAATCTTTTGTGATGCATTTACATCAGAAGGTCAACTGTGGTCAAAGTGCCGAACAATAAATATTTGCTTTTTGATAGAAAGGGAGTTCATATTAGTTGTTTTATTTAGCATTTTTGCTGTAATCTTATTTTAAAATTGAATAGAGAAATTCTGATTAGAATATTGATGTAAAGTTGGTTTTAAAAAATAAAAAACTCTTTTGAGTTGCATTTTTTTAAGTCTGTTCTTTTTTTTTCCCTCAGTCTTTCTTTCCCTTTCTTTATTTCTTAATTTTAAGCATTTTTACTGTAAAACATCCAAAATGCATTCACATCAACTTAGCTCAACAATGATTAATGGGAAACTAAAAGTGGGGAAATACATTTCCAATCTTATTCTTTAAACCTCAAAGGAATCTCACATGACTTCCTAAAGTTAACCCAACGCAGAGAGAAAAAGGGGGATAAAAAAATTTGAAGGCTTCCTTGCATCAAACTATGAAGGCTTTCAACTAAAAAGACTCAAACAGACTTACGTATTAAGCTGTCGCCTTTTACTCATCTCAAAACTCACAACCACCCCTAAAAATATTTATGTAGTCACTCTTCTGAAAAACTAAAGTCACTTGAAGTTTATGCTGCTAGTTTATTTACACCATTGTTCTTTGCATTGTGCAGAATGAAGAATAATCCCTTGCCAAAAAGGCTAAATTACATAAGTATTAAAGTTTAGTTTTAAGCTTTTATTGTTAGGAAACCTACGCTTAAGTGTGTCATCTGCATAATACGGCGTACGAATGAAATATAATAAATGAGAGCAACGATTAGGCCATTAAAGGAAACTGGACAACGTTAAGATCCAATAATTCAGTATGATATATAATCTAATGTCACGAAAAGTCAACCTCTTACATGATGTTTCATGCAGCAGCAGGAGCATCATCTCCATCTTCCTCCTCCTCCTTCTCTGTTAGCTTAGCAACAGCAGCCATTTTGTCTTCATTACCATTGGTGGAGATGCCTCTCTCAAGCCGAGCTGCGTTTCTTTGAGATTCTTGCCGGGAGATGGTCCCATCAGTTTCATTTGAATTCATTTTTGCAAGACCAAGATCTCTTAATTTAAGCCTTCAACCAAGATATCAAGTTGAAGATGTGGATTATATCAGGCGTGCGTTGTGCATGTCCTGAGCAGTGATGCTCTCATTTTCTGCTCAGAAGGTGCCAAATGTGTGTTTAGTATTAACCACATGGCTGTCACACAAAGGCACATACATCCAAGCCATTCATGTGCATTCGCACCAAGTATGAGTACGCACGCGCGTGCACACTCACATAAATGAGATGAGTTGATCCCTCTCTTAGAGCATGCGTCAACCACCCGCTGCTCCCACCGCCACATTACGTAGACACCAGACAACAGGACGTATAACCTGGCTGTCCAGAGGTCACCTTGGCTTGTTTACTTAACCAGAACGGATTTGCAGAGGTAGAGTGGATCACCAGCATCCACTACAACTCATCTACCAACATTTGTTCAGTTCTCTACTCTATCAGGAACCTTTCAGGGTAAGTGGCACAATCTGTATTTTTCATCCAAGTCCGCTGCACCAAAGTAAGAAACTGTGATGGGCAGAGCTCCTTAAGACTGTTCTTTCTTACATCTTTTTTGACTCTTTGAAAATATGTAATTTATACTCACGGCATCAATTAATTATCATTCTACCAATTAGTATCTTCCTTTTCAACTTTGACAGAATAATTCACCGTAAAGCAATACATTTTTAATCTAGAGTTCCAGAGCAGTTGGCATAAGCTATGAAGAGCCTACTGTAAAACACTCCTCTCTGAGTCTTTTCTGAACTCGTGAATGCTACACACTGTTTGGCTTTTAGATGAAAAAATGTTACTCCGTCTTTATAAAATAGCAGTTGTAATGCACCGCACAAATATAAATAAATGTGTTTTTACAATCAAGCTTGAGTGTTATCTGTCCCGTATTTTAGAGGTTTCTGAGCCAGTTGTCAATGCACAGGCCGAATCGCCAACCCTGACACATGCTTGGTTCTCACTAGCTACTGTATCCCAATGCAGACATGTCTTACCACACCCAGAGATACCCAAACACACACAGACACTCACCTCTGTGGAAACAGCCCATAATTAAAAACTCTGGAGTCTCATCTGTTTCTGATAAGGTCCGAAATGTCCATGTTATTGAGACAGAGGGGTGAAAAGACTGGGAGTGAGGCCCTGAGACAGGGCTTTCTGTGTTTCCACAGAGCTGCCCTGACCACCCCCGATAAATACAGGAGAGCAAGTCCTTTTCAGGTTGAGAGTATGACACGGGACTGCCACATAAATCGGAGCAGGCCCTGCCCGGCAAAGGCTGGGAACGCCATGGGAGTGGTAGGCGGCTCTACGGTGAGGTTTTTGGGGAAGGATTATGGATTGAGACATACAGCTGGGAGGCTAAAGTTACACTTTTCATTACCACATCGAGGGGGTCTTGGCTGCTTGGAAGCCAGTCAGATTTGTGAAGACCTCTTTCTCCCCCTGGAATGGATGTAATTCTGCAGGCACATTCTTCACCTGAGGATAATTGTTTTTGATATGGCAAGAACAATTTGGTGAAAGTCAAAGGGAAATGCTGCTTTTTTTCTTTTTTTTTTGCCAGAGGAAGAATGAAAAGAAAAAAAGAAAAAGAAGAGGGTATTGTGAAAAAGTCCTCATTCACTAAAAGACCAGAGTAAAGAGAGTGCAGTATGCCCCCTTCTGGCTCTTTTCTTTTCTCCCTCTTTTTTCTTCTTTTTTTTTTTTTTTTTCCTCTGGTGTCTGGAGATGTGAAGAAATGTCTTTTGATCAGCTCTGACAGAGCCTGGGCCATGTGAAGAGGGTGGCTGGCAGGACTCTGCCAATCCAAGCAATGCAAAAATGTTCCTAATAAGAGCAATAACTAACGAGTACTGAGTGTCTGTCTGATCCGCATTCTGGGTACAATTTGTGCCAGCAAACCCAATATTTTCTGACGTGTACCCAACTCTCCTCAGTCTTTAGTCTGTTTGCCAGGTCACTGCATTTCACCTGCACAGTCCCATATGTTCTCTCCAATGCTGCAATGGTCTGAAATTTAGGCACCTTTTGGGACCAGTTCAAAGTGGGGTATTTCTAGTTCTAATTTTACACATATTGGAATATTGTCACAGCTTGGAGTTCATTTTATGTGGCTTTTTTTTTTCTTTGCTGAAAACCTGTAAGGGTAGAAAAATAAAGTGCAAGGTTGCCAATTTGTCTCACTTTTGTCATACAACATCAACTTGGGTTATTTCCACAACTGACTGCTTCCATTGTACGTGAAGGTTTGAAGTGGTCACATATCAAAGAGCTCTGTCTCTGCAGGGTGGATTCTCTGGTACTCTATAGAGCACAACAAGGAGATAGTTACCTCTCACAGCTTCCCAATGCAGGCCAAATAAACACATCACCTCCACTGCAGGGGGAGGAGGACAACAGCACAGCTGCCAACTCCCTCTCTTTATCCTAGCATACGGCAGCACCAGCCAATTCCATAGTGCTGCTGGGCATCCCAGGCATAAACAGGTGCCCCGTTTGGTGGAGTTGGGCCTGGTCTTGGGCCTGTCTCTGGGCTTTTGCAAAGTGCTGGATGTGTGAGGGCTGGTGAGGACAGGCTGGATAGACTTTAATGGTGTGTTGATGAGTCCGGGGCTCAGTACTGGTAATTATGGCGGGGAGAAGGTGATTAGGCAGCGCTGAGCAGCCCAACGAGGGGGACGGGCCCACGCCCAGCGGGGAGAGCAGATCTGCCACTGGAGGGACCAATCAAGTGTGAAGCAGAGCGCAGACCCTGGGCCTTGGTTCAGTGGGAAAAGCCTTGGCCACTGGTTCAGAGCGCTGCAACTTTCACGGATTAGTAGAGAGACTATTCTGAAGACTGAAAGGGGGAACACAGCACGGAGGCAGCATCAATGCATGTGTGTAAGCACACAAACGCACAGTCACACAGTCTCTCCCTTTCTTTTTCCCCCCTCACCCTCGCACACACAAAACCCACCAACAGCTGGGAGGAGGGCTACAGCCATTGCCATATTACCATAGCAACGGCATATCTCACATTTGAGCCTAAATGAAGACACTTTGGGCTGAAAACGGGATATTTATTCTTTCAGTTAATGGAAGCATTTTAATAGTTTCACTCTAGGCTTGTAGAACACTTCCCCCTGACTGAGTAAATGAACTGCAATTGGAGGTGCTTAGTGCATCAGACAAGCATTTTGTCAGTTTGCCATTTACAGGATATCGACACTGCAAATTTAACTTGTGCTGTTATGGGGCAAAAGGTCCTACATATTTGACTTAAAAAAGTTTTGCTAATCTCCACCATGTCCCTTCGATCTTGGGGGAAAGCTTTAGGACACATTTGAAAGAAGCGGCTCTTTTAACTGTTTCCATTGTTCAGTGCCTTTGCTAAATCCAACTTTGAGGAATAATTTAATATTTCATTCATTTAATTTTACATAAACTCTTGAAAAAGCAAATAAAACAATTTGTACAAGCCCAATAGAACAAAGTCTGTATTCATCATCTGTATTCATGATCTCTAAAGATTCAAAGTTATTTGAAGTCTTAAGACATTTTTTTCATTTTTCTATTCCTAGACAGTCAGAACAACTCCGTACATTGCTTGCAAAGTGGGATGTAAAGTTGTGTGTATTAATCATCTGCCTTTCCATCACAGCATAGCAACAAGCAGACTTGATAGTTTCCTTTGAAGTGATGACTTTGTCTAACTGAAAGCCAGTGATTGTTGTTTCATTCCTGTAGCATGAACATCTACTCTCCATTGGGCTTTTTCTCACTTGCAGGTGCTTTTTCAAATGTGAAGTAGAGCTCTTTGCAGCTAACACAACTTATCATCAATTATCACTTCTTTGTGATATTCTTCTTGTTCTTTGCACCAAATCCTTTATTTGACTAAGAGATAACTTCCATTTTATTTGTTGACCTACAGATGTGCACTGACAGATTTGAATGATTGGATGGGTTCCACCTGAATTTAGTTACTTTCCAAGAAGCTGGAGAGAAACGTAGTGTAAGGGATTTTCTCTGTTTTGTTTCGCAAAAAAGAAACAACAAATATGGTAAAAATTTGAACAGGAACTAGTTCCTTCTCTGGAAAGGTATCTGATCACTAAAAACTGGAGCATCATGATATTCATTCCATCACAAAGTAATAGGAGTCTGATGGCTGTCAAAACAGTCATGGTGATTAAACAAGAACACGGAAGGAAGTGATGATGAAGGTGATGTTGAGTTAAAGCCATATAAAGGATGCATGTTTAGTCTACATGTTTGTTCAACATATTTCTATTTTTCTTTGTTTTTGATTGTACAAAATTACTGGTACCAACTGCTATTTTTTTTTTTGGTTGTTCCTCAGTCATGGTTCAAACTGGTGTGATGATGTTTAGCAAGGGAATTTTGGTGAAAAACTGTCACAAGATACACACACACACACACACACACACACACATATATATTTATATGTATTAGGGCTGAGCAACGCTTAAAATTTCTAATCGCGATTAATTGCATGATTTCCCCAATTAATCACGATCTATTCGCATTGTATACCCAAAATCCAATAATGAATTCAAAGGTAGTGTAAAGTGCACTTTTATTGAAATATTCTGCTGCCAATATAAACGAAAGTGCCATAACATTCGTTGTTCAAACACTTTTACCATCAGCACTTGTCAGTAACACATATTTAGTGTAAATCTCATCTTAAAAGATGTGAAAGAGAATAAAATAAAGCTTATTGCCACTGCCAGGGCATTAAAGTCATCCTGTTTTTTTTTAAATGAAAAATAAGCTACATTCAGAACATTAAAACAGGCCAATTTCTGAGGTAACAGCAGAAACTTTTAATGGGGAGTTTAACTTTGCAGTGGTTACAAATAACCTTGTTTCTGTCGAATCAGCCATCTGGGAGAACTTTAAAATGAAAATATCCTTGTGAAAGTTCTGTAACTTTACCGTCTCCATGTCTGTTTTAGCTTTAATGCAAGTTTTAAACAGTCTCAGACTTCTATGGCAGCTTTATTTTAACAGTTATAGAAAGAATATTGAAAAAAAAATTTGAGAAAATTACATGAAATGAAAAATAAAATTAATTTGCAAGTCATTGGCTGGAAATAAGTATTTGATCCCCTAGCAAAACATGATCTAATCTTGGTGACAAAACCCTTGTTGGCAAGCACAGCTGTCAGACGTTTCTTGTAGTTGCTTACTAGGTTTGCACACACATCAGGAGTAATTTTCGTCCACTCCTCTCTGCAGATCATCTCCAAATCCTGAAGGTTTTGAGGCTTGCGCTTGGAAACTCGAAGCTTCAGCTCTCTCCATAGATTTTCAATAGGATTAAGGTCAGGAGACTGGCTAGGCCATTCCATGACCTTGATGTGCTTCTTATGGAGCCACTCCTTTGTTTCCTTGGCTGTATGTTTTGGGTCGTTGTCATGCTGGAAGACCCATCCACGACCCATTTTCAATGTCCTTGCTGAGTCAAGGAGGCTGTCATTCAAGATTTTGCGGTACATGGGCCCGTTCATCTTCCGAACTTCCCCTTAGAAGAGAAACACCCCCAAAGCATAAGGCTTCCACCGCCATGCTTGACAGTAGGGACGGTGTTTTTGGGGTCATATTCAGCATTTCTCTTCCTCCAAACATGTCGAGTTGAGTTGAGATCAAAGAACTCAATTTTGGTCTCACCTGACCACAGCACCTTCTCCCAGTCTCCTTCTGAGTCATTAATATGTTCGTTGGCAAACCTGAGTCGGGCCTGGACGTGAGCCTTCTTGAGCAGAGGGACCTTGGACCACTGCAGGATTTTAAACCATTGCGTCTCAGTGTATTATCAATAGTTTTCTTGGTGACTGTGGTCCCAGCTGCCTTGAGATCATTAACCAGCTCCTCCCGTGTAGTTCTCGGCTGATCTCTAACCTTTCTCATGATCCTTGAGACCCAACGAGGTGATATCTTCCATGGAGCCCCCATCCTAGGTTACAGTCATGTTGTACTTCTTCCACTTCCGAATAATTGCACCATCAGTTGTCACCTTCTCATCCAGCTTCTTACTTATGGTTTTGTAGCCCATTCCAGCCTTGTGGAGCTCAACAACTTTGTCCCTGACATCTTTTGACAGCTCTTTAGTCTTGCCCATGGTGAAGATGGTGGAATATTACTGAGTCTATGGGCAGATGGCTTTTTATACAGGTGACTATTTGGAACAGGTGTCTCTCATGCAGGTAATTACTTCAGTGAGATTAGGAGTATGCCAGTGGTCTGTGGGAGCCAACACTCAGCAAGGTTGGTCGGGGATCAAATACTTATTTCCCTCAATGACTTGCAAATAAATTTTAATTTTTCATTTCTGTAATTTTCTCAAATTTTTTTTCAATATTCTTTCTATAACTGTTAGGTGAAAGGTGAAAGATACATCTTGCTGATGTATCTTTCACCTTTCACCTAACAGTTAACTGTTAAAATAAAGCTGCCATAAAAATCTGAGACTGTTCATTTATTTCTTAGTATGGCAACTGCCAAAATCGGCGGGGGATCAAATACTTATTTCCTCCCTCCATATATATATATATATATATATATATATATATATTGCGAAATTAATTGGTTCTGGAAGTAGTTTCGTAACCTGAAAATTTTGTAAGTAGAAACGCGTTTTCCATGTAAATGCCCAAATCCGGGGTCACGCAACAGTGGACTCTGGTCCATATCCGGACCGGGAGATGGTTCTGTCCAGACCCGTGACCAATGCAAAAATTAAGTAGTGTCATTTTCACATAGCTTCATAGGTTTTGAAACACCGTGGATATTTACAGCGGGCGCTGCTACTACGGTTAGTACAGTAATTTAGCGGTGGTAGTCAGAGACGTAGCTTGGAAACACATGTTTGTTGTTGGCAATGGAGCCACACATGGCCAAAGTCCGTCTCTGACATCGCATCAACTAGAATACAGTGGCCACATGCAAATTCTTCGAGCAAATCATGATTATATTCCCAGAATTCATTGCACCCCCAAACCACCCCTACATTATTCCCAGCAAACCCAAAATTAGTCACACAAGCACAAATTTAAGCACTGACGTTAGCAACAGCGCAGGAAGAAAGCAGAGTAGATACCACGGAGACATCATGGCTTGCTCGAAAAAGAGAAAGGTAGACACTAAAAACTGTTGGTTTAAAGACGAATGGACAGCAAAATATATGTTTATACTCCCGGTCAGCAGTTCCAAGCCTGTCTGCCTCATAAACTCTGAGATCTTAGCATTAATTAAAAGTGGGAACGTGAAACGCCACTATGGGACAAAACACAGCACTTTTTTTTTTGTTGCACTTTTTAGTTAATGTTTCCTGAATGTACTTGAGTTTACTTTTTTACTTAAAGAGGCCTTAAATTCAAAAAGAAAGTTCAAAGAAAAATGTTTTATGAAAAAGTCAACATCCTTTTTTGCACTTTCTAGTTTTCTCAGGGTATAATTTTTTACTTAAAGACGCCTTCAATTTTTCAGGCATGGACTTTTGGTTGATTTGAAATAAAAGCCTTAAGCTTATTTGACTGCATGGGACTGCTTTCACTTATGATAAAAGATATGGAATATGTTGGAATATGCATTTAAAATAAAAATTAGTTACTTTTTCAAAATGTGAGACTTTGGTCCGGACCTTCTACTTAGGCAAAATTTAGTTACAGGACCTCTGTGGCTTTTAATTGAATACCCCTGCCCTAATCCGTTCCAAGCCCCCCAAAATTCGAACTTAAATTTTTTATAAATTATAAATAATACACGAAATTACATAAAAACCATTAAGAAATACATATTGGAACTAGAAAAGCGCTCAGAGAGCGCAGACCTCCCCCAAGCGCAACAATATCAAAAATTTGAAAGTGATCCAGAATCCAGGATTTCTTCCGGATCACACCCAAAATGAAATCAGTTCTTCCTTTTCACATTTCTGACAACTCCTAAACATTTCATCAAAATCCATCCATAACTTTTTAAGTTATCTTGAACACAGATAAGCAAACAAACAGACAGATAAACGCCGGCAAAAACATAACCTCCTTGGCGGAGGTAAAAATTGTTCGTTTACCTGGGTTGCTGGATTACGCTCATACAGACAAGGGGCCCTCCTAGCCAATGGGATGCCAGGAAGATGCAAGTATGTTTACGTTCGGTAAACTCTGGGAGCTGTGAGTAGTAGCGCGTACTGTATTTTTGCCTTTCGTATCCTGAAATTTCTTTTGTAACAAGATGATGCGTTTTGTAACCTGAAAATTTCGTATGTAGACGTTGGTAAGTAGAGGTACCACTGTATGTATATATATATATATATATATATATATATATTCCAAGTAGAGTGCTACTGTTCATTTCCATGAAAAACAATTCAAAAAAGACAATCAGTAAAATATTCCTCTTGTATTATTTTAACTCCCAGTGTTAGAATGTCCAACTTTACAGCAGAACTAAACATAGGTTACTTATAGCCTGTTGCAAAAATAATGCAGTTTTGGTCTCCATAGCTACATCCATGACTACCGTACAGGGGCCCAATTTTTACATACTTTATCAGTTAAAATCTTATTAAACTACAAATTTATACATAGGAGGTTTCTTTTTCTTTTCTTTTTTGAGTGACAGCTGCATTTTACTCTGTAGTGTGAAAAGTCGAACTGTCATCACTTTACCTACTTAGCATCACTTAGCACTAGTACATTTGAATTCAGAACTTTAAATTAAGACCGAAAGGAGAGTAATGATTCTTATTTTGAAGATATAGGACCTCATTTATTGTGAATCTGTGAGTAAATTTGCATATAAATTGCCTCTTAACAAAAAACTACATATTTGACAGTAAGAAAGTGTGCACGTTCATGAATGCCAGAGCTCTTTATCAGGAATCATCCCTGATGAAGACATGAAATGCCTCCACAGGAGTTAACAACAGACTCCAAAGGTAAGCCTTTACTTGTTCATATTATGTTTGACATCACTGTGCAGCCAGGGAACGTGTCGCTTTCAACATAAAATTTAAGAAACAGTGGGTGAGAACAAAATTTGTTATCCATTAAATTTCTCGACTGTAGGTTGTGTAAAGTTTGTTGGCCCACAGTCTTTGTGCTATGTTGATAAATACTCATATATTGTGTTATACTTACAGACTATTGCAGCTGGCTCTGGGTTGGCCCAGAAGGCTCTTTGGGTTGACCAGAGCTCTGTCAAGAGCCTGCGGTTGTTGATTCAGATGTCAACAGTCCTCGTTTCAGATTCTGCTTTGGTAGCATCTGATAAATGGACAGATTCACTCAGTATGAAGGTAAGGTAACATTAGTTAGCATAATTGATAACCACAAAGCTAAACTAAGCTAAATATCTAGCTTGTGCTAACATAGGGAAGGTTTGGATTTTCCAACCAATTTCCGTACTAGTTTTTTGGCACATTTGTCCAGTGAACAGTGGTTAAATTATCAACTAATCTGCCACGTAGAGAAGAATCAGCTTTGCCAACATGGCAACTTCCAGTGCCCTGAAAATTGGACTTCAAAACAACTTTTTAGAATCCACAGAAGAGTTTGTCCACTTCTTTTTATACAATAAATGGGATAGGTAGCAGCTACATTCCTAATTTACAACTCTATAATTTCCTTCTGGGACTTACACAATAGTCAAATCCCACACAAGCTTTTGAACCTCCTCTGTGTAAAACCAACTTTTTGGAAAACTTGCATGTTTTGCCACTGTGGTTCAAGTGCCAAGTTTAGAAAGTAATGGTGGCTTCTTACATTCATCTCCACATGCTAGCTCCGGAAACCAGTCCAGATTGTGGGAATGGTAAACAAAAATATCTGCCATTAATTTGCTTTGAGGCCTTTAATAATTGCCTTTCAATGGAGAAGTTCCTTTCCTTTATTGGATGCACATGTCTGTGGGAGCAATGCTGCAGCAGATGCTCATAAGACTGCTATGAACTTCAATAAACATGCAATTTTATTGCTGGTAACTTTTTGTTGTCTCAGAAAAATCTTTGAAATTTAAAGTGAATATTTCTCTATGACCTTATCAGGTTGTCAATGTTAATTGTGTTATATTATCAGCGAGATGGCCAATTCCATGAAGCTTAAAAACAGATATGATTTCATTCTCATTGTACTTTTACAACAAAACTGTGCCATTATAAATTGTATTCAAACTATCCATATAAAATTGCTTTATGGTCTTATTGAAAGCTACTGTTGAAAGCTGCTGAAAGCGCATCTCAAATATGGTAAAAAATAACAATATCCCTTTGTTATTTCAGATTACAAACTGATGTTAGATACAGTATCTAGAACAGCAATTGCATGGATAAATATATACACATCTATTACTGTGAAGCCCATTTTCTATAGTTTGTGTGTGTACAAATCCACCTATGCATTTAATTATGTTTACTGTTGTCATGTACAGGAGATGAAAAGGTTTCTTGACTTGGGGTCTGAGTTTCCCATTTCAGTTCTTTCAGTGGCCTGAACCCACAAGTTTGTTCTGGTTTTGGAAAATAAGTGTGATTCACTCGGACGGTTGAACAGGTTCTATCCATCTTTTGATCGGTACAGTGACATCTACAACAGCTACTCTACTTCTGATCTTTTCTGTGGGGCTCTACTCAGAGATATGTGAAGAAGATCAGTGATTTTTTGGTCCCCTTGTTGCACATGCAACTCTGTGTGGACATTGCACAATAACCCATTTTTATTTGCTAGTGAATGTACCAAAAATGTATTTAAAGTGTAAGTGCTTGTAGCACATAACAACAAAAGAAAAACACAGGAAACAGTGTTCAGATTAATCTGAAGCCAGAGCTTTTAGTTCACAGGAATTTTCTTTGAAATAACATTTTTTTTGTTTTTGTTTTTTTTTTTGGATGATGTGCCAATTTTAATCGTAATGTTTGGCTATGTTTATTTTATGTACAGCAGGTTGCTATAATCTGCTCATCTGATTTATATCAGAGGGAAAATAAAACAACGTACATGGTCATTAGAGGATGCTTGTTTGGGTGTGTGTAGTCTCTTTTTAAGTGAAAAGCATTTCAGCAATAACTCAAAATCGAATTGTCACAAAAACGCATCTGAATATGACCTCTGTTGTTAAAGGAAAAAACTCTAGCTTTTTATTTTGCAAGACCATCCCTTAAGGTTTCATACTGAGCTTCTACAACACTTTTAGCCCAGTCTTGTCCTCATTTTGGGAAGAGAATAAACATGTAAATGGTGATGCAGATTTGTTTTTAGATGGAGGAGGGTGAGGTATGAGAGCTCAACTTCTGTTCTATTCTGTTTAATGGCATGTCTTCCCCAGACAGTCTGTGTGTACGTGTGTGCCCTTGCGTGTGTGTGTGTGTGAGCGAGAGAGAGCCTGTTTCAGTGTGTGTATGTGCATGTGATTTGAGATTCTTTGAGATGAGGAGTGTATGCCTGTATCCAGGGGCCTCCCCCCACCTCAGTCCCCCATTTCATTCTGTGCTTACTTTGGATACTATCATCATCCAAAGCATCTCCTTCTCTCATGACACATATATACACACTTTCTCTTGGTTTTGCTGTGCATTGCTCGTCATGCTTTGACTTTGAAGTCACAGCTTTCTCTTTCCTTTTTTTTGTCTCTGTGTAGCTTTGATGCACTAACGTTCTGTGAATAGTTCCTCTAATGCCTGCTTCCTTGTCTCTTACTCTTCCTACTCTGCCTGTGTAGGAACGGTGAGTCTCTACCCTTTGAAACAACGTCCATAAATTACAACTTGTCAAGTGTCATTTTCCTTGTTTACAGCCATTTTGGGCTCCCACTCCCCCATGTTCTTCTCTTGTGTTTCTCATTTAATTGCACCAATAATGTTGGTGGTGCTCGCCAACTCTGCACATGCAGCTTGTAGCCACTAAGGGGGTGCGGAAACTATTAAAATATTTTCCAGGCTTTACGAGTTTTATGTGTGTAATTTGTGTGGATATATCCCACTGTGTTGCCACCAACTAGGAGAACAGAATGAGATTGTGCAAAGGACTGTGCTACAATAGTGAGAGAGAGTCAGAAAGAGACTGAGGGAACTGGCTGAAGGGTAAGAGGAGGCGTCAGAAAAGAAAAGAGAGAGGGAGAAAGACAAAAAGAGGGAGAGTTAAGTCCGTACAGGAAATCTGCTCTAAGTGTTCCTAAAGAGCTCGTGTTTTTCCTCCCCTACACAAACAGCATAATTTATTGCATGTCTGTTGGAGTCAGCAGCCCTTTATAACCCCACAATAATTTCCCATATGTTCCATATATCACCACAGAGAGAGGGTGGAGGAGAGAGGGAGGGTGGGGAGGAAAATAAAAAGACCGTGGTAGCAGATATGTTCAAGAGCTTGCGCACGCACACACATATACCACACATGTGCATGCACAGGAGACATGGGCAACTGCAGCTGGGACACTACCCTCATCTCAATCAGCCCCATATTGGTATATGGATGTATGTGCTATTCCCTGTACATCACTACACCTGTGGGTGGCCTATGAAATATTAAACACTCTTGTTGTTGTTTACTTTCATCATTAAGGGAGCTTCCTTGATAATAGAAAATCTCTCTTTTCTGGAAATGCAGCAGGGAGTACCTCACAAAGGTCTGGCATGACTTCCACACCTCATACAGGACCAGTTTGCTCTTGTTAAAACCAGTGTACCACAATCAGGCGAGGGGTAGGAGTCCTAAAGTAGGAGGTGTTTAAGTGAGAAACCCCACATATCCCCTTCTTAGATTTAGTCTAAATCTCAATTTAATACGCACATATTTGTGCCAGAATATGTGCAGGTGCTTTTTTTTTTTTGAAGCAATACACAATTGGTAGACGTTAATATACACTAAATTATTGAACATCTATAAGCATTTAACTAAATTCTGTATGTCAAGATTTAGCGAATAGTATTGTATGTGGAATTCATGTGCAAATTTTGTGACATTTGATGATATACTGTTCATGGACAAATATAATAAAGTTTTTTTTTTTTATTGGAAGTATTGCTGTGTGTATAACTATATTGTCATTTGTTGTTTGCAGCAGTTAGACTTATGTGGTGTCCACAAGCTTTAAATCAAAATAAAAAAATACATCCACAGTGTATATAGGCATATGTAAACTGAAAGGAGGAATTAAACTAAAGATAAATAAACATACAGTGTACCTGAAATTATCTTATATATCAGCATTTTTGGCTTATCTCTACAAACATTAGCAAAGAGTGCTTTTGTGAACTGTTGGCTTTTTGACAACTTTTAGCATCTTTTCAGCAGCTATAACATCATATGCTGTAGATGTGAACTTGACTCTCATCATATAATTGAAGAAAGAGGCCGCCCCCTGTTGGTCTACATGATGCAGCCGAGACCAGGTTGGGCTACTGAGGGTGGGGAGTATAATTAGGGCGCTAGAGTGTTGATCGATACCCAGCTGCAGGTGGCCGAGCAGGAGAAAGCTCCGAAACCTGTTCTGCCTACTGAGCAAACTGTATACACTGGTGCACATCACAAACAAAACAGCACACATGGAAGGACCAGATACTCTGGCAATCCTCAAATAAACTGATGTACTGACTCGAGAAAATTGTTTGGAGTATGTCAGTGGGATTCAATCCCCGATCCTTCAACTACAACCTGAATTCAAGAACAGTTGGGGCGTTTTTTCAAATTTTAATAAAATGAAAACGAAAAGACTTTCAAATCACACGAGCCAATATTTTATTCACAACAGAACATCAATAACATAACAAATGTTTAAACTGGAAAATGTTACTGTTTTATGCACGAAATCAGCTCATTTCAAATTTGATTCCTGCTACGGGTCTCAGGATAGTTGGACAGGGGCAGGTTCAACCTGGTGTAGCATCTCTGCTTCCTTTCAAAACAGTTTGAAGACATCTGGGCATTGGGGTTATGAGTTTCTGGAGTTTTGGTGTTGGATTTTGGTCCCACTCTTGCCTGATAAAGGTTTCCAGCTGCTGAAGAGTTCATGGTCGTCTTTGATGTATTTTTCATTTAATGATGCACCAAATGTTTTCTATAGGTGAAAGATCTGGACTGCAGGCAGGCCAATCAGCACCTGGACTCTTGTCTGACGAACCCGTGCTGTTGTAATAGCTGCAGTATTTGGTTTTGCATTGTCCTGCTGAAATACACGAGGCCTTCCCTGAAACAGACGTTGTCCAGAGAGGAACATATGTTGCTCTAAAACCTTTATATAACTTTCAGCATTGATGGTTCCTTCCAAATCATGCAAACTGCCCATACCATATGTAGTAGGTATACCATTCGAGGTGTTGGCTTTTGAGCTTCATGCTAATAACATGCTGGCAGGTCTCAACAAGAGTGTCAAATTTGGACTCATCTCACCATAGAGCACTTTCCCACTTTGAAACAGTCCATTTTAAATGAGTCGCTTCTGAACCATGTTCAAATATGGCTTCCTTTTTGCATGATAGAGCTCTAGTTGGCATCTGCAGATGGCACAGAAGATTATTTTTATCTACAGTGGTTTCAGGAAGTATTCCTGGGCCCTTTTAGTAATGTTATTGACACAATGATGCCAATGAGTGATGCAGTGTCATTTGAGGGTCTGAAGACCACGGGCATCCTATCAGGGTCTTCAGCCTTGTCCCTGACACACAGAAATCTCTCCAATGTTTCTGAATCTGCAGATGATGTTCAGTACTACAGACGACGAGATTTGCAAAGCCTTTTGATGTTGAAGAACATTGTTTTTAAAGTTTTCCAAAATCTTTTGATGCAGTCTTTCACAGATTGGAGAGACTGCCTCTCTAAGACATCCCTTTTATAGCTAATCATGTTACAAAACTGATATCAATTAACTACTCTACTACTACTACTACGACTGAACTATCAATTAATTACTTGCTAGATGTTCTCCCAGCTGAATCTTTTTAAAATTTCTTGCTTTTTCATCCATTTCTTGCCCCCGTGCCAACTTTTTTGAGACCTGTAGCAGGCATCAAATTTGAAATGAGCTCATTTAGTGCATAAAGTGTAAAATTTTCCAGTTTAAATACATTTGTCATGTCATCTATTTTCTGTTGTGAAGAAAATATTGGCTTGTGTGATTTGAAAGTTTTTTTAGTTTTCATTTTATTCAAATTCAAAAAACGTCCCAACTTTTCCAGAATCTGGGTTGTAAATCCTCCATAATTTGATGACAGCCATGATGCTGCAACTGAGTGGACAACTTTTTGCGAAGAGGACTCAAACCTATTTCAACAGGCATTTTTTATTTCTTTATTATTTGGGCAAATGATGGTTTCAAGCTTAGTGTCTGATTCATGATGAACAGCAAGGCTCTATTCTGTTTGCAAATATGTAATTAAAGGCTCGGAAAATATCCCTTTTCAAATAACAGATGTGATGACATTGTGATTTTAGATTGCACTTCCCATTTTAAAGACTAAAGTACAACACTATCATAAAAAAAAAGAAAAATGCCTGTACGGTTGGTTGTACACATGAGATACTTATTCAAGTAACAAAGCTGTTAAAGTGATTTCTTTCCATGTATCCACAAACGCAGTGAATCATCAAGTTATCCAGTGAGCACTGCAACTCCCCTGCAACTGCTTATTCATAAAGAAATAGGTTAAGCCTTGATGTTTAAATCACAGGCAGAGTGTAAATCTCATTAAATCCTCTCATGCCTGTTAAGACAAAAGGGTCTTGTTTGGGAACATGCATTTGAGATCATAGTTTGCAATGGAAGATGATACATTTGAATCCCTATAAGGCACAATGGTGAAGAGTGGTGATGAATGTTAAGCCAAAGACAGAGCACAGGAGAGAGGGAGAGTTAGACACGATGAGTGAGTATTTTACTTCAAAGTTTGCCTACCCTGAGAGCTCTGGCAACTCTGTAGACATACAAGTTAGTTCAAAATGAGAGAATTATTTGGTGCTTGGGTCCCTGGGGATGGAAATTGTCTGGACACAGGATTCACTCAATAGCAGATCAATATCTCTGCAATGTCAATCTGTCTCCCTCCTCTCGCTACTGGAAGAACAAACAACATCAAATGAAATTTCATTTGATGTTGCTCTATGAACAAATGATTGAAGGTTGTCTTAGGCTGAGGGGGATTCGGTAAGAAACGAAAACTAACGTACCTCATTTGTGCCTAATGACTTACAGTTTCAACAGGTCCTGTAGTGAAAAACACTGATGGGTCTATGATGAGTATTGCCATATCTAAATTCAGCTCTGTTGCAGTTCAGCTGCAGCACTTAGTTATTAGCTTAT
Organism: Hirundichthys speculiger; assembly: GCA_018398805.1. Lineage (NCBI taxonomy): Eukaryota > Metazoa > Chordata > Actinopteri > Beloniformes > Exocoetidae > Hirundichthys > Hirundichthys speculiger. Next base: position 450,677 of record JAGFBZ010000849.1, on the reverse strand, counting down.
GCACTGAGGGCCAGGCGGTAAAAGGTAGATTTACTGCCTCTTCAGAATTGAACAAACAGGCTCTGTTTGCCCTTTCAAACTGTCACACAGAGAAATTATTATCCCTCACGTGCAGCAGTAAAGAACTGATATGTAAGCAGTGATGAATTCAGCATGTTACAGCTGAGGCTACCAGTCTGGCTCGCCCACACCTTAAAGGAATATAGAGAAGACAAAATTGGATCCTCCTTGAAACCTTCCCTGCTCACTACATAGTTGATGAAATCCATTTCCTCAGAAATCTATATTAATTCCCCCAAAGACTGTATGAACATGAGGGGAAAATATGTTGAAGTGGCTTGAAATTATTCAGAGACTGCAAAACGCCGCTTGCGAGATAAGAGGTTTCTCTTTTTTCACTCCTCCTTATTCCTGTTACAAACAAAGACACAGAATAAGAGGGAAATCGTGTCATTGATTAGCTGAAATGAGTAAGATGTCAAGGACTTCTCTTCATTGCCAGAAAGGCCTTCGAAAAACTCTTCCTGTTGAATGAACTCTCATGAATAGGCTGTAGCATTCACCCACTATCCTATGCAAACAAGTTGTCCAAGTACCACATTGTTTCAAAAGACCTTGTGACACACAAAAAAGCAGGCAATGTCTTGGACACACATGCTACCCCAGACTCTTTCACACCCAGGCTAAACGTTTAGCCACCCTGGCTAATTAACTGCTGTGAAAGAGCGTGCATCAAAGGGAGGCGGAATTTGGAGGCTCTCTGACCAACCCTCAGGTCCAGAGGTCAGCCTTCTCCAAGACAGAAGTTTGGATGTCCTGGCCCTGGACCTCTGGACGTTCACCCTTAACCCCTGCTGGAGCATATCAAAGCTCCGGCAGCAGAGGGTTGCACAGACGTTCCCTCAACAATAACAGGACGACATCAAAGACCTAGTTGGAAAAAGACGTGATGAAAAAAAAAAAAAACAAAAAAAAAACAAAAGCAAGCCAATATCAGATTCTCTCTTATTCTGCAGATATTCCAAAAGATGAATATAATTAATCTCTCCAGGTTGTCATGGGTCTAAAGGGCCCTTGCTGTGCTGCAGCCTCCTTGGGGCACTTGAGGAGAATTATGTGATTAAACAGACCTGTGAATTCTGGACACAGGCGGGCAGAAGAAAGCTTCAGTTCTCTTCATAATGCCCCTAATGAAGTGGCTGGTGGCTCCGTCATCCCTGGCTGGGCCTTGTGCAGCCTGTTCACAGTCTGTCTAATGACAGAGCGGGGGCTGCAGAGCGCACCAGTGCTTCCCAATGAGCCACAAAGGGAGATCACAGGCTCCATTGTGGCTAGGCGCAGGAGCTTAGCACTCATCAGACCCAATAAACCTGTCTCTAGTCAGCCTAGGACACACCCCTCCGCCACCGGCCAAGAGACCCACACAGCACACTCCTTCGTCAGTCATGCAGCCTGTCATTATGACATCAGAGAGTCACGGCCTTATCGCTCACTGAAATACAACTCGAAACTGTTTATATTTACATGCTGACTTGGGAATAACAGGCTTTTTTTCTCTCTGGGCCACTGGTGTTGTTAGTACTGTAGTCAAGATAATGTATGGATATGTATCCACATTGCACTGTGTGTTTACTTGCCTGCCCTTTTGCCTCCATTTTAAACAGGGCCGCTCCACTTGGCCCGTGATGCCTCCTGGAGCTCCTGCCAAACGTATGCAAATGAATATGTCCACAATGGCGCTCACAGCTGCACGCAGTCAGCCAAAGACAGAGGACAAGGCGGCCATCCCTTTCATCCGTAACCCCTGATCCCCTCTCAGTGACACATCATGTTCACCCCAACGCTGTTCCCCGCCAAAGAACCATGTCGCCTCCCAGCCCAGAAATCCACTCCCTACAGCTTTTTTTCTATATGCACAGATGAGCCCTTGGCCCGGTTCTTAGGAGCACTAGAGTGTCCAGAATCTGCTCAAATATTCTGCATCGGGGTTATCATACTTCAACTCAGCCAATGACTCTGCTTGGGCAAAATGAAAAAGGAAATGTGGGGAAAAGTAAACAACTTGTGCCTCTTTTTTCTGCACAGTTTTTGAACAGGCTTTCGTGTGTTGTCATTATTTAGGATAAGATTTTTGTGCAGAGCACACAAGAGCTGAGGGAGGGAGGAGGGAGGAGGAGGGTCATCCAAAAAGAGCGGGGGTAAAGAACCTGATTGCTTTAATCTCAGTGCTTGCGGCACACCCCTTTTCATAAAGCTCTTTGGCCAAGTGATTCAGACCCAGGCCCCAGTGTTCTGTGCCCCACTATTGTTCTCAGATGAAAATCAATTCCCTTGAAGACCCTCCTTAATCCCGTTTTTGGCGTCAACAATGGCCACTTGTGCACGGCCCTGATAGACTAAGAGCTGGGATGATGCGGCTGTCTGCTCTGATTCCAGCCCATTCAGGTAATGGCGGCCCGCATCACTTTGTAGTTCCAAGCACAGGACTCGACAGGAAGACGTTTGCGATCATAATTTCCTGCAGCGCAGAGGCCTGGGCATCCTGCACACCCACAAGACTTTTAATTAGGGCAGACAACCACAGAGATTAGAGATCAGCCTGTAACAATGACTGTCCCTTTGAACGGGCCTCATCCTCTGTCCCCACTGAGCCCATATGGAGAGCATAGTGCCATGATCACGCTAATAACGATCACCTCCGCAATAGCACTCAGCAGTGGTCTCCACCCTGGACCACATGTTCTGTTGATCTGCACAGCACTTTGCTCATGCAAATGTATTTACTCAAAATAACATTATAGGACAATCTGATTCATACATTCATTTGGATAAAATTGGCGAAAAAAAATTTTATATGTATTTTTTTTCTTTGTTGTTGTTTTATCTAGATTTTCAAAGGGGAATTAGGGTTTCTTCTTTGTTTTGGTTTTAGCTAAGTTTTCAGATGCTCAGATGCCTGTATGTGACTCAAAGATCATTACTGTAATGTCTTCTTGGCCTGTGAAATATTGGTTTTCTCCAAGTTCTGATGTCCGCTCATCTTTTGTATTGGATTCACACATCAAAACATTTCAGTTTCCATGATTGCTGGACTCCTCGTACGCTTTGATACAGCCTTTCTCTAACTCTTCAATGACCAACAGGAAAAGCAGCAGCAGCATCACAGCAACAGTCCCCCTTAATTACAGTCAGTGCTATATCTAAAAATCCTGACGAGAGATACAAAGACCTAAATCTACAGAGGAGATTTCATTACTTGTTCTTTTCCTCACCTTTTCTGTATTTGGCAAAGAAAAGGAACAAAAGAGGAACCCTACTGATTGTGAAGCAGCAGAACAGTAAAACAACAGGACACAACTGATCGCTCATGCATGGCTGGGATTAGGATAAAAGTAGAAAGAGCATGGAGAAGAAAGCACACAACAAAAGGAACAGGGGACTGACAAACTTTTTTCTTTTTCTTTTGTGGTAAAAAGGATGGAATGAAAGGTTTGGTCATATGAAAAGATAGAGAGAGAAAGATTACCAAAAAGAGGCGGTGCTTTTCAGCCTCCGTATGCCTCCACTCTCGCTCTTTTTAACCAGCTACATGAAAGATGGAGCTCAAGTCTCTGGCGACCAACATGACACAAACATACCAGATAAAAATGAATTGTTTATGATGACATTAGTATTAATTCATTCATTATTTGTTTTAAAGACAAGTCGGTGCTCCGCCAGCCATCTTCAATGTGAATTTCTAAGAGCACAAAAAAATGGAACATTGCGATTTTCATTGACCAACTGGCTTGTGAAAGTTGTTCATTACACACCAACTAACAAGACAGCAGTCTTTTCAGCTGCCTTCGCTAAGTGGAGATCATCCAACAATGCTTTGAGTGCCTCCCCTGCCTTTGGACTCAGTTCAAATTGTATTCTATTCCTTATTTATCTCCCTCAACAAAAAAGGAGGGGAAGGCAAGTGATTAGAATTCCTGTCTTTGACTTCTCCTTATTTAAGGGGGCATTTGTAAAAGTGGGGAGGTGATGGCTACGCCTCTATTTCAGTCGGCTCTTTTTAAGTGGTGCACCGCTAGTCATCCCTTAGTTTTGGCTAAGCATATGTGGGGGGGTGGGAGGGGGGGGGGGGGGGGCAAGGTTAACTTGTCTGGAGGTCAATGGGGTCACAGTGTGAGTGTGAAGTAAAGCACAAGCTTCCTCAATATGGAGGTTTTACAGCAATTGTGCAAACATAAGTGAAGACTCAGCTCTCAACCAAAAACCTCAGTGTTTGTGTTTCACTCGACATCAGGTTAAAAAGTGTTGTACTGCATGTGACTATCAGCCTTTTACCTTTTACAAGAAGGTTTGTTGTATCATGTGAATGACATTTGAGTGTTTTTTTATTGTTAAATCATTGATCCTTTTATGGGATCATAAAATGATTTGTTTACATGCATGTAACACTACATGTAAGCTGAAAACTTATATAAAATAAAAACACTTAAAAAAATACTATAATATTATAGTTATTTAACATGCCCTTTTATAAAACTAATAGTTCTCAATTACTACTACCGAGGGTGCACAAAGAAATACTGGTTGGCACATACTTTTTAGTACTTTTCTCTTTTCTTTATTTTTTTTAACAAAATAAAAGTAAAAAAAGGATAATCCTTCCCTCTATTACAGACTATTGTACAAGAGAAGGAATTAGCTTATGTTTTATTCTCTGTCTGAATCAGTACAACAAATAATTTTCAGAACAACATTTTGTGTTTCCTGTCAGTCACAGAGCCATTGTGGACAGCACTGTTTAAAAGGTTTTAAGTTCAGATGAAAAGTAGCAAGTTTTTTAAAAAATGGGGTGGTTCTGGACTGACAATAAATATGTTATGCACAAGTCACATAAAATTAACAAAAGTCATGGTGTATTAAGGTGAAAAACTCATATGAAAAAAAGTCTCCAGGGCCTCCCAAAAAAAGCAAAAGCACATTTCTTGTATACAACCAAATTAAGATTACGTGACTGCCATCTAATGCTCATTTTTTTGGGTCATTCATGAACGATAGCACTGGCCATCCATGCATATTGGTTCAGTCATATGTGCTGTTTGTAGTGAACAGTGGACACTCTAAATTCTCTATCTCTTTTAAATTTACCAATAAACATGTAATGAGATTTTTTTTATCATAATAGACAAAAAAAAAAAAGAAAAGTATTCATATAACTAAAGGATCTAGTGCTGAAATACAAAAATACTTTCGTCCTTCTGTTGTCATACACGTTTCAGCATTTCATCCTGTTCAGGAACACAGGTGGTTGAAGCTGGAGTCTGTCCTGGCTGTCCCTGGATGTGAGGCTGGGCTCACCTGGACAGGTCAGATGTCCATCACAGCAACATGCTTAGACAAAAGAAACATACAACCAAGCACGCATGAGCTTACTCCTACAGTCATTTTGGAATGATAATTCAACCTAGTAGTTTTTAACTGGAGGACCTGACGAAAAGCCCCGCAGGCATAGAGAGAACATATAAACACCATACAGAAAGGAGCCTGGTTTACATCTCACCCGTGAGGTTTTTTTCTGAGATACAGAACAACATAAATGAAATAGATGTAGTTTAAGGGTCAGTGGAGAGAAAATTGCCTGACTAACCAACTCTGTGTGTACCAGTAAAATAAACTAGTAATATCTAAACTGCGTGGGATTGGTATCTAAAAATGTAGCTTTACACTCCAAAAACCTTTGTAGAATATTTTTGTCAGTTTGTCACACTTTAAATAGCAAAAAAAAAAAAAAAAAAAAAAAAAGATCAGTTCTGCTTACAATGTAAAGTAAAATAAGCAACTGAATGATACCCTTAGTAATATATTTTCAACTGTACATCGAATATTGATAGTTCAAGAAACAGGTCAAATCACCTATTTTACTTTATTTCTGCAACAGTTGAAAAAATGATTGAAGAAGACAGACGTGTTAAAATACACAAACCAGTAGTAATCAATATGCCCAAACAATACACGTCAGTCAACGGCACAAGTGTATGTTTTTCATATTCTTGCTTAAGGGGCTTCTTTGTCGTTTGAGGAAGTTCTCTGTATTATTCTTAAATATAAAAACACACATGTTGTCAAAGTGGCCTTTTGGAAAACAAAGGTGTCTGTCTTCTGATGCTGGAGTCTGTGAGGGGACTTTTCTGTGCCACCCCCTGAGTTTATCGCATCGTGTAGCTGGCTCCTCTAATTGCCATGACTGACTGACCTTTAGGCCAGTGCCCTTCTGGGATTAACAGCTTTCACTGGCCTGACCCTTACCACCCAACACTCCTACAGGCACTCCCGTCACGTGAAGTCAACCTCGACGCTGGACAAGAGCAGCTGCTGCTACCGGCCGATGTGTAGGCTGCTACTGCTTCCTCAGCATGTCAAAGCCTCTCTAGGTGGTATGATTCAGTCATTGGTTTGTTATCCCCCACCTCCGACAACCCTATCTACCCCCCACCTGCATAAAGAGAGTTTCCCGTCTGGCCTGGAGCAAGGTAGACCTGCTTAAAGCTCACTCTAATGACGTGTGCCATGGTAGAGGAGGCTAAATGCCACCACCACATGTGGGGATGATTACAGGAAGTGGTGAAGAGTTGCAGGGGACCATGTGACTTTGAGGGGTGGGTGTTGGGGACTCAGTTGGGGCACAGAGGCAGTGAATTCCCAAAGGCTATTGTATCGGGCAACTCAGCAAAAAGCCCCATCCTGGCCAGGTCACGCAAATTTAGAACCCAATGAAATGTAGGCCTGATGGGGGTAGTGCTCTCTTTATTCTTTTAAACATCCCACATGCTTTGCCTCAACAGATTTAGAGCAAAAAAAAAAACAAAAAACAAACAAAAAAATTGGATGGTGGGTAAATATGTACAGTAAGTGGAACAGTGCTGCAGTTCTGGGGCTCAGTCTCAAGACAGACCTCTTATTCCAAACGTCAGCGTATTTCTCCCATTCTCAGAAAGACGGTAGCTAAAATGATACACCATTTCCTCTTTGAAACACACTTAATCACCTCTGAGCAAATATGTCTACTGGGCTGTGAAAGCACCATTTCTTGCACACTTCATAATGAACTTTGTTTAACTCTACTGTTCCTCCTTCCCACACTGGCCAGAACTCCCAAATCAGAGGCTGTTCTTCTGTAAATGTCTGCAATCAATGATTAAAAAAAAAAAAAAAAAAAATTAAAAAATAACATCAAAAGTGAGATATTCATAGAAGAATACGATTGATCTTTGCCCAGGAGAGTGTTTCAACAGGCTCGTGGACAGTCTATAAGCTTTTATAGACTTGCCAAAGTGAAGCTCATTGTTCCCATTTCTTCATCTGTAAAGCTTTAAAGGTCAAAAGTTATTATTTATTGCCTTGTTTGACTGTGGCTAATGAAATCCCCAATGCCTTAATAAAGTAAGTTGGTTGCCTCCTACCCAATGCAGTGGGCTTTTCTCTCTATTCTCACAGACAAACAAAAACAAAACAACAAAGAGAGCCGGTGCATAAAGGAGCTTTGGTCATATGGGTCACATGCTGTCCATTAACTCTCAGGTCCATCAAGACCATTCAGCAAGGCTCTATAAAACCGGCATGCTGCTCAAATACCTGACAGTAAGAAAAGAGACAAAAACAAAGAGAAAAAGGGGGAACAACAGATAAAATAAATAAGACAGCCCCTGTGACTGATGTGTATAGATGGTGCCGGAGAGTCACTGACAATTCAAGAAATGTGGCTGCGGCCACAAAAGGCGACTGGAAAATACTGAAGGAGCTTGCTGGGCACATTTTTCAGAGCTTTCCCACTTGGACCCCCTTTTGAGTTTTTGTGTGTGCTCTGGATCCATGAGAAGTCAATCACAGACACTCGGATGCAGTTAGTTTTCCTTCCCTCCTGGCTGTTAACTCCTACTCAATATTTGCATAACTAATTAAGGGTGGGATGTATTTTTCAGGAAAACATCAAGTAAAGAAATAGGAAAAAAGGGAGGTTTCTCCTGTCATACATCGAATAAGATGTACTCATATTTAAGTCTGAAAATATTGCAACATCAAGAAATGAAAGGAAGAGACAAGATACATACTGGGCAGTCATGAATATATATATATATATATATATATATATATATATATATATATATATATCTATATATATATATATATATATATATATATATATATATATATATATATATATATATATATATATATATATATATATACAGTCATGGAAAGAATTATTAGACCACCATTTTTTCTTCACTTTCTTGTTCATTTTAATACCTGGTACCACTAAACGTCATCATGTGACTAAAACAGACAGAAAAGAAAACACTGAATGCATAAAAGCAGTGTTTTTGGCAGTACAACGCCATAGCTATTGATGTAAAAACGTAAGTGATTTAGGTTATAATCAAGAAAACCATGGAAAATGGTAAGATATCAGCTCTTAAATAAAACTCTTATGAGCAATCTTTGTGGTTATTTCATTATGTTTGTCCAAACAAATGTACCTTTAGTTGTACCAGGCATTAAAATGAACAAGAAACTGAAGAAAACAAGGGTGGTCTAATAATGTTTTCCATGACTGTATATATATATATATATATATATATATATATAGCAACACAATTTCTGTGTGAGGGAATTCACTGTGGTGGTTAGCTGGCTCCATTTGATCTGTGCTGCAAAAAGAGGTGTGTAAACCTCCAGGACTTATAATCCTGAATTTACTGTTAACTAAATTTACCTAAGGGTGCAATAAATATTCTGAAGTCTGATCCCAGGCTAACACGTGAGCAAAAACAGTCAGTTTTATTGTTAATTGTAGTAAAAGGGGCATGAGAAATGTTATAGGCTTTTTTTTTATATATATATATATAGTTATTGATAGATAATGCGAAAATAAACTGGTTGGATCAGGGAGCATTTGAAGAATCGGTTTTATCAGTGCTGACATCTAATTATAGAAAAGTAATCACACAGTTTGTGCAACAGTGCAGCTCTTCTCAAGCAGACAAACAACCTGAAAATACCTCTTCAGCCTCGTATACAAAATAACGCAGTATAGGGATTCTTTCTGACTATTCAAAGCAAAGTTCACATCAATGTCTCTGCAATCCGCTTCTTGTCTGCTACTCTTTTTTTGTGACAGGGAATAGGCTAAACAGTAAGATGCTGTTTAGATCTTTTATTTCCCAATTCCATTCAAGTAAACCCACCACAGCACCGACTCCCCCGCCTTTAATGGAGCCCCAGAAGAATTCAAGCTTCTCCGTAACTCAAAGATTTCCTAGCTTAGAAAATAACACTGGTAGCAGACTTAACTCTTTATTCGGATGGGAAGTGTTTGCATGTTCAAGCCAAGGACTGTGTGCATAATTTCATCAAAGTGTTAGCTTTGAATCAGAGAGGGGTTGTGTGGAGAGCATTGATGTGTCAGCCTGCTCAGGCCCTGTCTGCATCCAAATGGGAATTTTGACCTCACAGATGTATCATATATATTACAAGCATTAACTTTATTTTGCTGTCATACTAGAAACTTGTTAAGAGAAACGCTTTAACAACGACAGAGCCTTGCCCCCGTCTCTGGTGTTATGCCTCTACAGTGACAACTCCAGTATTTTTTGTTGACTTGTCAAATGTCTCATTTACAGTATCCTGCTTGTAAAGTTTTTGAAATGAAAGTGTATCATGTAGGCTCAGCAGTCCTTGATGAATATTTTAAATACTTGCTATCAGCCTATGTGAAGGGAAGCATTCAAATAATTTTTCATGTTATGTGGAACTTTGTCTGTTTAAGATTATGCTAATCTGTAAATAATTACACTCCACATGATGCATTACGGGACTCACTCACACAAAGACATAAAATAGCATTTTGATATGATATTCGCCACACCTCCATCAAAATTAGCTGCAACAAGGTTAATGAACCAATGTACATTAAATGAATATTTTGAGTCCCTTCATTTAGGTGCATGCAGATTTCAAAATTGAAATTCCACTTTGTCACCATTTTGTGACCATTGGGCAAAACTAAATCCCAGTTAATTCTCTGCTTGAGATAGCATATAGATGAGTAATCATCTGTGATAATCTTAGTAATGTTTTTCAGTAATGGAACAGATATTATGTTATTCCTTGCATGATGAGAATTGGTCGGCGCTCCCTTTGATCTTGTGCACTCACCAAGAAGAAGCAGATTAAAAGGTTTGTGGAATCAAAATAACCCTTGAATTGGTTTTTAGTGAAGCGCTAAAGTGCAAAAAGAAAAAGAAAGATGAGAGAATTAGTTTTATGCAAAACATCAGGGACACATTACACTTGGTAATGACACCGAAGACTGCCTCATTCTTACACAACCTGGTGCATTTCTGATGTACTCGTTTGAAATGCAGTGCCAGGCGGACTGGTACGGATTAGTAAGGGATCACAAGCAACTCGAAAAATCCATCATTTTAGGTTGTGCTTTTACCTGTGCGCAGAGATCACAGTCTATAAAATAATAAGCGTGTTTTTGGTCATATTACTGTGTGGTCAGAGGAAAGATGAGGGCTCCTTTTACTGTGGTGCTAAAATCTGGGAAGGGGGATGGGGAGACGGGGTGGGGAGAGGAGCGCATTTGAAGTGGCCATATAGAACTGGGTATGTGTGTGTGTGTTTGTGTGTGTGTGTATATGTATGTTTATGTATATGTATGACACTTTTATATGAGACTTTCTGGCATTTTTTTTCCCCAATAAGAAAAAGAAGATGGGCAAGAAGCAAGGCTGGAACATGATCATAGACCAGCACCAGACCAGTGAGCTCCCTATTAAGGTTCTGGGTTATAAACAGCATCTGTTTCAAATGGAGCTAAGACTAGAGGATCACTGATTCCCTCTTTCCTGCTGCCTGTACCACAGATCTGGCACAAACCATGAAGTCTCTCTTCTCTCCCCTCGCATCTTCCATCTCATCTCGCTGCGCCTTTATTCTTCCTCTTTAGAGTTTTTATATGCCTCCTGCTCATTACGCCTTTCTTTCTTTTAAAGAAAAGGATTTATTTAGCACAAAAAAAAAGAAATGGAAGAGCAGAAGACATAAAGCTCAGCTCAGCATAAGCCACATGTGTGGGTTTGATTTTATAAATCAACCAACATAGGTGACACCACAAATTCACTAGTTTTCTTAACTGCTTCCTGAATTCTCATCTTTATTATCCCTATAAACGCGAAGTAAGACAGACCTGGATAGTTAAGACAGAAACTGAATGGAATATGGCTTAGTGAGGAAAATAGCCCCCCAGGCACTTTTTAAATAAGTGGCCTGATATAATTGTTGCTATTACTATTATTGTCTTAAACTGAGGCAATCTGCCAGCTGAGACCAGGGCACTCAGGACACTCAAAGAAGCAGAGTATTGCCCTCTGGTGGACTATATATATATATATATATATATATATATATATAGATATATATATATATATAGATATAGATATATATATATATATATATATATATATATATATATAGATATATATATAATATATATATATATATATATATATATATATAGATATATATATATATATATATATATATACATATATACATATATATATATATATATATATATATATATAGATATATATCTATATACATATATATATATATATATATATTTATATATTTATATATATACATACATACGTGTGTGTGTTTTTTATAGGTATCAGTATTCACAGTACATAGCAATGCTAATATTTGATGAAAATAAACAACACATTTATGTGCTGCTTAGTCTCAAATAAAGCTGCAGTGTCATTCTGTCAAGTGTCCTAAAACCCAAATAAAGCTTAAAAACAGACCAAAGTATCCACGCCTCCAAGTAAACAGGAAGGTAAGTTATATTTACACCTAGAGCTCAGTAATCCATTCACTGTGGACTAGTATCACGAGGGATGAGCATGAAAGTGCTCTTGAAAAGTTACCACTTCAAATAACTGTAACAGTGCGCAATATCTTTTTTGTCCTTTGACACCAGTGGACACTGGGGTCTCTTGGCAGAAGATATATGACCCATTTCTACTTTTTTAATCGTAAAAAATAAAAGCCACTTCATTTAAATATTGTGTACTTATGTTGGTAAGAGATTAGGTCATTGATTTCAAGTCAAAAGGCTAGTAAGGCAGTGGAGGTATAGGTCTTTGTTCCAAGTTCCCTGAGCATGTGTTTAGAGCTCCAAGATGCACCTATTGAGCACTACGTATTAAAGTTTGTGGCAGATTAACGCCCCTGGAGTGAGAGGAGGAGAAGACAGTCAGAGAAATAAAGAGTCTCCTGTCACTGCTTTGTCTATTCATAAATGACATGACACAAAGTTTCTGCTTTGTTCCTTGCCTTTTTTCTGTGTGACAGCTGTAGCTGCAAGTAGAAATTCGTAAGGGGGTGCGCGCATGTAAAGTCAGCCACTCTGTTTCTGACATCTATGTCAAAATAAGCCCTTGCAAGACACATTTTTACCCTTTTCATTTCCTTCAAATCACCCGAACGAGATAAAAACAAGCTTGTCAAACGGTGCACTCCATGATTTAAAGAGGTTTCTAACGAGACAGGTCTGCTGCAGAGTAATAGATTAGTCATGATGCTTGACACGGAAGACTGAGTGAGGACTGGCTTACCCTAGCATAAGACACTGTCTGGACTGAGATTGGCCAACAGATGGTCACCTGGATTAATGGAGTCAATTAATTCATCCCATTATGTAATTAAGAGTGGCACTCTGATGGGCAGATAGGGTTGGTCCTGGATGGCTAAGATTTTAAGCATCTTATTTGATTCCTAAAATAAACAAACTGGCTTATCCGAACTTTATTTTTCATACTGTTAGTATCTGTCATCTAGCAGAAGTGGATTATGTTTTTTGTGTCCAAAACAGGTTGAAGCAGGTTGTTTTTGGATAATTTATTGTTCTTATGCTTATTATTTTTCTTATTATTATTTATTTATTATTTTCCTTTAATACATCATTTTATAAGTTTTAACCATCTAAGTACAAAGCAGACTTTAATATTCAGATGTGTCTCTCTTTGAAGTCCCCTAAGTTTTGTCCACTAGAGGGAGCTCCACGTTCTTTTATCTGCCTGCAAACATTAACTAGTTGAGAGAATCTGAGGTGAAAACGGTGTTCCGAGGGCACAGCTGATGAAATGTTGGATCACAGTGAAGAAAGGGATGACTTGAAAGTGTTGACATCTAACTGCTCACTCCCTGCCTTCCTGCCTTAAGATCTGTGAGCACATTCATTCCATCTGGATTCAGACAGAATTAAGTAGTCTTCATTAGAGGACTTCCTGTGTTTTTGCATTTGCTTTTTCAACTATGTGCTCGTCTGTATGCACGCTTCCATTTTCATCATTGTGTGATAAGTTCTGTGTTTACTCACCTGGTGAGGATTTATGATGGTTATCAGTCCTCAAATGGTAAATGAATGATGTAAAAGTTTTTTTTTTTGTCAGGATCAATGTTCTGAAGCTGTCACCAGCTACCTCATGTTGCAATTAGAAACCTTACTTATGTTATGATGAAAGCTTGTCACAAGATGTGTTATGAAGGGCAGGATGAAAGCAGAGAAACACGACAGTTAATAAAGAGCATACAAGAATATCCAACTTAGCTTTATGTCACTTCTGTTCATTTCAACAGAGCAAAGATCATGAAATAATAATGATAAAGTAGGTAATAAGTAAAGTAAATAATAAAATAAATACAACAGGCAGTGTACGAGGAGGCTGCACATTTCATGTAAAAATGAATGTCAAAGCAAAACAACATTGTGATAATTCTGCCTGTACGGGTGAAGATACTGATTGGCAGAAACCATCTCAAATAGAGACTTTAGCCAGACATTTCTCAGCAGGGGGCAAGGTCAGTGGAGGGCATGTCCGGCTGGAGACCCCCTGTGAGCTTGTGGGTCATACACACACACACACACACACACACATACAGACACATTTTGTAATCTCAGCTACTCCTATTAATTGCCACTGCGTAATCTCTCAGGGTTTTCACACATATCAAGAGCTGGCCCTGTGCTTGTTTAATTTAATGTAGGTTGGCAAGATACAATATAAGGCAGGACAGTTAAGCCGATCTTTCTTGCTCCCCCACTCTTCTTCTTCAGTATTCAGATAAAAACCCAGGCCAGCCAAAGAGCATGCTACAACTCTAATCTTGACACGACTCTTAGTCTACCCTGCTTGCAAACAGTTAAATGTTTGAGAACCGTGTTGCATTCGAATCCCATGACCTTAATTTCTGTTTGCCCTAAAAGATGGCCATTTGGGACCTGGCAGCTTGAAGAGCCTGTTTATAGTCTGTGGGGCCTCAGGGTCTGGGTGATGCAAGGAAATAGCCTTAACCTTAGTGTGGCCAGTAGGGTATGTTTCACTGCTCTTTTCTGGATTGCATTTGCTACATCAAAGAGTGTTACATTTTCTGTGCTTATCCCAGAGCAAAGCTATGTAGTGCGGAGTTTAGTTCTCACTGGGGAGCACAGAAAAATAAGGTTAGCGCAGCACACTTAGAGGTTAGAAGGTGGAGGAGAGGAGAGGAGAGGGGGCAAGGCGCAATGGCATAACACCAAATTTGTTCACTATATTTTAAGCTTGCGCTGTTCAAAGACAGTCGGTGAAGTGCTGTAATTACACATTTCAAACACACTAAGTACTCAATACAGATTAGAAATAAACCACAGAAAGAAAGCTTTTACCTAATGTTGGTAGATATCAGTTGATAACAAAACTGTCTTCCTCTTTGTTTTGGTCCTAATGAGTGCTGACAGGAGGGTGCCCCTCCCATGTCTCATGTCTCATTATTCCATTCAATTCAATTCAGTTACTTTATTTCTCCCAAAAGGGAAATTATATTATTATAAACTATTATTATTATTATTATTATTATTATTATTATTATTATTATTATTATTATTATTATTATTATTATTATTATTATTATTATTGTTATTATTATTATTATTATTATGTATAATATTATGATATTATATGATTATTATTAATTATATCATAATACTGAACTTTTGTTATTTACATTTATTAATTTAAAAGCTGTGTTGTGAAGTGGATGTTGAAAGTTTACCAATACGTTTTTCATTTCATGAAGTATCCTTCTTATGAAGCATCCTATATATTTATTGAAATATATTATTCTTATGAAAATACAATCTCCAGGGTTTTTAAGCTATTCAGTAGTTCCCTATATACCATATATGAGAAGTTAATATTATATAATGATACAAGTATTTATCTACATTTCTGTATGGAAAAAATATAATTTTTTTTTTCATTTTATTTACCATACATGCCATTTTTGTTTGTCTGTATTTCTGCTAATTTGGTTCCCTATTTTTGCCAGCAGATGGCAGCATTGTACATAGAATGCAACCCAGAAAAAAAGACAAGTTTCAGTAAGATGTCACTGGGGCCATAATTAAACACATCTAGTTGCTTGAAGTATTTATAGCCACAATTTTGTTGTCACCAGCGTCAGATCCTTCTGTGGTTCCCAGGTATTATTTTTAATCTCACCGAATGATGATAACAAGCAAGTGAACATGTTTTGACATGAATCTCAGAGGACTGTTACAATGCGCACCTCTGTCATTTTCCTGCAATATCTTTCTGATCAACACCCATTGAGACAGCCTGAAATATTGACTGTGTGTGTGTGTGTGTGGGTATGTGCGTGTGTAGGCCAATTTGTTTTTAAGTAAAAATGTATTTGAGGGCCCATCCTGTGAATAGAAAAAAAAGAAACTGACTATGTAATGTAGTTGCTCCATCCCTTCACCACTGGAGTTAAATATCAGCGAGACTTGAAATTTGGAACCCTGAGGCCATTTAGTCCTGAAGAGCCTTTACTTCCTCTTGAATCTTATCACACAGGGTCTGGTTAATGATTGTTCAGTGTGAAATGGATCAGTCTGACAGGCCTTAACTCTGCAGGGAATATTTCCACTTGTGAGGGCAAACCTCGAGCCTCTCTATGAAAGCACTAATACAGGCTGTGGCTGCCTGGCTGTGGACCCTTAATGCATCCAAAAGGGGAAAAAAGGGACTAAAAAGCCTGAACATTTCCTTGAAAAAGGTTTGATGGGATGTGACTAAGAGGGAGGGGGGTTGCAATTGTGTGCTGAGTCAGTGGAGACTACAGAAATGTATAATTTCTTTCCATTGCAAAGAAATGTGTAAATTAAGATTAACTGGACCCTAAAAAAAAAACTCCCATTAGAGAATCAATGACTGGCATTAAATCTATAAAATATCTCAAAACAAGACAAGCTGGGTGAAGTAAGACAGCAGCTTGGACATGGCAACCTCTAAGTGGCTCTGTGTTTGTCATGGATTTATGCATTATTAAAAAAAATATGAATAAATCACTTTGTGCTTTTACTTTCTGTGGCTTCTTGAATTGCACACAAAATGGAATGTTTTGTTGGCCAAATACTTATGTGTTGTTCTCATTGAGGTTGAATCGAAGCTTGGCTCACTTTTGAAAACAACAACAACAAAAAACAAATTTTAAAGAAATTATTTAAATAACATATTAATGAAAAGTTGGCAAAAAGACAGTCTTTCAAATTTTGAAAATGAGAAAAAAACACCATAAGCATTGGGGGGCTGAGATCACTAATTTCTAGCTAAACTCCAAATAGGCATTTCTTAAAAAAAAAATAATAATAATAATAGAAAAAATAAATAAATCTTAAACACACATATGTTCCCCCATTCAGATTTATTATGCTGGCTCTAAAAGCAGCAAGCATTGTGTCCATCTAGCATATCAGTTTAAGCACAAACACAGAGTATTTCTGCACCCTGTGGATTCCCATTTCCCCTCTGTTACTACTCATTTTACCCTGCGGCTAGGCTACATGGCCTTAAGCAAATTGCTGTCTGCTTGAACGTGCATGTTCCCTCACATTTCTCATAAAACTCATATATTATCATCTTTTGCTAAACGATTCACACTCTTCAGTAAAAGAAGACAGCAGTGTCTCTCTCTGGTGATCTTGTCTTTTCTCTGTTAGCAGAAGTTGTCTTGGCGTATTGCTCCAGCCCCTGCCCGCTTCTTTTCTTGCTGAGCTATTAAACATACATGCAGCTCAGCTCAGATTGGTCCATTTTTAATGAGCTGTCAAAAGCAAGAGTTTGATCATAATATGACATACACCCACGTCCCTCTTACATCTGCAACCTAAGAAATATTCCTAGCTTATCTAAATGATCAACCTCATTTAGAAGTCGAAGACTGCTCCCAATAGCTCACAGAGACTTTCGGGTTCGTGAAAGAGATCTGTATCTGCACCTGACATCCAACGCTGTCAGCCTCCACAGACCAGGCATGCTGCTATTACATAACCAGAATCTGAATATGAGAGAGAAGACAGGAAGGAATAAACAAACTGTACTGATGATCATTTTTTACTTCTCCATCCCACTCCATTCTTTCGACTCTGTCAGTGGTGAATAGCTGATCACTATTGAAGTAAAGAAGCCTTCTGATGCATTTGCTGTGCCTTCTTTAAATAATAGCTAATCTAATCATGACAATTTTGTAATCTGCCCGTGCTAAATACTTGTGCAGTGACTAAGACAGTGGATATAGATGGATGATTCAAATTACATAAATACGTATAACCACAGTCCCCATTTGTGTGAAACTCAATCAATTCACACATTCCAGCTCAATAAAATTGAATAAGTGTCTTGATTAATATGTTTTACCAAGTCCAGCAAGTGTATTTAAAACTCTTCAAACACGGAAGGATTAGTATTGATTTCCTGGACTGTTTTCTCATTTCTGTGAGGACCTGCGGTGCATTTTTGTTTACTCTCTATTGATTGATGACAATAACTTTCACATCCAGCAAAGCTACCTGCCATCTGGCTGAAGTAAAAATGAGCTAGTGGTGGTGTTATGGGGGAAAATTTCTCTTTGTTGTTTGTGAAAATGCCAAATGTTTAAGCTGCGAGGACAAATATGAATGCAGGTCTCCATTCTCTTGTTGAAAGAAGACTCAACTTCATGCCTTAGACATTTACACAGAGCTAATGATACATTTGCTCCTTCAGGGGGATTCATTTACTGCCATAACCGTGGCTGATAATATTGCTGTGTCCTCCTGGGAGATGGGAGGGTTGAGGTTAAGTGCTGCCGGAGGTCAAGATATGGTTAAGGCCATCCATGACATGGAGAGGTTTGTTTATCACAAGAAGGACGCAATGAGGCAGAGAGAAGGTGAACATCAATCTGTATGGAAGGAAGTCAAGCATTTTATGCCCCCTCTGATACACGTAGAACCGTGACCAAAGGCTTATCGCTGCTACAGTGGCTCAATGGGCTGTTTGGAAGGAAAGAAATGAGGTGCTGCCCTCTGTTGTGTCACTTAGTGAGTGGACAACACTGACACAGATGTTTGGTTTGTCCCCCATGGAACTCTAAAGGTCCGTTCATTTACACCCATACAGCTCTTAACTACAGTGTTTATCTTGATTGAGAGGTTACTTGATCGACGTTGACGCAGGACACGAAGCTTTTAGGATATAACTGCAAAATATTGTAATTTTTCTTCACTTCTGTGAAGACTATAATTTTTTTTCTTTTTAATTTAATTTTTGATATTCCATTAAACTCCGAATAAAAGAAACACTCTTTTTCCACAAAAAGAATGTCTTGTAATATGTAGATTATTAAACAATTGATTAAATATTTGACATGTTGCTGTGGAAATAAAATAATTATTTCGGCCCTTTTGAGTGATGTCATGTTCCTCTGTCACTTACACTGGCTTCAACAATGTCATAAATGGCACTTGGTTTAATAGTTGCTAAACACAGATCATCCAAAACACCAAGGTCACATTTAGGTATCATAATTTTTAACGATGACATTATCTTGCCACAACTCTCGAAGAAATCTTCTGTCTGACCCCACCCAAGCATCAGCTCCTACCCTCCATCTATTTGCTGCCTGATCCTCCTTCTCAGTGTCTCTCTGTGGCTTCTTAGCTGCTGTGCATGTTGTGCTGGGTGACATGAATTAATGATAACAGCACAAGCTCTCTAGACCACGCTTGTCCATTATATAAACCAGGCAGGACTGCTGCATATCTACATAGTATCTGACAGTTCTCTGCTGCACCTGACACCCCTGACTCTTGTCCCATAATTCCTTCTTTTGTCTTTACCTCTACACAATGTGATGCAGTGTGCATGCAATCATCTAGTGAGTATCCATCTTTGAGCTGTTATTCGTTTGTATGCAAAAGCTGAATAGTAAAGCACTGTGGCATGTTTTTTTTTAATTATTTTTTTTAAAACAAGTTTAATAGGCACAAAACAAACAAATCACAAGGAATTGTATTCTGCTGTTACAGAGAGGGGGACACACATTTGTTAATGAGTGGAAGAGTGGCAAAGTCATGCAAGTCATGTCTCAGGTGATGTTAGAAAGCAGAGGGCTGTTGTGGGTGATTGTTAATAGAAAAGTGTATGCATCAGCACACCAGGGAGGCCTGAATGTTGTTGCTCCTGGATGCATCTCATTACGCATTTTCTGAGGAGCCACACGGGGAATGATGACCTAAACAGAGAAAGACAGAGGGATTCTTGATTACAGCCACTCTTGCGGGACTTTCCAGAGTTTTCCGATGTGGATGACAGACTTAATAATAATAATAATAATAATAAAACTTATTTTTTAATAACTGAAAGCAAATTCAAAGATGTGTTTGACATGAGGTGAGAAACTCCACTGAAAAAAAGTCAGCGATGTTGAACCAACAGGAAAACCCAAGTACCATGAAAATGGTATCCACTGGGTGGCAGCACCAGGTGAAGCCGGTTGTTACTACTGCATTTCGGGCTGGTGGGAGGCATGTGAACATCTGGTTTTGAATCCGACTATGTAAACTCCACAGACTCAGAAGGCGCAGATTTAGCGCGAGGATAAGAACAAAACAGGAAAGAACATCGACTTGGTGAACCTCACAAGAGATCCTGGGCTATGCTCCCATCAGATTGGCAAGAAAAAGATCAACACTGTCTGTGACGAGTGGTGATCCTGACTGTTTCTGTTGGGATAACTGGAAAAAGCAATCACAGAGAGAAAGGACGCATGTCTGCAAAGCCCTGAATGAATGTGAGTTCTGCTCGCTTACGCGTCATTTTCCCAGTAGTTGGGCTGCCCCTCCTGTGTGCATTATGTCATCCAGTACTGAACTTTCTCACTGTCAATGTTTGCTTATTCACTCTGCTTCCATTCATTCATGCCATTCTGCAACCTGATCAATCATCCAGGATCTTCCTGCTTAAGAGGAAAAAAAAATCTGTTTTACATGCTGCATAAGTTCATTTTGTTCAACTCTTTACTTGTTCTTTGCAAGTTGGACAAAGTATACAAATATAAGATAAACCATGAACTCCTACTAGATTAGAGTGGACTGGATGTAGAAATACTCTCTTCTGTCTCTCTACTGTGTAGATGTCCTTTGGACTGGTATCACTTACCTCACTGAGCATTCAACATCAAAAAAAGAACAAACAATTCCTCTAAACCTATTTCTAACATCATTTAAACAAGACATTTCACCCAAATGTTTTTATGGGGGTGGAACAGATTGTCTTTAATTTCACAATTAAACAAAAGGCTAGGTTGGCTCCACAAGGAATGTTTTGTTCTTCAACCAATGCCTCCTCACTGGATCCATGTCTTTTTTTTTATTATGGATCTTTAAATGAAAAGCCAATAATGTAACCCAGTCACTGGCTGAGTCTGAAAATATGTGCCTGTGGACCGTTCAGTTTTGTCAGGTTCTGTGACATCACAAATCAGACTTGCATCATCCACCTTTTCCATACTTTTATCCACCCAGTTTCACATTATATGGAATTTTCTATAAAAGAAAAAAGAAAAGAAAACTTGCAGAACAGAGGGGTGAAATAAAGTTAGAACAGCTGTTATGAACACTATGAACAGCCATATAAAAACACATTGAAAAAGGAATTGTACTGTACATTAGAGATATTTTGACCAAAACATGCTGCAGATATTCCATTAATTCCTCAGGATATCATGTCAATATGTGAGAAAAGGGTATAATGTGTCTCCTTTAAAAGTTGTACATCATAACACAAGAAGACAGATGTTAAAAATGAAAAAACATAAAACAGTACTTTGTCCACACAAGCAATTTGGCCAAATCTTCACAGACTAAGGTTGGACAGTAGTCTGTGCGCCTGATTTTATAAGGTAGAAAAAGATAGTAAGTGGTAATAAACATATATACATATATATATATATATATATATATATATATATATATATATATATATATATATATATATATATATATATATATATATATATATATATATAAAACTATAACCTTTACTGCTTTTTATGTGCCTGGAAGTTGAAAAGGATTTTGAGGTCATAGTTAGCAAGTTTTCAGACATGGATCTCGCTACGTCCATCTTGTGCTCTCCCTTATTGGAGGCCATTGATAGAAACTGCATAAACGCTGTGAGACATGTGGTAGGAGGCCATTATCAGTAGATTAGCTCCTCATTTTCCTCTCCATGGATAGTTATT
Organism: Hirundichthys speculiger; assembly: GCA_018398805.1. Classification (NCBI taxonomy): domain Eukaryota; kingdom Metazoa; phylum Chordata; class Actinopteri; order Beloniformes; family Exocoetidae; genus Hirundichthys; species Hirundichthys speculiger. The sequence goes on along the minus strand of JAGFBZ010000849.1, from coordinate 429,002 downwards.
AGAGTCATAACACTAATTACACATCATTTCCTTATGACAACGATTCAATCCTCGATAATTCAACTTACGCACCAAAAATCATATTCATTTCAATTCATATTCAGGTTGATATATTGTTTGAATAATATTGTAGCAATAAATACAATATTCTAAGAGGGTAGAATTCCATAAGAATTATACAAAAACTATACTTTCTGTCATGACATTATTTTCCTTTAACAATTTTTAAGTCTTTTCTACTAGCAGCTGTGTTGAGTCTAGTTCGGAGTGATGTAAACCCAGAAAGCATAGCTTTTACTGGAAACACAAAGGTACACTCACACTGATGCCAAAAAGGTGATCTTAATTCCTTCTGACCAGGCCCATGATGGGAAGTTTGCACAGCTGTTAAAAAGTAGAAAAAGCATGAAGAAACACTGTAGCTGTAATGGAAGTCCTATGAATAGTTTATTGCATTTTTCCTGCAGGCAGCCGCATACCTTGCTGGCAGCAGCTTGGCTTTACAGTGGGAACTCCTCCAGAATTATATAATGTATCACAAGTATCTTCTGCCTGCCATGTGCTGGAACACAATGGTGCTCACACTAAATGAAATTAGAGTTTTTCACTAAATGCCTCACAGTAGGTGCACACTGCATACAAGCTGTCTGCTTATACAACTAGACATATAGATGTTACCTTATAGCCACAATCTATCCAGGAATCCAGTTAGGGTATAGATTTTTAAAAGCAAATATTTGTATTTTATCCTGACTGAATTACCCATTTTAGTGGGAAACACATCTCCCTGCATGCTTGGAAAACCATAGTGACATTTAAACTAATTACGCTGAAGATGGGAAACCTCAAATTTAGCAGCAACTTAAAGAAGCGACAGAGATGAGGCGGGGAGCAATTACAGCTTCTTTCTCCAAATGCCCTGTTTACATATTACGCTTAAACATGTTTTCATTATGAAGTCACCTGGGAGATGCCTTTAAATGCTTGTCTGAATAGGTCTTTTTTTTGCAGAGTCGAATCACATTTGAGGGAGAAACAAGTTAATTGAAAAGAAGAAGGGTTCTGGAAAATGGACTGCTCTGTCCCTGACACAACTCGTTGCGTTCCCTTATTGCTATCGCTGCCTACATTAAATGGCCATAAACAGCAATTGAGATGCTGTTAAGGAAAGGAAGAGAATGATATGAAAACCGTGAGTCAAATTTGATGTATTTTTCCAGTATTCTTCAAACTGTGACTTTATTGCATACTAGTAATGGCTGTAACTAACCTCTGAAACATAGTAATGAGATGGATTCTCCAGTTGAAAACATAGGAGCCAGTTGATAAAGGAGTGGTTTTGCATACACAGATCTGTCAGGACTGCAGAACAGAGTGGTTGTACCCATTAATATTTCAGATACAAAAAAGAAGAAAAAAAAAAACAGTCATCTCATACCAGCAGGACATGTTTGCAGTTGCATTTGGGATGATGAAGGCATTGCATAGCATGAAAAAGTGAAGTACATCTAAGACCCCTTCATTTCTCCTCTGATTCATTTTTTGACCTTCATGTTTTGACACATAAGTTGGGTAAAGCAACTTTTGCGATGCACGTCAACCCCTGGTTTCCCTCAGAAGTAGCTTCAACACAGTCTGGCGCTGATGGAGTTGTAGGAGTTAATCGTGCCCATTCTTGTCAACACTTGTGTTTCCACCAAATGTGGTTTCAGAAGTGACCCAGAAGTGATCTTCGATGGAAGCCATGTCAACCAGCAGACTTAATGAGTAGGACAGGAAGTCAGACACCAGAACACCTAGAGAATCCAGTCAAAGTTGAAAATAAAACACCTTTTGACAATGTCTGACAAATGATCAGACATTGTCAAATGTGATATCTGATCATGCAATGCCTTCTGGGTAGCCCTTACTCCCAAGGGTCGTGCCGGAGAATCCAAATATTGAGGCCGATACCACCCTCCAACTTGTCCCTCAACTTGCCGTTCTGAGAATCGGGACAGCACTTGCACTTGACGGGACTGCACATTTTTGAGATTGAGGGTTAAGGGAGGAATCGGAATTCACCCTTTATTTTTAGTTCATAACATCACTATTCAGTGACAAATTCATGCTCAATTCAAATAGATTTTTGATTCAAATTAGATTTTAAATAATTCAAGAGACATAATTGTATTCAAGTCCACTCTGTGTAAATAAAGCAGATGCTTAAAAACAGAGTATAGAGTCAGTAAGAAGTATAAAAGGTTGCATAAAGTAATTTCAAATAGTCCTAAAATAGAATAAACTTCTCTTTCTGCTGCTCCCTGTTTGGGGTTGCCACAGCAGAGTAATCCACATGATAGGTTTGGCACAAGTTTTACGCCGGATGGCCTTCCTGACGCAACCAGGATTTGAGCCTGGAGCCCCCCCCCCCCATGGTCAGTGATGGCCCTACCGCTAAGCCACTGGGGAGGCCCCTAAAATGGATGAGAGCACTTTTGCATCATGGCAACAAGGTCTCTTCAGCAAAACCTCAGTCCATGTTTTGGCCCCAATGTCTTCTTCCCAAAAAACTTAAATAGTTTGGAAAGTCTTATCACAGTTAGCTAATTTGTAGGAGTGGATAGCAAGAGTAAAGATAAAGATATCTCATCTGTGTGCATGGATCTCATATCCACACAATTTATAAATTAATGACCATGTGTATAACCAGACAGTGAAAACTTATGGATGGCTTTTTTTCTCCACTGAATGGAGGTAAGCTGCGTAGCACACTCAGTCCAAAAAGAAGTCAATTACTTGCACAACAGAAGATAGTCACAGACCCATGCAGTGACTAGACTCATGCATACCCACACTCACACACACATAAAGGGAAGTTGTGAAGTTGTGTGTCCTGTCTCTGTCATTATCACTTCAAAACGCACAGTGATCCATCCCACAAGGAGATATTTTCTGCACTGGGAAACAAAGCAGAGAAGTGTTGAGCTGTACATGCTATAAAGAGAGACACCGTTAGTAGGTTATCACTCTTTCTCAAAGTACAGTACTTACTTTTACTTCATGCATTTTAAATGAGGCGTGTTAAGCTCTGTTTTTATTGTCGAACACGAAATCTGAAATGTGCCCACGCTGCACTTAGTGCAGAACTGGCTGTATTTCCTGCTAAATTTCTTTCTCTCTGTGAGCCCCTAATGAGTCCTATGTAATCTCCTTCTTTCTTTCGATTTTTCAAAAGTCATTTAGTTTCAGTTAAAAAATAACTAGGTAAAGATGAGGGGAGATCCTGAGTTGGCTTGGAATACACAACAGTGATCCTGCAAGTTGAGAAACAGTGTTTAAGGTGGGGTGCTGGGATCTAAATCCAAGGGTCCAAACAAAGTGGTACATATCCTGAGTGAGACCAGTAACGGTTATCTCATTCTCAGGCATTGATGACAGAGGCTAAAGACCATGCTGCATGAATAAAAGAAAAAAAAAAATTTGATTATAGACTGCTCTGGCTTAAGCAGAACAGTCCAACATTGCTCCCTGACACTGATCTGTGCGTGCAGTAAAAATGCCGGTCACCCAGACTAAATGAAACATATCCTTCTGGATGGGCATATATTCCAGCTTGGTTTGGAGGAGAAACACACATCACGCAAGGGAAAAATGTCCTTTGGTACACTGCGCAACATAATTGATAGCTGCGAGTCTTCTGCAAATTACAAGTACACGAGAAAAAGTTATGCTTGATTATTATGCTTGGAATTCTAGCCATTTTTAGCTTCACCAGAAAAAAAAAAAGAATAATTAAACAATCCCTGCTTTGTAAAGTTGGAAGATTAACATTGTTTGCAGAAATTCAAAGTACCCAGGCAAATTACCAACGTCCAACAAGTTATTATGCAATATTTTATGATGAGCTTTTCTTGCTCACATTTCCTCTGTGGATTACATGTTGATTATTGGCTTCATCTGTTCTTAATGCAGATCTGCTTTTCTGTGATTTATGTTAATAATGAAGACTGTTCTTGTTTATGTTTGCACTATTACATAACAATTATACCACCCCTTTGAAAGCTGCACCCACCCTGCACACTGGACGCCTTACATGACTTTGCCTATATGACTTGTTTCTTCTGTCAGTAAACATGATGTGAGATGTGAGAAAGCTGTCTAATGTGTGGTTAAAGGACCAGGCAGTCCTTCATTCAGTACACTCACAACAATCTGGTTAATCAGCTTTAGGAAGTGCTTAAAAGTGAGCAGACCACTTAGGACCTGCATGTACATAACAAAGGTATGTTGGATGATTTCCTTTTTTCCTATCCAAATGTAAGGTGTAAATGTTAATTAGCATCAAGTATTGTATGTATGAATACAGGATGAGTTATTTGTTGCACACAGAGAATAAACTAAATACTTTCTGTAAGTTCAGGATTCGTCAGACACAGAAGATATTATTAAGATATAGTTTGTCAAATACAGACAGCTGCAGTCTCCATGACAGCAAGATTCAAAAGTAGGCGTCAGAATAGTCATCAGGGACTGGCCCCCACAGTGTGACCCTGATCAGGGGAATCAAAGTAAATAAGCTACTCACCTCCATTGCCTTTGACCCTTATGCCAGGCTTTGGGTTATGACTTCACCTCTGCTTTACGGCCCAGCGCCCTCAAAGGTATATTACAGTAAGTCTTGAGTTGCTTTATTAAGGAACACAGTCAGCACCTAATTAAAATTTCATGCATTATTTTAGTGTGGATCACAGAAGGCAGTGAACAGAAATGTGTGGGACTAAATCTGCATACTGAACTTGGGTTCCCTTGTATGAGAATGATGTTTCTGAAGAAGCTTAACATATAAAACATGTGTTTGTTGATAAGTAGGTCATAAAATGTAGGAACATTTGACAGACTTACAGGCAGATTTACTGTGTGCATACTACAGTATGAGTGCGTGCATGGATAATGTCTCCTTTCCAGAAGCATACTGTGTATGCAGAATGAGTGTTGGAACAGTCCATATTACTGCTGGACTCATGTTACCTTACAAGATCTAGTTTTAGTTTTGAGAGCTGTCCATATACAAATGAACATATGCATGAACCATAGGAATCACTGGGAGTCTGGAGCTCAGTCATGTGATGCGTTTTGAGTGGAAAGCACAGGACAGATTTCCTGGCGGACAGGCTCTTATACCAAAATGGAATGATTGACAGGGGTATGTTTCAGCCCCCTGTTGCGGCGCAGCAGGGGGGGATGTGAAGGTGAAGTTCCGGGTTTCATGGCCCTCAATTCAGACCCCCTGGGAAGGGTAATCACCATGAGGCCAGCAACAGTCAGCACAGCGGTGGCCCCTTACCACAAAGACACTCCTTTCCAGGGACATGACTGCGCCTTTGTGCTCCCCAACTCCCTGAGTGTGTCTCACTCCAGGGGGCTTGAGAGGCACCACAGGGTGCCCATTAAACCTTTGGGGGTGGAGGACAGCCCTGACAGCCAGAAATGCAAACACACACACACTCACTCACGAGTATTTACAACCTAGACGTGTACTGTATGTCCACAAATCCCCCAAGGTATTGTTCATTTAACATGATTGTCAGCTTCCAAACAAACGGTCCTTCCCCAGTTTCCAGTTGTTCTTCATCTCATTGAACTGCTCATTGATCCAGCTGTTGACAGAATGCACTCTTCAGGTTTATTAGTTCATGGCCATGTCAATGACGTTCATTATGATTCACCATGTGATACATAAAAAAGAGAAATCCATAAAGCAACTGTAAGTGCAACTGTGATAAAGTGGATCATAAAATATTAAATAGACTGAACAAGACTTTTGACTCATAAGACATAGCTAAGGAGGATGGGTGGTGGTTTTTACATGAATTGCAAATACACAATCTGGTCCATGAATAGTGATGAGAAAAGAAGAGTTAGATTCCAACGTATGTGGTGGTGCTAGATTCTGCAGTAAAAGCAATGTGGTTCCAATTGTCTTGTTTTTGTGCTACATTGACTGCAAGGCTGTTATCAAGCATTGCGTCTTTGCCCTGTAGCTTTCCAGCGAACATGTCTTTGTAACAAGGTTTGTGCTTTTTCACAACCTTTTGAAACTCAGAGCTCAGACTCTTGTAGTGCACTTTGATACTGTTGTTAAGGGCTTCATATTTTGTTTCTAGAAAGGCAACCTGACTTCATCGAGGAGAAGGAAGAAGGGCTCTCGCTGCTTGAACAGAATTAACCAAAGTGTGTCGGCTTTCTGAGGACTCAAAGTGAATTATCACAGTGTCATTAACAATATCAGCAACTAACTGCTTTGTCTTTTGTTAAAAACAATGCTTCACATCATGTGAACGAGACTAGTAAAGGTCTACCATATAACATTCAACCTCATCCACATTAGTTTGTATGATTTTTAATGTCAATAAGCTGAAAATATTTTCCACTGAATCCTTTCCTGTGTTTATAAACTGGGCAGATACTTTTTTCATGACTGTTGTACAGCACAGAAACTATTTATAAAACCAAACTAGAGCAGAATGTACCATTTTCCTTATCACACTGGTTATGTAGACATTTTTTTTTTAAATTAAGCATTTGCATCCAAGCCTGCGGTGAACTTTGTATGAACATAAAAACAACCCAAAATAAAACAAAATAAAATAAAAACCAGAACAGTAGCAGAACAATTAAATATTTATTACTTCTTACTACTTGGATGTTTAATGTAACATAAATCACATGTTATTGAAACTTTCCTTTACTTTTTTTGAGTGGAAGTGAACCATTTGTGACATTTAAAATTAAACATTTAAATTAAACAGGGCACAGTGATTCTAACTATGATGTACAGAGGTCTGGTTAACTTTATATGTTCAGCTATGTTGTTACTGTAAACGTTTAATTCTACAGAGTCCTTATTAAACCACAGGCCTAACAAAAACTCAGACATCGGAAAATATTAAATCATTATATGTAACAGCTGAATATTCATTTTCAAAAACTGGTTACAAAAGTTGGATTGTCCAAATGTTCCTGACCAACAACAAATGTTGGATCTGAACATTAGGAGCAGTAAATTTTTTTGTGCTTGTGTGTGAGGATGTGTGTGTTCAGCAACAAACACCTGGTGATTTCTATGAAATACAGAATTCAAGCAGTCATTGCAAATAAATGTGTGTAAAAACATACTAAATGTGACCTCTGACAAACTGCAGTAAATGGGTATGTTAAGTAAAAATGTCTTTGTCCAATAAGGTTATGGTGAGTGTAGACACTGATCTAAACATCCCTGTGTGTAGAACTGGTCTCCTGCTTTCTTTGGAATTTTCAGAAATATGATGAAGGCTCCACGATTGACAAAGTGTCAAATGGCCTTTAAAAAGTCTTCAAGGTGGTCTCAAAAACAGCGGAATGGCCCTTTAGTCCTCTAACGATTCAGAAGCTAACTTCACTGTGTATTATCTTGTGTGGTGCAGATTCTGGTTGAGCGGGAACTGCGGCTGGCAGGCCTTTGGATTATGTTGTTTCTTTATTTTGATGAAGAAAATTACCTTGATAATAGAGTCATGAAAACTATTTGCCCTACTGATCACTTGATGGGTAACTATTTATCAAGCCCAGGCAACATAAATAAATACATTTTCAAATTAATAAATAAAGGCAAGGTAACATCAGGAAAATGGAGCGTTATGTCTAATACACATTCAGAGATTATACTCTTAAAAAAAATACAAAGGAAAATTCACCTTTGAAGTGCTGAGATGCGCCAGTATGCACCATACTCATTCCTGACAAAATGAAAAGAAAGGAAGATAATTTATTTCTTCAGTCACACATATAGAAGGACATGCATATAACTATATGTACACTCTCATCTGTAAAGTTGGAATAATTTCATTTTCAGACAAGGTGTCTACAAAGAATAAATTGCATTGTAACAATAATTTCATGAGAAGAGGTAAAAAAAAATATACATAAAACAGAATATTCCAACTTTATGCACAACAGTATATTTGCTGTAGACTTCCTGTCAGCAGGTATTCTACATTTTAAAATAATATGCTGTGGGAAATAATAGAGCATGATTTATAGTTGTTTCAGAAATGCTGAGTGCCTTATAGAAATGATAAATTGCCTGCTGCATCTCTGGGAGTGAATCAATGCGTCGGGCTTGTACACTGGTGTCATAGTACACTACACATATTTGGTACGAATGAATAGTTTTAGCATACAACACCTTATTATCTTTAGGATACTGTTCCTGCTCACTGGTAAAGAACAGTTCAGCATGGCCAGTCACAGCTTGACGCTTGGGGTGAGTTTCTCATCTTCATCTGACTGACCTCTTCTATCTTTGTCACCCAAGAGCTGTTTTTAGACCCTGCTACCACATTATTAATAACACTGATACATTCTCATTTGGCCTACCATGGGAAATGAATTATCCTAATGGGTGTAATTCCACTGTTGCCAATTCCTCCTGGTTAAAAATGTGGGAGCAAGATGAATTGGATATGTGACTGAGTGGAACAGTGACATGGATGCAGCTATTAAATGTTCTCAGAGCTTATGTGGTCTGAGAGAAAACACTTCCTCATAAGAAATTAATTTATAGCAAGCTGAATGGAAAGGTAAGTTTAACAAATTAATATTAATAAATAATGATATAATGTCAATATGGCTTGATCCAACATGTGTGCTTTTACATTTCAAATCTGGAATAACACACACATCACAACAAAACTTTGAAAACAAACTGCTTTTTGTGATTTGATATTGTACTTTGACAGAACATTCTGTAATAAGCAATAAAAGCACAAGGTGGATTTGCTCTAATGATTTTATTACTCCATTTCCAAAAAGGTTGTGACACAACATAAGAAAAAAAAACAGAATGTAATGATTTGAAAATATAATAAACCCATATTATATTCCCAATAAACCCCAAAGAACACATCAGATGTTGAAACTGAGGCAATTTACTATTTCATAGAAAATATTACCTCATTTTGTCTTTGATGGGAGACACACATCCCTTAAAGGTTGGAACAAAGGCAACAAAAGGCTGGAAAAGTGACTGGCACAAACCAAAAACAAATGGAGGAGCAATTGACAACTAATTGGGTTAATTAGCAACAGGTCAGTAACATGAAAGGAGCATTTCAGAAAGGCAGAGCCTCTCATGTGTAACTATGGGCAGAGGTTCACCAATCCGTAATAAACCTGTGTCTAAGAATTGTGGGATAATTTCAGAAAAATGTTACTCAGTGTAAAATTAGTAAAGACTTTTGAAGACTCCACCATCTAGACTACATGATATCATCAAAAGTTTCAGAGAATCTGCAGGAGAGTCAGTGCGCAGATGACGAGGCTGAAGGTCAAAACACACTTTCAGAAATCACTGTCTGTGAACACAGTTCACCATGCAATCCACAGATGCAAGTTAAGGCTGCGCCATGCAAAGAGGAAAAGAGAGATGTGAACACAATCCAGAAACACCGCCATCTTGTCTGGGCCAGAGCACATCTAAAATGGCCTGAGGCAAAATAAAAAAACTGTTCCAGGATCAGATAAATCAAAATTTTATTTATTTCTTTTAATTTTTTTGGAAACCACAGATGCCAGGTCCTGCGGACTAAAGAGGAGAGGGAGCTTCAGCTTGTTGTCAGTAGGAAGTTAAAAACCCTGCATATCTGATGGTATGGGGCTGCTTTAGTGTCTATGGGGCGGGCATCAATAATGCTGAAGAGCACATGGAGGTTTTCTTTCAGGGAAGGTCTTGCATATTTCAGCAAGAACATTGCTAAGCTACATACCGCATCCTTCATAACACCATGTCTTCACAGGGGAAGAGTCTGAGTCCAGAACTGCCCTGCCTGCAGTCCAGACCAATTCACCAACAGAAAACATCTGGTGCATCATAAAATGAAAAATTGAGAACCCAGGAGCTAGAATCCTGCATCAGACATGAATGGGACAGCATTCAACTCCTAAAACTTCACCAACTGGTCTCCTGACTTCCCAGGTGTTTTCAGAAGAAGAGATGCTGCATAATGGTAATACATCACCCTGTTGCAACTTTTTTGAGATGCGTTGCCGCCATCAAAGTCAAAATGAGCTAATAATAATGAGAAAATGGGTATGTTCTCATTATTATATGTTATATGTTATTATTATTATTATTATTATTATTATTATTATTATTATTATATGTTCTGATATGTTCTTTATGTTCCATTGGGGAAAAATGGGTTTATGAGACTTACAAATCATTGCTGCTTTTATTTACCTTTTACAGAATCCCAACTTTTTTTGAATTGGGATTATATTTTAAGTTTTCATTTTGTTAAGAAGCTGAGAAATAACATTTTATGTGTTTTTCATGTGTTTTCGAAGACCCTCATGTTTAAAGGTTTACGACTTTCAAAAAATGTCTTCCAAAACTTGAGGGTTTTAGAGCACATTCTTAAAACAAGGCCTCAGGTCTGAATGAGTTAACAAGGTCTTCTAGCCAAATACTGCATCAGCCACTCATATGCAGGAGGTCAGCCAAGGCAAGTTCCACCTGAGCGTGAGGAAAGCTGTTTGTTTATTGCAGTGACTGCTCCATTTCTTCCACCATATTCTTTATTCCTCTCATTCTCACTTTTACTCTTCCTTGGTTTTGCGGTATGTGTCTCTGTAATTCCATACTTTTCCCTGCCAAGTTTTGTTTTAAGATAACACAGCTCATCTCCACCCAACCTTGAAAGGAATGCTTTCCTTGAGATTACTTCAAGTCCAGTTTTGGTTCAGAGCCATATTTAATTAGAAACAGTGCAATCACAGTTACAAAGAAACTTTCAAAAAGTGGACATCTCTAGTGGTGAAGAGAAAGCCTACATACTACAATACCTAATGTTGAATATTCAACGGTCAATGATTCATTTCACAAAGACTTAGACTAGAAAAGGGATGGTGGAAGTACTTCTGTGTGTTTCATATTTCATGCTGACTTGCTATGTTTAGACTCTTCCTAACCAGAGTGAGAGCACATGTCTGTGAAGTTTAGAAAAGTTCACGGTCGTGAGTTCAGTGATCCTTTGGTTTGTGTTTTCAGCTGCCTCCTCAGCTTATATCCTTTTCTCAACTTTATAATAAAAACCATTAACAAAGATGTGCACAAATGTCTATTTCGAGACACTTAGACGAAGCAGAACTTACCCAAGGTCTTATTTCTGTAACTTCACATATCATAACAATAAATTCAACTTTTATTGGAGGCTGATCATTTTTCTAGAAATATTTTGACAGGAATCAGTGATAATATGCCCTAGATACATTTTAGAGTTGTGTGATTTACATATATATAGCTGTGTGTGTGTATGGTTATGCTTTTTAAATGCATCCACATACACATGTCTATTTCTTAATCATTATTTATAAAGTACGAATTGCTTTCATCAAGTTCTATATGTCTTTTTGTACATGTAATAGTTCAAAGTCTGTTCTTGGAGACGGATAGCAGAATTGTTCTTTGTTCGAGTAGTGAGGTTGGTATCCCATAAAAGGCTAAAAGTTCTATTAAAGCCCAGTCCTAACTACCAACAAAAAAAGTCTTTTCTGGTTGCAAATGTTTTTTTGTTTGAGTTTTTGTGTGAAGACCAGACTGATGATGGGAAGAATGAAACAAGCCAACAATGTATAGTGTCTGTGTCTTCTTAGGAACCTAGTTCGCTCCATCTGCTGGTGTCTGCCATCCAGCTGCCTGCCTCCCATCGGCCCAGCAACACCACCACAACTGCTCAGAAACCATGGCAACTGGTCTCTTCTGCGTGTTACCCGGGATGACTGACTGGCCCCATATCCTTCGCAAAACCTTCTTCTCATCCTTTTTTGTAAAAATATATAAATCAATAAATACCAGGAGTCTTTAATTTGGGATGATGATATGTGGGAACCCTATGGTTTTCTACAGAAAAGAAAATGTAAACCAGTTGGTGATCACTTCACTGTTTTATCTTGTTTATTAATATTTATAAATTACCTCCTTACCCCAGACCTAGACTCAGACTTATGTCGTATGGACGCATGCATGCACACACATGCTCTGATGGTATAAATAAGCACAACTTCTCTCCTTTTCTGTTCTCCAGTTTTCTGTACTGTCCCTGTATTTTATTGGTATTCATTTGTTTGTCTTACGCTTGCACGTCTGTCCTTTTATTGCATCACAGTCCACCACACATTCATTTACATACACTACAACACACAAACACTGCAGAAGTCACTATACACCACACACCACACCACACTATCACTGTCTTCCCTCTTTGTCTGTCTTGTCCTTTTGTGTTTTCACTATCTGTGATTTTAGAGCTCTCTGTCAGACTGAGGGTTTCAGGGGTCAATAAAATATGTTAGAGCAGACACATTCACTCTCGCTCGCATCTGTAAGATCAATCTGACTTTAAAAAGGTCCAAATTATGGCACAAACTATTAATATACATGCAGACAGTTGTAAAAAAATTGATAAAATGAAAATGCCTTCACCACAACACACCACACAAACACCACATGCATCACCATACTACACATCACACACATTACTGTCTTGTGTCTTTGTCCTGTCCTGTTTTGTCCTTTCACGCCTCACTGTTGGTGATTTTATTTCTTTCTGACAGAATCAGCCATTTAGGTGTTAATAATTCAGATCAGAGCGTCAAACAGGGCTGGTGATGGACACATTCACGCCCATATGCACAGGAAAACTAGAGTCTGTTCCAATATCAAATTTCCTTTCTGAATTTAAAAAAAAAAGCTTTATCAAATTATGGCAATAACTATTCATATATATGCAGACAGTTGTTAGAGGAAGGGAAAATTCACTGTTGTGTGCCAAACATGAAACAATAATATTTGCTGTGTCAGTACAGGGTAGCATTAGAGGGAATGTTAGCAATGGCAATTTTGTTTATATAGCACATTCTTCTTTGTGCTTCTTAGAAAGTCAGAACATGGTCAAAAAATCCATTGGTCTTTATCAGGTCTTACAAATTAACTAAATACAACCTCAGATAAACACAACACATGAGATTTTAACAGCAGCATTATCTATTTAAATGCGGGGGTAAAACGATGTACACCCCATGACTGAGTGGCATGTCGAAACACCTTTAGAAACAGTAACTTGAAGTGTTTCTGCATGACATTATCAGTCTTCTGCATTGTTCTGGGACAGTTTTGTCCTGCTCTTCTTTACTGCATTGCTACAATGCTATAAATATTTATGGGCATTCATTTATGAAAAGCTCTCGCTGCACCGCCACAGCTTTTTCAGTCTGGTTGAGGTCTGGACTTTTTGTTGGCCATTGCAACAACTTGAATCTTTTCTTTTTCAGCCATTTTGTTGTAGATTTGCTGGTGTGCTTGAGATCATTGTTCTGTTGCATGACCCAGTTTCTATTTCATTTTAGTTTTCTGGTAGACGTTCTCAGATTTGCCTCTAGAAAACAGCAAGATAGTCTACTGTGGAGTTTGTAGAGGACTGAATAATGGCCAGATGTGCATGTCCTGTGGCTGTTAAAAAAAGAAAAAGAAAAAGTCCAAATCATCAACCCTCCACTACTGTACTTGACAGTTAGTAAGTGGTGTTTGTGCTCGCTTGAGCTTCACCAAGCATGACACTATACATTACAGCCAAACAACTCTACTTTTATCTTGTCTGTCCAAAGGACATTGTTCCAGAGGTCTTGTGGTTGTTCAAATGCCACTTTGAACACCTAAGATGTGCTGCTATGTTCTTTTTAGCTTTTTACAAGCTATCAATGTTGAGTCTTTTTCCAATCTTCATAAACGTGAACACCAACATGAGAGAGATAATTGTTTTATGTCCTAAAATGTTAAACATGAGAATTGAAAGATGGTGGTTTCACTCTTTGACATGACTGTTTGTGCATTATAGTACTGTTATGAGGTGCTTTATGTAACAGATAAAGAGAACAAAAGAAGCTTTTAACAACGTGACTGAACACAGAAACTGAATCAGATTTACTGTATGTAGAGTGATGTATGTAGAGTATCAGACTTGTCTTGACTCCAGTTTTTAATTTGTAGTTACATGAGTTGAAGTGCGTATCATCAAAGGATTTTGCTCAAATGAATTGCTGGGAAGTCTTGCATTTTTGTGTGGGCCTGTATTTGCACATATGCCTTGCTGATTAACAGTGGGAGGCGGAGATGCCCTCTTCTAGTCAGCGGTAGTGCTGGCAGACAGTACTGCCTTGTGGTGAAACAAGCTAAACTCCCAGCTACCCAATGATAACACTCTGGGACTGCGTGCAATCAAAAGACCAGATAAAAACACATGTTCTGTTTCTGTCTCGCATAAAAAAAAAAACTGTAACTTTAACCAGTTGAGATGAAATGGTATCAAGATTAAATTATCAGTTTTGCTTGTACTTTTTGAGTCTTCACTGGTTTATATCAAACTTTCTTTTTATTGGAAACAGATTTCAAAGATGCTAAATGTCTCCCCCCATTGCTAATGGTTGAACCCAGCAAATTTGGGTGTCACTACTAAGCTGCTGGTTTCAGCTTATTGTGACGTTACGGTTCATTTGAGCTCAGGTGCAGGGCCATCAATGAGAGTTTAAGCCCCAGGTCCTAATTTTGTGCATTATTTGTACCAATCTCACAACCCTCTATTGATGAGCAGAATTAAAACCAAATTATTAATAGAGGTGCAATGGTGAAAACATGGTGGCCTTCACCATAGTAGTATTCTTGTGCTTCACACAAGAATACAACAAAGAGACAACAATCACTCAGTCACAGCAAAGATGTTGCCAGGGGGAGCGAGAAAGTGATTGAGCTCAAAAGATAAAACTCGGAGACGGTAGAACAGAGAGCCATCGAAACTGACAAAGGGAGTGAGATGGTCTGGAAGAAGAGGGAAGACAGTTTTGAGATGAATATGGAGGGAGAGAAAGAGATGAGAGAGGAAAAGAGATCTGAAATGAAGCCTGCATCTCGTAGAATGAGGACAGACATTCATTACAATTTTTGGATCTCCGATCACAATCAGAGGTCCAAGTTGAACTGAATCAGTTTGAGTCTCCACTTACTGTGTGTGAAGACAGTTTCAGTTTAGATTTTTAGGGTTAGGTTTAAGATAATAATTTAACCTCAGCATAATATAAAAAATGAAAACGTTATGAATATACAAAATGCGATTTTCTTATTGTTTATTCCTGTGAATGTCCTGGCTCTAATCCATTAATTTTTGCTTCACTTGTTCTCTCATCCCAGATTCAGACCCATGTATGTATGTGTGAGGTGGTGTTAACAGTATGTACATGTTCCTGTCTATATAAGGTTTCACAGCTGATGATGTATAATGGAGCAAAAAAAAAAAGTGTTTTTTTTTTTTTTTTTTAGTGGATGCACCATTTATAAGGCGTGCAAGTAGCAAAGCATCGTGCATCCTTGTGTATATCTGTGTAGATCAGGTAGAATTTTGCACCAAACTTACCTTTCATACAAATAACCATGTCATTGAATGAATTTAACTATATCTGTGGTGAGAACTGTGTATCAGATAATAAGTCTTAATTTTACGATCATGCCAAATCAAATGATTAAGAATGACCTCAACAACTGTGTGCTTGATAAAATATATTTGAGAACAGGAAAGGAGGAGAATGGACTAGCAAAATGCTATCTTAACATGCTTTTCTCTCTTTCTTTTTTAACTAAACGCTGTTCTGTACTTAACTGTAGCAGAGCAGAGGAATAATACATTTGTGCTGCAGAGGCTTCATAAATATTGGATGTGGCCTCTGTCTGCCCGCCTGTTTCTCTGTGCCAGCCGTATTGCTTGAATGCACGCTGAGAGAGGTGAGTTCTGGTTGCCTGACTCGTTCACTTTCAGTTACATAATGCCTGACCTCATCCACTGCAGTGAGGCAGGATTCGGGATTCCCTCCTGCACATGGAAACTAGCAGTGGGGAAAAGGGAGGAGTGTGAGGAGGAGGGGGAGGGGAGAGGACCATGCGGCATACAAAGGAACTACTTGGTTTCTGATCATACTTGGAAAAAAAAAACCACACAATAAGAAAGGAATATACATTTAAGTTATGGATGACATCAATTTGATCCTAAATAAATCTTCAAAGGGGGGCGGGGATGACTGAGCTTCACATTCTTCGGTCTGCTGAAAATATTGCATTCGTATAAATAAATGAGTGATTCACTGCGGCCCAGCTGATATGATTATTGTGGTAGCCAGGCACAGGAAATGAGTCGGACACCAAGTGTTTTCTCAAGCCCTGAGGGATCACCTTGGCTTTGAAGGTCTGAGATTTGAATACAGTGTGGTTGAATGTTTGAATGTATTGAAGCAAATCCAGCTGGAAGAAGTAAAAAAAGTGATGACAGAAAATACTGAGGATGTTTTTTTTTTTTCTTTTAAGTACACTGCTGTTACCTAACTCCCCATGTTGGCAATTTGGACATCTCTTGAATGAATCTAATAATAATGATAATAATAATAACAATAATGCTTGAATAACCTTTCATGAATGGGTGACATGTAATTGCATGTGGCTGCAAACTGTTATGATGTAAACAACTTGGATAGAAACGAGGTTGTCAGATCTGAAATGGAATAAGTGTTAATATCACAAAGTACGTTATTTGCAATAAAGACATTTTTCATTTCAAATTAGAGATTTGCACCTCATCTTTCTTTTTTTATAGGTGCAGAGAAGAGTGACTGAAAAAGCAAAGTGGACTGAGGACATGACCTCAGACAGTGGCTCCTATCCGAACGCACAATATCAAAGTAGATGAATGTGTCTGATCCTGTTCTTTTATGTAATACCCACTGTCATGCAATCACAAAGCTACCACAGATGGAAAGCAAAATGCTTTTATAAATTGTTACTTTGTGTTCCAGTGTGACGAACATATGAACAATGCACGCAGGTAACAAAAAAAAAAAAAAAATAATAATAATATATTTTTTTTTTTAAAAAAGCATAGCTGTTTGGTTTTGCATACAAGGCAACAAATTTTATTTTTTTCAACTTCTGGTTTCATGGTAGAGCAAAATAGTTTTTGGCCTCCTTATTTATCCATTTCATAATTGTTCAAATGTTTTCAGTGGGTGGCAGATCTGGACTAAAGGTAAGTCTATTTACTACACATTTACTACAGAGCCATGTTAATATCTGTTAATATCTGCAAAATATGGCTTTGCATTGTTTTTCTGAAACAATCTAAATGTTCTTTTAAAAAGATGGAACCTAAATGGCAGCTAACAATGCTACAAAACCTGCATGTATCAGCATTAATGTTTCCCTCACAAATGTGCTGCTAACACATCCCATCTTCACTAATGCAACCCCATAGAATAATGGAGCCTATGCGTTTCAACTGTGCTAATAACATGCCTGATGGTTGCTTTACTCTTTTGACCCAGTGACTTTTCGAGAGGGTGTCTTCGGGGTTGTCGAACAAGGTCACAATCACAATCAATGTCCCAAATTCCTTATGCTCAAGTATGTTTTAATTTACTTATTTATTTATTTGTTTGGTTGAGTTATAATAATGTTAGGGGTGGTCAGATCCTTTTGCAGGCTTTTGTAATTGAGCATCAACCCAATACTTTTCTTTTCACTCTAATTACTAATGATGTATTTATATAATCACTGACAAAATTATGGCCTTGTGCAACTTTGAAAGGGCATTTATGATCATAGATAAACACTCAAATGTCCAGATGTACAGCAGACCTGTGACAGATGTGCAAATTATCATCATCATTTCTGGACTTGCCAACGCTACTTAAAATGGACAAATACGTAAAACTAGATTTTCTATGAGCTTTCCAGTAATTTGTGATACCATGTGGTCTTAATCTGTTATCCAATACTGATTAAAGAATCAGTGTACAATGGGTCCACTGGATACACAAAAATATGATTTTCTCCTTTATACAGCTTTCAGTTTTTATCCAGTACCATTGTAATGAAGTGGGGAAGCTTGGTCCAGCCTCACCGGGCCATGTAACCATAGAATCTATATGTTCATTTGAAATTAACAGATACTTTCACGAGTGTCATAATATTATTATAGATATCTTTTGTGATGATTTTTGACATAAGAGCAAAGGTTCCTGTAAATGGACAAAGAGTCTCTTCAAAATAAAGGAATTTTATAAAAAAATAAAAGCTCAGAAATTTAGATCCTTTTGTTCTGTTTTGTTAAGGTTCTCTGGCTCTGTGAAATATTTCACCTTGACAACATGCCATGAAAGAAAAAAAAATAATACACAGTTCCCTGTCATTAAATCAAATGTCATTATGGTGATTATGGTGATTTTAGGATTAACCTCTGGCACTTCCATGAGATAAACCATGAACACAGATTTTTGTCCAGGAACAGATAGAGTTGGGACCTGAACTCCATAATGTGCCAACTTTTATGGGTCTACTGGCCTTGGTGGGTTTCATCTTGGATGATCACATCTGTTGACCACAGATAGCCATTAGCTGTGAGGGATTGGTTTTCTTATTTAAAACTGGGGTACCATGTTTCAAAATGGATGTCAATGTAAAAAACTTTAAATTAATATTTTAACTACTATTAATTATTTCAACCGTTTATAGTCTATGTTCTATTTTAAATTCAGTTTAGCATTATGAAGGGCCAGCACAAAAAAGTATCCGGAATAAGTGTTGTTGCTGTGTTTTTTTTTTTTTCTTTTTCTGTGTTCAGAAGTGGAAGTTTCCCACCTCTGATAAACAATTCATAACAAGCGTGAAGAATAAACACACTCAGCTACACTTTAACTCTAATGGCAGAGGCACTGATGTTTGATGCTATTTGTGGTGGATGTTATCACTGTACATTCTCTGAGCACTGTGTCTTATCCATCTTTTCTGCCTGTCCCTGGTGCTCTGATGTGCTGGTTGTGCCGATAAGCAGAGGTGTAAGACACTTTCTGTTCAGGGTAATCTGCTCAGAATGAAGCTGCTGCTTTTTTGTGCCAACTAGAGGCACATGGGGAGGATGATGGAAGAGAGGTTGTTAGAGGGACAAATGGCAGCCAACTCTATTTGGATTCACTGCCCTTAGAGGATGCTGGGTTGTTGAGGGACCTGAGAGCGTTCAGTGGTAGCAGTGCATTTCATTTAAATTCATCAGTTTCTCAACCTGAGTTTTTTTTCTCTCTCTCTCATAAGATGAGGACCTGCAGAAATTTAGCTCCAGACTATTGACTGACTAATGTTTCTAGGTTGGTGTTATCTATTTTTTAGTCCCAGGTATGTGTTCCAGTTTTGTACACTAGCTTTACATCATAACTAAACCCTTTATCATTGCTGGTGTAAACTGCGTGTTATTAGCAGCTAAGTCGTGGTAACTCTCGTAGGCTTAAATCAAGGCAACTGGACTTTTCACATTCCATCCAGAAAGCTTTGTCAATTTACTTTTTTGGCTTTAATTTTTATCATCAGTAATTTTGTGATAATTTTTCTCTCTCACTTATTTTGGCTTTTCTTCCTGGAAAGTCTTAGCAAAGCTAATTGCTGCACTTGTGTTATATCTCAGATATCTCAGTGTGTAGGCTTTCTATCCTATTTTTATCTGTATTTTGACCCTGTTTGATCTTGGCTCAGCCTTATTATTTATAGTCTGTTACATTGAGGGGGAGGACAAAAAAATAAAGTTTTATGTTGAAAGAGAGCATTATTTGACAACACATTATTTCAGTGCCTCTTTTATATGCAAATAACATGGTAATGTATAGCGTAAATGATTTCTCTATTGTTCAGAACCAGCACATAAAGAAGGAGACTGAAAAGGGAAGTGGGAAGGACGTAAATGAGAGCTGGAGCTGTCCCTTGTGGGAGGTTTTGGCACTAGCCTGTCAATTAAATTCTGTGTTCTCTGTCTTCTTCCGATGGTTGTAAAAGCATCAATATTTCTGGGAAGCAGCACTTAACTCAGTTTGTTGCACATTAAGTTGTGTGCAATTGTAGAGAGCAAGTCATAGCAGCTTTGCTCGCAGATGGAGGTTGTTTTGTGGACAAAACACTTCTGAAAACACACTTTAAAAAAAGAGCTTTAGTTTTCATAAAGTTTTAATCGTGAGTCGTGTCACTGTCACCTGTGTGTTTTTAGCTATATATATATGTTCCTTTCTTCCTTCTTCCCATTGTCAGTCCCCTTGTTGTGCTTCCTGTACTGTTCATGTTTTTGTCTTGCTATGTGTCCTTGCCTTGTTTCCTTGTTCTTTGGATCATCCTGCTGTTACAGCACTTTTTATTTTCTGATAAAGTCAGTATTTACACTCCTCCGTACTCTCTGACGCAACTGGATCCACCACCAACACCCCATTGTGACACTGAGCATTTAATACCTGTTAATCTTTATCCAAGACTGGGTTATTTAAGAATAAAAAAATAAATAAATAAATAAAAATGTCAGAAACCTTAAACACTACATTAACAAACTACATTGTTTGCCTTTTACCTGATGTTAAAGTATAATAGATTCAAAAAATAAAATAAAAAACACTGAGGCACAGTCTCGGAGCCATTTGTCTTTCAGCATTATGGAGTCGAGGATGTGATTCTGACTTTACTGTAAACGGGATATAATTTGTTTTTATCCTTCATTTAATTGCTCATTAATTTGCTACTATCGCTGTCATTGCTGTTGTGATTTGGACTCCATCCACTTAGAACGGATCAATACCAGCCATCCTTCCATGTTTATCGTTGCAGTTATTGCTCTTGGCATGAATGGCCCTTAATTCTTGATCACAATTAAGCGGTGTTTGGAAAACATTTCATCTAATTAAATTTTAATATTCCAGCTACAGTAATTACTTTAATTGAACAATGATCATATTACGGTGAACCATGTATCATTCTTAAAAGATGTCAGATAAAGGGATGTGCTTTGCAGTCGCTCTTTTAATAATACGAAGCGCATTTTATTGAGGACAAATTCTTTACAAATACAGGACTCATTTCATTACATTTATGGCTGTCACAGCTTCAGCATGTGAGCAAACAATATTAGGGCTGGGCAACGATTAAAATTTTAATCGCGATTAATCGCATAATTTCCCTGATTAATCACTATTAATTGCATTGTATATGGAAAATCAAATAATGAATTCAAAAGTAGTGTAAAGGTCACTTTTATTTAAATGTTCTGCTGCCATATGAACTAAAGTGCCATAACATTTGTTGTTCAAACACTTTTAACATCAGCAATTGCCAGTAACACATATTTTGTGGAATTCTCATCTTAAAAAATGTTAAATAAAAGAAGCCTATTGCCACTGCCAGGGCAATAATGTCACCCAGTTTTTTTTATGAGAAAAAAAAAAAGTCTACCAACAAAATCCTAACAATCTAGAGGACACAATCAGAACATTAAAACAGGTCATTTCTGAGGTAACAGCAGAAACTTTTAATGGGGAGTTCAACTTGGCAGTTGTTACAAATAACCTTGTTTCTGTTTTAAAATGAAAATGTCCATGTCAAAGTTCTGTAACTTTATCAATCCGTAATTATCTGTGTATCATTTTTTTTTCCCATTTTCAATTGTCAATCAAAAATTTAAGAAATTAAAAAGTGACTTTTTCCCCCCGTTTTTTAATCTAACACAAAAAAAACCCCAAAACAAATGCCTATTTTTATATTTCAATTTTAGCAAACTGGCCAGAGGGGTATACTACGAAGCAAGTTCAACACAGCCAGGCTTTCTTTGGGTGAGCTGGCTTAACAAACCTGAAACTCGCGATCAGAGATAACTGGTACCACGACGGTGGTTATCAACTATCTTTGTTAACCGCGGCTTTCTGCTTTCTGCTCTGTGCGCGTTCACATGAAAGGGGGCGTTTGACGCGTCATTTGACGCCTCTTCCGGATGAAATGGATAGATGGCGGTCCGTATATTTCAGTCAGGAGGAGCAGGTTTTAATAATGCAGGGCTATGAGGATTTCAAAGAAATCTTTACGGCCAAAAGCAATACTGTTGGTGCGAATAAAGCCAGAGAGGAGTGTCTCTCCTCTCTCTGTCCTCCATCCTCTCTCTGTCCTGTCTCCCCTCTTTTCTTTCTTTTCTTTTCTTTCTCTACCCGGCTGGCCTTCGGCAGGAAGGTCCCCCCATATGAGCCAGGTCCTGCTCAAGGTTTCTTCCTCTTAAAGTGGAGTTTTTCCTTGCCACTGTTTGGTATAAAGGTTTTTTTTCTCCCTACGTGGGAGTTTTTTACCTGCCATTATCATTGATTGGATTTAATTATATAATCTTAGTTGATGATATTTGCTCGGGGGTCATGCTCTGGGTCTCTGTAAAGCGCCTAGAGACAATTGTCATTGTAACAGACGCTATATAAATAAAATTGAATTGAATTGAATTGAATTGGCAAAAAATTGCAGATCGTGTAAATTCGTAATGTGACAGTGTGAGGTCCTGTCACTGACCTCCGATTGATGACGTGTCCTGGCTACATGGCCAAAGGGCTATATCTGTGGCTGACTGGCAATTGTGTGTGACTTTCACCTGGGAGTCTGGGGATCAAACCCCGCCCGGGCCCTCTGTAGTATCTCTTGCTACAGTAAATTATATTTATTTCACCACTTAATACACCTTAATTAATCTCCCTCCCTCTTTTAGAGCGCATAAACTTTAAACTTAATGCAGCAGATTTAAACATTATGTAGGTTTGACTGTCCCATTATGAATGATAAATAAAAATCACTTTAGTTTTTTGCTAAATCTATGTGAAATTAATTTAAGATTTAATATTATCTGTGATACCAATATACGTTCACCGGCCACTTTAATAGGTACCCTATCACCCTGGGGAATCTATGAATTATATTACAACATTTCACATGAAATTCCACGTCACAATGATTATCAATATAATGGACTATTAATTTATGTTACCTGCGATTTAGTAAAACGCTTCTTTTATTTGAAGCGTGGGCAGATGGCCAGGGAATACTACAAACATATTCAGCAGTTCAGTAAGAGCAAGTACAGTATTCCAGTATTCTGGCTCAGATTTTCTGCATCACCAACTGAATGCATGTAGGTTCCCGTGGCAAAGAAACGCAAAGAAACGCACACCGTTACTGTGAGCGCACGGCTGCGTTTGGTGGCGCTGCCAATATCTGGCTCTAGCAGATTACAAATGTAACGGATTCCCTCAGAAATCTCTAGCGTTCATAGAGAATATGGTCATGGGAAGCCAGCGGATCAGTCCGGTCTCTGAATACTCTCCCTCCATTGCACAATCCTGGCGCTCAGGTCAACGGGATTGGGTGAAAGTGAAAGGGCGGCGCTTTTTGAGCCTAAACTCTGCACATAACCTGCTCCGGACCAGGTTAAGTTTGAAGAGTAAGTTACCATGGTGATCTAGCCAGGTTAAAAGAGAGCCACCTTCGTGGTACCGGAAATCCTGGCTTTAGACTCAACATACCTCGCTAACCCTCTAATCTCGCTTCGTAGTATACCCCTCAGGTGACTAAATTTGTTTTTATTATGTTATTGTCTTGTTTACGTGACCAGTAGCGGAACATGTCACTGCCGGGCCGGGGGCAGGGCATATGACCAGGCCCTTTAAACCCAAATTAAGGTTGTGATTACATCGTTTTACAACATACGTATGCCCGCAACAGCGGGACTTACAAGCATTACTACATTTTTGACACATAGCTTAAAGCATTTGAGGAAGAGATCAACACCATGAAGTCATTTTGTCATTTTGAAATTAATCAAACCGTCATGAAGTCTAACAAACCAAGAGAACAACAAAAACATTAGGCTACCTGAGGGGTGTACTACGAAGCAAGTTCAACACAGCCAGGCTTTCTTTGGGTGAGCTGGCTTAACAAACCTGAAACTCGCGATCAGAGATAACTGGTACCACGACGGTGGTTATCAACTATCTTTGTTAACCTCTGCTTTCTGCTCTGTGCGCGTTCACACGAAAGGGGGCGTTTGACGCGTCATTTGACGCCTCTTCCGGATAAAATGGATAGATGGCGGTCCGTATATTTCAGTCAGGAGGAGCAGGTTTTAATAATGCAGGGCTATGAGGATTTCAAAGAAATCTTTACGGCCAAAAGCAATATTGTTGGTGCGAATAAAGCCAGAGAGGAGTGCTGGCAAAAAATTGCAGATCGTGTAAATTCGTAATGTGACAGTGTGAGGTCCTGTCACTGACCTCCAATTGATCACGTGTCCTGGCTACATGGTTCAGGGAGTATCCCTTTGGCTGACTGGCAATTATGCGTGACTTTCACTCGCGAGCCAGGGGATCAAACCCCGCCCAGGCCCTCCGTAGTGTCTCTTGCCACAGTAAATTATATTTATTTCACCACTTAATACACCTTAATTAATCTCCCTCCCTCTTTTAGAGCGCATAAACTTTAAACTTAATGCAGCAGATTTAAACATTATGTAGGTTTGACTGTCCCATTATGAATGATAAATAAAAATCACTTTAGTTTTTTGCTAAATCTATGTGAAATTAATTTAAGATTTAATATTATCTGTGATACCAATATACGTTCACCGGCCACTTTAATAGGTACCCTATCACCCTGGGGAATCTATGAATTATATTACAACATTTCACATGAAATTCCACGTCACACTGATTATCAATATAATGGACTATTAATTTATGTTACCTGCGATTTAGTAAAACGCTTCTTTTATTTGAAGCGTGGGCAGATGGCCAGAGAATACTACAAACATATTCAGCAGTTTAGTAAGAGCAAGTACAGTATTCCAGTATTCTGGCTCAGATTTTCTGCATCACCAACTGAATGCATGTAGGTTCCCGCGGCAAAGAAACGCAAAGAAACGCACACCGTTTGCGCTACTGTGAGCGCACGGCTGCGTTTGGTGGCGCTGCCATATATGGCTCTAGCAGATTACAAATGTAACGGATTCCCTCAGCTGGAAATCTCTAGCGTTCATAGAGAATATGGTCATGGGAAGCCAGCGGATCAGTCCGGTCTCTGAATACTCTCCCTCCATTGCACAATCCTGGCGCTCAGGTCAACGGGATTGGGTGAAAGTGAAAGGGCGGCGCTTTTTAGAGCCGATTTGAGCCTAAACTCTGCACATAACCTGCTCCGGACCAGGTTAAGATTGCAGAGTAAGTTACCATGGTGATCTAGCCAGGTTGAAAGAGAGCCACCTTCGTGGTACCGGAAATCCTGGCTTTAGACTCAACATACCTCGCTAACCCTCTAATCTCGCTTCGTAGTATACCCCTCCGGCCCCTAATAATATAACAACACAAAGTCAAAGCAGTTCAGCACCACGGGTAGCTACATCATCATTCTGACACCCACTTTAACGAGCAACTTCAACTAAGAAGAGCACAGTTACTGTATCAATAGTGGGAACGTTTTGTAAAATTGGCACAGCAGCCCACACGTTCACGTACAAACATAGATTCAATATAAAATAGCAGAACTACTCACCACTATTGAAAGGGTACACGACGAGCTCATCATCTTGTGCTTGCTGACGTAACCCGACAAAACGGACATGAAGTCTAACAAACCATGAGAACAAAAACATTAGGCTATCTGGCCCCTAACAATAACGTTAGGTTACCTGGTCCCTAATAATAACGTTAGGCTACCTGGCCCCTAATAATAACGTTAGGCGGCCGAGCTTCTCCGATAACAACCACATTAGCAGTTTACAACTAACTCACATATTGTTTTCAGTGTCAGTGATTGTGAGAAATTGTACCTGTAAATCTGGCTCCCTGACCGCGCTGAACAACAACGTCAGGTTCAGCTTCAGGACTGGGACGAACAAAATACGTGTCCAGCTTTTTAAGTTTCGTTTTCTCCTGCGCTCTCTTTTTCCTTTTCTTTGCATTTTGTCGCTCCACTTTTATGTTTATATGAACTGCCACTCATAATTACATTAGTCTTTGATCCACCAGCCTCCACCGCGTTGACTCTGTTGACAAGTGATTGATGATGACGCTGATGGACGGCTGTTGATGACGATTTTACCCAAAATACATTTGGAGATCTTGTAACTTTGCACATCATAAAGTTAACTGTGAGAGTGAACATGAAGCCAGCCATGCAGCACAACATTTAATTCACTGTGTTGAATAAACCTACATGACCAAAGTCAGTCTTAAATTTTTTGACCAACCATGATTCATTCTGGCTGGGGCAACCTATATATTACCTCAGCCGAAGCCTGAAACATTTCGCGCTGAAATTGATGAATCCACGGTTGTGCAATATGCAATCAACACTGAGGGAGGGGCCTGTTTCTTCGTCTTCCACCGGGCCCCCCAGGGCCCGGGCCGGGGGAGTACCGCCCCCCCAGTCCCCCCTGACGCTCCGCCGCTGTACGTGACCCAAAAATGGCTTTGTTTTATAATCAAGGAATAGACTTTCTGTTGTCATTACACATCTGTGCCACTAGATGGAGCCGCACTGCAGTAACCAGCTAGAGAATAGCACGACAGTGAACACATGGAGCAGATATGATGATAAATGGAGGAATGACGCGTTGCCTTGAACAAAAGTTTGAAAGTTTTTTCCAGACAGAATTGTTAATATTGCTACCTGAGTTGCTACCCAAACTGTAAAGTTCACTGATTTTTACCGCTGTCTGTTTTAGCTTTTCCAGGTGTTTGCTTCTGGTTATGCAGCAGCCAGTAACAGACTTTTTAAAACAAAAGCACGTGAGCAACATAGTTAATGCGCAATAAAATAAATGTCAGCCTTAATAAATTAATGTGTTAATGCGATAATAACACGTTAACTTGCCCAGCCCTAAACAATATATAAATATAATGGAACAATTTAGTAAAACATTAACAAACTTAGTACATCAAACAGGGAACTGTGTCAACTCTGAGTGCTGTAACGTCCCCAGTACTGTGCTCAGTCTTGAATGTTTACTTTCATTATCATTAATGAGTCTTTGGGATGAAATTTTTTAGATTTTTTTTTTAAAGAAACAGTAATGAGATGACCTGTGTATGTTTTCATTGAAAAAAAAAAAAACCTACAACTAAAAATGTCTCCAGATAAAGAATATTCCATTGAAAATGAAACACCAAAAATTGTGAACAAGATGAAGACGACTGCCAGAAAGGGAGACATGAAGAAGACGCTGCACAGTCTGTGCTGGCAGTTATAAAGGGTAATGAGTTATTGCTTTCACAGGTACACAGTGCTCACATATATCACAGCTCTGTCAGCTCCGTCTGACTTGTGACTGAATATTTCAGCCTGATTCCACTAAAACCTAGAGTGCTTTGTGCGAGTGACTGAGCGTTAGATGCCTACGATTTGCATTTGCTGTTTTTAGAAGGCTCCATGAAGGCTCATTAAAAATAAAGGGTAGATTAACTGACTGATGAGTGAACAAGTGAAACAGGAAAATAGAGAAAACGATTCCACAAAGGAAAAGTGGATTCTTTTCACATCACCATTTGTGAAACAAGCCTGGCAGCCTCTGCTAATGAATTGGACTGTGCCATGTTAATAAATGGAGTCCAGAGATGTGCAAGAGGAAATTAAGGCAGTAGTGAGATGTCAAACAACATGAACAATGAAGTATCTCATAACAGGGCCGATATTACAGAAGACTATTACTCCTCTTGTCTGTGCTGGCAATGGGCTTAATGAGGAAGTCTTAGAAGACCAGACAGATCCACACTTAAACACAGGGATAACAGTCTAAAAGTCCTTTCTGGCCTTATAAACCTATGTTCAAACCTGTGAAAACATTTTGTTTAGAGACTAGGGAGCTGTCCAGGGTGTGTGAAGAAAATGGATGGATAACTCTTTCTACCACATTTTCCCATTTGTACTTATAAAATGTAATTTTCAAAGTTCTTGGTATATGCGGAACAGTTGATTATGTCCTGCTGGAATTAGTTACAAAGTTAATGAAAACAAAACAAATTTAAAAAAAAATCAAAGTCTTTTAACAGTCATATACAGTATTTGTGTATCTTCCAACTAATGTGCAGTGAAAAAAACTCAACTAATATAGCTGAGTATTAAGAATCCAAACTGCTTCCTGTGCGCCTTAAGCCCCAGTCACAGAAAACATAACGCATAGAAGCTGGATTATTGCTGTCGTCCTTTTGAAATTGCGCCTCAAGAATGTGCAGTAAATGTGTTTGAGAAGCCACATGCTGGCCATTTTTAATCAATCAAGTTTCCTGAACCAAACGCACACCCTGCTTCATCATCTGTTTAGGTCTAAATGGGTGAAAATGAAGATCAAACTATACTAAAGAGGACTAGCAGTAGTTAATAAATTGATAGGAATACTTACAGAGGTAATGACATCTTCCAATAAATTTCTGTTCATTATCATATGGCCAGATGGTTTGTGACACATAACATCATCATTATTATGATAATCTTCATCTTGAGCTAGTGCTTCTCTTCCAGGTTACCCAGCCTACTAGCTATTTCAGCCAGTAGTGGAAAAATTTCAGGATATCAAGTTCTCTGACATGTTCAAGAGATATTGACTTATAAGACAGAGTAAGCCCTATGAGGGTGTCCAGCAGCATTAAATCTGAGGCAATTAAAGGCATCTTTCTCAAAGAGAAACACTGGTGTCCACACATATGAAAAATGTCAAGAATGAGTGCATATTCAGTTTCTCGAGGGTGAAGGCATTTCAAACCAGAATAGATCTGCCCTACCTTTGAACCACCAATTACTCAAGCCATTGCCAGCTGAAGTTTAGTTCCCACAAACAATCCAAATAATTTTAGAGTTGTGATGGCTGGTCAGTGGAATAAATGAAGCTAGTGATCAGACAAAGAATAAAATCTGACACATTTTAAAAGTATATCTTAATATAAACATTTTATTCAGTGCATTTTTGTGTATACAACAAATAATAAACAACTGGAAGTTATCAGACAGCCATAGTGTCTGTCTGTATATGCTGTATTATCAGATTTTAGCCTGGTAGTTTGGAACACATGATCCAACATGGGTTAATACACATAGCCTACATCATGCAGCTCTAGTCCATATTCCCTGCTTTCTCCCATGCAACAGATAGGTTCACCTAATACAAACCACCTCCAGAGGAAACCAAGAAAAGAAACTCTTCCATAGCATGTACCAGAAATAAGTTATGTAGCTGAAGGGAAGAGTACATAGCCCACAAAAAGGGTCCTTTTGTACATATTTGTGTACATGCCCTGTGCAAGAAAGGGAAGATGTTCATTTTTGTTTTGTTTTTTTCACATTTACAAATATGACATGTCCTATAAAATGTTAAGCCACCTAAAAGTCCACAGTATTGTTTTTTTTTTTTTTTTTTTTTTTAGATATAGAAAATATTGTCACCACAATAACTTACTCAAACACATAACAAGCATCCTGGGAAAGGGTTTTCACCATATTTCTTTTTTTTTTTTTTTTTTTATGGTGAGCAGTATCAGTCAATAGAAGCTGACAAAAAAGGATGGCTGGGGTCTTAAAGAAGGACACAAGCACAGGGGGTTGGGGGTCGGGTGGGGCGGGGGGGACAGATCACGAGGACAGCTGGAAACATTATGACATAGTGATAACATAAGGGAATGGGAACACTGAATTGTCGTTCCATACCTCCATCATTGAGCATTACAGCTAAAAGGACAACGTCAAGCCTGCTGCCTGCACCAACATCTTTACAAATAACTTCCTTTGTCCATTGTTCTTTTTCACAAAATCTTTGAAATCTTTCATCAAGAATGTACAATGAAAAAAAAAAAATCCAGCCTTGCCTTTATGTTGGCCTGTTTTTTTCAGCAGCTTAAAGGGACACTCTTTCGATCTGTCTTTGGTTTGCTGGGACCCATTTCAATATTGAACAAAAAACACTAATACTTAACAACGGTGAGAGCAGAGAACAAGAGGGGACAAAACAAAAACAAGTTATCATTTAAAAAAGTTATCAGCTAATTTAGAAAATTAGCAAAAAAAAAAAAAAAAAAAAAAAAAAAAGGTGCGGCTGTGGCGTCACTGAACAAAAATGCAAGAAAGCCACACTGCCCCTTTATATTTCAGGTCAGTTGAACATAGGCTTCATTTTCCCATGCTAGAGAGCTCAGTCTCTGAGCGTGTGCACTAGGATGCAGGAGAGCTACCATCTGGCTGGCCAGTAGCACTAGGCTGGGCCGTACCAGAGAGTTTATAGGCTTTGTATT
Source organism: Hirundichthys speculiger (assembly GCA_018398805.1). Lineage (NCBI taxonomy): Eukaryota > Metazoa > Chordata > Actinopteri > Beloniformes > Exocoetidae > Hirundichthys > Hirundichthys speculiger. Next base: position 398,795 of record JAGFBZ010000849.1, on the reverse strand, counting down.
CACAGAAGCATGGATGAGACAGAGATCGGGGCTTTTACTGTGCCACTGCAGCCCTGTGGACCAGCACCATTACTGGCTGCCCTGAAAACCTGCATATCTAACTTCCTTTCCCTGTCTGACAAATGCACGAGCGCTTAGTGTCTGCATGACCTAGGAAAACTTATAGAAATGAAGTAACAACAAAAAAATAAGAAGAAAAAAAAATGAGCTAAATGGTATGCTATCGTCACCAAAAGAGATTGACAATGGTGATAAATAAATCTCAAGCCCAAAACAAATTTTTAATGTATTTTTTTTTTTAGTCCAGAATGATATATGCGCTGTTAGGTTTATTATTACTGATGTTGTTTTGATGATGACTGAACAGGATGGTACCTAACTGTTTTCTACTGGCGTGTCTGTGTTTTATGTGTGGATTGTTGTTGTAGCCAGTCCTGAACCGCTGAATGGAGAAACAAGTCTGCTTGGATTCACGCTCTGCAAGAGGTAAGGTTTCATGGTTCGGCCCCAGTCCTGGGTCTGATTACCGGGCTACGTCGACTCATTCTGGCTCACGGTTTTGCCTCCATTGAGAACAGCTGAGGCACTCCGACTCTTGGTGGGTGTGCCGCTGCCAGATCGGGAAAACTCTGTCAGGTCGTGGAGAGATGGCTCTCTGTACATTGCCACTGTGGAAACACACAAACAAAAAAGTGTGACTCAGACAAACTATTATATTCTTATATATTATACAACAAAAAACTTGGAGGTTCCTTTCTGTTTTGGTGTTTAGCATGGAGACTGCGATTGTACGAGATGAGACTTAGCACTAAACCAATTTCTCTAACAGAGGTAGTGAACATTTCCACAGCTTTTAATGTTTACACACTAGGAGAGCCCTTTAATGGTATTTTGCCTGGGTAAACTGTTCCTTGAAAAGGCAGCCTGCGAGCTTTGGACCAGCATTCGGCGGAAAAAGAAAAGAAAAAAAGAAAACCTACTTTCCCTAGTCAGATAGGATACTGTCTAATTGACTGAATTTACTTATGAATTCATCCCAAGTATGTTTTTTGCACTTTTCAGAGATTGTATTAAAACTATTATGGTATCTTAGGAGACATTTTAGAGTGCATTAATTGGAGAATTAAAAATCTTTAGAGACATTTTTTGTCATTGGGACAACCCATTCATGATGGTGCGTTTTTGTGTGTCTTCAGTCTATGTGTGTTTACTTTGCATAATAATGAAAACAGGCCTTAATGATGAGGGTTCATTCTGAATTCAGCCCTGTCTACAGAGTCAACAAAGCAAATGGGAACAACCACTCACTTTGTTTGTTTTAATTCTAGTGCGATCTTCAGTTCACTTAAGGGAGAACATGTTAGAATATTATTTTATTTACTTTATTTTTTCTATATCACAAAGCCTAATACCATTTTATATCACGTGCAAAATAACTCATTACCTGTCCAAGTTCTTTTTTGGAAGCACTATATAGTTCCTTGAAAAGTGCTGATTAAAGAGGTTAGAGTAGAGTAGCTTAGTGGTGAAGCAAAAAAAAATAAATAAAAAGATTCACAGCATGTCATCATAAATTCAAGAGTTGCTAATGCTTTAGCTTTGCTGTGTATGCATTAGCCCAGTCTGCATCTCAGCAGCTACCTTTTCAGAAGAAACACTGGTAATCTGAGGTTCACAGTCTTTGGTTTCAGGATGTTGTCAACATCCTGCTGCCCAGAGTGCTATTTGATGTTTATTCCTGAGGGAGTCTGTGGCTGAAACAGCAACTCTTGTCCTTCAAACACTTCACTTAGCCCAGCATTTTTGTTAAGAAGCAAATCAAAGAGCATCCTTGTGCACACACATCAATCTTTTGCAGGGAAACTTCTGATGGTTGGTACAGGTTTCACCAGTGAAGGTACTGTATGATTATTACGCTGGCTAAGTGATTCCAAAACTACAATTTAAATGCAACACCACTGATGTTGGATTAAAATTGTTATTTCATTAAAAGAAAACATTATCAACAAAATATAATTTCTAATTTGTCACATTTTACACTAATCTCTTTGTGTCTCAGAGACAGATGCCACTTGACTGACTACACGCTCTCCAGATGAAGGCAACACTTTTCTTTTTTGGCTTGGAATGATCTGAGCTCCACTTGCCTTATTCAGTTATTCAGAGGAGGACAGAATGAAAGACTAGGGGCTGCATCTAACGGACGGGAGCCAGAGGACCCCGTTCTCACCACAGAGGAGTGGTGAGAAGAGGTGCGGTAGCCAGTGCATAGAGACTCTTTAATTGGCCCCCTGTAACACTACTGCCTCTGAAACTTTATAAGTGGTAGGAACAAAGTCTCCTAATCTTTGCAAAGATCTATCTGAACTGGCTAAATACATATTAATTACAAAATAAAATTATTATTTGAATTATGTAAATATTTACTGAATGTTGTTTTTGCACATTTTCCCTTTTACTTAAATAAACTGTATTTCTGCTTTTATACAATTGACAAAGGTGGCTGAGGACACTTTTGGCATCCTTTTGGTTTCTTTTAGTCTATATCTGAACATGTGATTAACTTCTTCTCTTTTTCCATGTTCTTCTCTCAGCACAAAGAGAGGCAGTCTTTCTCTTGCTATTCCTTTTAGTGGGTTTGAGAACCCCTGGATGGCCTGTTAAATGGAGGTGAAAAGCTATTAAAATGAACTCAGAGGGAAGATATGGATACTTATTAAGGTGCTGGCTGGGGGAGCTCCAGCAACGCTGCATGAAGGGCTGACATCAACTTGGTTAATAGAAAAAGTTAATTCCAAACTGAAATCTTTGACACTATTAGATAACTGAATGAAACTCAGCATATCAATCCAGGAATTTTGATATACTTTTATTATGGCTTGTATCGTTACTTCAGTTTGACATGATTGGATATGTTTGAGGTAACTGTTTGTTTAAATGGATCTTAGTCATTTGACTGTTTGTAAAAATGACATCGGGACTAAGTGACTGAGGAAGCACTGACATTTAAAAACACTAACTTTGAATATTAAACTAGGACGTACAACATTGTCTAAACTGGTATTACATGCATAGGTCAACATTTAACATACTCTTTGTTCAATTTGCCCAGTTTGCTTTAACTGAATGAATTAAAAAGGTGAAACATGAGCCTGAGGAGTACAGTAAACAAATGTTCACACTGTTAATGACTGATAATGCCCAGCTACCTGTACACATTTACTGGATGGTAGACATGCACACATGTGATGATACCGTCAATACACACTGATGATGCAGAGCTGCTGAGGACGTCATTAAAAACATACTGTTATAAACGCACCAGCCTAACTTGCCAGATAGTTTGTGACTCATAACCATCTGACAAAGCACACAGCTGTGAAAAGGCACCCTGTTCCAAGAAATACTTGACAGGTGTCTGGATCTACCAAGCATCAATGTATCAGATCAGCACAGTTTGTGGTTCTAACTTATATATAAAATCTTGTTTTCTGTTGCTCTTGTCAGCATCACACAAAGATGAAGTATTCAGTTGCCTTAAAGGGTCACAAACAGAGAACAGAAAACCACTTTTATCTGAGTATGAAAACTTCACACTCAACTCATCAAGTTTGAAGTAGAGGAGATGAATAGTTGTGCAAATAAAAATACACACACACAGATCAGTTAAAGCTGACTTCCCTTTAGTTCCCTAATAAACCTTGACAATGAACTAGCATGCACAACAGATGAACATTAATTAAAATGGAAAACAGCTATCATTATTCCATCTGTGCATTTCTTGCTATGACATGTCAAAATGTTTCCTGTGAAAAGGGTATGAATAATGCACTGGTACAGCACCGATGGGATGACTATGATTCAGGTGGAAGAGGCTGTTGGCTAATCCAACGTGATCTCATACCAATGCTTTTAAAAAGCAGGCCAGTTCAGGCACATTTTGTTTGCCATTTATACTCATTTTTAAGCTTTTCAGGTTCATTTTTATGCCGTTAAAATGCTGTGCCTAAAGTTCAGGGCAGGATGTCATCCTTTTACAAATATGATACACAAAAAACAGAAAGGCCATCTAGACAAGGCATGACTTCGTGGGTTTTAAGTGCACTTTTGAGACCACACTACTTGCAAAATCTGTGGTTCCGTTTGCAGTTTCAGCTTCAACTCGAGTCTTTGTATAAGACATTGAAATCCCAAGTTAGTCTCGATAGTAGGCGAGTACCTTTCATGACAGCTCTGGCATTCTTGGTGTGTGCGTGTGTGAAGAAGAGGATGGAAATCATATTTTTAAACTGAACCTGCCTAAGGTTATTAAGTGTCATTTATTTATGTGTAGGCCATTACAGTGGCATCAAAAATAAAGCATAAAATAAAATTAGAACTTTTCTGACAGTGTTAACTAAAAGTAAGCTTTGCAATAGTGAATTATATGACAGAGAAGAATTTTCCTATACGTGTCTAATAAATTAGGCAGTGACTGTTTAGCAGTATGGAATCAAAATGCACGCATGGATGGTTCACTGGAGCTTAATCTGCAGGTACAAAACTAACAGTAACAATGCAAGTCTTTCATTTCTTATGTTACGTGGTGGGGATGACACATATACTTCGCTTGTGATGAAAGAATATTCAGTAGGACCATTGAGGAAAATGGAAAATGAAGAATGAAAAGCATCATTTTGTTCAGCAAACAGATAGTGTTTCTCTGACATTTTCTTGTAGAAAAACTATCCCTTGATCCAAAATGCCTGAATGCTAAAAAGAAAATAATGTGATCACCATGTGATTACCAAAACTTGATCTGCATTGCTAGGTATGGGCATTTTTGAGCAACCAGTGTTCCAAGCCTGTCTAATAGCTTGAATTAATGCTGAATAGTAAAAACTTTAAAAAGTACCCAGGCATACTTACCTTTTAGAGGTTTGGGAAGGAAGTGGGCTGCTGGCTTGTTCTTTTTGACATGGTTCCCCTTCATGATCTCTCCTTCCTTGTTCAGACCGAGGTACCAGCCCCTGCCCGACTGCTGCTGCCGGTATATCATGGAGGAATATGTCACGTAGTAGTTCTCAAACACCGACTCCTTGAATTTGCACTCTGGAGTGAAGTGTTCCTGTGGGAAGGAGGACAGGCAGAAACAGTGTCAAGTAGTTGTTGGTCTGTTGTTGGTGAAGCCTCGAGAGTCTTTGACATCCTTTCGTGAACACAAGCAGCAGAAATGTAATAGTTTGTTAATTCAGAACGCAGCTTAATGAGCTAAAGAGGAGCAGATGAACCACCTCAAGGCCCGAGGCCTTGCTTTAAAATTCCTGTCTCATGATAATCTTCTAAATCTATTCATTGTGAATAATGCAACACTTTGTGGCATAAATAACAGTGATATGACATTACACAGAAACATTAATAAAACACACAGGCCAAATGGATAGTACATTCTCATTTGGTCTCAACTGTTAATTATGTATGGGCTACTCTTTATCTTTCAGTTTTTTCATTGTCTGTAAAATTTTCTACTAAAGATTGTTTATTACTGCCATTACTTCTAATTCTTTGCATTGTATTTAAAGGAATATTCTGGAGTTTTGACAACCACAGGTCCATTATCATATGGTAAAGATTGTAAATTTTCAATTGTTAAGTGGCTACCGCTTCTAACCCTTGCCCATTATGACATAAATATGTAAGTACCGATCCAGTTCCATGGAAGCAGAGGCCATGAATTTTTCACCTTTTGAATCTATTGATAGTTCTCTTGGGTGTTAATGACATCTTTGATCTTGTTAGAGACTTAAACAAATAGCAGTTTATTTTGATTTGGTCTATTGTCCTCTGGGAAAACACTGACTGCCACTTTACTGTAAAAAAATAAAATAAATAAAAATAAAAATTCCATTCTAGCTCAAAACTGCTTTGATTCACATCATTTTGGTCCATAACAAAAGTTTACACTCCTTACCATCTAATAATAGACCTAGGGGTTGTTTAAACTCAGGAATATTCCTTTCAGTCTTGATCTTTCAAATGGAAACAAAAAATGCTGGTTTTGATTGACTTAAGTCCAGGACGTTTTATGAGGAATGTGTTTTGCCCACATATTGTGTCTTTTTTTTCCCTTTTTTTATTCACTATTGCACTGGTTGTGGAAAGACTCATGAGGCATGGAGTTTTGGTGGCCATCTTCCAGAGGCCATGCAGCGTACGATTTCACTCCTCCTTTTCATTAAGTTTATAATCCACACATAATGGGATTTCACTATTAATTCTACAACAGTGTAGGTGAAGTTTATTTCCCCTGAGGTAAGTTTTAATGCGTGTGGGCAAGGGTGCATACACTGCATGTGTGTCTGCTAAGACATGTGAGTTTATCCAGCTGGGACAATTGTTTTCATTTTAGGGCATAGTATGATGCACAACTGTATGCAGTTGGAGAAGTTAACTGGGGAAACTACCAATTAAATTTGTGAGATCTCTGACAAATAAAACTATGGGTGCTAAGGCAGATATACATGGCTCAGTCTGAACCCATTATTATAATCTAAAATATTGGCAAGAGAGAGATGACATTTCTCTGGGGCAAAAGACCCACTGTGAGATCATGACACAAGTCATTACCAGACATGCACTCAGCTATAACAGCTTGCCTCAGCAGAGTCAAACTTCTGGTGAATTAGCAACTTTAACTTCAACTTCAAAAGACTGAATGAGGTTCATGTCTGCTTATATGTTTTAGTCTTCTCCTTTTGTCTACAATGCATGTGACAAAAGAACTCTAGATTGGAATATGTTCAGTTCTTTAAGGATTTTTGCCTTAAATAACTGAACAGTATGGACAGTGCGGATCAGGCAAAGCACTGAGTCCTGCACTGTTGAAAGTGCATAATGACATTGCCCTTTCCGTTGATGCCAAATGTCCTGCTGTTTTATTTTTGTTAGACCTGACAGCGGCATTCGATACAGTGGATCATTCAATCCTCTTGTCTCGCCTTAATCAGTGTGCTGGTATTCATGGTACAGTGCTGAAATGGTTTGAATCGTACCTGACAAACAGAAGTTTTTCTGTAATGATTGGCGACCTGTCCTCCTCTGCTGCTCCTTTGTTCTGTGGTGTGCCCTAAGGCTCCATACTGGGCCCTTTATTGTTTTCACTCTATATGTTGCCTCTGGGCTCTATTATAGCCAGGCACAACCTAGCCTTTCACTGCTATGCAGATGACCTGCAAATTTATCTTCCTGTGCTCCCAAACAAAAGTGGTGCTCTTCAAACCCTATCTGACTGCATTGCAGATATCAAAATGTGGTTAGGGCAAAATTTTCTGCACTTAAATGAAGATAAAACAGAGTATGTTTTCTTTGGTGATTCAGCACACTCTGGTGATCTATCTTTTAAAGTGAAAGCTTCTATGAGGAATCTTGGAGTTATTTTTGATAGCAGCTTAAAATTTGACAAGCAAATTGACAGCGTGGTCAGGGTCAGTTTTTATCAGTTACGGGTTTTAACAAAAGTAAAACTATTTTTAAATCACCCAGACTTGGAAAAAAACCATTCATGCTTTTCTAAGCTCACGAATTGATTATTGTAATGCATTGTATGTTGGTTTCTCCAAGTCTTTAGTTAGCCGTCTTCAGCTTGTCCAGAATACCACTGCATGCTTTTTAACCAACACTCGACGTCAGGAACACATCACCCCAGTTTTATTTGCTCTTTACTGGCTTCCTGTTTCTTTTAGAATTGATTTTAAAATGTTAATCTTTGTTTTTAAAGCCCTTAATGGCCTTGCCCCTCCTTATTTATGTTAAAAAGTGCGTGTTCAGAAACCTACTAGAGCCTTACGGTCCTCAAACCAGCACTTGCTGGAAGTCCCCAGAACGAGGACTAAACTCTGGGGTGATCGAGCCTTCTCGGTTGCTGGGCCCAGACTCTGGAATAAGGTGCCCCCTGAAATGCGCGTCATCACTGACTTTGGGCTTTTTAAATCCAGGCTTAAAACTTATTTATTTAGACTGGCTTTTAATACACAGTCATGATGTGAGATATTTTTAATTTAATTTTAATTGTATTGTTATGTCGAATTTAAATTGTTTTGTTTTAATGTCGATTTTAATGGAAAGCACTTTGGTCACCTAGTGTGTTGTAAAGGGCTCTATAAATAAAAGTTGATTGATTGATTGATTTTGTTACAACTCATAGGGCCTGATTTACTAAAGGTTTGCGTGCGTAAAAACGTGTGCAAACTTGACACCACCCGCAAACCAATGTGCAAGCTGATCTACTAACCGCGTGCAAAGAGGACTGCGCCTCTCAAATGAGCAAAATAGCACACGCTGTTCATTTAGTACTTTTGCTCTGATGAATAATCAATATGGGGCGTACCCGCCAGAAAGCGCTAAATACTGGGAGGGGAAAATGCAAATAGGTTCATTTACCACGCGCAATGAGATTTACCAACCCTGAAAGTAATTGCGGGGATTGTGATTGCGTCTGTATTTAATACGTTCGAAAGGAAGGTGCTAATCTGCCCAGCATTACGCACCGATGGCTGCTGTTATTGTGGCAAGGAGGCGACATCGCCAAAATCAAAGAATACGCAGAGAGAGTCTTTCGGACTCGTGTAAATTTGTTTGGAATGAATGAAAACCAGATAGTTGAAACTTAAGGGCTGATTTGGAGCCGGTCACAAGCACATGCAAAAAGAGAAATATTTTATTTGAATGTTAAATCGAGTATTATTCAGCAAAAGGTTGCCACAGGAGGCACATTCATTTTTTTTATTTGTGATAATAAATAAATCACGTTTTTCATGGAGAAAAAAGTGTTTCTTATTGTGCGCCTACCTTGTTCTGCAGTTGGCTCTAGCGTGTAATATCCCAGTTATCTGCTCCTCCAGAAGGTGAGCTGCACCTGCTGGTTAGAGGCATCTCTTCCGCAGGCCCTCCACCTGTCTGTCTTGTTTGCCGAAGTTTTATTAAAGGCCACTTTTTCTTTAGTTCTTTGCCTTATATCTTGCCACCTTCTTTTAACCTCATCTGCCGTTCTTTTTGTCTTACCAACTGCATTTATTCTATCGCAGATTTTCTCCCATATTGCGTTTCTTTTGGTAATGTTTAAATTTCTTTGCTGTAGTTCATGAATGTGTTTATTTGCCTCTTCCACTAATATCTCTAACTCCAACTCGTCAATTTTCATTTTGCGCTTGCGTCTATCCTGCTTTCCATCCAGACTCTCCATGGCGCAAACCGTAAGACACGAAACACCTCATTTAAATACTGCGGTTTGCACCCGTTATCAATTGCGCGAGCATTTTTAGTTGATCACCCGCAAAACACACAACAACAGCACGCGCAAACTTTTTCAGTGCACACGCAATTTAGTACTCTTTATTTAGGATCTTAGTAAATCAGGCCCATAGTCTACTTTAAAAACAACCCCTCCTATAATCCACCTTTCATCCAAATTCAATGATCCAGCCCTCATACACACACACACACACACACATACATATATATATATATATATATATATATATATATATATATATATATATATATATATATATATATATATAGCCTTTCTAGCTTCTGTTATTCCTATAATTACTCCAATAAATTACATTGTATTAATGTATACGGCAGTGTTTCCGCTAGAAAAAATTGGCACCAGACAATGTGACCGGCAGGTTTTCAATTTACCGGACAAATGTTTGAAATTCACATAGGCTATATGAATTTATTGAGGTTAAAAATAAATTATATGCAGTAGTACGATATCAATGCAATAGTATTTTTATTGAAAAACAGGCTATTTCAAATAAAACAAGTCACGTCAATTGACTCACGAGCATAACTTCAAAAAATAAATGAATATTTTTGGCGGTGGTAGTAGTCTCCATCTCTTCAGATAGCCTTTTAGAGTTAGACTTATCATCACCCTCGCCATTAGAGCTTTTTCATTTTAGAAAATAGCTTTTGAGATTCGCCTGTTTCGCCATGTCAAAGACCTCTCTGTTGTGGTGCACAGTTTGTTAGATTTAATGAAACAAATGCGACAAGTTTTGTTCCGCGCAGAAAAAAAGTTTCGTTCCACATATAGGCTACATTCATTCATTCACACATACACACACACACACTACTCATTTGTAAAAAAAAGTATATGTTTTTTCATAAAATGATATGGAAATTATCCATTTCTGAAATTGTGCTTGGGAGGAGTATTTTCACCGGACATTTTGACCGGAGAGATTATAAAATACCAGACTTCGGCATATTTTACCGGAAAAGTCCGGCAATTACCGGACAACGGAAACCCTGGTATACGGAGCCTAGGCAGGATTTAGTATTACCAATTAGCTAAAACGACTCTCTGACAAATCTTTGACCTGCCACCTTAATAGAGTCTTCCCTGTTAACTGTTAGTTTTCATTCTCAGATACGACTCTGATCAGAGGTGTAAAAGGGTGTATCTGAATAAAAGCTAAACCCTTTGGAAGGGGCTATGCACTATAAGGGTTCTCACCTGGGAACAGCGCTTTGCGTCTGTAAGTTATTGGTCACCCAAGAGGTTCTTATTTCAGACAAGATAACTTTAAACAGTAAGGACAAAAGAGACTGTGAGCAAAATGACAACAGACACTCTTCTGTATCACATTGATTTAGGCCATGTCCTTCATGCGTCTCATGTAAACAGCAGCAATTACCACTGCAGAGACACAACCTTCCAGCTTGCTTTCATAGCAAAGCAGGGGATCTGGAAGTGATGAAAACACATGTATTACACTTATTTATTTATGTAATCCATCTGATTCTAGCTGCAAAGAGTTACCTTCACTATGAGGTACCAGCTTAAGTGATGGAGGGCAAAATGCAGCTTCTTTGTTTTGTATGAAAGGCATTAAATTAACTGTCATACCACTAGACTGCAGAGATTTCTGTCCTCGGGCAGTGTGATATGCGATATAATAATCACTTAATTGAAAGGGGCATTGCTGTATAAAAGGTTAAAAGTAGTATTGCTGCACAAAAAAAACCCCATCATGTCCTATACCATAGACAGCTCAGCATTGTCGTTGTAGGGTAGTATATGGTCAAAGTTTTTTTTTATTTTACTCCTTTTAATTATGATGGCAAACTCATGCAAAGCAGTATTATTCTGTTTTTCGGAGAGCCAGCACTATTGTATACAGTATACTTTAATTCACTTGTATCAATATATAGAAAAGATCACAGGGTTAAAAACACAAAAAAAATAAAAAGAGTTAAAAATTTTGGTATTCTAAAACAGTGATTCCCAACCTTGTTTGTAAAAAGCCTCATCCACTTGTGTTAACAGAAAAGCTGCATATCAGTCCAGGGATGAAGATGAAATGTGTGACATTGATAGCATCCTGTAATATGCCTCCATTTGCAGTGTTACATGGGTTCTGCAGGCTGTCTCCTACGGGTATATGATTCTGAATGAAAGAATAACATGAAACAGTTTGCCCTTTGGCAATATAACAATTTTGTAACTGTTTCTCTGGAAATATTCCTTTGACTCCAAATCAGCTTGCTGCTCTGAGTGTGTCATCACAGCTGATGTGTTATTCATACTTTAGGCTGGAATATTTAGAGTTGTAAAAGTTGTGCGTCCATTGAAACTTTTCTCTTGAGGAATTGTCATATATATGTAATGTAACTCATTATATAAATGTGTATAAACAGTTCTACCGGTCTGTATCATCTGCGGTGGATATTGTTGAAGCTTCCTGACAGACGTTTTTCCAACTATGTGACGTTTGATTCAGGTCTCTGCAGCTGCTTGGTGGTCTTTTTGTAGAGAATATCTCCAAGAGGTATGTCTTTAAATCACTTTAAAAAGCACCAGCGAGCTGTTTGTATAGAGTTTTGTTCTTCTAGGAATTCTTCTCTTTTTTGCAGAAAACCACATGAACTTGTCCAGGCAACAGCCAACATACCTCTGTGCATGACAGCAGTGTTTGATGTGACTCACACATACTTCAGATAGTGAAGTAAATGTAATAGGATTTTCTACATGTGCAAATCTAATTTTGGCATCGTCTGCCAAGTGAACCTGCACAGAACCTGTGATCTTTGGTGCACTCATAGGTTCTGGGTTGTTTCAAGAGCTTAACTATTAACAAAAAAAAAGGAAGTGCAACAAGGTTATGATTTTATAACCTTTTATAACCAAAGTTTTAATATCTCAGGTCACTGTAAACACAGTTGCAAACAGCAGACTTTGTTTGTGAACGCCGCCCCATGCACCACATAGAACAGCCTTCATAAGCAAAGCTTCGCAACTGTCTCTATGTTGCCAGCTGGTGTTTATAACCCCCAACTGCAAACATCATTAAGAAATACTGTTTGAAAATGACTGTTTATTTATAAAAACCAAACACTATCAACCACCGGAACAAAAAGGAAAAAAAAAAGGTTACCAAACAAACATACTAGCATAGCCACATGGTGGTTGAAAAGTGAAATTGCTGCCAAGTCAGTGCCTTTGACAAAACCCGTCATCTTTCTTTTATTGCCTACACTTAATTATAGATGGTATATTTCATCCATAATAATTTGTCTTCTATTGCTTTCTTAATTCACCATGCATCTTGTTTGTTTCTTGACTGTTCACCACCCTCGATACATCAGTGTCTCTTGTTCAGGCTGATCAGCTGCAGCAGCCTTGGAGAGACTGTGCTGCATCTATCTCTCTTATGCATGACCAGTAATTGGAAGTAAAACAACAAGCTGCTCTCGAGCCAGGAGCTCTGTTCTACCTCTAATAATGAGCTTATGTGGATTTGGCTGGCTACACTCATCCTGGTGAAGAATGAGAGTCTATTGACAAACAGACACATACAGATGGATACATGCACAGTTAGAGCCAAGATGGAGGAGATGCTGCTGGCTGTTACTGTTGTACTGGAGTGGGTCTCCAGACAGGAGGCTTGCTCTGGCTGACACAAGAAGGGGCCAAAATGGCAGGGGAACCCCTTTTCTATTGTAACAAGACTGTGATGGGCATTAGTGTGTTGTCTGAATGTACTTTCAATAATTACACCTCATGGACTTTTCTTTGAAATATGCAATTCCAGTTTGCGTTTTTTGCCCAAATTATACAAAACACATATAGATTTATATAGGCTGAATATACACCTCTGTTTAAACTGTGCTATTCATGTTTTTGTCCAGCTTCAGTTATTAATCACGTACAGCTCTAGGAGTGACAGCTACACTGGTCCTAAAAAGTCTGTGAAACATTTTTAAATATCTGCATAATTCCAAACACTTCCAGAAACATGTCGTAAGGATCAGACTTTGATAGATTACTGTTTCTGAAATAAAAATATGACATCGAGTGAGATCTGATTGGTATGTCTTCTCATTTCTCTTAATCTTAAAAAAGAAAAGAAAAGAAAAACCTGTTCACATTACAAATCAAGTTTATACACACACAGCCATTTCTGTAGGGCTCACAGACTTTCTAGCAATACAGTATTTTTGATTACTCACTAAACTTGGTGGTTTTGGTCTTTTCAAAGCTGCCCTTCTCCATCTTTTGATTTCCTCTTGATAGTTTGAATAAATTGCAATTTAAGAAGTGAATATAGTGATGGTGAATTGTTGAAAACGTATTAACTTAGTACTTTTACAGAGCAGGAGAATCATAGCTAAAGTCCTCTCAGTATTGCCTGACCTGCTTATGATCAAATAAAGGCTCATAAGAATGGGAAATATGAAATGTTCAGTGCAGTGTATTTTAAAAAGTCTTCACTTTTTAAGTCTGACCATGACCAAGTGCCTTCAAAGTACAGCACTGTGATGTACCACGGTAGAGCTATGGAGGTCAAAATAAAGACCAAATGAACGAAAAGTATGACACAGAAAACACCCGGCTGTTTATTGCTGTTTATTATTGGTGCAGCTGGTACATGAATAACTACTGCCCGAGGATGAACCAGCAATATGGAACAGTTCCCGGTGCAATGAAAAGTAACGGGAAGGAGTCTTGACTAAGAACTGGTTTGTGAAGAGTTGGGAATGAGAATGTGTTAGAAAAAAAAAAACTCATGGATGTGTACATTTTCCTGCTCTTGTACTGGGTTACCTTTTGTACAAACAAACACAGTCGAAATCAGTTCAATTCATCATTATTTGCATAGTGTCTATTTCAATACATATTGTCTCATGGTGCTTTTCAGAGACCTAGAACATGACCCCAGAAACAGCGGCAAAAAAAAAAACGCCTCTACTGGGAGAAAAACTTTAAGCCAAACAGTGGCATGGAAAAACTCCCCTTTAAGAGGGAAGAAACTTCTTCCCTCTTCCTAAAGCAGCCTGCAGCAGATTAGATGAGCCTGCCTTAGCCTTGGCTTTAATCATTCCTGTAACTGTAGCTATTACTATTGGCCCTGTTTTCTGTGAATTCATCAGCTGTATCATCAACTTAGCAACAAAATTCAAACAGTGCCTCCAAGGGACAGCATGTATAGTGTGAACAGGATCGGTCATAGCACTGAACCCTGTGGGACACCATAGCAGAACCTTCTCTGCGTGGAAGAAACATCATTTACATGAATGAACTAGAATCTGTCAGAAAGATATTATTTAAACCAACCTAGTGCTGTTCCCTTTAATCCTGATAGAGTGCTCTAATCGGTGCACTAAAATGCTGTGATCTATGGTACCAAAAGCAGCACTGAGGTCCAGCTGAACTACTATGGACACTAATCCATTCCCTGAGGCCATGAGGAGGTCATTAGTGATTCTAACAGCACTGTTTCTGTGACATGATGTGATATTCTAAATCGTGATTGAAAAACTTAAAATAGCTCATCTCTATGTTGGGTGGCAATTAACTTGCTTGCAACTATCTTTGAGAGAATTTTAGATATAAATGGGAGGTTGAATATCAATATATAATTCAAGAAAATGTCTGGGTTGAGAGAGGGTTTTTTGACTTAATGGTTTAATTATAGTGACTTTAAAAACCTGTGGAACATATCCTAATTTTAGGGATAGATTAATCTGATCTAATATTGACATACCAATCAGAGGTAAAACATTTCTGAGTAGTCGAGGTGGGATTAGGGTCTAATACATATGTGCTCGGCTGATTTTTTTTTCACTAATTTTAAAGATTTCACTGGTAAAGAAGCACAAAAAGTCTTCAGCACTGAGAGCTGCAGAAATGCACGGCTCAACAGAGGTGTGACTCTTTGTCAACCTGGCTTCAGTGCTGAACAGAAAACATGTGTTTTTTTTTCTTCTATTAATAATGAATGATAAGGTGTTTTAGCAGTGAAGAGCTTTTTTATATACTGTTGAACTATCGTTCCGCACAGGATCGTAGTCTACTGACTTACAGGGATACCATTTCCTTTCCATTTTACGTGTTTTTTGTCTTAGCATGCAGATATGTTAATTATATCAGGAAGTTTAGCTCCTATGGTTAGCGGCCTTCTTTTTCACAGCATATCTGCAGTACTGTTGACAAGGCAATCAATGTCTTCAGGAGTAAGTTTCATTTTTCTACTGGAGTTGAGAAGCACTGGCTTTCTTAAATGTATTTACAGCGTTATCAGACAGTCATCTGCTCTAATAATATCTTTTGTATGATGATGTTGAGAATGCTCAGTTCAAATGTTTTTAAAAAAAAAAGTGGTCATGGAGGATCGATGGTCGACTTTATAGTCGTATCATCTGATCTTTGGTCCTCCAGAAGCAGCAAAAGAAGCACGCGACACTGCAACTCTACTTCCTGGCCTCGACCCTGGATTGTCTTGGGGAGTGTCTAACAACATCTGCCAAATTTCTAGACATAAAAGCTGCACCATCCTGGGTGCGATGGGTGCCGCTTAATTAATGAGACCAGGCTTTCCACAAAACATCTTCCAATTGTCTATGAAGGCCTTGTCATTTGCTGGACACCACCGAGACAACCAGCGACAGAGCCATAGCTTGTTGCTGAACATGCCATCGCTGGTCATAACTGTAGAATTCAAAAGTTGTAAGAATCAATGTAAAATTAATAGTCCATTAACAAATCAAGCATGTCAAAAAAATCCCTATCAAATATGTGTAACTCTCAAACGCTCTGTCTGCTCCAGGGGGGTAATTTCAGTTGAGTGATATTTTCCCAAATCCAGTCAGCATGAGAAGACACACTAGCTTAATGCATTTGATTTCGACTGTAAACTCAAATTAAGGCTTTGCTCAGCCAGATGCTATCTCAAAACCAAAACGATGCCAATTATGCTAATAAAATCAACTCTGAGCACCACTGAAGTCTCTTTGCAGCCTCATCAATGCTTGTAAGACTTCAAATTTAAAAAAAAGAAGAAAAAAAAAACAAATGCCATGGCTGATCAGTGAGAACAAATCTGGCTTGTCAAAGAGTCGAAGTGGATTCAAAAGCATGTTTTCTTTCGCTTAACATGAAGGACACTCACAGAGTTCATTTGTCTGGGAATACATTGGAGACTTTTAATTTTGGAAACCCTTGCAAATACCAAACACAAATAGGCACACCCAGACAGATTACACATTCAATTTAGAGGCGTGCACACAAGAAAGAGTACTTAATGACACAGGTCAGTGGAGTGAAACCATACAGCACTGCTTATTTACCAAAGGCATTATGTTGGCCAAATAGCTGAAAAGGTTTGGGTGTGAGACAAGTACACATCTCACAGAACTAAAACACAAATGCATGCATGTGCAAACACATATAAAGATGCACAAGCAGAACAATATGCAGTCTGTCTTTCATAAAGATAAACAAGATCTCATTGTTATTTTTGTTTGAATTCCATATGTTCTATTTCACCTAAATCCTTTTACACAATGAATCATAGACAATTAAACTGAACTTACACACAACCTAGACTAAATGTAGGATTCCTAGACGAAACATTGTTTTTCTTGATCAAGACAGTATTTGCTTTGTCCTCTCCCTTACATCACCTGCACTGCCTTTCTATTCATTTGAGACATTTAACTGGCACTTAGTTTATTCCCAGCATGCCTTTTAAATAAATGGGAATGTGGTAAGTTTAATGTCTTATCCAGGAAATCTTTCATAAAGTGCATAAGGATTTAACTGGGAGAGCATTTTCAGCACAAAAGCCAGTAAACTTCAATGCTCGCCTGATAAATTTTGTCCACCCCAAGAGCCCTGAATGCTCCATTTTACACACTCGAACAGAGCAGTCTAGACGAGACTCAACTGGAGCCTCAGTGACTCACACTAATTCAGATATGACCCACCAGGAAATTAATAGCACCACTTCAAAGGCACTTTCTGAGATATGTGAGCATCCCAGGATCCAAAAGCATGCTCACAGATCTACAAATGCAACAACCACAAAAAAAAAAAAAACAACTCTTTCTTTCCATACTGAAAGGACACTCAATAAGTTACATGTGTTTACAAATCATTTTCAGATTAAACTGTCAACATTTTTTTCTTCTGGCTCAGAAAGTGAGATTAAGTGCAGCTCTTGATGAGACAGACCTCCCATACCTTCACAAAAGTAGAGAGGCAAAGAGGAAAATAAGAGAAATAGTAAAGTAAAATACATTTTAATTGGTTCTTCCTCTCCCACACGTTGGTGCTGATGGATGAATGTATTTTCACTGGTGAATTCTGCCTCACCCACACACGTGCACTCTTTCTCACCTCTCTTTTCTCTCACACATATTTTTCTTGGTGTATCTTTCTATTCTATGAAGTACAGAACATGGCTGTACAAACAAATACAGTGCGAAAACTGAAGCAACACTGTCTGTGCTCAAAAAGCTGCTCACATTAACGTCAACGAAAGAAATGCGCAACATTAAAGCAAAACTGTCCATTAAAGTAAACTGTACATGAAAAATATCAAAACCTACGATTTTAATCTGAAGTGCAGATGCACTCCGACCAATAACTAATGCTTCCACTCTTGCATCCATGTATTCACATACACACACTTGTACAACTGTGGGAGACATCGAGATCCCATAGCAGCAGCACTCCATTCCCCACCCAGGATACGTCATCTATTAGCTCTCCACTGTTGATTGGGAATTTCCCCCCAATGCTTACCTGCTATTGGTTGGTTTAATGTGTGGCTGGAAGGCAGCACTTTACAATAGGAAGACAGGCGCTATTAGGTAGCCAGTTTCAGATCCAATTCAATTTCCTCTCTAATTTAGCTGAAAAAAAGGAGGCTCTGCAAACCCATTCCCCATTTGCACTCTTCCAGTTTAACACACCGGTGAAATGTACTGTATCCCAAATCAGGGTTGGTATTTGAAAAAGCAAATCTGATATATTGCAATTTTTTTTTTTTTTTTGTAGGCCCCAGCTTTAGTTTTGGCATAGCCTTCTGCAGAAGGACCCATTGTTATTCAGTGAATCCTTCAACTTTATGTTATATAAGTGCTGACAGACATCAAAGTGTAATTAAAATCACTCACTGACTCAGTGGTTGACAGGTAGGGAGGCATGTTACGCTAAATATGTGTGGAAATACTTGAAGGAGTATGTTTTACTTCAGTTACTGCTGTATAGGCATGCTCAGCTGGAGATGGACATGTTATCAAACAATTGCTGGCACTCACTGAAATGCATTTATAAGAATGGCAATGTGATATTTGGACAAGGCCACAGTTATTATTATTGTACACAGTGAAATCTGTGTTTGTTTTTGGATATAACTGACCAGTTAAAGCACCACAATTGTGATTAAAATTTAAAACAAGAACAGCATTGAAATTAAATTAAATTTTAAACAATAACCAGCAATTTTTTCATTGATTTAAATATGTTTTGTTTTTTAATAATAGCACCACTTTTGTTTTAATTTAGCTGCAGCTCTGGCTCTGTACAGACCTGTTCATTCTGGCAAGTGTATTTGTTTACACGAGAGCGTAATAAGGCCATGACAGAAAAGAAGATGCAAATAGTCTAGTCTTTCTTCTTTGTTTATCACATTACTGCCTAAGTATGTAATCAATAATTTGTCAGCAGAAGCTGCACAAATAAAATTCACAAGCTTATTGGATTTTGTTTGTTCTCTGTGCTCGCTGCTATCTGTCAGGGAATCTTTACCATAAAGAAAAATCTTTAGTAATTTGACTATAAAGCTCGTCAGTCAACAGAGGATGTGCGCGTGTCTGCATGCCCTCTGGGTGCACACCCAACCAGTCTGTCAGTCTTCTTAGTGACGCCTGCCACGCAGTGTGGTGGTGGTGGCATTTGGGAAAAAAGACAAACAGAGACATTCCTCAGCCTGAAACTGAATTATTCATAACATTGCACATTTAATCAAAGATGAAGAGCCAGCTGCCTCTGTTGGAGATGTCACTGTTTATCAGACTTACTCAATCCTTGAACTTTTTATTGACAGTGAATTTATCAGGAAATGATGCTGTTTCCTTCATCAGGCTTAAGATGTTCTTGTGCCTGAGAGCATGAGAGGTAGTTACCGATTTCTACAAATAACAGGACAAAAAAGGAACAACTTTTTTTGGTTTAACAATCTCCTTTAAATTTATATTGGCTATCGTGCTCATGTCATGTCATTCAGATGGTTTTTAAGACTCAACACTATCTCTGCACAAGAGATTATAAAAAAAGGTATCTTCAGTAGAGGATAGCATTCTATTAAACCCACTTATGTACAAAAACCTAAAGATGCACACTTACCGATGTGTACAAGAAGCCCTCACTGTTCATAGCCAGATAGAGTTTGGTCTGCACCCCCTGGATGGCCACCACTCGCAGCCCAACTGGAATGAGGTTGAACATGGCTGCAAAGAGACAGGAATGTGTAAAATAAGCATGAACAAAGCCTAAGCTACTATCTAAAAAAAATGATCGTGAAGAAATCAGAGCATGATTATTGAAATAACACTAGAGCTCTCAATTTTTTTAGTTGTCCTTTAACACCATCAACTTGCTTCAACAAAGTGTTACTCACTGATACAAGGAGGAAAAGAAATCATACTGTTATGAAGAACCATAAAAAATACAGCAAGTGTTTAGTGTATCTAGTTCCACATATATTTTATATTATATTATATTATTTTAATCGCACAAGATCCTCCATTATCGACATGCACTTCATCCTATCCAGGTTCACAGGGGTCTGCTGAAGCTGATCACAACTGTCCTCAGGTGACATCACAGAAAATTATTTCAGATATAATGATTGAACTGGACTGTTTCCCGACAAGGACAGTGTGATGGCTTGGTGGTAAGTCGGTTCTGCATTCAAATCCAAGGTGGGGCCTTTCTGCAAGGGGGTGGCTTGTTCACTCCATGCTTGTGTGAGTTTTCTCTGGGTACTATGAGTCCAAAAACATGCATGTGAGGCTAACTGGTGATTGTACATTGACCCTAGGAGAGCGTGTGAGTGTGCATGGTTGTTTGTTTGATAAACTTCTAACCTATGTTAAGCTATGAGTCAGTGTCCTCACTATAGATCTCTTTTCAACCACTTAGTGGATTCCTATCAGCAGACCTCTTTGAACAAAGTGCACCGTAGAGGCTTTTTGATGAGCCGTTTCATTTGTCTTTATCATTTAAACACTGCAGACATCCCTCTCTCTGGGCTTCCTTTATAAACAATGGCCATTTAAATGCATAATATATTTAGTTCATAGAGGCATTGCCAGCATATTCTTGGTTCAGTGGAAAGACAATGATGTCCATGGAGCACTGGCTATTCTGCCCCCTCATCGTCTTTCCGTCTCCCTCAGTTTATTTCCCTTTATGACTCTTAGTCCTCTGAAATACCAAATGAGTTTTATAACAAACTTCTGTCTTTTCTCACATCTAAAGTGCCATTAAATAATACATTATAGATCTTCCAGATAATAACAAAAGAATGTCAAGATTGGAAAGACTGAAAATCCCTTGAGCTTGTCTGTCAGTCGTCATTTGAAGAGTGCATTGAATGGCGACTTGCCTAATTATTTGCAATATTTCTGAAACAGCTGTGCTAAACATAGAATCCTTTGGTTTAGTGTGTAGTAACAAGCTTCGCCTCCAGTGCAGGAACTTTCCCCAGAGACCAGGATTCATTGGAGGGACATGGGTTTAAATACAGCATCCCGACATGTAAGACTGCAATATGAAACTAACATTCTAAAAACAACTCATGAAAACACCTTCATCAAAATATTGTCTAAATTAGAATAAGATCAATAATCTCATAATTACTGTCCACGTAAACTTAGAGGGTGACCTGCTGTTAAAGTGACACTTGACTGGTTCAAAGCGAAATATTCAGATGTGTTTGAATGTGATAGAATAATTCAGGGCCATATCTCAATCTGATTGAGAATCTGTGGTATGACGTAAAGCTTGCTGTGGACCAGCAACATTATCATGACAACTAAAGACGATACCAGGACAATGTTTTCTAGTCTTTAAAGCATCTTTGTTTGACTGCAGGGTGGAGGCTTGACACTTTCTTGCCAGTAATCCGGGTTGCGAGTTACAGATGACACTAACAGTAAGCCTTTCCCACAGCTATTGCACAAATTGACCAAATATATCTTCATTTTGCTCTAGAAACAGAAGGAATGTAACAATGTTTTACATTTGTTTTATGAAAAGTCTCTAAAACCAACAAGAACTGCAGCACAGTACATAATGGGGGTGCAACCGTACAGGTGGCTCACGGTACGGTCCGTACCTCGGTTTTTTGTGTCACGGTTTCGGTACAGATTCAATATGTGTTTTGGGCATAAAATGACAATTAATTTCTCTAAAATTATTTACAGTGGTACCTCTACTTACAAAACTAATTGGTTCTGGAAGTAGTTTCGTAACCTGAAAATTTCGTAAGTAGAGACGCGTTTTCCATGTAAATGCCCTAATCCGTTCCAAGCCCCCCAAAATTCGAATGTAAATTTTTTTATAAATTATAGATAATACATGAAATGACATAAAAACCTGTAAGAAATACATGTTAGAACTAGAAGAGCACTCGGAGGACGCAGACCTCCACCAAGCGCAACAATTACCGAAAATTTGAAAGTGATCCAGAATCCAGGATTTCTTCAAGATCACACCCAAAATGAAATCAGTTCTTCCTTTTCACATGTCCGACAACTCCGGAAGATTTAATCAAAATCCATCCATAACTTTTTGAGTTATCTTGAACATCTTGTGAAATTTCTTCCTACCCATAATATCTTCCTACCTGAGTTGACTGCGCATGCGTATAGCAGCAACTTCAGAAGGCCATAATATTCTGCTGCCTGACCGTTATCGCCGAAGAGAAAAGGTTAGTTTCTTGTATTTTAATACTTTGTATGGACGGTATTTAATACGTTTGAGGAACAAATCAAATGCTCCGAATGCCTAACATTTAATACTTTGTATGCACAGTATTTATATTGCAAAGATTTGACAGACAAATCAGATGCACGTCTTTATGATGCATATGCCTGTGTGTGAGTGAATGTGCTTTTCCAGCTGTATTAAACCTTGTTCAGGAGGCTGCTTTACAGGGTTTGTCATATATTCGTTGGCAAGATGATAAATCTCAAACATAATTGTAATCCATTACATTACGCAAGAAAAATGCGTAATTGAATTAGTGACTTATGATTACTTTTTAAAGTTACTTCTGAACATTTTCTGCAAATGTTCAGATGTTCAAATGTCTCCTCTCAGAGGAGAGAAGATATATGTGCTGGTAGGATATTGTTACAATGTAGGAAAAAATTACAGATGAGGCACTAATTTTCCGCTACGGTAGGAAAAAAATTTTAGGTAGGATGTAATTTCAGAACACCAGCAAAAACATAACCTCCTTGGCGGAGGTAAAAATTGTTGGTTTACCTGGGTTGCTGGGTTACGCTCATACAGACAAGGGGCCCTCCTAGCCAATGGGAGGCCAGGAAGATGCTAAGCCATAGCCAATGGCAGACCAGCTCGGACGCACCGCTTTCAAACCGAGATACAGAGCTGACAAGTATGTTTACGTTCGGTAAACTCTGGGAGCTCCCACACCAGCGATTTAAATAAGTTTTCTCAGAATTTCTCTGCTACTGCTGGCCATGCCTGCTTGTCCCCCCCCAATCCCCCCCCCCACCCACCCACCCCCACCCCCACCCCCACCCGCATTTCCTGCGTCGATGAGCTGCAGCCAACTGGCCAAAGTGTGGTGAGTGAGCGGAGGCGAGTGGACATTGACATGAAGTGGCGAGCCTGTTGCCTAAAAGGCACGCACACTCATGTGCAAGTCCATTGCAAAACGATTGGAACATAAATCCATGGGACATAAAAGCGTATTGTCCCGTGCAGGTCGTACCGAACGGTCCGGTATTTTACCGAGTACCGCTGCATCCCTAGTACATAATATTTCACATCTGAATAAGTCAAATGATACTTTTGTTGAATGTAGGAAAGTTTAGACATGACTATTTGATGTCTTCCTCACAGTAAAACATCTTGCTATGCGAGCAGTTCTTGTCTTTATAATTGCACTCCTCTCTTCATGTCACTCAGCTGAGCTTTCTCCCTTGATGGTTCCATCACGATGCACATGTATACATCTGCACTCTACTTCATTTCAGGAGGATTACCAGCTGGCGCACTGATGGGGATTTTCGAGAGGGGAAACTCAATTACGTCCGGGCTTCTAGGAACACCTGAGCACACTGAAGAGGATGACAGGACTGCCACCCACATGCAGCCATTTCCTGGTGTACAGAGGCACATGAAATGAGAAGAGTGAGGAGACCTGAGGGACAGCTTTCACAACTGTCTCATTTCCACCCACTACCAGCAAAGAGTCAGGACCAACTCAATGTGACAATCAACCTGACGCTTCTCAACAACAGAAAGACATATTTCAGACAACTGCTATATAATTCCAGGAGAAACGTGCCAGCAATTAGAGCAGCGTGAATATGACAATATAACAAAGCTCCAGAGTCAAAAAGTGAGATTTTGTGACAACATCACACTGCACTTCTGTAGTCTGATGAAGGATGGACTTCAGTGACTTTATTTTAGGAATATTAATGGCTTACTAAAATAAAAGTGAAAACCTGAATATAAAAGATAGGTTAAACAAGGATCAGCTAGTGAAATACTGACTGTAGAGTTTTAGCTCAGTTTGTCTGGCTCTTTCTTTTTTCTAGACAACCAGTGGGTTTATTCAACTGTGATACAACAGAAGAAAAGAGCTGATACTTTATAAAATGATGGAGAAATCACTAGCATTTATGAGACTTTGATTTTTACTTCTGGCATTTCTACTGAAAATGTCACCAGGATATCAAACGTCTTTAATAACTCAGCCAAACGACCAGAACCTGTCAGCCAGCGCAGCTTCAGTAGCAAAGACCAAATCCTCACTTTCATATGTGCCATGTGTGTGTGTGTGTGTGTGTGTGTGTGTGTGCACGTTTCCAGGAGGTCCTCTCCCACCATCACAAGACACCACGAGCTCCAAGAGGACTGCTCACTCCCGTCACCATGGAAACAAGCGCACCCAGCTCCTAACAACACTATTTTTGGAGCAGTGCAAACAGCTTCACTCTTTCTCCTTTTCCTGTTTAGAAGCACTCTTTAATTTTCTCTTCACAAACTATTCTGGTGCCGGTGCAAACCAGTTGTTATGTAACTCCGTAGAAAAGTGTGCCTGTGCAGATACTGTACGAAGTGTGGCACGGTGAGTGTGTGGAGTGTAATTTTGTGTGTATTTGTGTATTTATGATGCTTTTCAACTCACGCTTGTGTCTACTTTTTTTTGGGTATTTTACTTTAGTGACTTCTTTAATTAAAATACAAAATCCCAGCAGGTGTTGCTCTGCTGACACAAAATCCAACTTGTACAGAGCAGTTGGTTATGTGGACCCCTCTCCAGCCAGCACGCCAATGAATGCAGAGGCACTAATTCGAAGGCTCCAGATGCGTTTACATTCATTTAGTGGGATTACTCGTTAAGTATTACATCAAAGCTTTGTGAGTGCACCATGCAGATCTTTTCTCAGTATTATTTTGGACAAAGTAAATTACACCTACAGAAGTCATTAACCACTGGACTGTTCTAACATAATGTTCATTGTACTGTCTAATTATGAGGTGATCCATTTCTGCAGCATTATTACCAGACAAATAGCTGCGCTGTTACTGTTCTACTGATTTCCTCTTTAATCTATTGGAAAGCAAAGAGCTGGTGGGTGTTTTGGCTATGATAGGGATGCATCACTGGATAGTAGAAGACAAAACTCTCTCTCACCATAGAGGCTGTGTGTAGGAGAGTAAAAAGCCAGTTGTGATCTATATTAAGGTTGCTATGAAATAACTTTGATTGGATAAAATTTAACTGGTTTTTATTTCTGCGCCACTTAAAATGTAAGATAGACCTTTTTTTTGTCAGTCTCTCTGAAAACTGTTCAGTAACTTCCAGAATATTCAACATTAGCCTTCAAAAAGGAAATGCAGGGTGTTGAATCAATCCTCACCACATTGCATTGTCTCTCTTAAACAGATGAATAAATTTGATGTTTTGACAAGTTGTGAAATAGTAGAGAGAAGAAATCTGCTGAACAAAGTGTTGATGAGAAACTTACTGTAACCACTGTCCTCCTCCTTTGTTCCATCAATGGTTCCATCTGCCTGCAGCTGCAGGTGGAAACCTTGTCGACTGTACAGCTTCGTCACGATCCCCTTCAGCTGGGGCTCTGCAGAAACAGAGAAAGAAAAAAACTCAGACAAAATGATATGAGAATGAAACAAGAAGCAAAGAAATGTAATTCACAGCCCTCTAATGGGAGAATATGAAGCTTGTGTTGTACTGCTTGGCATAAATGTCGACACGAAGCCACAGAGAATATAAATATATACAAGAATAAAATAAGGATTTAGTCAAAACAAAGTGGTGTCAAAAAGGAGCACTTATGATTGTGATGGACTGAGACACATGTCAGTGACACATCACGACACGAAACAGCACATTAGAAGTAACCTATTATATGTGAATCAACAGAATTACAGAAATGTTCATTAGATTATGTTTTTGTTTGAAACAGACTTGCAATAGTTTGACCACACAGCCATGGCAGCTGAAAGTTTTTTGAATGCTGCTTTTTACTCACTCCATGAGCACTGGCAAACAGCTTACTTCTTTCCTCAACTATGAAACAGAATTGATCAAAAAGCCAAGCCCCGTGGCTCAGTTCCCGATTAAAAAAAAACAAAGGTGGACAACAGGGAGCTGATGTCATTTCCAATTTTTCCCATGTTTCTAATAACTTCCTGCTGCATTTGAAGTATCCCATTAAGGTGAAGCTAAAAATTACATTTTCAAAAGTATCTAAAATAATGCTAGTCTTGTTGAATTTCACACAACAGTGTAGAGGTGTATTCAAAGTAAAATATAAAGAACAAATGAAATCAGCTGACAATATATGCAATCGTGAAAACGTGTAGCGCTGAGCATTTCAACTTAGTTTTGAGATGCAAATGGAATACAGTCATTAAAACCGTAGCTTTACTCATAAATGGCAGAAAGTTACACCACAACAAAAAATAAAACAATCATTTAAAATGAAGGAGGGAGAGGTTATTTGTGCCTATTTTATACATTATTAGTATCTTTAAACAACATAGTTTTAAGTTGAAACACACATATACACAATTACAACAAAACATGTAAGTCAAAGGCACAGGCATGGTTAAACACATATATGACAGAGTATCCAGAGTAGACCAGAGTAAAAATCAAGACAGTGATTGCTTGCAGTTTTCTTTTTTGTTTTTGATTTCTTTTAGTGAAAACGGGTTGCAGATCAACCTCAAAATAAATATTTTAAACAGTCTAATAATTTAAGGTGCACTTTACATATCATAATATATGCAGTATTTATGAGATCTAGAACCCAAAAGTGGCATTTTTTTTAATAACAGACGTAATAACAAGGTAAGTCATCAGAGATGTCATATTTCAACCTGGAATGGTATTATGATGTAATATGGCTGCTACTGCACGCCAGCCAACAGTATCTTGCACTTTCTCCTCATCAGGCAGGAGAATAGCCCCTATGCGTCTTCCTTTTATTTGTGTTCAGATTGACTTTGTAATATCAAAATAATATACAATAAGAACTCAGTGATGTTGATTTCCTGGTTGCTGCCCCTATAGTACCTATAGTGAATTGTTTTTTTTGTTTTTTTCTTTGCTGTGGTTGACCACACCTTTCATCTATGAAATCTCATTTACCTGTCAGTAATGACCATTGCTACCTTTAGCAGACTGACTTTCACTGCACAAAAGGTTTGCTCAAAGGCCACACCAGGGATGATGTAATGATACGAGCATAAAACTGTGTAAATATTTTATTAACTAATTACACCTTGGGATAAAAATTTAGATATATCCTGACGTTTACAGCTGAACACCCTTCACGTTCACAGAGACACAGCAGTATCTATTTCATGTACTCATATCACCACGTGAAAATACAACAAATGTTTTACACAAAAAGTATGCATTGAGTTGTTTTTGCTTGGTGAGGCAGCATGTGGAGGTTCAAGGTAGACAACGCCTTCTTGTTACCTCTCATTGTTTCCTCCACAGGATAGAAATGGAAGTTGACAGTAAGCAGGGTGCAAAAACTGTAGGATATTTATGTTGTTATAATGACATAATGCTCCCTCATCAACTCTGAAATGAATTAGATTGATGAGACTGAATAAATCTGAAGTTAAACATGTAATATTTGGACCATGACCATTCAGGGAGTGTCAGCTTTGGGTTATGGACACCTTAATGTCACTCCATCGACAGCCATGTCAGAACTGGGGATATATATGTGAGGAGAGTAACAACAGGGAAAACTTTGAGCATTTTCACATTTTCATTCTTGGCAGTCTGGTGACAAACTGACTCATTGTTTTGTTTTGGTTGTTGTTGTTTTATTTTGCTTTTAAGCTGGATACATTTCAATGTTTGTCAAGAGCTTGACAGAAGTATGCTGAAAATATAATGTTGGAACTAATCATAAGGTCTGTTGCAATTTCCAAGCAAAAGTTAAGACCTGCTTTCTGACATAGGAGTGCCAACCACAGTCTCTGTTTTATTACAGATAGACTGTGTAATTATTACTTTATCCGGGGCATAAATACTTATTTGAAATTGAATTTATTTTCTGCATATTTAGTGATCTGAGACCTGTAAGTGAAAGTGAAGTCTTCATTAATTAAACTATTTCCTATGTGTAATGAATAAAGATCTAGCATCAGAAATTCCCCACATTCTCTCAACAACTTTGGCAAATCTGTTGAGACTTAAGAATTTGAGCAATAACAATCCTAAACAATGTTTTGTTTAAACAATGTGGAACTCTATAGCAGGTAAGGAGTTAGTGACCAAGTGGATAAATAGCATGAAGTAATTGCACAACAGACCTGGTCGCCTCCGTCGCCTCTTCTTGGACCCAAAGAGTTTGACTCGTGAGAAAACATTCAGTCTGCTGGGTTTTTCACAGCCCGCTTTGGCTTTACTGGGGCTGCTCACGCAGCGGCAGGCATTGGACTTCTCCCGCTCCCTCGCCTGCCTTTTCTGCCTTATGAGGGAGCTGGCGATAGCAGCCGCCATGGCCAGTTTGGCAGCGCTCTGGAGGAAAAACTTCCAGAGAAGCCTAAATCCTTTCACTCTTTCGAATCCAGGAAATTGGATTCTGAAGGGAAACTTCCAGGTTTAAAAAAAAAAAAAAAATCTAAGGCAACTGCAGCAATGTGTTCAGGAATTAATTTTTTAAAGTGCACCAAACAGTAGAATGGAAAAGTCCCAGTGGTTCAGTAAAGCCAGTTAGGTTAGATAATGCAAATGGATCATTTTTGAGAATTCAAGCATTATTCGAGAATTGTCCTTTGTATTTCCAAGAAAAATGTTAAAGTCAGTAAAAAATGAAGAAATACACGTTCCATCCGAAGCTGGAAAAAGACTTTCACCAAAACACGTTGCACGTCCCTCCAACTGTATCATTTTCTTGGTGTCACAATGAACAAACCCACTCTCTGTTAGAGGTTTCGCATCATCCCGCAAACTACACAGCCGCGCACATGGAAACCGGACGGAGTCGTGAATGAACCTCAGTGCACAGCCTCTGGACGGAAACACCTGTTTGCAGACGCTCCCTATCTCGTTGCCTCAATCCCTTCCTCTAACCACCGCATCGAGAAAGAGACAAAAGATACCTTTTTACATACGCAACGCAGAGGATCTGAACGAATCACTCCAAGATCCTGTTTGTTTTTCTATCTTTTGCTGAAGCGAAGCAACGCCAAGTATGTGCAGAAAGCACCACATGCTGAATCAGTGTCTGAGCACGGCGCAAAACACAAACTCCGTCAGTCCTGCTGCTCAGAGCATCCCACCTCCAACCTGGAGAATGAGCAGCGGGGAGGAGGGAGAGGACGGGGAGTCTAACTGGTGAGACACAGACCCAGTCAGTGAGCACGACGTGAACATGTGTGAAGAACTCCGCACAAGCTGCCATACGAGGTAATTCATGGGAAATAGCAAGGTGGGGGGGGGGGGCAGAGTTCTTAGGGGAGGGTGGACATAGAAAAGAGGACAAAGCAGAGAAAGTGCGAGAATGGGGGATATTACAGGAAAGAAAGTCATGAAACAATCAAAAATACAGTTTAGCCGAGTTATTTGAAATGGATTCGTTTATTAATGCCAATATCAGCTTGCACATGTTTGAGTAATAATAGTAGTAATTGTCAGGACAACAGCGATACAAGTTAAGGGTATTGTGGAATAGTTAACCAGGTAAGATCTAAACATGCTGGTGGATTTTTGATTTCATAAATTTCCATACAAATTATATCCGTGGCCAAATAAATAAATAAAAATAAAACGAAAACCTGTTTTTTTTTTTTTTTTTTTTTTTTACCTCTGACATGTCTGTATCTTCACATCTTTAACAGAACACTAGTGCTGAGTGGTCATTTACCCTTTGAAAAGAGTAGTCAACAGTAGCCTATACCTGAAGCTACAGACTTCTGGTTATGTCCTGGTCCGTCATTTGACTGCCAGCCTCACTACATTTACTCCGTGTTGGATTCAGCGGATTTTACAGATAAACCAATGGTGCCATCTACAGTCGTAAACCAAAAGTGTTCACTTTTTTCTTTTTTTTTTCCTTTTTAAATGTGTTTTAATTTTTTAAAAATAACATCTTATTCATATTAAATTTTGAGTACTGCGCTATTAAATTATAATTCTGTCGAAGATGAAGTGAAATTTGCATTTAAGTGTAAAACCTCAAGGACAGGGGTTACAGCAGAGGTAACGCATCCAATGGTAATGATCAAAAGCAGAGTTTAAACATCTTACACGTGTTTTAAAATTGAGTCGTATAGAAAAGTTCTGGCTAAACGGAATCAAAATTCCGCAGAAAATAACTGAAGATAACTAAAAATAGAGCATTGTCCACTTCAGCACCATGGACAGCAACGTGAGCATTAAACGCATCAGATAACTAAGATCTATTGTCAGTACAATAAACAATATCAAGTAGGACAACTGGCTTTAATACAAGCCATTAAACCCCTTTTCACAAAAATAACTTGGCAGGCATTGTCAAACTGAAACAAAATCTGAAAGAAAAATAACACGCTCCGAGTAAATCCAAAAGCAAGAACAGCAGCCTACCTGAAACAGATTTTCTCAGGGGAAAAGTCATCTTTTCTTTACCACGCAGCCAAAGCTATGACTTGAATATTTGTAGTCCTTAGGTACTGAAGTGAAGACGAAGAGAGAGATTCAGCAAAGTTCAGTCCATTGTCAGACAACTGTCAGAGGCGTAGTGGAGGAGAAAGCATTGAGGCGTGGCTATCAACAGGAAGATCATTATAAGACATTAGCTACATGCCATTATGACTTCTAAAATGCTCATTAAACATTCATTTAGAGGTTTTGTTGATCCGGCAGGCAGTTGCGTGTGTTTAATGTATTGCTGAGATCGTCGAGAGGGATAGTGGTGGGGGAAGATTGGCTAAAACTAAACGAAAATGTAGCCTGTTTTGTACTTCCTTCTTCGAGCACTGAAGACTTTGCTCTCATATTACAAAAGTGATGTAAAATGATCCGATAATGCTTTGTCTAAACCAGTTATACAGCCCTTTCCACTATGGGCTGAAAATGTCGATGAGACAGTGTTATAGTTCGCATTAGACAAAGTGTTTTTGCAAAGACAAATCTTTATTCTTTGGAATTGGAAAGACAATTTGCTTAAACTGTGAGCATGGATCTTGTTTGTTTTGCTGATTTCTGTGTGACCCTGACCGGCAACCAATGTGCATAAATTAGTCATGTGACTGTGGAATCAGTGTGGTGTCCGGCTTTACTTGGACAGCCCTGGATTATGTTGTAAATTTCCTGAGCCTAGGCTACAAACGGGCCCAAAAGTGAAAGCAGATTTAATGATGTGATATACAACACAAACCATATGATATGATTATGAACAGTGCATTTTTTGAACACTAGATGGAGCAATGGGACTGACCAAAATCCGCTCACATGCACCTTAAAATGAAAAACTAAATTAAAACATCAAAGTGTATTATTTCTAATTTATTCCGAGGTCAGCATGAATTCATTAGTAAGTAATTTGTTTAAAAAAACTGAATCAAAACATTATTCTTTTACACAAAATTAGTGATTTGACTGTCTTTTTGCTGTTTAACAAGAAAACAACAGCTGACATCTCCAAATGTTTTGCAAAAAAAAAAAAAAAAAAAAAACATAATTGTCTGACATTTGCACAGTTGCAGAGTTTCAAGTGTTGACTCCAGTGATTTCACATCCACAGCCTCTTTCTGTTTAAGTGTGATATTCACAAACTAAAACTGACCTGTACAGTTTGCATTTCATTTTTTCTTGATCTGCAGACAAAACAGTCATTCAAATATGCTGTAGAATTTTTTTTACACCACCATAACTTTACAAATGCCTAATAACAGCAGGATCAGACAACAAGTCAATAAAGTCAAGACAAATAAAAAAATATCACTCTGAGATTGAGTGGAAATTATTTGAAATGTTGAATAGTCAGCCTTGCAAGATAAAGTACTTATAAAAACATTAATAAAACATTGCTTTATTTTAATGGCTCTGTGGGGTCTGACAATACCAACAAATCAATTTACAGCAGATGGTGCCTCCAATATTGATGTGCTCCACAGATGGCTTTCCTGAGGTGGTGACTGTCACCAGAGCAGACTTTAACCTTATTCGTTCTAAGAAAACGTGGCCTCCAAAACATTCTTTGGAAATATTCCTTCGAATTAAGTTTATACCTTATTGTCCAGAATAAACCATATATAAAATGTCCAACTCACAAGGTCCCATTTTCTTATTTTTCACATTTCCTTTGATTTATGGTGATTTTAAGAAAATGTTTCTGATCAAGTAAGCATTAAGAATATATAAGTCCTTCCATATTTATAATGCCTTTTTGTGTGCAGGCAAAAAATACTTCAGAGTGTAAATACAGCAAAAGATGTCAAGTCAATATGACAGATGAAGATGCAGATTTTTCACAGAAATAACTTCAGTCAGAGTTCTTTCAGGTTTCAGTTGTTACTATGTTTTGAAGATTATAATAGATTTTTTTTAATTATTATTTTACTTTTACCCTCACTTGACTGTGAGAAGATGAGAAGGGAAACAAACAAAAAGAAAAACATGGAATTACATATAATAAAGACCCTGCCGACACGCATCAAAGGTCTGTCTGAGAGTCACTTAAAGTCGAGCAAACAATACTGTAGAGTGGACCGTACCATACAGCTTTAATCTTGTGCTAAATCATGAAAAGGACCTGAAAAGTAAACATTTTTATCATAAAAATGGATACAAATTTTCCAGTTTGTAGAAGGTGCAGGAATGGTCTCCTTGAGGCACAGAGAAAGGTAGATGCTGATGTTGTGAGAGTGTCTTTTTAAAACAACCTATGACGTTTTCTGAATTCTGAGTAGGTATTTACTGTCTGACTTTATCCAGCTGGTTCAGATGCTGAAATGTAACAAATCAGCCAGCATGTGATAATGTAAAAAGAACCAAGGTCAAAGGTTGAGTGCAAAATTAAATAAAGTGAAAAAAAGACTGGAAAACAGGAGACAAATGCCACCATCCTAAGTGAGAGTTAAATGTATAACTTTTAGTATCCACATCTCCAAACACAGTTTATTTGTACGTAAAATCAGGTAAATACTCCTTTTACGCCACAATCAGGACTCCCTATGAAATGTTTGAAAAGAACATGAACCAGTATCTTACATTTCAAAACAGTTTCACAATCTAAAACTGTTGGAGAGGAGATTCAGTGGCTTCCTTACCTGTTTGTATGTTCTGTTAGATGGAAACCTCGCTGCAAATTAATGCAAAGTTGCCCTGAGTGATCACCATTATCCTGCAATTAGACATGTCTCTCCAGAGAGAGAGGTCTCTTCCAAGATGACAGAGCTGATATATTAGAAACAAAAGGATGTGAATTCATGTGCTTAGGTCTTCACAATAATCTGATTTCAACTCTTTTCAAACCTATGTGTGTTTTGAATTGGTTATCCATCCTTTGAGCAGAAGTTCAGACATGTCTAGAATCTATGTGAAGGATCATTAAAGTTTACTAAGACTAACACCTAAAGGCTTACTAACGCACTTGATGATGTTGGAAAGCTGGACAAATAACTCTTACTTATTCATGATGATGCAATTAGGCTTATCTTTCACTTAAAATTGATCTGTCGTGCATTTTCAGTGGGTTAAAACATTTGCAAAAAATCCCATGTATGACAAATGAGGTGATTTGTATGTAAAAAAGAAAGTGTCACAGGACAACGGTAAGAGATTCTACTTTCATAAACTACCCCATAAAGTGAAATGTGCATCCTAAATCTTATTTACACTTCAGCATTCCTCCCTGCTTCTATTCAAACCTTAAATTCAGTCATGAGCAAACACTGAAAGACAGCTTTCTAATCTCAAGTTTTGTATCAGCTGCCTCACCACCGATAAATCCAGGTCATCACTCAAGCAGGTAGTGTGGTCCTTCAAAAGGATGACTGGGTTTATCACTGACAGATAAGAAGACAGAGAGAGGTGATGGGAGTCAGGCTGTTTTCTGCAACAGTGATGGGAATCAAGCATGTAATGCAATCCTAAAAAAACTACAAATGCGTATTGGCCTGATAATATCCCTTGTATTTTTTGGTGTTTTCTAGGTAACAGCAAAGCTATGACACAAAAAGCCCAAAAAATATACAATGACACAACTGAAATTGACAAAAAAAAATACAACAGAAGACAATATGCCTTTGACTAATCCTAATTCTATCCTACTTTAGAAATTTCAGAACAAATTATGGTAGTATATCTACTCCTCTTATGTTCTTCACAAGACAAAAGTGGACTAAAGCTATTTTTTTGACAAGCCTTGACAATATCAGGAATAATTCCATACTACAAAGTAAAACTAGAAGACAAACTAATACTCCTGTTTTTTTTTTATTCCTTTTCCGTATCAGCAACTCACATAAAATGCAAGTGACCTCTTAGTTCACAACCTGAAAACAGAGTAAATGAGACAACCCTCCAAAATGCAAGGACACGGGAGATCAGAAAATGCCTACACATGCTGTACATGTTGCTTGTGCAGCAAAGTGCCAAGGGTACATTAATTACTGTAGTGCTCCAGAATGCCAGTCTCCTGTGGCCTCCCTGGGGCACAATCACTGTACTGTAGTCACACACAACCATCCACACTGTGGGAGAGCAACAAAATCAGTGAGAACAGCAAAAAGCAGAGAGGTTCCACCATAATGTGCAGTATGCTCACTATATTCTGCCTGTGCCACTGTACAAGCTAAATACCTTCTTGAAGTTAATGAGAGCCGTTGTTGTGCCCTATATTAAATGTTTTACTAAATGCTTTGTTACAAACAAAATGTGTGCTCCAGAAACTCCTGTGACCGGCTTTAAGTTTAGTATCCACTCCTTAACTCTCTCACCATAACTGTTCAAAAGAAAAAAAAAAAGACTAATTAGCGTTCTGCATGCATAGCTGTGCAATGACCAAAGTAATTCAAACACTAACAGCAGTGCTCATACATCTCTTCCATCTTTAGCCACTAGAGAGCAGAGCATCAGAGAAGAAGGAAAAAAGTCTGTGCACTGTCAAGGTTGAGCAGTGTGTTAACCTTTACATTATTAAATATAACACTACAGTTAAAACTATCCCCTTTTATTAATAACCCAAGGCTGTCATGATAACACCCAGGGCTTAAAGGTGGAGTAGGTGTTGTTTGAAAAACGGTTCCAGCAATCCAACTCAAGTGAGATTTTGAAAGTATACACTCCCTCCCTCCTCCCAAAGGCTCCGCCTCCTCCTCTTCAGCTCACCCCTCGAAACCACGCCTTCACATGATTCACGACTGCATGAACCATAGGGAGGGAGGGAGCGAGGGGTGATATTTGATGGACGTATTAGACAGCCAATCAAAATAGTGATGATCACTTTTTTGATTGGTCAGAGTTTTTCTCTGATTATACCTTCTAGACTGGACCAAAATGTTTAGTTTTTTTTGCAAACATTTTATTTCAATGGGTGCAATGGAAATGTGAAAAGGTTTTCAGGCAATATTGTAAAAAGTGTTGCAAAAAAACAACACCCACCCCACCTTTAATGAGTTTTTCAATTCAAAGAGGACATAATGAACAACTGGTTAACCTTGCCTCCCAAATTAATTGGGAGCAATGTTGCATTCAAGGATTGTGCTACTATGTCAAGATACTTAATAATTTTAAACTCCAATAAGAAGATTTTTAACCTTTTGTAACAGAGTTATGGGATAAAAGTAAAACACGGTCAGGAGAAAAGGGAATGATCTCTTATAAGTTCAAAGGCTGCTCAAATCTTTCAGCCCTTTGGCTGTATTCATCCTTTGTGCTCTTTGTGTGGTACTTTACAGTAAATCCACTACAACAGCAGCTTGCGACATGCTCAGTCACCAGTGCCATGGTGATGCCATGAGTTGCCATGGATACTGTAGACACGTAAGAGGGCGTGTGTGAAAGACAGAGGTGGGAAGAGCATGTGTGCCCTGAAAATGAGGGGGTTGGGTTTTACAGAAAATGACATCATCAGTCACTCCAGGTTCCATCATGGTGGGGGGGTGGGGGTGGGGGGCTTTGACACAGACAGCTGATTGGCTAACCCACAGTAATGATTGTGTTGTGCTGCGCTCTGAACATGGGGCTGTGTGTGTGTCATGGAAGAAAGATGACTGAAACCAGAGCACATGAGAGTGTAAGTGATACAGTATGATCTCGACTGTGTGGACAAACAGCTCCACCATGTGAGGCAGCTCTCACTGAGGACGTGTGTCACAAATTTGTTTGTGTACATACTTATGGATAAATATATAATAGGCCCCAAACTGTCATTTGTGTTTCATTCCATGTTCAAAGTGCAAGAAAGCTTTTAGTTTCTTCTTAATCTTTTGAGAAATATAGCATTTTATTGTATTTTTTGCTTTTCCTTTCACAATAACTCATATTGTCTAAATGACCTTGTGTAAAACATATAACCATAAAGATAAGATAAAAATAATCTAAAACTAAATTCAGTCTAACATAACAATACTTAAAAATACTAACAAACAAACAAGAAAGTTTTTTTTAAATGTTTCATTAAAAACAACAACAAAAACCCTCTGAGCCAAACACATAAAAAAGTGACTTTTTTAAAGATCTCTTCACATTTTCCACCAGTTTTTTTAAACATCAATCAGATTCCATGTCCTTATTGTTTTTTTTTTTCCATTTATATTAGAATGACATTTATAAACAGGAGTCATATCATATATATAACTTATTATGAATTCTGACAACTTTAGTTGTTCTGAAAAAAAAAAAAACAATTAAACTTCGATCATGCACCCAATACAAAGTAAAGTTATTTGAAGTTATAGACATATACAAGTCTGAGGCTGCCTTTCCCCAGTTATGTAATATAGGAGTCACAAAGAGTAAAATGTATTGGAATAGAAAAAAAAACCCATCTACATAGCACTGGAATACTCAATGTGTCCTGGACGATGTTTATTGAAAAAACATAATTTATCACATTTACTTTAGTCAACTCAACATCTGATGCTCTCATACAGATCAGTAGAAAGGTTACAAACAAAGGCTAAAACAAAGTCTCTGGTCGACAAGTCAGTAACAGCCACTGACTGACTACAATGGCTGGCTAACAATGATACAAGCAACAGTAGCACATGCTTTCAGCACTTTCAAGATAAACTATTCATAAAACGCAGACAACATTCTGTGCATTATTTATCACTTTGGATTTTTTTGTATAAAATCTCAGAAAAAAACAGTGTAGTTTCAAGGCTGGATAACAAAGCTCCTGCAAATCTTATCATCACATCTGAAACCTCTAGAAAAAAGAAAGGTAAGTAAGCATGAAGCATTCCAGGTATGTTAAATATCACATGTTCATGTTTTGATGTCTATGCAAACGCATATCTGAAGTATCTGAAGTAATTATCATTTATTGAAAAATTTGTTTTTAGCGAGCATAGAAAACAACATAAATTACATTTAGCTTAGTCCATCCATCCATCCATCTCCATTTATTCCTGCGCAGGGTCACGGGGATCTGCTGGAGCTCATCCCAGCTCATTTTGGGTGAAAGGCAGGGGTACACCCTGCAATAATCACCAGTCCATCACAGATTTATCTTAATCATGTCATGTTAATACAACAATCACTGAGCTCTGAGCCAGTTTGTGCCTTTTCAGACCACCTGACTGTAAAATGCATCTGTCTGCTTGTTTGTTGTGAAAATTATACCGACGATGAGGTTTATTGATGAATCATATTCTGCCATTAGATAATTTTTGTTGTTTTCAGGAAATTCACAGCAAATATGACAAATAAATTAGAGGTAAAATCATGATCATCTGAAAAGGTGTGTGTCTCAACCCGTTACACAATACATCAAAGAAAATGAAAAAAAAAAAAAAAGGCTAATTTTAGTCCCTTACAAGCCCCAGTTAGCATGTTAAATGTTAAAGTTTGTGACAATCTACTGAGAAACAAAAATAAACTTGCTTGTCTGGAAGGGCTGCTCAGGGAAAGCCTCTTCTCACTAAAAAGAACATAGCAACATGACTTAGGTTTGCAAAACTACTAAATGCCCTTTGGACAGGTGAAACCACAGTGAAGATATGTGGCCATTAGACAATACACTAATCTAAACTGCTCATATCAACTTGAGCAGTGGAAGGACAATGATTTGGGTTTGTTGGACACCTTGGAGTCACTGAATTAATGGCGAACACCTCTCTGTACTAGAGGAATCTAGACTTAAATGTGAGGCCATCTGCAAGCACCTAAAGCTTGGTAGAAATTAAGTCATACAACAGGACAATGATTTAAAGCACAGCAGCAGATCTAAAACAGAAAGGGTGAAAAGGAGAATTAAGGTATTGCAATTAAATTCCAGCCCTCAGCATGGTGTAATATGTTATCTGTTATGATCATCTCAAGTTGTAGTCATACAATTTTAAGACCTGATAAGAACTAGATGATTGATTCATATATTTTGAATATACCCTGATGTATAAAAAAACCTTTGACTTAAGACAGCATTCTTTGTCACATGACTGTTAATGTATGTGTTTGGGATCAAACACCAGTATCTGTTTCGTGAAGGAACTAGGGCTGTCAAAGTTAACGTGTTAACGTTTAATTAACGCAAAATAATTTTAACGCAACTAATTTTTTTAACGCGCGATTAACACGAGCCGGCCATTGAGCCTCGGGCTCCTCCGTAGTTTGTCAAAACAGGAAGCCATGCACTGAGGCTGACGTCCATGCCGCAGACAGACAGACGTAAACAAACCTCCGTGAGCAGTAGCTGGGATAAAATGGATACAAAAGATACTATTTTGAATGGTAAGTTCAGTTTAAAAACCTTGCCTGATGGCTAACTCTACAAGATAAATGTTTGTGTTTACTGTCAATGTGAATTTAGTTACCATCGGAGTCCGACCACTCTCAAGTATCACTTGTCGGCTAATCAGAGCGCGGATGCAGAACATATGAATGTATGAAGAACATAAGAGGAAAATATTAAGTATATATATATATATATATATATATATATATATATATATATATATATATATATATATATATATATATATAATATATATAATATATAATGGATTTGGCATTGTAGCAATAAATAAACATGAATTATTTTGCATAAGCCAAGCATTTGTGTACTCTCATATTAGGCAAGGCAACTTTATTTGTAGAGCACAATTCGTACACAAGGCAATTCAAAGTGCTTTACAGATGCATAAAGTCACAAGAAGGCAAATAGAATCATTCCATACAAGCATAGAAATAATCAATAATAAATAAAATTAATTAATAAAAAAAATGTATTAATTAAATTAAAAATGAAGAGTGCAGATAAAATCTTTCCAGTCATGATCATCTTCACATCTAAACAGAACTGTTTTCAGTCTGGATCAGAACATTGTCAGAGTTCAGGTCTGTCTCACATCTGCTGGAAGACTGTTCCAGATTTTAGGAGCATAAAACTGAAATGCAGCTTCACCTTGTTTAGTCCTGACTCTGGACACCAGCAGGAGACCACTACCTGAGGTTCTCAGAGTCCAGGTTGGTTCATATGGCTCTAACATGTCAGAGATGTACTTTGGGGCCATGAAGAGACTTGAACACAAGTAGAGCTGTTTTAAAGTCTATTCTCTGAGTGACAGGAAGCCAGAGACCTCAGGACTGGACTAATATGGTCATATTTCCTGGTTCTAGTCAGGACTCGTATTAATAAGAGTGATACAACTTGAAAAAGATCTGTATAAGGTAGATTTAGAACAGATAAAAATATGTGATTAATTTGTGATTAATCATGATTAACTATTGACAGTCATGCGATTAATCTGATTAATTATTTTGAGAAATTGACAGCCCTAGAAGGAACTTTTAACAAAATCAGAATTAACAACTCAGTCAAACTCCAAAATGTGTTATATCTGTATTTCTTTATGGTGCAAAAATGTGACAGTGTCAGTGTAAAAGCCTTGAATTATTTTAGCTCTTCTTATATTGCTTCTTGTTTTGCAAAGGGCAGCAGTTACGAGACATGATGGTGAACTGAAACCACATATTAGGGATGTAACGGTATGGAAAATTTGATATCTTGATGACAGTGACCTAATTATGACGGTTTAACGATATTACACAATATTCTTAATTGCTGTACAAATGTCCAAAAAACACATACACTAAAGTAATATCACAAAATCTTGTGATTTTCTCATCATACTAAAACATTAGAAGCCAAAATCTTATAAACATAAAACTTAAAAGGGCAATTAACAACTGGCACAGAAAGAGATTTTATTTTAAATGAACAAAATAAATTACAGGAACTAAGCTTATTTGTCTGGTGCAAGTTCAAATGAACATTTTAACAACCATAGTAGGTCAAAATTATCAGGAACAAGAATTATAGTGCAGCTTCGAATGAAATAAACTTCGGACTTGAAGCTGAACTTTGAATAAGTATAAATGTGCAAATAAAGAAACAGTTACTTGTACAAATTACAATAAAATGTAAACAAGTGCTGTGCAGACAGGATAATTAATCCTCCACCAGTTGTACCTCTGCATTCTTAAAAAGACCAAAATATGCCCAGACCTCAGATTTTGTCCTTTTGGTGGGTTGATAAATGTCCTGCGTGCTATCACCACTATCCACCTACGTTACCTACATTACGATGCCTTTGTTACAAGCTACATATTCACGCGAGACACAGTCGCAAGATCCTCGCGAGACTTGAATGAGGCTGATATTACATATCCTGGTAATCGACCGCGATAGAGATTATATATCAAACACGGTAACCATTATCGCGTAAAATTTCACCGTGCTTTACCCTAACACCAAGTACCATCCCTACCACGTATCTTATCATTTTTAAACCCAAACATATATTCTAATATCTAAACCTATGCCATGCAACCCATGCAAACGTGTAAATCATCTTTATAATTTTTTTTTTCTGGTATGGAAAAAGGGGCAAACATTAGTTTCTGACATTTTACCATAATGCATAACATTATCAAATTACCATTAACATTATCATCAAAACATCAAATCCTAAACTGGGCTATCTTTCTTTAATAGAACAAACACAGCTATTACATATTTTGGTGAAAGAAAGCAATAGACAGACAGAAAATAAACGAGTGAATATTTTTTATTAAACTTTGTGTCTGTTGTCACTTGTTACTTTAACTACATGTTGAATTCAATCATTTATCTGTGAAGTTTCCATATACTGTGGTGTCTGCTGTTGGTGGTGGTGCGTGTGTGCCCACCTGTGTATGAACACTACATGTTTAACTTTGTCGTCTGTAATAATAAAGCCCAATCACAGGCACGGCCAGAGCTCAGACAGCAGTCTGCTTGGAATGAATGATGTACCAGCGCCGTGCTGTCATCACCACAGAACATACAAGACTGTGAAACTACAGGCTCCATGTAATTGCTGTCCTCCAAACAAATGGCCCTTATTTCTTTTCTGATTTCAAGGATGGTAAAATTATTTGAAAGAAAAAAAAAGTTGTATGTCTTCTGCATCCCTCAGCTGCTCCAGGCAGGACCATGCCAAAAGAAAGCCTGGTTATTTTATTTAATAACACATTGAAATAAGATATCACTCATGAACTAGATATCACTCGTCAGGTCCCTCTGAGAATTGTGGGTGAGGCGTTTACAACTATAGTTAGTGAATTAAAGTGAGATTGTTTGTGTGATAAAAAATCACAGGCTCTTTCAGAGCTAAAGTCTCAGAATAATACCAATTTAATAAACAGGACTCACTCCAGATAATACAGAAAACAGTGTGATAGCAGGAAAGTCACAAGGCCAAGTTAAAAGCAACTCAAGGACTTAAAATAATGACAATTTGTAATCATAATATACTGCACAAAACAGTCTCCATTTACACAATGAGGACAATCCTCTCTAATGATACATTGCTTTTCCAGTATAGTTGTAAGGTAGCAGGTGGAGATTATATAAAATGATGTTCTGTATCCACATAAACATCTGTGTGCATATATATCAGTAGGATCACACATATACATTATAAACACACAAAAAGTGGGATCCCCTGCCAAATCTAAAATGAGCACATACCTTCCTGTTTTCAGAGCTACATTCAGTGTCTATTCATGCCAGCACTGCAACAAGAGCTAGCTAGCAAAGAGGGGGGAAAAAAAAAAAAAAAAAACAAGCACAAGAGAAGCTCCCTTGATAAAATGGATGACTGGACAATCACGTGTAAATCATGGATGGTGAGTCAGTAAAGCAGAAGCCCCGTGGCACCATCCATCATGGGGAGAAAACCACAGAGACAGCTTTTGGGACTAAATTCAACCAGATCCTCCTGCCACCACCCTAAACACACACAGGAAATGGGCAATTCTTTGTGGTGGAGAGGGACAGCTGGCATCAAAGAGAAATCAAGGAAGCATGATGCAGACTTTCTGAAAGTTTGTATTGATAACTCATTAATAACTCACTAATTATACCCTGTTGGGCAGGAGCACTGTTTGTCCCAGAATACAGTAAATGAACTGATGTTGTCCCACATATTGGCCCCTGCATGACACGTCAAGAAAAAGAATAGAGGCATTGTATTATGCACTAGCAAGCTTAAACTGTCTTTTTACTGATGGAGACACAAAGTAAGGCTCTCACACCAACACAGACACACACTGGCCTAAATGTAAATGACTGCAAAACTGAAAAGTACAAAAGTCTCACACTGGGTTTACAAAGAACTGGAAGTGCAGTCTCCAAACAGGACATTCAATGAAAAATAATGGCCATCACACTAGAGCTGAATCCAGGTCTCCAGGAACAAAAGCCCCACTATTCCTCCTATCTCCTGCACCCTTGGTCTTTATTAATACTAATACTCCTGCAAGCTGTTGCTCCTGGCATTGATGTTACAATATTATCATAACTCTTCCTCACTTCTAGGAGAGTCTCCTTTGCTAAATGGTAGAATTTGACATGAGAATGAGAAGAGTTGTCTCTGTCCTCAGGATAACCCCATCATTAACCTTTAACATGACTGTGAATATTATGTAATGAGGTCAAATGTGTAGTGCAGTGAACTGGATGTGAACGTTAATGACGCTGATTTTA
This sequence comes from Hirundichthys speculiger, assembly GCA_018398805.1. NCBI lineage: Eukaryota > Metazoa > Chordata > Actinopteri > Beloniformes > Exocoetidae > Hirundichthys > Hirundichthys speculiger. Next base: position 355,511 of record JAGFBZ010000849.1, on the reverse strand, counting down.
GTCTGGCTGCACACTCAGGGTTTCTACCAAAAATGATGAACGTCCTCGAGGAAGGTGTTGAATGTTTCATTTCCCCATTTTCTTCTGACACCCCACTGCAGGTCAGAGAGACAAGAAAGATGCAAATAATGCTTTTTCAGCAGTTGTGTGTAAGTCATGAATGGTTTTATCTTTTTTTATATAATTCTGTGGTGCCACGCTTGACATTAAAATGATTATATGTATTTACAAAATAATCAGAATATGCATTGACATGCCTGTGGGATTGCATGTTTTCAGATTATAATGGATTATTTCAGTAAAAGCATTATGTGGAGCAAATCAAATAAGCTGGAAATGACACCACAGGAGACGTGAGTCAACTGAAGGGAGTGGGTGGGTAAATAGGTCACGTTAGCTACCAAACACAGTTTATCCCTGTTGTAACTTTCATAGCCTATGGTTGTTGAAGTCAGCACACAGAGAAATCAATGGAAGCATAATGACAGTGGATGGTTTTGGACCAGTCCAACATAATGGGTGGGAGGAGCTGTGCCAGGCTGATAAAGAACCTTGTGTTCAAATACAGACCAAAGCACAGCATTAAAGCAGCAAGGCTTTAGAAGTCATATTGTCTAAAATACTGCAGTGAAATGGTACAAAGTCAACACTAATATTGCGCCTTTTAACCTTATCTAACTTCTACAAAGCACAGAACACTTAATGTGCATGTCATTCATATACACTCTCATTCTGAGCATGCTATATACAGTTCTTTGTCTCCAGCATGTCAGGAGCAATGTGGGGGTTCAGAGAGTTGTCCAAGTAAATTTTGAAATGTAAAGAGGGCTGGGGATCTAAACTTACATTCCCAGGCAGTCTCATATCCAAGTATTAACTAGTGTGGTCCTGTTTGGCTTCTAAGATCATGGCTGTCAGCTTGGCTGATAGTAACTTCATATTTTACTTCGTATTTTTCGTATTTTACTTCATATTTTACTTCGTATCTTGTAATAACTTTGAAGCTCTAAGACTTAACATTTATTTAGCATCACCACACCCAACACGTGGCACAACAAAATCTCTAGTAAGCGTCTCCAACTCTATTTTAAACCCTCCCATGGAGGGACTTAATTGGATGAACCCTAATGAAGAGGGATGCGAATAAAACACAATACATTTACAGGAACCCTCCACCACAGAAAATGAAACATGAAGAATACATACATACATAAATATACACACTCACCCACTTGTTAGAAATTCAATAACACATAGTCTAAATTATCACTTAGTATTGCACATATTCATACTCGGCCACCCCTCCTTGTTGTCATGGTTTGCTTCGGCTGCTTTTAAGCAGGTAGTTTGCTCCATTGCTCTTTTGCCTCCCCTGTCCTGCCAAGATGACAACCAGGAAGTGGTGAATCCTACTCTTACATAGTGACCGTATACCTGACCTCATGAACATGCTGAATACATTTACAGAATTCTACAATTAGCTAAAAATCACTGAGCAGTACTAATTGGTTTTCTTTTTTACACAGGAAGGATGCCCAGTTCCCCTCCCCCTCTCTGGCACTGTCAGACATGAATATATTTCAATAAAATAATAAAAAGAATACATTTGTGAGTAAATTAAAAGACATTGTTCTTTACCAATGAAACTCATTATTTTACTGTTAAACAAAGGATTATGGAACCACTGGGCCTCCATTACAGTGGTCCTAAGCAAAACAACAACTCTATAATGAAGACAGTTGTACACGGAGCCGGTCTCTGTCTTTTTTAACATTCATGGATCATTGCATTTTTGCCAATCCTAACAAAGCCTGATATTAAGAACCAGATTCGGCTCACATCATGGATAATATTGTGAACTAACACCAAGGAATGCAGCATGAAAAAAATGGGCAATTCTTACCTGATAATGATGAAGTGTATAGTTTAGAGGGTGTGTGCAAAGTTCCTGTGTACCCAGTAATTTATGGGAACTGCATAGACCAGTCCAGTAACCTGATTCATGGTGGAATTCGTGGAATACATTTTTCTACAACTGCTGATCGACTGAAATGTTGTCCTCCAAGTGGGCACTATAATAAGAACAACTACAGAAAGCCGTAACCTCTTTCACGATGACCTCAACCTCCCTCTGTTGGGTTTTTCTTCCAAATCGAATTGTGAGGTATTCAGTGAGTCAGAGGTTATGCTTAAAATGTATGAAGGATTGCACCGCACCCTTTGCTCCCCATGTAAGGATTGGAAAAAATGCGTGGAACCCATATCATATTACTACAGCCTGCAAGACCACTATTGAATGTTTAGGCATGACCTATCATGTACACCATTATTGCCAGGTCAGTCTGTAGGTTTGCTGTTCAGGAGATATGAGGAGGAAATTTCCCATGCTTCAGCAGTCAGGAGCAAGGATTAGAAATGGGAGGTTGCGTGATACTGGCCTGTTGTGATGACTGCTTACGTGTGATCATCTGTGCTGTTGAAGGACAGGCTCACTGCTGCCTGACTACAAGCCATTACATCACACTGAACATGCATCTGGGGCCCATGACATCCTACTCGTACACACACAAACAGAGCTGAGTCAAAAGCATTTGCCAAGTACTTATCATTACACTAAGGAAGTACTTATGTCACTGCAAAAGATATGAAACATCCAGCTGCCATGAGCTGTTTTCAATTTAGCATTCTGACTGGATGCATTTTTTTTTAAATGATTACTTGACCTTTTTTTCTTTTTGGCTTTGTGTGTATGTGTGTGCGTCTCTGTGGAAGAGGAAATAACGCATGGAAAAAGACAGACAGCTGTCAGTAAATACTGGCAGTGGCTGATGAGACTGTATGTACTGCAGTATCTCTCCACCCAGTGGATTAGCTGGCAGACTTTCATGTCTTCCATACAGTAAGGCTGTACAGTGAGACACACTGCAAACAGTATGAACCTAAACTTTTCTAAATATTGTTTGTCAACTTTATTTCATTTGTTCATTAATTTCTGTAGCACACTTCCAGAGGAAAAAAAACAAAACAACTATCATCTGGTTATAACGGCACATAAAACTTCAGTGGACATTGTTTGACATGTCTGCCTTGTGACGGGATGAACGTCAGAAGGCAGAACCGCGTATTGGGGTCAGATGAATTGGTATTCCAATTTTTTGTTTTGAAGAAAATCAGTACTGTGTGCTCTGGACCTAAGATTAAAAAGACCATCCAAGCCTTTATAAGAAATAAATTCAAATGCTGGAGTCTGTGAAAGTTTGGGGTTATATCTGTACCCTTGGCAAAGGTCTTTTCTGCTTCTGTGATGGGAGCATTAATTCAGAAAAAAGTATTTTAGAGCAACATATGGAGCCTTCAAGATTATATCTTTTTAAGGGACATTTTTAAACAGAAAATGCAGATGCACATTCGGTAGATTTTACAAAAACATGTATTAGGACGCAGACGTTACTTGGTCTGCCTTCATTCCTGACTTTGCCCCAGGAGAGAATGTGTGGAGTATTTAGAAATATAAAAATCTGACAATGATGACTATGATGTGCACACCTTAGGGCATGGTTTCAGGAAGAATTAGATAAACTAACACCTGAAATGTTTAATTGTTCGGTATCCTCATTGCAAGATGTTATTGTGGTTGTGCAAAGGAATGACAACATTAGCTTCACCGTCCCAACATTATTATCTCCCCTTGGTAATGTGACATGCATCATACGCTGCATGTATATTAACACATGCCTGAAGTTCAGAGTTTCTTTTCTCTCCCTCTCTCATCTTTTTTTAAATCCCTGTCATTGGTGCAGTCATATGCACTTCTGGATTTGCATGTGAGCATGCAAGTGAATGATTAGCATTGGACAGCTGTGAATCAGCACAGCCACACAGTTGCATCACCTTTATGTAGTCATTTATTCAGTCCATTTACCAGTCTATCTTGCTTGGATTGATGTACTGTATGTGTACTGGAAAATTAGATTCCAGTCTACAATAATGGCTTGCAGGTTCACAGCATACTAATGCAAGGCACCTGATTTGGTATGCGTTTTTGACAGTGTAGTAAGAACTGTGAGGAGGGACATGAGAGCATCACACTGAGGCTTGTTGGAGGTAAAGTGCATGGCATACAGGACAATTAAGTTACTGATAAAAGAGCTTATTTGACAGCCACAGAAGGTGTGTTGCATACTTCCCAAAATAGAGAAGCGTGCTGGAGGGTGCAGCTCCAAAAGAGGGCTACCAACGGGAGAAAGAAGAGACATTTTTGGACAGTAGCTGAATGATCATTTTTGAAATAGAGACATATAATTAACAGGCTCTGGAAATGACCAGTGTATGGTTTTAGAATCCTGATCTCAATTTAATTTTCATACTACGCAAATGTTTTCACTTCTTATTCTTTTCCTGTTTGAGATGTATCTCTTACATTAAAGAGATTATAAAATGAGTTTACAGTAATGTTTTGTAGTAGCTGATTTTGCAAAGTTGGAAAGGACATTTCAAAGGACACAGATCACTGAGTCAGTTTTAAAATTGGCTAATGCAATAGTGGAACATCCAAGACAATGTCCAAACATTGCCAATGTCCAAAATATTTATCATCAAAAAGGAAGTAAGCAAATTTATAGTTTGTTGTCCCACAAGCAACAACACAACAAAATAAATGACAGAGGATGACAGGATGTTTGACTGGCACAGCATTTAAAAGTTTTTTTTTTTTTTTCAAATTCTGATCCCCTTCCAAACTCACACTTGACTAAATGTTCTTGATTTCAAACATACCGACTTTACTACAACATTTGGCAATATCACTATAAACCATATACTGTGTTTGTGGAAGATGGTGTGACTTCTCTAATCCTCATTGTGGACCCCTTTCTGGCTCCTTGGGGAAAACTGAGCTGAATCAGGGGCTGGCAGGCGACATGATGGGGAAAATTGGGTGTCTGCATGAATTCTAGTCTGCATGAGCCTTGTTGGCAGGCTGGCACATTACTCGGAGCACCCTAAGATGAAACATCCAAGTCTTTTACATAACCCTTCCAGCTCTCAAGATGACCTTCCAACTGTCTGTATGTGTCAGAGCCAAACAGACCAATTGTTCTCTCAGTCTTTGTCTGAGAGAAGAATCTGCAGAATCTGCAAAGTTATGAGTAGGCCTCCACAATGTTAAAGGTCTGAAATAGTCAGAGTACAGTATTTAGTATCCCTCTAACAATCTTACCAGAAGTGTCACATTAACTCAGATGACCAGCTTTTATAAATTTGAGCTTCCTCATTATTCTGTGAATGTACTTTTATTCCACTGTCATCAGGCTGATTGCTGACAGGGTGATGTAAACGTTTTTTAACTTCACTGATGACCTAATGCATGCTGGGACTGACTGTCAACCTCATGTATCTTAACTTCAGCCTGACGGCCTACCTCACCTGAGCTGTCCACCACCAGGTTTGGGCATTGCTGCCATAACTGGCACCAAGAACTTTGCAGCCACAGCTCTGGTCAGCCGTCTTGACAATAGAGGCCCAGAGCATGGCCCATTCTGACTCAATGTCCCCCACCTCCCTCAGGATGCAGTTGAAGCTCTGCTGGGCATGGGAGTTAAAGGTTCCCCTCCTAGACGTTTCCAGCAGACCCTGACGATACTTTACCAGTAGGTCTGTCTGGCATCCTCCCCTGCTATCCAACTCAGGGGCTCCCCAGACCAACGACTGATTAGGCCACAACTAAATGCAAAACGACACACCGGGTCTGTCCCCCTGTGGTTCAGAAAGGTAAATGCAGCGACAGATCGCCCTCGGAGTACCCCCTCAACACGGGGCGGGGCCCCGTCCCCTCAACCAATTTTGGCTTTGGACTTCAGCCAGCAAAAGTGTATTTAGCGGCGGAAAATTAAAAAAAAAAAAAAAGGAAACGAAGTTATCCTTCCGGTTATGAAAAACGGAAGAAGAAAAAGGAAGAAGAGGCAAAGAAAAAGCAAGACACCGGTAAGTGACAGTTCATTTGATAAATTAGGAGTTTGAGTCTTCAGTGTTGTACAAGTGCAGCTATTAGGCCAAAAGAAAAAAAAAGCTAGGCTATGCGTGAGGATGAGGTCTATTTTCGCTAGCTCGCTGGCTGGCAAATGCTAACGAATGCGAACAGTTTCTCTCTCTCTGCATATATTACCTAACGTTATTACCTCTGGAAACACCACTGTTAACAACAAAACATAGCTGTGTAGTAACAAATAGTGTTGCTGCTGGCTGCTGCCATGTTTTAACTAATGCAAATTATTCAATTAAACTGCATAAATGAAGCAGTGGTGTTTTAACAACTCTTTTATTACTCTTGTTACTACTGAAAACACCTGTTTTTTACAACAAAACTCCACTTATGTCCTCTGGTTGTTCACTGTTTTTAAAGCATCAGCTGTCTAATTTTCAAGCAGAATGCTTAAATCTGTTGTCTGTTACAGACTACTCTATAGCTAGGCTAAATCAATGTACTAAACATACAAATCAGAAAACTAACCAGATCTTTTCTTACTCCTTCAAGGTTCTCTGCTTAAATTCATGGAACCTCTTCCTCCAAAGGATGCTCCCACTGCTGATGGTAAAGTGAATTTATCTCCCAGAGCTGTTTGTAGTGATCACTTTTAATCTCAGCAACATTGTTATATTTAAATACACCATCAACTTCTCATATTGAAGATGAAGACACGGGAAGAGACTCGGGAGAGACTTCAACATCAAGTGGTACCCTGGCCTCCACTCCCAGCACTTCATCAAGAGAAGGTAACACAAACTTTGCCCAGAATCTAGGTGATAAGTGTACATCTCAGATCTTGAATTCTCAAATAACTGTGTCCACAACAACAACCACAACTGCAAGTGTTCTTACATTATTGTGCACTTGTGTTATTTAAAATAAAAGATTTTTTGGATTGAATGATTTTCTTCCTGCATTATGGCCAACTACAATGACCGACTCTGATAGAGTGAACCTCGTGCGCGTGATGGCAAAATGAACGCCTTTTTCAGAGAGGGCAAAGGAATTGCCGACAGATGCAGAGGGCAGGCAATTTCCAAACTATTTGACATATTCCACATCCCACAATGGACGGGAAAAAATGATAGGGACTGGTTAACATATAGCAGCTCAAAAAACACCCTATTTTGCCTCCCATGTTTGTTGTTTTCTTTTAAAGTAGAAAAAAAGTCCACAAGTGCCCTAAATTCAATAGATGGAGATGTTCATTTGGTTTTGAAGATATAAAACTGACAATTCAAGTTTTCATTTAAAGTTTGATATACATGTTTATTTACTGTATTATCAGTTGACAAAGAAAAAATTCTCTTTAAATTAAAATGCCTAATGTATTCTTCCCTGGTCTATTTTTCCTGCATGTATAAGAATTAGAAAATGTGTATGCATAAATCTTAATAATATTAGCAGGTCCTTTCATATTTAACTAAAACTTCAGCTGCCATGGAGAGCTAAGATTTTCTCCTCGTATACAATACCTTATTTATTGCATTACACATCACAATATATCAAACATAACTGGTGATGTTTAGTGACAAAAAAAAAAAAAAAACGGCAGTGGTGTAGGGGAGGGCCCATCTAACATTATCTTGTCCCGGGCCCAGACAAGACTGTCAGCTGGCCTGGACACAACTATGAAGCCGATCATTGAACTGCGGCACAAGGTGTCCTGGTGCCACATGCACTTGTGGATACCCTTATGCTGGAACATGGCTCTTGTTATGGACAAAAACAACAGAATACCATTTACGTTCAGATCGGAGAGGCCGTTCCTCCCGTTCATACCCTGCCAGCTAACACTGTCGTTGCTGAAGTCCCTCAGTAGAAAAAACGAAGTGACCTCCAGCACACCTGCCAGGGACTCCAAAAAGACCCGGTACTCTGAACCGCTGTTTGATGTATAAGCACAAAAAACAGTCAGAGCCCATTCCCCGACCCAAAGGCGCAGGAAAACTACGCTCTCGTCCACTGGGGGAAACTTCAACATGCAGACTTCAAGCAGGGGGGACTATGAGTGAGCCCATTCCAGCTCGGCACCCCTCACCATGGGAAACTGGAGAGTGAAACAACCCCTCAACTGTGAGTTGAGGTAAGCCCAACTGTGTCAAGACAGTACCTCTCAACCTCACTCACAAGCACATTATTTTATCATAACAGCTCCAGTTGCAAAAGAATTCAAGAAAAGGTGAAATTGTATTGATTCTAACAAGCATGTTTGAGCTTTAAATTTTGGACATGGACTTATTTAAATAAGAGAATCTAACACTGACATCTAAACAGACCGACCACAGAGGAGAAGGTTTCAACAGTAAGTTTCAGCCTTTCGTCTCACGATCAAAAGCATGCAGTAGAAATAGCTTCTGTTTTTGCCTCAGGAGTAATCACATCTAAGAAGTGAGGGCATTCTCTGTCAATAAATGTATGTTTTATGACCTTGTTAAATAACTGTTAAATAAATAATTAGCCCTGGCATGCTGCAGTGTTGGCAGAAGACCAAAAATAGTGTGCAGACCACTAACTCTGAAACAAAATGTTAGTTATTCACTACACCGTTTAAGGGAAGTAGACACATTCAAGAGTTATTGTAAAAACGATTAAAATGGATAAATGAACTGAGGATACAGGGAGGAAAAATGATAATAGGTCATTCTGCTTTTAATAAGAATACAATCCTTTTCACAATATGCATGTATGCAGTGCTGCATATCTACAACACCTCCTCCTTTCTGCAACAAGCGCCACTTATTTGTGTATATCTGTAATCTCAACCCTGGCAGCTGTCAGCAGCCATATTGCTGGCCTCCCATTAGCATGGTGCTGACCCAGCAGCGTGCCTCATTACACCAATTAAATAGCTTAACGCTTGTTTACTCTGAGGAAAACTTACACACTGCTTGTGTCACAGTTACTTTAGCCTGAATACTCTTTTGGTTGTTTGGGTTCAGCACAGATTTACAGTGAGATGGAATTAAACAATATGAGTTAATTAGTGATTTAAGATGAATTTGTAGCACTTCAGAAAGATTCATCATGTTAGAGAGAGTGATAAAGACTATCTACATCAGTAAAACTGCTGATCTGGAAATTGATTACTTCATATTGTAGCATTTGGCAATCTAGAATATATTGCCATATTTCTAATATAATTTGGATCCATCTCATTTATTTTTTTTTAATGTAGTAAAAATGCATTCTTTCTTTCTGATTTAAACCTTTAGCAATAAATTTAGTCTTAAAGCATGCAAACTGAAAAAATAATACATAAGTTCTTCTACCATCTGCTTTTTAATCTTGGCCGTGTTGCCATTTTCTGTGTGGAGGAGCAGCCTGCTTTACTGACAGGCTGCTTGCTAATGATGAAAAATTTGTGATAAGTGAGATGATTTGCAGAAGCTAAACATATATGAGAGAGACACTTCAGATCACTTTTTCTCCAGCTGTGGTAGTATAACACTCTTCCTATGCTGTATATGAACTGAACAGCATATGTATATTCATGCATCGTATCCTATTATAGCAAAGCAGTTTATCAAATTTCTGAACAAAATGCAAAAAAAAAAAAACAAAAAAAAAAAAAAAAACACTTTTTTACCATGATGGAAATGACCCGTGGTTTGCATATGAGAGAGAAATGTTAATTGAATAGACAATGATGAATGTTATAAGCCTGGATGTTTTCATACACAACTGCTCCTGCTGTTCCAACTTAATGCTCAGAGGAGTCACAAAATAACACTGCTCAGCATTTAAACCTTCTTCTTTTGCATTAAATATTCACTTGCACCATTTCCTGCTGACAGCCATGTGCTCATGAAAATGAAAATCACATCAACGGAACACACAAGGGTCGAGTTTTTTTCTCGACCTTTGGTAACATAACATTCTGATTTACAATTAAATTCAAGGACATTCCTCTTCAACATGTTGAGTTCATTAATAATAGAAATCATTTTCCCCATGTTATAATTTTACAAACCACTCTTAATTGAATCAGTTGAGATAAATGAATGCTAATATCCCATTGTCCATGTGGACAAGAGAACGGACATGTGCTAGAACTTTTATAAATGCAAAATGAGCACTTAAGTTCCTACAGATGAATAGGTTGAACAGCCATCTGTAAGCATGACTTACAGCGCTGATGTGACACTGGCACATCCCTGAGAGCAGCTTTATCCAGGCACCAAATTACATTATCATACACATGATTTATTCATTCATAGACTTGGACAAACAGAGTTGTTACCTTCATGTGGAAACATATACTGCAGGAGAAATAGAATGAGATCACAGCTATTGTGGCTGCGTGTTTTGCCTCTCATCACAATGTAGCCATGTGCAGGATGGACTGCAGCACAAGCCCCCTGAAATCTAATGGCACAAGGTCAACTTTGTGAAGAATTACTGCCATGCATTTTACGTTTGGATGCGGCAAATGACTGGTGCTACTTCTCATTTTTCTTGCACTCCTGCTGCTCACATTTTCTTGGCTGAGTGGGAAGTGGATGAATTATTTTGTCAATAAGGTAAAGACAGATTAGATATTGGTCTCAGTGCTGAGCCACACAAGTTGTGGACTTCACTGTAAGTGGTGCATCACATTACTTATTTCTTTGAATTATGTCTCAGCCCCAGCGGGTGGTTAGCAGGAGAAGTTCCAGTAATTGGTTCCTGCATTTAAGTAATAGATAGATAGATAGATAGATAGATAGATAGATAGATAGATAGATAGATAGATAGATAGATAGATAGATAGATAGATAGATAGATAGATAGATAGATAGATGAAACCTCAAGATTGAGGCACAACGAACAAAAAAGATAAGAATGTATGAAAATGAAAATATATATGAGACAAACAAACAGTAGGCTACAAGTTATGTAACATGAAATACCAAACTAAAGTATATTATGAAATAAAGTGGTTATGAATGTGCAGGCTTTAGTAATATAAATAATTGAAGACTAAACTAAACTATCAAATGCCCAGACCAAGGAAGCAGAATTAACATGGACTGTGCAGACGTGTCCCCACCAATAATTTTGTGCCCCCTCCCTCCAAAAAAAAAAAAAGAAAAGAAAAGAAAAAAACGCCCTGTTAGTGTCTCATAAAGCTAGATGTTCACAAAGGGTTCAATCTCTACTTTATGCCTTTCCTCCTAAACAGATGTGTCTAGAGTGGTTTTCCTGCTGGCCCAGTGAGAGACAGAAGATAAGTTTGTTTTTTGCAATGCCAAAATTGTGGAAAAAGAAAAATAGTTTTTCCAGTTAACGTTAAATAGCCTTACTCAATCTGAGGGAGATTTCAGTGTGAGACACATGGGTGTCAAAAGGTCGTGAGAATGGCAGCAAAAACAAAGAAGGTGGACATAAGGAGTTATTTTTCAAAGAAAAGTGTATGCCAAGATTGCTAATGCATGAGTCCATAATAATAGTAATGCTAGTTTTTCAGTGACTATGGCGCGGGATAAAATAGACTGTGTAGCTATGAATAGCATGGCCTTTAAACTAACAGCAGACCAAACAGCCTGCTGTAGACGCATAAATATAATCTATGTCAGTTCTGTTACAGTCTCCCAGAGTGGGATGTCTAACTTCTGTTGAATCAATGTCAAAGAAAAAAAGCCCTGTGGAAGAAAATGATCAAACCTACAGAGCCTGTTATGTTGACAGGATAAGAACTTCAGTGACACAGAAACCTTTTATTCTCATGGCACTGATGTGTTGATTGGGATAAAATTATTTTGAGACATAAATTAAGCATTTTTAGCAAATTACGTGCTTTTGCAGGTTTTGTGCACTGCGTTGGTACAGATAGTTTTAAAAATGCAGTCACTGTTAAGTGCATGCATTATTGATAAGAGAAAAGGTAAAATCTGTTTCAATGACATTCACAGTTTCAGTTTCACAATGGCTTAAAGGTAGGGTGGGTGTTCTTTTTATGCAGCACTTTTTACAATATTGCCTGAAAATCTTTTCACATTCCCATTGCACCCACTGAAATAAAATGCTTGCAAAAAAAAAAAGAAACATTTTGGTCCAGTCTAGAGGGTATAATCAGAGAAAAACTCTGACCAATCAATGTACTGATCATCTTTACATTTATTGGCTGCCTAATATCCATCCATCCATTTTCTATACCCGTTTCATCCTTGAAGGGTCACGGGGATCTGCTGGAGCCTATCCAAGCCGTCTACGGGCGAAAGGCAGGCTGCCTAATATGTCCATCAAATATCAATGCACTCCCACCCACCCCTCCCTCCCTCCCTCCCTCCTTGTGGTTCATGTAGTCGTGAATCATGTGAAGGCGTGGTTTCAAGGGGTGAGCTGAAGAGGAGGAGGCAGAGTCTTTGGGAGGAGGATTGCTGGAACCGTTTTTCTCAAAGAACACCCACCCCACCTTTAAGTAAACTTTTAAACTACTTTTTGTCAGTTTTTTCCTTTATCATTACACAATCAATTATTTAATATTGGTATATTTAGAATGGAACAAAAAACACATATCAGAATGGCATTGTTAACTAATGTAAACTAATTGAGATGTCTTTTATCATTTCATCAATGTTGTCATGGGGGATTTACATGTCCCCACCAATGACAAAAGCAAGTCTACACCCCTGGTCCAGGCTATGACATGTAACAGCTATATGTTACAAAAAAATAACAAACTAAATTACAGAAAAATAGGACTGAATTATGAACTGTGCAGGCTATGAAGGCTATGTTACATATAAAATACAAGAATAATACTGAACTTTACTGGATACAGGCTAAATACTAAATACAGCATATTTCACATAAATATGAAACTAGGACTAGAACTATCAAATGTACATACTAAAGCTTCACATATATATGAAACAAAGGTAGTATCCTGATACAACATTAGTGAGAGTAAATTTACAGTGCAGGTCATGTGGTCTGAAGGGGACAAAAGTAATGATTAAAGGGATATTCTGACACAAAGAGATGATGTGTTGTACAAACGTATGGTATGAGGTAGAAAAGATTTTCTATAACAGTCCCCATAACAACAGAGCTGTCTGAGTGTCGTCATCCATAGTGTAATCATGATAAACTGTCACCACAGAAGTGACCAGAAGATCAAAAATGGAGATAAACATATTGTAGTGTTTTGATGTACAATATTTCTCTACATGTTTTTCAAGGTGCTGAGAATGCTTCCTTTTTTCCACTATCAACTCTGTGCCGTCATAGAAGATAGAATTTCCTTGCATGGCCATTTTCCCCAGGCAGTGCATGTCCACAAGAGCATGACCTTCAGCGGGGATTTTCAACAGCAGTTTTACAACCGCACAACAGGACATACTTCCAGTGTTGTACCTGAACGCATTCATTGAACGAAAGTTCAGTTCATTTGGGCAGTCGTGAACGACGCTATTTCAAAGTTCACGCACAGTCAAAACCATGCCAGGTTTCCAACCTCATTTAAAATACACCACAAACAAGCCTGATATGTATCTTCGAAAATCAATCAAACATGGCAACCCGGGCCGTCGCTTCTGTCAGGCTAACAATTGCGTCATCAAACGTTTAAAACGATCATGATGGAAGATGAGAGCTACAGTTACTCAGAGCCGGAGGAGCGCCCCGACTGCCGGGGGGGATTTAAATATTGAAATGGGGGGGAAAAAACATTTGCACCTTAAGGACCTGTTTTTGTCTTATAAAAAAGAACATTTGGCAGCAAGTTTTTCCTCATATTTTCAACATACTGTAGAGCAGTGATTCCCAAAGTGTGGGCCGTCGTGGGACTGCAGGTGGGCCATGAGAGGTCATTAAAATTAAACAAATGTGTTTTAAATCCTCAATGTTTTTTAAATATGTTTTTAATTACTGTAAAATATTCATGACATGATTAAAAAAAACATGAAGAAGTAATAAAACAAACCAGTTAAGTGTTATTCTACTGTCATCTTAACTTAATATGACAAGTGTCACCTTATTTGTTGACCCCTTACATTATCGGATCATGGTTCCTTGTCCTGTATGTTGATCACAGTTGTGATTAAAGGTTTCGGTGGGCTGTGGAGATCTTTCACATTTCAAATTGGGCCTTGGTATTCTGAAGTTTGGGAATGGCTGCTGTAGAGAGAAGCTGAAACGGAAATTACAATTTTACATGGGCTGTCCCTTCAAACCCTGGTTGGTTAAGAATTCAGAATTGGACCAATAGTTTTCGACATTTAAAATGGATAAAATAATTGCCGTTTGTGGTGGGGTAGTATATGGCCAGTGGTAATCATTTTGACAAATTATTGCTCGCAGCAACATTAAAAAATAATAAGATGAAAATAACTAAAAATAAACTATTTAGTTCATTTTTTGAAATGGTGAACTGAACTAGTTCATTTTAATTTATATGAACTACTGTATGAACTTAACTAGTTCATGTAGAAAGTGAACTTGCCCAACACCGCGTGCTTCCCATCCAGGTGAATTTGCTGATACTTCTGTTTCTCTTTTTTCCACTTTTGTTTCCAAGATGCCCCCAAGGAAATGTGCTTTTAGTTGCGACAGAAAGTTGGCTGACCATGATTCAGTGAATGCAGTTTCTCCAGGTCAACAAAGGAGAAAGCATAACTGTGTTAGGCACGATACTCGGCTGGATTTCGTAGAAAGACTAGGGCTAAAAGTTTGAGATTCTGAACTACAAGTGGGAAGTAAAACTGACTTTGTTGTGTCGGCAACTGGATATTCTTAGCACAAACATTGTGGATAGAGTGGCCAGTAGCAGTTGCAGGTCTCTAAATTCAGTGCTACGCTTAATGCTGACAAAAAAATAATCTATTTATGTCAATGCAACTCACAAAAACAAGTAATCGGTTTCACTGATTTTCAGGTCAAACCTTCATTTGTTAATTCAGGTGTAGACTGAAAAAAAAAAAGTTTACAAATGGTAAGCCTCCAGGAATTTGACCAATCAAAAAACACTTGAGCCAAATCTGCTCTTTATTACAAAGGGCATCTAGGTTCATCACTTGTTGTAAAGGCTTAGCAATAATGCAAAATACTTTATGATTTGCAGAAAAGGATTAAAAAACAAAACAACACAAAACAAATGGAGTCATCCCTTACAGGACTTGTTTACGTTTTTCAGGTCTCGTCAAAATAACACAGTTTAGACATTAAAACAGGTTGAGCTTGCTGTAATCAGTCTTTTTGTTAATACTGGCCATTAACAGATTTGCCACTAATGCTTCCAACATCAGTGAAGGGAAGCAAAATCCAAAATCCTTGTTCTATAAAGAATCTCACTGTATGAGAGGATTACATGTGGCTTCAACTGAGAGATTTAACAATAAAGTGGATTTCAGTTTGTTTGTTTTTTTTTTCCTTTGGTGAGGCCATCTATCCATCACAGGTCAACAATGAAACACTTTCATGGTGAAAATGCTGCAACTTTGGACAGTGGAACTATTGATGGCAAATGTGGCCTCTGGGTGAGAATGGCAGTTTTAGTCATTTTAGTCCTGCACTTTAAAGTGATTTCCTTATATCTGGCATGAAAACAAAGAATAGAATTAAATAAAATAAACAGACAAATAAATAATAGAACAATAAAAATGTGTCCAATATTCATGAAAGTCTGAATAGGTGTTAGTTTACAGCAATGTGTTTGTGTGTGTGAGAAAGAGAATGATAAAATGGATTGGAGCAAAACGTTGGTTAGGAAAGTCACATAGTTTAATGCAGATGATGTTTGTGCAGTTCAAGCAATTTATTGATGAAATGTATCTTAAAGTGGTTTAGCATTTTAAAACTTCCTTTACCTCACAGCAATTTTAGACAAAACTCCTCTTGTGTCTGTTACAGCCAGTAGAGCCTCCTGATCAGGTGCAAGGGAAGTGAAAATACCTTTTTAAAATCCAGGAGCATTTCAACTCAAAGTTCAGTCTATAACACTGCCCAGTTCAAAAAGAAGCCGTCACACTTTTTTGCACAAATATCATATACCCTTCGCCTCAGCCTTCACATCTCTGTCAGGACGGTTGTCTGTCTGTGTGTACAATGCACAGCTTAGAACAGTAAACACAAACTCTTGCAGTCAGTTGAATTATGGATGGATATTTACACATATCCGCCCCTTGGGCATCATCTTTTGTTCGTGCTGTAGATAAACAGAGCAGAGCCAGAGAGTGAAATGGGAGAGGAAGTAGTATAGAGTGATTTCAGAACGAAGAGATAAATCAATCAGGAGGTCATGACACAGACTGGGCCGAAGAGAGTAACACGGAGAACAAACTGACATCCAGTAGCACCCTCAAGGTTCACAGTACAAAGCTTTCTACTTCAAGAAATTGTTTGAGTATTAGGCTCCCTGCAGCTGAGCAGAGATGCGCTGATATAACTTTAACTCATCCTCAGGTGGTACAAGCTGAACCCATGTGCTCCAGGTATGTTTTTCAGCACGTCTTTGTCCAAGTGAGGCTTCTATCATGGTCACATGAAAACAGATTCAGTCACAGCTCTGAGTGAACAGTGTTGCAGTCATCTGCCACTTAGGAACTCTATTCAACACATAGCTAAAAATCATTAATAAGGGCAACACAATGCACTTGGAAGTGTTGCTATGGTAACAGTGGGGCGAGTCTGACTTTACTGCTCAGATTTCACAACTTATATAAACTCACATTAAATGCCACTTTGCCAAAGGTATATGCAAAAATATACTATTTCAAGTCTTCATTCTTGCAGTGTGTCATTTGGAGCTCCACAGTGTAGATTCTGTGTGTGTGTGTCTTCAGTTCCTGCTCCACACCAGGTTTTACTCAATTTCCATCCGCATGATGCATCAACATTAATGATGTCTTGTGAACAGCTTACGTAAGAGCAGTAGTCTCTCCTCCTTCCTTTGTAAATTCAGTCACGTCCAACTGAGCTGCAGACAAACTGAATAATACATCTGTAGGCAGACCTCTGCCAGCACACCACTTCTATATCTCTTCGTACCCCTCTCTCTCTTTTCCCACAAGCATTAGTACATGTGCTCGAGTACTTCAGAGGGTAAACAGGAAGCTATCAACAGGTTAACTGACGTCTAAGTGCAAAAATAGTGCCAAATGGGAGACATTTTTAGATGCAGCAGAAGGCAGACTAATACACTGCAGTAAACATAGCAGTAGTGTGAGAGTTTCTCTTACCTACTGGGAAGTCTGCAAAAGAAAGCAGTTTCTAAAATCTTAACAGTCAACTCAGACAAAGATGAAGAGTCAAAGAGTCTCTGTGCCAGACAGAGCAGGATAATGGTCACATGCTTGGTGCACTAGGAGATTTTTTTTTTTTAATTGTTATTATTATGACTTCTTAACTACAAGTGGTTAACTGCACACAGGCTAGTAGCTTATACAGTTAGCATTCCCTGTTCTCATGCAGCTGCAAGCACTAAAGCCAAAAAATAAGGTGATGGAGATGATGAAACCGGTAAAGGAAAAGAAATGTTGAAGGGGGCTTGCAGTCTGCAACTGAGCTAGTTACTCTTTATGGATGAATATAATAGATAATTCTCTGGACAGGATGATAAAAGAGTTGCACCTCTTTTTATGAGGCCAGTTTCCGTAGAAGTACCTACTAAAATTGCCAGTCATTGAAGTCATTAGGGCAGCAGCTGTCTCATTCTATAACCCCTCTTCTTTTTGCACTTTGTTTTGGTCTGTGCATGCGCCTTAGGGTGGCAATGACCGAGTTAATGGTTTGGAGTAAGGAGGGGTGTGCAGCAGCTACAGATGCTATGCTCCTCTGTCCAATATAAGGGGTATGCAGGCAGACACACACACACACACACACACACATTCACTCACATGAACACACCACAGTGGACAAGGCCCAGGGAGAGATGCTATCATACATGTTTTTCTGCAGGCAAAAATCCCTTAATCATGAAGCTATAATACTGTGCGTGAACACACACACATGCACTTACACGCTCATATGCACTCAAAGTAGCAGAAGCACACAGATGATCTCTAAAAATGGGACAGGAATGAAGGAGAACTTAGTTTGGAGGGGTGGAGAACTATCATCTCAGACAAGGAGGGGGCAAGATGAGATTGGGCTGGAAGAGATGAGGGGCATAAGCAAATCAAAACAAGAAAGGGATATGAACAAACCTTCGGGCTCTGCGCTCTCTTTGAGGACGACTTGCTTCAGTGGGCAGCAGAAGATTTCATGACACTTAGCGCGAAAGGGGGACCCTTTACTTCTTATATCGGCAGAGTGGATGGAGTCCTGCCGTAACATAATGTACTCCTGGGTACCTGGGGCAGCATCATCCTGGACTGCGGTGGTGCCATAACAAAATGAACTGGGGTTAGAAAGCTCACCACACACAGAAACAAAAGAAAACAACAACAGCAAAAACATGGGGGAAAAAACACAGGCAAATAAAATGACATTGAAAATTAGCAACACAGCTTTCAATTACTGTATTGTAGCACAGAGCAGGAGAAGAGGGTAGGGGTGCACTAAAGAAGAAGAGAAATGAACAGACAGGCTGAGATCAAGAACACCAAGATCACAGAACAACTCAACTAAAAGACAATCAAATAACAAATAGTGAGAACTCCTGTAACAATAACATGGTTTTCTGAAAAGGAAAAGTGTTAAAATAGCACAAACGGAGAATGAAGGAAGGCAAATAACATCAGTTTGATGTTCAGAATAAGTCTTATGACAAGCTCCACAAAACCAGGAGCTGCTGCACCTGAATGATATGACTGGTAGTGAAGCATAAAGTTATGGGGTTGCAAGTCATGCACGGGATCTCCAACCAGGGTAGCATCACTGAAAATCAGGTGGGAATGACAGCAATCCTGTTTTAAGACATTCCCACCCCATTTGAGTTGGCAAGCAGACGTGAAGGCATGCACAGGTTTCCAGGTCACAGTGGCAGGGGGAGGTAATGTGATTCTACATACTATATGTTCACTGTGTGACATAGAGGACAGGATCTATAGCATCAATCTGCATGTAGCAGTTCTGAGATCCTGTGAAAAGCCCTGTGGTTCTGTTTTTGTCTATATACACTGGGCATATTGCATTGCAACTGTCCTCTGTGCACAGTCCCTGCTAAGCCTTGACCATTGACCTATTTTCTCTCTGTTGATGGATTAGATACAAGCAAATCAACAAAAATATTTTGTATCCTCTCTCTCTAATGGACTTGAGAGCCATGACTCTTTCTAATGCTTTTATTGCTTAATGAAATGGTTATTAATCAGCAGCCTCAGTAAGCATTCAATGCTGCCTGATCCTAATTCCATTTACAACATCGACGTGCAATTTTTTTTTTCAATTTTCAGTCTGACTAATAAAGAAAAATATATCTATATAATCAAAACTCTACACGCAAACCTCTGCAAGCTTCTTTATAAGGCCCAAGCATGAATAGATTGTAAAGCTACCTCAGGTCTTACTTCCGAAGTAACACAGTAAACTACTACATATAAACACTCATCAGCACACATTACCACAGATTACACTCACCACATCATGATTTTTTATTTTTTTTTATACAAGACGCACAGGGTATCTTCTGAACAAATTTAATGTCCAGAAGTACACGCATATGTGGTTGAACCACTCAAACAATAACACAGTTAAAAGACAAAACAAGACCACATGCAGAAGCAGCATATGGATGGTCTATTTCTGTGAGCTACAACAAACAGATTTAGAAGCTATGAGCACAGCGTGTAGTGTAGGAACCAAACTATTCTGAAAGTTCATGTCTTATATACTCCAATCACGTTCAAATACATTTCCACCTGACCTTGCCCATGCTGGCATATCACATTTCTCTCTTCAGGAATTGGCTCGATTCAATCAGATTGTACACAGAATTGCTGTTGAACCACAGAACAGGGCACAGCGTGGCATTTTGCATGGCTCTCATTGGTTGTGGGTCTATTTAGTTGCACCTAGTAGCAATTATGTTAACCGGAAATTTATTCTGGCATGCTTCTGAAATAATGTGCACAGTTATCTGACTAAACCAGGCCACACTTCATGTTTGGACACCACAAATGTATAACAAGATTTCTGGAGCAAAACTATTCATTAAGAATTACATTGTGTTTTCAGCTTTAAACAAATAATAGGCACAGTGAGACATGTTAAATTATCAGCATTAGCTAAAAAACAAAGAACAAATAGAAAAAAGCTAATACAGATGTTTAAATTGTTATCTGTATCAAAATACAACAAATAAAATCAAGAATCAATCTAACATTTACTCTAAAACAGACATTTGTACACCACTAGGAATTATGAATGAATCCTGAAGCTGTTTGAGCAACAATCAGACATGTGTGGGAGCAAAAAGTCCAACAGTAAATTACAAAATAATATTGTTCTATTTTCACAAAGCAAATTAAGTCCCCTCCAAACTTCCTTCAAAATGTTTCACCAATATATTTTCCACTGCTTTATTATTATTAATATAAGGTATTTGAAGAAGGATGTGATAATTCTTAGTGTGTATTTTATGAACGTTCTAAATACTAAGTGAAGAGCCAAGAGAAGCTAATAAAACCTGAAAGCTAATTTATTCCAACAAGCAAAAGGTTTATGATCTGATAATGTAGCCCTTGCTCGAAACGATGCTCCCTTAAGTGTTTACCCATAAAACACACACAGAGACAATCCAACAGGCAGCTGACAATCAGGCTTGACAGCCAATACTTCATTCCTTAAGTGCCTCAGAACCATTTCATAGTTGTTATAACTATTTTAAAAAGTTCACATTATTTTTTGTGCCTGCGGCGCAGAGGAGCTTTAAGGGATCCTAATTAACCAGGTATTAAACTCCATCCAGAGTAATTCAGTCACATGTAGGCAGCTCTAAGTGCATCTGATTACACCTGGCATTAAAATGTGTCTCCACATTCATCTCAAGTGGAAACTTCAGATAGGATTGCACTCCCTTGCCTTATATGAAAAAAAGTACTTGGTTTCTACCTAGAAATACTAAATGCGCTGTTGTTGTTGTTGTTTTTACCTGCAAGAGATAGTGATGCACTAAAGCTTGTGTAGTTGCCAGGAAAAAGAAGAATACCTTTTTTATGTGTCAGATTTTTTTTCCAGCTTAATTTAGCAGAAGAACTGTACATGTACAACAATAAATGGCAGTGAGAAACTATCCAAAAACATAACAGAAAACAAAAGACCTCAGGCGAATTGAAACAGAAATGGAATATGTTGGTTATTTAAAGAAAAAGAAGAACTACGTTAAGCAAATCAGGACAACACAGAGGAGTCCATGATGTTGTGGATGTGTGGTGCTGGTTGTTATCCACTTGTTTCACAATTGTTGTGTGAATGAATACATCTTTCCACCTACACAGAGGACAACAATTGTGTAAGCAGCCCTTCAGAGTGGCTCAGAACGCATTTTGTTTACACCACTACAAGAATATGGTCACGTGTAGCTCAGACCATCTCTGATCATGGTTTGAGTGATCAGATCTCAGTACGTCCTCAAATGCATCCCCGGATGCAGCTGTTCTTAAGACTGTTTACTTCAGAACAGATCACTAGGGACAAATTAAAAAAATCAGGTATAAACAGGACCATAGGATCTTTTAAGTTCCTTTTTCAAAGCAGGATTAGTCCAGATAACATAAGTGTACACTAATTACTTGAATGTGCAAGTTCAAGACTACAACCTGTCATTACAAAAAATAAATAAATAAATTGTAAACATTGGTAAAACATAGAACAGAAAGACTACAGTACTTAATGTTAGCTTTTATATTGTTATCATCCAATGACAAAAGAATTATGACATGATTTAATACCACTCTACAAGTCACAGACTAGCTGTTACATCACTTCAGCCTTCCTATCTGCAGTTCCAGTACAACCAGAGAAAAAGCCCATGTAGGTACCGTATTTCTCCTAACGTGGGGGAGATGCAAAACAGGATTGAGGGCATCTATTTTGACCTCCAAAATTCCAAATATTGTTCTTACATCATTTACACAGACCACTGTGCATACCTGTCAAGTATCCCATTTTGACGTGGAAAGTCCTGTATTTTACTCTTCTCTCCCGCCGCCCTCCCGTATTAGTATTTTCCCATAAATCTCCCATATTTTAACCTGCGTTATCAAAAAATAATAATACCGCATCGGGCAAGGTGAAAAAAAAAACAAAAAAAAAGAAACATTCTCAGTCTGAGATTTGTCACTTTCCTCACGATAACTGCCACAGCAGTAGCTACTACAGGTACTGTAGGTGGTAGATGTCGTGAGGTTAGTGTGTGACATCCGATGAGTGACAGTGCAAAGAAAAAAAAAGATTGTTAAGAATAGGATGTCGTTAGACAACAGAACTGTTTGCGCTCTTCTCTCATGTAAAATAAACTACTCTGGGCCAGTCCACAAATACAATCCTTTCAAAACAGTTATAAAGAATGCAAAGTCTGCAACAAATGAGTACAACAAGTCATTAAAATAGTGAAGAAAAGTCACGTGAAATGAGATGAAAAACTGCAAAGGAAGAGCAATATGAAATGAAAACAATGTGTGGAATGAAAATCAAATGTAAATTTTAATACAAGCAATGTTAAATGAATAAAAAATATGCAAATCCCTTCAAAATAAATACTCTTCATATATTCCCCTTTTGTGTTTTCATTTAGGCTATAATGAATATTCACATTATGTCAATGTGGCTTTATGCACAGCTGCACTACTTCCTGAACTTCAGCCAGCTGCTGTGTTTCCTGTGTGCCATTAATTGACAAACTGATTAATCCAGGTGTGTCTGACCTCACAGCAATGGTCAGACACACCTGGATTGATCAGTTTATCCAATAATGGCACACAGGAAACAAAAGAGCTGGCTGATGTTCTGGAAGTAGTGCAGCTGTGATTTTAGCTTTTTTGTACACCAAAAATGTGTGCTTGGTTAGGAGCTTGGTTGGGATGGTGGGACTGCTAGTGGCGAGCGCCAAAAAATTTCCCTTATTTTCAAATCCAAAACTTGACAGGTATGCCACTGTGACTAGCTGAGGCTGTCTGGACTTAGCTTATTTTAGTCATGCTAACAGCAAAAGTCTTTTTTTGTAGCCACCAAAATAACATTTGAGGTGGCAGGTTGGTTGCGAACCGGTTTGGAAGAGTACTGTAATAATCTGAGCTCCACACCACATATGTATGTGTGTGTGTGTGTCATAACTCTTTTGCCCTTTTTTATTTCTTTCTAAACAAACAAAGAAAGAATGAAGGTTTTGTTTCTTTGGCATTACTTCAGCATAACATTTCAGCATAATAAAAACTCATCCATAGCTGAGAAGGATTAAACTTCTGATCACTGGCTTTAATGCATTCTGCAGTGGATTTATCTTCCAAATTCCCACTACCCTATCACTTGCTGTTTAAGTTTTCCCACCTATTCATAGCTTAGGTAGAAAATGTGAGCATGGGTGAAAGATGTCAAGAAAAGATTTGATGGAACCATAACAAATGTAATTCCAGCTGACATTTATTAATGAGCCAGTAAAATGGTGGCTCATCAGAGGCAATAAAAATGAGTGACACTAGGGCTAAGAGGACGACAGCTTTCATCCTTGCCCTAGCCACAATAAAACGTGCATACTGGGATGGAAGGAAGCATGATGGATTATACAGCAGCGCCAGGGACCTCACTCTAAGAGACCAGCCAGTCAGACTGAGCTGTCACCCTGGTTCCTGATGGTTGATCTATAGACAGCAGCGTTATAACACTGGACCTTCGGCAATACAAACATGTCCTTGCCCCTCTGACAAAAATAAATCTCACAATAAAGAGAATAGGGAGAAAAAAGGGGGTGAGTGTATCCTACTTCTGTTGGTTGCTCATCTGTTTAATTCCCTTTAGAATTATAAGTCATTTTTAGGATTTTACAACAACAGCGCTGCAGATGCCATATCTGTGTCAGCTGTATTTACTGTATATAGTATGAAGTAAGTGACACACAATGACTATGCTTAAACTCAAGTGTGGCTGCATCTGCTGTCCAGGGAAAGATTTTATGTAGCTTACAATCATCAGTGACACCAGCATGTGATCAGATCACACGTGTTTAATGGCTTTCAAGGACCCATTTGTGTTATCAACTGAAAGAAGGGAAAACAAAACAAAACTCCTATACATCAGATGAGTGTTGAGTCAGACTTTTGTCATGGTTTATATCCATCAAGAAGGTGGAGCAGAGTCATCAAGACGTGAGAAATGGTATATTCACTAAATTAGAAACAGAATTAAGCACAGAAACAGGTCTGTAACCCGAGGTTTGTGTTTCAAAAATAGCATGGCCTCAATGTGGTTTTACATGGAGCAGAATCTAGCACATTGTCTACTGGGATACCTTCGTTTCAGTGTGGCTCCAGCTTGAGAAAGAATAGTTTTATTTTGGTTGTAAGTCACCTTGCAGGCAGCAGAGAAAGTAAGTCGAGTTGAACTTGAGGTTTTCTTTGTAACGCAGAATGAGCTTGCATTTTTGTAGACACTCTTTTCTCCCCCCGAGCTCATTATTTCTCACTCTTTCTATTTGTCTCCTTCTCCTTCTGGTTCTTTTGTCTTTTTTTCCCTTTATAACCAAAGGCTATATAAAGAGACATGATTTCCGCCGGCTATTGTTAGACGACTAGCACAATGTGAAATTTTTCTGATAAAATCTAAAATCTAACCGGTATTGCTCAGAATTGCACCTACTGTGTATTTAACGACAGTTTAGAGCACAGTACATAATAAGGTACTGTAAAATGATGTGTTTCCTAATTTTCATATGCTTCATTGCTACATTAAAACTTATATCAGAGATTATTTCATTAGTTTAAAAAGGGCATGTCCAATCAAAGCGCACAGCGCAACATTTTCTATTACTGACAATGACTCATATGCCACACAGAACGGTTTTTGGCTTTTTTTTGGCTTTGGTTTTCTCAATTAAAGGATCTCATAAAGGGGAAAGTGGGATAAGATGAGCCAGAGGTGAGTTGACTCACCACCTGTATCTTGTGTGCATTTGCAATGTCATGGAACTATATTTTGTGATTAAACCTCATTATTTCACCAAGCATGTGAAAAGGAGAAACACATAAGAGAAGAAGCAATTTTCTTTAAAGACAACCAAGATCCTTAAGAATTAGACAGTTTTTACCAGTGTCTAAAGTCATGCATATCCTTTAGCTAAATGTTAGCCTGAATGTGTTTTTTTTTTTAAACAAAGCAACAAAATCCCACTATACCACATGTGACATGACATGGGGATTGACTGGGTTCAGTCATTCGTGTCATGGAAGCAGCCTCCATGGGATACTAGCAGTTTAGTCCAACCTTTGCTTTAAAGGAGAGTTATGTGAAATTTCCCACTGAGTGACCTGCTGAAAAAAATCAGGTCAGCTAATTGCAAGAGATTTTTTTTTTCTTTATCTCAGTTCATCTTTAATTGGTTAAATAAAGATTAAGGGGAAAAAAGAGAAATAAACAGAAGTCACATTTAAACCATAAAAGCTTGAAGGAACTGCAAGGAGGGAGACACAGTTCACTTTTTATTGAAACAGTGATGAACAGATGTTGAAAAGTCACTCACTTCAAGTTATAGTTGTCAGTTTATTGTGGAATAGGAGTTGATTAAATCTGTTATGCTTATCTAAATTTGATAACAACTATAACTTTGATGGTCAAGAAAATTACAGTACACAGTGGTTGGCTGTTTAATTTAGATTTCAAAATAGGTAAATTATTTTTAATTCAGCTAAATGGTCTGTTTACCCCCAGATGGTGCACCTTACACAGTGACTCTGGTCAACTTATCCCTGACTTGACATTTTTCTAGCTCTTTGTCACAGATGCAGTCCAATTGTTTACATTTTTGGGAAACAACCTTGAATTTCAGTTAAACACTGTAGTAGTACTTCTACATCATTCTTCCTTATCTTGAGGAGCACATAGGTCAGATGTGAATCACCCCACTTTTCCTACATCAACCGTAAGTAACGAAGCAAGGTGTTTTAATGGATATCTTATTAACAGACAGAAATTAGAAAGAAAAAAAAACAGCCCTTCTAAAGCTGATTAAAGCTTAATATCTCTTTCACTGCAATTAAGAGCTAACAAGAGCAAATAGGATTATAAAGCATGTACAGTAGACCTACTACTGGCTGCTGATGATTTGGCCTCTGAGTTTTGGAAGACTAAAACATTGTGGGAGGAGGTTCAAGTGTAATAGGATCAAAACAGCCTGAGCATTAGTGACACCAAGTAGCTTATGAGATATGTCATCTGTCCAATCTACTTCAAAGTCACATATGATATGTGTTATCTGTTCACGTCAACTCTGCTCTCAACGTTGAACGTTATGCAAAACAGTTACAAGGATGGAAGGTGCTGCTTGTCTATCATGCTATAGTCTGCCCATATTTGAAATGTTTTATGATGTGCAGCTTATCTTCAGTCACAGATTTTAAAAGGATAGATTTGCTTTCCTGCATGCATAAGATGATTAGCAGTTTTGACTTACTCCTCCACAAAATGATGCACTGCTCACCAAACACTACTGCATTTGCTGTGATTTACCAAAACACTGACACAGTAATGGCATGTGCATAATGCCACAAAAAAGACTTCAGCTTCCTGAAATCCTTCCAATTGTCCTGAAATCCTTCCAATTGTTCGGAAATAGGTGTGCTTCTACGAAGTTGTCCCATTTCCATAAAGGAACTGCATTCATAGAGAACATTGGATTGTTAATTACCAAAGCCTTTTCTCAGTTTGGATGGCTCCAAACCTACAAAGTTGCGTGGAACTCTCCATCTTGTTCTCTTTCAGAATGGTGGAGGATGCTATCCTTTCAAGCACCAAATGAACAATAATAATAATAATAATAATAGCAATAATAATAATAATAATAATAATAATAATAATAATAATAATAATAATAAAAGAAGAAGAACTTAATTAAGCGCAGGTATCACAAGGATCAACCTTATCTTTTTCCAAGTGATTTTGAAAAAATAATTAAAGCCTTTGGTCCTTGTTGGTGAGATTATTGTAAATACATGTATATAGATATAGCTCTTTGTCATCTGTAGCAGGTATACAAATGCAGCTAATCATCTTTGAAAAGGATTAAGAATGCATAATTTTATCACACCACTTGTTGGTCTCCTTCCATTAGCTCCCAGTTCATTACAGAATTATTTAAAACATTTTTTCTGCCGGTTTTTAAGCCTTGAATAGGCTTACTAAGGTGAACATGCCTCTACACTGCTCCTAATTTGGAGAACAACATCCTTACAGGGTATTCATATGAAACCTTTAAAGTGACTATTCATTCGCAATCAACTCGAGTAGAACTTGATATCTCAACTTTGCCTATTGACCTAAAAATATGCAATGAAGCTCAATTTTTAGGGTCATAAAATGGGGTCTTGAACTAAATATTTAAAGGAAAAACATGCATGTCAATTTTAATAATAGTGATACAATATCATACAATAATACATGCTGAAGACTAAAATCTGGCTGCACTTGAAACAATCACTCATGAAGCAACGCACAAAGAGCCAGATGTTTAGGTCAAGACCACGTGCAATTAAAGGATAAGAGATTGTGATGAAGACTGATTCAAGCACGAGGGCTGAAAATTTTTTTAGATAGTCTTTGCAGTGAAAAGAGAATGATCATCATTTAACACAGCCATTCCCAAACTTCAGAATTCCAAGGCCCAATTTGAAATGTGAAAAATCTTCGCGGCCCACCGAAATCTTTAATCACAACTGTGATCAACATACAGGACAAGAAGCTATGTTCTGATATTAATGTAAGGGGTCAACAAATAAGTTTGTGGTTTGTTTTGTTACTTCTTAATGTTTTTTTAATCATGTCATGAATATTTTACATTAATCAAAAACATATTTTAAAATGATCGAGGATTCAAAACATATTTGTTTAATTTTAATGATGTTTTACGGCCCACCTGCAGTACCGTGACGGCCCACACTTTGGGAATCACTGATTTAACAGAAGGTTGGCTCATGGTGCCACCTATCACCAACATAGTATACAATATAGGGCAGTGCTGACATCCCTTCCCTGGCAGTTTGGTCACCAGTCCCACCTTCAGTGCACCTTTCATTGTGTACTAGTCAAGCCAGCCAATTAAAAGTTTCAATCCAAGAAAGAAGGGAACCATATGACTTAACTGTAGTTTTCAGCAAAATAGCCACTGTTTAGCCCGTGCAAATAGATTTAACATTAGTCCCAAAGAAAAGTGGGATTTCAAAGTGGACATTCAATTTAAGCTTGGTAATCACAAACTGAATAGCAATTACAATATCATGAAATCACTGTCTAAATTAATTTGCAGGTATGCTCCAGTCTTGCCGCTTTCAAGATGTTACTTATCACTGTGAGCTTCTTAGATTGATTAGTTGGCACCAAAGAGTAGTGGTCTCTTTATCCACACTTAAACTAGACTTAACAGTTGTTTTATTATACCTGGCAATTTTTTCACTGTTGCTAATTAGGTTTAAGTCTTCGTCAATGACGTATATCCCTGAAATCAGATGTAGCTCTTCTGCTAATGATCTGAAAGTGTTAATTAGGTTTTCTGTCACCATGTGCCTTAGTCAAGCTGCACCAAATCATTTACAGCTGGTGCAAAATGCAGCTGTCAGGTTATTAAAAGTAAACAAGCCATCAGTCGTGTATTACCCCATTTTTGTATCTTTTGATTGGCTTTCAGTAAAACTGTAAGATCGTTTTGATTACACATAAGGCACAGCAACCTTGACTGGAATTACAATTCCGATCTTCTTGTACTTCACTCCAGTCTTCAACTTAATCAAACTCTACCCTTTTATTCACCACTCTACCCAACAGCAAAACAACTGCAATTTGTGTTGTTAAATGTATTATTAAGCAGCGTTTAAAGATTTGGTTTTCTGCAGCTTCATGCTATCATGGGCTGTTCTGACACTGTCAGTCTCACAGTTCTGTGCCTCACTGTGCAAAGTTATTCTTGTTCTGTTGGTCCATTTCACTTCCATTTAAATTCTGCTGTCAGTGTGCAACCATCTGTGTTTTAACTCATTCTATTTAAATTAAACTTTTTTTCTAACTTCATCACATGGCTTACAGTTTTTAAAAAAAGAGAGAAAAAAGAGACCTTGATTCTAAAAGTTTCTAAACCAGTTTTACTTCCAAACAAACAACCATGATCTACAAAAACTTGACACCATCTTTCACCGCAAAGTTTTGGGCTACATTAATGTACCAGATAATCATATCAAGTCTAAGCCTTCACATGTTGTGGCAAGCCTCTTGAATAATTACTTGATCAAATAATCGCTTGATTCACGCCTCTCTGCCAAGGACACATACGGAGTGTAACATCCTCTTCTGCCAGCTAGATGAAATCCCAGATGGGCATCAAAATCACTCACTGTTTAGTCTATTAATACACATTTAAAGGCTTTCCAGTTGTTAAAAAAGGGAAAGGTAGCAGTGGGAGAGTGGGTGGAAAAGGAAAGTAGAGAAGTGTAGACATGTGCACAGATTGGAGGGGCAGAAGTAAAAGGTGAACCGGAGAAAAGGGAAGTGACCTTGAAATGCCATCGCTGTGAGTCTCAACTCTGCAGAGATTTGCCTTGATGTTCACATCTGACTTCAAGATTTGAAGTCTCTGTGGTGTTTGCATTTGCTTACTTTCTGTGTAGAGTTCCCTGAGATGACTTCTGAGGTGAATTTGGGCTGTACAAATCAGTCGAGCTGAAGAAAACTGCATATAGCCTTTCAGTAATGATAGACCGGAGACACAAACATTCATATTTATCAAATTTGTCCTTAAATATTGCATTCATTTTAAAATCACAGAGTGCAAATAAATGGTATATTGATTTGCAGTCCTAGGTGATCACTTATCCACTAAGAATAGCTAAATTGCTTTGAAATATGGTTATTTCAAATTATTCATTTCTTTGTTTTTAATGTCTGTCTAAGATCTAGTGGAAACAGGGCTTTAAATACCCTTTTAGATGGATTTTGTTTTGCTAAAATGGCTTAGCAAATGTTGATGCTTTCTGTCATTTAGAGAGAAATTATTACTGCTGAAATCTCTTAGTACACAGCTATCAGATGTTTGTCATGTAGAGAAGAGCTATGTTGCAAAATAAATGATTTTTGTTGTATGGTTTTGATATGTATAATTGTTTTAACTGTTATTTTCAGAATGCTGAAGATGATTTTGATATATTTAAATTGCACAGCATACTTATGTCAATGTAGGGTGTTGGGTGAGGTCAAATAAATATTTCCAGTAAAAGGAGGAAAACATGATGAAAGAGAAGCCAATTAAAAATGAGTACAAACGCAGCAGCCTGGAGCAGAAAAATATGAACACTGGTATTATGTCAAACTCTTTGCTGCATTGCCATGTGATAGACATACTGTCAATTTCAATTAACCTAAGAGTCCCAAGTAGCTTGACCCGGATGCAGAATTACATAAAATGATACAAATCCAGGCATTCAGAGAAAGGAGATTTAGGAACGCATATCCGAATCCTCAAATATATGGGATTAGTGTTTGATGGCTCACTTTTCTGATGATATATTTATAAGAGAGACAAAATCACTTAGTTTTTCAGCATGTGTAAGTTGGGAAAATATTCGGACATTTGGTAAGCTATATAATTGGAAATAAAACTGTGGAATCTTTTGGTAATAAAATGTAATTTAAAAAAAAACAGAAAACAGAAAAATTTTGAAAAAAAATTGCAGAAACATCACCGGATGTTGTGCGCATTCTCTCGCAGCAAAGAAATGTTGTGAGCCAGCCTGGCCCCTTTATGAAGGTGGCCTTATGGGTAATGGTGTGGCTTTATGGGTAATGTAGTGTGTGTGTCGTGGGATGGCAGAATGAAAACGAGGTTAGATGAAAGAGCAGTTTCTTTTCTACGGTTCAGAGACCAGAGGCTGTGAAGGTAACAGAAAGACCTACAGTTGAGCTTTTGTCTTGTTTTGCTGCAGTGCCTCGCTACTTTTTTGCTGTTTTTAAACATATTTTAAACACATTATTTAGGGTCGGGGGGCTCTGGCTCCACTTCGCGGATTTTGATTCTCCCGGTGGGGGCACCGGTCCCCATTAACTGGGAAAAATAAGGGATCACTGTACACATATATACATACTGTTATACATTCTCATTAAAATTCACTTCACATACATATATATATATAATAATAATACACTTTGCATCATAATTAATAACTTATTTATTATATTTCTTTTTAAAAATACAAAATTGTTCCAAATACAAGTGCCTTGTGATGGATTGGTAACCTCTCCAGAATGTACCCTGCCTCTTGCCTGATGGCTCTAATAATAATAATGATAAATCCCAGTCAGTCTCGGTTTGCTGTTTTTTGTTTTTTGTTTTTTGTTTTTGTTTTTATCAATGTAGGATCATTCAAGTAAAAACTGATTTGAAAATCAGTTTTTTTGAACAAGTGGTACTCAAGAGGTTTGCAAAAATATCTTTTAAAGCAGGATGTAGCCTTAGTGTCATTCCACAACTTACATTATTAACACTTTAGCAACAACCAGTGTATGGAAACCACCTGGAGGCGCAGCCATGTTTGACCCGTTTTATGTCTTGAATCTGCCTTTAACTGGCAGATACATTTGACAAAACCATTCTGTAATACAAGTCTTGCTAGTCACCACATTCTATATAATAGCATCTTATTCATACTTATTAGTTTGCTGCATCGCACCCTAATGTAACATGATCACTACAGAGGTTTTGCATTGTTTTTGGTACATGGCACTTCGTCGGCACTAAAGTGCATTCAGTGTTTTCAAACTGAATTTTTTATGAATAAGGATTTTGGCCATTACCCTTCCAATGATTTATTTTTGGATTTTGTTGTTGCATGTCTTTCTAAGAGCCCAGCAGAAGATGCTCATAATAAAGTTCATTATCTCACTTTGTAATCCTGTCCAAATGTTAAATAACCTATGAGGACAGTCTTCCAATACCATTAGAACAACCTGTTCTGTGAGTGCTGTCTCACCGAAGAAATCAGTCCATTGCTTTAGTAAGAATATGCCATGTTCACAGCAAAGAGTACAACATTGACACCACAGTTCATGATGAGGTCACTGCCATCTTCCTTTTTCTTAAGAGATTCATGCAGATCAGTATGAGGATGTCAAATTGTCCTCAATAACACTTAAATTACATAAGCAAGCTTCTCTAGGGAATCCATCTGATAAAAGGGGCCTAAGAGGTCTTTAAAAATTACATTTAATTTTACAGAAACAGGGCTATGAGATGTTGATGCAAGGTCCTCACATACTGTATAAGTACAAGCGTATGTGCTCATCACATGGCACTGTTTTGGGGATGAATCATGATCCATGATACATGGTCAGAACTCTCCACG
Organism: Hirundichthys speculiger; assembly: GCA_018398805.1. NCBI lineage: Eukaryota > Metazoa > Chordata > Actinopteri > Beloniformes > Exocoetidae > Hirundichthys > Hirundichthys speculiger. The sequence goes on along the minus strand of JAGFBZ010000849.1, from coordinate 323,033 downwards.
GAGATTTAGCTCATTTGATGAAATACTGTAATTAGTTAAACATATGATTATCAGGATACAACGTCTGTCACTTCAGCTCGAGACCAACTCACACATGTCTGCATCCAATTTCCCATCTAATTTTATTCTGAAAGTTCTAACTGATCTAGAAATGTTGATTTTTTTACACTGTCTTAGCTGCTTTGACCCCTTTTTTGGGATGCTGATCTGCACACTGCTGTTCCTCCACTGAGCATCATCTTAATTACGTCACAAACGATGATGCTTTTGCTTAGTTCATGTGGAATAGGAATGTTTGAACAACACTAATTCTCCTTCTGTCATCTATACCCGCTTATTTCCAATTCAGGGTCACAGGGTCTGCTGGAGCCTTCCCCCTTTCCAGGCAACAGGAGTGCACCCTGGACGAGATAAGATAACCATAAACTAAATTAAAATCATCCATGAAATAATATCACCAAATGACAAACTCCTATGTGTGTGTGTATGTCTTTTGTCTTTTGTCTGTGTGTGTGTGTGTGCACATATACAAACAAAGCCATCATCCAGATTGACCTGTAACTTGAAATCACCTGCTACAGATTTCTGATTTCCCCTAAAGCCAGCCCTTGCAACCAGTTCATATTTAGACAGAAAACAGCCGATATAAATGCCTTACCAGTAGTCGTGAACTTTTGATTGTATAAATGAGCATGAACATGCACACGAGGGAGGGAGAACATGTTTTGTGCCTCCACCTGCCATGTATGATATTCCTGCTATAATAATAAAGTTTACCCTGCTCAGTATCCCTGGACTGATGTAGAATACAAAGGTCTTAACTCATGTGACAGCCTTCCAGACTAAACTCTGGTTCACCACAGCAAACACTGTCAAAACCTATGTACAAAAGCACATGCTCAACCATCCAGGCCATGGACCATTTTACAAGGTGTAAAATTACTTTTTTCCCCCCAGCGACAAATTTGAAATAGTAGGGAAAACAATTAAACATTCCCCCTGCAAGGCACAGAAAAATAGCACCTTAAAATAAGAAATAAAAGTCAAGAGTCACCTGCAAGTAGGCGGAATACTAAATCATCAGTAAACAGTTACGAGGGCACAAGAATTGTTTTGGTAACAAATTATGTGTGATAAATAAGGCATAGCATCCAGAAGCTGCAGCTGAGTGCGGCTCTTTTTCCTCAGCAGGTTTTAATCTGTTTCTGTGATAAGGTGGCCATTGCCTGATACTATAGCATCAACTCCACAGAAGCATTAGAAAGTTGAGAAGTGCAGCAGAAGGACAGGGAAAGAGGGGGGAGAATACGATTTAAGCTCTATGCCAAGTAATAAATTATTCAGCTGGGCCATCCAGACATGTAGTTGTGTATCTTTCGTAAATGTCTTACAGAGGGAAAGCAAGTTGAGCTAATATTTTTGTCTCGCCACTCAGAAAGTGAGCGGAAGGAGAAAAGAGGAGAGAGAGTTCCTCAGCAAAAGCTTCTGTCACAACCTGTGATAAAAGCTGACATCTAAGAGTAATGCAGCAAAAAGAGTTCATTCCATCCGTCTTATGCGAGACCTGCACTTGAAGGATTGAGTAAAAATGATACATGGAGGAGTGCTGCCAACTTTTGAGCTGAGATTTAAGTGAGAATTGTTTGTGGTGATGAAAGTGGAGAGATGGGGAAGTATGTTTTAGAATAGTGGAGAAAACTTTGCTATGATATGAACCTCTTGGATTTACGTTGTTATCTGATCTGATCTCTATGTAAGTCTCAAGAATAGAAAAATACAAAGTGGTTACAGGGATTCATATACATTTTTTTGCCACTTTTTTATGAAAGACATCAAAGGCTGACAAAAGGTCGAGCAACGGAGATATAAAATAACATTACTATAATGACTCACACACACACACTCTTCATTACAGTCTGCACAGAGGAGAGAAGAACAGCTATAGGCTACAAGTTACAGGACATAAGTTCCAATAACTCTTGTGCCAGATGGCAACTGTAAATGACTCAGCAGTCATTTACAGTTGGTATTTCTCACTTTCCTCCTGACTCCTCTGAAAACCTTCCTCGTGCTGCTTCTATCATGTCTCCACATGCTGTATCAGTCTCCTTTTTTATACCAAAATGCATTTGTGAAATTATTGTTCATTGTGTGAGAAAACAAACTTGTTTTGTGAGAACGTGAAAAATAAAATTGTGTAACTCTCAATGCATGCGAGAAGACAGGTGTGGAGGGAGTTGAGGTCTTCCTGTAAATGTTTATTTTACTGTAAAGCGCCATGGTGAAGTTTGTCATTTTTAAATGTACTCTCGAACTAGTGAGAGGTTTAAAAGAATCGTACTCAGTAAGCATATGGAGCAAAGGGCACTATATGTATCATTTCAGTAAGCTCTGCAGATTAAATACCTATCAAAAACACAACTGCTTCCAGTGGCTAGTTTTTTTTTTATGAGATTTTACTGATAATTCTCATGTACAAGACCAGGAAACATCTATGCGTGAGGTGTAAATCCATGTAAATCCAGGTGCTTTCATATCAACATGCCAGTATGCTTAAGTGAAATTATGTGTGTAGTCAATGCTGAGTCAAGCTCCAGGCTAGGTGTACTATCTGGTGTTCACAGAGAGCCTGATCAGAAGGATTACAATTACACAGGAATTGTTTAAGGCAGCTGCTTTACTCGGTGCTATCAAACCCCCCACACTTGCCGTACACTGTCACCCAATGTCACACACACAAGTGGGAAATGGAAATCAACACCGTTCCTGGCATTTATGAGCACTCCTGTTGGCAACAGGTGACTATCCAGGGTGGTGGTAGTTTTACTGACAACATTTCTCCAGGGATTACTAGCAATCAGACACTTCTATCAACAGGCGAGTAAAACAGTATGTGAAAACAGCATTCTGACATATTATGACAAGTTTCTGTTTTCTGTAACAAGCATAAGAGTGGCTAAAAACGGTTACTGTGTTTGTATTCACTGTGACAGAGAGCATCACACAAGGTAAGTATGGCTTATAGTGGTTATGGTTTTGTTGGACACCCTTCAGGCCACCTAGACAGCTCTAACATACTGACACAGATAGTCCAGCAGACCTCTGAAGGCATCCTTTGGTGTGAGGCACTGAAACATTAGCAGTAAGCTTTAAAGTTGCGAGGGTTGGGCCTTCATAGATCTTCCAGCACATCGCAGACGCTCAGTCAAAAGTGCTAACTGGTGAATTTGCATACCAAGTCAACACACTGTGCCCTTTCAACCAGTCCTGAAAAGCTTCTTCTAATGTGGCAGAAATCGGGTGTCTTTAGCATTCATTGAGGATACTCTGGGTGGACAGGGGTCTATACCGTAAGCCCGATTCTTTTGTTGGAAACCAAACAACAAACCGGAGAAAACTTCATTTCAGAAACAGAGCATTTATTATGGTCACAGGCAAGGTAAGGTAGCGCTGGGTTCAGAGTGACGGAGATCTAGCAAGATCTCAGTCAGAGTGAGCCCCAATCTTTGATTAGGGTTCACAGTTATCTTCTTGGGCTGGAGCTGTCCTGTACAGAGGATGGACTCATACACGATTGAATGTAATTAGCCAGTTATCAGCAACATGGACAGACCAACCACTGTCCGCGTTGTGTTCTTGCATTTGTCTTGGAACGTGATAAGCAACATGTATGAGTGTTGTTTTGGGCGTGTATCTAATGCAACAGACCTAACTTGACAGGATAGAGGAGTCTCAGCTATCTCTGGGTCATCTCTTTTACTTGCCAGACCCTACAGAGACATACATGAGCTTCAGTGGGAAAGTACAGAACATTGAACATATTTTCAGTGGAAAAATGCAGAGTAAGAGTACAACAACAAAGCAGATTATTACAATATAATCATGATAAGTCACCAGCTATGAAGTCCCATGAGCAGCAAGTCTTGTAATCATAGTCCTCAGTACGGATTTAAGCAGTTTGTGCAATAGTAAGTCTTCTAAAACAGTGCATCTGTGAGCTTTGAGCACATATAACCAAGTTGCTGTATCACTTGTCTTCCTTTGGACTACTTTTGCTGGGAACAGGATTTTCAAGGCTTTTTGACCTTGAAATCAAAATTTGGCCTTTGTTAAATCCTTGTCACTCAAATTCTTATGATTGCCCATTTTCCTGCTCTCCACTTGTTCAGTTCCACAGTAACAATAACATGAATATTATTCACTAACCTGTGTCAAGTTAAAGAAGAAAAATACAGTTTTTTTTTTCAATTAAATTCATATTTTGTTTCTTGAAACTGCTGTTTAGACATAAACTGTTTGTTTTAGCACTATGTATCAATTACTGGTTGAACATTTTGCTATCAAATCAGCTTGAATTCCTAAAGATCTAATGATCTACAGTATATATTCTATGTAAAATAAATGAAAGAAACCCTGGTGATACAGTGAAACAACCTGGCACTGCAGGTTGTCCGCCTACTATTTTTAACATAACACAAAAGCTGCCAAAATATTTGTTGACATCATCTGAGATTGAATAACAGCTATGGGGAGGGTATGATGTGTGGTGAGGGAAAGCAGCAGTTGTTGATGATCATCATCCTGGAGTGAAAATGATTCTGTAACTAAAAACCACATGTTACCCCGCCGCTCTTTTCCAGAAAAGTCTACACTGCGGGATGAGGAGTAACTGGAAAGCAAAACCAAACTCCTCCAAGACCAGCGTTCTCAACATTCAAGCATGGAGAGTGAGACTCACTCAAGTCACACTGTGGTTGTGACATCCACTGAAAGACAAACTAGCAATGAGTGATTTCACAGTGCAAAAAAAAAAAAAAACAGTAACACTGGCAGTGTTGCTAATTTGGACATTTCTGTTGCCAGACTTAGGTACATTTCAGACTCCAAAGGGACTTTTTTTTTTCTTTTGTTTAATAAAAAATAAACAGCAACTAGCAACAAATCTGGTGACTTTTAAGATTTGCATCCCTGGTAACTACCCCACAAGAGAGAGCTCCCTCCCTGGAACAGGAAAACCTTTCTCTGTCTCTGCTCTATCAAAGACAGCAGCACACATGAGCTGCCTGAACCTGCACACTGGTCTCATTCTCATGCATTTGGAAGTGTTTGAGAAAACAATTTATATACTATGTTGCCTCTTACTTTTTTTGTTGGATAGATTTACTACTGCAGGTAAATTAGCATGCGGCTGTTAAATCATAAGCAGCACCAACGGGAGTGTCCAGGTCTGGGAGGAAAGCGCAAAAAAACTGCACTGATCTACAAAAAAAGGCACAACCAGCTCTTTTTAATAATGACCAAAGCAATCTATCAGGAGCAATGGCAATAATAACAGACACAGACAAGCATAGTCCGAAGCAGAATCAATAATAATAGTGCTTGTTTTGTTGTTGCACTCAGGTCATAAAAGCATGAACCTGATTTCCACCTCTGCTTGAATGCAATGAAGGCATGTAAATATATAATCCGCCAGGGCATCCTTTTGTCCATCTAGTAACATGAAATTCCTCCGCATTAGCAAACAATGGAAGAGAGAATTTGGATAGCACAGATAATGGCATATCTTATAAAATTTTGGTGCATCCATTTAAACAAGCAAACAAATCCGAGCTGCAAAAAGTTGTAGTTCAGCAAGATATTGCACAATATCTTAGATTTCTTCCAGTCAATTAAGAATGAGATTAGTTGCCAACAAATTATGTTCTGATAATAAATAAGAAGCCTTAATGGCCCGCTTTCAGTATCTATTGAGGACTTTAAAAAAAGAGAAAAATGAATAAATAATAACAGAAAAATAGGAAATAGCTGAGAATGAGAGAAGCTTTATTTTGAATTTAGCCATATCAACACGCAATGTATAAGAACAAAGACAGTAAAAGAGAAGCAAACAAGTTTAACCCCGACTCCCACCCTCCCCATTTCATTCATGAATTCACCGATTGATAGATTGGCAGTGCATGACTGGATAGCTGTAATGAATCAAACAAAGTGCCAACCCTATGTCTATGCGTCTTCCTCCTGCACAGGGAGATTACAGTACTGTTCCCTCATTAACAGCCCCACAGCAGTCTGGGTGTTTGTGTATATTTGAACAGCCTGTGCTTATGTGCAAACACCTAGGCCACAAAACACAAAACCGCTTCAGAGTGTTGCAGATAATTGCCATGACAACATCCACAGCTCAGAACCGTTGTGCATGCAGTGTTGCATAGAGTAAAATTGATCAGATGAGGCAGCTTTTCCTGAGGGATTTGGGTTATTAGTGTGGTCAATACTTATTTAATGAGGAACAACAGTATCAATTAACCAATTATGGCTATATCTTCAGTATCTGGTTTCATGACTGCATTGTTGAGTAGATTTGTAGAGGCCTACATCTGCCAGTGAATGTCAGACTTGATTCTTCTCTTTCATTCACCATAAAAATAAATAGATAAATACATAAGGGAAGTTCATTATTTGTATTTGTTGTTATTCAGAATGGAGTTACTTAAACTTTGTACTGTCAAATTGTGGATATAATTGCAGGGAATATTCCCGGCGTAAAGGACTTGTTTGTCTGCAGCTCCTCTGCAGTACAAATCCTTGTCAACTATAATAAATATTTGATAGCCATATATGAGCAGCAAAGGCTATTTACAGAGGCCGAGAAAGGCTTTGAGTCAATCGCTGCAAAGTGCTGTACTGTGTTTAAGTTGCAACAGATTTATGGAGAGCATGAGCAGAAATCTTTTCATACAGGGTATTCTTGGTTACTTTGGATTGCAGTCAGTATTCAAGTTCTAATCCACAGTATATGTATCATCTACAGAAGATAGCAGTGAGTACTCACCGCCATTTTAGAGGAGCATGTTGCCAGTGAGCGTCAGAGTCCATGGGGATGGCAGGATTTTTTTCTCCACCTATAAAAGGGTCCTACTAAAGATAGTGACTTATCTGATAGTCACTGACTTTAGAGTCATCAGAGTATTTTGACAAAAGCTGTATTTTTATGTTACAGAACACAGAAGTTGGAAGTCTGTCCTGCGTCCCACCGGGAGCGCAAGCATCGTGGTCCAACTCTGCTGCAGTTTTACTCCATCCTCAGCATGACTACAGGTCCCACAGGTAGAATATCAGAAACACGGAGGAGAAGGTTCCAGAACTGTGGAAGACATCCTGCTTTGTTCCAGTATCAAAAACATCTCATCCATCTTCCCCCATTGACTATAGACCTGTGGCTCTAACATCTCACATCATGAAAGTCTTGGAGAGATTTTTTGTGGGCCACCTGAAAAAGCAAGCAACCACTTCCCAGTAGCCATTGCAGTTTATTATCATCAAGGGGTTGGAGTTGAAGATGCCATTATACACCTACTTCAACAAGCCCACATCCATCTGGACTGAGCAAACAGCACTGCGAGGATCACGTTCTCTGATTTCTCCAGTGCATTTAACACCATCCAGCCTGCTCTACTACAAATGAAACTCTGGAAGACACAGATGGATGCCTCCACAATCTCCTGGATTTCTGACTACCTACAGGGGACAGTACTCTCACCATCCCTCTTCACTCCGTATACCTCAGACCTGCAGTACCAGTCAGTGACTGAGTACAGAGAACTGGAGGACCACTTTCTGGTACGGTGTGGGAACAATTGTCCCATCTTAAATGTGAAGAAGACATAGGAGATGATTGTGGATTTTAGGAGAGCCAGGATTATGCCAAATAGTATTTTCATCATGGGAGAAGAAGTGGGGGTGGCGGGGGAGTATAAATACCTCAGTGTTCACCTGGACAACAGACTGGACTGGAGATGCAACACTGATGCTGTTTATAAGAAGGGACAGAGCAGACCTTACTTCTGAAAGGAGCTTAGGTCCTTCAGTGGTTGCAGCAGGATGTTGTATATCTTCTGTAAGTCTGTTGTGGAGAGTGCAGTCCTGTCTGCAGTCATCTGTCGGGGGAGCAGCATCAGAGCCAGCAACTTAAAGAAACTGATCAAACTGATAAAGAAGGTTTTGGAGCCTCTGGAGCTGATTCTGCTGCAAAGGATGATACTTCATAAAATGAAGAACACCATTGACAACCCTGAACATCCTCTAAACAAGACAGCGATTCAGCAAGAGTGTCTTCAGTCAGAGTCTTTTTTGGGTCTGCTGCAACACAGACCACTACAGGAGATCCTTCTTGCCTACAGTAATAACCATCTATAGTGAGTCTTTGAAGAATCGTGACAGTTACTCCAACAGTTACAACAAACAATTTAATTTCCCTTTTGGGGATCAATAAAGTATTTCTGAAATGAACTGAACTGATTTGGAACTACCATTCCACATCAACATCATGTTGGTACCATTACCGCTTTCGCTGCTTGCCAACCAGCAATAAATAAAAAGAAAAAAAACAAGCATGCATACACTGCAAAGGTGGCAATGAATGAGAAGAAACAAGTTGTTCTCCAAGGGGAGATCCTGAACAACGTCATCTCCTGCCCATGGTATATTCAATCAGCACCGGGTCAACACCACGCCTTTCCCAACAGTTTTTCAGGACCATTGTGGGTACCTAACCCATGTCATGTACTTGTTTTAGCCATGCAGAAGTTCTAGAAAAGTCTAGTTAGGCACCATGAAACTATCCCAGATCTCTGCTTATGGAAACCTAATGAAATAAGAACTTAAAACAGCAAAAGTCACACAGTAATGCAAACTCCTTAACTTCACAGGAGGACCCATACCCTAAAAGAACCATTCTTGTAAAGGAATAGCTTTCTAGCTACTCTATAGCTATATAGCTAATCAATTCAATTCAATTCAATTTTATTTGTATACCGTCCATTACAATGCAAATTGTCTCTAGGCGCTTTAGGCCCAGAGCATGACCTCTGAGAAAATATTATTAACTAAAATTATAATATTAATCAAATAAAAATGGCAAGTTAAAAAAAAAAAAAAACTCCCATAGCGGGAGGAAAAAAAAAACCTTTAAGCCAAACAGTGGCAAGGAAAAACTCCACTTTAAGAGGAAGAAACCTCAAGCAGGACCTGGCTCATAAGGGGGGACCTTTCTGCCGAAGGCCAGCTGGATAAAGAAAGAAAAAGAGAAGGGAGATAGGACAGAGAGAGGATGGAGGACAGAGAGGAGAGCCCATACATCCTGGCAATACTATAACTTATATTCTGACTGGTTTATTGTTAGTACATGAACTACAGAGATGAAGACAGATGTAGGCAGCAACACTGATTCTGGTCAGAGGATCAGACTGCTGGTCAGCAGGTTAGTTGATATCCCAAAGACATCTACACACACAGGTGGAGGTAAATGCTGGAATGGTTAGAGGATGGAACTGCAGGTTAGTATGTAACTCTGGAAACTTTAGCCTGCAAACATACAGAAAGAAAAAGAAGAAAGAAAGGGGGGGCAAAACATCACAAAGCTCTATTAGGACCATAAAGCATTATCAGGTCTTGTAAATAACGAGGAGCTTGGCCATTAAGGGCCTTATATGCGAGAAGCAGAATTTTAAATTTGATTAAAAATTTTAGCCAATGGAGGAAAGTTAACACAGGAGAGATGTGATTTTGCTTCCAGATTACTGTCAGCGCCATCGCTGCTGCGTAATAAATAAAGACTACATGACCTAAGGTTATTGAACACATAAATTGATATCTTTAAAAAAAATGGCCTTTTTCAGACACATGTTTTAGTGCTGACCATGTTCCTAGCAGAACATTCCTTTAGTCCCATTGTGGCACCGCTGCTTGTTCCCAAAACTTCTTGTATGTCAATTACCATCGACTGCATTTACTTTATGAACAGGCATTTCAAAGAACGCCACCTCATAGAATGCTGCCCTTTTAAAAATGTTAGTGATCAGACAAAATGTATCTTCAATTATATACCGAGATTCTCTGGAGTTTAAAAATGTTAACATTTAACCACCTTTTGATGTAGATAATGAGCTTGTCTGTCAGTTTCATAGGTCAGTTTGTACTACTGCATGGCCATTTAGCTGGGAAGCAAACAGGAAAACGGAAGGATCCCACTAGAAATAAATGCCACACTTCTGCATGACAGCGATCTAAATGGCAAACAGTGAGAGGAAGGCAGAGAGAACATACTTGATGCAGCACCCATTTCCTCATGTTATTATGTGCAGTGCTACAGGGCCAGATGTCCTTTTCAAATGAGATGAGGAGATACCAAGAATAAATCTAATTTTCTCAAAACTCTGTAATATTAGAGAATACAAAAACAGAGTGCAGCATTTGAAATTATGCAACATGACTCACATCACATGTGATGATTGCAAGACAGTGTTTTTTATTTATTTATTTATTTATTTATTTATTTGGTCATTATGTTTGGCTACAATTTCTTCTTTTTAGCAATTCACGGTAACATAAAATAGTTCATTAGCCATTTTGGTCTCCTTAATTATGCTAAATACGTAAGCCTGATCTTATGCAAAAACAAATATTATTACAAATATATTCTGAGACAACCACAAATCATTTTATAGGTGAATATTGATTTTGTTCCATTTACTAAACTGGAAAATGTTGTCCATTGCCCCTAATTTCAGTGTTTTTGCATCAAATTTCCATTAGACTGCTAACAAATACTGTCAAACATTTGATTCCTGTTATGTCCACAGTCTAACAGTAAACTGAGTTCCATGTGTGCAACAAGACAGACTGTATCAAATGAGTATTATGGCTCACTTGCATCCTTAAAGATAAAGTTTTTACAGATGTTATCATAGACACAATTCACACATTATCACAACTGTCTTTAAGCCAGCATTTTGCTCTAAGGCCAGTAGTTTTCAAAGTTTCAGGAACTGAACAATGTTTTTAATACACTGCATTTCCATTCTCCTGTTCCGAACATCACAGCCCTTATTAATGTCAGAGCTTTATGCCAACAAACGGCAACATGCAACCGCTGGCAACAGCGAAGAGGAGCTTATACAGTACACATCATTCCACAGAATTACAAGCGGTGCTCTCCCAACAGTCTATCAGAATTTAATCTAACACAGACTGGATTAGCTTTTGTCCTTCATGTGACCCAACTGCAAACACTCCATTATGGCCGGAGGCCATAACACCCAGAGGGACCTCAGTTCAGTGCATAAAGCACCTTGAGTCCAGCGCAATTCCCTTAACTGAATTTGTCCATGTACGTTGTAACTCTGATTACTAGAATATGTCAAAAAGCTATTAGGTTCAAGTTGCAATTCTGCAAATTGAGCTGTTTTACATGCCTGCTTAAAGTAAAACATTGTAGCTTTAAAAAGAAAAAAGAAAGAAGACTAGAAGAAAGGAATAACGTGCGACATATGTTTCCTAGCTAGGATGAATGTTAGAGGTCAGGAAAGCCAGTCAGCAAAGTGAGCAATAGTGGTTTCCTTTGACCCCTCCAGCTGCTGGCATGCAGTTCTATTATCCACAGGGTTATGTGGGTAAAACAATAAGAGATGATGAGAGGCGTTGTTACAGGATAACAACATTCTGAGATTGAAGATCCAAAAAGTCTGATATGGATATGAGAACAAAGCAACTAGGAGAACTCAAGACGAGAGCAAAATTTAATATCTACCATCATAATTTTAAGTTTTTTTTTTTTTTCAAAGGTTTAAGAAAACTTCATGACCTTCGCAGTAAAAGAGGCCTAAATTTAGCATAGCATAGCATGGCAGGCTATGCGACCAATATGACCCCACTCAAGAAGATGAAACAAATACTAATACTAATACTAATAATAGCAGAAGCCAGCACAAAATCTGTCTATCCATCATCCTTCTGCTCATCCTTGGCATGCTTTTAGCCTACTAAGTGCTGTGCCCCCTGACCTGTGCTGTAAACAGGTGCACTGACACTCTGCAGGTGCAAAATTGTGAACATGCCACTTGAAGGCAGGCGGCGCAACGACAGCTTAGCGATCAGTCAGTGCCTTACATACTGTAAATCTGGGTTTCAGAGCAACTGCTATCAAACGTCTCACCTTGAGAAAATTCAAATGAACACTGAGACTGGAGTATGGAGAAAAAAAATATCACGTTACGAATGCGTTGTGGTTGTTTAAGGTCTAAGCATAATATAAACAAAAATGATCCTTTTAAAAGCCTGTCATGAAAAAGAATTATCTGTATTTTTCCAGATCTTCTTTTGTCCAAGCTTAAAATGAATAACTCCTTTAGTTAAGTCCCACTGTTAGACTGGAGAAAGGTGTCGACTAAAGAGTCCCCTGTGACACATGTGAACACATGGTTGATTCCTAAAAGGTTTTACAGCTATAAACACTATTGCATAATGCCAAATGACAGGGTGCCAGGCCAAGCAAGGACAACTCTACTGTGAGCTGGAGACAGTAGCTGAAAGATTTTACCGCCGGGCCATCTGGATTTTAAACTCTTATTTTCCACAATTCCTTTTTAGCAGTAAAAAACTGTATGTAATCAATGATTTAACATTTCTATCAAACTACAGTGCAGTCAAAGATATAAAGGCGCAATTTGTTGAAGTGTTGAGAAGCATCTTACTTAACATCTGGCTTAACAAGTAATTAATCTTTCACCACTCTGTAATCCACTGCTCCTTCAGTCTTGGGGCAATGCAAGAGTCTCAGAGTGTTAAATGTCATTACTGACTGTACCTCTGAAGCTGTGGATATGAAGTGTGCCTGGGGAGCCTTGCAGGAGTTAACAACTACAGCAGCTCAGAATGCACAGTTTTGTTGGTTTCTTTCTTTTCTCATCCGTCCATCAATTCTCTATACCCGCTTATTCCAATTTAAGGTCATGAGGATCTGCTGGAGCTTATCCCATATAAAGACCAATTTTATGTTGCAGATTATGATCAAATGGCACTAGAGCACTATAATGGACACTGGGGGATCCAAAGGGTGGGGAGGGGTTCACGGTTAAGATCTAAGATCTTTTGCTTGAAATAACTGCTAAGATTTCAAAACGACACAAAATGCCTATAATGAGACAAAAATGACCACAGAGATTGGTTCAGAATGACAACTGCAGATGGTTTTAAAGCTTCAGTTTCCACCTTTGTTGAGCAGAAGTGTGCTGACACTGAACCCCGAACATCAGAAATAAATTATTTTGTTCTCACCTCTCTTATATTGCATCTGTTTGTATAACACATATTAAAATTCTGAAATAAAAATCTGAAACATGTTCACGTTTAAATAATAGTATAGTTTACCTCATTCAATGCATTCAGGATTTGACAGAAACATGAACCAATGTGGGATTTTATTTTTCGCTTTATGCACTTCGCAGTGTAAAATTCATCAGTGCAGTGGTGTGGTGGTGAACACTGTCAGCTCAGAGCAAGGAGGCTCCTCGGCTGAATATCGGTTGTTGCAGCAGCATGCTTTCTCTGGGCTTGCATGAATTTTTTTTCTAAGTTCAGTCCAAAAACATGCAGGTTGGGTTAATTGTTAATTCTAAATTGACAGTGGGTTATTTGTCTGCTTTGTCCAGGTGTGACTCTGTAAAAAGAGAAGGCAACCCTTGCGGGATGTTCCCTGCCTCTGAGCCACTGGACTCAGCCTCCTGCAACTCTGACCGGGATGGAGAAGTCATTGAGAGTAGTTACTGCTCAGTCTGTTATTCCATACAAATTCTGACAGATGTTGTCCAATCCCCATCTGCATCCTAATGTCAAATTTAATATGTATTTTTGTCTAATGTTGAGGTTAAAGAGATATGTGAAGAAAAACTCAAAACACCAAAGATTGGATCAGTGTATGAAAACAAGTTAAATGCTTAATTCTTAAACCCTGAAATTTCTCGTTCTCTTGTAATTTTTCCGGAAATAGCTTGTTGTCATCTCCATCCAGTGCTGCTGTCACTTATGAATTATTCAGCAAAGAATGTACAGGTGAGAATACTCTACATGTGACACAGAAGAGTGTGAGCTGCTCTAAATCAATCCCTCATTTACAGACTTAGATGCTGTGTGTTACCATACTTGGACTGTACATAGAGTAGCCTATACCCTACATTATGACCTAGATGGAAGAAAGGGGAGCGGCAGGGAGACTTAAACACTTTTCTCTGTCTGCTGTCTCCTTCAGCATAGGAGAACTTCCAGTGAGACCACCTAATGAGGCCTCATTGGTATATGTGTGGGGAATAGATGTATATTAGTCATAACCTGGCTGCCACCAACCTACCTCAGTCTAGGCTAAGGCAAAAAAAAGAAAAAAAAAAAGGTCATTCAACTTAACTGCTCAAAACATGTGGTTTAACAAAAAGATGAGATTGAGAGTTGCTTACTGTATTCACCTCTACCCTTTTTTGTTTTTGTTTTAAAAGCAAAATTGTGCGAATTTAAGGATAAAGACAATGACGACTGGTCAAAATGACCAGTTTGAGCATAAGCGGACTGACTAACTAGGCTATTCAGATCTGGTCTAATCTGGGCCGGACTGTTCTGGGTACGTCTGTTGACTGTCCCCTGCTCAGCTCTGCCAGTGTGTACCCAGAGGGCCTGTTATTTTGGGAGCTCAGCTGAGAAGAGATGACAACATCATGGACCGCTTAAGCTGCTTACATTTCCTCAAGCACTCCCAGTGCACCCTGAGATCCACACTCCTCGGGTTGCTACTGTCACTGTTGCTCCACATGCATAAAGTGAATGTGAACAGGCAATGAGATGAACACACAAAGCATTCAGATCTACATGATTGCACACAGAAAAGCCTCTCCTGTTAACACTCATGGAGAATGATATCAGTGGGAAGCATGTGCTGGGATCAAAGAGAGTGTTTATGAAGCCTCAAGATGAGAGAGTCTGCAGAAGCTACAGAGAGGAAGGTAACGCAGAAGTGAGGACGGATGTGTCTTAAGTGCAGCCATGTGATGTGATGTATAATGAAACATCACACATCTGGGAGAACTAAGAGAAATCAGCACACCATTCCACTGCTTTCTATGTGCCGCAAGTTTTACAGTCATGTTGTTACTATACTTCTATAGAACTGCAGTTCATGCACACTGATACGAGGAAAACCTAGAGATTATCATTGGAAGTGCTGTGAATCATTTATTTTGCTAAAAAGTATTTCCCTTTCTTTGTACCTTCTCATTTCCTTTGATGACAGCACATGGTTTCTCTGCTTTATTTGATAATTTAGAAATGCGTAACGTCAGTTTGGTAGCGTTGCTACATCGGTGACTTGAGATATTTCCATGTGTAAACTTGCTATTTTAGATTAAATGTGTTGAAGCGTGTGAAACAGAGCAACAGTGCAGTTGCCTAAGCTAATGTGTGCCACTGAGACTCACTTTGCGAGCATGGGACACTCAGTGACTTCTTAAATTATTACACACGCTGGAAACAGATACAATAGAGTCTCCATCATAGCCAAGTGTTAAAGAGGACAGCTGTTTTTCATAGTCCTTAACAAAAGAAGCTACCAAAGGTTGGAATAGTTTGGAATTTTGCTTGACGCCTTTCTTAGGATGGTAGCAACTCTGGTAATGAAGACACTAATGTACACACAAGGGAAAAGCCCTGTGACAGTTAGATATCAAAATCTTGAAGATTCTGACAGCATGTATGCTAAAGACATCATCAATGTCCTATTCTGTCACAGTGACACTGAATCATACTTGCTGGTGATAAATTAAGTGTTCACCAACCCTCCCTGGCAACATCTTTGCTCCTGTAGCTTCCACAGGAGGATGGAAAAGTTACGCCACTAATGACTTTCACTGTAAAATTGCAGCATTTTATGCTTATTTTACAAAGCATCATAATTTTGTAATATTTTCTGAGGTGAAAAAACACCACTTGTGTTATTTTGCCCTATTCAATAAAATCTTCTGCCTTTGCCTTTAATGTTCAGCAGTAACTGTAAGAACTAACATGATTGTTACGCCTGTGGCCTGGCCTTTATGTTTCTGCTTATTTTTGGAGTTGCAGGGGGTCGGCCTGTTACTTTAACTGTGCTGGTGCTCGTCTGGGACTGGTTACGTGGCCCTGTCTCCCACCGCCCTCCTGAGGTCTGGCGTTCTGGTAGGTCTGCTCATCACCCTGCCCAACCAATGGCTGAGCTCTTCCTGCTTTTAAATCTTGTCGATCCAGTCCTCTGGACAGTTGTTTCTTACTCTGAGCAGCTTGCCACTTTCTTAAACCTTTGCATTGTGTTTTTTGAGGCCATTCTATAAAACCTTGTCACCATTAGGTTTCTGTAAGTGTGTTGTTTTTCCAGGAGTTTGTTAATTGGATTGTTTTGGCTGGTGTTTTTTTTTTTTCAACTTTACTGGCAATGTGTTAATTTTTCTATCTATTGGCAGCAAAGCTCATTTCTGGTGGTGTTTTTTTTTTTTTTTGTTTGTTTTTTTAAACTGGTACAGTAAATACCTTTTTCTTTTAACCAATTCCATCTAGTTTACGGATGTTACTTACCTTTTTCACTCACCGAGTCGGCTTATAACAATGGTGCTGAAACATCACTGTTCCATACTGAGTAACGTTGCTGATCACTTGCAATCAATAGAGGCTACCCGAGGACCACAAAACGATGCTATTTTTATCCGCTAGGCAGAAGTAACGTGTTGCATTCGAGGCTTTTCTGCAGACACAACTGGTCATCCAAGTCAAGTCCAGTGGTGGTGGAAAGAAAGCAGCAGTTCCTACCACCACTAAAAGCTGGCTCCAAAAAAGCGAGAGTCAGTGTCCATTGACACCCCCCCCCCCCCCATGTTGTTTTCCATAGTAAGAGTTCACATCCACAGCTGTACAGGGTTGTTTTTTTTTTTTTTTAATTGCACCACATTAGATAAAATTATATAAAACAACATAGTTATGTTTAAGTAGGACTACGCTCTTATGATTGACCACAGTCTTTGTTGTGCTGTTAACTGCACAAAGAGACTACTACATTGAGGTTGGGGTTTGCCTGGGAGGGTTTGGAGTAAACCAAAGCAGGCTGAAACAGTTACCTTCACCCTCAGTTGAAGGTTGGTAAAAAAAGGGCTGATCGGAGGACACCGGCTGGACTATCTCTAGCTCATCAAGCTTCCTACCTCTTGCAGCAGCTTGGTCCTCCAGTCAAGAGACTTTCACCTTGGACCCTTCCAAGTTTACTATGTGGACCACTAGCCAATAATAACTGACATGAGTGCTACAATAGCAGAGGTCTGGTGGGATCTGTGACTTGCTGGCCTACACACAGCTACTGCAACTGGCCTATACCTGTCAGCAGCAGGCCCAGGGACAGCGGGCTCTAGCTGGGCTTTATATTTCAGTTATTATTATCTATAATAATAAGCAGCATCATAAGTTAGTAAATGTAGGCAGCACGGTTAGCACTGTTGCCTCACAGCAAGAAGGTTCCTAGTTCTTGGCAGGGGCCTTTCTGTGTGGAGTTTGCATGTGTGGGTTTCCTCCGGGTACTCCGGCTTCCTCCAACAGTCCAAAGACATGCATGTTAGGTTAGTTGGTGGTTCTAAATTGCCCGTAGGAGTGATTGTGAGTGTGCATGGTTGTTTGTCTACATGTGGCCCTGCGATGGACTGGTGACCTGTCCAGGATGGACCCCTGCCTTTCCCCCGAAGAGAGCTGGGATAGACTCCAGCAGATCCCTGTGACCCTGCAGAGGATTAAGCGGGCAGAGATAATGGATGGATGGATGGATGGATGGATGGGTTAGTAGAAGCTCGGCCACCCCATTACTAACTTGTGGGGAATAAACTAAGCTGGACCTGCTCCAACCAGCTTCAAGAACTGTTTGTTCTGCCAATTTGCAACATGGCGCTCCTCAGACAACCTGCCGTTAATGTCACAGGTTTGTCCAGTTCTTCTTATGTAAGCTATGATTCTGACGTGGAAGTAGCATTTTTTTCCACTTGTTTTTTTTTTTTTTTTTGTTTGTTTTTTTAATTTGTGTGCGGGTTGTTTTGGGAAGTCAGTTTCAGTAGGTACAACAATACTTGACATGCTGTGCATGGAGCTGGTAATAGGTTAACGGCATTCAGGCTGAGTCCTGTCATGACAGGACTGCTTCACTTTGTGAGTTGATATTTTAACAGCAAGAAAAAACAAATCCCAGCATGCCTGGCACCATCCTCTGCAGTTATTACAACTCACCCTGCACTCGATAACCCTGACGCAAACAGTACAGACTGGCCCCCATAACATTTCTGGCAGGGAATATCAAAAACTCATCAGTCAGAGGAGTGACATATAGTTTGACGGCACGAAACCTAAGAGTTGCTGATGACTTTTTACAAACCATATTTTATACTATGTTAAGAGATTAACTTGGAGTTTAAGGAGAGTGGCGAGGGAGTGAAGACAGGCAGAAGAAATAAACATAAAAAAAGTGCGAATATGCTGTTGTAATAGTTTGGAGTGATGAAAAATGAAGAAAAAAAGTGAGGACAAAAATATCTAAACAAATTGTTGAAAATGATGTGTTTTATGCAAGACAATTCATCAAAAAGAATTCACAGACATTCCTTCCGGAGGTAAATCAGCAGACTTTCTTTGGAATATTGTTGAATTCAGCATCAGTCCCAAACTCCAAGATCCCCATCTGCCAATAGCAAAGTCACGCACCAGCGGACAGGTGAATTTGTGTAACCATCAATAATGCTTGTGATGCTGTAAAGGTGTATTCCTTGGCTACAAAAGTGTTACTTCAGAGGGGAGATAGCCAGCGAGATAAGTCACAGGTTATATGTGCAGACATTCATCAGCATTCAGACTGCTGCTGGCTCAGACAGCTTCCTACAGCACAGCGCACTTCAAAGTGGGAGAGACAGG
Source organism: Hirundichthys speculiger (assembly GCA_018398805.1). Lineage (NCBI taxonomy): Eukaryota > Metazoa > Chordata > Actinopteri > Beloniformes > Exocoetidae > Hirundichthys > Hirundichthys speculiger. The sequence goes on along the minus strand of JAGFBZ010000849.1, from coordinate 304,250 downwards.
GAGAAGTAAAAAGAGAACACAAGAGAAACTGAAAGAAACTATTCACCCAGAAGAATCACATGAAGTAAACTTATAAAATGATGACCTCTGTCATGCAAACCCTGGCTCTGTAGTAGCAGTCACACGTCTCCGACCTTCAAAAAAACTGCAGATCCCAACCACACAAGAGATTTTCAACATTCTATCTTGTAAAAAAAAAAAAAAAAAAAAATAATGCTCTGGCTTTTTTTGGTCTGCTGACACAGTCTATTATAGCTTTGTTTACAGTTTGATGTAACACTCAGAGACTACTCAGATGGAGATTTTCAGTAGAAATCACAAAATATGTTCTTCTAATACAACTGAACACGAACTCCATGATCCCATTTTGACTAATTTAAGGTGTAGGAAAGCAAGGGCTGATGCTGTACAACCAGAACAGGAAGATTAATATGACTTTATGGTGATTGTCCAGCATGTTTGCAAATAATGTGACTTCCTTTGGGCTCGGATAAACTAAATATGTCTACCTGCAATGCAAGCATGCATTTATTGCTTTGGAAACACATGTACATGCAATATGCAGACACAGTTCTCTCATATGACTCAGATGAGCACACACTCATGCTTAGTATACTGTAATGACTTTGGAAAAAGCTAAAATTATCTAACTGTTGTGGCTCCTTGTTGTGTATTAGATAACAGGCAGAAGCCCGGGCCCCCTCAACAGCAACCAAACCAAACCTGCTTCAACACAACAGATGGGAAAACCATGAGAACTTATCAAACATTACACAACCTCTGCTCTGGAGGCTTTGCTTTGAGTCTGAAGTTAGGATTGAAATGCTGACTTTTTAAAATTAAAAACAAGGACTTAGGTTTTCTAAAGCTTTCGTAGTCTGACTCAAACATGACACCATAGGGAACCATTTGGCTAAGACTTTTTCTTTTTGGTTTTCTTGGCTTCATCAAGTGAAGAGAAAAAAAAAATATACTTTTCTAATCACTTTTTTTTTGCAATTTTGTGAAATATCAAAGTTTGTAAGTTAAAGTTGGCCATTTATTTTCCTACTTCTATTTACATGTTAGTACAAAATATTCAATTGTGTAACAGCTTTTTTCTTTAAATCTATTTATTCATAACCTTTACAGCAAAACGTTCAGAGCATCCCAACAAATGCCCATTAATGAGCCCCAGCTCACATTATGCAGCATTAGAAACGGCAGCTTCAACTCATTCTATTAGAAAACCCGCCACCATCGGGACGTTTTTTTCCCTCCACTTTCTGTTTTCATCTTCCCTTCAGTCAGCAGGCAGGGTGCCTTGACACAACTTCTTATTAGAGAGCAGCAGTGGGCAGGCAGAGATCGCTTTGGAAAGACAAACAACTTAATTAGTGGCAGCATAGCTTTAATAGGTTCTGCTCAAAATAGTTAAGGAAAAACTGGTGTGAAACATAACATCAACAGTACTGTAATTATGCCTGGGCTAGATTCTGGTTCCAGATTTAAAACGATTGTGTAACTAAAGCTTTCACCTTGTTTCACTGTTAAATGTGATGTCAACAAATGCTTATGTTGTAATAACATAATATTTCTAATATTTTTTTAATATTTTTTTTATTACTGAGCACCTGTATGGAGATAATTCTTATGTCTAAGTCACTTCTATTAGAGGAAATTTAGATGGTAGTTTTGTGTGTGTACATGTGTATTTTAGTGCATGCATCCATGCAAAGAGAAAGATCTTCTGTGCTTCATGTTTGCACTCCCAGCTCTTTATCTGTCTAAAAATGTGCAACAAAGGAAAGCCAACAGAGGGGATGACAGAAAAAAACTATTCTGCACCCAAGATACCTGCTTGCATATGCAAATATATACAAATCCCAAAAAGATTTTCTGTTTTATTCAGAGCAAGATGAGCAAAGCTAATACAGAAAACATTAAATTAATACAAACTATATTAAAGTTTTCTAAATTTCCCACTGTACACCTGAAGTGTACATAACTTCACTTTTTTCACTCAGGAAATATTTTACACTGCTTCTATTTTTCTAGTCATTAGTGCCTCATTATTTAAAGTGGCAAAATTGGAGACTGAGACAGTCTTCCAACATTGAGTTCATGTTACATTGTTTTTGAAAAATAAGCTGTAATTCACTCACTGGTTAAAATGTATCCAATTATAAATAGGTCCCAGCACCAGAAAGTCTAAGATTAGCATTAAGTTTTAAGATAAAGTTAGAGTCAATTTATTTCAATTAATAAGATGGCATTCCAGTGTGATAGGCACCCTGTGCATGCTCTTTCTCTCTCTCTCTCTCTCTCTCTCTCTCTCTCTCTCTCTCTCTTTTTTTTTTTTAAGGCAGGGAGATGTCAAACTTTAATTGTCATACATTTGGGGGGAAGGTACCATTGCACAAACACATGAGGTTTCTGAGGGCTTCAGAAAATTTGTTGCTATTGCTCATCAGGCAGGAATAAATTACAAAACCATTATTAAAGCGTTTGGATTTTACTAACCCTCAGCCGAACAGATTGGGTTGAAAGGGAGGAAGAATTTAATTACCCTCTCTTGGACAGCTTGATCACCAAGGACCACTCAAACAGAAAAGTGTGCAACAGTCTGAAAAGTTATAACAGAACCCAAGGCAGCATTTAAGTAGCTAAAGGCTTCTCTAAAAGTGACTAATGTTAATGTTCTTGAATTCACCATAAGGTGATCACTGAACAACGGTGCTTTGCACACCAGGTCTGTCGGCAAAAACCTCAGTCTTCCAAAAATAAAAAAAGCTTTTCTGCCAGATGGATGAGCTAGAAAGCTTTTGGAAAGATATCTTTTGGTAAAAACTAAAACAGAAATATTATCTTTTAAAGGTTAGCTAAGCGATTTTACACCATTTCTAATGTGGAGCAGTTTTTGTCATATTCACAGAATATATCCTCACCCTCCACTTATTATCCATCTCAAGTACACATTTTTAAAAAAAAAAAAAAAGTCTACATCCACTGTTCTGGCTTTGTAAACTTGGCACAGCCAGAGTGAATGCAGCCTGCCCCCAAACCATAACAAACATTGCTCCAGTTGAGTGTTTGTGCAATTGATATTGCTTTGGAAATGCACGTTCATGATGGGTGTGTGTTCTCAGGGAGGTCAGGAAGGAGGGAGAGGATCCGCTCTCCGTGTCTTTTTGATGTTTTGTTCAAATAACAACAAATGTGATGTCGTCCAGAAATCACCTACCCTTCCTTTAATGAAGAACATTTATTTTCTTGAAAGTAAAATACTACATTCCAGCATAAAATCCTTATCAAATCTGTGAGACTCAGAGGCTGTAGCATCATCTCTGAGCCAGGACAGTGAGTCATCAGTGATTTTCAATTTATTGCAAAGGAAAATGTCAGGACATCTGTCTGACAACTGAATCCTCGGAAAAGGTTCAGCAAAACAAACCTCTTTCCTTTATCCAACAAAAACGTTGTTGCACAACCTGAACAAGTGAGGAAACCAAGAAGAGTCCCAGAATTGAAGCTGTTCTCCATTAATGAATGAATGAATGAATGGACTACATTTCTCTGATTAACTGACTAACAGTTACTGGAAATATTTCATTGCAGTTTTTGCTGCACATGACGGTCATAACAAATACTTAAAGCAAAAACTCAAATACTTTTTCCTCTCACATTAGAAATGACTATCTCTAACATTTTATCTCATGTTTCAGTTTTGTTCTCTTTCTTTAATGCACAGGCTTTTGATTGATGACGTATTTGGCACTATATCACTGATGACTTACATTTTCACTCCCCATCTTGATTACATCTTATAAGTTAAATGAATTTTAATTGGACATATGGGTATATTTCTGTGTGGACTCTTTTATGGCTGACTAGAGCCCAGTTGATAACACAGCTTACACAATCCTTATGACCATCTGTTGTCCCGTTTACATTAACATCAGTGGTTTTAAATCATTTTTCACAGGTTTGCATGTAGTAAAGGATAAGGCCGCCATTAATTAAACTGCTGAGCCAGTTATCTGTCTTAACAATTAGCATGTTGCTTTAGATTCCAGCAGAGGTCAAGTTGCTTGCTGCAGCATGGTTAGCAGTCATTGCAGAGTAGGCAGCTTGAGCTTGAGTAGCCTGCAGCGTAAAAAGAACCCAGATACATCCAAACATGTGAGTGTGTGCATGTGTGTCGACTGCATGGGTAGGTGGGCATTATGTGATCCCCTGGCCAAGACAGGATGGAAATCCAGAGCCAAAGACAAGAGGCCAGAGAAACTCACAGAGACTGAGCAGCCATCTGTCCCTCCAAGTTTTGCAGTGTGAAGTGCTGAGCACCCAGTCACCCACACAAACGCGCCGAAGCCCTCCCAAAGTATAATATATAAATATCAACCAAAGTTGACAGGGTGACGTCAATGAGAAAATTGTGTTGCTATGTGCTTTTGGTATGAATTCTTTCTATGTGCTGCTACTGAACTAAAGAATTGACTTTGTTGTATCTTGATGCCTCTCACTAATTTTCAATCTCTACCAAACAGTGTGCATTGTCAGCAGAAAGAGCACTAAAAAGTGCACTGTAAAAAAGGAAAAAAAATATTATTTTTTCATAATTCCTTTTAAAAAATAAACAAAAATAAAAAAAAACAGCCAAAGAGTCAAAAATGCTTTCCTATGTCTCACAGTTAAAAAGGCCATACAAGTGTTGCTTTCTCTTTTGTGCATGTGATAACTGATTTTAGAGAGTGTGAGGACTGCCTCCACACAGTGTTAACAACACATCCCACCGAAGATACCCACAGGCTCCCAGTTTCTGCAAAGACACACCAACATGACAGCACACGCAATACACCAAATCACTGAGTGGAAAATTGTGGACACGGCATGGATTTATAGATTTAGTAATGACATTCAGACTGGTATTGTTTGAAAGGTAATTCATCTTAACACTTGGTATCAAGAATACAGAAATATCAAACACGTGGCTTTTCAAAGGTGATGTGCTTATTTTAAGTGTGACAGGAGCATAAAGATGTAATTATGAGGAAATCCGTGAGAGTCTGCAGCTGCTCGCATTTCTCAGGTTATTCGTGGACCGCTGTGAATGTGTTACATTTAAAGTGCATGAGACAGGATGTTATTTTGTCGGTTCATAAACAAAGCCTATGATGCAGCAGAGCAAAGATTATGTCATCCCTGCACGTCTGTTCTTTCTGGTCAGTGAGCGTTAACACTGATGGACAGGAGGAAGCAGCAGCAGAGAAGATTTGGGAGAAAAGAAAAATACAGCTCACAGAAGGAGTCTCTTATTGTATCTGGGGGAACTTATCTGGTGATCAATCTAATTATGCATTAGGAATAGGAGGATTTAAAGTTGTTAATTTAAAACAGTTGTATCCAACCATTAGCATCAAAGTCAGATTTCTGTATACAGCGGTACCTCTACTTACGACTCTAAAAGTTCAGGTTACGAAACGCCTCAACGGGAAAATATTGCCTCTTGTTATGAAAGAAATTTCAGGATACGAAAGGCAAAAATACGCTGCTACTCACAGCTCCCAGAGTTTACCGAACGTAAACATACTTGTCGGCTTTGTATCTCGGTTTAAAAGTGATGCATCCAAGCTCCTCTGCCATTGGCTATCGCTTAGCATCTTCCTGGCATCCCATTGGCTAGCAGGGCCCCTTGTCTGTATGAGTGTAACCCAGCAACCCAGGAAAACGAACAATTTTTACCTCCGCCAATGAGTTTATGTTTTTGCCGGCGTTTAACTGTTTGTTTGTTTGTCTGTGTCCAAGATAACTCAAAAAGTTTGGAGGGATTTTGCTTATATTTTCAGGAGTTGTCGGAAGTGTGAAAAGGAAGAACTGATTTCATTTTGGGTGTGATCTGGAAGAAATCCTGGATTCTGGATCACTTTCAAATTTTCGATAATTGTTGCGCTTGGTGGAGGTCTGCGCTCTCCGAGTGCTTGTCTAGTTCTAACATGTATTTCTTACAAGTTTTTATGTCATTTCATGTATTATTTATAATTTATAAAAAAATTATGTTCGAATTTTGGGGGGTTTGGAACGGATTAGGGCATTTACATGGAAAACGCGTCTCTACTTACGAAATTTTCAGGTTATGAAACTACTTCCAGAACCAATTAATCTTGTAAGTAGAGGTACCACAGCATACAAATATGTATATAATAGAAAAAAATGATATTTTTCTCAATTATATACAAATATGTATATAATTGAGAAAAGGATACTCTTTTTGTTTTACATTTGTAAAGAGTCCTTTTAAGAACAATTAACTAATCCTGGGTGAATCTCTCTATTCAGTGTTGCTGAACATTCATATGTTCTGCAACACATGTCAGCGGCTGGATTTGGTGGAAAAGTATGTTTTACCACTCTTGTGTTTACGGTTACTTCAGTTAGAAGATGTTTTCTGGCACGCACTACCAATTTCAAATCCTCATAATCCATAACCATAACCCTTTAACTCTTGACCTTGAGCTATTGATTGGTGATTTTGCACACTATTGATTGGTGATTTTGCACATTTCCCTCTGTGTCATCTGTCCTTTGCTCTGAATTCACAGCCATGCTGCACAGCTGGTATAAGGTTCTGTCTTTGGTTTGCACCAAGCATCTATACTGTTTCTTTAGCCAACCAACTGCACTTCTTATTCCAACACCAGTTCCAAAAAAGTTAGGGTGCTGTGTAAAACATAAATAAAAACAGAATGCAATGATTTACAAATCTCCGAAATCCATAGTTTATTTCCAATAACACATAACGGACATATCAGATCCTTAAACTAAGAGAATTTACCATTTCATGGAGAATATTAGCTCATTTTGACTTTGATGGCAGCAGAACATCTCAAAAACGTTGGAACAGGGTGATGTTTACCACTGTGTGGCATCACCTGTTCTTTCAACAACTGTCTGTAAACATCTAGGAAGTGAGGAGACCAGTTGCTGAAGTTTTAGGAGAGAAATGGTGTCCCATTCTTGTCTGATGCAGCATTTTAGCTGCTCAACAGCCCTGGGCCTTCAATTTTTGTTTCATGATGTGTCTGGACTCTTGTTCTGCAAAGCCATGTTGTTGTGTTGGATGTAGTATGTGGTTTAGCATCATCTTCCTGAAACATGCAAGACCTTCCTTGAAACAGACGTTGTCTGGATGGGAGCATACGTTACTCTAAAACCATCAGAGATGCAGGCTTTTGAACTCTCTGCTGATAACAAGCTGGACAGTTCTCCTCTTTTGTCAACAGGACACTGCGTTCATGGTTTCCAAAAAGAATCTCAATTACATTTTGCCTCAGACAGTTTTAGACGAGCTATGGCCCAGAGAAGACGGCTGCATTTCTGGATCACATGTGGATGTTCACATACAGCTTCTTCTTTGCCTGATACAGCTTTAACTTGCATTTGAACTGTGTGTTCCTGAGTCCAGTAGAGAATCATGTCTGTTTTTAATGCAATGAGGCTAAGAGCTCGAAGATCATTCACATCTAGTTTTGACCTTTTGACCCCTGCTCATCATTACATCCGAGAGGCTCTGCCCCATTGAAATGCTCCTTTTATATCCAGTCATGTTACTGAGCTGTTGCCAATTAACCTAATTAGGTGTCAAATGCTCCTCCATTTGTTTTTGATTTGCACCAGTTACTTTTCCAGGCTTCTGTTGCCCCAGTTCCAACTTTTTTGAGATGCGCATTTTATTTGTACATTTTCCCTCTGTGTCATCTGTCCTTTGCTCTGAATTCAGAGTTGATAGCTTCTGTAACAATTTCCCATTCTGCAGTTTTTGTTCTGTTTGTGATTTCATTCAAACCAAATGAACCAAAACTAAAGCACAAACCACACCAATGTTTCATTTCACTGATGAGTATCTCGGTTTCTCATTTGGTAATTTGGTGTTCTTCTTTGCTGTTACCTAAAAAATCTTTTTGCTAAAAATGGGACTGTGAGCATCCAATTGTGGCAAAAAATGGGAATTGAACTTAGTCTTGTGTGTTACCTGTTCGAGGGATTTGTCACCTGGAATCCCTGATTTTATCTTAGAAAGAGACCTGCCTTTATGTTTCCCATGATTGATCACAAGTTCACAAATGGACATTAAAGAACACTGAAGATTATAATGACGGAAATATAAATGTAAATAAAACATATTCACTAAACAAAACAGATGTTTTCAGCTGTGATTTACTAAGTGCAAACAGACAAAAAAAATAGCAAAATTCTAAGGCAAGGCTAGCAAACCAAATAGAAAAGACATGAGCGCTCACACTCACAGGTAGACATTTTCTGTCAAAAAAAAAAAAACCATGATGTGAAAACAAGAGCCATGTTAGAATCTGCTATTTGGTGAATTCAGCATATTTCCATCTCTGTGAGTAATACAAAGGTTTCTGTGTTCCTAATACTGAAAAAAATAAATAAAATAGGATGCATCATAAAGCCAGGCTGAACTACTGACCACTTGATTACACAGCAACCAAATAAAGAGACGGGGCATTAAGGTCAGCGGCACAGGGACTAGTTACACAGCTGCTCAAAAATAAGCTTTAGATGCGCTCTAAAAATTTAGATGTGCTCTAAAATTTAGATGTGCTCTTTTATAGTGACGCAGGTTTTAAATCAAGAATTTTACAGGATAAAATACTAAGTTTTCAGTCAGGGAATTGAAGCAATTAAACACCGTCCCTGCCCTTCTTTTTCACTGTAACCTTTCAAGCAAAGCTGGAGCATTTGGACATTATTGTGTGTAACCTTTATATCTCACCCACAGCACTGTTCATCATTTTTATGGAAACCAATTCCATTATGCATTACTGTTAGATCACTGCCCACCATTTATCTCTCACCCCCTCTCACACCTCTTCCCTTTATCCCGTTCCTTAACTCTCCATCACTTTATGTTTCTCCTTCTGCACCTCGGTGTAGGCAGAAACTTGTCTTCTCTAATTACATTGAGAATGATGTGATCATTCAGCACAGAGAATCTCTGTGACATCTGACAAATCAAGGAGAAAGTTTGTCAGGTCAGAAACTGAATCAGACTGCAGTCGCTACAGGTCTTTTGACTGTGAAGTTAAGGGTTGGACAACTGGAGTATCAATCAATCCTAACACTTTTTTGAAAGTAAATGGGTCTCCAACTGTGGTCTAGGATCATGCCTGCTCATTAACTGCAGCATCAGCTATTAAAAGTGTCAACTAATAGAGAAACAGATTTCTGATCATTAAAGATTTTTCATTCTTTATGAAAATGAGTGTTATCACTGATCTGGTCTGATTATTGCAAAACATTAAGCTGTCAAACAGCAGTTTCTTTCCAAATCACCCTTGGGGTTTTGTAAATGTTACATCTCTTTACGTCTGTCATATAATTTCTTCTGCCTGTGCAAAACAATGTTATTTGGCTATAACGATCTGTTTAATGCTCTAGCTGGCCAGGGTGGAGGAAGGTTTCATAACAACATCAACTCCAGGCCAAAAAGAAAATAGCAACCAAGGTGTTCAAAGAAAAGTTATGGAGTAAAAAAGAAAAAAAAAAGCATCATTAACCTCAGAGATGTTACTGAACAGAAAGTTGTTCAAACTGGAAAAACATAAGTACCTTTAAACTACAGTTTAAAGCTGACCTGTTGATTTGCTGCTACCTTCCCACCCATTATTTTCTAATGAGGCGTGTCTCTCCACAGATTCTTTCCCTGGCCCACACGGATGTGTGCGAGAACATGTTGAATAAACACATGCAGCATTTGTCTTCGCAGTAATGCATACTGGGAGGCACCACACCCACCACCCCCTAGACTGACGATTCCAATGCTTTTTAAGACTTTGTTGCTGTGGCAGCATCTCATTATGTAAATGATATCTCCCTGATGAGAAGGAGGCAGGCGCAGGCATGATGCTCTCTGCTCCAGACTGTGTAAAATTGGCTTCAGGGACCAGTGAAGGATTGTTGCTATATTTAGCAGTCATCTCAACAATATCTTTCTTCTCTATTCTTTCTCACTTCCACTTCTTTTAACACTTGCTTAATCTTTTTCACACTGGGAGTATTAAAGTGTCCTTCATTTAAATACACAATAACACATGTGTCCTCACACACTTCACTTATTAGTTTGACATTTATTGCCTCAAGGCTTATTATAAAGTAATTTCACAATTCGATCTATTTCTGCCATCTTTTTATCTTTGTCCCCCCCCCCCCCCCCCCCCCCCCCCCCCACACACACACACACACAGACATCCCCTGTCTTCAGTGTTGAATGTTTGAGCTCTCTCTGAGGAATGGTAGGCTGCTAATGGCTTTGTACTAAATGTCATCTTGCATATTCAAGCTTGAGGGAAACTAAGTACCTTGGTCATTTAACATTAAACCTGTCCAATAAAATTGAATGTGCAGTCAAGTGAAAAAGAAAGCATACCGTGTTTAGATTTTTTGAGTTTACTGATCAGTGGCTATATATAATAATCATCATCATCACATTCTCATTAAGTCTTGAAAATAGGTAAATACAGCCTACGTTGACATATTCATCGAACACAAAGTAAGTCAAAATGCAGGAGCAGTGATGTGCACACTTACACACACAAAACTAAGTGCACACTTACTGTTTCCATCTGCTGTTCAAATACATTTGATCAACTGATCAACAGGAAGTGTGATCAGCTTTGTAAAAGGACAAATTTTAGGCATTCAGGTGTGTGCTCACACAATGCAAAGAAAGGAAAGGTGTCTGCAATGATCTTCAAGAAGTAACTCGTACTCATCAATCATCAAATATACTATTAGGCCATTTTCAAACTATTTGGAGTCCATCATTCTATGGTGAGTAAGATCATTTATGAGTTGAAATCATTCAAGATAGTTGCTGACCTTCCCAGGTGTTAGAGTTCCATACAGTTTACAGGTCAGACCATGATCCTTAGAGAATCTGCAAGTCCCAAGTATTACATATGAGACTCTACAGGACACAGTTACATTATTATGTTTTTAAAGTTCATGACATAAAAATTACAAGAAGATTTTATGTATGTGGAAGTATGACTGGCTAGGAAATGTTGCCAGGTGAAAGCCTCCTCTAAAAAAAAGAATATGGCAGCACAGCTAAGGTCTGTAAAGTTGCGTCTAAACAAAGTCTTTTTACGTCTTTTGGACAGGCGACAGCAAAATGGATGTGTTTAGCCATAATCTTTAGCACAGTGTTTGGTGAAACCCAAATGCAGTACATCAGCAGAAACACCTCACATAAAGCGGCAGAGGAGTGATCATTTGGGCTTGTTTCGCAGCCACATGACCTGGGCACTTTACAGTAATTGAGTTCACCATGAAGAGGCCATCTGTCCAGCAGCTAAAGCTTAAGTGAAATTGGTTCATACAACAGGTCAATGGTCCCAAGCACAACAGCAAATCTACAACAGAGTGTTTAAAAAAGAAAAAAGAAATTGAGGCTTTCCAATGGCCCAGTCAAACTACACACCGCAAAAACAATGAAATACTGTGTTGGGACCCTAACAGAGCAGCAAGAAAACATATGCCTGCAAACCTCAATGAGCTGAACCAACATTGTAAAGTAAAGTCAGCTACAAGGGAGACTGATAGCATCAAAGAATTGATTGCTTCAAGTTATTGATGCCAAAGGTGGTCCTCCATGCCGTTTAACTGTGTGATATTCTCGGTTTTTCATCTGCATTTTGTCCTGCTTTTTGTTAAAATAAATGATGACAGGATGCAATATGTCACGTGTTGTTCTTCATCTAAAGTTTTATTCACTTAATATTAAGACTTGGTAAACACCAAATGATTTTCGTTTTGTCCTGATGGGTAAAACATTAAAATTGAAAAAGGGTTGCCTTCCTTTTTCAGGACTGTATATCTCCGACTTTAAATCAAGCGAAGTTATTGCTTTTATCCCCTTCTGACTTTCTATAATAGTTGTGCTGTGATTGTTTTACCAACAGTTTTTCATCTGTCTGAAAATGTCTGTAGTTATATGCATCTTCATCTCAAAATGAATACACACCAGTGTTGTGTCCTTATCTGGGCCACATCATCATGAGTAAAGCTATTTAAAGGGTTAAACTAACCCACACTATCTCCCGCATCTTAAATGCTGGAGAATGTATTTAGCCCTGGACTGTGAACATTATTTTTGAGCTTGTAACAAAGAGATCAGTGTAGTTGGTGATATTTTGGTCTTATCAGCAGCATTATTCTCTGGAGTGCAGCGTCACAGCTTGATGACACGGGGAAGTCAATCAGGACAGTAATTAACAAGCAGCAACTGAACTTACTTACTCTTCGTCACACTTTAAGCCGCTAGCTAAATTTACCAAACTCACCAGCCACTCGTACAATTCAAGCTGCATTATATCACCTATACAAATAACATTTCTAAGTTATTGAGAGAATGTTGTTGCTGATGTTGAAATCCATTCAACTATTGATTACACACTGGTCTTAGTTACACAAAGTTAATGCTGGCTTTTGGATGCCCATAGACTTTAGATTTTTTTTTTTTTTTTTTTTTGCAAATTTTTGGTACATTAATGTGAAAAAGTAAAGTAAAACGTGTCTAAAATTGTCACATCCAAGAGTACATATTCACTGAAAATGACCGCCGTTCCACTTTCCAGTGACATCACATTGTGTACACAGACTGGATCCTGATAGTTTCTTTTTTTTTTTTTATTTGAAAAGCAAAGAATATATAAGCTTAAACTGCAGTTTCAACCAGTAGTAGAGAGCGTACTTCATTCTTTCCACATAAATGCAACTAAACTATAAACCCCATGTCTCTCACGCTTTTTGTGCATTACAGCAATATTTACCAGGGTTTTTAATATGCACAGTGGGACATTTTTGACATCTGGCATTCCCAGAGCTCCAAATGTTACAATAAACACTGGATAAAGCTTCATAAAGACATTTTCAACCTCTTTTAAAAAATCCATATATTTCTCCCAAGCTGAGAGTCCCACGGGTCTGTTCAGGATTTGTTCCTTTCCATATAGATGGTTCTTCTTGTAGGCAGTGAGCACCACTGAGGTGGAACACTAATGCAAGCTGAAGTGATGCCCTGCCTGTAACTTGCTTGTGAAATCAGCCACAGGATTTGGAGAAGAATAAGAAGTGAGTACAGTATTAGTGTTAACTATTCATTGCACGTTGGCAGAAGAGACAGAGGTGTGCTGCGCTGCATGGGTCTGCCTGGTTTATTCTCTCTACAGAGAGGACAACCTTGTTGACCTTTATCCCATTAAGACCAGATGAAGCATATACACTTGTCTCCTTTTCACAAGGTGGAACAACATTTGGGCATTTAACTTTCAAGTCCGTTGCAATATGTGCGCTGCATCCGGTAAAGGTAATACATGTACTTCTAGGCCTGTGTCATTCCAGACCACAGACTCTTTTCTTCCCATTGGTCCAAACTTATGTCCTGCCTTTTTTTTACCTCACCTTAATCACACTTATAGTTTATATAGTATAGTATATAGTATAGTATATCAATTCTACGCAAGATTTAAATTATAAAGTCCAAAATTCAAACTTCCCCAACCAAATTTTGAGTCCTTGACAGAATTACTACACCAATACCGCTTTAACTAGAAAATACCCATCTCTTCAGTCTTTGGTTGACAGTTGTTTTGGGCAATACTGTTTGTCTTTACCCACAATACTCTAAACATGATCTACCTAAAGCCGCTATTTAGAGATAGCAGATATATAAAGAACGCAATCTTCCACCTTCCTAAACCCGCTATCCCACCTGCACTACCCGCTACATTATGCATGGGAGTGGTTAGGGCGTTCCACCTGTTAAACCAATCAGTGCGTCAGTAGCCATTGCCTTTAAGAGCAGGTTGCGCTACCCGCAAAACAGCTACTCGCAAACCACTACCCGCTATGGAGCTTCTTTTCCACTCGCTATAGAGCGAGTGGAAGATTGCATTATCAATTAGCGGAGGTTCCTATACCCGCAATTTGCGGGTAGTGGCTAGTGGGTAGCGGCTAGCTGGAAGTGTACAATCAGGGCCGAGGTTTTTGATGATGATGACAGCAACCTATGGCTTCTGTTGTCTTCCACAGTGTCAAAGATGGTCAGCTTTTGTAATATTTGGAACATATCTGCAAGAGCAGCCTTTTTTCCCTTTAATCTCTTTGCAGTGTTTTCAAAAACACAGAGTTTTAGTCTGAAGTATGGTGACATTCACTAAGATGTGTACTGAGAACCACTCCCCATTACAAAAATGCCCAACAAAAACTTTTCGGAACTTCAAATGCCTCTTATGTTTGAAGATAAAGAAGGCATCTGTGGTGCACATTCCCTGAGGAGCTATACATGGCACCTTCTGAGCACAACCTTAAAGTGAGCTCTAGGTGGTGTGAAGACTTACAGACAAGTGACTCAGTGCTGCCAAATGCTAAGCTGAACACATCAGCTCTTTCCTTCATCTCTGATGGTTAAAAGCAATCTGAGCTGACTCCATTAACACTCAGAGTTGGATTGTTGCACGCCTGGTAAAAGTATTATGTGGGGGGGAACTGATTCTGTATGCCATTTGTGTTCTCCGTACTATGAGTGTAAAAGAGGAATGAACAAAATACCATTAAAGTATGCTCTCATCAAAGCCAGAGTAGAAATCAGATAAAGGAACATTTAAGGACCATTTTCTGCTGATGTCATCTTTGTCCAATTTCTCAGATAATAGGCCATTTGGGAAAACTGTCATTTCGCCCACTTCCTTTCCCGTTAAAGCTATGATCTAACATGTAGACTCCTAACCTCAACTGGCTTTTAAGAATTACAAGACAGAGAGCAAATGCGGCAAACTCCCTCTGAACAGACCTTGTGGAGGGACGTAATTTATTATTAACTGCAAGTTTGACACACATAACGACAATTATGGGGGATTACATCTAGATAGGATTAACCACTGAAGCACCAAGAGCATTTCTGAAAGTAAATTGCGGTAATCCAAAGTGTACAGGTATCAGATAATCCTACGCCTATTTTTCAGAGTTCTGATCATCACAATTACATTGATGAATAAATTCAGGAGTATAAATTAGATAATTATCACGAGTCCCGATCAACGTCACACGACCACTGATTAGTCTGCAGCCGGCAACAGAAGTAGGCCACAGTAATGAGAAACAGTCAATGTTTGGCCCTTTTGGTGTCCAGTTTGTTGCTAAATACTTTTAAAAATGTTAGGAAAAAACTAAAATGTAAATGTCAACAGAAGATACTCTTGTATGTCCCTCAAAGATACAATGTCACTAATATCTATTGTTGAGCTAATTTTAAGATGAAAAACACATCATTCATCTGCTACTTTGTAAGAATATTCTTTGATATTTGAAAAAAAAAAAAAAAGCAGCACTGAAATTCTGAAAGGAACCAGATGTCTTAACATGTGTAGCCATTTGGCTAAAGAAGATTAAACTCTTAAAACCCTCTGAGTGACAATATTTAGACAGGAAGCAAAATGAGATGATCAACTTAATGTCTACTACAAGTATTACAGTTGAAGGAATGACAGGGATTAAAATAGGTATTACTTAGAACAGCACAGAGACATGGACAGACAGTGAAGAACAGAAACAAAAGTAAAAGGATCCGAATAACAAATTTCACTTTTGTGTTATAAACCAGAAGAGACATATTAAAATTAAAATGGAAGGGACTGCTCACAAAGCTGCTCACCTCAGAAGACACGCAGCTCTGTGGATTATGAGCAGAAAGCTGACTAATGCACCAGAGATTTTATGGACGGAACATTCCTGCCACAGATGACGTCAGACAGAAAGCGTTTTTCCTTTTCCAAATCACGAAATTAATACTGCGGGATGAAAATATGTATTTTGCCCCGGGACATGTTGCAGATATACATTACTTTCGAGCCAACCGATCAATGGCACAACCAGCTTCAGCAAAAGAACACAGCTGCGTTGTCCTAAAAAGCATCCAGAAGTCAATGCATTCATCACAGGGCTTCCTGGGTCACTCAGAAAGCAAATCGGACAAAGAAATCGAAAAGACAGGCCCTCTCCATTCTCAAACAGCAATCAGCAAACAAGTGAGAGATGCAGAGTGGCAGATCACTGATGCCACTCAAAGCCAGTTTCCTCCAGGCGGTATCGCCGGATCTACGTCTGCACCAGAGAAGCATCTGACAAGGGACAGTTCCACCACCCTGACATCACAAACACAACAAGTCCTCACCAACCCCATGATCACATCCCACTGGACATCTAAGGAAACATAAATGGTGACTTGTTGTTTAACTGTAGAGTTTTTGGTCAATTCATTTATTTCATTTTAGTTCATTTGAGGAAGAAAAGAGACTTCTTTGACTGTTTTTTTTACTCTAAAAACTGTCAATCTGCCACAAACTGTAATAAGATTGGTAGAAGATTCTGGATTTTCTTGACATGACAGTTGTAACAATATGAGTGGTAGGAAAAAAAATGCATATTTATGTAAAAAACATATGTAAAGCTGTTTGATTTACCGTAAACACATGGCAGCTCCAGTACAATCACTGCAGAATGTCCCGTATGTATGATGAACATGTCGGCCCACAACAAACACAACACAATACATGGCAGGTTCAATATAAACACAACAACTGTAATGTTATATGTCTGCCTTTACCTTTGCAAATTGAAATATACCTTCTTTTTGCTTTATCTGAAACTGTCACAATATAGATATTATACAGCTATAACATTTTCAAACATATTGGTGATAATGGAAGTGGCGTTAAGTCTTGGAAGGGGATGTTATACAGTCCAAACCTCATCTGACCCGATACTGTCCAAAAACTGACAACTCTGTCAGTTACAGGTGTTCCTGTTTACTGGTTGGCTAAGGTTAGGAATAAATAATGCATGGTTGTATGAATGCTGCCCAATATAAACCAATAGGTAAAGTAAAATGTTACCAAATCAAATTTCCTGCACTTTTTTGGACATGTAGTAAAACTTATGTATTGCTTGTTTTCTTCTGACTGAATGATATGTTCTTAACATCCAAACTCAAATCATAAAAAAACCCCACTAGTTCTTACATTTACTTTGATTTTTGTTTTGTTGCGGGCTGTATGAACTCATGATATTTCAAGTTTCTTTTCTCGTCAGTTTAATTTTATTTGCTAACATACATCTGCAGGCATTTCAGGCTTGTAACAGTCCAAATATTTTTCTAGTAAGGATGTGAAAGGATTTTTTTTTCCACACAGAACATATCAATAGATAATGGTAATGAAGCAGTATTGATGAAAGACTGATTTAAAGAGAAAAAGATTAACAAAGGATTTTCATTTTGTGAAATATGTGAGAAAAATATTTTAAATGTTTAAATGTTCATCAAAGAGAAAACTGATGACATTAAACAATCCAAGGAATCGACAGGAATTTCAAGGCAAAGCTGCAAGCTCAAGCTGGACATGAATGATCTCCAGTATTTTAGACCTGTGTTTACTTCATGGCCTCTGTTTTTGTTTTGTTCATCTTCTGGGATTTCTAGATTTCTCTTTAGTTGCTTTTATTAAGACTCTGTTCCTCGTTGGCTTTTTACTCTTTTGTGTGCTCACTGGTTCCTTACTTCCAGTTTTACAACCCCAATTGTAAAAGGTTTGGATGCTGTGTGGAACGTAAAAAAGCAGAATATAATGACTTGCAAATCTCATAAACTCATATTTTATTCCCGGTAGAACATAAAAGGCATAAAAGATGTTGAAAATTAGCCATTTTACCATTTCATGGCATCAGCTCATTTTGGCTTTGATGGCAGCAACACATCTCAAAAAAAGTTGGAACTGGGGAAAAGAAGGCTGGAAAAGTAATTGGTACAAATCAAAAACAAATAGAGGAGCACTTGACAACTAAATAGATTACCTAGTAACAGGTCAGTAACATGACTGGGTATAAAAGGAGCATTTCAGTGAGGTAGAGCCTCTCGGATGTAACGACGAGCAGAGGTTCACCAATCTGTGAAAAACTGTACCTAAAATTGTGAAACGTTCTTTAAAAAAATGTCCCTCAACATAAAAAGGCAAAGACTTTAAAGATCCTACCATCTACAGTAAATAATATCATCAAAAGATTCAGAGAATCAGGAGGAGCATCAAGGCAGAAGGTCACTGGTTGCACATGATCTTCAAGCCCTCAGCTTCACTGCATTAAAAACAGACATCTCTACTGGACATCGCTGCATGGGCCTAGGAACACTTACAGAAATCACTGTCTGATAAAAAAATTCACCAAGCAACCCACAAATCCAAGTTAAAACTGTATCAGGCAAAGAAGAAGCCATATGTGAATCGAATCAGAAACACTGCGATCTTCTCTGGGCCAAAGCTCATCTCCAATGGTATGGGGCAAAATACAAAAAAATAAATAAAAAGATACCATCAATGCTGAAGAGTTCATAGAGGTTTTAGAGCAACATGTGCTCCCATGTAGACAGCATCTCTTTCAGGGAAGATTTTGCATATTTCACCAAGACAATGTTAAACCACCTACTGCATCCATCACAACAGCACGGCTTCACAGGAGAGGAGTCTGAGGACTGGACTGGCCTGCCTGCAGTCCAGAACTTTCACCAGCAGAAAATATTTGGCACATCATGAAACAAAAATTGAAAGCCCAGAGCTGCTAGAATCCTGCATCAGACAAGAATGGGACAACATTCCTCTCCTGAAACTCCAACAACTGGTCTCCTCACTTCCTAGATGTTTACGGATAATTGTTAAAAGAGAAGATGCCACACACAATGGTAAACATCACCCTGTTCCAACTTTTTTGAGATGTTTTGCTGCCATCAAAGTCAAAATGAAATGGTGGAGTGTCTAATTTGCCACATCTGATATGTTCGTAATGTTCTACTGGGAATAAAATATGGGTTTATGAGATTTGTAAATCATTGCTTTCTCTTTTAATTTATGTTTTACACCACGTCCCAACTTTTTTGGAACTGAGGTTGTAGATTAAAAGTCTCTCTCTTTGTGGCGATGTTCCAAGTGCCATAATTTTATATATATATATTATATATATATATATATATATATATATATATATATATATATATATATATATATATATATATATATATATGTATATTATCTATTGTCTCCAGAAGAAGAGTGCGCAGATACTGGACTGGTCTGACTGCAGTATGTTTCCAACCGATCATCTGCGGAAGACTTTGAAATAAAAAAATAATTGAAAAAAAAACACACCTTAAAGGTGGGGTGGGTGTTGTTTTTTTGCAACACTTTTTACAATATTGCCTGAAAACCTTTTCACATTTCCATTGCACCCACTGAAATAAAATGTTTGCAAAAAAAACTAAACATTTTGGTCCAGTCTAGAAGGTATAATCAGAGAAAAACTCTGACCAATCAAAAAAGTGATCATCACTATTTTGATTGGCTGCCTAATACGTCCATCAAATATCACCCCTCGCTCCCTCCCTCCCTATGGTTCATGCAGTCGTGAATCATGTGAAGGCGTGGTTTCGAGGGGTGAGCTGAAGAGGAGGAGGCGGAGCCTTTGGGAGGAGGGAGGGAGTGTATATTTTCAAAATCTCACTTGAGTTGGATTGCTGGAACCGTTTTTCAAACAACACCTACTCCACCTTTAAGTCATGTTTGCAGGAAGAATGGGACAAAATGAAACTCAAACCCTTCATTGTGTGATATTCTTAATGCCAGAATGGCTTTTAACATTTGTGAAAGGTAATGGTAACAGTAGATAGTGGTAAAAGCCTTACCGTCCTAACTTTTCTGGAATGTGTTGAAGGCTCATAATTAAAAACATATATGTATTAGAAAAGAGTTTGTACTGTCTACAAAGAAATAAAAGTCAAAGCAAATGCATTTTTCCATCATAACAATGTTTTCTGTTTTGGGGTTGAATTGGAAATATTAGATGCTTTCTTGACCACAAGCTACTTGAAGGAGCTTCTCAAACAGTGAGCCTTTATTTAAAGGTCTCGATGACACTGCAAGCAGATTTGTTGATGATATTAGCACAGTTGTCATTGTTGTGGAGCACAGAACTGCCTGCACTGTGATTAATGAAGCAGCTTCAAACTCCTCTCTAGGTATCCATTGATTCACTGGCTGGTCTTGGGCTGAATTAATCTGCCTGCAGATATGCAAGGCGCATGCCTTCTGCTGAACTCATATCTGCAGTTTGGGGAGGGCATGGAACCAGTGGCTGACACTCACCACCTGAGAGAGGTGTATATCAGTGCACTGCACAGAGATGAGCTCTGGAGACAGTGTCAGAAGTGCAGCCAAAGTGATTAGCCCACATAAATGATTTACCTGAAAGAAGTCAGAAAAATGGCAATAACAGGTCATAATAAACTAACTGCCCAAGCTGGATCTGAATAAACACTATAGACTGGATTGTAAAAGTGCCACAAGAGCAAACAGTGCAGGTGAAAATGCCTGCATAATTGATCCACAATGCATTGTACAACCCATTTGATGCAGTTCTCTTGCTGAGGTTTCAGACCCTTGAAACACATAAAGCCGAGAGAGCGTGTACATCATGTACGCTTTGACACATCACTTTGTCTGCACAACTAACTAACACAACATGATTCACTTGTGTTGATACTGGAGGTCAGATTCACACTATCTGCTTCAACCGAGCCATGCTTCTCTCTCTCCTCTTGGCCCTGCATGTTTGTGTTTTCACATATACTACGCAGGAAAATCAGTGACTGATGAGAGTGAGCCACTGAGATGGAGAACAAAGATCTGCCTTTAAAAAATCTCACAGGAACAAAAATATCTTGAAGGGCAAAAAGTGGTTTTGACACTGGGTTGCAGTTTTTGTGGCATGTATTTTTGATATGACAACTTTTAAGATCACAACTGGGAAAATAAGTTTACCCCATTATCATTTTGGATGGATGGAAATAGTTGAGTGAGTTTTCTGATTTTTGTTCTATTTGTGCACAGAATTTTCCAGGCATTTCTCAGAGGTGCTATGCCATATTGCTCCTTTATTAATAAAAAAAAGAGAGAGAGAGAGCGAGAGAGAGAGAGAGCAAAAGAACTACTTAGGTGTTTTGGGGGGTTTAAGTTCAGTTAGGTCAGTCCAATATTAATAATATGAACTATAACTGTGGATTATGATGAATCAGCCCCATGCTTATAGCTACATATTGGATTGATAGAAAAGTTCTCCAATTTATAAAATAAGAATGGTCACTGAAATTCATGAGAACTTTGGAGAGTGAAAAATGTTTCTGAAATGTTCTGAAAAAATCAGCGCAGTCAAATGCTTCTGTAGTCCAGCAGCTTGCAGGAGTAAAAAAAAAAAAAGGCTATGGGGCTAGCAGGTGGTTCTGGCATAAATGGACTGTTTTGCTGATATAATTTATGGGACAGGTGGTTGTCAACATTAGCAGGGACAGTAGTGATTTTCCTCATGCATTTCCATATTTCTGAGCCATTCAAGTCCCTGATGGCAGGCAGCTGGCATAAAATGACCTGCTCCATGGTCACAGAGATGACTTCTTTTCCCCTTTTCTTCTTCTTCTTCTTTCTAAAATTAGAAATCATCAACCATATAAGTTTTTGGTTTTGGCTGTGCATCTATAAAACATTAGATCGAGGTTTGTGGAATGTTCTTGGTTGAGAGGAAGATGTTTTTTCTATCAGAACTAAGATTTTTGGCAGTGGTGCAGTGGCAAAGCTGTCAATTTTTAGTGAAAGATGACAGATGGAGGCCTTTAAATCAATTTTTTTGAGCATATTGTGTTCACTGTGCTTGGCCTAACATTGTCATTTGGCACCGCCATCCTGAAATTGGTGTTTTGTTTATAGTCTAGGGAAGCATTTTCTAATCACATTTGATGTCAGAAAATAAAACTAAAAATGTTTGATGGAGGTCCTCTGCATCATGCATCCCTCTCGTAAATATATTTTCATATACCCTTTTATAAAATATATAATTAAGACTTTTCATTCATCTAATCTCTGATTAAGTGTACTAAAAAGTGACAAGTTGAACTCTATTGCATTAATGGTTGTTAAACAATCTTTCTTTTTTTTTTTACAAAATTATGTGACTATGCTTTGATATATCTGTCAACGTAATTATTTGTAGAGTACTTCAAGAAAAGGATTCATAAAATAACAAAAAAAAATATCTGATAATATATATCATCCTCTTATGCTGGTAGGAAAATGGTAAGAGTATTTTCTGCACAGGTATAACATCATGACTGTATGTGTCCTCATCAACAAGTAACGTCACTACTTGTTGCAGTCCTGCCAAAATAAACCAATTAGGTTATTGATTTGTTGTGATCACCCTAAACAAGCTGGAAGTGACAGGAGGGAGATCCAACTGAACTGCTGTACTGTAAATAAACAGAAAGGCTTGGATGGGCATGCTGCCACATTGTTACTGCTCTTTATTATATTGCACTCCAGAAAGCCTTGGTTAATTATTTACCCTAAACGCAGTTTTTTTGGTAATAGCACTGTAAAGAATACAGTTTACAATAAATCAATAACACTTTGTCCACCTTTAAAGTCTCGAGTACATTTCCAATCAAAAGCTATATAAGTTATGTGGCATTTAAACATATCGACTATATTTTTTCTATTTTATTAAAACTGAGCACAAAGACAAAGGTCCAGTGGTGTGTGTGCGCCCGTGCGTAAAGTACCGCGCATGTGTGTAGATGGAAAGGATTAGTCCCGCCACGTTTCTCTGGCAACCTTGTCTCAGCTCTGTCTCCATGGTAATGTATAGGCAGTTTACTTCCTTCCTGGCAGAGGTATGGGCTCTGATTGTTACGCCACAGGTCATGAGCTCAGGCTACGCGACCGAAAAGGCGCTTAGGTTGTAGGAGCGATGAGAATGTGGGGATACTGAGCGAGCGAGAAACACAAAGGGACATTTCAACAGGATGCCAGGGACACAATAGGATGCCAGCATCATCATTTCAACGTTGCAAATGATTCCCTTTGATGTAGAAAATGCGTTTATTTACATTGTGTGACAATGTGGCTGCAAATTACTCTCCGCTTGTCCGTTTTATCCCTGTTTTGAGCGATTACCAAGTCCATTCAAGTACACATGTGATCCCAGACCAGCACATCGTGCAGCGTACAGGCCTACAAACAGCAGATGCTTCGCTCTCAAACGGCCGTGCCACATGCATCGTGCTGGGAATGGTTTACCATCAACTGGCTGCTATTGTTAACCTTAAAGGGAGATTTGAGCGCCATGCAGGGAGTGAATGGATGCCTGTTCGCGATAAAAACCTGTGGTTCAGGGATAAAGCAGTCTGTGCAAAGCAAGACACGCCTCTTACCCTTGGAAGCATCCTTGTCTTCTTTAGGCTTCGCCACTTTTCCGCTCATAGATCCCAGTTTGGATGTGTAATTCCCGATTTAGGTAAGAATCGAAATTCCCTTATTTGCTGACGGTCCTCAATGAAATCCCTATCAAAGGTTCCAGGTTCTGAGATAAGGGCTCTGTAAGAAGGGAAAAAAAAAAAAACATTAATTCTGTTCATAACAAAACAAAAGCGTGTGGTGCTGGGCATTTAACGTAGTCCAAACAAAGGACAGGGGTCTACTCTGGACGCAAGATGTTAATCAATTAGATGAGTGAAAACATCCAGCAGGTCTTCTTAACGCATTCACAAGCCACACGACAAAAAGAGCCGCTATAGTTTGAATAAACACCAATAAGAGCAGCCTGTGAGCATCTCCACACAGCCTGGCCGGTGGCTCCCCACCGCACTTTAACCCACCTTATCTCCTCCACGTTTTCTGCTACATCAATGCACATTGATGAAAGGAATCTCTCCAGCCGTGAATCCCGTTGCAAAAAAAATCACGACCTACTCTCTTGTGACAAAATAAGCAAAAGAGAGCCGCAAAAAAAAAAAAAAGCCGTGGAACGGAGCGCACTGTTTCGCTCCCGGAGGTCTTCAGTCAGGAAGATTTGAAGTCCAAACACTGAACGTTACTATCACAGAAACCCCGTGAGAAACGCCATCCAGCGCGGCTCCTGCGACCAGGTTTCGTCTTGTGTGGGGCTCTTTGCTCCTGCGCGCCTCTAAACGCTCAGCGGGGATCAACAGGATACGCGGCGTGAGAGCGCTCCGCCCGCTGCAGCGCCGATCCACGGAGTGGAGATCCGTGTTTCTGACCTCGGTATCACAGCTGTGATGCGCACCGAGCCGCTCCGTCCATAGATGCAGCCCGTGCGTGAGGAGCCGCGCCGTCGATGCGGTGGAGGATTACAGCAGGAGGTGGTGCTGCATGGCGCGCACCGCCGTGCTGTTGCTCTCATCCAGCAGCGTTTGCAGAGCAACGCGTGATCCCATTCACATCCTGCACGTCCTGTTAGTAGATGACCCGGGGCCTCTGCTTTGACTTTATTGAACGCATTTGATGTGTCGCAATGGCTCGACAAAGCAGCAAAATAGAAACAGAGGGCCAGTTCATGTTGGTTTAGGTAACTTCATTCAAAGATGATCAAATCTCTTTACTTTAAAAGGCACGCGAGTTTTAAAAACAGCAGTATAGTATTGTGTACAATAAAATCAGATACATTTAAGCTTGATTTAGTCAGTGTCTCTGATCTTTGAGAATTGCGCAGGCTTTGCAGGTGTTGGAAAGTTTTCAGTAGGCTTGAGGGGTGGGGGGGGGGGGGTCTGTGGGATTCAGGCAGCAATCTCCTCAACAGGCCTATATTTAACGCTTTTCTCATAAAGTGTAAAATTAAATCAAATGAAATAAAATACAGCACTGACACCATATATTTACTGTGTCAGTAATATTCCTTAATGCCATGCTAGAGCAGCCTGCATCTGAATAAATAAATAAATAAATAAAGTCTCAAACTTTTCAAACCATGAAAAAGGTTTTTGGTGTTTTGGGAAGATTTTTGCAGTATTTTTGTCCGAGCAGAGGTATTCTCCCACTTTGAAATTTTGTGAAAATTCTAAAGGAATATCGTATGATTTCTCAGTTAATAATATCCTGCTTTGACAGATTATGTGAAAAAAAAATCATCGTAAAAGGATTTTTTTTTTAATCTTTACATTTATTGTTGACTTTCATCAAGTTAAAAAAGAAACAGATAAACATCTTGACTTTGTTTCGAATACATTTTTTTGGTATTGCAATTCACACTGTCATCCTGCACTGCATGCTGCTTTGCTGTTTTTAATATTAAAGGTTATGCAGCTTATGCAATCGTTCTGTGTAGGGTCCTTACCTGCAAGCATGTGGAGGTCTAAATACTACATCTCATTCCTCGTTTTAAGCCCTCCAGTTCTAGAAATGATCCACAATGACAGTAAATAATCCCAACTGGTTTTACGTCTTCTTATTAAGTTTTGTGGACTCTATAACAATTCTAGTAATTTTTTTGTCAGCCTGTCTTCAGAAATCTTGTCCAATTCCACGCTGTTCTCTTTTGTTTTTTTTCAGAGGCCTTAAGCTACATTACTTGGTCCTGCGGGTCTGTGGCACTCAGTAGCAATGGAGGAAAAAAGACCTGCAGGTTGAGGGTTACAAGATCTATATGGCTATTTTTAGGAGAAACAGAACCCCCCCAACCCCCCACCCCCATCAAACTTTCTTCACATGCTCAAGTCTTCCTGAGACGTTTAGGGCACACTGAAATGAGCTGATCAAGACCATTTTAATATATCTTTTACAGAGAGTTTCTTTTCTAGTGTTTCAAAAAATTAAGTCTAATAAAGTAAATCCATTAGCCAACAATATTTATCTGAGAGTCAGTCACATCAGAAAGATGTGGATTACTTAGTAACATAGTATAATTTCAATTGTATCATTGCATTGGGAGTGTTTTTCTGATACTGTGTAATAAACTGAATTTCAAGCCTTTAACCTATTAATGTGGGTATCACTTTTACATATTGTTACCACCCACACAAGTAGTTTTAAAGATCAAGCTCTCTCTGTAATGTCAGTGGACTTCCCTGACAGCAGCATCCTTGTAAAGTGTTCTCACCACGTTGCAAAAAGTGTTCCCAGGCAGCTCAAGTAAAATGATAAAAAAGCCCACAGGCAATGACCTGGTCAAACTGCACAGATTCATTGAGCATTAGCTGTAAGAAGCCATGGGGCCCGCTACTACACTACCAACATCCCAGTGGGACTGGACAGTTGGCAGTGAGGTTCTGAGGTACTGTAAAACGAGCGTGGGTTAGAGAAGGTGTAAATGTCACTGGGTTGTGATCCCACTGTGCCCATGGCCTGTGGCCCCCCCTTTGACCTTTCCAGCAATGCTCCACACTGAAGTGCAGCATTAATTCCCAGACCGTTCAAAGCAAAGCCTGGGGGTTGTTTCGTACAACGCAAGCAAACTTCTGAGTCACACTCTGTCATCTCTGATGTCAGTTCACAGCTGTGTCCACCCATGTCACATGATAACCCTGAATCACTTCTTTTTGGCTGCCGACTGTGTCATAGAGATGAAGCTATGCTCATACACAGAAAACAAACTCAAATTCAGTGCAAGAGGTAGTCAACAGCAAACAAAAGTTCAGTCCCAAACCTACATGGCCCTGTGTGAAAAAGTAATTGCTCCCCTCGTTGAATTATGACGTAACTGTGACGAATCACATTTTTTTTTAGAAAGGTGGTTCAATTTCACTGGCCAGACCCAGGTTTGATTACTGCCAGACCTGTCAAATCAAGACATCACATCAATAGAAACTGTCTGACAAAGGCCAAAAGATCCCATAAAGCAAGACATCATGCCGCGATCCAAGGATTTTTGGGAACAAATGAAAAATAAAGTAATTGGCATCTATTAGTCTGGAAAAGGTTACAAGGTAATTTCTAGAGCTTTGAGACTCCAGCGAAGAGCTGAAGAAAACACAGGAACAGTGGTGAACCTCCCCAGGAGCGGCTGGCCAACAAAAATTACCCCAAGATAACAGCAACAACTCATCCAAGACGCCACAAAAGATCTAAAGAACCATTTAGAAGAACCAGGCCTCATTTGGCTCAGTTACGGTCAGTGTTCATGACTCAACATAAGAAAGAGACGAGGCAAAAATGGCATGATGGCGGAGTACCAAGGTTTAAAACCACTGCTGACCAAAAAGAACATAAAGGCTCATCTCACTTTTGCCAAAAAAAAAACATCTTGATGAACACCAAGACTTTTGGGAAAATATTCTGTGGCCTGACAAGACAAAAACTGAACTTTTTATAAGGTACAGGTCCGGTTACATAGGTAACAAAAGTAACACAACATTACAGAAAAAAAATATCATACCAACATTGGTACATTCTGGACTTTCTGTGATTGATGAAACCATCAATTCTGCTTTCTACCAAAAAATCCTGAAGGAGAATGTTTAGGCATCAATTCGTGACCTTAAGCTGAAGTGTACTTGGGTTCTGCAGCGGGGCAATGATCCAAAGCATACAGGGAAGTCTACCTCTGAATGGCTTTTAAAAAAAAAAAAAAGAAAAAAGAAGGTTTTGGAGTGGCCTGGTCAAAGTTCAGACTTGAATCCAATTGAGATGCTGTGGCATGACCCTAAAAAGGCAGTTTGTGCTCAGAAATCCTCCATTGTGGCTGAATTGAAACAATTCTGCAAGAAGAGTGGTCCAAAATTCCCTCACAGCGAGTCATCGCAAATGCTTGATTGCAACAAACTAGTTATTAGGTTTTGGGGACAGTTACCTATTTACATAGGGGCATGTAGGTTTGGATAATATTTTTCCCCATAACAAATAAAATCACCACTTAAAAAACTGAATTTTGTGTTTACTCGGGTTATCTTTGTCAAATATTTAGATCTGTGTGATGAGCTGGAACATTATAAAGGTTTATCATGCTTATAAATTCACATTGACATACACACACACACACACACACACACACACACACACACACACACACATATATATATATATATATATATATATATATATACACATATATATATATATATATATATATATATATATCATTATAGATTACATATTTTTTAAACATCTAATATGTAACCATGGCTATAAAACTGCAGTGAAGTTTAAACATTAATAGTTGCTGCTCAAATGTTGTGCAATGAAAACATTTAATAAACTCCAAATACACTCTTTCCACAACACACTCTTGCATCAGGTTTACTACATTCTACATGTTGCATTACTACATGCACTGATTAGTATCACTTATACCTTAATTTTAGTAAAATAAAACAATTTCCATGGTAATTATCAGGCTAAATACAGAGGTGCAGCTCCACGATCTTTAAGCAGTGAAATGATAAACAGTTTCAATTAAGAGTTAGTTGGGATAGTGTATTATTTACCTCATGCTGTAGATTATAACAGCGAAAAGTAATTGCTTAATAACTGATTAATGTTCATAGCTCTGTCATTATAATGTTATTATAGGAAGTGTATACTGCAAGTAACATTTTAATTTATCTGTTCTAGGCTACTTAGTTAAAAAATATGCCTAGGTGAAATACATTCTACAATGACAATAGGGTTTCTACATCACAAATCATTTGACTAGTGTGAAAACGTATCCTAAAACACATTGCTGTTCATTTACAGTAAAATGGAGAAGTTACCTTATATCAGTCAGTGTTGTGAAAATAAACCAGTAACTGGTCAGGTGTGGGAGGTAGATTTTTCTCAGCACCCAAAATCACAATAATTGAGATTCCAGCATTCATAAAATGGAAGACAGAAATGGAGACGCACACTACCCGTATCGGCTTATCCTTCAGGCCTGTATTCCTCAGTGTGCCCATGCTAATTGTTCTGTAGAGGACATTCATAGTGTGGGAGGATTGTTACATTTGTGCTCTTGGGTGGATTAATTGTTATTTCCATGAGTTACATAAGATAATAAGATGGTGGAGACTTGGTATTCCAGGGAACAATAAAACACTCAAGGCATCACATTGACATTTTGTGATGGGATTGCATGGTTTGTCTTTGATTGTGTGGTGGGTTTCTTCCGGGTGCTGCAGTTTATTCAAATATTCGCAAATCATATAGTTTGAGGACTAAGAATAGCTTATAAAGAATTAGAGTTGGGATGTCAGCTGAACATCCCATGTTTCGGATTTGTGATACAGTGAACACTGCCATAGCAACCACAGTAGTTTATTCAGGAAAGCTGGGACTTATTTATTTTTTTAAATCCAACAAAAACTTAAATCTGTAATACTGTATGTTGTTTTATTAGAATCTAAATGATCAACATACACACATACAAAGGATATGCAAAGCTTTTCATCTTTTTAAGATAATCATATTTAGAGGAAATGAATGACAGCATCACACACTCAGAGAGTTGAGAAAGACCCTCAATTCTTCCTGGTAATTATGCAGATACGTTTTAATACTCGAGCGGCTGAGATTACTACATGTTACAGTTTTACAAGAGGAGTCTCTGTCAGTTCTTGCTAAATAAAAGTTTCGGCTGTTCAACAGGTTGTGGAAATCATCGTCTGATTCTTTTCTACATGATATACCAAACATTTTCCAGAGGAAACAGATCTGGACTGCAGGCAGGCCGGTTAAATACACATTACATGTCCATGAAGCAACACTGTGAAAGCTGTAGGTCATTTAAAAAACAAACAAAAAAAAACTGTCTTTTATCCTCATGCTGAAAAAAAAAACATGGATCCCGAAGATTTTGCCTTGATGGAATGCTACATCAGTCCAGAGCACTGCACCAGTATGACCTTCACACATGATCAAGTCACCCATCCCACAGTGGACTTTGGTGCTAACAGGCTGGATGCTCTTCCTCATCTTTGGCATGTAGAAGCTAGCATTTGTGGTGGGTGTTCATCTTTGCTGGGGCAGGTTGGGAGGGTGCCCCCAACCTGCCCCAGCGCTGTGGGGTGGGGTCTTGCGGGCTGGCGGGGGGAGATGGGTGGTGCCTGGGCTGGCTCATGGGTCTTGCTGTTGGGGGTCTGGGTGCTTGTGTTAATGTGGTGTCTTGTGCAGGCCAACCAGGTCAGGTCAGGGGCCCTCTTGCTTCTGCTCTTGCACCATCATTGATGGAGGGGCTAGTGGGGACTGGTGTGGGCTCAGGTGAATTTGGTGTCAGAGTGCAGCATGGTGGGATGGGGGGGGGTTCTGGGTGCTCTCGGGGTGCACTGTGCGTGTGAATGTGCAGGGTGAAGTATATGTAGTATGTACTGTCGTGTGAATGTGTGTGTATCATTATCCGTATGTAGTTAGATATCAATGTCTAGTTGGATAGTACAACTGTATGATGAAAATTAATAAATAACCTATTCAAACATAAAAAAATCTTAGTAATAGGCCTCAAAATACCAGATAAATTTGAAGGGTAATCATGAAACATTGGAGAAGGGGTGGGATTAAATAAGTTTGACTTCTTTCTACCCCTTTTCAGACACGTTAAACCAGATATAGGTGTTATGCGTATTGTTATGTGTATGTGTATATATATTATATATATATATATATATATATATATATATATATATATATATATATATATATATATATATATATTAGGGCTACGCAATGATTAAAATTTTTATTTTAAATGTTTTTATTTAAATGTTCTGCTGCTATATGAACTAAAGCGCCATAACATTTGTTGTTCAAACACTTTTGACATCAGCACTTGTCAGTAACACATATTTAATGTAAATCTCATCTTTAAAAATGTAAAAAAAAATAAAATAAAATAAAAAAGCTTATTGCCACTGCCAGGGCATCAATGACATCTATTTTTTTCATGAAAAATATAAAAGGTCTACCAACGAAATCCTGAGCCACAATCAGAACATTAAAACAGGTAATTTCTGAGGTAACAGCAGAAACTATTAACGGGGAGTTCAACTTGGCAGTTGTTACAAATAACCTTGTTTCTTGTAATAAAATTACGCAGCGTGAGCCTAACCCTAACCCTAACCCTAACCCTCTTCTTGTAACTTTAAAATGAAAATGTCCTCATTAAAGTTCTGTAACTTTATTAATCTGTGTATCATTTGTTCTTTCCATTTTCAATTGTCAATTTAAAAATTTAAAAAATTAAAAAGTGACACTTTATTTAATTTTTAATACAAAAAAACTAAAAAATGTTTGTTTTTTTATATTTCAATTTTAGACTTGGATCAATAATACAAAATGAAGAAACAGGCCGCGGGACAGAATTTGTTTTTAATATTTAATTGTCCGGTTTACGTGACCCTGAAATGGCTTTGTGTGCGGCAGTTCAAGTAGCAAGGCGGAGCTGGAATCACATACTATAATATTTGCAATATTGTGAAAATCTGAATGAAAACTCAGCTCATATATAGATCTAACCAAAGCGCTCACCAGGCACTCTCCACCAGAGCCTACTGAAGTAACGAGCTAAAGAAAAGCAGGACAGTAAACACATGGAGCAGATCTGATGTAAAATGGAGGAATGACGCGATCGTTTTGAACAAAGGGGTTTAAAGGTTTAGTTGTTGTGCAGAATTATTTTTTCAGACTGAATTGTTAATATTGCTACCTGAGTTGGATTTTACCGCTCTCCATGTCCGTTTTAGCTTTTCCGCATGTTTACCTGCCAATTCTCTTCCAGCAGCAGCCAGTAACAAACTTTTCAAAACAAAAGCATGTGAGCAACATGCGTTAACGCGCGATAAAATAAATGTCAGCATTAATAAATGAATGTGTTAACGTGATAATATCGCGTTAACTTGCCCAGCCCTAATATGTATATATATATATATTATATATATATATATATATATATATATATATATATATATATATATATATATTAGGGCTGTCAATTTCTCAAAATAATTAATCAGATTAATCGCATGACTGTCAATAGTTAATCATGATTAATCGCAAATTAATCGCATATTTTTTATCTGTTCTAAATCTACCTTATACAGATCTTTTTCAAGTTGTATTATTCTTATTAATACGAGTCCTGACTAGAACCAGGAAATATGACCATATTAGTCCAGTCCTGAGGTCTCTGGCTTCCTGTCACTCAGATAATAGACTTTAAAACAGCTCTACTTGTGTTCAAGTCTCTTCATGGCCCCAAAGTCCATCTCTGACATGTTAGAGCCATATGAACCAACCTGGACTCTGAGAACCTCAGGTAGTGGTCTCCTGCTGGTGTCCAGAGTCAGGACTGAACAAGGTGAAGCTGCATTTCAGTTTTATGCTCCTAAAATCTGGAACAGTCTTCTAGAAGATGTGAGACAGACCCCAATGTTCAGATCCAGACTGAAAACAGTTCTGTTTAGATGTGAAAATGATGACTGGAAGGATTTTATCTGCACTCTTCAGTTTAAATTTAATTAATTAATTTTTTTATTAATTAATTTTATTTATTATTGATTATTTTTATGCTTGTATGGAATGATTCTATTTGCCTTCTTGTGATTTTATGCATCTGTAAAGCACTTTGAATTGCCTTGTGTACGAATTGTGTTCTACAAATAAAGTTGCCTTGCCTAATATGAGAGTACACAAATGCTTGCCTTATGCAAAACAAATGCATGATTATTTATTGCTACAATCCAAAATCCATCATATATATATATATATATATATATATATATATATATATATATATATATATATATATATATATATATATATATATATACTCAATATTTTCTCTTATGTTCTTCATACAAAATATTTTCGTGGTTTGCTTCAAACGGGGGGGGGGTGGCTCTCTGCATCAGCGCTCTCATTAGCCGACAAGTGATATTTCAGTAGTCAGACTCCGGTGGTAACTAAATTCACATCGACAGTAAACACAAACAACATTTATCTTGTGGAGTTAGCCATCAGGCAAGGTTTTGAAGCTAAACTTACCATTCAAAATAGTATCTTTTGTATCCATTTTTATCCCAATTACTGCTAACGGAGGTATGTTTACGTCTGTCTGTCTGCGGCATGGCCGTCGATGTCAGTGCATGGCTTCCTGTTTTGACAGGACTACGGAGGACTACAGGACTACAACTATGGAGGGGCCCGAGGCTCATTAAACCTACTCTCCTCTCTACTATTGTACATCAACGGCCAGGCGAAGCCTCGCGTTAATCACGCGTTAAAATAATTAGTTGCGTTAAAATTATTTTGCGTTAATCACGCGTTAACGCGTTAACTTTGACAGCCCTAATATACATATATATATATATATATATATATATATATATATATGTGTATATATATGTATATATATATATATATATATCCATTATTTATTTATATTTTCGGATACATAGATTCATGCTAGTATTAAAATTGTCATACTTCATAAGACTGTGTTGACATGTCTCGAAAGAATCAATACAATAAAATGAAAATGAAATTAAATTTGTCTAACCAAATAAAAAGAGTTGAAGCATGGACTCATCCTACCACAGGACACA
This sequence comes from Hirundichthys speculiger, assembly GCA_018398805.1. Lineage (NCBI taxonomy): Eukaryota > Metazoa > Chordata > Actinopteri > Beloniformes > Exocoetidae > Hirundichthys > Hirundichthys speculiger. Next base: position 270,793 of record JAGFBZ010000849.1, on the reverse strand, counting down.
TCTACTGTTTTTTTTTTCCATTTGAAATGATCTTCTATCCAGAAAACTCAGTGGCATTTATTCCATGGAGTTGAAATATGGTTCCTCCCTGCGTGTTATAGTTTCAGTTAACATTTTCAGAAGCAGCAGACTGTGCTGTGTGACAATGGTTTTCAGATGTACCCCCAAGCCCATGAGGCTATATTGATCACAGGGGTATGATGGTTTCTTATTTAGTCCTGTCTGACGGCTCAAAGGTCAAACACATCTTACAGTGTTTTCCAACCTTGGCCTTTATGCACTTACTTACTTTTAGACATGTTGGCAAATGAGAACAAAAACCAGTGAGCGAATATGCTGGGACAGTAAAGATTTTAATGAAGCAGTGTGTGGCAGGAACAGAAGCAACAGAAATGCACAAGGCAAGAGCTACTTTAAGATAAAATAGCAAGTAAAGCCAATGAGAGAATAGAAGAAATAAAAATCATGACAAGCATTTGTATACTTAATAATCTTCTGTCTAAAAGAAATGCAAATTTCCCATTTTTTAAAATATCTGGCATATGGTTGTAAAATGTGAAAAATTTGTTTTAAAAAATTATACTAAAATGAATTTTTGTGATGACTGACCCAGCAGCACACAATTCAAGCATTAATCTCCCTCCAACCTCTCCATGTCTGTCCCTGAGAGTAAACTGTTGGAATGATCCCTCACAGCTACACTGGCTTCTCCTTGAAAACCGTATAACCCTTTAGTCCGTAAAAAACAGCAAGTCGACTACTGTTGGTTGAGTGTTATTGTATCTTCCATCCCTGTGCAACTGATTTATAAAGTAGCTCCGAGTGCAGATGAGCTAAATGGTTGAGCTATGCAAACAGGAGTTTATTTTCAACACAATAACTGCAAAAATATTAAAAAAAAAAAAACTCAGAAAGCTTTTGAAAATTATACACTTATATACTCAGCATTTTTTTATTTGTAAGCAAAGAATTTATCAAATATTTGCATAAAAAAGCATTTGTCACTTTGTTTTTAGCAGAATAGTTTCACTAAAAAGTTACATTAAAAACTACCCTCAGTTACTAAAAAAAAACCAAATGAATAATTTCATTATTCACACCTAAAGGAAAGGTGATTTTACTGTTGAAAAGAGGAATGATTATTTTCTTGGCCTGTGTGCTTGTTCTTGGAATAGGGGCTTTCTGAAAGACACTTCGACGCTAATAATAATAAAAGAAAAAAAAGCAATTAAGCAAAGACCCAGTGTCTGCAACTCAAAATGTTCATAAGAAATTTCAGATGAAGGAAATGGTGAAGTCACTTACCGGATGTGGTGCTGAGAAGAAGCCTTGAGAAGTCTGTGAGGGTTGATGTGGAGTCTTACTCAAAAACATCGTGCATGACATCTGCAGTGGTGGTTTCAGCCTGTGTCATCCACAGCACAATGAACCAAGCATGCACAAAAGGCTAAAAAAGACACTACTAAAGAAACAAAGGTGCTAAAACTGATCTAATGCTTTCAACAGCCAACCAAAAATAAAACACGGTGGAGGTTTTTCTGCTGCTTTTCTTTCTTTTGCATCAGAGGCATTATCAAAGGAATTATGCTACCATATGACAGAAAACCAGAGATACACATCCAGCAGCACAAAAACATGTTAAAAAGAAAAATATAGACTGTTTTAAACTTGCCTTTTATGTCTCCTGGTGTAGATGCCACTGAACAACAAAGAAAGAGTAGCAGATACCAGCAGCTGGCTCCATATTTTTTATTTGTCATCTTAAAATAATCCAGTTTCTGTGCCAGTAATTCTGAGCAGGAATGTGCCGAGAATACCTTTTTGAATATATTTTTTATCAGCTTTGGAGACTCCACTCTTTTGCTTGGAGAATGTATGCATTATAGCAGTAAACATTTATCTTCCAAATGCACCAAAGAACCACTGAATCCTTCTGCAATAAAGCTCAACTATAAATCAGTTATCTATGGTGGCATACCATAGCTACTTGATGCACTGCTCATGTGGAGTAAAAATCACTGTAGTGTTTGTAGAGAAGCAAAGGTAGCTGCTAAAGTGAGCTAAAATGAACGCTGGAAGGCTGGATGGTAATTAACATTTCCTTTTATTTGTTGTGTTGCTAAGTTAGTCATCCCTTGATGATACTGCAGTTGTTAGGTTGAATCAAGACCAGAATATGGATGACAAGGTAATCAGGCTGGATCCATTAAAGGGGTGTTGATGATGGTGGATATAAGCCCAAATCAATGAGGTCAACCAGTGGTCAGAGAATTTGACTGCTGGGCAATATTAATAACTCAAACCATGATCACACTCCTAAAATGTGCTTGCAGTAATACAAGCACATTATATATATATATATATATATCTCAGTATATATATACATATCAGTAGAAGGATGATGAGGTTGGAACTGCCAGGCCTAGAGGAAGACCAAAGAGGAGATGTATGGATGTAGTGAAAGAGGACATGAAGTTAGCTGGTGTAAGAGAAGAGGATGCAGAGGACAGAGTTAGACAGAGTTAGATAGAACTAGAGCAAGGGCGTAACCATGGTATAGACATTGGGGGGGTCCAAATGAGAGCCCTCCCCCAGAATTTTTTTTAAAGGTGCATTTCCCACAGTTCTGTGATTTTTATTTATTGACCATCTGAAATCACATTTAAAGGAATAGTCTGCCATTTCTCTGAAATAGTAGCTAATAGGATAGCTTCCAGCTGGGAAAAATTACATGCCTAAAGCATGTTGATGTAAATATTGTGATTGGAACAACAAAAAGTCCATAGCACACGATGGACTTTTAATTCTAAGTTAATTTGTATTTTGTTGATTTGTCTCAAAATGAATGTCTGCACATTTACACTGAAACGTTTAATGTGAATGAAATCATAGATTTGTACAAAGAATTAAATGTAAAATATTGATGTTAATTGAATATATATACAGATTTATTCATTTGACATTAAAAAAAAATAGTGTGGCCTGTCCTTACACAATCCCTCTCCCTGTCTCTCTGTGCTACCTGCATTATGACCAGATATTAATATTGTACCAGAAGAATAACTGACCCTGAGGAAAATTTTATTTAGAATATTCTGCTTTTCTTACTAGTTTTATTTACTGCTGACACGCAGGCTTAGGTTAAAACAAATGTCATCAAGATGTTGAGTCTTGTATTCCAGTGTCTCACCTGATCATCCATGTCTTCAGAGACTGTCCCTGTCTGGCCTGTCCTTACAGCATCCCTCTCCCTGTCTCTCTGTGCTGCCTGCATTATGACCAGATATTATTATTGTACCAGAAGAACAGTAAGTGACCCTGAGGATCTTTTTAATTTGATACGTTGAATATTTTTGCTTGTATTACTCGCGTTACACACACACATACACACGACACACGGAGAGAGAAAACAGCAGCACACACGGAAGACACATCACATCATATGATACAGTCTCTTCACTTCAAGCTAGCTAGCTCAACTAACAAACTGAGCCCTTTTTAACAAGTTAAATATTTCAAATTAATTAAAAAATGTACACACTCTGTATGACAACATCACTCCTCTTTAGCTATCTAGTTGCTTACTGTCTGAAAAAACTTTGTATGTCCTGTTTTTTCTGCTTTTTGGGTAAAGACAATCCTCCTTCCTTTCTTCCACATTCAACGGTTTCTATTGTTTCCTCTGTCGGAGTCGGCGCTTCAAACCGAGAGACGTTAAATGGGCGCAACCAAGTGTACAACTGGGAGGGGGTGGTCACACACTTTAGTGTTCCTTATAAACGGAAATAAATTGATCGGTAAATATTCGGAAATAACAAGAGACGGACTGTTGAGCCAGGTTTCATAAAAGGAGGAAATATTTAACATATTTACACATAATATTGGGGGGGGGACAGATTGGTATTTTCCCAGTATTGGGGGGGGGGGACACGACACCCCCAAAGAATGCGTGGTTACGCCCATGAGCTAGATTCGCTGTGCCGACCCCTGAAGGGAACATCCAAAAGTAGAAGAAGAAGAAAAAGAAGAAGTATCAGACATCAAACAAGGTCTCAAAGACCTCCAATCAGTTCCAAGGTCAGCATCAATAAGTTATGTAAAAACTAAAGAGGTCATGGTCAAAAGGTGAACTCTGACATCTTATTTCTGTCATGTAGTCCTACAGCATGCCACATAATTGATTTTGCTGCTCCCCAGATTGCCTTTCATAACCACTCTTCCATAAAGTCGAGGTACCTTTCAGCCACTGGACAGAAGTGCTCCATCCACAGCAACAGTCTCTCTCCCTGCAACTGGAGGTGAGTAATTAGCACCAGAATTATGTTTTGTTATGTAAAACATAACCCATTTGTTTTTCTTTGTTGGTCCTCTCCGACATAACATTTCTTTTCAGATTTGTTTTTGACATTCATCTTGGAAAACAGTGAGCTTGGAGGGCAGTTTCTGACCAGGAGCGATGGGAGCTCCACTTTTCATTAACGGTGGCTGAACATTCCTGAGCCAGCAGCGTCTGTCAGCTTGGCTGCATCACGGCTCACAGCACCAAGAGAGGGCTTAAGCTCTCATTTCTGAGGAGCTCAAAGTATTAATGTATTTCTGGGACACTATTAGCAAAAGTGATCTTCACTAAGTGGACCAACTGCTGTCATCTTTTACTGCAGCTCACTTGTCTCAAACATTACACCTGCATATGTGGTTATTTGAAAACCATTTTGAATGTTAATCACTCTCTCGTTAATCATGCATTTACAAGCCAAGCCGTTAAAAAAAAACTAATTTAAAGCTTAATAGGTCATAGGCCCACAAAGATTTATCAAGTTTTATGTTTATACCTGAAGAGAAATACAATAATAGGTCATAGTACTTCATTTTACTTGAAATATAATTTCCTTATCAATAAAAGCTTTCTATTTTAACTGTCTGTCGCACACAACCAATATACGAGATTAAGCCCAAATATGTCAGTTATCCTGGCTTAACGTAGCCTGTAGAGATTTATTCTGTGCAGCTAGCCTGGTGAAGACCAGACTTACAGCCAGGATTTCTTAATCCTAGTGCTCTGTCTTTTCAGCCAGCTGTCATTCTGATCAAATATAATTAACAACTAATCAATACTTGTCCATGATCATTTGTGCATCTGTTACTTGATTTTCATGAAGGCTGTATAAGGACTTTATGAAAGATGATATTTGTTGGGTTTTATTGATATCACCCACATTAAGGAGTTATTTTGCAAATGAGGTCTTGAAGTGTAGCCTTTATATTGGACTGCTTCACATTCAATCTGTCCACTGTTGTCTACCAGCCAGATTCCCTGAGTTTATTCAAATCAGCAGCACGGCAGATGTTATCATGTCCCAACTTCTGGAAATATTTTCCACATAAACTCCACATGTTCCTCCAGTGCTACATTATGTTGCATCTTGTGTCTCCTTGTTCAGGAAAATAAAAAGGTACTTTTTGTCAGTCTTTTGCAGCCATGCACGGGGGGGCATTTGGGGGAATGAAAACATCAAGCTTAAAAACACAGGAATGACTGCATTAATTTAGGCAGCAACCACTCGCAAATCTCCCAATAATGTCAGTGACTTTATCAAGAGAACTGTTTAAGTGTAGCATACTGCCCTGGGACTCAGTGCTACAAGAAAGACGATAACAGTCATAATAATGACACACTTACTTCAGACTCTTAAGTAAGTACATTGGAATAATTAAAACTTTTTTTTTTTTGGGGGGGGCCTTTATTGCTTGATGCTTGTTGTTAATGGCTGCACAGCCAGGAAAGCCTAAAGTCTGGAGCTGCATTATTCATGATTCAACAACCTGTCTGGTTTACATTTACTCTTTTTTATTATTTTTATTTTCATTCAAACTGCTTATCTTTTCCCCCTGCCCTCTTGTCTCACTCCAACCGGACGAGGCAGATGGTGGCTCATGCTGAGAGTGCCTCTGCCAGAGGGTTCTTCCTGTTAAAAGGGAAAATTTCCTCCTCACTTTTGCCAAGGGCTGCTCAACAGGGGGAGGGGGGTGGGGGTGTGTGTGGGGGGTGTCTCTTTGTCATGTTTTGACCTCACTGAAAATTGCCCTGAGATGTCTTTCTCTACGTCGTGTTTGGTGCTACATAAATATAACTTGGACTGACATGAAAACTTGAATTTGCACTTATGTTCGGCTTAAATGAGCAAGAACATGTACGTTTGTAAAGTTTCAAAGTTTGTGGACAGAGTTGGGCTATCTATTCGTACTGTTTCCAGTACTTATGAGGAAGATCTCCCAAACTAAAATAGCCAATATGTTTTACTGTTTAATGTCACTCCCAAGTATTTAAACTGCAGTGCCAGGTGACATCACAGTTTAAGAACTCATGCCACATAGATGAAGATGAATTGTCCGTTCTTGTCATAAGATGCAACTTCAAAAGTAATGTATTAAAGACTGGATTCTCCAGTGGCCAGTCCTTGTGTCCAATAGTGTTGTCTTATAGTCCCTGAACCACTCTTTCATAGTCGGAGCCCTCTCAATCTTGACATTGTCATCTTGGAATATACCATCACTGTTGTAAATGCAGACAAGGGAGGAGTCAGCAAGTCCTCAACTAGTGGAATTTTCCATGGCCACAGGTTGCTGTGTATACATATTTATTGTTTGTTTTTTGGTTTTTTTTTTCACTGTTGTTATTACTTTTGACCTTGTCTATTTTTATCATTTGATTACACATTTGAGTCTTCCTGTAAGGCCGACCAATCTTGGTTCTGGACTCTGTACCTGGGGTACTTTAATGTGTCTGTGTGTTTTATGTACCAGAGGTACGTTTATGTGTCTATGTGTTTTATGTGCTTTTTATGTATTCCCTTGTTTGCTGCAAAAACCTAGAGCCCCAATGAAGGTTGCAGTTGAAGTTGAAGTTAACCTCTTAAAGGTGGGGTGGGTGTTCTTTGAAAAAAACGGTTCCAGCAATCCAACTCAAGTGAGATTTTGAAAATATACACTCCCTCCCTCCTCCCAAAGGCTCCGTCTCCTCCTCTTTAGCTCACCCCTCGAAACCACACCTTCACACGATTCACGACTACATGAACCGCAGGGAAGGAGGGAGGGGTGGGTGGGAGTGCATTGATATTTGATGGACGTATTAGGCAGCCAATAAATGTAAAGATGATCAGTACATTGATTGGTCAAAGTTTTTCTCTGATTATACCCTCTAGACCGGACCAAAACGTTTCGTTTTTTTTGCAAACGTTTTATTTCAGTGGGTGCAATGGGAATGTGAAAAGGTTTTCAGGCAATATTGTAAAAAGTGCTGCAAAAAAAGAACACCTACCCCACCCTCAATGCACACAATAGAGCTGAACCTTAAGCTGACCCACTGAAGTAACACTAGATCAGGGGTTCTCAAACTTTTAATTCTGCGTACCACCTGAGAAACTGTTTCAGCTCTCTGAGTACCACCATGATGACCAATTTTAAGATGTAGCCACATATACCTTCTCAAATAGCTTTAAATGCACAGAGATGTTTATTCTTTATTGTGGTTATTTATTCACCTGAATTGTTACCTTACTGAATCAGACATTTACAACTCTGTCCAACAATTCTCACATACCCATTCTCTCATACAGAGCAAAATAAACACACTCAAAAGTTGTCTGCACATCTGCACTACATCTGCACTGCAACTGAATATGCAACAAATATTTTTTTGAAAGACACAATTTTAATTATCTCAAGCTACAAATTTCATTTGAAACATTGTAGTTATAATGCATTGTATGTTTCCAATTTTTTTAAGGTGAAAATGAGGAAAAAAAAGTGGAAAGTCATGACATTCCCCACGTACCATCAGAGAGCGCTCGCGTACCACCAGTGGTACGCGTACCACAGTTTGCTGCACCACTGCACTAGATCATAATACTGCCTCCACAGGTTTGCAAAGGTAGGCATGAAGCATGATGGGTACATCACATCATTTACATGATACCCATCTTTTTTTTTTTTTTTACTTTTCTCACTGATAAATGGTTTTTTCATACAACACACTGAGTTCACCACAGCTTGTGTAAATGGAAATTTTCAGCCTTGCAGCCTTGAAAATTAAGCCTTCTAACATTCTATTTTATAACATTTTTCACAAACTGTTAAAAAGTAAAAACCTTTCTTTTGAGTAATTGCAGAGTTGTATTGGGTGAGCGACAAAGGCAAAACACAGTAAGCCCTGATTGTACAATCTTTATTTTGATGAAAAATAAACTTTTGATTTTTTTTTTTCCACAATAATCCAAATGATTTTTTTTCTTTAAATACAACAAGATTTACTTAATACTGTATACCCCAAAACATCCTGCTTTTATTTGAACTGCACAAATGCTCTGGTTCACAACTGAATAAGGCTTTACCACAGCAAAATATAAGCCCTTTTATAAATGACAAACATGCCGTCAGTAAAGAATGAAGTCTGGGCTGCCTGAACTCCTCCACAGCTCAAGAGATGCGGTACAGTAGCAATCGATAGCACTGAGCAAGCATCAGAGTTTTTATTATCTGCGAGGGCCTGACTTGATCCCCCGTTGTAGTGACTAATCTAATTGGAATCGACACAGACTCCCCAGCTGTGTGGTGCTGCCAAAGAGTTAGAAGAGACAGAGATGTTAGGGAGATCTTTCTAAATCAATACTGAGTTACAGTACAGACTTTTATTTTTTACTTTCTTTTCTCCATTCACGCATCCATGAGATCCATATAAAGCGGCCAAGTTTGCGGGTGCTTCTCACAAGTTGTAGAAGTTCAAATCAGAGTCTGTATCAGCCTGTATTTGCTCCTGGACCTGCAACAGTTTAGCAAGCACAGTATGCATCCACACCGCACATCAAACTAGACTGAGAGACTATCTGGAAAGTATGCCACTGGGGTTGTCGAGCATACTCTCCATCAGGCTCAGAAATAGGATTTTCATTTAGAAATAGGACAACAAAGGCACTGCAGGGTTTGCACCTCTATGCAGTACATTTTGGATGAAGTTTCCACTAACATTAAGTTCAGACAACTGAGATGAATGTCTGAGGAGACTATTGTGAGGGAACATATACAGTTTTACTCTCAAACTTACCCTGCGTGAAAAAGATTGAGAAGCTCCTCCACTGTGTAGACAGTGTTAATTACTCAGGCATGAATTATTCAGCCTCTGAATGATTCAGTGAAACAACAATGCCTGCGGTCAATAGTAGCCAAAACTCGAGAAGACTCTGGCCTCCCTCTGGGGGGATTCTCGAACCACTGATGGGCTCCATTCTATATGCCAGACCAGAAAGTGACACCAGAGTTCAATCTTTAGCTGGCACACTGAATCAGCGTCTTGGTTTTAGGCATCAATTGACCAAAAAGGAGGGATTATGAGAAGGTGTGAAGACAAGAAGTAGGAAGGGAAAGGTCCAGTAACTCTGTATGAGCTCATATCATCTTAGGCCTGTTGTGGTTGATATGCTGCACATTTGACCCTTGAAGTACTCTGATGACAATGGCATGAATTCAACAGGCTGTACCTTCTGCTGTCTCCACCAACAATGTCAAGAAGCCAAAACTGACATTGTTATATATCTATCCAATTGTTCTTGTTGTTGTTTTTTAATGTCATTTATAAAACATATTACCTTAAACGTCTCCCCCCTTCACTTTGTTTCATGGTTGAAAACAATAAACCTCCAGTGAACCACACTTGCGTCACTAATTCACACAGTTATAAAAGATATAATGGTACACTGCACGCTGCCTAAACTGGCTTTAGCTGAAAGAGCTCTAACACAATTTTTACTCTCTCTCTTTTTTTAAAATCAGCATTTAAAACCAAGGTGATCAACCAGAGGATGCCCTGACTGAGTTCTCCAATCATACTTTCCTTTCATTGCTTTCCTCTTAAATTTAAGATAGAATTAAAAATTCCTCTTCTTACATATAAAGCCCTCAAGGGCCCAGTCCTTCTTATGTTAAAGAGTTCGTAGTTCCATATTATCCCAGTAAAGCACTTCACTCTGACTGAAGTCAACTCATGGTTCCTAGAGTTTCCAAAAGTAGAATGGCAGGCAGAGCTTTACAGTTGTCAGGCTCTTCTCTTGTGGATCCATCTCCCAGTTAGTGTTTGGGGAGTATATACCATCTCTGTAGGAAGTCAGCACAGAATATAATGAGAACAAAGCTTCCCCACTGACATATGTAGAGCCAGGTGCCTTGCGTCAGGCAACAAGCATAATACAGGACTGTTCTCACCCAGGAAACAATCTGTTCACACTCCTGCCCTCTGGGAGGCATTACAGGTCCATTCAAGCTCATACAACCAGACTCATGAACAGTCCCTTCCCCCCAAAAAAAGTGTAATAAGAGAATTAAATTCATAATCAGTTGAGATTCTGAATTGCTTATGATAATCAGTTGTTTTAAAATGTTATATAAGAACAAGTGCCAGCAGGGACAGACTGGGAGTAAAAAAGGGGCCCTCAGTCTTTTCCCCCAAAGTACGCCCACCAAAAACCGGTGGGGTGCTATAGTGATATATTGTCATTGTCATAACAACACCCACACATACGAACTATTTATGGCTGTTTATTCAAGAACTCAAGAACACTAATATTAAAGAACAACTAAACATTGCTTGCATCTCCTTAACAAAAATGAACATAAGCAAACTGCTATTTTACAGTTCCTATTATGCTAGCATTTTAAACAGAAAAAAATCTATATTTATATCAAAGCTTTATAAACCATGCATTTATTAAAAAAATATCCCTTTTCTGTTTGAAATTGAAGATTTTCTGATATGTAGACATAAATAATGCCTCATAACCAGTGACATGTGGTGAGATTCATGGCTGGTGAGGCACTGACTCCATCAGAATCAGATTTACACATTTATGAACCCAACGAAGTAGATTATTCACCATCTGGTCAGCAGTAGTTAGCTTAGCAGGTTATGTTTTATATGTCATATCAGGATATTTTTAAAAGATTTTCTAGTGGCCTTGTATTGGATAGAGAGAAAGCAATGGCAAAAAAGGGACACAACAACATATTACAACACTGGAAACTGAACCCACAAACTACTATTTGTTTGTTTGTTTTTTTTAATAGGCATTATATTTACTTTGACTCTGGACTCTTTTGGAATGATTTAGATTCAACTTATTTAAATAACTTAGACTGAATAAGGAACATAATTGAACTGAATTGGAAGGTTTTTATTTGGACCGCAGAGGACTTCTCTTCTGCTGAAAGTGCCTTGAGATAACTTTTGTTGTGAATTGGCACAATATCAATAAGGGTGAATTGATTTTTTTTAGCCTAACGTCAGGTGGTTTGTACAAAAACAATCTTCTCCTGAACAATCAGAGCTGAGTTTTCCAGTTCAGAAGAGCTGGTCGAGGCTCCATTCAGCTCTTTGCATGTTCACTTAAAGAGAAGTACATGATCAGTGAATGGAGAAAACCTCTGTCAATGAGCAAAAATCTGCACGGTAACAGGTAACTACAGGGCAGAGCATCTATTTTAATTCAGCAGATCTTTAAATGGGAATGTGGGGAAATCAGTAAATTTATACCTAAGTGCGTAATTAACACTATCACATTTCTCTCCACAACCGGACAAAAATCTGGTTGTGTATAAACCTTCAACATTTATGTGCATTCAGTTGTAACCTGAGAGATTTTGAGGAATTTGTTACATATGATAAACATTTCAGACACCTGTTTTACAATCAAAATTTGGATTAAGGCCCTTCGATAATTAGATTTTGCCAGACAATAAACATTATCAAGTAATCAGATAAAACAGGCTGAAAAGATGTACAGCCTCATTTCAAAGCAGCTCTCAGCTGTACAACAATCAACCTAATGCAGAAATAAAATAATATGATTAGAGATTCGTGTTGATTTGTTTCCAAAGCCTAAAGCAGCTTTTGTTGCTCAGTTTTCACTCAGATTTTTTATTGTACTAACCTGTCATTCATCAGCTTATGAATGGTTGCAGGTCTTCAAGAGTAAACCACACCTCTCCTCACAAACCAAACTCACTCTCTCAAGTCAGAGGTTAGGGTTAGGGTTAGGTCTTTCTCTGCACCGGTGATGGAGTGCTTCTGTCTAGCTCAAGCTTTCTGTTTGCTGCAGTGAACCTGATGCCCTCCACTGAGGTGTGTGTCTGCCATCTTGTGGTCTAAAGTTCAAAGTGCACTTTTACCAACTCATTTCGCCATTGGCAGCACACAGCGCAGTCCTCCAAAGAGATGGTTTACTAATCCAGACTGATGCATTATGGTCATGCTGAAATCAGCTAATTTCATTAATGTCATAAAGAAGGACTGAGATTTTAAATGAAAGCTTTGACAAATTCAGCCACTAAGGCACACATTTACAGTTCACAGACTTGTTCTTAATTAGCTCAAGGCATTGACATATAAAGATGTTGATACACAGTGTTAATAAGCACAGTACTACTGGATCAAATCCCCAGTCAGAATATAAACATGGGCCCCAGACCTACTCTGTACCTGGATACAGAGTGGTTAGGGACTTGAAGTGGCCAAATGACACGGGCCCTTTATAGTTTCAATATCATGAGCCCCAAATATGAAGACAATGTGGATCCATGAGAAATATGCATGTACTAAATGGACATGGGCAATGAAAACAGAAAATTGTGTGGGACCCATTCAGTGTCAGTAACATACGACCCTCGTTAGAAAGTTAAGGAGAAAATGATCCAGATAGATCAGACCTGGAGTCCAAATGTCCAACCACCATGGGGCCGTCGGGCCACCATGGAAGCTGTGGGCAAATCCAGAAGAAACCCATTTCACAGACTACTTATAGCTCATAGAACGATCCATATATAAATACTCATTTAAAAAAAAAAAAACACTTAATGCAGAAAATATAACAAATAGCTTTGGACTTATCCTGTTAAGTCATGTAACATAAGCTCAACTGGAGCCTGAAATCAGTTTTAAGAGCAGGGCCTGAGTCATAGTGGCCAGCTTTTATGAAATCAGATGGGACTGTTTTTGAAACCTTATCCTTGTCTGTAATTTCTCTCAAGTTTGATCTGATCTGTGTGATTTGTAAAACTTGTAAATCTTCTGTTCTCATATGACACTGATTTTATTCACAGATAGACATGTTATTGAGAAATACAAATATTTTTGTCGGGGTGAATTGTCAACGCACAGAACAAAACTCTGAACAAACACGCAACTCACCGCGAGTGCACATGTGCAAACAGAGATTTGTACTTTGGATTGATGGTCCGCGGTGGAAGTCTGTCAGGATGTCACAGAAGTTTGGAATTGGGTTTGCTTTTTTGTCTTTTCTCCTCTTGGACTTTCAACCGGGCTCCGGAGGTATTAACAGCTTTCAGTGATCTTTCTAAATAGCTGTGAAGCGAATACTTACGTTATCTTTTGTCTGCATCCCTCCGCATTGTAGCCCCTGCTGCAGCCACAGGCCCAGTGTTCATCCCTGAGGAGACAGCCAACCGGGTCCTGCGGAGACTCAGACGTTATAACACTGGTGTGTTTGAAGAGTTCCTGGAGGGAAACTTGGAGAGAGAGTGTAAAGAGGAAACATGTGATCTGGAAGAGGCCAGGGAGTTCTTTGAGAATGATGAAAAGACGGTGTGCAACAGTTCATTTTGGCTTTATTTATTTCTGTGTTTGTGGGTAGCACTTAACTGTGACTTTTCTTTGTGTTTTAGATGGAGTTCTGGGCAGAATACACAGGTAAGAGTATGCTGATATGCTGATGTTTTATATATATGTAAATATGAATATATATAAACATCTATAAAGCATCTGGTTCATCTGGTAACAGAGACATCATGTGCTGTATTTATCAAGATAGTCTGTGCAAAGATATGCTTCCTGTGTTTGGATTTCTTCAGATGCCAATCAGTGTCAGTCAAGCCCATGTCTGAACAAGGGGTCATGTAAAGACCACCTCGGCTACTACACCTGCGAGTGTCCATCCGCCTTCACTGGGAGGAACTGTGAGATTTGTGAGTACAAGCTCAGTGGCTGGTTCTAAGAAATGGAATCAAACAAAATGAGATTTCTTGTTACGTGACCCAAATTTGTTGACAATACAGCAGTCTCAAAGAATAGCCAGGTGCTTCATTTTCTCTTGTTTCAAAATTAGATCAGTGGCTCCCATCGAGCGTCAATCTGGTTTTAAGTTCCAAAATTAGATTGCTTTGTCTTTCTGGGTATTCTAAAAACAGCAGCTGAAATGTCCTCTCTGTGAACAATGATGACATTGAAGTAAATCACATTTGTTTAATAGTGGTGCAAGAGGTGCCCTTGAAGGGTCAGTGCTACAGTTTTTTTTTTTATTTTGTTTTTTCTTTTAGTTTTATGTTAAAAAGTTGTGTCCAAATTAACATGGACAGTTTACTTTTTACGCAGTGATTATTTATGTATGTGCCAGACTTTGAGAGATCAGTCCCTGATGATTGCCAGGACCAAAAGTCATTGGAAATTTAAAAAAGAAAAAAAAAGTGATAGAACTGAACCATTTGCCAGCCTGCAGATCAGCTAACAGTCCACTGAGTCCTGACTCAGAACGTCTGGTGCTCCACCAGTTCACCCATCGTTTCTCCTAAAAATACAAGTCTATTTATACTATTTTCCTGAATGTGAACTCTTGATTTTGTCTTTAAACATGACACAGAAAAAAAAAAACAATTTTAAAGTTCAGTTGGAAAAGGGGTAATGGTTCTGAATGCACAGCTTTTTTAATGGCCACTTAACACTTTAAAGCTTGTGTGAAATACTTCAACTATGAGTCATGTAAAACATTAAAAACACAACACACGGGATTGTTAATAATCTCCATTGAAGGGATGGATTTGACTTCACTTTATGGGGTTTTGTCTCCAGCCATTGCGAGAAGATGTGACGTGAACAACGGAGATTGTATGCACTTCTGCGATTCATTGGAAACCTTTGGGGCCAAATGCTCCTGTGCAACAGGGTACAGACTGGTGGAGGACGGAGTCAGCTGTGAAGCTGAAGGTTTGGATAACGGATTCTCAACTGTACAAAAATAATAATTGGCAAATTAAGTGCCTTTTCTCTCATCACCAGGTGAATTCCCATGTGGCAGAACTGCGCTATCAGCTGTAAGCACGTTCAGAAGATCTCTGTTCGGCTCTGAGAACTCAAGCCTTCAGAATACCACCTCACTGACCAACTTCACCTCTACCACATCCTCCCCTTCAACGCCCACCAGTACCACAGAGGCGTTTCATAGCACAACTGACTCCGTAAACGGCCATCCTAGAAAAAGATTGCTCCGGTTGGCATTCAGGATGCTGAAGTCTTCAATGAACAGCGACAGAAGCCTTTGACACGTATTGTTGGTGGGAATGAGGTCATTCCAGGAGAGATCCCATGGCAGGTAGAGTAAAGAAGCAAGGCAACACTTTCGTACCACGTGTTCATTTTGCTGTTTCTATTCACAAGAACGTTTAGCAGATGATGTGTCATACAAAAAAATTGTTATTGGACATTTGTCTCTGTTCAAAGTCTTGGCACTGTTATAAAACTCTGTGCATGTGTCTGTGTTTCTAAACAAAAATTGCACATTGCAAAGAGGACAGATGTGTGACAGATGTGTAGCCAACTATAAAAATGGTGGGAAAAAATGTAGAAAAATGACTTAAATAAATATAATTAAAAAAGAATTACAACAATTATGCAACCCTGTTCATATTTATCACTTATTTCCTTTTTTCCAGGTGGCATTGATATCACATCCAGTGGTTATTTATTCTGTGGTGGCTCCATCCTCAGTGAACATTGGGTCATCACTGCTGCTCATTGCCTGTTGGAAGCAAAGGGGTCCTTTTTGGTCCGAGTGGGTAAGATTCACAGCAAAACACATCTCGGAGCTGGCCACCTTAAACTGGAGTCTCGGGAAATGAATAACACGTTATTTTTCAATAAGTGAATAATTCTTTCAGTAAATGCAAAATCAATTCCAAAACAGCTGGGACATGTTGTAAAATTTGAAAAAAAAAAATCAAATTCAAACATTTGCAAATTTCATGAAACCCATGTCAAAAATATAACTCCTTTGTGAATGAAAGTCTGGATGCTGAATTGGCTCGTCTGTAGTCCAGTTCTCTCACCAGCTGACTACAATTAAAGCACCATGAAACAAAAAACATAAGAAAGAAACAACGTTATTGAAGCAGTTTAACTCCTGTATCAGACAATACTGCTGTTAAAAGCTACGCTATTGTAAATATCACCTCTGTCCAAGCCTTTATGCTGCCACCAAATTCTAACTGATCTTTTTTATCAGTCAAGGTGCTGCTGCTCCTCAGTTTAAGCATTTGATATTTCTATTGTGAAAAAAAACGTTTTCACGAAATTTTCAATTATCAAATAACATTCCTTTTTTCTTTAAATTTTACAGTGGCCCAACTTTTTTATATTCAGTTTGTACGTTCCAAGTTCTGTGTGATTTGCTGCTTGCCTCTGTGTTATATCACACTAAGCCAAGCACGAGACTTTGCCCACTTTTTTAAAGCATTTTATATACTTTATATACTATATATACTTTTTTTTTCTTCAGGTTTATAGAAGATCACATTTTTACACTCCTGCAGTTGTTTTATCTAAGAAGCATCAGCTAAGCTTATATAAGCAATAACATCTAACATCTCTGTCTACAGGGGAGCATGACACCCACATTAACGCGGGAACAGAGCAGGATTATGAGGTGTTGGAGAGCCACATACACCCTCGCTACAATGCGAGTCACAGTTTGTACAACCACGACATCGCCCTGCTCCACCTCAAAGACCCCATCAGGTTCTCTACAACAGTTCGACCAGTCTGCATCGGACCCATGGAGTTCACCGAGGTCCTCGTGAAAAGGTCATCCCCAGGCACAGTCAGCGGGTGGGGCCGCATGCGCTTCCTGGGGTCCACGTCTCACACGCTGCAGAAGGTCGAGGTTCCTTTCACAGACAGAACACAGTGCAAATTCAGCAGCAGTGCCAGGATCACTCCTTTCATGTTTTGTGCCGGGTACTATGACGAGGCCAAGGATGCCTGTCAGGGAGACAGCGGAGGTCCCCACACTAACAGAGTTGATGACACGTGGTTCCTGACAGGTATTGTAAGCTGGGGGGAAGAGTGCGCTAAAGAAGGGAAATATGGTGTTTACACGCGGGTGTCTCTTTATTACGGCTGGATAACGCATGTCATGGGGGTAACGAAACGCATACTGCCATATGATGTGGAAGAGCCTAACGATTGACTTCAAAGATTTTACTAAATTAAAACAGCAACATATAAGTGTTTCACACATCAATAACAAGATGTGGGTTTCTTTTTTTTAATGCCATATGTAAACATTTCAAATGTTTCTTTGAAGAATATAGCATGTAATTGATGAATATGAACACGTAACTGAGAAGCTCAAAAATCTGCAAACAAAAGTGTGTCCGCACAACTCAGATCTACCCGGGGTGGACTGGTAATCTGTGGATTCTGGTAAAGTCCAGAGCAGCCGTCCCGTCTACGGCTGTCGGCCCTGTTCAATAACCAACATTTTCAGTCTATCAACTAACAGCAGGGGGCGCTAAGACGATCATTGATCAGATATAGGCCTAAAAACCAACAAAGCAGACTAACGTTAGTGTCTGTCAACAGAAAGATGGCAAGCTGACAAAGGAGAAAAGTGGATGTGAAAAACTAAAACTAAAGAAAGCCAAGTACATCTGAAGGGGAGAGGTGTTTTTTTTCATTTTGGCACTATTTATCTTTGTCTTCTCTTTCGTGGTGCGTGGTGGTGCAATGTCTGTGGAATAGGCTACAAATGTTAATTGAAGGATGATTGGTTGAATGGCACCCTAACTAATCACAGCAGCATTACATGGGGCAATTTAATTTTAAAAATCAGTATAATGTCAGGGTCCTACAATAGTATTTGCTAGGTAGTCTGGTGGTTAAGTGGGTGTCTTATATAGTGGTTTGTGGGTTCAATTTCCAGCGTTGTAACATGTTGTGTCCCTTTTTGCCATTGCTTTCTCTCTATCCAATGCAGGCCACTAGAAACATTTTAAAAATATCCTGAAATGACATATAAAACATAACTTGCTAACTTCTGCTGACCAAATGGTGAATAATCTACTCTGTCGGGTTCATAAATGTGTAAATCTGATTCTGATGGAGTCAGTGCCTCACCAGCCATGAATCTCACCACATGTCACTGGTTATGAGGCATTATTTATGTCTACATATCAGAAAATCTTCATTGTCTAACAGAAAAGGGATGTTTTTAATAAATGTATGGTTTCTAAAGCTACTTTGTCATCTTTGACTATCTTTGAGTATTTTTTGCAGTATCAACAAGAGGCCAGTAGGGTGTCCTCTTTTTGGGGGTTTTGGGTCACCCTAGCATAATATTAATACTATAAAATGTGTCAAGCAGGCAAATTCTTACACAGAATAGACCTAAAAGGCTAAAAATGTAATAAGATTCAGAAAAATCAAGTCTGTTTTATTCTTCTTGTCTGTAGTCTAGGTATCAAATAATATGTTTATCCAAAGTGTCCAGGGCCGTTTCTTAGTCCCAGTCCGTCCCTGGATCTACCTGAGCTGTGCGGTTTCTGGATACCACTCTACCAAGAAAGCAGTACATGGCACATATAGATTGATGAAAAAAATGCACACCTACACAGAAATTAGAACATGAAAATTAATGTCAAAAGCAAGCCATTTTATAAAGAATATATGGATTATAGTATTCACGTAGGTTTAAGAGGTTCTGAAGATATCTTCATGGTTAATTATGTCCTTTTATACTTTAAAATAACAGAACTCAAGTCACACTAACAGTGCACTGATTAACTGAACAGTTAAAGCAACACATCATGTCCGTCTGCTGGTAAGTGCTTTTAAAGTATTAGTGTGCAATGCCAGAGGATCAAAAAGGGTCTTTACAAATCAATGCTTTCAATTATGTGCAACCAAAAGCTTGGAGAAAAAGAAAAAGAAAAAAAAACATTCTGTGTCATCTAAAACAAGGATAAAGACAAAGGAACTGAAATCAGGTTGTTTGACAAAGGATTTTTTAGCCAAAAATATCCCCATGTTAAAACATTGAATTATTTCAATTACTTAAGAAGAGGTTATAACAAGAAATCCCTTGCTTTATATACAGAAGCAAAAAAGTGCAGATCATGGGCTGTTTTATAATAAGAACCTGCTCATTGTTCAGTAGTCATGCATTTTCAGATAAAGAAATATTCAGCAGAAAGCTTAGTGTGGCTACTTGGCCCACTGGGATTAATAACATTTAAAGCAGTTGTTTTCCCCAAACTGGGAAATCTGTGCAAATTCTGCAGCATTTTGGATTGAAATTACAAAGAAAACTCATCTGTTTTGTCAGGTGAGTTAAAAGGACAAATAAAGGACATGCAATAATTTGGGACAACGCAGATATCGCACACAATGAATGACAAACAGGACAGCAATATAAATAAATGAGCAACTTAGGAAATATGTGGTGTGGCCCCTGCTGCTTTCTGATCTCATTTCCATATCAAACACAGTATATCAAAGACAGCCCTCCGAGCGGGGCCTCGATTTGATGTGGTAAATCATATATGTCCGCAATCAATATTTAATTAACTGTTCAACAAAAAGGGTATATTTTTCATGTTGGTTGTATGATCCCTTTAAATGGCAAAGTCAATGAGCTGAGCTGTAGCACTGAGGATGAACCAGCCTGCTTTCGCGACGATGAAGTGCACACAGTACAATCTTCTCTCACTCTGCCCTGCTCATCTTCATCTGTGCCGACTGACAGGCAGCTCTCAGAAGATCCTGCGGAAAATGACAGTATTTCACACTGTGTGGCGACTTCCATTCGTCTCCGGCGAGCTCAGAGGACTATGTTGATATCAGTCTTCATCACGTTCCTCTGTGTCATACATTACAATCATTGAACTGTCATCTGCTGCCTGCATGCAGAGGGAATATGTCTTCCCTGCCTCTCTAACACACCACACATACATTCAAGAGCAGACAAACAAACACAGCGGGAATGAAGGAAAATACAAGGGGAGGGAGGTAAAGCATCAAGCGAAGAACACATTCAATACACCGTAGGCGGATTTTATACTAACAATTGTAGCTCCACCTTTTTTAAAGTGCCTGTTGAATTTTCTTGAGGTCAGTTTAAAGCAAGAACAGTATTTGATTTTGCAAACAGTCCATATGCAATACAAAAAAAAAAAAAAAAGCAGGGATAAAAAGGCATTATGGCATGGCACATTTTGGCATTTGAACTCTCAGACAGTACAGAAGAGTGGAGAAAAAAGAAACATGAGAAAATAATTACAAAAGAAATGTCACAATGAAATTCATTAAATGTTTAAAAATAATACTGTATACACCACAGTCTTTGTTCTAGGAAACATTTTGAGCAAATCTTGGGTTTGCGTCCATTCAGGACAAACTGAGCCAGACAGGAACACACACACAGTCACTCAGATATGGCGTCACCTCGAGTATGAGTCTCAATAAAGAGTTTACGGTGCGTGAAATGACCCGCTGCTGCGGCCGTAAATAATCCAGATGAGATGAATCACCAGAGGGACGAGATGTTAACAGCCAGTCAGAAAAGAGGAAGACCAAACAGCATCCAAGTCAAGACAGTTGATTGTCCAAAAGGCCTTAAACAGCTGATGTGCCTTTGTGCTGGTGCACACCTTTACTGTCCAAAAGGATTAGTTCAGGGTATTGTCTGGGGAAAATGAGGGAGAAAAATCTGGTCTGTGGATTTCCATATTTTCTTTTGAAATGACGGAACTCTGCGGAGAAAAGCAGACACGCTGAGCAGTGAAGAGAGGGCGGCTGGTCGGCACGTCAGTTAAGAGACAGCAAAGACTCCTGTTCCTTCTGTCTGATCATCATCCACAGGTAAACTGTGAGACTGACAGTCTGTGGTCTTCTCTCTACGGGGAGCTCAGCTTTCTCACCTTCAGGTTCCCTGGGTCTGCATGAATGACACATAGTTTTAAAAAGAAACTCAAAGTGAAGTAATTACGACCCAACAGAGGTGTGTATGAGGGTTTTTTTTTTTTTTTACCGCCCAGCCTGGAGGAGTGTTCCCGGCCGCTGTCTCCTATGATCAGCTGCAGGCTGGCGGCTGACATACAGCCCTCCTGCCGCCGACTCAGATTTTTCACCAGCCTATCCACCAGGTTGATAAATAGAGGGAGTGCATTTAGATGACGGGAAGGAGAATTTTGATAAACAAGTAAAACAAGTTTTACTTGCAATAAATAAAATAAAATAAAACACCACTTGTGCTGTACACTGTAGCTCTTCTCTGATATACTGATGTCATGGTGATCACTAAGCCAGACTATTTATTGAATATCACATGGCTGAAAACTCACCAGCACCCCCTGCTGTCTTCACATTGCAATTGAATGACATCTCCACATTTGATGGTGATACTGTCTGGTCCATTCTGGGGACAGTCAGCCAAAGCCATGTATCTCCCTGGAGACTGACACAGACGATGGGAAACAAAAAAGAAAGACAAAGAAAGAAAAAAGTGAGCTGATAATAATGAAGAAGGGAGACTTGTTTATACAGCTCCACTGAAAAGGAAAGTTAAAATAGTATGATTATTATTATATCTTTATAAAAAGCAAAACTTAGAAATACAGTGTTAGATGTACATCTAAATCAATTTGATGCTGTTGAGAAACTTGGACATGGGCAACCGTGGGAACCATGATCCAGCAGCAACTCCGTCTAGTGCCCAGATGTGCAGTGGATCTGCATTAACAGATAGAGGCCATTCCACTCATGCACAATGAGCATCGACATTTGGACCTAATCTGGACCACCTTCTGCACTTAAAGCTCAGTTAAGCCTCTGGGAAGTATTATTGGCCAGATGTGGCTAAAAGGTCATTAGCTATGCCTAGTCGGGTTACATAACAAGTTTTATGAAGGCCACAGGGTTCAAACTTGGTCATATGTGATTTCACAAACAGTGCGATATTTTCTGACTGTTGTGAATACTTTTTGATACCTTAGCAAAGGTCACTATATCTATGATAGTAATATAGTCAGAAACACAACTTGTGGACTACTTTGTCATTGCTTTTATGTGAACGAATATTAAACTTCAGAGAATTCTCAATTACTTCTGTTTGCTGAATGTCAGTTTTTGTTTTTTTTTACTTAGATTTTTAGATTTTCTTTACTTTCTTCAAAGTCAGAAGTTAACGTACACTATGATTACCATGCCTTTAAACAATCGGGGAAAGCCCAGATCTGTTGTTCTGATAGGTCTGAGTTAACTGGAGGAAAACCTGCGGATGCATCTTAAGCCTCACCTCAAACACCATGATACCTTGTGTGGCATCATGGGAAAATCAAAAGAAATTTCAGCAAGTTTTTGAAAAAGGTTATGGTAAGAAACCCAAAACATTTGACCCAAGTCATATAGTTTAAAGGCAATGCTACGAAAATGTATGTAAACTTCTGACTTTGATTTAATTAATTATTTAATTCTCTTAAAAAAAATCTCTCTCTCATTATTCTAGCATTTAGAAAATATAAATAATTTTGGTAATCCTAACTGACCTAAAAAAGGAAAGGTCTAAAAACAAAAAAAAAAGGCTGTGTCTTTTTATATGTTGTATGCTAACTTCTGGTTTTAATTGTACTTCTTTTCATATCTCTTCAGAAATCAGTTACAATAACAAACAAAAAAGAAAAAAAGGCTTATATAAGTTGCTCAGTTATCATTAAAAAATGAGGTGCAAGTGTGTGAAGGTGTGTTGCACTGGAAGGCTAAATATAGTCTTCCACAGAGATCGTTTCGTTCTAATTAATATTCTAATAAATATTCAATATAGAGTGTTGGGTATCTGGAAATGTAAAGCCAGTGGATAGAAACATAGATCTCAACTAAAAAACCTTGTATTTAAGTTATGACGCTTTTCCTTTACTGGTATCCCCTTATTACAAATTGCTAAAAGAAAATCGACATTTCTTTTGTACTTTTGACAACCTGTAGAGGTTTCCACAACCGACAAAACACAAAGCACTTTTATTAGATAAAGGTCTAACTTCCAATGATCTTGTTTAAAAAAAAAAAAAAAAATGCAGAGAGAATGTTTAATTTACCAGCTGCACTAAAACATCATCGTCTGTATCAGATGGGTGGAGGGCGTCCCGACCTCCAGACCACTCCTCCAGGCCCTCGCAGACGTCTACTGAGTGATGAGCTCCGGGCCAGCCTGGGACACACACAGAAATACCGTTAAAAGTGTACAAAACACATTTTCTTGAACGCTACGCCTTCACAAGCACCATGTAGATACTTAGTAACTATGTCGACATTAACATGACCCCTTTGTCACTTACTGGGAAATTAACAAGAACGTAGAATCAAAAGCTAATCTCAGTAGATGGGCCTTTTTCCCCCAAAGTCCTCGATGTACCTGGTTCTTCAGGTCATAGTACACCTGAACTGCCAAGGGTGGAAATCAGGAAGGAAATTAGCAACAGCAGTGCAACAGGGTGCAAAGCAAGTTTGATTTTCATCAGTTCTCTCAAAGGTTTGTGTTATTTTTAAGTTACTAAGTATCTACTTGATTATGACAAAAGTCTGGGGAGGAAATCTACTCACTCCTGCGGTTGTGCTGGTGTTTAGGGGAGTGGGGTTGGAGGTCAGGACTGCTCTTCCCGGACTCTGTCTCCTCTGAGCTCACTGACGCCCTCTGCTGCTTTCTGGGAAAATAACACAAAACAACACTTGTAGTTCCATGCACTCCGGGTCAGCCGCACTCAGGGCAGATGTTGTCCTCAGCCCGAACACCTGGGGTGAGCTTCATGAATCTGATTCATAGAGCAAACATGGCCCCACATCAATGCCAGGAACAACTCTGACCTGCTGTTTCTCTCACAGCCACGTCTGTTCAGGCACCAGCAAGACAGCACAGAACACACAGCCATTCGCAAGCCTCTCTGTAGAAGTACAACTTACAAGCCACCAAACACGGTGCCTGTTTATATGTTTCAACACAACTGAAGATCTGGTCTCGATTTATTAAGATCCAAATCTAGAGGTTAGGGTCACTTTAGGAATAGATTTTAAGAGAGAATGTTTCTAGGAAGATCAGATCTCAAAAAACGAGCCCCGTCTTAAAAAACAGTGTCATGGGGAAATTAGGAGAATTCATGGAATGAAACAAAAATTGTTTTGTTTACCCTTTGCATTACATGCAAAATAGCAAATTTGAGATGCAGAAATACTTTTTTTTTTTTTAATTCCATGTTAGAAAGCCATGGATGAATTGCTGACACACTGAGGCAGCAAGAGGAGAGTAGGGGGGGTCAGTTATGAACCAGAATGGAGGCTATAACAAGCTGACGATCAGTATGCAAACACAGCAGCCTGAGGGATTTCAGTCCTCATGCCATGGGAAGGTGAGCCAGCCTGGGCCAGGCTGAGTTTACCACTGAGCGTTACAGCAGGTCAGTGGCGCTTGGAGCAGTGGCGGGGGCGCGGCCGGGGCCGTTGCCGGGGGCTCCGGGGACGGGGGCTCCGGGATCGCAGGCACAGAAACACGTCAGTTGACAGCGAGACAAAGTCCAGCCCCGGCAGACAGCCCCTGGGAACCCCTCTGGACGGCCGCATGCCCCTGCAGGTACGGGATGGGAGGAGTGGGGATAGGCAACTGTACAGCACTGAACATGAACAGAGAGGCGCCCGCACCCGTTGTCACACAGCACCACACAGAAAGCCTCACACAGGGACAACATGAATACAGTCACATTCATCAAACCTTTGAGCTTTAATAAGACTGCAGTGGCACTGGGACTCCATGTGCATTTGTGCAACCACATGTGCTAACACACCCCTGCTAAACACAGAGTTTTAATAATCCAAAGGCACTGACCTCTGCGTAAGTGGTGGAGATATTGGTATGTGTTCAGCCATTTGGCCGTGTTGATATGCTTCATCTGTGAAAAGAAGAGGAGTCGGATGTTGTACGGAGTTACAAAGTGATAAGCACAAGTGTTAAACCTCTAGCTGTGGAGTTTTCAACCATGTCTCCTTTAGCATCCCAGTGAGAATCAATTCACAGCTCTGAGGACATTTCTTCTTAAATCTTATGCACGTATTATCTTACAGACCTCTAAGGAGCTTCTGCTGGTTGGTCAGAATTCTGCGGAGCTCATTGAGCCAGGCCATTTTCACCTCCACTGTAGGAGCCTGAGGAACAGAAGACACAGGGCAGGTTGTAAAAGGCATGTAGGTTATAAAATCTTTTGATCTCATTCTGGCAACACTTGTTTTTATCTAAAGCTATTCTGTATAGTATATAATGATTAATTGCTTGTATGTTAAAGGGGAAAGCAATGTGTTAATACTTCATAATGACAACAAAAATGTTACTGCTTGATAGATGTCTGCTCAATAATAATTTGTATTCACTGCAGTTTAACTTGAAATAGCTAAAAATCTACAGTCAAAATAAGAAATTGCTGGAATATCAACCAGCTAGCGTATTGAAACTTTTTACTGTACCTGAACAACATAAACCTCCTCCCTGCCACTGTACCAGATCTCAAACTTCTTCACATCTCCCTTGACATTCTCTGTGATCCCCACAGCAGTCATCTGCCGAGAAACAAACGCCCAGCGTTAGGATGAGCAACACAAGCAGTGCATCAGAGTTGCATCATGTCTCATCTTAACGTTTGCACGCTCGCACACGCGCACACACACACACCTCCGCTGCGTGGCTGGTTCCTTCCCACACTCTAAATAATAAATCAAGAGCCACAGCTGCTGAGGTGACACCAGATGTGACAGCCCGTGGATCAACACATGAAACAAAAGAAGTGTCAAAGTGTGTCCCCCGCAATTTGGCCTCTGTACCTCACAACCAGAACAGCGCGGCACAAAAGAGGTGCAGCTGTGTGAACGGTGCGTCAGACAAACTTTGTGGGAGTGAGACACCCTGAAAGTTGTAATTAGTTGTGCTACAAGTGGAAAAAAAACAGTCCCGTCTGTATGACGCGCCTTGCAAATCATCCATTTGTCCTTTCAAGCAGGGTGGCTACAGGGCGAGGAAAAAAAATCCTCCACCAAAACACCTATTGTGGAATTTTTTTCCCAAGACTGGAAAGGCCTGAACTAATTTCATCAGCTGAAGATATTTTGCTGACCTGGCATCAGTACACATGAAAATGTGGCAGGATAATGGGTGGGAGGGGTGGGTGGGGGGGTTTCACAAGGAGACAAGGGGACAAGGACAACTGACCCTGTTTTTACGACATCCATTTCATTCTTCCTCTGTACCAGCTTTATACTGTTCAGGTCTGTTCAGAGGGTTGGAGCCTGTCATAAGGCCGAAAGGCATGTTTATCATTACAGCCCCCTTTAAATAATTCAACACTAGATACTTACAATGACTACTCACATAGTTATATGTTCATTTTTTTTCTTTAAATCATTTGGTTTTGCATATAATAACTGTAATTTCTACATCTATCAAAGTCAAAGAATTGCACTGTAAAAAAGTATAGTGTGTTGTATTTCATGATCACTCCACAGTGTTCACAGAGCAGCTTATTATTGAGACTTGTCAAACAGAAGAGTAGCCTGCAATCCTTAAGATATTATACATTAGATTATGAGTTATAACTGACGATCGTGACCACCAATTACATAGAATTTGCTTTGGAGCTGCAAAAGAGGTCATTTTCCTGCTCTTGAGATCCCATTAGTAATTTCCTGTGGGCTGACATAATACATCTTTAGATGGTTGTACAGCATAGCTGTGGAGAAGACTGGGGCAACTGATCTACAAAAACAAGCTTCATTTTGCTGTACATGACTAAAACATGTAACAAAAACACAACAAACAGAGAACTGTTTGTTATGTACCATATTTTGATCCCCATAGCAGTGATTCTCAAAGTGTGGGCCATGGTCCCCCTGGTGGGACATTGTGGTACTGCAAGTGGGCCACGAGAGGTCAATAAAAATAAACAAATATGTTTTAAATCCTTGATTTTTAAAATATGCTTTGTCTATACTGTAAAATATTTATAGCATGATTTTAAAAAAATATTTAGAAGTTATGAAACAAACCAATTAAGGTTAATCTACTGTCATTTTAACGTGTCATATTTGTTGACCCGTGACATTAATATCGGATCAAAGCTTCTAGTCTTGTATGTTGATCACAGCTGTGATTAAAAGGTTTGGGTGGGCCGCAGAGATTTTTCACATTTCAAATTGGGCCTTGGTATTCTGAAGTTTGGGAATGGCTGATTACTTTTATTCTCAGATAGAGACACAAGCCAACCTTGAGACAGTGTTTGAAGCTGTACGAGGGTGTCTTGTCGCTACCGTCTCCATGCTCCTCCCTCCGTTTGCATAACAGGCAGAGCCCTCTCATATAAGAAGAGGTGTCTCTGCATTGGCTTGAAGCGAGCCAGCTCCTTCATGCGGGTGGGACCTCTCTTATGGCTGATCCAGACACTGAAGGAGCCCTGCATCAGCACGCGACCCAGCTCACAGATGTCACCCTGTGTGGAATGGAAGGAGGCGTTTATGTTCTTGCAAATGCAATGAGTTCTTGTCAGAGCAGATTTATCTCAGATTAATTCATGTTTAAACATTCAGGAACAAAAAGCAAAGTTAAGAATGAGAATCTGTCAACCTCATATCCTGTGATGGCAATCTGATGCATGGAGTCATTGACTGATTTGAGCAGGTCCAGCATGGCCGTCAGCGCCCCCTGCAGCTCAGAGGTGCCCTCACCATCTGTACTGTATTTCAGCAGCTCCTGTGAATACACGCACATATGCAGCAAATGTGGAAGTTTTGTATACACACGTGCATGCAAAGGCTGAATCGTAAATACAGCAGGTAAAATAAAAATAAAAGGTTTCTAACATTAATTGGGTTGTTGGGTTATCAGAGGTACAAATTTAAGGTCCCTTCTTTTTCTCACCTTAAGCAGCAACTGGTATTTAGTGAGGCGTTGAACTGGTTTTAAAAGGTAAGAATCCAGGCCCAGTTTGTGCTCCAGCTTTTTTTGGCACTCCTTTAGGAAGGAGACACATTTAAGGACACTATAAATAGTATTCGCCGACGATAGATCACAGCACTTCAGCTTTAACATTTTTTTTCTGATGCGACAGCATGAATCAGTTTAGAACTGACTTGAAAGAAGCCGCAGTCTGAGAACTGTCTCCACAGAGCTTCAGAGCGGGGCTTATTCTGGCAGTAGCATTCATACATTTGGAAACTTTCCTTCTGCAGGCACAGAAAAGACAAAAATGTTCTGAACGAATGTGGTATAAAGAAAACACAAATGACAAAAATATAAAAAGGCTCGGATCAGCATGAACATTCATTATCTCACCCGCTCAAGAAAACATGCTCCCACATTTTCAGGGGCCTCCAGGCATCCTTCCAGGTCCTGAAGAAAAACCCTAAATTTCCCAGAAATCAGTTTAATAATTTTCACTTAGACCACACATTTCTGGCCAAGAGAACTGACAAAGCTCAAAAAATCCGCAAAATTTGGCCTGGAACTGTGCAGGTGAAAAACAACAGCAAAAAGATTAAAAAAAACAAACAAACAAACAAACAAAAAAAAAAAAACTTAAGTGTACCTTTTTTTTTGGTGAAATTGCACATTATTACTTAAAGGACCTTTAGGTCTAACTGAGAGGAACAGCCATTTCTAAGATTTCAGTTTGTTGTTCTTCTTACCATAAATACCTCCATATTTGAAGGACAACTTGTCCTTTCTTCTCAGTTTGTTAAGCATTTGACTCTATGTGTGATGGATATGTCTGTTTGTGCTATGTCTTAAAAATAATCATTCTAAATATGAAAAAAAACCTCTTTAACATCATTAAATCTCTCTAACATAATATAAAATATGTCAAAAATATCTGTTTAAGCAGTTTCATGGTTCTCAAAACTAGTAAGTTAATGTAGAGTCATTAAAGTTTTGTTATGTTTGAACAGGTGATGTGCTGCAGGACATTAATAACTTACCTGCTGTGGAAGTTGTAGATCTCAGGCATGTTTCCAAAGAGAATGTCTCTCTTACTGCGAAGTATCGGAGGCAGAAGCCCCAACAGAGCTGGGTTATCCATTTCAGCCCTGTAACCCTGCAGTAATTTAGGAACAATATCATTTAGACCAACCTTAAACAAAAAATATAACGCAAGCAGGAGTAAACAAAAATGAAGAGGCACACACATTTTCCTAACAAATGATAGAGCATTTTCTCACCATTAGCACTGACAGCAGCTCCTCCACGTAAATTCTTTCAGTCTCTATGAGCTCCCTCATCACGTGACTGTGATGCAAACATGCACACAAATGCAGACAGACATAAAAACAGCCAGAGGTTAGCAATGAAAAAAGAGAATTACAGAGTAAGCATTCATTAAAGGCAGTACTGAGTACAGACAGACGAGTAGATGGACGCTGCCTCCTCACCGCTTCAAGAGGTCCGGGCTGTCGTCTCCATCCAGACTGTACGACACGCAGCTCCGGCTCTCCTGGAAGTCATGAATCACCTCTATCTGAAAAGACCACAGAAGGTTCACCACTGAGTCTTCCATTGGAAATGATTGAAGAAGCAAAGAAATTATTGGAGCAAACAGGAAGAATTAGATCATAAGATTCTGCCGTAATAAACATTTAGGGGGTTTAGCTTTAAAAAAAAAAAAAAGAAGGAAACACAAAAAACTGTCATCATTACTCACTTTCCGAGGGTTAAGACTCTTTCTGGATGCTTTCTTCCCAGGAAGAGACAGATCGAATGTGAACTTCAGACCATCACCTGTAAAAAGCACATCATCATCCTTTTTCCTCACTGTGCTCTAAGGACGCATGCTGTGAGGATTAATAATTTAACTGCCCTCATTTAATCTTACTGAGATACTTTTTTTATAACCACGGGTAAGAATAAGCGATCCAAACAAGGATTTGCAGGCCCGGCATGTCACCCTTTTGCTCAGTAAAAAAAAAACAAAACAAACAACAATAGGCCAATATTGGGCATATCAAGTTATCAGTGTTAATAGGTTTTTTTCTCCAAAGGAGTTTGGATCTAAAGAAGCAGCTCTAAAGCAGAACTGTCAGTGTTCAACTTTATCGCTCTCAGGCAGTTTAAGCTCAGTAGAGTTTTACATGTTACATGAGTGCTGCCATGTTATATTCATTGCTCTTGTGTGTGTGTGTGCATGTATAAGTATGGAGATGTGCGCTTGTGAGCTTGTCCCAGGTGTCAGGACCCACAGAAGGATAAAAGTTCATTTATTCTTTAAAGCAGTAGTCCCCAACCCCCGGTCCATGAGTCATTTTGGTACCGGGCCGCAGAGGAAAAATAAATAACTTCCATTATTACCGTCTGATTTATTATCTGAGTCTTAATGATGATTGAAAGACAAAGACTTCCAGACCCGTGTCTCGGTCACGTGATACGTTTAAACCCCCAAGCTGGCAAAATGAGTAAAAAACAAATATCTTCAGAAAGTGTCATTGCACGGAGAGGATGTTACCGATGTTCTGTTGTTACGAGGACACTTCTTATCAAGTTGCACATGAATATACAGCGGATTTATGTTTATTATAATATATAGAAAATACCACAGATTTTATGCCGGTCATATCATTTTAATTTGCTGTATTTATCTGCAACACATTTTACAGACCGGTCCATGAAAATATTGCCCGACCGGTCCATGGTGCAAAAAACGTTGGAGACCACTGCTTTAAAGGACAAACTCTTCGGTAACTATTTGCAATAAAGTACACAGTTTTGTTTTAGGTTACTGAGGGACAAATGAAGAATGGCTTCATAGTGAATACGTAGCTTTTCTCTTTTTTTCCCAATTTGGACATGGATTCCTCTCGCCAAATTACAACAATTAGGTTGCTCACTTTCCAAACATTTAGTGAAATTAAATTAAAAGGAAGAGTGATGAGACTCAATAATAATTATGTCTCTCTTTCCATTATCATTATCAAATTGTTTTTCTTTTTTTTTTTTTTTTTGCTGGTATCAGATTCTAATAACTAATATTGCCGTGACTAGTAATAAATTATAACTACTCCAGTGATCACTGTTTTGAGCTGCTCAGTGTTTGGATGTTAATCAGAATTACTCACTACCCAGTAATTCACCTATATAGATGCCTACAACCATTTCTATTCCATCTAATTATTAGCTATCTAATCCTGGATTGGGAGTGAATAGTGAAGTACTTCTGAATGTATCATAGACTATCAGGTAGTTCCTCATTTTACGTCTATGAAAAGTAATTCCATTCTCTTAGTGAATCAAAGCACATGAAATGGACCAACAGACATCAACATCAGAAAACACATACTGTTTTAATTATACCGCTATTCTACTCCTATACTATATATTATTACTTATATATATATACTGTACTATTACTACTATATGCATTATCCTCTCCCATACCTCTCACATAAACATTAAATATGTCTATGTGCTGTGGTAGCTTTTATTGCTAACTAGTAAGTCAGGTATTTCCCAGCAGGCTGATTGAACAAGCTACATTTCCTTCCTTGGTCATTCCTATGGGCAAATGAAGACCCTATGGGCCATTCATGCAAGCCTTGGTGCCATACTTTTTTTTTTTTTACCATATTTTCTTTTTCATACAGAGGAACACTGTGACATAATTTAACTATGGTACCAAAAAGATTATTCAAGGGAGAGAGAGATTTCTGTCATAGTAGAAGGGCCGGGATGAGACTCAGTTCTAGATCTGGAAAACAGAGGAGGGAGTGTTGCAAAAGAGATGTGTGAAAGTGACACTGTGTACGCTGGAAATCTGGAGAGTTAATGTAAAACATATGCTTTTTCATCTGCTGTAACAAAGGTCATTATTTGTGTCACAACAGAAATGAGGTGACAAATTCAGAGCAAGTCTTTCTGTTGAGATGAAACGCACATATATTTACTGTAGGTCTGCATGTGTGTGTGTGTTTGTTTGTTTGTTTGTTTGCCATACTATGCTTTGGGGAGAAGAGCGGGGATTTGGAAGCGTGGTGGGTTTTCAGGCCTGGGGGCCACCAGCTGGACCGGTCGCACATGTTTATCAGCCAGCTTCCTTAGACAAGCCTGTCGGTTCTGGATCATCTGCTGCACTGCCGCGTGCTTTTCTATAGTTTTCTCAATCTGAGCCTTGCAGAGAGACAAAAAGAAGCAGAGAGGCAAAAGACGCAGAGGATCAACGTAAGCAGAAATTAAAAAGCAGTGACTGCAATGCTTGCTATTCATATACAGGAAAAAGTTGCGGGCGCTAACCTGTAACTGAGGTGTAATGACAGCTTCATACTCAATTGCCAGGATGTCAAGACCTGAGTTTAGCAAAGGCGGTGCCCCCTCCAAAAACTTCTCAATGTCTCTCAAAGCAGACTGGGCCCCATCCTTGGACTGGAACTTATCTACTAACTGATTTGCCAACATATATGCTCCATCATCACACCAGGTTTGGACCTGAATGCAGAAAGCCCATGGGTAACAGAGACTGTATGTATGCTTCTGCTGTATGTGTTTGTGAATGAATGCATTACTCTTCATACCTGTCCCAAACAAAGCAGCAGCTGGTGTGTTTGAAGAAGAACAGAGTGCTTGGTCTTGAGAGCAGCAGAAAGTGTATCACAGCGGTGGCGAAGCTCATTGCAGCGCTGCATAATAAGAGCCATGGCATAGTGGTGTCCTGCTAAAAGCTGATGTCCATGGAGAATGATGATCTGGGCTCGAGACATAACCTCCTGATAAAGCCAGTAAAGAAACATTGAAGGGAAGGAGTCAGTTTTATACTGAAACTGTGAAAACCTGCTCATTTGAAAAGAATGGCTTGGTGTGTGTCCAAATGTTTGACAGTTATTATATTTACAGTCAGACACAAGCATTTTGGAACCTCCCAAAACAAATTACACATTTTGTTCACTTTAGAGGGAAACTTAAAGTTAAAAAAATCATAAAATTAAAAGCAGTTGATGTACATTTGAAGGAAGGGGTCATTTGAATGTCTGGTTGCTGCAAAGATGCCAGTACAGATCAGACATTGACGCTGGTATTGGAGAAACACTAACCTGAGCATTTGACTCCAGACTGTCCAGCCTTTTGAGTGCCTGATCTGTTTGAGCCAGTGTGCTCACATTTATGGACAATTCCTTCTCCTGACACATGAGATGCTCCAGACATAAGTCCATCTAAACAAAAAGACACCACATACAGTAGTGTATTCCCACATTATAATCGTATTAAACCCATTACGACTGGAGATAGCAGACTAGGTGTGGATTTTTGCCATTTCTCCCTTTAGAGTCAGATAACATTTTAGCAACATTATATATGACTGCTGGTCTTGAATGCTAGAGCCAAGGCTAAAATGTACAATAAAAGCTACATGTTGCAGCTCTCATATTGTTTTGTTTAAGACTAATATTATACAAACCAATCTCTTTAGAATCATCTAGAGCGATAACTCTCTTTAGTGCCAATCAACCTGGCACTTAGTTGCCGAAGTCCTGGATTGTCTTAGTTGTGTGCAAATAAGCATTAACCACACCCAGAATTAAGACATTTATGTTTATTATCCTTGATTTGGATTTAATATTATAATTTTAGTTAATGATATTTGCTCAGGGGTCATGCTCTGGGTCTCTGTAAAGCACCTAGAGGCAACTGACATTGTAACAGACGCTTTACAAATAAAATTGAATTGAATTGAATTGAATTCTGAATCCCTACCTCCTGAAAGCTTTGCTCATATCTGACCAACTGAAGGTACTGATGGAGTTTCAGATGATGCTTCTCAAAGAAGCCATCAAAGGCTGACTCCATGTCTCTGAGCTGCGCAAGAAGCCTAAAAAAAGAGGAAATTTACCATAGATCTCATTTGTTTCTACTGTGAAACAGTCAATTAGGTATTAAAGGTGTTCAATACCAGTATAAGAATATATATACAGTATTATATATTATAGAAATCTTTGAAGCAAAGAGCCATCATCTTACCTCTGTACTGTCTCCCAGTCCATCTTCATATCCCACTGGGAATCATCTTCCCTCCCACTGGTTTCCAGGCTGGAGAGAAGATGACGACCCTCCTTTGAAACTGACCTGATTGCATCCTTTCAGAGATCAGTTAAAATTATGAAAAGCAGATTAATATCAGTGTAACTTATATTGATAAATACATCTTATATGAGGACTTTATGCATCTTGTGTGAGGTTTTACCTTGAGTTTTCTGTACTTCTCAGTGTGAGTTTCAAGGAGATGTTCAATAGCTTTCCCTTCATCAGGCAACTCCGTCTCTGCTAGCTCAGTGCCAAAACCCTGTAGCATCTGTGCAATATCCTTCACTGTTACAGCAAAGCTTTCAATTGCCTGTGGTGGGAATAAATGTGGTAAAATACAAGAGTAATAATAGAGTAATAATAATACAGTAGTATTGTGTTGCAAAGCAGATAAAGTGGGGCTCTCAGATATGCTGAATTTCTAGCAGTAACTTTATGAAAATGTTGGAAATATTAATGAAAGAAAATTAAAAAACAAGGAGAAAATTCAATTGTATGAGTTATTTGAGCCCAGCTTGTTTAAGTATTTGTTTACCGTTCGTAAAACAATCCAGTCACTATGACAGTAGTCCAAAGTGCCTCCAAACTCTGACGTTAGTTGGTTTTCATCTATGTAGCGCAGAAGGTCTGTGACAGAGCTCAGCATCACCACCTAAACAAAGAAAAATAAAACCTGAGGCCTCAGAAAAATATTTTGTACTTTTCTTATTAAATATAAAATAAAATAAAGAAACAAAGACTGTGCCTAAGCAGACAGTCAGATGGATCTATCCCATGTAGACACTGGAACAGAGACTTGAAAGAACTACTTAGAGCATACAAGAGCTTGCAGAGAAAAGTTTGTCTGGAAATCAAACATCAAATCTTTACCATGATAAATGATGGTATCAAAAATATACTCGAAGAAACATCCGAGGACACTAAGCTTTATTATTTGTTAAATTAAATTTTATAACATAGTGTAATTGTTAAAACAAAAGTTAAAGTTAAAATCAGTGTGTGTTCTCTGCCCCTTTTACCACACAATATTTGATTCACGGAGCTCCGGTTTGTAACAGGAATGCGGTGTACCTTGTCATGATGTGAGACATATTTGGTAACTGAGGAGGAGCTGCCTTACTGGCATCTTAAGCATGAAGTCTTCTTGGCTGAAGCGGAAGCCAATGTCTGTAACAGTACGGTGGAAGAAGCTGGTGGGTCGGAGCACCAAGACCAGGTGGAGGTTCCCAGGAAACGAAGCCTTGGTGAGGGAAAAGAGGTGAACCGTTAGATCAATAGTTCAGCCTGAGGAGGATTTAACATAAAAGGAAAAACACCCCACTCTAGCATTAACACAGTTCAATTTACAGTACGGCAAACCCAACTCTAACAAGCTCTCATCCTCAAGATCTGACAGAAGAGACTCAGGTCTCAATGGGTCTGTCACTCTGGTAATTACTGTCAGGCTAATGGATTTAAGGCTCAATTGCTCCACAATATACATTGCTAATAATGTGACTTTCATCTTCAGGTTGCATGATCATTGCCTGACATTGAAGGGAATCCTTCTTAATATCTGTATTATACCGGTACTTAATAAAACTGTATAATAAAAGCATGTCAAACGTGAGAGGAGTGATAAAAGGAGTAAGTTACTTCTATGAAATATGGCAAATGGATAAAATAAATTTAGATATATCACTCACAGCCATTGACAAATACGTTGCAAAATGCTTGCATGAGTAATGCAAAGGCAAGCGCTGCAGCAGGATTTGTTGAGTATATTCTGCATCTATTTCAATGCTTCTTAGGAATTTTCCTTAATTGCATATGACGTGCATTCGACACCGATTTCTCATTTTGGACTGGATATTTCTGTTTCGAAAGAAACATTTATCAAAGAAAGCCATCACTTTGACCGCTGCGCGTTTCATCCAGGACTCTCTCGCGGCCAGTCGCATGACTAAGCAAAGGCGCGCGCGCTGCACCGCAGTGAGAAACTCACCAGTACCCCCCTGCCGCATTCCCCCAGCCCGCCCAAAAACTTCACTCCAAACTCTTAAAACGATTCAATAAACACGCCTATAGTGCTCTTTACCGGGGTCCTCCGGATCTTCGGTATCCTGCTGCAGTAAAAGCAATCGGTCATGGTGTCAGAAGCCATCTCAGTTAAGTACAAGCTCCCGCCCGACCGCTAAGAACCGGTGCCAAGACGAAGGGATGCGGCGTCCTCCGACTGTGTGACGATAGCCGCAGCACTGCTGCCGCCTGCTGCCTCTCTGAGGGAGAGAGGCAGCGCTCACTGCAATGCTTCCCCTCCCGCCCGCCTTCCTCCTCCATCCTCTCATCTCCAGAGCGACCCGCGTCATAACGGTTTTTGCTTACTCATACATTTGCAGCAAGTGGACACCCAGTACAACCAGAATATATTCTCTCTCTCTCTCTCTCTCTTCAAACTCCGCATCATTTCGAAGTGTAGATCAACCCGGATAAAAGCTAGTTATGTCAAGATCACAATCTATTTAAAACTGTATTCTATAAGTAAAAGTCTGGGCTTCAGCACCAAGGACAGCGGACTCTTCAAAACACAATTCAAACAAAGCGCCTGATTCATTAACGATCATGAAACTGTCGTGTGCACGATGCCCGGTAAACTGCCTGGTAATACTAGTTAGAGTTAAAATCTTAAAAAAGAAACATTAAACTTACTGCTATCCTGGCAAGAGCAGTTTTAATAGATGCCCAGGTATCCAGTCTTCTGTCTAAAATAATGATAAATTTGACTCCAGGTTGCCTTGTTCTGCAAGGAAAACATGCATTGATATAGTTACTTGCAGTTTCTATGAATTTGGTGTTTTTTTCCCCCTCTAATGGATATAACAACTCACACATAAAGATTGGTTTTTATTATGGATTGCAGCAAGACATATGGGAGTTTTACATCTATACATATTAGTTCCTTTCCTGTGAAATCTACAGAAGGGGACAGGCCTTTTGACTGATTCCAATTTAAACCTTCCAAATCTCAGGGGAGACTTAGGTTTTGACATAGAGGACATCAATGGGAGGTTTAGCCCTGAGCTGACAATGAGTGAAGGCCAGACCAGCTGTGCTCAGAATATAGTCTTTTGGTGCACTGCAGAAAGGGAGAGACTCTGTGAGAATAAATAAGGAAAGACACACCGAGGGATGAGAGTGAGGTATGTAAAGACTTTAGCTAAAGCTTCTTCTGGAATGTCACTGAAAGCAGAGCACTCTGGAAGGGTAATGATGACACTGGAGTCTTCCCCACGCCCCCCTAGTAGGAAAACATAAGCATCACTTTCATTAGATGGCATAAAATATAAACATTTTCTGAACAGAAGAGGAAAAACTGTCTTACCTGATAAATATGCCACTTGTTTCTCTATGTAGCCACCCACCTCCTTCATGCTCACAGGGACAGTCACCTCTGGAAGGTCATACAACAATTCTTACATGAGGAAAAGTATCAGTATGACATTTAAATTGAATGGCCCATGTTTAGAGCTTTTCATGTATAGAATTTACCTCAGTTTAAGTTTACAGACCTTATCACTTCAAATGTAATTGAATCTCAGTGCATTTTACTTCTGTCAATGGTCTTTGTGACGGTTCTCTAAGGAGCAGGACCCCAGCAGAACCGAATTTAATGAACATAAAGAGGCCCAATTTCCACCCATATACAAAGTATCAAAGATGATTGCATCTATCAAAATGAAATACACATGAAATAATTAAAAGGTTGAGACTGTATGTAGGCCTGTAAGACAGGCTAGTATGAAGTTTGAGAAACAGGATTTAATAAAATAAAATATACACTAAATGTGCTCAAGCTGCTCCTCCCTCTTTTTGAAAGAGATCTACAAATAGACACTCACTTTGATTGACAGCTGCCCAATCAAAGTGAGCAATTTGGAAAAGATGGGTCTTGTTCACCAGAAACAACATGAAGGAAATCAAGTCAGACATCCTTTGTGGAGATGGAAGAATCTCCACTGTTTCCTCTGGGAACTTCACAGTCACAAACGGTGTAAGAAAAAAAAACTAGTGAACATTGATTATGTCTTCTTTCCAATGTAATGATGGTAGCAACATTCTGTGGGATTGCTTTTCTATGATGGAGATCAGGAGACTGGTCATTGTAGATGGAAAGACAAAAGAATTAAAAATTTTCTAAGGTGTAGGCTAAATATTTACATTTCAAAAAGACAACCTGAAGCATGTGCCACCTAGAAAATACTGCTACACCTTCAGTAAACTCTGTAAAATACTTCTATTGACCCAGCCTGACCTGAACTCAGAAGATTCCTGAACAGACTTAAAAGCAGGTTTGCATCAATGTTTCACATGTAGCCTGACATCACTTCAACATTCCTACTAAGAGTTTGAGAGCCTTGTAAAGTAAAGCTCTGCAAAGCCTATAGGATTATTCCTAAGATCACTCAGGTCTATCTTTGATCACAATGGTGCTTCATCCAAGAATTAAGTTTCTTTTTATATATATATATATATATATATATATATATATATATATATATATATATATATATATATATATATATATATATATATATATACATTTTTTTTTTAAGCAGGCCATAATTTTCATTACAATAACTGTGCACAGATGAATGAATCTGAAACATAGCAGAATGTGGAAAATTTGAAAGGGTCTGGAACTTTTGTTTATTTAAATGATTTTCCACTAAAGTAAGAAAAGTGAATTATTTTTATTTCTCACACAGAAAAGTTCTCCTTCAAATGCAGTAACACAAAATATTACCCTTTAATGCAAAAAATAAAATAATTTTTAAAAAGTACACTTAATCATTCCGCATGTGTTTTGAAGCAGCTTTGGTGTATACATAGACAACTCACAAACATTTAGGGATATTCAACTTTCAGGTGAAATTTATGAAAATTGTGAGAAGTTCATGCTGCAGTGATTTTATATCATGAAAGTACGGCAGTAAAACAGAATCATCCAATGGCCATTTCTTCATCTCAAACAATGAATTCGAGTAAGGAGCTAACAATTGTGGTGGGTATACCACAACAAAAATGTCTGCAGGGCACTGTTGATAATGAAGCAGTTATCATCAGTGTGGAATATGGTCAAAGACATCCACCTATATGCCTTTCTGTGACTCTTCCAGTCTACCTGTGTCTCTGCTGCAACCTGCATGATGATAGATCTCAGATATTGTTCCAGGTATCTGCTGGAAGCCACCCACCCAACCTGAGAGCTACAGCCCTTGTGCCCCGATCACTATTGCCACCACTGTTGCCTTTGCACCCCACATCTTTTCTAGCTCTTCTTTGAGTCCTTGGTATTTCTCAAGCTTTTCATGTTCCTTATTCCTGATGTTGCCATTGCTCAGGATTGCAACGTCTATCACCACTAATGTCTTCTGATGTTTATCAACCACCACCATGTCAAGCTGATTAGCCATTACCTAATTGGACCCACTCATTTCAACCCACTTTTAGAAATGTCTTCCATCTTGACCCTGGGACCTCCAGTCCACACATGGTACAGAGTTTCAGTACTATACCAGCTACCTGGTTGTTCTTTGTTGCTTTGCCTGCCTGCCCATTCATGGGGTGTGGTTAGCTTCTTCAGCCAGAAGATACTAATCATGTCAGGCCCCATTACTGTCCAGCTCTTCTTTCTTGACACTAATTCTTGGATATCTGCCATTGTGAAGATGACTGGATCTTGTTCTGGGAGATTGCTGTGTTCTGCATTTAGATCCATCAGCCACTGAGCGTTGGTGTGATGTGGCACCTCTTTCTCCCAGATTCTCTTCCAGCATTGCTCAGTTTCAGCCCTGGGTGGGTCTCCTTTCACCTACTACCTTGCCATTGACAGATGGATTGTTGGACATCCTGTTTATTCTCCTGGCCTCCATTTCTCTGATGTACATCTTCAGCCGGGTAGCTTGGGCTGTGAGCCTTTCCTTGTCAGTTTCCAGTCCCTTGGCTATGGACAGCTTGCTGCCCTTGTATAGCTTGGTACTCAATCTCAATGTGTGTGTGTGTGTTCGCCACCCTGATGAGAAGTCAGGCCACATTGATTTCTCATCAGAGTGGATCTGGTTCCCCAACCCCTCATGTGGACCTTGTTGTCCCCAGTGACCAAGCTGGTATAGCCCTGCAGGCGCACACACACACACGTGTTCACATACACACACTTCATATGGGGCTTACATCTACACTTTTATGCACCAAGCATCGTAAAACTGAATTTGCAGGAGGCAGACTTACCGTACATCATGGGGTGACTGTTAGCATATGCTTTACTTCCACTTATGTGCGCATAATCCATATAGCTGATCTTCCTAGAGTGGATAAATGGGCTATCAACTTTTATTTGAGGTGCAAGCCTCAACTTTAAATTTTTTACTCAAAAAATAAATTACTAACAGAGGCTTAGCGAATAGTATTACACCCAACATGGAAGCAGTAATTTATTTAAATTGCATTGATGTCTGCACCATTCAGCTGTTTATGCTGCAGATCACAGGGCAGCAAATTTGCTCAAGTTTCACACTTTCCTCATCTATAATGGACAGATGTAAAAAATTAATTGCAGAAGGGAGATAAAAATAGCAGTTAGAAAAAGATGAGAGCAGGAGAAAGAAAACGAGGGAGAGCGATGTAGGTGTTATTTTCCATGAGCCAGCTGCAGTAATGGCGTGTGTCAGCGAGCTCCACCGGTACCTGGTGAATATTTGATGTGTGTTTGTAACAGAGAAGAGCTCAGGCCACAGGCCACATTAACAGCAGCGGCTGAACTGTGCACGCACAGATACAGGATAAAGTTACTCTCACACTTGAATGACTACATAATAATACCAGGACATTCTGTAGGTAGGGACGGGTATTATTGCAATATCTGTAGTGATGTTTCAGCATGTTTTTCATTGGAGTAACTGCATTGTAAAAGATGTTATTCTGCCTGAGTTAAAAGAATATAAAATACAACATTTTTCTAGGGTTGAGTCATGTTGTGTAAAATCTTTAATCTGACCAGAAACTGGAATACATTATCACACTATGTAAGCATCTTTTTTTTGTATTGATGTTTGATGTAAACTTAAAGTACACACAGTCTGCTGACCTTTCCTGTATTCGCTCTGCAGGAAACTGCAGTTTGTTTAATAAACTTGCAGTTTTGTAGAAACACTGTACTCCTCTTTCACCCTTTCTAACTTCCAGCCACTGCAATCAATCCCACGACTGATTGTGATGTTGTCTGTCAGTCATGTCTCATGTCTGACCTTTTCAGTCATGAGACAACTATAAAACATCACATGATCATTAGGTTTTATAATTAATTAAAATTCCATCTGAAAAATTACATGACGTGCGACGCCGTGTCCTTACATATTAAAAACTAAGCCAGAATGTCAAAGCATTTTTTGAAAAAGTTGCTTCTATAAGAATTAAGAGGATGAGTGACAGCATGGTGGTGCTAATCAGTTCACTTGATGAATTGATCATCAGCAAGGGTGATCAACTCTATAAAAAGATGAAGCTTTAGCATTTTTCTTGTTTATAGGATTCAGATGTGCTGCCACAATGGCAATGAGGAAAGGCTTCAGTAATGATCAAAACAAATCAATTGATGATGTCCATCTGGGAAGAGTTATAAAGCCATTTTCATACAATTTGGAGTTAAACGTTCAACCTTGAGAAAGATAATTAATTGGTGGAAAATATTCTAAACAGTTACCAATCATTCAACGTCTTGATATCCCAGCAAGTCACATTCTAGACTCAGGATCTTAAACTTTAAAGTTCATTACTTACAAATAAGAAAAAAGGAAGAAAAAAATGAAACATAATGCATATGTGGCTTATTAGGAAGAGTGCCAGGAAAAAGAAAATTCTGCTGAGATTTGCAAAGTTGCATCTGGACAACTATGACTGACTTCTGACTTGTGACTTGATGAGGATGACAGCAGGGGTGAGCTCAGCCATCCCGTGAGCCTGAATTATGGATGCATGTTCATCTTAGGGGTCTTTCTTTCAAGGAGATTTTTGAACATGCGTCATGACCTCTGCAGGTGACATGCAGCACTGTGTGCACAGATGAAAGTCAAATAAGCTGTGTTTGCTCTTCTGTTCTTACACGCATTGAAAGAGATGGAACCAGATTTGACTTAGACCAGTCCCTTCATTCTGCTTACAAAGCTGAGCTTATCTCTGTTGACCAAACAGTGATAACCAAGTACAGCCATTTCATCACAGGCAGCTCCTATAACAAGCATCAACGCAAATGAACTTTATTTCTTTAATGTACTTTAAAGTATTTTAAATCTTTGATTATATTGAACTGAACTTGAAATTGTCAATTACAGGAATATTTCTGTTGGGAATTGTTAGACATCAGTGACAAAATATGATTATGAAAATATCAAACAAGACATTTTGCTTGAATACAAACTGCAGTGATTGGTGTCTCAGTGAGTGACTAAGACTGCAAACTTGGAAAGTGACAGTACAGTAGCAAACTGCATTTACATAGTGAAGTAAATGTTAGGGAATCGTACAGCATGTCAGTAAAAATAATTTGGTACAAACAGAGTGCACAAAGCCATAAATGTTGCATTCATTCTGACATCACATATACCCCAAAAGCAGACACATGTAATCCCTTGCAAGGCATGAAATCCCCTTTTGCAGTTGCCAACATGTTCATAAAACACAGAGGTCGAGCCTCGTGCTGCTTTTAGGTCATGAGAATTTTTTTTTTCTAAATGAAGCTTTTAATACTAAGGAGATTATGCTGGTGGGTGGCAGAATTCTCAAAGTAAAAGGGTGAAGAAAATTTGGTTTTCTACCCACTGGGATACATGTAAGAGCGAGATTGGTTTTAGACCTGAAAGGCCTGAATTGTCAACCCTGTACAATAGCATTTCAAGAGATGAAGCTTTCAGCGCTCCCTTCCAAGGACCTGTGTCCCATTCCAAATATCGTTGGGTATTTTCTTTGGTTTGACATTTTTTAACGGTTCTTATTTACAGATATTCTTAATGATATATGCACTATTATATGTAATCCGTTGGATAAGCATCTGAGGCTGAAGGAATATACTGTGTTCCTGTGCTGCGGCCTGTAAGTGTGTATAAGGCATTATTTAGATGCCTTCCTGAGACTTTTTTTTTTCTCTTCTCCATTTCTCCAAATTCAAACGGTAACAAATGAATGAATAAAAATCAATCTGACATTCAAAACAGATTACTTATACCATAATGAAAAGCGTTCAGTCTTGTTTTTAGGTTTGTAGAACAACAGAATGGGGAGACTTGCTGAGTATTGTATGAAAAACTATGACGACAACATGCCAATGCAAGCTAAACTGAGACAGGAAAGATCGCTCTAAAAATGAAGGCTGTTGCTTAATACAACAGTTTATTCTTGTGTACGAGTTTTGTGCATGCTCTGTAAGAAGATTAGGATCAACCAAGAGGGCAAAGTTCACAATATCTAATTCAGGATGGCCTTTTGATCACTTTCTATTGCCACCATACTCCATAGCAACAGGCAAGAGATGGAACGAGGCAAAGGCCCATCAAGTAATAAGTTAAGGGTGTGAAAATCTCAGAGTGAACACATTGTCTTTGAGAGGATAATGCTTTGTTGATCAGTTATTTCAGCCGGTCGTCTTAATGCAACGTCTTCAAAATGACGAGTGACAAATTTGTGAGGGTAACACTGTTTTTTTGAAAACTGATGTTTCATCTAATTGATTTCTATTTTTTCTGATCACATTAGCGCAGTAAAATACTTATCGTTTTCCTTTTCTGTTCATAATGCAGTTCAATAGCATTGGTAGCTCAAAACACGACAGATGCAAGATGCATTATACACCATCTACACAATACACTTTACAAATTTTAATATATTTACAGCAATAGCATTTTTAAATTTTTTTTGTATTTATGACTATACCAGTAGTCTACGACGCTGAGTCTACGGACATCAAGGCTATAAATCAAGCCTATGGATAAAAATCTATCCATCTGTAATGGCTTAAAATAGCTGACATAATCCCTGCATCAGCCCACTGCTGGAGAAAATCTGCAGGAACTGGTACATCAATAA
The DNA here is from genome assembly GCA_018398805.1 of Hirundichthys speculiger. Classification (NCBI taxonomy): domain Eukaryota; kingdom Metazoa; phylum Chordata; class Actinopteri; order Beloniformes; family Exocoetidae; genus Hirundichthys; species Hirundichthys speculiger. The sequence continues at coordinate 226,493 of JAGFBZ010000849.1, read as the reverse complement.
TAGTGACTGAGCTAAGGTGCAGTTCTCCAGTTACCTTCTATAATGGCTCTCAGAAGTTGACAATGACCAACAATCCAACTGAATTGAACCTATTAACACTAAATTTCTGTGCACTGCACTATCCTAAGAGCAGCATGAAATGTATTAAAGAGGAATAGTTTCAGAACAGATACAGGATTGTATTTTCAAAGGCTGACAGTGGTGGCCACAAGGCAGAAGAGGTCTGGAAGTATCACGTGTACTTACGCTGCAGAGTGCTCACTAGCTGGGAGCCAGCCTGCAGAAGGCAGTGGTAACTCTCCATCTCCTCCTTGGACTCTTTGCCCGGCTCCCTCTCCTCCTGCAGTGAGGCTGGGCCCATTCCCTCCGTGTCCGAGACTGGATCAGGCTGAGGGAACCAATACTTGAGGGAGGAATCGACAGTAGTCCAGGCCTCACATCCTCTTCAGAGTCTTGCAACCCTCCATAGCGTAAGTTTGACACCCTAAAAGTGCTAAACCAGTGAAACCTAACCAAAATCTGCCTCTGCAGGTATCAAGAGCCAGATGAGACAATTCCCTGAGGCTGTTGCGGGCTCCTCCTGACCTTGACCTGCATAAAGCACCTCCACCGAGCTGCAGGGCTACAGTAGAACAGAAGACCTGTCCTCAAGTGCAGAAAACAGCAATCCGTTGACCCGTTGCTGCCTTGACTGGGTGTGATGTCTTTTTTTCCTGCCCTTAATACACACCAGTGTCGACAGTCTGCTGTGCTCTCAGCAGCAGTCAGCTACTTCAAAACACAGCTCCATCTGGCCACTGCTGTCTGTTCCCTCTCTTACCCCTCCCCTCCCTGAGCTTTAGTGCGTCAGCTCTGCAATGCAAGAGCTCAAGAGTCCACTCCTGACACCCAGCCAGCTCCTTCCCTACTTTTCCCTTTCTCATCACACTTATTCATGCTCCTCCTCAATGCTGTCTGTAGGCTGGACCGTCGGGCTGTCATATTCAGCTGAACTCTGTCTCCAGCGTTACTACAACATGCAGGCACACACACACAGAGGAAAATAGATCCATTGTTGAAAAAATAAAAATCTACCACTCCCTTTGCCAACAAGTTTGCCGCATGTGAAGCACAGCCTTTAATACACAACAATCACATTCAAACCACTGAACAAATATGAAAGGGTGTCATTGTGTACATAATGTTACACAGAGCCTCACTCAGCTGAAGTCCCCACTGCTCAGCCCACAACTCTTGACTGGATCAGCACTCAGTAACACTATACAGACTAGAGTGGGAAGAATGGCTATATATGCATGTATGTAAATGTTCTGTACGTATGCGCTCAGTGTTTGACACGTTCTTGATTTGAGGCCACACACACTGAGCAGGGTGAGAGCAGTGGTACTCCATCCCCATACGGACTCACTCAGCTGATCCAGCTTAGCCTCAGCCATCTCATTACTGCACAGCATCTGCTTAGTGTGGTTACATGCGCACGCAAGCGCACACACAAGCACATTCACACATCTTTCCACCAGTCGGAGCCTGCAGGCACCAACTGCTGCAGAGACAAATCACACGGCCTTTCTTTATCTTCAAAACATTCTGCTTTATTTCAGAAAATCTCCCAGGTTTTGAATATACTTGTTTCAAAGAGGTACATTCAGCTTGGAGGTTTAGAGTGTTGAAGCTGGAGACTCAAACGCTGGAAGTTGCAAGGTGTCCCTGGCTGAGGTGTCTGGATGTGTCCACCCTCCACAACCACAGAGCCTCTTGCTGCATTTTCTCCTTTTTTTTTTCTCCTCATTTAAATTTTCTTACAAAAGTGGCAGGAAAAAAAGTTTGCATTAAAAAATACAATCCATTCATTTAACATTTCATTTAAACAAGCAAAACATTAGATTCAAACATATTTTAAGCTCTGAAAATAGCATTTCTGATGTCACTTAAAGGTTTTTATTTTGTTAACAAAGGAGGCAGCCCCCTCTCTGTGACTTTTTTCAGCCAATATCTGACATACTGCAGAGGAAAACAGGCCTCCTCCCCTTTCCTACAGTTAATAGGCTTAGCAGGAAATTCTTACAGAAAGGTGTGTAAATTTTTACTTAGAATCAACATCCTTGTCAACTTCTGATTTTGGTATCATGGCATCATCACCAATTGCTTTTCTGCAGGTGTGCCATGTGTCAAACGTTCAAGAGTGTAGTTTTAATAATGATAAATAAATTTAAAAAAAATCACCTTATTGCCAGACTGAACAACAGCTGAAGACACAAATACCAGCAATTAGTGACATGCAACTGGTAGAGTTGAGTTACTTGAACACCCCCCCTCAAAAAAAAAAAAAGTATAATTAGTTCTAAAGTTCATTTTGAGAAGTTAGGAATTCATTGGGAAGGGGCTGCCTATCTTTGTAGACACGAAACTATGAAAAGGGACTGGCTTACATCAGGGGAGGAGCACAATTGACTAAATCAACTGGCACAAAGCAGAACATTCTCCACAATTAAAAAAAAAAAAAAGATTTGTGTAAGAAAAATATAACATTTATGAGTAAAATGACACTTAATAAATATGGCAAGTAGATAATACAGTATATGCTCATGAGAGAATGGGAAAAAGATACTCCAAAACAGTATTTAAAATAGTCTGAAATAATGTTATGTTTAAATGGAATGTATGAAGCACTACATGTACGAATTTAAAGGAAAGAAATGCCAAACTAACACATAGTAGGGTCTCACAGTGGCTTGAGCTATGTCGACTCTGTAAATATGGAGTTGCTTTGTATCTAATTCCATCTTCAGCTTATAAGACAAATATATTGACACGAGATAATGAATATAAATACCTAATTTAGGCTTTAGTGCATGTGTGCATATGTGTATAGTGCGTGGGGGTTATTAGTTGTGTATTTCCTTGTCATCTAACATGTGTGTGTGTGTTCAGGCATATATTCATGTGACTTAGTGATCAAAGTCATAATGAAGAAACCAGTATCTTTAATAGTGCAGAAAACGTCTAACCGAACTATATCAACAAAGTTCAAGTAATTCTGGTCTTCATTACACACAGGCATTTGTGGCTATTCTCATCCAGCACATTTCTGCATGTTCATGTAACACAAAGACAGGTCTGTCACTTCCAGGTCACACTTGTGTGGACGAAATCTGATCATGCTGCATTCATCTTTTTGGCTTTGAGCAGATGCTGACGTACATCTCTAACTATATACAGTACAACACATATATTAAATTTCTTTCATATTTGACTTAGTTATCTCTCAGGCTGGAAGATTTATCTCATTCTCGAAGCAATTTTTTAATTGCTGAAATATTCTTGAAGTCTTTAATCTATCAATCAATCGACCTCACACAAACACACACACACAAACACACTTTTTGGACTGAGTGGTATTATGGCCTCCAATATTCTCTGTTATATCTTGACATTTAATATAGATTGTAGATTTACCAATAGAATTAAAGAATCATATAAACATCTGTTTATCAGAAAACTGTTTTAACAGTCTGTGTGATGCTTTGAGCTGCACTCAAATCACATTCAGTAACTTTACACGACGACTGATTCAGACCTGAAGATGAGCATATTTTATAAAATATGTGATGACCGTTTAAAAAGACTGGAAAAAGAGACCAAAAAAAAAAAGCAAAATAAAAAACAAAGTACAGCCACTAAGAACATAAAGGGTTTGCAGAATACAGTGACTGAATAACTGTTCTTTCTTTCTTTCATGCAGATTCAGTATCTTTCTTAGAGGGGTCATTATAACTGTTGTTGAAACAAAGTGGTTGTAAAGAACTATTAAAAAGGCAGCCATGTATGCATTCATTTGGAAGCAAATTTTCATAAAAAAAAAAACAAAAAGAACCTGTCATCTCTGTAGATATTCTACAAAATGATTCAGGGTGCTGCTCCACAGCCATGCACGGGGCGGAGGATTGGCTGAGAACTACACAAGTCAAAAGACTTCTAAACCCCTTCTCACCCCCACCCAAGTCAGCACATCTTTTTCTTCTCATCTTCACCTCCTTTCAGATCCTTCTAACCACGATGGAAGCCTTCATGAAACCGATGCTGCTGCCGAGTCCAGGCTGCCCTTTACTCACGTTCCTTCAGATGCTTGTAGGACAGTGGTGTGACAGGTGCAATCTGGAAACGGAATAGGTTGACAGACTTTATTTTATGCTTTCGTCAAGAGCTGGTGCTGACAAGCTAGAAAAGATGGTTTCAAATGATCACAAATCATCAGAAGATAAGCGCTGATCAGCCACAGGACTACACACGAACACCGCAACATCATTATCTTCCCCTCCACCATCAGTTAACCAACATTAGTAAAGGAAAAGAGTTATGCTTTCATCAAAGTTAAATGATCTGTTGAAGCTCAGCTGGTAGACAAAACAGTGTTTAGTTTAATTCTTTGAAGTTTACCTGGATGTTTGTTGGAGGTCACCCTCTGACAGCTAGATACAGAACAGAAATCTAGGTTAAACAATGACAACTGTTTAAAAAAAAAAAAAAAAAAGCCCGGTGCTGCTGTGAGGTAGTCAGTGACCCTGGTGAATTGTGACTGTAAGATGCAACCATTCTCTACAGCATACCTCCAGGGGGGCAGACAAAAAAAAAATATATATAAAAAAATAAACAACAGCGAAAAACTGACACTTGGGAGCATTTAACAAACTAGATGTGCACAACAAGGTGCAGATATGCACCATTGTATCTCAATTAGTTTGTTCTTGGAAAACCATGCATTGTTTGCAGAAACATAATTTATTCCAATTAAAAAATGTTTTTTCTTTTTACATTTATGTTATGTTCATTTTGTTGTCTACCCCCCACTGATGCAGCACTTGGATTGAAGTTACACCAACATTATGCCATGCACTGAGCTCAAGCGCAGCACAAGTGCCTCCATTATGTGCCACAAAAGTAAGCAAAGGGCTAAAACACAAGCTTGCACACAGAAGAATAACAACCACTATCAAACCACAGCACCACAAACAGTACACGTAGATAAGTGACAACCACAGACCATTGCTGTTTATTCACACTGCCAGATAGGAAGACAAATACTGACACTTCACACTGAGACGCACCTAGAAAATGGCATGAACAAAGTAAAAAAACTTAAAGTGGGCTTCATTAAGCACATGCAGAGAATAATATAAGCTGGGCGTCAAAAGGGAGGCTGAAAGGAGCAAGCTTTGTGCCTTGTAATGCATTCACGTTAAATAAATGCACCAATGACTTTAAACAAACTTTTGACACAAAACATCTGACACAGAAAAAGTGCATCTCTTCAGCCAGCCTATATCAGCCTACACTAAAAATAGGAACACACTTATTGAATAAGGCCTATACGCCATTATGTCTTTGATTTCCTTGTTAACACTCAGAGTTAGAGAGAAGAACTGCTGGAGGTTTACTGGGGGGAGTGAGTCAGAGATTGTCTTGAATTGCCTGAAAGTAGGCCGGTACCTGTTTAAATGACAGTATTGGACTCATCAGAAAAGGTTCTCATGAGCAGGGGCCTGGCTGAAGACCTGGGAGACTGGGGGCCCCCAGCGCTCGACTGAACCCGCTTCTTCTAGAAAGGTGAGCAAGAGACACCGGTGACGTCACTACGCTGACAAACACACTCTCTCTTTCTCCAACTCGTGCTTCCTCTTGCATACAGACAAACACACAAACAAACATGTTCACAAAAGGCTTCAAAAGTGGACAGATGGACAATGAAAATCAGTCCATGTGTCTTGAAAGACACCTTTTCCAAGCAGTTACCCATTTCAGATGCCTCGACTCTATTCATCACACCAGATGAGACAGATCTTAGTTTCTCAAAATAATGAACGACACAGAACACACGGACAAAATGCAGTGGCCTGCAGGGACTGTGCTGAGGATCCGGGATGAGGCTGTGGACCAGAGCTTCATGCAAGTAAGTTTGGGTGCTTTGACGTGCTGCAGTCACCTGACTGGACATGCAGAGGCAGCAGGCATTGGAACAGCACAGGCAGCTGGGAGGAGACATCAACTGATACAGCTGGACAGACAAGGACGGAAGACTGTGTGTTTTCAGCACAGACACCCTGTCCTACTCCACACTGCAAGAAGAGCTGGGATCCTCTCCATTTAATACTTGTAACTAAAAAAAAAAGAGCACCTGAGGTACGGTTTAAAATACAAACTTAAAGGATAGTAGTCAAGGTTGTAATTTGATGTAATCTGTCCAAAAAAAGTGGGACTACAGTGAAAATCTACAGAACACCAACCCGAGCAACTTGATCGAGAAGGGAAGGAGTCTGACAGTGGGAGAGGAAGGACACAACAAGTAGGAAACAAGCAAGTTTCCAAGCACACAGAAATTCCTCTGAAATGCTGACAGTGAGAAAAAATAAAAGAGACCTCAGTCACTCCATGAGAAGCTGTGAGTGCTAGCGGTCTGTGACAACATGAAGATAGTAGATGTTCCAGAAGAAGGAAGACGATGTTTCATCTTGAGGGACGACAGTCCAGAGAGGAAGAGAGGAAAAATAAGAGAGTGAAGTTGATGAGAAGAACATATGAGAGTAACAAAAGCAGTTAGGAAAACAAAGTTGGAAAAGCTGAAAATAGGTAAAGAGAAGGTCCCCACACACACAACCAAACAGCTGCTTGGACTATATGTCATTGATCTGAATATAAGAGGATGTATGGTTCCCTGTGAACACACTGTGAAAAGTTGGGTCCTCTTATGTTCGGGGTCTTAGAGTTTTAGACATCTAGACCTTTAGATCCACAACAACGGGTGGCACAGAGTCAGCATCCTGAATGTGTTACACTAAATAATACATGGCGATGGGGTGTCCAAAAAAACTGTTTATGACACAGACTGTTTAAAAAAAAAAAAAAAAAAGACATCTGGGTCTGTGAAACTGAGTGGAATCTGTGAGTGCGTGACTGAAGAAAGAAATGAACTGTCCATCACTGGAGCCATTGCTCATTTGAAAACCTTGGAAATCACCAGCCATCTAAGTTTAGAGCCAGCTCAACTGGTGCAGATGGATGTCGCTTTGTCTTGCTACTGATGGATTTAGGAATTTTCTAAGGAAAGGACCATCAACACGCCCCCATACCAACATTTGTCCAACATCCCTGCAAAAGGTCTAATTTTTTTTTTTTGAGGGGGGGGGGGGTAAAGTACAACATGAAGATATTTCATTAGTCACACTTTGTTCACTTTGCATAATTAGATAAATAATAAAGAAATGAAAGTTTGACAGTAAATCTCTTGGCCTATTTTACTGTGCATAGGAAAAAACTTATCAAAAACACGTATCTTGAAAACGACGCAGGCCATCCTCCAAGCAGGGATGTCTTTAAACATGGGTCAATATGGTGCATAAGTGGTGCATAAGTCTAACTGGGCACAAACTGAAATGATGAACTTTGAGAAAATTTGTCCTAGAGAGTTTCTTGGAGTGTTCCTTGGTTAAACTAAGCAAAACCACTGAAATGCAATTAATTATTATATGAAAAAATATATAGCTTTAATAATCAATTCTATTCTCATCTCAGTAGTTCAATAATGTATTTTCAAGCATATTTTCCTGAATCACTTATTTACCTTCCTCCTTTAAATATATTTAATATTGCCCTTATCATAAAATTTTAACAGTATAATTACAATTACCTTTATTACACCTGCAAAACTTTTGTCTTTTTCACCTTTTTCTTCTTCAATTCCATAATAGTAAAATGTGGCAGGAGAGAAACTGTTCTTAACTCTGTATCCCTTTTTGTGCTCCATGTGCATGATTAGCCCATTTATTGCAAGCCAATTTTAAATTAAAGGCTTTGATTTAAATTGATATCATATCTGCAGCCAAACATGAAGCCTTAAGGTAACGGTTAAATTATTATGACAAATATCTGCAAAGTTTGTGTTTCCATTCTAAATCCGAGGGACATAGCAAGTTATGCATGTATGTTTCAACTCTACCTGTCGAGCGTGAGGTCCACGGGGTTTGCGGAACACCACAAGCAGGATCTCTGGCAGTAGGCTAACAAGGATGAGCAAGATGATGACCAGCCAGGCTGACACTGAGCTCAGCATGTTGGCAAACACAAAGTACAAACGCTGCTGCCTCAAGAAAGGCCTGCAAGAGAGGCAACACTTAAGTTAAACGGTCTGTAAAAGCTACAATACATACTTTTTTTTTCATCCTGTGGCATTCTCTAACCATATTATTCCTCCCCAGAAGAAGCTGAAAAATACGTAGAAAGCCAGAGAGCCCCATATGACAAAGTGGTTGATCCATGTCCAATGCCGTGTGTCCAGCGCCAGCTGGAAAGATGAAGAAGTCATTTACAGCTTATGCTAAAAATCCACAAAAATGCACTTTAAAAAGGTCAATGTGAAGACATCTCCTCTCATGTTTTCTAAACTGCTACCGCCCTTAGAAGCTCACCTTTAGCGTCACAGTGAAGACGAGGACAGTGAATACAATTGTTCCATATGACCAATTTCCAAAAACCTGGATTCAATTAAGACAAATAAGATGCATTTAGGTGACAATTCTGAATTACTTTTACATCCATGTAGAAAGTGACTTGAATCTAACCTGGCCATTATCCTGCAGGGCTGGGTTACTGAACAAAAATCGAACTCCAAAAAAGAAAAGTAAGCCATGGAAGACTCCGAGTAAGGTCCAATAGAGGAACGGTCCCCAACGTAACATGGCGTTCTTTGCAATCTCCCTACAAAAACAAACACAAATAAGTAATTTATGACGAAGAGGAAACAACATGGACATGAATTTATGTCTCTCTGGTGATGATATCCATTACACTGTCATATGTGGTAATATTTTATTACATATAATAGCATATATAATAATGTACTTGTGTATATGAACAACAACTGAGTGACAGCTAAAAAAAAAAAAAAAAAACTTTCAGCAATACTAGATTTAGTAATAGACGTCTTAAGCTCTTAATCATAGAGATTACTGTCATAAGGAAAATAAGTATTGTGAATAATAGCAGTTTGCTGGCACAAAAGGGCATGCACCACATCAAATGGGACAACACATCTACTGCTGCCTCAAAATGATTAATACAAATCATTAATGCTTTGGTAGAATAAATGTCTAATAGATACTATGGGGCAAAGCCAAATATTTCTTTTGTGTTGATGAAGCGGAAATGGCTTCATCAGTTCTTTGGCACAGATTTATGACACATTTACTAAAGTTTACATTTTGCATCCAAGAAGAACTGGGCTAAAGTGTTGCTAAAAAGTAAGATACCATACATCAAGTCTCTTCCACAGTTTGGAACTCTAGGGAGTGTTTAAGTACCTTGATGTTTTTTTCTGTGTGCTCCTTTTCAATAAATTGATTTTACTTTTAAAAATCTAAAAGTGCAGTATAACTGGTCATTCAGAGTTACTACTGCACAAAAAAAGCAGTACTAGACAAAGAGCAAAATTTCTATGAATGCAGGCCTTTTTTTGATCAAACTAGGCAACACAATCACAGCTAAATCAGGTACACACAAGGATGAAAGACAAATCGCTGGGTTTACCTGTAGAGGGTAGCGTTGTCCATCAGAAACTCAATGCAAATATGTTGCTCGAAAAGGCTGTAAGCCAGGATGGGCATAGAGGTGAAGCAGATGTTGTACATCGTCAGATAGGCCGCATCATACAGGGGCTAGGAAGGGTGGGATCAGGAGGGAGGTTTGAAGGGCGGGGGTGGTAAGGAGGAAGAGGAGGGATGGGGCAACCGGGGATTAATATCACGGAGGGGGCAGAACTCATACACTCCAGCATGACTTACACCACATCGGGTCATACAGGTTGGGCTTATACACATCTTTCATGTACTTTTGAAAGATCTGTGTCAAGGGTCGTAGGAAAGAAGGAGCGATTCATTTTCAGCTTTAACAAACAGATATACCATAAAACATTATAAATTAGCTTAAATACATCACATCTGATGTGGTAATAAATGGCTACTTGCATAGCAGAAGATGTTCTTCAGACACTTAATACACATCATGGATGCAGATGCAGAGAGGGAGGGGCAATTTAAGGAAAAGCAAGCGGTACTCAGGAGGACAAGGAGATGCAGATGTTAGGAGCTCTGTCTCCTTTCCCTGAACCTTAATAGGACTCTAGACATACTTACTTGCTGGGAATAGCCGCAGAAGAACTGGTACAAAAACTGCGGTAAGATGAAGCAAAGATTCTGCAGATAAGAGAGCGAAAAAGAAAAAAAAAATCACTCACTTCTCAAGACATAAACAAATACACAATGTATATAGTGGATTAAGAAGAAAAACTGTGGATAGTAGTATAAAAAAGCAATAAGAGTAAGAATTAGAATAATAATTTTAAAAAAAGTCAAGGCATCTGTTCCTGTTACCTTGTAAAAGAAATACTGCACCAAGTGTGCAATGCGGACATAGTAAAGATGCCCGTGAGCCAACAAAAGTTTCTTGAGGTGCTTGAGTTTGGGAATGGCATAATCACTGTTCCTCACAGCCTGCCGACCCTCTTTACCCTTAATTCCTGAAACATCAATCAAAAAATTTAACACACAACCTCTACTAAAGAGCTGCAATCCCATGTATTAGGGACCTCAAATGACTTCTTACCAATGCCCACATGAGCTTCCAAAATCATGCTGACATCATTGGCTCCATCTCCAATGGACAGGGTGATTGGGCTGCCTTTAGAGTTCTTTACCATTTTAACTATCTATAAATTTAGATGACAGGGGGCACATATTAAAAAAATGCTACCATGTGCTCATTGTAAAAGTGATCATTTCAATTCAGTGGATAAGTGGTGTTTAGATTGTAAATAACTGCTCTGACCTGTGCCTTCTGCAGAGGAGCCATGCGACAGCAGAGCACAGCTGTACAATTTTGACAGATCTGTAGGAATAGACTCTTGTAGAGACTTGAGTTTGATTCAGAGGATGAGTTGAGCACCATTGATAAAGAGGCACCATCAATGATAAAACCATAATCATGATTGGCCATGGACCAACTCCTATTAACAGAAAGGAAGAAATGGTTAGAGCTTAATCACTGAAGAATATTACTACTCAATGATCACACACATACAGCCATTTCTCAAAAAAGGTTTCTAAAATTAACCTAAGAGACTAAGATCATTTAAGTCAATGCACCCACCTGGTGATGCCTGCCTTTACTGGTGGTGCATCCTGTACAGCTTTCTTATGATACTCAAGCAGAAGGTCATGTAGTCGTTCCTCACGCTTTCGCCCTCCATCCTCCAAAGTACGCAAGGTTAACTCCAATAGCTCTGTGTTTCTCTGAAACAATCTACAAGCATAGCAGGTGGACTTTGCAGTCTCCATCTTGTCCCCTGTTAGGACCCAAACCTTCATACCTGCTCCCTGCAGAGCTTCCATAGTCTCTGCCGCCTCCTCTTGAAGCCTTAGGATTAAAAACAGAAAGATTTAAGAAAAGAAAAAACAAAAGGGGGGAGACATAAAGATTAAGGTCATCTAACTACCATCATTGGGAGAAAGGGAAAAAAAAAATCACAATTTACAACTGACATCATGATTAAACCGTACAGAATTTAGGGCTGCAGCACTAACTTTGATAAACACACAATCCACACAGCAATATTTCCAGTAACTGGACATAATATATTTTCTCTTTGCTGTGGTCACCATCATGATTAAATATGCCAACTTCACATGACTCTTTGTAAAGCATTCAGGTTATTTGGTGCTTTAAAATAAAGAGCACTGATTTTACTGAGTTTGCATTATTCCTATTGCGCCTAGATGATCATTGCAAAAATTACCACTTTTATTGCTGTAATGTCATACCTTTGAGCCCTTAGAGTCAATCTACAGCAAAAATACCAAAGTCTGAGAGAAGCAGCACTAAGATCAACATAGTCCTCATAGACAAAGTTGTTTTGGATGACTGTGTCTTTCACCCAGTAAACTGCTTCATGTCCAATACAATATCAAAACTGATTTGGTGCTGAGGTTTGAAACAACATTTTCCTTTGTGTCCTTCATCCCCAGAGCTACAGAGCCATGAAATCACAATAATGTGACTGGTTAGCTGGGGACTGGATGATTCTGATCTGATCCTTTATCAAGGTAAGCTGCTTTTAAAGAACTGGCCTAATATGATTATAATTCTATCTGGACTTAATTAGATGCAAACTAGGTTATAAAGAACAGGAATGAACTAAAAAATATATTAATTTGATTTGTATTTAACTTGATTACCTACAATGTAAAGTGCCTTTTAAAGTGAGATGACATTTATGCATACATCTATATGTATGCGTTAATGTTTGTGTGTGTGTATGTATATGTATATATGTATATACATATACATTAAAAAAAGCCTGTTTTCTGGATCGTGGAGAACAACATAACCACAAGGGGGCAGTATAAAGCAATGAAAGGCTGCTACAAAACATCAACTGAAGAAGGAGGATTTACTTTTTAAAAATATCAACACAAAGAAGTATGATTGTCCAGGTCATGGTAATTCACAAAGGCTTGGATCATGGGCCACTGGACTTTGTGGTAAAACGTCTTAAGAACATCACAAAAAAGGCAATAAGAAAACATAAATATCGCTTCATGGTTGCAAAAACAGAGGTCTGTGGCATTTTGGGCCTTTACAAAGTTTGGCCTACTGTAAATATGAGATGTTTTAGAATTCAGACGATATATAAAAATAAGACATTAACAACACAAAAAAACAAATATGTGTTATAAGTAATAGATAAATGGCTTCAGCGTGTTGTGATTGCACCAACCGATCTTCCACGGCAGTAGCTCCTATTAGATTCATTCCGGTCTCCACTTGGTTGTAAACAGCCATAAGCTTCTCCTCTCTGTCCTGCAGAGCCAGTCTAGCTTCCCTCAATCCTGCATCTACCAGGGCAAACTCCTCTGGGTTGAGGTGCTTGTAGGCCACACACAGCGTGCGATAACCCTCCTGAACAATGAAATAGGAATCATTACGACAGGAAAACAGAGTTATATGTTGTAGAACCACAATAGCTGTTTGGACAACAAGTTGCTTTGCACCCACTGTTGCATTACGTTCCACATGCATGCGTATCCTTTCAACCTCCTCTTGTCTGACTCGAGGGAAGATGGAAGAGTCTGCTCCCTTACAGAAAAGCAGTGTATCACCTGGACACAAAAATCCCACAATCAAAGACAAAGAGACAATGTCACAGCATGGGGCAAACACGAAAGAGCCAGTGCAGTTAATCTGACAGTTGTCTGAAGCTCACCTGATTTGGATCTGACTATCACACTCATTCGCCTTCTCACTGGGTCAAAGTTCAGCACATGAAGCAGTTCATATCTTAGGGAAGTGCATAATAGAGACAAAATTTAAAAAGTATACACACTAATAATGTTGTTAAAGATCAAAGAATCAAAAAAACTTCTTCTAGGTAGTTACTGACTTACCTTTCAACATCTTTGTTCCTGTTAAGAATTTTCATAGTTTTACTTTCAAGACCCAGAAATGTGAAGCCATATCTACAGAGAGAGACAAATCATCATTAATGTGGAATTTATTAGTTTGAATCAATATTACAAAAAAAAGTGCCCTAGAAAAAAGCATTTTCAAAATACATTCTACAATATTCATATATTGTAGAATATTCAACCTTTTGTACACACTCATGTCAGCTCAAGCTCTTACCTCATGGCACCTTTCACCAGGGCAATCTCATCAGGTGAGGAAGCGATGAAGCCCCTCTCCTCCTGAGCTGGATGATCCAGCCCGTCTACCTGATCTAGCTTTCCTTCCTCTTGGACACAATCCTGCTCTACAGACTCCTTCACTTGGACTGTGTGACACAGACAGAGGGCGCGCAGAAACAACTCTTCTCTCTCCTAATAACAGAACACAAACACTGTTTATTACATCAAAATGTGAGACAACACCCATAATGTTTAGATTAAACAGAAGTACAAATTATTCAAGGGAAGGGAAAAAAAAATTACTGCCGCATGTCAACCCATAAACAGTAGTTCCAGATTAGATAAAGCTATTCATTTACAACCATTTGTTTAAATTGACTTCTTATCAACATTAAGTGCTGCAGTGCAGGAGTCTGTAAAGTGTTATCAGGTGTTCATGTCAACAGCACACCACCACTTTCCCCCTCTTGTTGACCGCATATGTTGACATGTCAAGGAGAGCATACGTGGGTGACCTGCGAAGGGTCTTTCTGAGCAATGAGCTATGTAATGGCCTTATGTTAATACTTGTGTGGCTTTTACAACAGATGGTGGAACACCACAAGACCCACCCTGCCAGCTTTCTGCTGTAATTTGTTCACAGGTCCATCTGTGACACAAAACCCGTCCAACTCCGTGCTCGCATCCCTGTACTTATACTGGAAACCGTCGATGCAGCACTCTATGAACTCCATGTTATTCTGTGTGAGCGTGCCCGTCTTGTCTGTAAAGACATAGTCTACCTGCAAGAAATATGAACAAGGCAAAAATAAATAACTTCCAGATACAAAAAAAAAAAAAATCCCTTATAACAGGTCCCAACAATAATATTGGGTAATTACTTCCAGAAAGAATTATCAGCATTACACTGTGTTAACTGCTAGTTTAACAGAGCATCACCTTGAAGCAATCATGTGGGATACCGAGTGTGACTGATCTATAGCAGCACTTCTTAAGCTAAAAATACCAAATGAGGGAAAATGGAAAGTAATCTCAACAGTAGTTCCAGTCTGGTGTCATAAACAATTCATTTTACATTAGCACTTACCCTATTTACCTCAAGCAAGTGATTTTTATTCTATTTTGTATCTTTGTGAACTGCAAGAGGTAAATCAGAAGATTTCTTTTCCCATAAATTGGAATTTTGAGATATTCAATTCAATTTAAATCATATCCATGCATGACGCTATACTATTAGCTTGCTGTTAGGATTGGCACTTCTGTGAGAGCCCGTTGCACATTACCTGAATCAGTACTCAAGCACAGAATACATTTTTATGTCGATGCAATATTAATTTAAGGGTACATTATGAATTTATAACTTGTAGGAAAAAAATTAAAATGCTGTTATATTGCAGAGATCTAAAGGAGGTATATGTTTTGTGTGTATGTGTGTGTTCTAAATCAAACAATACATGTCATGTTCAAAGTAACATCAGTCACTTCCAAAGATTGGAAACTATTATTAAAAGTTTTTCAAGGTTATCGGGGTAGATGATATTAACGTTTACCTTTAAAAAGACAATGAAGGCTGAGCAGATATAAGCACTCTCTCTCAGATTGAGCTTGTTGAGTCAAAACAACTGTTTGTATTTATTCATCCATACTTGTGGTGACTGAATACACTAATTAATCTGTTGGCTGATATCAGACAGAATTGCCAACATGCTAAACTCAGAAAGCAGCTTCAGTCTGACATTGACTCCACCTAAAGAATTTCAGCTTGAGCTTTTCTCACTTTTAAGAACTGTTAGTTGTTCTATTAATTTTATCTTCATATGATTCATATGTATGCACTTTTTCTTCTGGCTTTTCCCTTTAGGGGTCATCACAGCATCGTACCCTGTGTTCTGCATCTTCACCTGTCACAAGAACCAGCTGCGCATCCTCTTTCATCAATTTCAGAAATCTCCTCTTTCATATTCCCATTTCTCTCCAGCCTGGCAGCTCCAATCTTAAGCATCTTTCTGTCAATGTATTCACTATCTTTTCTCTTTACATTTCCAAACCGTCTTAATCTAGTTTCTTTTACTTGGACTCCAAGATGTCCCTAATATGGAATCCTGGCTGTTCCTTTTATTTACTCGCTCTTAATCCTGCCCATCTCCGTCACTCCAAAAGAAAATCTCATCATTTTTATCCAGTGGTGCCTGTCTCCAAGACACAGAGAAGAGCTGTTGTTACAGTCTCTTCAAAAAAGTCTTTTCCTTTGCATTTTCTTTCTTTTTTTATATCACCATAATCATTTTTCAGGTTCCTTGAGTCACTTTGGATTTTGCACCAGTTTTCTCAAACTAAAATCTAAATTTTACTTTAAGTCTTTAGTGTGCTCATACTGATTAAGAGTTAATAAATAGTGTGAAGAAATGAGCAAAGAAAACAGTGTATTAGTGACATACATTTCAGCTGTCTTAATGCCATATTTCATTTTGTCCATCTGGCTTACCTGTCCAAGCTCCTCATTGAGGTCTGACGTGTTGACCAGTGCCCCCTCCTCGATTTCTGGGTCAAAGAAATCTTTGTCCCATGCAATGAAAAAGGATCCCAAAAACTTTTGCATTTCAACCGTGACATACATGGACACCGGAATGATGAAGTTGAAGAGCACCATGAAGGACAGGAAGTCGGTGAACATCTTTAAGTACTGTTGGGGGAAAAATAAAAAAAGCACAAAAAATAAAATAAATAAATAAATAAAATAGAAAATAAAAAGAGCAGTCAGATCCTACATGGCTCTGCAAAAGCTGTTCTTGTTACACTAAAAAGCAAAAATAATAAAGGAGAGAAACAAAAGGATTAAGGTTTAGGGTGAAACCACATCAACAAGGTGGATCTTCTGGTGAGGTGTGGAATAAAGAAAAAAGTTTGGACAGCAACAGGAAACAGCACCAAGGGATGATTACAGGATGTTTTTTTTTTTTAAACTCTCTCTTTCCATCTTTTTTTTTTTTTTGGTCAAGACAAACCTTGTGAACAGCCACATTAATATTCAAGTCAGTATTTAAGAAAAGACTCTATTAGACCAAGCACAGATATTTTAGCGCAAAAGGTGCATAAACCAGTCAAATTGTTTGGAAAGAAACTAAGGGCTCTTATACACCATAAATAATTGGCAGTGAAGAAAGGTCCTGTGCCATATTTCAGGATCTTTCCTCTACAGCTCAAGGAGATACGCAGACTTGACAGCCAACAAAATAACAGCTGATGTCACACTGACATATAGGGATCATTTACTAAACTCAACAGCCAAACAAAGGGATCTCTCTCACTGACAGACCTGAACTGGCTGGTAAAACGGGGGGGAGATTTTCTTTCAGACGTGTCTGTTGTCTAATGTTAGCTCATACCTCAAACTTCATCCAACAATGGCAGCAATGTGATGCTTGAACATTCAGTGGTTCTGGATGACTGATATTACATGATTATGTGACTGAAAACCACCTGTGAAATTCTGAAGTGTCTGGGAAAATACTGAATCAAGAACCTGATCTTAGCCTGAGTGAGCTGCATTTCATTTCCTGAAAACAACCAACCAGGCAGAAAGATGCACAAACAGCCAAAAAAAAAAAGCCATTATTTGACCATTGTCTTCCAGAGTCTGGTCAGGCATCCCCTCGGAAGGTGTCTTGCTAAAGTAATTCAAACTAGCAGCTTATTTAAAGTTATATTAAGTTATATAGTTACATTTGACTCCTTGACATTAGTCAAGTCCTTGTAATGTCATGCGGTTTTGCTCAGCCACTTGAATCAATGTAAAAACAGATTTTTTTTTTTTGGTGGGGTTTTCAGAAGCACTTAAGAGTAATAACTGTTACCTGCATCATCTGCCGTTGACAGCAGTCACAGTGCTCTCAATTTGGAGAGTTAATGTTGTCTATTAAAGCATTTGATGGAATCACACTAAAATGTATGAGGTTGTTGTCATTTTTAGATGGTGAAAATTCACTCTCCTTATAAGCAGTTTTTTGCCAAGCTCCAAACAGGCCCACTGTGTACACCAACTACTCATAAATAGGTGACACAACCCCACTAAAGAAAAAAAATAAATCATAGCTTTAAAATATTTACTTGAACTTTCCAATTCTTCAAGAAAACAAGCATACAGAGTCAAAATCATGAAGACTGTGCCACGATCCAGATACAGTATATGGATGCCCAACTCTATTCAGATCACAAAAATAAAGTCCAGTGACAAATTTTCTCTCGTAGCTGTTTTCTGTATGGCTCAATAGTGGTGCTTCCAGTTCTGCTCTACACATATTCCTGTAACGTCAACTTAAACAAGGCAAGTACACAATCTCAAGGGTCTTTTCTGTGCCATCTATGATTAGTGGATTTGTTAAAAGTGTTGTATCTGCCTGCGTCAACATCAAAGACAACCATTTAAGCAATATTTTCAAAAATGTGAACTCACCAAATTGGTCTCCTTCTCTCTCTGGGTTTTTTCATTGTACCATGGCTCATCCTGCCCAGGCTTGCTCTGCCACACATACTTGAGTGTAGTGCACACAAGGGCCTTGCTCACCAGAATGAAAAGGTAAACCAGAAGGAAGGCATTGATAGACCTGAAAATATGAAAAAAAAAACTTAAAGTTATGACAATGATGCGCCATGAATTGTTTAATGATTCTATGACTCTTTCTCTAAACTTACTTTTCCACAACAGACCGTTTCTGAGATTTGCCCTGGTAGTTAAGTGCCATCTTTGTCTCCATTCCAGTGTAAACCGCAACACCTTGAGAAGAAAACAAAACCAAGAGGGATCAGAATTCAGATAACAAACCATCTTCAGTAATAGATATTATTGTTCACATGCCAGTATCATTTCACTCACCACATATCCTCTGGGTATTCTTTAAAGTTGCTCCTTTTAGCAGCAGGTTCTCTGGGCCCAAAGACCTGCATAGTCACATCAGTAGATCAAACTCTGTGTAGTCATACAGGAGCTGTGCAATCCAAACACCCCTCTACTCTCTAAATGGAAACCTGGCAGGCGCTCTACACAGTGACAGTGTGAATGCAGTCCAAGATTACACACACCCTGGTGCTCTTGAGAAGGACAGTGGCATTTGTTTTTATGGCCATTACAAAATAGTCAATGATAAATGCCAGTGGGAGTCCTTTGGAAGCAGTGGCTAAAACCCTGCCAGCTTGTTTTAATTTTAATGCTCGTCTGTAATGAAGGATCAATGGAGTAGTGATTTGTTGGTGAAGCAAAGGAAACAAATGAGTGCTTAAGCAACTGTGTTTTGATTTTGCTCTCACTTAAAGTGAGTTGAGATGGTTGTTCAGGAAAGCTCTCACCTCACTGAAGGCTCCTGACTATTTCTGTAGATGTGCATACGGCCGACAAACCTGGAAAATAACATATACTTTCAGAGGTTATAAATAAAAGGGCCATGTGATATCAGATCTGGATATTACACAGTCGAATGCAACCCCAAACTAGAAAAAAAAAAAAAAAAAAAAAAGCCATAAGAAAAAATATAAAACTTATTTCATGTTTCGTCTTATGACTTTGCATTGTTACAAAACTTAAGTTAAGTTTGCAGGAATAGCAAAACACTTCACTATTTGGCATTCAGAACACATTTCAAGTGTCGTGAGAAAGAATGGGGACATTAAATGTGGTAAAGGCTATTTTGAAATGTGTCACACGGCTGATGTGCAAAAATGGACATAGAGCAACACATGAAATGAGGCCAACAATCATGATGTCAAATAACTTGGGTTCACATGATCTGCAAAGAAATAAACTATTCTAATGTTTTCTGATTTGGGGTTGTATTAGAGCAGATTTGAACTTGATAATTTCAAATCTATGGAAAGTTGAAAGTTTTGTTTTCAAGTTACCAAAGTTTAGAGACCATCTAATAAAGCAACATGTCAACATTTTTATTGACTCTGCACAGAAAAGTTTGACAGCAGTCCTACTTTATTCCCCAAAGGGGTAACTAACGGCTGTCTATTGACAAATTCAATTCCTAAAAGCAAGTTAGAATAAACTTTGTTGTACGAAAGTTCAAAGATTGATCTCAACAGGCAAATACTCAACACTTATAACATGAAACAGGAAAGCAAAGGCTTGCAAAAACATCCCTGTTGAACAATATTAATGTTTGAGTTATTCATGACATTTTCAAATGGCATATTTGTAATCAATAGCCTAACAAATCGCAGGCAACAGACGCTTGGAGTGGAAATCTGTTGGGACTGCATGATGATTGCCTTACTTGTAAAGGTCAGGCTGTGGCTGTTCACACTCAATGGTGGCTCTGAGAGAGTCCAGATCCCTCTCTGTGTCTGGCACTGTGTAGTGTGTCTGGAGAAGTGGAGGAAGCAGAGAGAAAAAGGAGCATGAGCTGCATCTGACTTAGGTCAGGTGGTCATTTTAGCTTTCCCTACTTTGAAAGGGAGTACATAATATCAAAAAAAAAAGACACAGAGAGCCTGTGGGGAACATTGCGACATCATGAACAGGCCAATATAAAATGTTTCCTGTGAGGAGCTAGACAAGAAACTTCTTAAAAGCAGGCTGGAAATCAAAGATATTTACCATGTTTATAAATCAGCTGTTATATACCGAGTATACATACAGTATTTGAAGTTTCAAATACAAATTAGTTGTACAGCCAGAACACATGATGAATTCAACACAGGGGCCATTTATAGAAAACTGCATTATTAATTCCAATATGCATCATACTAATATCTTATATTATTCATGAAATTACATTTAATCTCAGTTCTCCTGAGCAAACAAAAAAAGGGGCTTGAAATGTAAAGCTCATAACTTTATCTTTCTATATTGTAAAAAAAAGTAACTGGGGGTGGTGGTGTATCTTACTTTGTGATTGGACTCTCCATCCAGACTTGCTGTGGTAACGAAACATGTGCCGTCATCTCGGCTAGATTGCAGCAGTATTAAATCACAGGGAAAGGTCTCATCTTCCTCCACCTCCACAACATCTCCCACCTGAAGTTACCCAAACAAAAACCGCTGATGAACAGTGTTTGCCTTCTGTTGCATTTGAGGGTGAATGAGGTTTTAATTACCATAATGGGCAGAAACTCTAAAGCAAATTACTTCTTGTGAACTTGTTGGAACGTTTTAATGTAACTTGCCAACTAAAAGAGAAACGTGGGCAACCCATTTATCTGCCTTGTCTTACTGTAAGACAACACTGTCCCATGTTTTAGCTTAAAAGAAAAGAAATACATTCAGTCACTTGAATCTTTACTTTACTGCTAGTATTTTCACCATGACAGAGGGATCAGCAGCCCTTCAATGCAGCAAAAATGAATTTGATGCAGTTTAAATATTACAAGAGGCTGTCTGATGAAAATCTAAACATCTGTAACCCCCCCCCCCCCCCCCCCCCCCCCAAAAAAAAAGAAAAATAAAGTAACTTCCAGAAAACAGAAGTATAGCATAAACATCAGCACAATACCTCTCAGAAATGTATTACCACCACAAACATGGTAGAACATTTAATGAGCTCAGCAGACAGAGCATGCTTTTCCTTAGACATATATTCCAAATACAGTCATGCCAAGCAGATAGCAGCTTCTCTCTGGTTATATCCCTAAGGATTTATTTATTCCAACTGATCCAAGTTAAGATATATCAGCTAAAAAGTACCTTGATCTTCTCACTCTCCTTTCGTATCCTCCGGCCGTCCTCTAGCACTGTAACTGGGTACTTATTTACTTCATTGTCAGCTTTGTGTCGTAGCCAATCCTCATATCCCTGTGGAAATATATCAAAATCACTATTTTATTTGCTTAGTAGAACAAAAAGCTTAAGCCTTTACCATGGTACTAATACACAAGGGAAAGTGACATGACTGTGATGTCAGTGCAAAAGCCTACCCTACTCAAACTGAGCAGTAGGCTATAAACATTTTTTTTTTTTTTTTGGCTTCTAAAAGGGAGGTTCATGAAAGAAAACACTTAAAAACCAGAGCCATAAAGATATAACAAAAGCTGCCATCAATCTCAAGGGACAAATCTAAAATGTGTCTGTGCACAATTTAATTGGTACATTAAGTATTTAATTATTATATCTATCTGCAATATACACATACATGCATACATATACACACAGTCTGGCTGCAGCCACATAGCTCCATAGACTGTACGACTAGACTGTGATGGAGATAGAGGAGATGGTGCAGAGATGCAGGGGGTGCAGGGGAAAGTACATTGTGTGCCAAAGCAGAGCTTGAGCCAGAAAGTTTGATTATTGGGGGAGGTGACAGCCAGAGAAAGTCTAGTTGAGTTGTGTAGAGAAATGCCAGGAAGGAGAGAAGGAGGGGAGGTATCCCATAGACAGCAGAATTCCCCATCGCCTGACAAATAAAGTGAGACACACCACCATGGTGTCCCACTTCAAAGCCTTGTGGAAGACTGTCCAGTTCTATCAGCGCTTCCCATGTGGAAGGAAGTTCAGCCACTGTTGTTTATTACAATAAAAAAAAAAAAACAATACATCTAACATTCAAAGAAGAGCATTCCCCACATTCCTCGGCTTATATTTCTGTAATAGACTTGCTTCTTCTCTCTTCATTTGCTCACACTCCCATAGAGACCATTTCATCTTCACCCCAATCAGAACTTACCAGCAGAGCACATTAATACAAAACCCAAGAGAGCATTAGTCAGGTACTTTATACAAAAAAAAAAGTCCGCAGGGGAGTGATGAAGGCAGGGGGACTTAATGTGTTTTATGGAGAAGGAGGGTGTATAGTGATGAAAGACAATGAGGAATTGAGGACATGGAAATAGAAGTCCCAATAACAGTTTTTATCAGCACTCATCTGCCTCATTAGGCTGCGACTTACCTGCTTGATAGCAGTTACTGTAATCACAAAAAATAAAGGTAGGCCACTAGTGACTGGGCTGGTGGGGGTGTCCACTATCACCTGTAAGGGAGAAAAACCGTTTTACTTTACAGAAAGTTAATGTTTACACATATGACCTTCAAACAGAAAATCTACACCATTATTACAGCGCGTTACTGCAGCATGCCACTGTGGATGCAGCAGCAGTGTGTGGCCATGGATCAGAAGACGGAACTTGTCTTTTAAATCCAGGGTGTAGTCCATTTCTCTGAGCGTCTTCTACCATTTTGCATATGTACTCATCAGTCGGAAACACAAGGGAGACATTTACATTTTGAAGGGAAGCAAAGGGGTTCTGGGCCACAGAACTTTAATCAAGTGAGCTAGGGGCAGAATGCTTAATCTGTACGCATGCCAACACTTCTCTGTCTCTGCCAAGACGTGGGAGAAAGCCAGCAGGAAGCTTTGTCAAATTCACCTTACCTGCTTGAGCTGAATGCAATGAAATCTACCTAAAGGTACAGTGTGTGGACATGTGCTGCATTTCAAGGCTTGTGCCTAATAACAATTTTGAGCCCGTTATCGTGCAGTCCCAATATACCAGTTTAACAGTAGCACCTGACAAAGGCCCACAGCTAAAATCCTTCAACACAAATGGCCTTGTGTGTTTGCGAGTCCCTTGAAACCATCAGATGGATTTACCCTGGTATTTCTGATCCTGAGGAATAAAGATTGGTTTTCCTCTCCTAAGCCGGTTTGATTATTATAGCCTGCATACACATGCCACATGCAGCTCATTGATATTCTCATGAGAAGCACTACAAAGTGTCAGATAGAAATCAGCTCACCTCCACGTGGGAGAGGCATTTTGATGCAGTCCGCAGTGTTTTCCCTCACCTACACTTCAACTGAGAATTTTTTTTCTTAGAAACAGGAACTCCTAACATAACATAAGCACAGTCCTCCAATCTTTACCTGTTCAAAATTCCATTCCCACACAAATACACACACACACACAAAAATGGTACAAGAGTACTATCCAAGCCACTGTGAATACAACTGCATGGAAGATAAGTAAGTTGCAAATAGAATATTTTACATTTATGAAGGTGCAGAGTATAAACTTATCCACAACCTGAGTGGCTTTAGGTGATGGGAGCCAAAGATGAAAACGCTAAAAGCTTCAATCAAGTGTGTATATGAAAATAGTATATGGGGCCCTGTGTTTAGACTCACACACTGCTACAGGCTAGGCAACAAGTGGATTATTGAATGCCTCTTGAGAAAAGCTTGCTCTACGCTGCAATGTGAGTCACGCAATAACCACATCCTTAAAACAGGACACTTCCCTAAGCACTAATCTGATTAACTGAGGGAAGGTAATGAAACAATTCATTTTTACTAATAGTAAGTTGATATTCTACATTATTTGTTAATTTGACTGAACATAAATATATCAAAGGAAGGACTTAAAACAGAAAGTAAATCACAAGTTTCATCACAATATACAGTATTATCCCAATCCCTTTACTACATCTGAATTATTGCTACCAGGTGCCATTTTTGTTATATTTATATATTTCTGCAGTGGTTTTGTTTGATCTACCAATCACCAAAATTGCATCTTTTTGGATAACTAAAGGTTGTATTTCAGGATGTCAAGGTTGATCAACTCCAGATGTGGCTGTTTCTAAAACATGCATATAGCTTCTTGAATGCGTACTGCACAATGCATCTGCTTTTGTTCTGCATGGCTGCTTAGCTATTTCAGGCTGTCTCATGCCATATAAAGTTCAAATTTAAAAAGATTCTTAAGCATATACAGAGCTAAACTAAGGTGGAAAATTATACATCACAGGGAAACAGAGTATATTGTTTGAAAGCACATATTACTAAAATAAAATCTACACACATGACCTTATTGAAGGAAAGCATATGGTCCTCTGAAAGCTTTTTCTCCACTTCTCTTTGGTTGTCCATAAACTGCCAGGACATAGTGACTTGCATTCATGTTAGTTCCAAAACAGTCTCAATTCAATGTAATGATTTTGCAAAACTAAAATTTTCAAAAAAATCATTAGATTATCTTCCTAGAGTTGGTGTTTCATATTTCATCTATACTAATTCGCAATTACCACCAAACCCAGAAAACAGAAAGAAAAAAAAACACACACTCTTCCACTGCACCAACTGAAAAGACAAAAAGACAAAAATAGCTCAGCTATAAGAGTAAACTGTGTGTTGCTGCTGATATGCTGGTGCGTTATGAAGGTAGCAGAGTACAGCAGCACAAAGCCCTTCATCTGGGCTGAGAAGTGTGTCAGGGTGAGCGACAGACAGCATGTCCCCAGGGTCCGGGGACAGCTCTATGAGTCCTTGTGTCCTCCTACCCCACCACTCTCTCTCTCTCTCTCTCTCATTTTCAGTCTCTGACTCTGACCGTGCTCTACTCCCTTTCAGTCAAATTCAAGCGAAGACATACAGAGGCTATTTATAGGAGAGTGGTGCTTTTTTAATCAGCCTGTGTCTATTTGTGTCGCTCAGAAGTACAGAGGGCTCCCTGGCTGCTGACGTCAGCAGTGCAGCGCTGCAGAGAGATGGGGGTTATGTGAGATAGAAAGGGAGAAAGAAAGGCAGAAAGAAAGCAACCCAATAATGTGAGGCAAAAGGAGTACAGAACTGAATCAGAGGATGGGTGACATGTGGTTGGCAGTGGAGCATTTGCATAAATTCTCACAGGGAATATGTGAATGTTTATTTCTGTCTGTAAGATGAAAGCACAAAAAGCAGCACACACTCTGTGTACCTGTTTCTTGCTGTCTAATATAATAGCAGGCTGCATGGGGGGAAAAAAGACTGAGTGGTTAGGATAAGGAGCCCTCCAGAGGGGCCGGATTAGTGGAGAAATGCCAACTACGCTGAAGACTGGGTAAACACCATCAGCAAACCGAGGACACCCACTGACTCATGCATCATGTGCACGAGCAAACATATACATGTGTTCACACACGAAAAAATGAACACAGTGAACATTACTCTTTGTGCAATGCGCAACAGTAGTTTGTGTGAGAGATGCAGTCATGCTTGATGCTTTACTCCCACATAAGTATGCACCATTATCACATTATCATTTCAAGCATTTTTTTTAACTGAAATATTCAGCTATTTTGTACACTGGCTGAGGAAACAGTCAGTTTGTGAGTTAAACCTAACAAACTGGGAAAAAAAAACTGGGCTGTAGGAGTCAAGTGAAAACAAAGGCTGAATAAACACACTTCAATCAGTCTGGAGTTGTTTAAAAATAATGGAATTTGTGAAAACTTAACGTGTATTTCTCAGTACTTTGCTCCAGTACTGGACTACTGGGAGCTGTCACTCCATGAGATTGCTCCCCATTCCCCCCACCCTGTCCACAAAGCAGGGCCATCACCAGCACCTGTTTACACTAGAGGGCTGTTTGCTACAGTTTAATTTGCTGCTAAAAAGGAGAGGCAAGTTTCCACTTCCATGGATCAGAAAAGGAACAGATATAGAAAGGGATGATGGAAGTCTGAGAGTAGATATAAACAAAAGACAAAAAGAAATCCTATTTCCCTTTTTGGTTCCTAAGTCTACTAAGGAGATGGGGGGAGAGGAGAGGAGAGGGGCAAAAAAAAAAAAAGAAAAAAAAAGAGATGATCGATGTATTTTAGTGAGGGTTCTTGGCCGACTCAGAGCTTTCACAAATTGGGTAATAGAATGTTCTATTTTTACACCAAAGCAATGGCAATAAAAAAATAAGCACATTCTATCCAAAATAATTTAGCATATCAAATACAGTTTCATACATGCAAATCTCTCAAATGTGGCTCCCTATTTTAAACCTTGTTACATAGTTGCTGAACAAATTCTTACCAACGTGGTATTTTATACGTGCAAAACCTACTTCGCTCATACCGATAACTAATAATTTAACAATTCTGATCCCACGGCAACAAAGACTGCAGCTCGTCAGAAAATTGAAACTGGTACTTACTAGATTAGAATAACCTTTATAACAGGGTACTGATAAGTTCAAATTCAGGACAATTTAAAAATGACCACACTGACTGGCACATTTCTACTCCAAAAATAAATTTCCCTTTTAGGATTATTTAAGTATTTTTGAACTGGATTGCATTGGACTAAATTAGATAAATGTGGACAAAAGTGAATGCAATACTATTACACGTGTGTTAGTTGATGTTTATGCTAGCCACTACGTGGCTAACCCTAACTTGGGTCAGAAATAAGGGAAGCTGAAACAATTGCACACCAGCTATAATTACACATATGTTTGAAACTTGCTCAGTTTTCACATCCCATTACTGTTCCACACCTCCCACGACTATATGCCAATTGCCATTGTTTCTAAAAATACTGTGATTCAGGTAACACACCAGTCATGAAGATCAGGTTGATTGTAAGCATTGGCGTACAGACTGTTCAAGAACAAGGTTACACCTGCCTCCTAGTGTTGGCAAGAAATGCTCGAGACTTTCATACAGAGGACTTCTGAACACACAACAGTAAAGATTTTCCAGACTGTTTGGGTACATTGTTGGTATTTGTCCTAAATAGTTAGATCAAGGCCAATCCTAGGGCTAAGCAAGTTCACGGGATTTTTGGAAACAAAGAGAGCTTTATTGTGATCTGGTG
This sequence comes from Hirundichthys speculiger, assembly GCA_018398805.1. Classification (NCBI taxonomy): domain Eukaryota; kingdom Metazoa; phylum Chordata; class Actinopteri; order Beloniformes; family Exocoetidae; genus Hirundichthys; species Hirundichthys speculiger. The sequence continues at coordinate 199,207 of JAGFBZ010000849.1, read as the reverse complement.
AAATTTGCTAGTGGGAACACACTTAGAAATAGTTTTATTACCAATAACAATCATTTATTTTGACCTATGAAGGCTTCATATCCTTTTTCAGGTCACATACATTAATAATTCATAGTCAAGAAACACCAAGCTCTTCTGATTATATCAACACATGAAGCTGCAGGTAGACAGCAATAGTCAAAAAGTGATACTGATGATGGATTCAGAGTTATTACTCACAGAAGTAAAACAGTCCCTTGCTATTTTTACCACATGCGTGTGTTTCTGTGTGTATTTGCACAGTGTGCGAAGTGAGCAGTGAAGCGATATGTTACTGGGTTTGATGACACTTCACTGGGTTAAAATAAAATCTTGAAATGTTTCCAAACAAGTGACTGTCTAAAATGAGTGCTGGGCAGTTTTAGAGCTTAATGTCTGACAATCATGATGCATCTTCTTTTTTTTCTTTTCCACATCTGTCCTGAATAGAATACAATATAGAAGTAGAAAAGCTCTGCTGTTTCCAGATGAGTTTCCGTGTTAGTACACATGCATTGTACACATTTTAGATTGCTACCTCTGCAAATGATGGAGGAGCATTTTTGAAGCATTGTCTATTCAGTCCCTGGTGTCGTCTTGTGTGAGAAACACCTGTATGACTTATTATTGAATTTGGGAAGAGTAGATGCATCTCAGAAGAGGACAAGAGTGAGCGACAGCAGAGGGGATAAAAGGAGAGCGGGGAAGAGGCAGGTCCCTCAGACGTCAGGTGATAAAGGAAAGACAAGAAATTAATACAAATTATTTTAATCATTTACTATCAAATCTCTTTTGAAGGAAAGTTTAGATGTGAGTGTGTGCAGGTCATGTTAAGTTATGTATTTGGTTTAAAAACATATTTTTTATTACAAATACAAAAAAGCCTGACTTGCAGTTATGTAAACAGAGTGATGCATCAGAGGCCTGTTAGAGACAGGAGCAACCTATTCCAATAGCCCTATTGAGAGGTTTCAGAAATGAAACTATCTGGCTCAGGAGGCCTCTGAAAACAATTTCCTTTCTAAGACAGACGAGGAATAGAATGTGTTCATACCAAACTGTACTTTTTTTCTCTATTAAGTTAAGTAATACAAAAAGCAGAAAATGAGAATTCCAAATGAAAATGTCTAAATGTATGTCCCCAGTATAATTTACTACTGACTTAATGTGTTATGGACAGGGATGTATTCAAGTGCCAACATCCCCATTTCTGAGTTGAAGCAATCTACAAGGTAACAAAACCTGAAATTTCTTGAGTTTACCACGAGGTGTTGTTTCCAAAACGGAGCAAATCTCCATCGACTCCCTTTTACAGCAGAAATAAAACATATTTACAGTCTGGCTCCATTTTGGTCTCTAATAGTTACATAGTCAAATCCATGACAACCAAGCTTTTAGCCAGTGAACAGTTGTGTTGCCTTTTGGACACCTCGTACTAAAAAATAGACGGCTTAATTCTTTTAAATGGGTGGCCTAGATTTTTTTTTTTTATTATTAAGTTTGCGATGGGGAAGGGCATTATAATGTTATATGAGATAGAATATTTATGTAAATATATATTTATATGCATTATATATACATTGAGATATATTGTTTATAGCGATACAGTTTTGGTTACGTTAATTCCATTCCTGGAGCAGCAGGAGTGCCCGTCTGTCCTCTCCCTGTAAGTCACATATTCATCTTGTCCTGCCCACAGCAGCAACACAGTGATGGACACAGACACGGACACCGGGCTACCACTAAGCTACTGGTGACATGGAAGTGTCATTTGATGATGGTCCAGCTTTCAAAGTGTCAGAGAAGCAGCAGAAAGGTATAATTTGTACAGTGCTGCAAAGGGAAATACAAAGTATCTGTTAAACTACATGCACCAACGCTGGAGCCTTTCGAGCGTCACTGATTACTTTCATTCATGCTGCAGCTTATGACTGAAAAAGTTAGACAAGGAGTAATAGTAAAGCAGCTAACTATCATATTGCAAAAGACATACACATGTAACTACAGTTGTTACATCTTCAGCATCTGGTATGTTGGCCCATGCTGGCCACAGTGGATCATTTTGGGATGCATTAATGTGGAAGTATGCTGGGACCCACAGTGACACACAGGGTGATGGCAGTAGGCTTGCTCGACTGCAGTGCATGTATGCAGGGGGCAGATGGCCACCAGGTCTCAGGAGAACTGTGCTAGTCCTTATTTCAGCTCTGGCGGCACTCATTTCAGATCTCATTCTGGTAGCAACACTTGAAAAGAGGATGTATGGACAGATTTTGTTAAAAATAAATGTAAAGTAATATTAATTATCACCCTGGATTGACACAAACTATGCCAACCAAGCTAAAGTAGCTACTACAACTGGTGGGAATGTTCCAGCTTTGCAGCACTGCTCATTCTGCCCTTTTGCAACAAGGCGCCACACAGTTCAAAGACAAAGAGGCTTCAAAAGCACTTTGAGGAAAACCTGTGGGTAATGTCATGGAGGGTTTGTCCAGTTCTTGGTTATACACTCTATAGATGTATCACAAGAAATGTATATTTAAGCTCTTCTCAGGAACCAAAAACATGCTTTCATGGTTAGAAACATTTATGACGCTCATGTTGCCAGACTACATATGAACAAGTCTCAAATCATGACGCCTTTTCATTTCTGAATTTAATACTTAACATACACTGTGTTTAAAATGGTGAATTCAAAATAATATGACAATAACTTAAAGGCAACAAATACAGCATGTGTAAAAGAAATCCTCATTGGAGTACACTTGATCCCCATTATCCAAGTCAATGACAAGTTTATCTTTGTTTATGCTGGCGTACTGACAAATGTTGTTCTTACCTGCACCAGGAAGATGATAAGGAAATAGAAATTGGCAATTCTCCTAAACTGCTCAAACAGGTTCTTTGGTAGAAAGTTCCAGACTGTATACTGTGTGGAGAAAAGAGAAAATGTGTGTGTAAGTCACACAGAAATTTATATTATTTTTTTGATTTTGGTCATATTTTTCTTGATTTTTTTGCACAGTAACTGTGTGTGTGTGTGTGTGTGTGTGTGGGGGGGGGTGTGTGTGTGTGTGTGTGTGTGTGTGTGTGTGTGTGTGTGTGTGTGTTTTTCAACCAAATTCTGTTACATACGAGAAAGGTTTGTATTTGTGTATTATGTCTGAGCTAGGAAAGGAACAAAAGAAGGCAACTTCAAAAGCGTGGAGTCTCTGGTCTTTAGACTACCTAGTGAGAAGGAGCTTGGGGGCCACAGGTATTCCACTGATTTGGATTATGTTTTATCACCTTGATTTGGCTGATCTTGAAAGCAGAACTAAAGAACTTCTTTGGTTGTTATTTTCCTTTAAGTGGCCATGACCGCTGGTACTACTGGGGTTTAAGACAAAGCAACAGTTTTCTCTATTTACATTTTCAGAGACGTAACTGAGCTGCACAACAAAATACCACAATGAAGAAACAAATACAAGCATTTGCACAGAAATGGCAACGAGGCACTGATTGTGCACGGGAATGTCTGCATGGGGGAAGTGTTGAAATGCAACGACAGCAGAATGACCCATCTCATTTTCGTAGAGAAAAGAGAGTAAAAGTAATGAGAAAAAGGGGGAGGGGGCAGCAGTAACAGGAGCTGAGTGTGGTAGTGCAGCAGCAGTATGAGAGAAGGTGGGGATTGGTCATTGCACAGTGCAAGAGCAACAAGATGATGAAGAGCAGAAGAGCAGAGGCAGCGGGGAGCATAAAAACTACAGCTGGTGTAATTAAAGACTGTTTACCCTGATATACTGGCACAAGCCAATTGATCAGCTCCTCTGCACCACTATAAATCCCACAGCCATCTTTCTTCTTCCTCCTCATTTCTTTCACTTATAATATCCATAAGCCATTCAGCAGCACCTTCCTGGGCTTGGTGTTAACATGGGCTAGTCAGGTAGGACTTAGCAAGAAGGCATTCTATCCAAGTCCAGAAGAAGCAACCAGATTAACCATCCATTGAGGACATTAATAGAAGCCATGGATTTCACTGTCACTCAGTGCTCCCCTGACAGACAAATGATCACTTTCAGAGGCAGGGGGAACTAGAACTAAGATGGAAAGACATGGAAACACTCAGGACTCCTCCAGAGTTCATTTTGCATTCAAAGTGTTAAACAGAAGAAAATTCCTGCAGCCAGGTGAAACAGAATCTACAGACAAACAGAGAAGGCCAATGAAAGAATATAAACTTCAACTTGGCATGGGGCCAAGAGATAAGTCCTGCTGAATTTATTTGATCTCTTGTACACACTTAGCGTTAACATGTCTCCAGGGTGATCTGATTACAAATAGGCAGCTTTCCATGTCAGTTGCCTAGACTTATAATTCATCACCACAATGTCTTAAAGCTTCTGCTTGTGACTACATAACACCCCCTTACTCTACACTGAAATAAGTGTAAACATCATTCCATTTTGAAAGACAAGGTGTGTTTTTTCTAACCAGCTGCACACCGCTATGCACTTTTATGCCTACACTGTTAAAATTTAATTACTTTCACTTAAGATGTCAGTTGAGCAGGCAGCCTTTTAGTGGGGCCAGTGACAATTCTGCATATAGTCCCTTAGAAGAATGTGGCTATAAACAGCTCAGAACAACACTAAATGTGGCCTGAGCAATTAGATCTCTCTGCGTCCTAAATGCGTTTTGAATGCATTCACATTTGTACTCTCATCACATTGAAATAGGTCATCTGCGGTGCATGTTAATGTTAGTTGTAAGGGGGGCTGGAGTGGACTTCTTACCTTGGAGGAAACGATTCTGTTGTCACAGAACTTGGGTGGGATGAAAGCTTCATCAGCAGGACAGGACCGATGACCAATGTAAATTGTCCTACTGTCTACTCTTCTCTCATCACCACCAAGCTACACAAAAAAAGGGAAAGAGAGGACATGTTTGTAAACCATATTTGATTGAATCAGTTATTTAAAATTCAACCAAGCTCGTATTATTCGAAAGGAAGGCACAAGGGGTGCGACAAATCATATGCCCAAAATAAATATACAGTCTGATGAATCCTGAATTCCATAAACAAAATTTGAAGATTAAAATTTCTGCTGTGGGAAAAAAAATACTTGAGAAGCATTATTATGGAAAACAGATGTGCACAATCCAGTAATTCAGAGAAAGAGAAAGGTAGATGGCAGCCAGAATAAAAATGCTTCTCTCAGATTTATAGATAAAGCTTTCTTGTTGTGAAACAGGACACTTAGTTATGTGTAAAGTCATGTTTGTACATGGACAGAATGATCTAGCAGCTCAAAGAGAAAAGATTTTATCCATCCATCCATCCTTCCTTCCATTATCTATGCCCACTTAATCCTCTGCAGGGTCACGGGGATCTGCTGGAGTCTATCCCAGCTCTCTTCAGGTGAAAGGCAGGGGTTCCACCCTGGACAGGTCACCAGTCCATCACAGGGCCACATGTAGACAAACAACCACAGACACTCACAATCACTCCTACTGGCAATTTAGAACCAACAATTAACCTAACATGCATGTCTTTGGACTGTGGGAGGAAGCCGGAGTACCCGGAGGAAACCCACACAAGCACAGGGAGAACAAGCAAACTCCGAAAAAAATTTTAAAAGAGAAATACACAAAATAAAGTGACTAGTGGCTGGGGCATTCCTCTTTCCATAAAAGACATCAAAGACAGGCAGGTTAAATTAACTTTACACAAGCTCTTCATATGAATTTAAAATTGAAACCATACTGTTGGTTACACTGGTATTAATAAATTAATTTCCTGAAGATAACTGCTGCTTTTATGTAATCATTATTAAAAATTAACTGGGAGAGGGAGGGCAGGGCTGAGAAAGACAGAGCATAATTGTGAAAACTTGCAAGCTTGCCTGCATTTAAGTGACTCTTCTTATGTATTAGTTTGTGACTTTGCAATTTTCCAGAAAAGGGTTCTTGTCACTGTTATGATAAAAAATAAGGTCATGGATTTCTTTATTTTTTTTCTTTCAACACTGGTGTGTAACACGTATATAAAGACTAGCATATTAGTAGAAAGATTTTATACATAAACTGAGGGGTTTTTTTATATTCTTGTTCAGATCTTTTTTTAGTTTCTATTATCTTTAACAATTAAGCTTATGCATCAAAATTACCTTAAAACTCATTATGCAATGTATCTTTTAAAGAGGAAAAAGGTCTACATGAAAAATATGGTTCTCTGGGATTCTCTGTGAATTGCTTAACCAGACAGAAGTTTCATTTCAAAACATGATTGCATAAGTACATGCTCAATCAGATCCATTGCTCTGGAAAAGGGACAACAGAGGTTGTTCGTGTTTTATACAATAACTCATTTACTCCTTTGGCAGACAGTTATGCTCTCAGTCCAAGTGCAGTTTGCAGTGTGATTACTGTGTTGGTAAATTATTAAGATTATGCTGGCAGGAGATCTACTTTATCTAGTATTGAAAAAAAAAAAAGAAAATAACATGCGGTACATAATACTATGAAAACCTGATTCTAGACTATCGCAAGTGAACAACCACCTGGACAGCAAGCTGCCAATGTCTGTTTCTCACAAAATATTATTTAAAAAAAATGTCCTCAAACACAAGGGAGCATAATTTATGCAGGATAATGACACGGCTTACATTCAATTTAATAATTTTCAAATTATACTTTGCAGTAAGTTTCATTTTTTAAGTTTCTTCAAATGGCCATTATAGATGGATATAGCTGTAGGTAGGGAGAATCTCAATGCATTTAAGTTAAAAGGTCATTATTGGTTCAATACAAAACAAATGAAAAAACACTTTCTATCTTGTCTCCAGACCAGGCTAAAGAAAAGAAGCAACAAGCTTACATAACGCTCCCTTATGTACTATCAGCCATGTTCACACCTCAGTATGGACGCTGACTTTACCATCCGCTATGAGCTCAGCACACCATCACTTCTTCAGCAGGACCGGATGGACGTGGCTGCCAGAGAATGAGGTGAGAAACAGAGTGGGAGGAAGGAAGTGTGTGAAATAAAGGGAAGTGCAACATTATCGGACGACTTAAGCATCTCAAGGTTTTGTTTATCAAACAACAATTAGCCTTGAAAGGCAGTAAACCAGAAACCCTCCCAGTGGCGATGACCATTTGTTTATCATAGACACAGATGCAGGGATTCTAGAAGTTTCTCTGTAATAGAGGGATTCCAGATTAATGATCTTCTGGAGGGAGATTGGAGAAATAAAGGCACAGTATGGGAAATCTCTATACCCTCTGTTCCATAGATGATGCCTGGTACCCTGTGATGGACTTCTGACAGTAATTTCTCTCTTGTATGTTCGTCTTCAGAACAAACTGTAACCATAAAATTGTAATTCAAATTTATAATCTCATCATCTTTAAAGGTTGTAACTATTTGAATCATATTCTCACAGACAAGATACGAAATAAAAATTTAATGTTTTATGTGATTTACTCATATGAGAAACAATATATATTTAAAATCTTTTAAATCATTGATATATTTTTAATTCACCTACAGACATAACTCATGCTACAACTGAAAAAAATGAGAACAATTAATACATAAAAAACAAGGGATGTAGTCCATGCCCTGTGATTGCTGAGTAAAGAATTATTGAGTGAGCCGTGGATTCAGTGTAAAATATACTAAGGGTCAAAAGATAAGTTCCACTTCATTTCTGAGCAGTTCCGTTTTCATGATGCTCATCTCAGCACTGGTGAGAGAGGACCATAAAGGAAATGCTAATAGATGGAAAAATAAGATTGCTTGCATTATATTTGCCTTATTGTGAAAGGTCAAACAGCCATTTTAAAGTCAGTGACATTAGTAAGTTACGCCAAAAGTCAAGTGTCAGCATGCCAATATGAAACTGTATGTTCTTGATGAAACAGCATCAGCAAAGATCAATAACCCAAACATCCAGTACTCAAGTGAGCTGAGATGTAACTGCTTCACCAAAAAAAAGAAAGAAAAAAAAAGGTGCATTAGAAAATTGAGTGAGGTCGAAACTTTACATTAAATTATGCTCTAAATTAAATTATGCACACATTGTGAAATGAGCGTAGGCTGGGACAGGGAGAAATGGAGGCTCTATCGAGAGCAGGGAGAATGCAAGACTGCATTCAGTTATTGCCAAACTCTGATGACTGATGACTCTGCTGCGATCACACTGTGTCCTGTCACGCCATCTCACTATTTAGTCATTATCCTGCTTCATCACAATCTGCATTCAATTAGCTGGACAAATCTGGTGTGACCAGAAAATTACAAAGGTCTTTCAGTGTATCACTATCCCTCCAAAAGTAACTTTTTGATAATTATGATTTGTAAAATTTCTTAAAATTATAATTTGTATGCATTTAATGCACAAGATACCACTGTCCTATGGAAAATTTCAGTTTAACTATGATCATTCATTACATGTAGTAGAGTGAAATATTGCACAACAATTTATGAATACATAACTATATTTATTAACATTATGCAAATGAAAAGAACATCATATGATTGTATTGTCAAAATAATTTTTAAAAAAGGAGATATATATTATGTATTTTTATATATTATGCCTTTTATTAATATATACACAATTTCCTTAGACTGAATAAAATAAAATATCTATGCCATGCTTTGGTCAAAATACCACAGCTCTCTATACTGTACATTTTCTCTCTATATTGGTCCCTCTTTTAGCCAGAGCCCTATTGCAAGTCACATATTGAAATGGCTCTTGAGCTGGGCATTTTTGAAGATTTTTCAATATCATACCAAAACCAATACTGATCTGTGTATATAAATCTTTCACTGGCAACACTGGTGGCTGAATAACAAATTTCCTCTTAGGGATAATACAGTTACTAATACACTAAACGCCTCATCTTTTAAGTTGACATTTTGAACTACTTTTTTTTTTTGTTGTTGTTGTTGATACCAGTTGTAGACAGTTTCACTATAACGAAGTTAGGTTCAACATTATTGGTGGAAACCTTTTTTTTAATTTTATAGTAGTTTCAGATGATAAACAAATTACAGGATGTGGTTCAAATAGAGTTCTGTTTGTCTGTGCCTTATTACCTAAGTTTTTCCTGGAAAAAAATGAGGCTAGAGAAAGAGAAAGCAAGCACACACAAGTCACTAGGGCTGTCCCGATTCGATACTAATATCGGATATCGGTCCAATATCAGCCAAAAAAAGAATATCGGATTATATCGGACGTCATGTAAAGTCTCCGATATTAACACTCTGCTAAAAAGCAGTCCATTCTGCTCCGGTGCTTCTGCCCTAAATAGGTGACTACGGTTCCTACTCCAACACAGCGGTAGGTGGCGGTAATACACCTGGGGCCTGATTTACTAAAGGTTTGCGTGCGTAAAAACGTGTGCAAACTTGACACCACCCGCAAACCAATGCGCAAGCTGATTTACTAACAGCGTGCAAAGAGGACTGCGCCTCTCAAATCAGCAAAATAGCACACGCTGTTCATTTAGCACTTTTGCCCTGATGAATAATCAATATGGGGCGTACCCGCCAGAAAGCGCAAAATACTGGGAGGGGAAAATGCAAATAGGTCCATTTACCACACGCAATGAGATTTACCAACCCTGAAAGTAATTGCGGGGATTGTGATTGCGTCTGTATTTAGTACGTTCGGAAGGAAGGTGCTATTCTGTCCAGCCAGCATACGCACCGATGGCTGCTGTTATTGTGGCAAGGAGGCACGGACATCGCCAAAATCAAAGAATACGCAGAGAGAGAGTCTTTCGGACTCGTGTAAATTTGTTTGCACATGCAAAAGGGGAAATATTTTATTTGAATGTTAAATCGAGTATTATTCAGCAAAAGGTTGCCACAGGAGGCACCAGGGTTTCCGTTGTCTGGTAATTGCTGGACTTTGTCTGGTAAAATATGCGGGAGTCCGGGATTTTATAATCTCTCCGGTCAAAATGTCCGGTGAAAATACTCCTCCCAAGCACAATTTCAGTTGTAATAAAATGGGTTATTTCCACATCATTTTATGAAAAACGCCTCGGGATTCTCCCAGAGGAGCTGGTGGAAGCGGCCGGGGGATCTGGACCTCTGAAGCTGCTGGCATCGCGACCCGACTTCGGATAAGCGGAAGCTAATGGATGGATGGATGGATGGATGGATGGATTTTATGAAAAAACATATACTTTTTTTTACAATGAGTAGTGTGTGAGGACGAGTCGGCTCCAGCCACAGCTCCACTCATTGATGCCACAGCTGCGCGCAGAGACGCATCTCCGTAATGACAGCGCTCCGCGGTTATGGAGGCTTGAACTTCTCAACGGCCACTTAACCACCTGTCTGTCTTGTTTGCCGAAGTTTTATTAAAGGCCACTTTTTCTTTAGTTCTTTGCCTTATATCTTGCCACCTTCTTTTAACCTCATCTGCCGTTCTTTTTGTCTTACCAACTGCATTTATTCTATCGCAGATTTTCTCCCATATTGCGTTTCTTTTGGTAATGTTTAAATTTCTTTGCTTTAGTTCATGAATGTGTTTATTTGCCTCTTCCACTAATATCTCTAACTCCAACTCGTCAAATTTCATTTTGCGCTTGCGTCTATCCTGCTTTCCATCCAGACTCTCCATGGCGCAAACCGTAAGACACGCAACACCTCATTTAAATACTGCGGTTTGCACCCGTTATCAATTGCGCGAGCATTCTTAGTTGATCACCCGCAAAACACACAACAACAGCACGCGCAAACTTTTTCAGTGCACACGCAATTTAGTACTCTTTATTTAGGATCTTAGTAAATCAGGCCCCTGGTGCGCTTGCCAAAGAAGAGTGCTTGGCTCCAGCATGAAGGGCTCACGTGACCACAACAGTAACAGCGTATGAGCCCTAGGAAGAAATAATGTCGACAGTGTGGCAATACTTTTCCCTTAAAGACGAACAAAGATGCTGTCGCTGAGTGCAAAGTTTGCCTTGCATGAGTTTCCCGAGGTGGCGCAGAACCTGGGAAGTTTAATACAACCAACCTCATCAGGCATTTGAAAAAGAACCATAAACAACAGCATGACAATTTTCAAAAAGGACCACAGAGACAAAGAAAATTTATTCTCTACCTCCCTCAAACAACCAAGACTGGCTGAAACACTGTCAAAGCGTGAAAAACTCCCTTGCTAAGGCAAACAGGAATCGGCAATGACAGAAGATTCCCCAATTTATTGTTCTCGATGACCAGCCCACCGGTGGTGAGTAATGTCGGGTCTAAACGCTTAATTGAGCACCTCGAGCCACGCTTTGTTATCCCTAGCCGCCACTATATTGTTGACAAAACTGTACCTCAGATGCACAAAGAAGTTAAAGAGTGAATTGCCGCACATGTGGAGAAAGCAAACGTATTGTTCAGGGCCTGCTGATTTATTTTTTCATTTATTTTTTCTATTCCACAGTTTCCAGACTGTTGATGTTATCAAAGGAAAATGAGCAGTGCCAGAAAAAGTGTGTCAGTCCTAACTAGGCCACACAGTTCAAAACATTACAACACAGTTAGAAACGCTGAGGTAATGTAACAACTAGCTAAAAATCACACCGTTATTCTTTCATGCTGAGAGAAAAGTGTGTGTGTGTGTATGTGTGATGCGGTGGTTGGTTGGGAGTGCAATCTGAAAGGTTTTGTGGTTTTATTATTTCCTTTCCCTGTAGTAGACAGATCACACTGCTGATAAGGATGCTGCATTTAACGGCATTTTACGGAAAATCTGAATTTACAAATTGCAGTTGGGGAATTACAGTTACTGGTGGAAAGTTATGAGCTGACTTCCCTCTTAATTTCAAGTGAACTGCACCAACACTGACAAACATCTTCCATAAACATGAAAGCAAAAAAAAAAAAATCCAAAGAATCTTCACAATTTGTGAATAACAAATGTTGCTCTTTCTTGCTTCCCAAGGAAGCAAGAAAGAGCTTCCTCCTTTCAGCATACAAGAACATGCAGCATAATTTAAGATTTGGGCAAATAACAATAACAAGCAAGCAAGCAAAGTTAAAAAGCACCTTTCACAGACAGTAGAAGTCACAATGTGCTTTACAGAGGAACGATAAAATACAAATACAATAAACTGCAAAATACAATAAAATAAAAATAAAAACACTGATAATGTCAGTGGGGATGCTGGATGATTTGTGCATGATTATATGGACAAAACGATTTGCACCAATTCTTCTTTTTGATCTAAATGAAATTTGTATTTTAAATGATTTGAAAGGTTATTTCTTTATTGTAAAGAAATGACCTCATTCAAATTAAACATACTATTTTGCAATAAAGTTTCAGTGCTCACTTAAAGTGGTTTTCACCTAATTAAAAAAAGCATTGATGGAATGTGAGAGGAGATGAATATGCCTTCCCAGAATCAGTGATATAGTGGACATGTTACATGATCAATCATAAGTTGCTTCTATACAAAGAATATGGCCTATTCTTTCTGACGTGGTAAATAATAACAGACACAGCATGGCCAAGTCAGCCAGTTTTGCTTCCATCATCTTCTGTCAATGCTTTCTTTTTTCTCTGGTTAGCAGCCACCTTGCTTTTGGTGGTAAAGTGCAATTTTGAAGCTTTTTATTTTTTTTAAATGACGTCCCTTTTAAAAAGTGGTTCAAAGTTGCTTTGCAATTCAACTTTTATAATAGTCTGTACACTTTTGATACCCTACGACTGGTTTTGAGTTTTCTCATAACAGACTTGTGCCAGCTGATAAAAGATAATGGAAGAACAACTCTAATAAAAAGTAGAATAAAACATTTCCATAAACATATTACTCACATTAAAACTGTGATGTTTAGCTACAGTACCTCATTTTACTCAAAGTCATCCCAAACTGTTCTATCTGGGGAGAAAAGCAGCTGAAAATTTAAGTACGATTGACAAATAAATTATTGCTTTTTAAAATAAGTTTATTTTCATATTTATCACTAACCATGTACGATTGTCATTAATGATATTACCACCATTGTTTGTATGGCCTAGTTCAGGTTAAAGTCTTTCTAAAGTATGAATAAACACAAGCAAATAATAACTGCCATAAAATTTATTTTACTATCAATTATGACAGCCATGATAAATTAGCATCAACAAAAAATATATAATAAAGAAATTCAGGATTATGCTTAAAGTGCAACCTCAATTATGTAAAATAAAATGGCATTTATATTTTGACATTTGAACACACTGAAAGGTCTAAATGTCCAGCGTAAAAGTGGTCGCCAGCGCTTCTTTTAGTTCACATTAAATGCAGCCCTCAGAAGATAAATGGCTATCAGAGGACTAAAATAAGAAAACCAGATTTCCCTGACACAGCTATAAATCACCAAAATAAATATGTCACCACTTATGGCCCATAAAATCAGAGACCATACCAAACACGGGCTCTACTTCTCAGAACCTCCCTGGGTGGCAAAGTGTCTTCTAAAACTGCATCTTTAGTTGTTTTGTGGTGTTAGGTTTCACCCAAGCGTGACTCATGCAGCTAACATGTATCAAACATCTCTAGTCAGCGTCTAAGTCAAACTCAGAGTGTGCAGAAGAAGGAAAAAAAAAGTTACTGACAAGTGAGACAGTGGTAAAAAAAAAAAAAAACCTTGTTTACTCCGACACAGATGGATTTTCTGGTCAATCAAAATCAATGCTGTGACTTTTTTCTCACAAAAAGTGATAGCAAAGATTCAAAAAGGTGAGCTCAAACGAATATGGTAGAATCCAGCTGTTCCCAGGCCCCTTCTGTGGTTTTTGAAACTTGTATACAAGGAAAAAAAAAAAACAAGAGCTGTGCTATTAGGCTTCTATAACACACTCAGAAATCTGCTTTGACACAAAAATAAGGTGTAGGGCCCTATGAAATCCGTTTTATTTTTTCTCAAATTCCGTTTTGATTTTTTTCATTTTCGGTGTTTTTCGGTTTTTAATTTTTGAGAATTTTGTTTTAAGCATTTTATGCAAATTTAACCCCAATACAGTATATAAAATAATGAAATATAGACAATTTATGCAAATATAACTGTAAACGTTACTGTTATCATACTTTTAAACATATTGTGTCCAATAAAACATTCATTTTATGACAAAGAAAAAAATTCAAGAAAAAAAAACTAAAATAGGTCAAATCCATTTAAAGCGAAAAAAAGAAAGGAATTTCAACAGCTGTGAACTAATCATTTTAGCCTGTTTAATTTATTCTGTTATCAGACATAGTTTGTCATGACGTACCTGACATTTTTCAGGTACGTCATGACAAACTATGTGTCTGATAACAGAATAAACTATATTTACTACAGCTGATGTAGATGCTATGAAATCCAAAGCACTGAACACTGGTTGTGTGTCAGTGTGATTTTTTCTTTAGGTGTTCCAGCTGTTACAGCCTCTTTGTGTTTAGATCAGTGAGGGATTCTCGCCTTTTTATGTTTGTGCTTTTCACTCGTCCAGTGATCCTCGCACGTATCTTTTCATGTCCATTCAATCGTGTCCTGGCTAAACTAGCAGAACACTGAATCACCAGACACATAATAATCTCGGAGAAACTGCTCTGTCCTGTACCTGGGAGACAGCCGGTAGTTCCTTCGCTTCTTCGTCGGTTTCTCAGGTGGCCGCTTCGACGTGTTTTTTTTTTTTTTTTTTATTAATGAGGAAAGCGGGGGCAGGAGGCGGAGAAGCGCGCAGTGTCCCAGCTTTTCGTGACCCCCGTTGGAACATTTTCTTGAAAGAAAAGTTCCTTTCGGGCCGCCCCGGAGAGCAGTGGTTTGGGCAGGCGGCCCATGTACAGAGGCTACAGTCCTCGTGCGGCTAATCGCGAGCTCGACTCCCGGCTTGTCGGCTCCTTGCCGCGGGTCTTCCCCGTTCTCTCTGCCCCCCTTCTCTCCACCATCAATACAAGTCACTAGTGCCAAAAAAAATCTTAAAAAAAGAAAAGTCACTTTTAGTCCGGAAGAAAAAAAACAAACTTTTGCGCAAATTGCTGTTCAGTTCTGTTATATTGTGCATTTAAAGTGAATTCCGTTTTTAATCTCCAATTCCGCGATTCCGTCCGTGATTCCGTGATCACGGATTCCATAGGGCTCTAAAGGTGTTATTGACATGAACAAAGAAGAGAGTACAACAGGGGCTCTTCTTTTCTGCTCAACTCTGAGAATGACTGAATGTTAATTCATGTTCTCTTTGCACCTTAGGATCCATTTCATGCATTTCTCTCTTCTAATATGAATCAAGCTAAAACAATGTCCTATCGAATAACACATCGCGTTTACGTCATCTGCATCCAATATAATTCAAGTTTTATGATATTGCTCTCAGTTTAGGTGATTCTGAAAGGTCAACCTTATAATTGAATGTGCTACATGCTAGTAATTTTCTCTCTCACCACAGAGTAGGCAAGTCTCAAGAGGTGATTTGACACTGAATATAAAATTCAGGTCAAAATATGAAAAGGTATTTTAGGAATAATGGAATGAACAAAAGCAATATAGCAAATCCTGGTGAAGAATTTAAAAAAGCAATAATAATAATAACAAAAAATACCCTACCTGAATATAAAACTGATATACCAAGCTGAATAAAGTTGACTGATGAACTTTTCCATTCAAAAGGAACAGATTCACGTGTTGACTCACTATAGGACTCGATCAGGCAGCTGCCTCAACTTAATTCTCTCCCTTGTCAGACAACTTGCCTGTACTATTCAAGCATAGTCACTCTGTCTTGATAATTGTAACTCTCTCACTTACAATTACACATCCAACTGCTCATTGCCTTGGCCGCAGCAAATTTACAGAGAATATACCATCTTTTGAGGAAAATGTAGCACAAAGACTCACTGAAGGCGTTTTCTCAACAATAACTTCTCATTATTCTCCGTTACATTTCAAATGAAGCAATGACTTCTTCGGAAAAATATATTTACATAAACTAAAACGTCTCATTTTAGTACAATGATACTTATTTAAGCAATTAAATGCATCAATGCAGATAAATAGACCCTATATTTAGTAAGCCATAATATGTTGCTAGAAAATGGTGTTAAACTGTCACATTCTGTACGCTATATCTAAAGGTTAGAGTGAACCATTTTATTATTTTTGTTTTCATCAATCTTAAGTTTTTCCTCTACATATACACTTCTCACATATCTTTACCAAATATCATAATCATCAACCAGTGTCAGGTGGCTTCCATGTTTGTCTATCAGAACATCTTGTACATGCTCTTATAAAACAAACCATGTTTGTATAGAACCACTTTTCTTTTTAAATATGGATACTCAAAGTGCCTCACACCATAATAATGAAAAAAACAATAAGGAACTTTGACAGATGAAGAAATCTGGGAACAATGCAACAGACTTCAAGTTAAGAAATGGCATTCTGGAAAAAAAAAAAAAAAACACACAAATATTAATCTAACAGCAGTATTACTGAGAAGGCTACAAAAAAATATTAAAAAAAAAAAATCAATGAAAAGCAGACATTACTCTATAATTAGACTATAAGAGGAGTTACCTCCATTATGGATTCACCAACACTTGGTCTATGTATAAAGACCACATATCAAAATCTACTCCCTCCTCTGTCCGCTGTTTGCACACAGTAATGAATAGCCTCACAGAGTAATGGCAGTCCAACTTGAAGTGAGGGCTGATCCTAAGGAGCTGTTGTGGACAGGCAAAGGCTCATTGTTCTAGTAGCCACCCTGCAGCTGCACAAGACACACAGTGTACTGTACCAAAGGCTGGTACTGGCCTACATTACACTGTGTCTCTGAACAACGGGGACGATGGGAACTCATCTAGACCTCACACTGGGATTTGCTTCCTCAATCATTCAACTGCCTCAAAAAGCAACGGGACGATATTGTGCCGTCTATTTTTGCAACTTTTATGGTCTACTTACAACTTTAAAAAATGTCAAATGTCTAAATCGACTGGCATTTTGTGATTGTAAGAGATTTGCCAAAACTGCACAGTTGTGTGTTAATGTTTTTATGTCTGTATAAAAAAAAAGAAAAACAAATAAATTATGCAAGACAGTCCTTTGAGCTCAATGAAATCTCTATTGTTTGACACGAAAGAAGAGGTTACAACAATAGTGTGGAGTACGCCCGCGGACACAGAAAGGAAATATGTTAGGAAGCACATTGCTGACGAAGGTCTGTGGTTAATCATATAACTGAAACATGGTGTTCCTCTAAAGTGGGACCAGCAAAAACCAAACAAAAATAGCTTTTAAGTCATTAAGCTGGTTATTTTTCAACTGGTTTAGAGTCTTAAAACATTAATCACTAAGGTTTGGGTTTTAAGATTATGTGGTACGTTCCCTCCAGCAGTGAACTTTGTCCCGAAGCCACTGCTCTTTTTCTCCTGTTAGCCCAGTAAGCCCTGAAAAGGGATGGCTTAAGTGCGTTATTTCCAAGAGCCTCCACACATTTTGCTTTAAGGTCACAAAAATGAGTGCATTTCAAGCTGCAGCTTCAACACACTTTTATCTATAATTAAAGAGAATTTAAAGCAGTGTAGCCTTAAATGGGGTATGGTTTTTCCAGCCAAGTGCACATACTTTCTGTACTCCATTTGTATAAGTGTACATGTGACAAATTCAGCTACTTAGATGAAGGTGCTTGATCCAGCTGCTTTTCCCACGCAGAGTCCGGGTTGTAACTTAGCTAAACTGCACAATAACAATTGTTTTCTCCCCCTGCCATGGCTGGCAGAGAGCCATGCAAAACCAACAAAAAAGGCAATTACGGAACATCCCGGTGCTGACATGCTTTAAAAAGTCTCCATCTCAGCTCCAGCTTTACTGATGACATTATCTTTAATAACACACCAGACTACACTAGATGTAATTGCTATTCAGTTAATTATCCTTGGACATTGCATGAGAGGGCAGCAAGACTAATGACGAGATCAATGTGGCTTTTTCCTTCTCTTTACTAAGAGGGCATAGTTGACTTTGGTTTGCCCACCAAGCATTTCCCCCCAATGAACTGCGGCTGCATTAAAGAAACAAAATGCCACAGAGCTACGCCGCCTGGCTGGGTGTTTGCCATGGAGATAATCACTCTAGGCTGTAGTTTAACCTAGGTTTTGGTCCTGTGGGAGGGGGGAGGTATGTTATTATGTCTTCTGGTACTACTTAAATCCACACAAGCCATTCTCCTCTCAGTGCCAGTGAGATCCCTGTCATTTCAGGTGAAAAAGTGGGACGATAAAACACCACAGATGCAGACATTTTTCTCTCTCTCTTCATTCCCAGAAACAGAGAGGGAGACACAAACAAAAAGAGAAAAAAAATAGAAAAAATGCACACATGCACACACACAGCCCAACTGCTGTGCGTGTGTGCATTCTCTTCACATCTCACTGCGAATGTTCTCTGTCAAATGCAAGAACTGGAGTATGGCACAGAAAATCTCTGGATGAGCCCTTATACATTAAAGGGTGACGAGGATGCATTCTGAGTGCCGCTCGCCTTGAAAGAATACATGGGTCAAAAAAGGGAGGAGCAATGAGAGGGGAATTCAAAATAAATGAAGCTACCTTCATTATTTATGGGTACAAACTGAGAATTCAATTTGGCTTCTGGGCGGATGTTGAAAATTGCCACAAAAAGCCATTCAATGTCCCCTGAATCCAATCTGAACTGCCCGCTCCTGTGCTTTCTACAGAAAGGCTGAAGAAGACTGTCCATTAGGTGGATGAAGCAAGGAAAAGGTGCAAAGAGGCTACAGGTCCACCCCCTGGTTTCCCTCAAGTTTCTCAGGTTTGAGTCACGCAGGCCTTGGCAGTCTCTAGTTTAATTCATCAGCCCTTCCTTCATATCACCTCCCTTCCCACACTAAATATATTTATTATCCTGCTGTGTGTTGCAGATGAACTCCTTTGGCTGTGCTTCCATTAATGGGCAGAGAGCATGAAGCCAGATGGAGAGAAGTAGGAAGAGAAAGAAATCAGAGTAAGCAATTCTGCTCGCCAGTAAGTGCGTTGCTGCAAGACTCGTGGCGGCAAAACTGAACACAGCCCAAATCAATACACATTTTACACGTTTTACTCTGATCTCAATTGCTCAAAAAAAAAAAAAAAAAAAAAAAAGGTAACAATGAAAATGTGTTAAAAGTGTGTGCTCATGTGTTTAGTATTGGCCCTGCGGTGGAATGGCGACTTGTTTACCTCTCGACAGGTGATAGCTGGCATTGGCTCCAGGACTAATTGTGTAGAAGGCTAGCATGTTTAAAAAAAAAACACACACATCTGACAAATTCTGAATGACGATAATATGACAAAAATATTTATTATGCCGCACATGATGATGCATACCTCATCGCGTCAAGTCCAGTACATGCAGCTATGGGATGCCGTTGCGAGTTATAGGTGTACGGCTGGTCAATGTGACAAAAATCTAAAGTATTTTTAGAAAAAGCTCGTGATACAGAAAATTACCTGGGTATTTTTAATAATATTCAATATAACATAATGGTACTGTAGATTACAAAGTGTTTACATTTTGCAAACTGACAGTTTAAGGCCTAAATATCTGTTTGTTTCTCCCCTTCCCTCTGTGATATGAAACATTCAATACAATTCTCCAATAAGGACATCTTTATTTACATATTTTCTGTCTTACACCTGAAACAGTGATTAGCATGGTTTCTGTTAGCATTATCCAGCAAATTTCCTGAATTTACAAATCTGTGGTCATCTGACAAAATCCCTGAAGATAATGGTTCTGCAGGCAAAAAAGCAAGTGCTCTCTCTCACAGAAGAAATCTTTGCAAAGGTAAAAATTGTCCAAAAAGTCACTAGATTTTCTCTAGATGCCTTTAAAAAAACAAAAAAAAAACAAAGGCATATATTGACAACACTACTACATTTCCAATGAGGAGGTGTAACTGACTAATTTTGCAGCTCACCTAGTCTGCTCAAATAGAGGAAACACTGTAGCAGGTGTGTACTGTGTATAAGGAGAGAAGCAGGTGCTGCAGGGAGAAAGGCATGCCTGGTAGATTGGCTTAATCAGGACTCCTATGCAAGGAGGGTGATTGTTTTATTTATACAGCTCTGAGAAACACAAGTCTGATCTAGTGGAAGAACTCTCCTGTCATATCACATCATTAACTTCAATTACAAAGACGTAGGTTTTTTTCGTATGTTTACGACTGTGAGCTCACACTTTCACAAAATCACCTTCGTTTGTCTGTGCCAAGGATTTGTATCTACATTATAAACATACAAGTGTACTGCAAGACGTCAGAAACAGGTCTGCATAGCCCTGGAGTTTCCGAAAGCATATTAAAAACAATCCTTCACTCTCCTCACACATTCCAACATCACTTGTCTCTACTTGACTCGGCTAACAGCCTTAGTCAAGTAGAGACAGAGCTGAGGAAAGCAGCCTTCAGTATATCAGCCTGCAGGTTTATGAAAGAATTATTAGAGGTTGGTGACTGTACTGTTCTAGCTTTGAGATTTAGGCTGGCCAGAACACCAAGTATTTAATTTTTATGTTAGTATTTTTTTCCACATAAAATGTAAAGACAATACTGTTTATGCGTCTCTGTTCATGGCAAAGCCTGGCCCTTCCTTTCCTTCTTTAACTTGTCAAGAACAAAGTGGGCTGCACAATCAGAACTTCTTGTAATTGTTTTATGGATTAATTAAAGGACAAATCATTTTTAGAAAATAGTTCTTTCATTTTAGAATAAAAATAAGCAATTTGTTTTGTGTCAATGTTGCTTCTTCCTGCTTTTCTTCAGGATAAAGGCACCTGCAGAGCTTTCATCTTCTAAGAGCCCTTGGTGAACTTCACTACAGAGGAGTGGGATTTTTCTTTTTTTTTTTAGTACTCTGGGTTGTATGTTAACTTTGCCTGTCGCAATGGATTTAACAGAGGTCAAATGTCTTGTAGTACAAAGAAAAAAAAAAATGTAGCTCCAGAGCAAAACTTGAATGAGAAGGACAAAGGGTGTGTGTTTGTGTGTATGTGGATGCAGCTGTTTTAGAAACCCCAAACTAAATTACAGGACTGGGCATTTAATTAAAAATGAATTGAAACCAACGTTCAGAACCTACAACCAAGTACTCATTGAGTCAAAATAGAATATTCTTTAGGCAAAACAAATGCACAATACACAGAATGCAAAAACAGATGTTCTACTTGCATTAATCCAAAAAAAAAAAAAAAATCAATTATGCAAAATCACAGTATACATTATTGCTCACTTTTTAAATTTGTCAATTTTGCAATCTAAGAAAAGAAATAAATAATAGCACAATTCTAGAAGACCTGACAACCAATTCTATAATATTTCTTGAAAAGTTTTTTTTTTTTTAAACATATAAGTAGATTCCTGAAATCAAGATCAAATTTCTACATTTTTCCTTAGGAGCAGATCTCTATTTCCCTTTTTATGAAATATCTTAAAAAGCATTGCTATTAAGATTTTTCAAGTTATCAGAGAATCTTAACCAGAGAACCCCTGACCCTATCTCTGCACTCTCTTATTGCCCATCAAGTTTCTTTTATTTAGTTTCTCTCCGCCTCTTCTTCCATTTATCACTTGTAATATTGCCCATCTGCTCCCTTGCTGATTATGCACCATATCCTACTACATCAAATTTAATGTAAATTTGTTGAAAAAGGAAAAAAAAAAAAAAAAAACACTTCTTTAATTGTAATTTGGAACCAACTGATCTTCTAAGAGGAGAACCGCCATTTTTCTACAACTTGACTGAGGCTGAATGTAACACCAGGTCCTCTGTCTTCCTCCTCATGGGTCCATTTTGGTCTGTTCTCACCAAGTAACTGAAAATACAACTCCATTTTTCATCACCAGCTGCACTTTTAACCTCCTTATATTTCAGACGTGGATGGAAATGACATCAACAGCAGATGAAATGTGGAAAATCTGTGTTGAATGTGTGGACTCAAACGATGAACTACAATTACCGCAGACTTCAGCGATGTGCTGTCAAGCAACATGACTGTTATGCACCTTTCTCGCAACAAAAAACAATCCCTCTCACTGCAATGAGATAAGTATCACTTGTAGCACAGACCAGTTTTCTTATGTACAGCCCTTGTAGTGTAACAAATTCCAATCCAAATATATAGCAGAAACATTGTGTGATTTCACTCAGCTGGTGAGTAGGAGGAGATCCACTAGTTACCATGGAACAAAAAAAAAAAAAAAAGATACTGGTGTGCTGCCTGGGCACTGTTTTTTTGTTTTCCCCTGATGTGTCTATGCTGCACTCACACTCAAGGATGGAGCTCCCACAATAAATACTATCACATTTCCGCAAAGCTCCACCTCTCACTGATCATACTGCTGCCTTCAAGGACTTGAACGAACATCAAAGGTAGCTGTGGGATTTTGCATTCCTCTTGAGAGCATTACAACCTCTGGAGCTTCCCCTCCTCCCAAAAAAAGCCCTGCACCACACTTTCCCACAGCCATGTTTCAAAATTTTCTTAAAACACACTCAAGGTTTTGTGGCATGGAGGACCATAGTGCGAGTGTCAAAGTGAGACAGATGAGGCTTCCTCTTGATTCCTTCGCTATGAGCATTCTCATTTTCTCCCCGTCTCCATTTTTCTCCCTCATGATGCACGTGTACCTCCCGTGGGCAAGGGGAGGGTGGTGTGAATCAGGAGGCAGACAGGCAGAGCCCGAGATAACGGCACTATGCGCATCAATGAGAGCGTGGCTGGTTGCTCTGCACAAAATATTATTTACAGCTCACACTGGAGAGAAATTACAGCAGCAATCCTCTTCAGAAGCAGCAAAATCAGCTGACCTGGCAACACTTAGAGCGAGGCCAAGAGGAGGGTCAGGCACTATAATTATTATATTGCTTCTCCTTTTTCACAGTCAGTATCTATACTGCTCACACAGTGTGTAGGGGATTCAGCCCACTGGTGACACACATTATTGATGCATAAGAGGTTGATAAAAGAGGTAGTAAAGGTGGTTTAGCATTTATAAATCCTGGTTGCAGGCATTTCCTCCACCTTCCTGAAGCCCCTTCATAATTAACATATGAGAAGGGCAATGAAACCAAGAAAGGATAAGCGTTAAATTGACCAATCAGCATATATGATGTTAGAGCAATTCATGCTGGCAAAATGCCAACTTCCTGTGCTGACAAATTTAGTGGTTAAGAGCAAAGTGACATTACAGCAAAAATAGACTAAAGCAGCAGCAGAAACAATCATTATGCATCTTAAGGAAGAATAATTATTTCTGCTACTGCTTAACCTGTTGATCACATTTTCTATTAATAAACATGTTGTTTTTTTAGGAAAGACAGATGGTATAAAGTGCCCATCAGTAGTTCAGAGAATCAGAATTGTATCCATTTAGCTGATAGGTTACTATATAAATAGATTTTTTTTTTTAAAGCTAAAATGAGTTTTAGTGTAGTAATATTAGTGCCTTTCACGGGCACTTTTTGGCCTTAAATTTGACAAATTACCCTCTGAAGGTAATGGGCTCTCCTTTCCACTTTGGCTTAAAATCAAACCAAGCCCACTGGGATCCTGCGGTATTTCATTTTACTACTGAATCCATGAAGTTAATGTCATGATTCTCTTTTAAATCTGTGCTGACTGTGAGGAATACCTTATCAGGCCTAATGATGCCTTTGGCGTGATGTATAATGGTTGAAAATCTAAATTAATTCTAAATAAAAGACAAAAAAAAAGCAGCAAATAAAAATGTGTGATACATTCACATCTGTGCTGATGGAACAGCTGATTCACTTTTTTATCACGTTATCATCATTATTATTATTATTATTATTATTATTATTATTATTATTATTACCCCGCCCCCCTCCCTGAGTTGATAACAGCTATAAAAACTAGTCATTAAATGGACGCTTCCCAATATTATCATGAGACCTGTTTGCATGGCAGAAATAGCAACTTAATTAAGCAAATACACTGACTGCTGTGAACCCATCTAACGTCAACATGAATGTGTGAAGACTTCACGGCTGGTGGGAACTTAACCAACAACTACATGGTACAACTGAGAGCCACCAAGAGGCAACAGCTGTTTAGTGCTGACTAGCAACGTGAAGTACCAAGTTCTTTTGTAACACGGATGGTTTCTCGCTAATTTTTAGTGGCAACGGCAAAAAGCGCTTTGGTCGGCAGAAGTGTCAGCATAGTGGAAATTTCAACCAGCAGAGATTCAGAGCACTTAAAACGCCAGCAGGAGCAGGAACAACTGGATGTCAGAAGCTAACGTTGTGTATGAGGTGCTGATGCCATTTCCACGTACCAAACGGTTCAGTCTTCTCCGTAGCATCCTCGTATTGATCTTCTTTGATTTGGCTGTGCAGATGAACTCTTCCGATTCCTCAAACGCCTTCTGGCACCGCTACCGCTTCTCCAGGGAATAACTTTACATGTATGTTAGTAAACGCGCTAGCTCCTTAGCTATCTACTCTCTACTCTAACGTTAGTTCTAGCTATATGAAATGCCGCAGCGACGCTACATCGTTTCCATTTTGTTTGGTTTCGGTATCTTCGCACCATTCGCATTCTCTTCCCCCTGAATATTTTCCGCGTTGCGGTGTACTAGTCTCGCTTTCTGTTGCTCGAGGCTGTTCCAGTCCCTGACATTTCGCTCTGTGCCCTGTTGCTTTGACGCGTACAGATCATTTGTCGCTCCCGCGTCTGCCTCACCGTTGACTCGCAAACTGCCCGGCGACACGACAGAAAGTAACTTCTTCCTCTTGGCACTCCGTCGTACGCGGTTCGCCTCACCTTGCTGTCAAACAGTTTTCACTCAAGCAACCCAAAGACGTTCCCACGTTCACAGAAGCTCCACCCGGCGAAGGTGCGGCGAATACATCTCGCAATGCATGGTGGGTAATGGGGTCTTAATGTATCATCCCCTGAGGCTCAGAGAAGACGGACAGTTTTTAACTGCACTACAACAGACAAAAAATAAATAAATAAATAAAAAATAGGGGATGATATGATTCATGTTAGTTTTGAAGAAATGTCTCCGCACAGTCACAACATGTGGTGGTGAATGAAACACATAGAAACCTGAGAAACATTTACATAAGCATACCACAAATTACAAAACAGTCTTTCGCTGCATTCTGGATGATAAGTTTAAGACAGCTTGGTGCCTGCCAGTATGTGCCAAGGTAAAAACGTCAACACAACTTTATATTTCTCTGTAGGGAAGTTTGGCAAGTTGACTGAATAAACATAAAGTGCAACTGAGGAAATGATAAAATCAATTGAAAAAATGCTGTAAGATGGCAGTCCTCATAATGTGTCCATTAAATTTTGAGGGTTAAGTCACTTCTTGCCAAGATGTGTAGGGATGTATGCTCATTGATCTTGAAATTACTCTCCTACTACAGATATTTTGGTTCACGTTCGCCACATACCAGGAAAACTATATCTTATTTGTTGTTTAATTAAGATTTCATGATACTTTCATGAAAAAAAATGTCAGAACCTCTAACTTCAAAAACTGTAGATGGAATGCAAAAATAAATAAATAAAGATAAAATAATGCTCAAGCTAGATGCTGAGAGTTTTGGGGCTAAAATGGAACTCTGATTCTCATGTGCTTCTTCACTTATTTGCATTTTTTGTGTGTCATTACCAAGTAACCTTAGACGCTATTTGCATGCTACACCAAGTTTGCATTTTTGCTTTGGAGAGTCACAGGCTCCAGATGTATTAAGTTTATGTTGAAAACTCAGAGAAGTGCTTGGCATTAAGTAGACTTAATGCATGCACACTTGCTCTTCTAAATGTTATCTAAATCTTTACAGACATGAGCTCACTGTCTGATATACCGGGGTTGGACAATGGAACTGAAAACTCCTGGTTTTAGACCACAATCATTTATTAGTGTGGTGTAGGGCCTCCTTTTGCGGCCAATACAGTGTTAATTTCTCTTGGGAATGACGTATACAAGTTCCTGCACAGTGGTCAGAGGGATTTGAAGCCATTCTTCCTGCAGGACAGTGGCCAGGTCACTACGTGATGCTGGTGGAGGAAAACATGTCCCTACTTGCTCCTCCAAAACACCCCAAAGTGGCTCAATAATATTTAGATCTGGTGACTGCAGACCAAGGGAGATGTTCAACTTCACTTTCATGTTCATCAAACCAATCTTTCACCAGTCTTGCTCTGTATATTGGTGGATTATTATCCTGATACACGGCACATGGTCCTCCAGAATGGTTCGGTAGTCTCTGGCAGAGACGTGCCCATCCAGCACAAGTATTGGGCCAAGGGAATGCCATGATATGGCAGCCCAAATCATCACTGATCCAACATGTGGACAACCCTGATTAAAACATTATTTAATAAATAAAAACTTTAGATCTTAGGGTACCTCACTTAGACATCATCTCATTTCCACAAAGACAGATCACACAATACAAGCAAAGCAACTCCGTTGACTAACTTGTTCTAGTGATGAGTCTTCAAATGATTTGAACTTCAAGTTACATAATCTTATTCATCCTGTAAGTAAAGATCTTTCAAAGTTAAAACTTTGGAAGGACCATCCGGTTTCAGAGATCACATCAGCTCTCATAATATAAATCAGATATATACCAATGTGCAATGAAAAGCCCATAAAAGGTACTCAAAATAATCTGACGATTACATAACAATGAAGTTATCAGCTGCACCACTCCACTGCCACTGGTGACTACACAATTTAAAGTTGGACTCTATCTCCTTCCTCTGGCTAAATGGGGTAGTGCATCTATTTTGTTGGCTAAATGTTTTTGTTTTTTTTTTCCCCTGCAGCGTCGTGGAGATTTGGAGACTATTCCAGCTAATACTGGGTGGCATACTTGAGAGGTTAGACATATCCTAACACAGGGAGACTGTTAATGCACACTCAAACTTACTTCCAGTTTATTACAATGACCAGCTGACCAACGATTAATGTCTGGAACACCTATAGAAATCCAACTCAAGCATAGATATAATGTCCAAATTTAATACACAGAAGTTCCAGCAGGTTTGTACTCACAGTTACAACCATCACACCACTGACAATTTGTTGAATCTTGACAATAATTGCCTCTTATCGGTCTCTCCTGGTCATTGAAGCAAATGAAGTGTATAGAAGAGTATTTGAATTCAAAAAGATGGAGTGCATTTTCTGAAATAGCAGTACAGAATTAAGACAAAATAAATTAACTCCATGCTTATTATCATTCTATAGTTTTCAGTGTGACTAAATACACCATAACTTGGTATTCTGGTGCAGGACACATAACAGATTATCATTTAAAGCAAATAATGAACAACCTAAATAACAAAGCAATGATAACAGTGTAAGATAGAATACAATTGCACATTATGTAAAAAGTCATTATATTGCACAGGGAATGCATGAGTTTACAAAAAAGTTTCTCTTTAATTACTGAAAATTACAAAGTACACTTGACTGACATAAGTGAAGCCAAAGTTACAAAATAACTCATGTAGGACTGCTCAGTATTAGCAGAAACCTGCTACAAAAGCACAATTATGAAGCCCATTTTCATACCCAGTTAATTTTGGAGTTTCTGAATATATCAATGGGCCAGCTGTGGCTCGTAAAGGTAGAGCAGCTGTCTGAAAACCTGGAAATTGGTGGTCTGATTCCTGGCCTTACAGTCCATATTTTCTGTGTCATATGTGAGACATTGCCTCCGCTGCGTGATGGTGTGTGTGGTTAAAAAAGAAAAAAAATAATAGAAAAAAGTACTGCATAGAGTATAGAAAATAAATGTGTGTAGATCTCCCCTGGACCAAGAGAGTTGTGTGTGAGATGGTGAATGTGTCTAGTGTAAAGCATTTGGAATGGCCAGCAAAACTAGAAAGTCAGCACATAGGGTCATACGTGAACAAAAAAAAAATCTCTATTGTTTCTATTTCATTTGAGAAACAGTTTGGTTGATGATACAGTACTCCCATTTGAAGAACTGTTAATTTACTGGTTAGAAATGCTAAACTAACTATTTCCTTGTCTTTTTTTTTTTAAACCAAAAAGTAAAGTGCATAAGTTAGCACCACCCCTTAAAATCTTTTTTTCTTTTTAATTAATTAATTCACACTTCTTTATCGCACACACATTTGAGCGTATGTGTGTGTGCGTATGTAAAAAGAAAATACAAATAATCTGATCATAGCGGTTTTTAATTTTGAGATGAAAAACAACATATAACTTTTTTCACTATGCCATTCATGACAATAAAGCAGGGTAATAGTATGAGTAGTGTGTAGATTCACCTTTAGAAGCAATAACTTGAACCACTCATTTACTGGATGACTTTGAACGCCACTTAAAGGTGGGGTGGGTGTTGTTTTTTTGCAACACTTTTTACAATATTGCCTGAAAACCTTTTCACATTTCCATTGCACCCACTGAAATAAAATGTTTGCAAAAAAAACTAAACATTTTGGTCCAGTCTAGAAGGTATAATCAGAGAAAAACTCTGACCAATCAAAAAAGTGATCATCACTATTTTGATTGGCTGCCTAATACGTCCATCAAATATCACCCCTCCCTCCCTCCCTCCCTATGGTTCATGCAGTCGTGAATCATGTGAAGGCGTGGTTTCGAGGGGTGAGCTGAAGAGGAGGAGGCGGAGCCTTTGGGAGGAGGGAGGGAGTGTATATTTTCAAAATCTCACTTGAGTTGGATTGCTGGAACCGTTTTTCAAACAACACCTACTCCACCTTTAACTTGTTGCGGAGGAATCTAGTCCTGCATGCCACAGATCATGACATGTAAGGGGGTGGCACTCACACTTTGCATACTTTGGGCTTTGCATATATGTGCCTTTCTGGTTTTCGCTGCACTAGTGGACTTCCTACAGATAATCCAGGCAAAGTAGATAGGATCACTACTTGTGTAGCTGTCAGCGCTGATCTTTTCCTTGTCCTAATGACAAGAACATAACCTGGAATTTATTTTGAGGTTCAGCATGTTGACATTCTTCAATGTCTTGTCCTTCCCCTCGCACCAAATCAGTGCCTTCCATCTTCTCTGCACAGAAAGATTTGTTGCCACTTTACCCATGTCATGTCAACCACGAAGGAATAGATGAGTAGCTTCTTTGCTTTGAATCGATGTGGTCTTTGACTTGGCCACCCTAAAACCGTTGGCAATTCTGATGTAGATTTACTGGTGTACTTCAGATTCATAATCCTGTTGCATGATTCAGTTTCAACCAAGCTGTTGAATAGATGGCCTCACATCTACTTCTTTAACACTGTGGTATACTAAAGAGTTTAATGGTTAACTCAGTAACTGCAAAGTACCGAGGTCTTGAGGCTCCCCAAATCACCTTTCCTCTACTGGCATTCTTGATAATGGTTATGAGGTGTTTCTGCTGAAATGCTGTGTTTTTCACTGAACACGGCATTGGCCATTAAGGCCAAATAAATTCAATTTTGGTCTCATCTGTCCATAAAATATTGCCTTGTCTTGTGGTTTGTTGAGATGCAGTCATACTTGCATATTTTTTGAAAAATAAGCTTTTGCATATAACTTTAAAAAATACATAATTATGTCATATATAAATTCTCAATGTATATTCAATTCAATTCAATTCTATTTGTATAGCGTCTGTTACAATGACTATTGTCTCTAGGCGCTTTACAGAGACCCAGAGCATGACCCCCAGAGCAAATATCATTAACTGAAATTATAATATTAAATCCAATCAATGATAATGGCAAGTAAAAAAAAAACCTCCCACATAGGGAGAAAAAACCTTTAAGCCAAACAGTGGCAAGGAAAAACTCCACTTTAAGAGGAAGAAACCTTGAGCAGGACCTGGATCATATGGGGGGACCTTCCTGCTGAAGGCCAGCCGGGTAGAGAAAGAAAAGAGGGGAGACAGGACAGAGAGAGGATGTAGGACAGAGAGAGGAGAGCACACAAATGACTAAATACATGACCATATAAACATAAACAGATGCAGGTAGCAGCACTGGAATGAGATGGCCAGAGGACCAGGTCGCCGATCACCACGGCACCAGTCGGCACCCCAAACACAAGTGGAGGAGAACCCCGGGATGGACAGAGGATGGAACTGCAAGTCAGCATGAAACCCAGGAAACTCTGGCCTGCAAATACACAGAAAGAAAAAGGGGGCCAAAAACAGCACAACAAACCACAGGAAAGCAAAGAATATGGAGCACAGTTTCAGTAATAAGGTGCTCCCAAGTAATTATGAATGAGCTAGAGGAGGAGGAAGGGAAGGAGAAAGGGAAGGAAAAGGAGAAAAGCAGTGGAGACACCACTCAGCAGATCATGTTGGTGTCCCCCTGCAGCGTAGGCCTATAGCAGCATAACTATGACGAACCTGTGATTAAGACGAGCTTACTCTATAGTCTTAGCTACTGCAGCTATGGCTATAACTATTAGCAGAAGGCCCGTCCTCCAAATCTACTTTTTAATATTCTAGGAACGACGAGTAATCCTGCACTCTGAGAGCGGAGAGCTCTATTAGGAGCATAACATGCTATCAAGTCTTGTAAATAGCACGGAGCTAGGCCATTAAGGGCCTTATATGCGAGAAGCAGAATTTTAAACTCAATTTGAAATTTCACAGGAACCCAATGGAGGGAGGCTAACACGGGAGAGATGTGATCTCGCTTGTGGATTCCTGTCAGCACCCTCGCTGCTGCGTTCTGAATCAATTGAAGGCTATTCAGCGAGCTTTTCGGACATCCTGCTAACAGCACGTTGCAATAATCCAGTCTAGAACTGACAAACGTGTGGATTAATTTTTTTTTAAGCATCACCCTGGGAGAGGATGTATATGCAGACAGTTCAAAAAGAAAAAAAAGAAAGAAGAAGCTTTTTTCCTGGCAACCCCTCCAAACAAACCAAACCTGTTCTGTCTTCCTGTCTTCTTCTAATAGTTCTGTCATCGACATTAACTCACTGGCTGCCATTAACGTCTATAGATGTTAATAGTAGCCAGTGAGTTAACATGTTCAGTGAGATCTGTAGGGTCTGAGATGTAGGTTTCATTCATTCATTCATTTTTTGAATTTTCTACTGGGACTTCCACTCTTGAGAAGAACTGTCTTGGAACTGTCTTGAATGCTCTCCGCTTGTGAATCATTGTCCCACTGTAATGGGTTTATAACCCTTTCCAAACTGATGCGCAGCAACAATTGCTTCTTTAAGACCACTGCACTGGTCTTTAGCCCTTGATGTTTGTATTAACGGACAACAGATCACTTCAAACCAGCAACCTGCCCTTCAGAATGCCTGCCTTTATAGCTCTGCACACCTGCTGATGTTGGACTCATAAAGAGTTGATGTTTAGCAGCACATGTCTGGAATGTAACCTCTTAAATCCTAATAAAGCAGTAAAGGAGTACTTACTAGTGGCCATATGATTTTTTTTTTTTTTTGGCTTCATTTTGTTAAGTTAATTACAGCAGGGTGAAAAAATGACATGTTTTGACCACTTGAGACTGATTTGTCTAATATTAAAACCTACTGTGATCAGATGATTATTGTTCTGGTTTTGCACACAATAGCATAAAATTAAAAAGGTCAGGACTAACATTTGCATATGACAATAACTGCAGTTCTATCACTTAACAAGCCAATGAGAGAATATAATAAAAGGTGTTTAGCTAATTCTGAATCTGTAAAAATGTAGATGAATTACAATCTGTTTTGGGTGATTCTGGAGGGAGATACATTAGGTCTCTGATTTATTTTCAGTTGTATGGTTATGCATTTGATGAACTCACAGGTTACTAAAGAATCTTTGCAGATTCCTACTTCTTCAGAGGCAAGTGACCTACATATGCCTCCCACTTGGACAGAGACTGAAAGATGGGATTGGAAATATGTTATTTCAAATAATAAATAGATCTGACAGGTAACTGTGCTCCTTATGATCACAATTATTATTCTACGTAATCATTGTGCTTTCAAATGTCTGCTCCCAAATCCAGAAAAGACCTATTTTAATTGTGTATGATGTAAAAAAGTGTTGACTTTCAAATTTAGCATTTTAGCATACGTTGCAGTTCTGTGTCATTTCACAGGGTGTCTCAAGTAGAGCTGGGTGATATGACCTAAAATCAATATCACAATTAATTGAACCTCTTACCTTGATTATGATGAAGGAGCAGTTGTTCTACTGTTGTTGTTTTGTTTTTTTTGACCTCATAGATCACTGACAAGGTTTTAACTGCAAATATTAACTGTTAAAAGTATTCTATTTTTCTAATGAAAGAGTACATATCTATGATTTTAAAATAAATAAAGGAAAACACACACAGTTTAACCATCCATCCATCCATCCATTAACTTCTACTTATCCATAATTGGGTTTCGGTGGCAGCAGCTTACCCAGAGAGGCCCAGACCTCCCTCTCCCCAGCTGCCTCTTCCAGCTCTTCCGAGAGATGTCATCTCTCCAGTGTGTCCTGGGTCTGCCTCGTGGTCTTCTCTGATAGTGCCAACTGGAACCCCTCCGCTCTTTGGCTGCGCTTAGAAATTCTGTCCATAAATGTTATGAACAGAATCAATGACAAAGGGCAGCCCTGGCGGAGTCCAACTCTCACTGAAAACTAATCCCACTTACAACCTGCAATGCGGACCAAGCTCTCACTCCGTTTGTACAGGGACTGGAAAGTCAGTAACAATGGGCCCGGCACCCCATACTCCTGGATTACCCCCCACAGGAACCCCCACGAGGAACACGCTCGTGGTTTTTTTTTTGTGTGTCATTGGCGAAAATCCCTGAACTAATAGTTCTGTGTTTGTTGGTCTCTCTTTCCTGTCATCTCAGACTCACGACCCGTTGAGGCAGATGTCCTCCATGACCCTGGTTCTGATGGGTTTTTTGTTTTGTTTTTTTTTTTTCTACTCTATTGGCATGCTTGCTCAGGATGAAAGATTGCACCAAAGTGAATATTTGGTGCATTTCCAACAAAATGTTGGGTTCCAACAAAACTTATGCCAGAGTTACAATTTAATGGACCAAATTAGACTTTAATTATTAGACTGTATTTCGCTTTGTAAACTTTAAGTGGTTTCTGTGTGTAGTGCCTTGAGATGGTTTTGGTTTGAGCCGCATATGATGCTTGAATTGAATTGGAGGGAGGGAGGTTCGAGTCCCAGCAGGAGACTTTTTGTGTGGAGTATGCAGGTACTTCCCATGCCATTGCAGTAGAGGTCTTCACGGGTCCACTTTCATGGACCCGAACCCAAATGGACCCGTGAAAATTCGACCCGAAACCGATCCGACCCGAGCTATTATCATAAGTCCGGGGGTCCGAACTCGAATGGACCCGCAATATTTGGACCCGGAACTGACCCGACCCGAGGCTTTAGTTTCCGACCACGAACCGAACCGACTTACACGAATACAACCGAGACAGTACAGCCCATAGTTGCTAATGTTAAAAGTTGTCTAGCATTGAATAAAACTTGATTTTCTTACCTAAAGTTGTCTTTTTCTACCTGGTTCAGTTCCTACATAGGCTACGTGATGTAAACAACAATAAACCCATGTCCTTATTTTCTTTGTGGATACAGATGCTATTGGTAGCAACTGCTAACACTAATAGCCTACGCCAGTCAAGATGTGTCGTGAATATGTTCTCTCATCCAGCGTTGTCATGTTGGCGATCTGTTGTGCTTTACAGCTGCCGGGCAAACCGCTAACAACACGCTACAGAAACACGATTGTTTCATGACAAATATGCCACGTTAATGAATAATCATTTAACTGCCCCGAGTCCTGACATTGGCTGCCACCGCCAGTATCTTTAGCTCTCTCGAGTAAACGTGGACCCAGCCTGTCAGAGAGCACCGACCAGACCGAGACCTAACTGTACCGATTCTGACCCGAACCCGGAGTCGCGTCTTTTGAATGAACCCGAGATCCAATTCAGGTCGGGTCGGAACCTCTGGTTTTTCGGGTTGTCGGGTTTTTCCGAAGACCTCTACATTGCAGTATAGTGAACTCACTGTCATGATTAACAAACCAGTTTGAGATTATTTGAGCTTGATATTGAGTTTGCCTCTCACTGAATATTTTCTCTTTTTCTGATCTTTCTTTGTAAACCCTAGAGCTGGTTATGGGTGGAAATCCTGCAGATTGGCAGTCTCTGAAATACTCAGACCAGCCTGTCTGGCATCAACAACTACAATGCCTTTCGAAAGTATTCAGCCGCCCTGAACTTTTCAACCTTTTGCCACATTTCAGGCTTCAAACACAAACATATAATATGTTATTTTTTTGTCAAGAATCAACAGTAAGTGGGACACAATCATGAAGTGGAACGGAATTTATTGGGTATTTTAAACTTTTCTTACAAATAAAAAACTGAAAAGTGGGGTGTGCAATATTATTCAGCCACTTTACTTTCAGTGCAGCAAACTCACTCCAGAAATTCAGTGAGGATCTCTGAATGATCCAATTTTTTGCCTTAAAGGACTGATGATGATAAATAGAATCCACCTCTGTGTAATCAAGTCTCCGTATAAATGCACCTGCTCTGTGATAGTCCCAGGGTTCTGTTTAAAGCACAGAGAGCATCATGAAGACCAAGAAAACACCAGGCAGGTCCTAGATACTGTAGTGGAGAAGTTTAAAGCCATATTTGGATGTAAAAAGATTTCCCAGACTTTAAACATCTCAAGGAGCACTGTGCAAGCAATCATTTTTAAATGGAAGGAGTATCAGTGTCTTGGTCTGAGGCAGCCATGACAGCCATTTTGGGTTTTTCTTTATGTGTTAAGTTGGTGTCAGTCTCCCTGCCTTTTGTGTTACCTGATTCCTGTTTTACTTTGAAGGTCTGTCTTGTCTCCATTGTATTCTGCTTTTCTTCCTCCCCCTTGTTATCCTGATCGTGCACACCTGCCTCTCATTTGTTCCTCTGTGTATTTAAGTCCTGTCACTACTGTTCTCTTTGTCCGTCTTCTCCTTTTCATGCCCCATAAGCGTCTTCTCGTGCCCCATGAGTGTCTTTTCTGTTTTTGATCCCTTGGTTCTTGTTTTGATTACTTTTATGGATTTTTGGTTTGTTTTGGACTTTGTGTTTTTTTGTTTGTTTGTTTGTTTGTTTGTTTGTTTGTTTTGTGAAATAAATTCTTTATTTTTGAACTCCTGCACCTGGGTCCTCCACTTTGCCTCACAACCCTGACATCAGACCACTGCAAATCTACCAAGATCCGGCCGTCCCTCTAAACTTTCATCTGGAACAAGGAGAAGACTGATCAGAGATGCAGCCAAGAGGCCCATGATCACTCTGGATGAACTGCAGAGATCTACAGCTGAGGTGGGAGAGTCTGTCCAGAGGACAACAATCAGTCATACACTGCACTAATCTGGCCTCTATGGAAGAGAGGCAAGAAGAAAGACATTTCTCAAAGATATTCATAAAATGTCTTGTTTGAAGTTTGCCACAAACCACGAGACACACCAAACACGTAGAAGAAGGTGCTCTGGTCAGATGAAACCAAAATCAAACTTTTTGGCCACAATGCAAAACGATATGTTTGGCGTAAAAGCAACACAGCTCATCACCCTGAACACACCACCCCCACTGTCAAACATGGTGGTGGCAGCATCATGGTTTGGGCCTGCTTTTCTTCAGCAGGGACAGGGAAGATGGTTAAAATAGATGGGAAGATGGATGGAGCCAAACACAGGACCATTCTGGAAGAAAACCTGTTGGAGTCTGCAGAAGACCTGAAACTGGGACGGAGATTTATCTTCCAACAGAACAATGATCCAAAACATAAAGACAAATCTACAATGGAATGGTTCACAAATAAACATATCCAGGTGTTAGAACGGCCAAGTCAAAGTCCAGACCTGAATCTAATTGAGAATCTGTGGAAAGAGCTGAAGACTGCTGTTCACAAACGCTCTCCATCCAACCTCACTAAGCTCCAGCTGTTTTGCAAGGAAGAATGGGCAACATTTTCAGTCTCTGGATGAGTTAAACTGATAGACATACCCCAAGAGACCTGCAGTTGTAATTGCACCAAAAGGTGGGGCTACAAAGTATTAACACAAGGGGCTGAATAAAATTGTTTGCCCCACTTTTCAGTTTTCTATTTGTTAAAGTATAACATATCCAATAAATGTCATTCCATTTCATGATTGTGTCCTACTTGTTGTTGATTCTTGAAAAAAAATTAAAATTCCATATCTTTGTTTTTGAAACTGAAATGTGGCAAAAGGTTCAAGTTCAAGGGGGCTGAATACTTTCGCAAGGCACTGTATGTCACCTTCAGAGTCACTTAAATTCAGTTTAATGCTCAGTTTGAACTTCACCAAGTCATCTTGATCATGTGTGGTTTATGTTATGCATCAGTCTTGTGCTGTCTAATTTTTATATTTTCAAGAGAATTTCAGTATGTCCTGGATTTTTTTTTTTTTTGATCTGCATTTACATTCATGGTCAGTGCCATCATGTAGGAAAACCATCTAGTGTGTGTATATGCAATTTAATCTTGTAGCAGGTTTTTTTGTGCCAATGTGAAGGGTGAACGTGTCCTTCACCAGTCCTCTCTGGCAGTAAATTCTAACGTCTTTATTAACATCTTAAATCCTGATTCTGTCGGAGAGGAATAAAAAAACACCAGCAGTGAAACGTTTAAAGACAAGACAATTAATTAAAGAGGCACAACAGTGTCAAGTGTCACTTCTTGACACCAGGCTGTTGCCCAAAAGTTTTTGCGTCATGGTGTTATGCAACAATGGCTGCACACATTTTTTTCACCAGAAGTCAATGCCTTCTTGACATCCTTCCATTTTTAAAGTCTCCTCTCATTACCTGTTATTCAGCACTAGTCTTTGATATGCTGCACCAGGCCCAAGATGCACCTAAATTTTGGGAGTTTTGTGTTTAAGAGAATATCTATGCCAGCGAAGCTCTTTGCAGTATATTTAAGCACATTCTATGTGCTTTATAGAAGAATCTAGAAAACTGTGAATCACAGTCACAAAATTTGAAGCAGAAAACACATTTGTAATGCTGCCAAAACATTTGGCTGCACCTATAACTGGTGTGATTTCTCTGCTGTCTGCATGCAGACTAATGGTTTGAACTAAACCCGAAAAGTCAAGAAGTTGTTGTAATTCAGTGTGTCCACATGGTGGCAGCCCAAGAACATCAATGAGACGTCACAAACTTGTTGCGCCAAGAAAAAGCAAAGGTGAAGAGCAAATTAATTTTTTTGAAGTTACATTTCATCCATGGTTAAATTTTACTGAAGAAAGACAAAAACTGCACTTTTACTTCTGTGTATTTCAGACAGAGACAACTTGCATTTATTTGAGGATGATATGAAGTCATATTAAGGAATTCTCAACCGACTGACCACAGACGGTGAGGTCAGAGATATATCGCTTTTCCCCCCTGACATTTGTGGTGCAGAGACACCAGGACTGCATACACACCCACATCACACACACTCTAATGAAGTTTGTGGCAGACACTACTATGTTTATCCGACGTCCAACAGTAATGAGTCTGCTGACTGAGCTGTAGGATGTTATCCTGTCACAAACAACCTGGTACTCAACAACTCCAAAGCAAAGGAGAAGAGAACCTGCGAAAGGAAACAGAAGAAGAAAGCTGGTTCCGTGGATACATCACAGGAGATATGGTGGAGAGAGTGTATTCCTTTAAATTTAAAACGCGTACCTCTCAGGATGTCACATAGAAACTCCAAACACTACTGTCCCGGTTAAAACAGCACAGAAGCATGATCTCAAGACACTGAGCCAACCTGCCTTAGCTGCTGCTTCTGTCTATCACCTGTCCACTGAAAGCACTGTTTTTTTCTGGCTAATGGTGTGAGTTGTGAGCTATCCAGTCAGCATAACAAATCACTGGTACAATCACTGAAGGACATTTACAGAGCCAGATGTTTGTGCAGGACCATAAATATCAAACTCATCTCACCCAGGCCACCACATTTTCACCCTGTTGCTCACTGAAAGGCGCTGCAGGTCCCGGAAAGGTTGCACTTCCAGATTCCTAAAGATTTTTTTTACCTGAGTGCGATTAAAGAATCAAAATAGTTTAAAACCCAATATTAAGTAAGTCCTACATCTACAATATGCAGTAAGTGATTATGAGTGCATGTAATATTGAAAAAATAGTTCTCATTCCTTTTTTTTCCCTGTCTAATTCATTCTATCTTTTAGGTCTTTGGTTTGTTCGGTTTGTGGAATTTCTTTGCTGTTTATCACGAGACATCCAGTTTTGTTGTGCAGTTGTGGAACAATAATAAAGAGACTGAACTGAGCACATAAAGGTGTTTTCATTGTATTACATGTTCATGGACATTTCCAGTTCTGATCCTTCTAAGTGTGTTTATACAGAGAGCTGCTGGTCCTATGTTCTGGTTCTGGATGAAGTGTACAGTAGCTACTGAATTCAGTAGGCATTCCTTTAGTTGTTCTTCTCTTGGTTGTCTCATTCGTAGCTCTGAATTTAAACTGACAGCCCCTGTGGAGGAGTCGGGAGACTTCCCCAGCCATCTGTCTTAGAGCCGCCCCCCCCTTCCCTCCCTCCACACATCCCTCATTCCCACACTGGGTCTTTGTCAGCAGTTCCTGTCCCTGGACTAGGCGTGGCGTGCGCAGAGGCTGGGGCGCTTTCAGAGGCACCTGCAGATGGGACAAAGGGCCAAGGGTGCTGGGGCTAAAGACAGATTGATGCTTTGTGCGCTGAGGCTGGAGAGAGCCGGAGAGGGAGAGTGAGAGAGTGGGGGGATAGTTAGCTGAGAAGTTTTAGGCAGAGGATTTTAGGGGGAAAAGGGGTGGGTTTTGTGGGTGGTGGTGGGAGAAGGGGGGGGGGGGGGGGGGGGGTGGGGGGGGGGGGGTCTGTCACTCCAGTCTGTGTGAGTCCAAGCTTTGGAGGACCTGGAGAGATTGACAGCTTTTGTGAACTGCATCTCTGCACAATGGTTGTGCTTTAATGGGCGGTAAGGCTCGGGCAGAGCTTTGGGGAAAGTTTGGTGGGGAGGTGGTGTTTGGTTGTGGTTGCGATGGTGGCGGTGTGGGGAAGCTAGGAGATGGGGGGCCAGAGGCTTTACTGCTTTGCTTGGTGGGGACCAATTCATGGGTATTCAGTCCAAGGCTCGTTATTCACTGAATGCATCCAGTGGAGGAATGCAGTAGCATCAATTAGAATGTGTTAGCAGATAGCAAAGCAGGGAAGAAAAACCTTTCTTTCCCTTTGCTCACAGGACAACACCGTCCCACTATAGGAGGTGTCAGAGCAACAAAGCCTTTTTTGTGGGTCTCTCTCCATTACATTACTAGTGCAATATGTAAGGTGGAGACTCTTTTGATTTAAATTAAGTGGAAAAAACACTAAATCCTATTTTTATTCAGCAGGGATAATGGTGTTATACTCTATAAAGGTCTTTAACTACTTATCTGTGGCTTAAAATTTCCCCAGCTCCCTTTTCACTCTACCTCAGTGTCTTATTCTCATTGGGGGCATTATATTTATTCAATGGTAGAGGGTCAAAGACAGACTGTTAAACAAAGTTGCTTGTAGCCTTAACTGCCGCATCACTTCTAATTGTGTATCACTGAGTCAGTGGTTTGTGGTGTTGTCCCTCAGTATGAAAGGAAGAGCGGATATGAATTTAAACAGTATCTTGTAAGGTATTGTTTGAAGTGGGCTCAGGCCACCACTTCAGAAGTAGAGGGCCTTTTAGGAAAGATTTTTCCTTAAGTTTAAAGACAGTGGTACAAAAGAACTGGATGGAAAAGAAAACCATTTGATGGTGATCACAAGTCGTGGCTGACACACTATTGTGTTTCTTGAAAGTAGAGAGGCCAGCCACACATGCCATCTGAACTAATTAGACTGCACTTAATTGAGTGCTTTTTCATCTTGCACAGACCAAACAGCCTCTGTATTTGAAAACAGTGAAAATAGATTTTATTCAAACAAGCTGTAGTCGTCAGGCATTTTCACTCCAAAATTCCTGCTAAATCTTCAACTTCAGATACTTGTGAAAAATTTAGGAAACAGGCGCTGCAATGGAGAAGAAAGATTATGCTTCAAGGACTGACTTGAACAAACTCATTTTTAAGTTTTGCATCCATCCACTCAGCATCCATTTTATCTCCAATTTCCTTGCTTTTAACACAAGATGATACAGATGGCATGTGTGCTGAAATGGAACTGTGAAGTTTTCTTCTCCATAGGTTTAATGAGAACAAACTGGCAGGAACCTCTTGTAGAAAGGTGTGGATTTCAATATGAGCAATTATGGTTCATTTGAAGCCAAATGAGCCAAATTTGCATCGTCCTGAAAAGAGAACCAGAGTTAAACTGTATGAAAAGTGCAGTAAATTGGGGAAAACATGGCAATGTGCAGAAATGCATCTCCGCTGTAATTGTGTAATTGTAGAAGAGCTCTAAATGCACGGCCCAATTAAACTTGCTTCTTCTGCAAGCCAAAGAATTGGCAGGTTATTATGCAGGAAAGTATCAGCACATTTAAATAGTTGCCTTCTTCGTGGGTGGGGATTGAGGGTGAGATCATTTGCAGCAAAATGGAATATCTGATCAAAAATGGACAGATGTCTTCATACATGTTGAGCGGCTGTGAATTGGATTGGAAGAGGAAAGATGGATGGCCTCCTCTAAGAGATAGAGCTTCCTGCCCTGAGTACTGAGGGGGCACAAGAGGAAGAGGGTGAGAGAGGGGGAAGGTTAGGATCTCAATGGGGGGAGACATTTCCCTGAAACACCAGTTGATGGGTTTCTCCCACAAAGGGTGGAGTGACGCAGACTGCACTGCTGCATAACAGCCTGGTCTCTGTCTGGATTAGGCCCTGCAGCACACAAAAGAGAGCTCAAGTAAACGGTTCATGAATGTTGATTAATTGATGCCATTTTTTTGCAGTGTGCCATGGAGATTTAGAGGGTAGGGTGCATGACGGAGGTTGTATGCAGGCAGGGCTGACTGCGATCCAAGGCTAAAAAGTCTTTATTTGCGAATGTATTTTTAGGATATGCAAATCTTAATAGTAAAGATAAATTACAAAGTCTGATTCATAACTTGAGCGGAGATTTCTCAATCTTTCTGACTTGAATAGGAACGACAGTTTGCCAGTAAAACGTTCAAAGAGCTCAATCAAGCTGGCACCCTGTGACTAACTTTGGTTGCTTTGACTCCCACTGGCGTTGTCAGATGTGCCTAGCCGGCACAGTGAGCAACTCAGGTGGCAGAGGCAGCAAGGAGGTTCCCACGATGGGGTTTAGGGGTACAGGTGTCTTGGGAGAATGAGGGTGGCCTGGGGCAAGGAGGGGCGAAGCACTGGCCCATAGCCCACCTCAATGGAAGGATCCCAGGGGCCAACTGAATAGCCTGGGTTCCACTTGATGGAGAGAGAAAGGAGCGTTTCAGCCGCTGCCCAGCAGGAAAGATCTGGTTGTGGGAGACCTCTTTCAGGACTCACTGTTTGTCTGAAGGCTGTCACAGCAGATGAGTACTCAGCAAACAGCGTGAACAAGGATTTGAACCAGAAAACCAACAGAGCCTTGACAATATTGTGATTGGGCCTTGTCTCTTTAGAAGGGACTGAAAGCCGAATTGAGAGCAGTAACAAGTGCACATTCAGCGCTGGACAGGGATGCCTTTGGGTTGTGTTTTATGGTTTTGCTGCTTGTATGTGGTGGATAAAGCAAAATCATGTTAATCTCCCTTTTCAGTCGTTTAAAAGCAGAATGGGAGTGAACCTGTGGCACTTTAATGGTCAAACCAAAGTCTTACAAAGTCATTCTTCAGTCAAACTTCAATAAGTCCTCTGTAATCTCCCGATCCAAAACAAAGGCGTTCTTTGAACATGTAAATAAAAGCACAACAACAGTTACACTTTGTTACAGTTACTAACTTTACTGTGATGTATTGTTTCTTATCAATAGACCCTTCAACTGCATTATACTAATCTGCACCTTTCAGTGTTCTAGTGTTCCTGCTGTATTTGAGAGACAACATGTCTGTGTAAAGCAGGATGTATAAATGTAATAATGTTTCTGTGGAAGCTTGTGGTAGCATTTGTTACATCTACCTTGAAAGCAAGTGCATGTAGATGCAAACAGATATCAACTTTAACTGAGATAGTTAGAGTTTGTACAGTCAACACTATGTGTTTTCTCAGGTAATATTTACAATAGAGTGCATATAATGAAATAATTAAAAGGAGAACCTCCTGATGTCTAGAGCTCTGCTTATAAAAAAATGTTTTTAATAACAACCGATCTAAGATATCCAGTAATTATTTACTGTCGAACCAGATGGGAGGTGCTAACAGAGTTATCTGAACATCAACCTTAGCCCTGTTTTTTTTTTTTTCATGATTCCTTCCTGATGAACTCTTAAACTATTCCAAAGTTTCCGTACACTTTGACACAAGGACAAGTTATCTTTCACTAGCGGGTTGGCCGCTAACAGGAAGTTGAAGGAAGCCTTGTTTGGTTGTGCTTCAGTCACGTGTCCCTGTGAGTTTTTCTGGCTCTGCGTGGTTAGCTTACATTAAGACTTAGATATGGATTTTTGGAAAAGTTGCTTTTAATAGCTTTGTGACCTCAAACAAAATCAGGAAAGCAAACATTGCATTGATTAGGATATAGATCACACGTGCCAGGATTATGGTTGTGTGCTATTTAGCAGCCTAATGAAGACTTCCTGTTGGCTTTAGTTTCTTGTAATGTAATGAATTTCAGTAAAAAGCCACAAAAATGGCTGTGAGACAGTTGTCATCTCTGATACACCACATTCAAAGAGGGAGTGCTTACCTGATACAATGAACCAGCATGCTAAGATTAGAGTTTGTTCTTTACACTGCTCACACTTCTTTTTTTTTTTTTATGAAAATCTGTTAACCTTTTGATTTAAACTCAACAATAACTTGCAAGCAGTTGGTGAGTAAAGTCCAGTTGAATAAACATTTATTAGTATTTTTTCTAATGGTGTGCATGCAAGTGGGAGCCAACTTATTTCTGTGTGGAAGGAATATTTAAATTTAATTATCAATGTAGCATTTTTAAAGTCCTGAGGAATTATTGAGTAAATAATTAGAATGACGCTTCGCTTTGCTTAAAGGTAGCCTATAAAGAAACAGACAAAAATGATAAATTAATGAGTAAGTGATGAATAACTCAGTTGGCAACTGTGTTTGTTAATCAAAAACAACTCATGAAGAAAGTCGATGTAGATGATCATCAACTACTATAAGGACAGTACATCTGACAAAGCATTATTCTCAGGCTGTTCTTTGTGAGTTCTTCAGTTGTAATTCTTAGTAAATAGTCACATTGATGTATTCCTTATTGTAACTTTTTACACTCTCTCAGTCTTTGTGACTCCCACAGACATACTTGGAACCTTTTTGTCAACTAATAATATCCTCAAAAGGATTCAGCATCTCATTCTAGTGAAGAACAGAAGATGACTTCTGTAGGCTTCCAAAACAAGGCAATGTAACCCAAGATACTTTCTGAAAAAAAAATGCATTAAGATATGAGTCTTTCAAATAAAAATCACCAGTAGATGCATTATTTGGCTGTAACGTAAAAATCTGCTTTGTTCATGTAGATAGGAGTCTTTTCAAACAGGCCTGTCTGATATGACCCATCCTTCTCCTCTTGACAACAAGTAGAATGGAGTGGGAACTGGTAAAATCAGATTACACATAAAAAAGAAAACAATGATATGCTTCAGTCTTGTTTCCCCTTCTGACTTTCTATACATTTATTGACCTATTTATCCATTTGATGGTGAGTGAGAGGAGCATACAAAGAGCAATGTTGTCTTTTGGAGGAGTTAGGCTAACTCTGGAGGTTTGTGAAGAGAGAGGCTTGTGATGGAATGGGCCGGGAAGGACTGTGACTTCTCCATTGAGAGTGGAGGGGCACGCTGGATTAGCTTGATTTGCCTGTGAATGGGGTGCTTTCCATTATTCTTGTTAGGGAGCTGTCACATCGAATTGAGAAAGTGAAAACCTCCTTTTATCAACCTTTTCCAAGTGAAACTGAACAGGCAATCAATAACTGAATTCAGACACGGGGGAAAGTCAAGCAGAATGATATGGGGCTGTTGTAAAGGGGGTATTTGTCAAATTCCTAATGTGAAAAAAGGATAACTGATGT
The DNA here is from genome assembly GCA_018398805.1 of Hirundichthys speculiger. Lineage (NCBI taxonomy): Eukaryota > Metazoa > Chordata > Actinopteri > Beloniformes > Exocoetidae > Hirundichthys > Hirundichthys speculiger. Next base: position 154,972 of record JAGFBZ010000849.1, on the reverse strand, counting down.
AATTCTGCCTCCAGATAATGTTGTGTGTAAGCGCAAAATGAGGAAAAAAAATAGAAATAAAATCACAGTGGCACAAATAATGTTAGTTTCTCTGCTATGTTTAGTATAAAAAGTAAGAGCAATCATACTTTTAAATATAACAAAAAATATTTCTAACATAACAAGTGACATAACTAAGGATAAAAGTGATAATATGCATACACATTTCCATTTTCTATACTCTTTATCCAAGGAGTGGTAATAAGTTAATTGGGAGAAATTCAAAATTTCTTTTTAATATTCAACATTTCAGGTCTAGTTTTAATAAGAAAAACTAATAGTTTACAGGAGAATTTTAAAACAGATATCACCACAAGAAGAATTTTATTTGGTAGAATTTTAATATTAATTTCTGAGAAGAGTTCAGTAAAACGCAGCCAACATTAAAAGACTAAACAAATCAAGAGAGACTCACATTTTATTATATGAATGACACCATATTGTTTTGGAGTTTCATTATATTGACCTTATTGTGCCATTGTACTTGTTCTGACACCATGATAATGCCTGAATACAGAGGGAATTATGCCCTGTATAAATAGATCCCATAGTCAAAGATCGTCTCAATTATCCCCATACACATTGACAACACAAATAGAATAAAAACTAAAGCCTTAGTCCAAGCTGGACTCAAGGCGCTCTTCAAACATGGCTATTGGCTATTGTTAGAGGGGCAGAGGAACATCATCAGCATCAATGGCAATAGAGAAAAGAAATATATTTCTCGGCTACATCAACCTCTTTTATGCAACGCAAGGAATTTATGGAGACCAAAGATCAATACAATTAAAGAATATAGTTAGACATTATTTTATACTTAACTTCAAACTACAAGTTTCTTCTTTCCATTCAATCTTTTATGATTAATGATTGTACATTTTAAAACTATTAAGCATGCAAGACTCAAAATAAGTGTTTCTCACATTAAATTGAACATATTAATTCAAAGGGTTTCTGTACATCCAAACCATTAATCCCCAAATTTCCTCATAATGCTGCTGCCTGTTTTTACGCTGGATGAAGAAAATTAATCGGATCATTTGGCCTCATCAGTCATATTGGTAATTGATGTCTAAATTGTTACACAGTTAATTGAGCACCTTGATTGTTGCCTGTCATTGTTTGAAGCGTACGGATACATTTCCCCGCAACTAGGCTGCAGCAGTTTGAAAGGATGTCAAGAATTGTTTCTTTTTTATTATTCATTTAATTTCTTTTTTTTTTTAAACATACTTTTTATTTAAAATACTGTATACTGATATGAATAAAATTTAACATGACATTTATAAATATTTAGAGAACACTTTACAGCAAAATATTTTTTTTTAGGTCTTATGAACTGCTACCATTTAGTAAAAAAAAAAAAAAAGAAAAATTAAAATAATAATGATTTTGTTGAGTCCTCATTTTCTGCTGTTTTATTTAAAAAAAAAGTATGTGAGATTTTCATCAGTGTAATTGTCATTCATCCATCTTCTGTGCACAGTCAGTTGATAACAGCCCATGAAAAATGACTTATGGCCATAATGAGTGTCCCTCCTCTTAGCTCTAACCGGCTTTCCAACCAGGTTCATGGCCCTCCATGGAACACCAATTCTCCATTTATTCCAGTTCACTGCCTTTATTCCCTATATATATATATATATATATATATATATATATATATATATATATATATATATATATATATATATATATATATATATATATATATATATATATATATAGATATATATAAAGGCAAAATCTTCGACTGAAGATGACTGATAGGACAGTGTAGGAGTGATTTTCTTTAATTATGACTGTTTCCCACTTTCTTGCTCCTAATGCTAGTCACACAATTTGAGCCTCCAAGAGAGGAAAAAAACACTGTTTCAGCCCCGGAGTGCAGCTGCGAGGCAATTATCATCAAGCACCCCTGCATCTGTGTACAAACAATCTCCCAGCTGCTGCCATTGATACTGTATATGCAGAGAGCAGATTGACCTCAGGGCTCTCATATGGCCTCCAATACCATGACCTATTCACCTCAGAATACTCACCCTGTTTGCAATTTCAAATGAACTGACACATTTTTTAAATCACAATTTGTGCTGCTCTTTGTTGCTATAAAATATGATATAAGTGCATAATAACAGCAACAGTAATCAGAAGGTATCTAGTGAAACAAGTGTAAAGTGGGAATTCTGGTTTGCACAAACGTTTGCACCTGTGTAATCATGAAATGCGCTACCTCAAAAAAAAAAAACTGTATAACCTACAGAGGTTTTGATTTTTGTTTCTTTTTTTTCCAGTAGATTTAAAAATTGAAACACAAGTTATATCATACAGTTTGAGACTCAATTCATGCTGATTCATGCTCAAATCTTTTGAGACCATCTGTTGCTCACACACAGTAAAACATTCAAAACATATAAAATACTTTTTTTTAAATTATGCCTTTCCACTAAATAAAGTAAAAGTATTTGATTATGAGCAATGTTTTCAAACTGAGTTATTCAGACAAATCACAAAAACGGCTATAAAGGGTAAAGGCTAGCTCCACAAAACATATTCTAAAACATCAAATCTATGCTATGGGATTTATTTTTGTTTGCCACCAGGGTGGTTATATGTGTGTCTAAGCTGCATGAATGTGTTTAACCAAGAATGTGAGTGGGTTAGTGAAGGAGCACAGCAGAGGGGAGCATGGGATAGAAGAGAGACGGAAGATGACTTTATGACACAGAGGGGACGGGATAGGGGGCAGAAAGAGAGGTGGCCTGATGGAGGTGGTGGCAGGATGGGGAGAGGGGCTGCCCAAGCTGTCAGCTCTGAGGGGCTGCTGGAAGACTCAGCGGGAGCCCAGCCTGGCCCCCAGGATGCCTTGTCGCCACGGCGAGGCACTGGAATGCAGCAGGACACAATGAGCTCCCGGGGCTTAGAGGGCACTCCGATTTGATAACCACATTAAAGTCCTAGCAACATCTGTTGGGGTGAAGGAGAAAGGACTACTGGCAAGCTTTAACCCCCGAAACTAGGATCATTAACCCTCACCCCTGTGAGAGAAGGGGGACAACAGCCCCCTATTTGTCAGCAGCCCTGCACAGGGCTGTGGGGGCTAATATTTTACCAAAAACAGCGTGAGAAGAGAAGCAGCCCTGGGCACCATGGAGAGAGCTCCTTCACGCTTTACATACACATTAAGAGGACAGTAGTCTGTTTTGCTTCATGCAAGTCACAAACTAACTTTTACATAACCTCCAAAGTACAGGCAAGATTTTGGCATGGTAGCATATTTTTGATATTCGTCAACCATTTGTTTCAACTGATTTAAAAGGTAAACCCTGAAATTTTACCCTTGTCATTCCTCTTTCTGAATGACTGCAGAATGACCCGGCAGTTATCAAATAGGAGTATTATAACTCATTTGGTACAAAGAGATGCTTCTATATAGCTTCCTCCCTCTAATTTATTAATATATGGTCAAGGGAGGAAGGGTGAGGCTGATAGAGGATGGAGAAATAACAGGTGTCCTGTCACAAAGACGCGTCTCAGGCTCCAGGATGTTCTGGTGCTTCGTGGGTCAGCTCCAAGCCTCATCCACCTCCACAGGTTTCAAAGCCTAGGCCACTTCTCTGTAATGAATAATTAAGGAAACAAAAGCCCCCAAGTGGGTGAGAGCGTAGGAGAGAAGAAGGAAGCCGTGGAGGGCCTAATGCAACTAGACCAGATGCGGCGAGGAGAGCTGAGGTTTTTGCCCTCGCGCTTCATAGAAAACATCATCCTAAATGTATTCCCTGGAGATGAGGGCCTGCAGGAGGTGCCCCCCAATGCACAGGGTCCTCAAGTACCTCCACACAAGTAATCCCATTCACTGCAGCTCATTACATGGACAATTAAGTGCTGGGGTGGAGGAGCTAGATGGGGTGGAAAGGGTGATGGCAAAGAAGTGTGCATGTGTGCGTTTTCGCATGAGTGTGAGTGCACGGCGGGGGGTAGGGGGGGAAGGACGTATAAGCCCAGTATTTGGTTTAAAGGATCTAAACCCCTACCAATCCAATTCCATTTCACCAGGCGTCGCCCTCGTTAGCCACCCCCTCCCTTCTCCTTTCCCTCACCTGGGCCGAATCCCTGCAGACACCTGCCTCTCCTAATGAAGATCCATGGCTTCATTTCCATTTCTGGAGTCATATCAGAGACTACAAAGCACAAAACAGTCCTGTTTCCTCGGAGGCCTGAAGAGCTGGATAGAATGACACGGCTAAGTGCTCTGGCAGAGCAGGGCAGCTGCAGAGCCTGAAAATGGGATTGGGTTGGGGGTTCTGAAGTGGGGGACTTGGGGAGTGAGGATCTGATGTTTGGATTGGCCACAATGGCAGCCGTGTGCTACCTCAGCAGCTCCTTGGCACTAATGAGGCTTTCTGAAGAGATGGGAGAGGAGAAGACAGTGCATGAGGAGGTAGAGAAGAGAACAGAGAAGGAGTGTACCACTACACACCTTCCTCACACCCCACTCTACCTACTCTGCTGATAACAGCTAAACTAACTCTTGAAAACACACACCGGAGATCTTCTATAATACACAGACATGTATTTGCTCCTTGTGCATGCTCAAAGGTGTCAAGACTCGCATGAGCGCCAAATCACCTGCTTTGGCCCGAGTCTGTTCTTTTTTTTACATAGGGTAGGTAACGTCATTGTAAAGATTTATAGTGCATTGCGATAACTAAAATATATTGGAACAGTTGAAGAGATGGCGAGCACTATTGCTTTAGCATTTTATAAAATGCAACCACTGAATAAAAAGAGGTGACAAACAGCAGACAGCCCAGAAAACAAAGCACAATGCATGTTTCCATGGCTCATAAAAAAAAATTCCTTACACTTAAGACTCAAATTGTGTATAAACTCTACGTTTTGACTCTAAAATTATGATTGCATACCAATTATGAGGCCTACCATCTCTGTCATATCATGCCCCCTTTTGTATAGAGAGCTTGTGTGTCTTTCAATGCAGTGGTTAAGGCTGGCCTTGTTAACATGTTCTAGCTCACTGACTCCTCTCAGCACCCGGGGGTGGGGATGCAGAGCTAAGCCAGGTGAGGAAGAGGAAGAAAGGAAAAACAAACAAGTTGACACCTTAGCCGTATCACAGCTGCTTGCTTCAGTGACACACTTTTTTGTGTGGTCTGTTCAGTCATATTCAGCCAAGGTTAATCTGGAAAACATATAGTGAAAGCAGTCCGGTTTGGAAATAATACAACAAGTGATAACTGTATTCATCTCAGTGCAGACTGGCTGACGACGTAAAGGACAAAACGAAAAAGGGTTCAAATCTAAATCTAGCAAATGAGAGGCCATCAGACCGAAAGGAAACTTACAGTTACATATTAACGTACAGTATAGTTGCATACAGTATATATTCAGCAGCAAACACGCTAAAGATGTAGGTCATTCAAAAGGCAGAGAGGTTACCTGTTTGTGAGCGTTGGGGGCAGATCCTAAAATGGTGAGGGGGGGGGGGGTTAAGTAAGGATTGTATATGGTGTCATTTTGCAGGTCTCTCTGCACTCACCTGGAACAGAGCACTTCCCCTACCTAAGTCTTATCAGTTCCCAAAGGAAATACCTGCTGCAGGTAAACACGACCCTTCGACCTCTCTGCCATCCACTCTGCTCGGCGTTCAGCGGCCGACGTCCCTGTCCTGTTGCCTGTCTCGACCTAAATCCTGGGATTAGCTGTGCTGCAACCCCTAACAGCCAGCTCAGAGGCTCAATTCTGCACTTAGCCCCGAGTCTGTGTGCTGACCAGCTCTCTGTCAACCCCTCTGCTCCTGCCCCGGCCACCTTAGATGTTGTTCTTCATGCCCGAGTGAGGAAACCTTTATCCCGTCCACCCCAACCCTTCCTCCATCCCTTCATCCTTCTGTCTCAAATTTAATCTTATCTAAATATCACCAGGTGTAACCAAATATCCCTCTTATCAACCGAGGCGTCTTCAACTCTGTTTTGCATTGTCAGAGGAGTGATTTATTCAGGAAGAAGTCTGAATTAAACACTCCATCATATGTCAAAGGAATGGCTGTGGTTGTGATGGAAGTTAGCTTCATTAGAGTATGAGAAATATGATGAACTTTCAAAGTGAACACATTAAAGAATTATCATAATTAAAGCAGAGATGCAGTGTACTTTTAATGACTTTGGAGTGTAATTAATTCTTCGCCAGTATCTACAACAGATTAAATGTGAAGGGTGGTGATTTATTTTAATGACTTCCTTAAGAGTTTTGGAATAAGTTTCCCTGTGAAATATAACATAAGTGGTTATGATGGCACAAATGCCATGTAGAAAGTAGAACTTGTTGCAGGTCTTCCCAGTCCTGCTAGTTGGATCAAAGAGGAAGAAACTCTGATAACAGAATCTGAAAAGGTTCTGTTCAGCAACGTGGAAACTTCTGCGGTTCTCCTTTCTGCCCATTACAGAGTGGCAGGACAGAAGGCGTTACCAGCAAAGCCATCATAGCTACTGTACTCTTCTGCCACCTCACCATTCCCACCTCGGACTCTGCTTTGCTCTCTCACCTCTGAGTCACCAATATCTCCCGCCCTCCCAGTCACCCACCCATCCTCCCCTGTCACCTGAGCCATACAGGTAAATGCTTGACTTTATTTGATGGATGTGGTTTCCCACGGCGACAGTGATGTATGCAGGTCAGAGGCCCCTCCCTCCCCCCCGAGTGGCGTTTAAAGCTGGCCTGGTGATTTTGCATTGATAACCTCCTTGGCACACACTTTGTTGGCTGAAGGCAAGGGATACTGAGAGGACAAGACATCCTGTGTGATGCACCTGAGTTCGGGGCTCCTCTGTGAAACCAGCCATCAAAATAAGAAGCCTTAATGCTTCGTGAATGTGTTGACTGTGAAACAAGTAGGTGCACATTCCGTGTGTGCACGCACAGATGTCAACATGACTATTAGTTATGTTGCTTTGCGATAGTGTGTTTTCACTAGCTTTCCATTGGTGTATTGTCAAACACATCATAGGAGGCTTACAGTCCTCAAATCACACCTTAATGAATGAAAAATGATTCTCTTTTTGTTCTTTATCAGTGACACCACCTCCATCTATCGTATCCTCCCTCCTCCTCGTCATTAGCAGATATCCTTACATTAGTGATAAGCAGTGACAATGGTTGGGGTGAAGGCCTGGATCACAGTTGTTTTTTATCTTTCCACCTCATCTGCAGCCTGTGGTGTCTCTCTCAGAGGATGTTATTTGACTAAGTCAAACATTTAAACATCCTGTGGCATCACCCACCCACCCTCACACACACGCACACACACACACACACACACACACACACAAACCCCCCTTTTTTTTTTATGGCAGTTCACACTTGACTGGGGTTGGCCCCTGTGGACAGTTCACAGGCTCTGAGATGCTGTTTGCTGACATGATGGAGTCTTTGATTTCTTTTATTAGATTTTGGGTATTAGACATTTGTGCTCACAAAAGCCTTAACACAGATTAAATAAAAATAAAAGAAAAGATTTCACGATGACACAAAAAGTAAAAACACAAAGCTCTTCTTCAGACATGATTATAAAAGCTTCAGATGGGTTAACAAAAAAAAAAAAAAACAACTTTATTTTACACACAACGAAAATACAACAATGAATACCAGCCAAGTAGTTGTTTTTATTTTACAAACTTCAGGCAGAGTAAAATTCAAAATAAGCTCTTTGTTCATCAACTTTCATCAGCATTCACCTCAAACATGCTTACACGGTTGCAGTCACGCACACTCACAGACACACATCTCCCAGGGAGGAAGCCCCAGCGCAGGCAGGTTAATATCAGGAGCACTTGACAACAATGGTGTGTTATGAGGTGCTGCAATGGTAATAAGGTCTTTGTTGGGACTTTAAAGCACAGCCACATCACATCATTACTCATCCTGGGAGACCAGTTGCTAGTCGGCATGGCAACTGGGACTTGGCTGAAGCCAGAAGCAAGACCAGAATCTCAATGTCCAGAGGGAACATGCACACAAACACTCACAGAAAAATAATGTTCTAGTGGCAAGAGAAAGTTTTTAAGTAGCCATGGTGACCCCAGACCAGAACCTTGGAGATTGGAGAGTTTATCTTAAACCCTGCAATTTAAATCAAAGTTATATTTTCTGTTGAGGAATTTTATCTTAACATAAGAAATGTGAACGAAGTTGCAATTTAAATTCCCCAGGGTGGCTGATTTTTTTATTTATTTTTTTTTTAATATAATGTTCACAAAGTGCCTGACATCTCGTTCTCCAACATTTCATAGACTAAACGTCCGATAAATAAGACTGAATAGACTCTCTAGTCAAACCGGAAATTGATTCAGTCCACCCATGCTGAGTGTGTGAATGGACAGATTAGAAGTGGACAGCGCAGCCAGTGGAGGTATGCAGTGGTGTGAGAGTTTTATCTTGCAGGTTGTTGCGAGTGTTGGGTCAGTGTGGAGCGGTCAGCAGCTGCTGCCTGGCCTAGGTCCCACAGTTCCCAGGCTAGGGGGATTGACAGGCCAGTAATAAAATCAGGCGCCCTGGTTGGGCTGTGTGCGGCCCATTGTTCCCCCAGCAAGGCCCACGGCTGCTGTTTACTTTCTCCCATATGCATTATTCAACGGCACAGGAGCTCCTGGAGAAAGGGGCCCCATTCAGGGATCCTCTTGCCCTTGTTTTGTTTTGCTAATTTTCAATTAAAATAAACCATCTCTTGCCAGTGCCATGGCTGAGTGGGGAAAGAGAGTGGGGCACTGTCCCTGCCATTTAGGCCGTCTGAGGAGATTAGACAGAATGTGTAAATGAGAATAAAGAAGGATGTATCATTTATACCGTCAGTGATATGTTTTCTTCTGGTGGGTTTAAATGGAGACAATGAAATAGCTCGCTGTTTCAGTTGAGAACATATGCTGTGCCCTTACGTATGCTCTTGTTGTTACTGAACATGTCATCCAGTGCAACCTACTTTATCATTATTCATTTTTTAGGAGGATTAGGGATGTAAATAAAAATGAAACACCTCAAGATTTTTTTCTATTATTCAAGAAGTGCGCTTTTTTTCTTTTGAAGCTTGTTATGAATTTCCCCTTTGAAGTTGCACCAGGAGGATTCCCATATGGTAAGAGAAAGTGCAAGCTAATCACAAAGACAATGACTTTTCAATAATGACTCCCAGAGGTCATTAAATGAAGGCAGCCGGGCCTGCGTGGACTAATCAATAAGTTCAGTGATAGCTCTCTTTTTTTAGTTGACTCATTCTGACAGGAGGGGGGCTGAGCTAACCTTAGGAAGAGCAGGGACAGATGCAGGGACAGTGTCCCACATCTGTCACCTCTACTAAAGCAGCATCTCTGCCCCCGCTGACTGCTTTCCTGATGTCGGGCCTACCTGTGGCTTCGAATTTGGTCCGTTGCAAAGCTTCACCATATGCCTCCTCTTTAGGGTCCCCTGTCTGCCTGATGTCACTCTACTAAATCCCCTCTCTCCAGCCATGCTACATCATCTTCTTTAAAAACACTGAGAGGCAGTCCTTTTACTAAAGAAAATCTTTTTCCACAAGCAGTACAATACTTTTAACGTCACCATCTACACTATCATTCGATTGATTTGCTCCTTTCCATAAAGAGAAATCATTGCTCTTTGGCAGACCATGTTAGCCCATTAGTGCCTGGTGAGTGGGGATGCAAATACGGAGGGCCTGTTGGCATGGCTGGACACACTGTTCCCCCGCTGGGTGCAGGTGAGCTCTCAATGCAGCCCTCAGCACCTGCACTCTTTGTTCCCTTGTTGATGGCTTTACGGCGTGAAGGGGATCTGTCTGTCTGGCTCTCGTAAAGCCAGCAGCGCGAGGCCTAGTAAAAGCCACTGTGCCGCCATGGCATTGTGTGGGGCCCCCATTGCTCCTGGAGTGACCCCACTATCCAGGGATAGGGGTTGGTTAATTGCCGTAAATGATCTGGATACGTTGAATGCACCTCTTATTGGGAAATTATATATACACTCATGCAAAAAAATTAAAATCCACATAAGCAAGACTACATATTGGGCCGACGCTGAGACATACTATCTAAAAATAAAGGTGTTTGTTAAGGTTAATTCACATATATAATGAAAAGAATCACTCATTCAAATCACACCGATTCAAGTGTTGAAGTTAAGAGAAGTCGTTGAAGAGTTACTTTCAAGTGTTAAAATAACACTTTTCACAGCAATAATTGTTATTTTATATGTAATTACCAGTCACTCTGATAATCAAGATTTTACGTAGGTCATGCCAGTTGAAAAAAACTGATTAACTGTCATAAACTAAACTACTTAGCAGCAAATCATGTGTTTAGAAAAGGGTTTCACCTTAATCGGACAACTCGTTGCAGTGCTGATTTTATTATATAATGCAACATAAATGTTTGGGCTTTTTTGTGTCTGCATTTACATTCATAGTTAGTATCATCAGAGCAAAATCATCTAATGTATCTATGCATTTTAATCTTGTAGCAGACCTTTTGTGCTAATGTAAAGGGTGAATATGCAACATAAATGTTAAAAGAATCTCTGGTACTTAAAGACTCTTTATCTGTCTTTGTAAGTGATGATACGACTGATCCTTATATGAACTGCAGTCAGGCATCCTGTTAATATGCTCAAGAAAATCCTGAGCATCAGCTCAAAACATACATAAAATAGAATAATCTTTAATTATTATTGACAGATTAGGTTACTGAAGACCCATCCTAAGACCAAAAAGGACACAGAATTTGAATCCTTTGAGGCTTCCTTTTTCTTTTTTTTTTCTTTAAATTAAAAGATTATTACACTGAGGTCTAAGGTACAGGGCAGATTAAGCAAATTAAGTCTTTTGAACTGATGAGTCTCTCCTCATGCCAGTGTTGGGCTGAAGTCATGACGATACACCACACTGAAACAAAGACTTAGGTTTTAGCTGTATGCACTTAGGGCTGTGGTTGTTTTTATTCATGAAGATACTTTGTAATATTAAAAAAAAAAAAAAAAAAAAAAACTCTACCTCTTCACCTCAAAATGTGGACATTTAATATCTCCACTTCGAATTCCAAGCAGCCCTGAAACCTGCAGAGAAAATGGTAGGGACCAAGCGGAGAGTCCTCTAAAATGGTTCCCCTTAAAGAAACTGTAATAATTTATCTATACACAATATTTAAGACTAAAAACTATTATTGAAGGCATTTTTGAACCACAACATCCACAACATAGTTTTTGATACTACTGGAGGAAGTTCTCCTTCATTTTTGTGCATTTTTGGTGAATTGCAGTTCATAAAGTTTCTTTATGAGAGTTTTTATAAGGTCAGAGTTCAGAACAGGAACTTTCCAAACATTAGACTGTAGGTCTGTGACGTAACCTGTAAAGTAAGTTGCCCGGATGTCAAAGTATAGATAATTGGCCAAATTCACAAATGTATCGAGCTTCACTTTGATCAGTGAAATCTGCATAATAAAGAAAAGATTGGACTGTTACACTCTGAACCCGTCACTACAAAGGTAAAATAAAATAAAATAAAATAAAGACAACTGAACACAACACACTGAGAATGTAAACAAAACAAGGAGGGATGGACCTAGAGGGGAAGCCTGAGCTTTATTGCAGATATGCAAAACAGAAGAATCAGGATTTGAGTTTGACTTATTTGTCACCTGCTGGCCAGCTGGCTGTTACATCACTTCAGTATTCCTGTCCTGCAGCCAGAAAAAAATGCCCTTGTTGTTATGTTGACCTCTAAGAAACCACGCTAAACCCCATGTCCCTCAGAGAACCCCTAGAAATCATTCAGTTCTGGCTGTCTGAAACACTTTTTCCCAATGCCCATTCACCTTTTTTTGCACCTTTGTAGCACATTGGTCATGTGTGTTAGTGCAGAAGTGGGGTGACGAAGTTGCAGCTGATTAGATGAACCCACTGATCAGGGAATGGAGGTTGTTGCAGAGATAAACTGCTATGTGTTAATGTGTGTAAGGGCAAGCCAAGCACACCACTCACAACTGACTCCACAACATCAGAGTGCCGTTTGTCTGAGTGAATTATTAAAGGGAAACATCCATGGCTTATCCAGATGTCAGCTCCATCCCCATTTGGCCAAAGGAGCATCAGTTGGATTACTAATCACTCTGATTTCCATCACATAAAAGTTGATCTTCAAACATGATTTAATGTGCAAAAACCTCAGGACCAGTACGGTTATTTTTTCAAAGTTTCAAAGTCCTTCTTCGTTTGTTTTTCACTCTCTTTGTCATGATATAAATACAAAATATATGTAAAATATTAGAGGTGATATTAATATTGGATATTATCAGAGACCAAGTGTTGACAATTTTTGAATAATCTGCATCAGCCATAGAAAACCCCTATCAGTTAACCTCAAGATAATATGTACACAAAATAAAACCACACATGTTCAAAACAAAATGAATAAATGTTCAGTATTTAGTGTGATCTCCCTCAGAGGCAAGCACAGATTTAAGATTGTAAGGAATGTAAACCTATAAGGAAAAAAAAATTCAGGTGAATTCAAAAAGGTTTTGTGTCAGAATGGAATACGTATTTACAGCAAAATGGCAAATAATGTTAGCACATCAAAATAAATAACAATTTTAAGCCTCTTGACAAGACCCAAAAATGACAATCTGACTTAAGTGATAGTGAGGACGCAGTTCCTACAGACAAACCAAAGTAATGAAATTTTTCATGTGTACAAAACCTGAATAAAAAGAACTGTTGGTACAGAATTAATCTTGACTAGACAGGTATAGATGAAACCTCACCTTGAACACAACTTAGACACATCATCTATTTGAAAACATTTTAAGCCTGTTTTGTACAGGAATCTCCATCTGGTTGATGCAGTCTTGTCATAAATCCATTCATTTGACTACCGATTAGAGTTCATAAGACTTCATGGCCCTGCCTTATACAATAATGATAAAATTAGAAGTTTTACAAGCAGAGGCCATGAAATCTCCTCCATTTATATTTGTTGAAAGTACTTTGCGCAATATTGGCAGTTGTCATGGACCAAGCTGCTATTTTGACAAGACAAAATAGCAGCGACTGGATGGAGGCATACAAATTTAAAATGACCTCAGTCTGTCTTCAGTTCGACAGACATTTTTGAGTCTCGTCAGGGGCTTGAAACAGTCACTTATTTGACTTGCCTCCTGTGCTCACATTAAGTGCCATTTTGCTGCAAAAACACTCATTCTGTTCTATTCAAAACTGCTTCAATTCAGATTGTTGTTGTTTGTAAGGAAAGTTTACACTCTTTGTTATTTAATAAGAGACCAAGTGATGTTTTAACTCCAAAATGTTCCTTTAAAAAGATTTTCTCACACAGATGATTGCAGTGATATTAGTTAGGATGCCATTCTATTCAGACTTAAGAGATCAGGATTCTTGTGTTTTCTGTTTATATCTTGAAAAGACTGCAAAAATAAATATGGCTGTCATTATAACGTTGATTTGACGGAGAGTGCCTAATCTTGGCACAGTACTTTATGTGCAAAGTTTCAGTTCAGGAAAGGGTTAAGAATGAATCTTGACTAGAAAGCTCTAAATATAATCTCAGGTGAGCAACAACTTGACACATAATCTATTTGACAACATTTTGAGCTAAAATCAGTCTTCAATCAGAAACATGAAGTATATCCCATTTTGCAATAGTTTGTGGAACCATAGCGATGATTTAAAGTTGCCCAACTGCTTTTGGTATCATCAACCATTGTAGAGGAATTTTGCTCAATTCTTTTTTTTCTTCAGTTCATTGAAGTTTCTGAGCATTTTTTATGCACTTTTCTCTGAAGGTCCCAGTATATCAGTTGGACAATCAGAACACCTACTGTCAGGAACATTAATATGTAACATGCCAACTGAGATACAACTTTTTTTTTTTTTTCTTTTTGCACCATCATCACCACAACAAATTCCTCGTATGTGTAAAATCGTACCTGGCAATAAAGTTGACTCTGATTCTGATTCTGATTCTGATTCTTTAAATATCTGTCTCAGCGCTGCTTAACCTCACCTTGTGGTGAACCTGCAAAGACATCAGCACCTGTACAGACTGACAACTCTTGAATGTTTTCCACTTGTGAATGATCTTTCTCACTTTCAAATAGCTGGTATTTGCCTTATAACTCTTTCAAGAATGATGGGCATCGATGATTGCAGCACTAAGATCATTATTTGTCCTTCTTTGCAGGGTGTGAATACACTCCTGAATGCTTGACGCCAGCAAACTGTGAAAACCTCTGCTTCAACTTCGACTTCAAAGATCAACTGTGATTCCTCGAGATGTAAATATAACTAATCCTCTTAAATTCCATCCACCAAATCTTAAGTACAGGTAACAACCTGAGAGTTGTTTTATCATGTCCATCCATCCATTTTCCAAGCCCACATCATCTTGTTCAGGGTTATGGAGCCTATTTGTTATAAAGCAAGATGCCACACCCTGTGTGGGTTGTCATTCCCTCACAGGGTCTCCATGTCCTGATATTTAAAACTGTAGATATGACAGAGGTTATACCGTGTACAACTTTTCATGGGATGTATATGAGGACTGACTATTTAATCAGATTTAAGTGTAAAGGCAAGGAGTACTTGAGTTTGTTTGATAACAAATATCCAAAGATAATCTAATAAGTACCTCTCGAGTGTCGGGCTCCATCCCGTGTTGAATCCTTCACATCAGTGTGACTGAAAAACCCTGAGTATAAAGCCCGATAACGCAGCTCAATGGCTGTCGGAGGTCAGTGATGGTACAAATAAGCCCTTCATTAATGTTTAATTTATATGATTTTCCTGGATATGAAATCTTACTGATAAGCTAAAGGATATTAAGTGGCTTGAAAGGAGGGTCATGAGCAGCTTGGTATTTGAAATCAGGTCTTTGAGTGGAAGCATCTTAGAAACCAATTACCAGACAAGAAAAAGATCATTATTTTTTCTCAGAGGATTGGGTTTGGGGGGCGGCGGCAAAGGTGGTTGCTAAAGGGAAGGGAAGGGTTTCTAGATTGAGGAGAGAGGGCACAATAAAGACATAATAATCTACCCTCAACTTTTCCTATCCAACTTTCAGATTTTAATTTGCCGTCTGTGAAGTGGTACCTAATTTACTTTTGCCTCCTCCCTTCAATGCACCATTGTTGCTGCTGCCGAGATTCAGAGCTTCCTCTCTTAGCTCACCTCGGCGTGAAATTGGTTTAATGAAGCTGAAAGGTATGGGGCTCTCACAACACTGCGGATTCCAGTGACGCTGCTTGATCCACCCACCCCTCCTCTCAGTGTCACCCCTACCCCAACCCAGCTCCCTGCGCACTCACATTATGGTACAATTTATAACGCACCCCACAAAAGATCCCTATCTCACACATTACATCAGTGCATATTAAACCCCTCTTTGAGAGGCCCAAACCTCGGGCCAATGCTGAAGGAAAACAGTGACTGCTATGCTATGCATGAGGTACTCGCTGGTATTAAAACTGATCATCTACTTGGCTTATGAGAGAGAGATCATTTTAAAGTGAAAGATGATTTAAAAAAAAAAAAAGCCAGAAATATGAAGGCAGTGAGTATATTCAGAGTGTAACCCAGCCTGTTTTTCCCCACGTCTTCCAATCTGACCCTGTGAAAGGTGTTCTCGTGTTACCTGTTCTTCTGGGTGAGGCTTCTAATGGGAATGGGAAGGAAGTCCAGTGGGATTATTGTGTGTGCCTGCGTGTGTGTGCTACATTAATATGATCCCCTTAAGTCATATCGCTTACTTCTACTTGTCCTCTTTTAGGACAATCAAATGGAAATGCATCCGTAACCGAATATTCCAGCCTGTACCGCTCGTTTCTGGTTTGAGGCCTACTTTGGAGATGGTAGCTTTCGGGCAAAAACTGCAGAAAGAGAAACTAGGCCACAAGAGCATGTAGAAACACCGGGATGTGCGAGGTTAGTCATTTTTCAAGTATGCCTTAAAACAACAGGTGTGTATGTGAGCTCTGAAACAGTTGTGGTTGCTGTAGTCACTTGTCCAAATAAAAAACCCGCCGTCATGTGCTTTCACTGATTCAGGGCATAAACTGCTTTCTGCATTCCAGAGAGATGTGTACTGAAAAGTTTATCTAGAGCTGTTATTATGCTTGGCCAGTCCAGTTCAAATTGACATCTTTTTCAAAGTTGCCTCCTACAAAATTAATTCATTTCCTTACAGTTCTTTCTCTATTGCTCTCCCATTATAAACTGTCAATAGAGACATCAGCATGTTAGCTTTGCTTCCTTCATTTCCAATCCTTTACTCTAATTTTTATGACAAGATTCTTTGTTTTCAAAGACCATTATCAGAGAGAGAAGAATTTGAAAATCTGTTTTGGAATTCATGTAACAATGTTTGATGATTGTAATGATGTTTTATACAACATACATTCTACATGAAAGAGAAACACTAAGCTATAGCCTTTTCCTCTAATTCTGATCACATAACTCTTTTTTTACACATTCTTTTGACATGACTGCCACAAAGATGTTCTGACTGCACAGCTTATGCTAAAAGATGAGTAAAAACTGAATGTCCTGCAAAGAGCTAAGGTTTTTCTAGTTATTCCAGTTAAGAAAAAGCGGATGAGCACATTAAAAAACTTTAGGACAAGGAGAGCAGCCTAAGAAAACGAGGAAAGGGACAGGTCTGGCTCACAAAGGTTTCTTTACACTGTAATGACACGGGCATTATGCTGAACTTTGGCTGCCGTATGTCAGAAAGAATGAGCACTTTCACCGCTGTGAAGCTCTGGCCAGCAACACGCACTGCTGTTTGTCTTTCAAATGCCATTGTGGATGAGGCCACTAGTGTACGCTTAAAAGTGCCTGATACAACTTTCTATTCACTGTGGGATTCGGAAACACACAAAGGAATGTCAAATTATCATCCCGTTTGATTTTGAGCAATGCTGAATGACCAACCGTCAGCTAGCCGGAACTGACAATTTTTATTTTTATTTTTATCCTTTCTCATTTTCTGCAATTTCATATCTGCCAGTTTAGAGAGAAAGAACACTCCTAAACTGTTGCATTTAGCCTCAAACCGGTGAAAACATGATCTGCTCTGGATCGGAGGATTACAGTAAAGCAGAAGCACAGAGAGACTATCTCTTACAGGTAATTACTCAATTATATGTAAACACTGGCACAGGAGACACAATACCACAGAGTGAATCAAACTGCTCAGTAATCCACTTCACCAACAAAACAACCTGCATTCACAAAGACAATAGTCTTGGGAAAAAGGAAAAGAGTAATTACACCAAATATCAGTGTATATCAACATAAAGTGTCTAGGGTTTTTCTTTAAGCGAGTAAAGAGTTGTAACTGGTTTATGTTTTTAAAATCAAGTGGGATATACCTTACCTGAAATAACACAAATAAAACGAGACATCTCTCCCTCTCAATGTTTTTCACTGACAAACTAAACACAGTCTGTTCATGTTTAGCTTTGACAATTGTGTGTTTTTACCACTAGTGGGAGCTAGTAAACAGATGACAAGTGGTTCCTAGGATTCCCCTGCAGGTTTCAACCCAGAAAAAAAAAGTTCTTGTTTGAACAGTGTTGGGAACCAACAGTGATTTTATAGGTTTGTTTAAAGACACAGGTTAAGACTTTAGACAGCCAGGTAGACAAACAGAGGAGTTTGAAGAGGCTGAGTGTTAGGTTACAGCAATGCAGGCTAAATGGATGACTGCTTTCATTAGTCTGCAAACATTTAGGCAGAGTTAACAGAGTGGATGAGATATGACGCTTGCTCTGGAATACTGAGCTGTGACAGGACTGACTCAGGGAGTCATAAGGAAACAGATTAGCGGGTTTCGCCTCTCAGATTTTATTTTTTCTGTATTTTAGATGTTGAAAAGTTTAGTCAGAACGCTGCGGCTTCCCACCAGAAACATGAAACCACACACAGAGAAACACACGCATCCCACGATGGACACCCCATATGGCGTTACGTGCTCGTGGTCAGTGGTCACACACCTGGCCTGAAGGCACGGCTGACGCTCCGTCCCTGTGGTCCTGCGCTCACCACATGGGTTAACACACACTCAGTCATACGCTCCTCTCCTCTGAAGCAGCCCTGCAGGCCTTCCAAATCTCTCCTGACAACATGTCGTGAGGTAATGAGGAATTAAAGGGGAGGAAGGAGGTCTCCTGAAGATTTACAGGTTTTAACTCCTGATACTGTCACCCAGGAAAAGCCTCATGCCTGTGGCTATCAGTAACACCTACAACCACCTCCTAACCAACACAACAACATATCAAAGCTGATGGAAGACTTGTAAAGGGAGGTTTTAGCAGGCATGTAAGAAAAAAAACCCCAGCAGCTTTAAATCAGTCTTGACGTCCAAGTCAGTCACAGGCTGTCAACGGTCTATTAGAAGGTCACATGTGACTCTGTTTTTTATTTTTACAGTACCTTGTTACCTCAAACATCCAGAAGTGGCTCTAACATCTTGTTGCTCATTCGCCTTCTTTTCCCCTCTTTTTTTTTTTAGCTGTGCAGATGTAACATGCTCGCTTGAAAGGGTTTTAAAATTCTGCTGTAGAGTGCACTTCTCTTCATCCAGTTAACTGCACATATTTAGAAAATTAACATCTTTTTAGCAGGTATTTTATGCCGATCTTACTTTGCAAAGCCTTTACTCTGTTGGATACAGTCTTTGCTACATTTGCACATAATCCAGTTCAGTATTACAAACTAGATGATCACAGTTATATTTCGGCTTTATCTTCAGTTTATGTAACAATCGAAAAATCCATATATTTCTTATGTTTAAAACATCTAAGAAGAGAATAGCATGAAAAGAGGAGTGAATAAGAGAATTCCAGATGATATATGTGAAGATTATAATAAATCCACTCTAACAGTACTGGCATCAAAAACATTAAAAAAAAAAATTTGATAAAAAGTTAGTAAAGCAAACAGTTATAACCTGAAACATAAAAACAATATTCTTAGAATAGTTATTTACTACATATATTATGGTGAATAAGCTATTAGAATTCACATGCCACCACATGCAGCACTTTGTTGGCTGAATTTGCCAGCGATAATCTGACTTGTGTTTGGTTTTAGACAGAACTAGTGAGACAAACCTCTCAGGCCACTCCTCATTCCACTTCACTTCTCTCGGGACAACCTGGTAAATGCTCTTAAAGCTGGCATCTTAATCTTTCTGGCAGCCTTCACCTGCTTCTACTTTCTCATGTTGTCGGCCCTTTTTTTTTTTGTAATTGTTATATATCTCTTGGCTTTGTCTTTAAGTTGAATTTAGCATCTTGTAGACCACATAAAAAAGGTTTAGAAGAGTGTAACTCAAAGAGCTGAAAAACTCAATGACACGACATCCAAAGTGACACAAGCAGATATAATGACAGAGGTGTTGTTTCAGAGCGGCCTGATCAGTAAAAAGAGATAAAGCTTGTGCCTGATGAGACAGAAAGATTATCACTGTCTCTGATGTTAAGTTAAGAGACAGGCTAATATTAGTACAAGAAACAACTATGAACTTTCTGTGTGATGACTGTAATGATTTGGTGGTTAGAGAACAACATGATGCTCTTCTCAACACGTCACAATCAACCAAACGCATTTACACAGTCTGACTCATTCAAATGTCATGAAAACAACCACAGGGTTAAGAAGTGTGCAGTTCACACCAAACAATGGCTGGACAGCATCGTGATTTACCTTTGGAAGAGCTGATTGACATAAGCTTTTGAAAATGAGTTCTTTGGTATTAAAGCTTTTCCTAAAAAAAAAAAAAAATCCCCATTAAGAATAAATCAATTACATGAAATGAAAAAACTCCTGCCTATGAGTTCACTTTTGCAACTCTGGGAAACATGGATCAAAGCAAGGATGCACACTAGTAGTGACTAATACGGGATGACATATAAGTCATCCCATCGCTCAGTTACAACCATGGAGTGAGAGATCTTACAGAGGGGCCCCATGTTCAGTAGATGGGCTTACACCCTGGACAGGTATGTACCGTGCAATTACCAGACTAGCTCAGAGCATGCAATTATCAGAAGGTGCTGTAGCATTAACTGAGGGGGCGGTGGTGAAAACAACTTTAAAGAGAGGCGACTAGTCTCAGGTGTCAAGATTTACTTCACCCAGCTAATTTTCCTCTCTTACAACTGTGCGTGTGGAGGGTGCTCTAGGCCGAGAGGGCCGACTTGCTCCATGACATGGGCTGCAGTGGGTGTGACCAAGCATGGGAGAATGTGTGTAGGTGTGTTTTACCGTTTTAAAAATAGGGCATGCCTGACAGACAACTGACAAATCAAATGTGCATGTTTATGTTTGTGTCGAGGGCGACCGTGTGAACGCAGCTCTATCATGTCTAGGTCTGCACACGTGGTATGAGAGAGGGAGATGACTCCATCAGCAGTGACTGACGAGTAACGCAGACATGGCGAGAATGTGGTCTCCTGGTTACATATATGCAGATATGAGGGAGCAGACTTTGCTTACATTCTTGAAAGTACAAATGGGTGACATGCATGTATATTACAACTTGTACATATGCGTGTGCATGCATGCGTGTGTGTGTGTGTACAGCCATGTCTGCAGGGTGAGGCGGAGGCCGATGCTTTGGCAGCAAGTCTGGCACGTCTTTCAGGCCCAAACCTGCAGAGGAGAGAGTTTAAAGACAAGAGAGACAGAAAGAAAATAGGTGCAAGTTTGTCTGCCTTCATGTGACAAGTTTCACCTTTTCCTCCGCATCACTAAAAGCTCCTCAGACTGTCAAACCAAACACAGGTCAAGTCAACTTAACGTCATGTCCTGCAGCTGGGGACAGGGATGTCTGGACTGCCCAGCAAAGCATCAAAAACATAAATGAATATTACTTTAACTGAATAAGCATTCTCTCACCTTCAGCATGAGCTCCTGTGAATCTCTGCACAAAAACAACTTGTTTGCATCCAGCTGGGTGGTCATGATTTCCACTTGATACAGTTCAAGGAACTCTGCTCCGTGTTTTGCTTTGATTTGTATCTGTGCAATTCTTCCACTGCAGAACGAAGGAAAAAGCATGTTGAGCATGCTTGTCTTGCCACAACATTTCACCGAGGCGCAGCGCTGCTGATGAACACATTGTAGTTCAGTAGTCACGCATATCAGGAATGTCTTCAAAGCCTATTCACTGTGCCTTTTACGTTAATTTCTCCTCAGATTGTGCATAAAGTTCATCACTAGTAAGAGAAGTACCTACATCCTTTAGTTAAGAGAAATAACTAATAACAGACTGGAAAAGTGGCAGTCGGTCCTTAAATCCTGCATTTAAAATGTTACTTATAGCACTTTAAGATCTGAGAAGTCATATTGTTTTATTAAAGTTATTATGGCATCTATCTACTTTCTGATCTCTTTGCGATACAAACAGGAAATGCAATTGATTCCAAACATGTGTCTGGTGCCGTCCCTTTAAAAAGAGATAAAGGAACATTCTGGAGTTCAAACAACCTTAGATCTGTTACTTGATGATAAGTAGAGGTTAAACTTTCATAATGGATGGAATAAAATCAGTATTTTCAGCAAAATGGCAATTAGTGCAAGCGCTTGGGACAAGTGACCTACATTAAAATATATTTCTATTTTAACAAAAATGTAATTTTACTTCAATGATAATATGGATGGGGTCCCTACAAATAAACTGGGGTAATTTTAAATGTACATATCTACAAAAAGGACTGTTTGTACAGGAATCTCTGTCCATTCACTGCTATGTTGTCCCACGTCTGTAATAGTTGACTACCAGTTTCTGGTTTCTACAAAACTGTCAATAGACTCAGAAGAGTTCATGGCCTGAATGCTTAACTCAACTTACCCGTCAGTTTCTGAGCTTTTCTGCTCCTTGCCTAACCATTCACCCTGATTGAATTTATGAAACATAGAACTTACATTTGTAAGTCTTACATTTGGAAAAAAAAATCTTTTTCAAGAGAGATGTTTTCTAGAGGCACCTCCGTCCGGTTGGTACCATAAGTCCATAACTCAGCTGCTGTCAGTTGACACAAAAGGAGGATAAATTCATAATAATGAAGTAATAAAAGTAAAAGTACTTCATCAGACTAATTTGCTGATTATGTTCTCAATGAATGTCGTGAGTGTGGGATTTTTCTGAAAATAGAAGGGGGAAAATGTTGATGCAAATGACTCATCATTTTTGTTAGCTGTTCTGTCTGAACCTGTGTTAAATATATAACAAAATACATTTTCTTAATCATTAATATGTTCTGTGAACATATTACTCTGAGCATTCTTCATTTGTAACTGTATAAGTAACTAAAGCTGTCAGATAAATGTAGTGAGGTTTGTCCTGTATTTAGAGACACTGTGGAGAACATAAGACTGAATTACTGATCGAGTAAATGTTGTCAAGATTAATTTGATTTAATATCCCCATGCTCATCACCAGCTGGACCAAAACGTCAAGTTACTGTCAAAAATTGTGGATTGAATTTCAAAATAAGTTGAAACCCCATGATGGATATTGCTAGATAAAAGGATTTCCCAAATAATATCCAGATAATACCTACACCTACACGGAAACACTTCTAAAGACTGTATGTGTCCCCCGAGGCAGAAAGTAAATCACTGTACATTGTGACCACGGCATAAAAGTGGCATTCGAGAGTGTATCAACTCCATAACCTCAAAGGAAATCTCTATTCATTGGCCATAAAAGAGCGCCTTAGCGCGCTATCGCTGTCGGGCCAGTTGCAGAGAGAGAATGGATTAAGAGAGAAAACAGAGAGAAGAAAAGTGGAGAGTGTGCAGGTGAAGTCCTATGGCTATGGAGGTTTGCTCAGCTGTGCGGTATTCTTTTCTGCGCCCCACCCAGTAACCAAAGGCTGGGATATCTTTCCATTTCACTCTTCTCCACCCTCCCTCTCTATATCTCTCTCCCTCTTTCATATTTACACAGGTGAGAGGAGAGCCGTCCAGTAGGTGTGGGTGGGAGACCTGAAAGTCAGGTTTGCCTGGCTGGTGGAAGGAGTTCACTTGCAGACTGGTGGATGGATGGAGATCTGGTGGCGGGGGCCCGGCCAGCCTTTTGTCTGGAGAGGCAGACAGCAAACACGCTAATGTAAGAAAGTGGGGGAAATTCAGAGCAACTCAAAATTCATTAGTTATTATGAGCATCCATTATGAGAATAAGAGACGCAGCCGTACAAGCAGTTACAAACTAGTTTCAGTAAAATGCACAGGAACATGTGAGGAGCAGGGTGGGACTGGACAAAGGGAGGGCAGAGAACAGCGAGGCAGGTGGAGCAGTGCAGGAGTCATAAGGGTGGGGAGGTTTTGCTACCAGGGCCAAAAGTTCACAGTGAGGCAAACGAGTAGGTAACCCAAGCCACCATGTGCCAGAGTCTCACGTGTTCCCTTCTTTGTCTTAACAGGCCGGAGCTCAGGTTTCTGGAGCATCCAAGCTTCCTAGGAGATGAGGTCCCCCACACGCCCCCCTCGCCTGTCTACCCCTTCAGCCCTTCGCCTCGCCCTGAAAAGGTAAACACACACACTATAAGCAAACACATACATAATACATCAACGCTATGAGACAATAAGTCAAACACTAGAGTGCACGCACAAGCCTGAGAAACCCGACCTTAACCTGCAATCACAAGCAAAGCTGGATCACGCAGAACAACGCAGACCAAGTGGACAGAGAGGATGCAAATGGTTCAAATCAAAGTGGGGCTTTTCTTATCGCATCGAAATAATGATGAGCCACTCAGCGTCTGTTATAAACTGGCAGTCCGTGCCATGTCGTGAATGCAACAAGAGGAAGGAGTTGTAAATCACCATTATTACCATTACATCCCTGTCAAGAGAGCGTTGCTCAGACACATGAGGTGGGATTATCAAACACATCTAGACCTGAAGCTTTTCCCTCCTCTTCCTCCTCCTCCTCCTCATCCTGTGAAATTCCCCCAGAGGAGCTTGGAACTGATTCATAACTTAGTCAGTGTTAGTAATTCGACATTACTGAGTTTGGAAACAACTGACCTTTAAATGTTTTACCACTCGCAGGGTTCAGTGTTGCACTATTTAACTTCAAAGGTAATATTTAAAACAATTCTTTTCTTAAAAAGAAAATATGAAGCAGGTATGTTTTCTAGCCCAGAATTTCAACTGTATGAATAAGATTCCCACCAGATTGGCTTCGTTACATGTGCTGCTGGCAACAGACAGCAGAAAAATGGAGAAGAGTCACCAGCAGTTTTTCACTTACTCACAATGTGATTAGACTGGAACTTTGTGGATCCCCCCCCCCCCCCCCCCCCCCCCCCCCCCCCCCCCCCCCAAAAAAAAAATGTAATATTTCAAAATGCACATGAAGCAGCTTGTATTGAAGGAGGGGTTACATATATAAAATGTATGCACATTTTGGGTTATCAGGTTATTTCTGTACTATGTCTGTACTTAACTCTAATATGGTTTGTTTTAGATAACTGCGCTGACATCTTGTCACGATTAGGTTTGAGCCCTTTAAGAAGCTTCTAGAGCTTTAGAATCCGACAAAGATGTGTTATTGGAAGCTTCTTTTTTTTTTTGCCCAAACAAATGTATTTTATTCAGTGGATGAATAGAGGTTTGCTTCTTCATGCAGAGGGGACTCAGATACTCCATCATGTAGCAAACACAGGGGGTGCTTGTACTTGTTTTGCTTTTTAAACTCATGTACTGAGAATGAATATCTGTGCTGGACAGGTTCTTCCACTGAGAATCTTCCAGAATACTCCCCAGTACTGCATATATGATATAGCTCACTGTCCACAAAACGTTCATATTTTGAGGATCTAATATCTAGAGGTGGGGGAGGGGGTCTGTTGACAGTTTTTTTTTTCTTTTAGAGTAAATCATTTATATCTACTTGACTACATTTTTTTCCACAGTCTGCTCTAGAGAGACCCTTTCACATTTCTGCAGCCACCTTAGTTTCTTTGAAACTAACCTACCCCTCACCCACCACTCTCCGTCTTCAACTGGAGACAGTGAGTTTGTTTGCTTGCAGTCTCTAACTTCGCTGTTAAATGTGATTACATCCTTCACACTGGACCTGCACAATCAGGATGAAACAGAGTTTCCTCAGAATCAAGAGTTATTGCCTTCAGGAGATGACCTAGTACCTGAAGATTAAAGCCCTGGGAAAGAATTGTTACCTCTATGGTTTGTTTCCAGCAGGAGATATAAAATCAATTCTTTGTGAAAATTTATCCCTTAATTGTGAATGCCTTATTTGGATTCACAATTTAAGACCTCAGTCCGCATACTTTTCCATAAGGAAGGTGCAGCAAGAAACATTGTACCTTATCAGAATTAAATTTTAAAAAAGGGTTGATCATTTTTATTTATTCTTATTATCTTGAGTGTATATATTTTCTTTTGTTAAGCAAAAGAAAAAAATACAATATATATAAGAAAATCTGATCTGATGGATTTTCAGTGCACTGTGTTCAACTCAAAATCAAACATTTCTCTTTTCTGGGTGCTCGCTCGCCAATATTTGTTCTTATTCCATTTTATTAACAGCTTGTTTACAATATCACCACCCTCCAGGTAAATTTGATTCAAAAACAGTAACAGTTAAAATGGAGATAAAAGCAACAACATCCATACTAAACACACAGTCCGCCTGTAGTGTATATCAGTGCTGGTGTTGAAGGCTTTAGCTTTGGCTAATTGTGATTTCTGGATAAACAAAATGCAACCATTTTGGACTGAAAATGTTTTCAAATATATGAAAAGACAAAAAAGTAATTGTGGCATAATGATGTGGCTCTGTTGTTGCTTGATTTTGAACTCACAACAACAACAAAAAAAAAAAATCAGAGTAAATAAATGACAGCATTTGGAAGTAAGTGACCTCACCCAGCACACACGTACTTCTGACTAGGACTGGAAACTTTCCATGTCTCTCCACAGTCAGACTCTGGTCTAATGAGCCAAACTGGGGGGCTTGTGATCCCACCGATCAAACACCAAACACACAGAGCCTGGAGTGGCTGTGATGTCATCAGGATTCCAGGAGACCTACACAATGACCGTCTCCACGACAACATAACTCAGCCAGCTATCGATTAGAATGTGAATGTGTGAGTGTATATGTGGGTGTGTGTGTGTGTGTGTGTGTGTGTGCGTGCACGCATCACTTATTTTGTTGGGAAACAAAGCTGTTTACACTTACATTGCAGGGATCCACAGCATTACATTGTAGGCTGAAAACATAGTCAGTGCGTTTACATGGGAAGTTTAATTCCTCTTTAATTCAGAATTAAAATTAAATCTGATTTAAAATGATTAAAAATTACCATGTAAACACCTTATTCCGAATGGAAATGTCCATTCCAAATTAAACTTAATTCCGAAGTAAGTGGCTGGTTTATTCTGATTTTAAATCCGAATAGAATAATTCCGCGGTCATGTATACACTCATTCCACTTTAAATTAATTCTGGTCTTTCTGAGCATGCTCGTTCCCTTGCCTGTCTGTCGCGATGACGTTTATATTCCGTGCTGGGCTTGTTTTCGAAAGAAAATCATCGACATGATGTTCTCGTAGCGCTGCTTCAAAAATAAAATCAAAACAAATCCAAAAAGGATGCTAATAATGTAGTCCTCCATGTTGTTGCTAATCGAGTACTTTGTTTACTTCCAGTAGACGTAAATACGTAAAGATGTCCGCCCCCCTATCCAATCAGAACCCTTCCCAACCCCCAGACCTTAAGCGGAGTTGGATAAAGCTGATCAAACGTGTTTTCCATGTAAACCTCAATTCGAAATTACTATTTCCATGTAAACTCAAAGGAAATTAGTTTAATTCTGAATTATTTAATTCGGAATAATTAATTCAGAATTAAAAAAGATCATGTAACTGGGATTATGTTGGGTTAGAAAAATACAGCTAGGTAAGTATCCAAGATATAAATCAAAATCCCAACCTAGAAGCATGATTGTGTCAGATCTCTAAAGAAACAGTAATTCATACCAACATAAAACACAATTTATCTAACATATCTAACATCTTCGTATTTAAGAAAAAAAATACAGTTAGGTTGTTGTGATGCGCATATCCTACATCCAAACTTTCTTTCATAGCACCCATGGCATTGTAACAGACCATTGTCATTCCCCTGGAGGCTGCATAGATATTAATAGATAAGTCTCTCTTCATGGGAGGCCATGGGTCTGGCCTTCCCTGTCATTGGTCACTCCTCGATTGCTGCTGACATGGTGATCAGGGTAATGATCCCCTACTGGTAGAACAAAGGACCCCGAGATGTAAGGCTGCATAAACGGTGGTAGGTGGGGACCCGTGCTAGTACACCTGGTCTCACCTGTTGAATATAGAACTGTGATATGTAAAAAGTGACCATTATGGATTCAGAGAAAAGGTTTTAAAAGAACCAACTGTGTTACAAATTAGTTACTATAGAACTAATTTTCTAACAACAACTAACTGTATTTCTAACTGTAACATGATGGGACAGTAACGCTGGTAAATCTTGCCAACACTGACAAAGGATGGACTGTGCATGTCGCTGCTCTGCCAAAGCAGTCTCAGAGTTATGCAATATTGTATCATTCATAATACGTGACTCTTTGCTGTCAGCAGATAGCTGTGCTGTTCAGAATACACGACTCACCGACTTATAGTTGTGACTCTACCAGAAGTCACTCTGGTGTTCACCCTACAAGACATTTGATGGAATTTTACCTCCTGCATGAGCTGACAGCGTTCCCTTACATACTGGGTTTTTTCTTGCTGAATATTCTGAATATTTCAGAATATGAATATTATAATACACACAGAGACTGTTCCCTGTCTCTGTGTGTATGTAACTGCCACTTTCCGCAAATGCAAAAATTCAGCAAACTCCTTTGTTCCACCTCGAGCGGATACACTCATGCCATATTCATTAGGCCAGGTTACAAGCAAATTGAAATGGTCAAGAAAGAAGTAAATAACATATCTTTCTTGACTTGCGCAAAGTGTATTTCATGGGTTGCATCACTCAAACAATGTATAATTGTACTTTAGTTTCTGGTGGGAATTATCTATTCTACAGATAGAGCTGAAAGTGTTTAAAAAATAAATCTTTTGAAATGGAAAGTAGCAATCCACTTGTATTGGGGCATGTTTAAGTTATCTCAGTATCTACTGTACAGTACAGTTTCCTTTCAGGTT
The DNA here is from genome assembly GCA_018398805.1 of Hirundichthys speculiger. Classification (NCBI taxonomy): domain Eukaryota; kingdom Metazoa; phylum Chordata; class Actinopteri; order Beloniformes; family Exocoetidae; genus Hirundichthys; species Hirundichthys speculiger. The sequence goes on along the minus strand of JAGFBZ010000849.1, from coordinate 126,640 downwards.
TCCCTTCTTCACAATGGCCTACGGTTACATAGTGTTTTTTAATTTGGAACTAATTATTCTAGGGCCGTTTTTTAGTCCCAGTCCGTCCCTGACTTTATATGATGCATGCAGTTCAGAGGATTTGTGCAGAATCTAAATACACTCGTAGGCCAAAGGTAATCGATCTTATGTCTCCATTACCATTAGTGGACAGTTACTGTGAGTTTATATAACATAAATACAGAGCCTGGTAACATTTGGCCAGCCCCAACCATGTTCTTTCCCCTGTTTTTCTTTTTCTCTTTTTGCCTCGGTGTTTGCTCTTTCTGTTATAGAGGGATATGTGATACTGATGCCAAAAAGCCATCCTTGCTCAACTGTCACTGTTCTGTTTTGGTAATTTACACAGACGGAGCTTGTCTCTCCTTCATCTGGCCTCTGTTACTACCTCCCAAGACAGAACAGAGGTGCAACAAAAATGCACTACTGCTCTGCCAATGAGTCATTCACTTACAAAACGTGGTGGAATATTAGTGCAAAAGTCATTCTATCAAAGCGCTATGCGTAAGATGCTAGAAGCACACACATCATGTCTGTAATCAAGCAATTAGAAGTTTGGTTCATCAGCTGCTCACCACCTGCGGATCCTTGTCAACACTAGCATTTTGACTCTGTGCCAGAAAGGATCTCCGTCCACATCACCCTGCAATTATTCTATGTTTCATGCCCTGTGGAAATAAACTTTGCTGCAGATTGCTCTTACAATGGGTTGCGTCCTGCACATGACGGTAATAGCAGTTATTAAATGCAGTCCGTAGCTGCATAACAGCTGATACTAAGAACAACTGACACTGAGGATCCTGAGGACATCAAAATCAGTAGCTTTTGCTCTTCCACCTACATGTTTGGCTTGTCTGTTATTTGTTTTTTTGTTTCTTTGTTTGTTTTTTTTTTAATCTTCCTGTAATAGTCACGTAAAATATACTTGGCAAATCAGATAAAATTATATATTGACCCAGAAGAGTAAATCATGAAGTGATTGTGAGCAAATATATCAACTTTTCTCAAGACTTTCAGTTCTGTCTGTCCACAATAGACAGCAACCCCGGCATTTACAAACTCATTTTTGAATTTTGAACTGGCTAGAATTATATGAACATCAGGCAAAACCAGAACAGAAGACTCACATTATATAATAAAACTGCACTAGTGTGGACCTAGACCAACTGTGATAGTAGTGCTAATGCTCATATGCTTCAAAACAGACTTCTAGCAAAAATTCTTGCTTATTGGTTCTCTTAATGTTTTATTGTTTCTTATTGGTTATTGGTCACTTTAGCAGGGATGTGAGGGTGTGGGTCTGTGTGTAAAGGCTACCGGGTGCACAAACCAGACCAGGCTTGGCCTTCCAACTTTCCAGATCCGGGACAAGACGTAATCAAGTGGCTGGAAAATAGCCATAGCCATGAAGATATGTCACAAATTCTCTGTCTTAAACATGATTATGTATTTGTCAGAGATTTAGGGTCCGATCTTGCACCAAACCTCCTTAAGCTGCTATTTAGAGATAGCAGTTAGCAGGAGGGGCGTTCCCCCGCAAAGAATGCAATCTTCCACCTCCCGAAACCTGTGATATTACCATATTATGCATACATTATGCATGGGAGTGGTTAGAGCGTTCCACCTGTTTAACCAATCAGTGCATCAGTAGCCATTACCTTTAAGAGCAGGTTGCGGTACCCTGCAAACTGCTATGGAGCGTCTTTTCACCCAGATCGGAGCAGTTCTCATGGGCAGCTCGTCTGGGACTCTGCTGTAAAGCTTCCTCCTCTTTTTTCCTCCTCCTCCTCTGCACTGATATATACATAACTAGCTCTAACTAATGTGGAGGAAATTATTTAATAATTTCTTTTGTACTCCAAGAAGTTTCAACAAACTGCTCAGAAAAAATAGAGCCAGTGAACTTCCAGGAAAGCATTTCTTAACTAGAAAAGCACTCAGAGAGCGCAGACCTCCGCCAAGCACAACAGTTCTCCCATATAGCGATTTACAGATTGCAATAAAATCCGCCTTCTGGATCAGATCCGGATCAGCCTCTGAAATTGATAGAGGTTTCCATTGTCAATACCTGAGTGAAATTTCATGAGTTGTGGGCAATAATTAACGGAGATATTGAGAAACAAAATTTTCGGCCCCATTGAGCGCAATGTTATCGAAAATTTGAAAGTGATCCAGAATCCAGGATTTCTTCTGGATCACAGCCAAAATGAAACCAGTTCTTCCTTTTCACATTTATGACAACTCCAGAAAATTTCATCAAAATCCATCCATAACTTTTTGAGTTATCTTGAACATATCCTCAGCAGCGGCTGTGCGTACAGCTGTGCCAAGACGCACCAAGACGCACAGCTCCGCCAATACGCATAGCCGCTCCCAGCGGCTGTGCTGATGTGCTTTTTAAAATACTGTATAACGGATCATTGGATGAGCATTGAGCCAGAGGAACAGGTATGATGACATCTACCTTCTACCACTGAGCTCATCTCAGGTGTTCCGAGCGCAAGGAGAGGGTCAGAGGGATAGACGCACAGTACAAGAAACTCCACAACAGAGTTCTGTGATCTCCTTGTTTCCTCCACAGCAAACATCTGAATGAGATTCATGCCACAGCTGTACAGACATCCTCTGCCCCTAAGAGAATAATAACCTATGTAAGTAATACAGTGATGCAAAATCGAGAGGTAGAGCTGTTTGTGCAGTCCACATGTGACTGGGTGGACGCGCAATGACGGGATTTGGACGCGCTCTTTTAACGCGCCGACATGCCAGTTGCGCTTTCCACAAACTCGGTATCTTGCGGTGCCGGTATCTCATGGATTTAGGATAGAGGGTAGTGGGTGGTCAGACCACCCGCTACCCTCTATCCTAACCCCGCCATCGCAAGATACCGAATTTGTGGGAAGCGCAAGAGACACGCCCATTGCCGCGCCTACAATGTGAGTAAGGGAGTCGACATAATGGGTGGCGGCTTTAGGGAGCGGAAGATTGCATTAGCGGTTGGCGGAGGTTCCTAAATCAGCAATTTGCGGGCCACTTCGCGGTTTGAGTTCCACGGTTTTAGTTATTCACTGATTTTTTTCAGAAATATATTATAATAAAAAAATCACAAAATATTTGCTGAAATTCTGCGAAAATCCACCCCACAGCAGACAAGAGGCCACAGCTGCCAGCGAAACATCAAACGATGACTCACAGGCTCCTGTAAGCAACACGAGAAACGCAGATGGCCCAGCACTCAAGAATCTGTGCGCTGATTGGCCAAGACACATCTACTACAGTTCAGAGACCAGAGGCTGTGAGGGAACAGAAAGACCACAGTTTAGCTTTTTGTCTTGTGTCACTGCAGTGCCTCGCTACTTTTTTTGTGGTGTTTAAACATATTTTAAACAAATTATTTAGGGGCTCCGGCTCCAGTTTGCAAGATTTTGATTGTCGCGGGGGGCAATCCCTATAACCGCGAAAACTAAGGGATCACTGTATATGTGCTTAAAAAGATACCATTTGAAAGGCTAAACATTTAGCTTTTATAGTGATTTATTTATTTTTAAAGTATCATCATTGATATCCAAAAATAATAAATTTGTTCTACTGTCAATAGTGGCATGAAGTTGATATCAGATTTTTACATACAAATGTATACTCCATTCTCATTTCTCTTCATTTATATATATCCATGAAAATACACCTGAGTCTGTAAATGTACTTCCATCACAAGTATATTCTGTAAACATTTGTTTTATTGTAGATATCTGTTCACAGCACATCCTTCTTGATGTAGACTATGGACTAGCTTACTGGCTAGAATAGAATTAATCATAATTATTACCATCATTATCATTTTTGTCTTTTTTCTCTTCATAAATGGGTCTGTTGTGGCTTTAGTCAACAAGGCAATTCCATTTGTGTGCAAACAGACTGACAATAAAACTTTCTGATTCTGATTTATAACTATATCTGTATCTATCTATCTATCTATCTATCTATCTATCTATCTATCTATCTATGTATATATATATATATATATATATATATATATATATATATATATATATATATATATATATATATATATATATATATATATATATATATATATATATATATATATATATATATATATATATATATATATATATATATATTATATATATATCTATACATATTAGGGCTGGGCAAGTTAACGCGGTATTATCACGTTAACTCATTAATTTATAAACGGCGACATTATTTTATCACGCGTTAACACATGTTGCTCATTTGCTTTTGTTTTGAAAAGTCTGTTACTGGCTGCTGCGGAACCGGAAAAAATTGGCGGAAAAACATGCAGAAAAGCTAAAACAGACATAGAGAGCGGTAATAATCTGTGTACTTTACAGTTCGGGTGGCAACTCAGGTAGCAAGTATTAACAATTCTGTTTGAAAACAAAAATTCTGGACTGCGACAAAACGTTCAAGTCATTCCTCCATGTTACATCAGATCTACTCCATTTGTTCACTGTCCTGCTGTTCTCTTACTGGTTACTTCAGTGCGGCACCATCTAGTGGCACAGATGTGCACACCAACAGAAATTCCAGTCCTCGATTATAAAACAAATTCAGTCATGTGGCCTGTTTTTTCATTTTGTATTTTTGATCCAAGTCTAAAATTGAAATATGAAAAAAAAAAACAGGCATTTTTTTTGTGTTAGATTAAAAAACGAAAAAAAAAAAACTTAAAATGTAACTTTAAAATTTTTTTTTTACATTTTTTAATTGACAATTGAAAATGGAGAGAATGATTGATACACAGATTGGTAAAGTCACTGAACTTTAACATGGACATTTTCATTTTAAAGTTCTCCCTGACGGTGGATTCGACAAAAACAAGGTTATTTGTAACAACTGACAAGTTGAACTCCCCGTTAAAAGTTTCTGCTGTTACCTCAGAAATTGCCTGTTTTAATGTTATGACTGTGCTGAGCCACAGTCCATTTTGTTGGATTTTGTTTGTAGACTTCTTTTATTTTTCATAAAAACAGGATGACATTAATGCCCTGGCAGTGGCAATAAGCCTCATTTTATTTTACATTTTTTATTTGCATTATTTCCCTGATTAATCACGATTAATCGCATTGTATATGAAAAATCAAATAATGAATTCAAAAGTAATGTAAAATGCACTTTTATTTAAATGTCCTGCTGCCATATGAATTAAAGTGCCATAACATTTGTTGTTCAAACACTTTTAACATCAGCACTTGTTAGTAACACATATTTGGTGTAAATCTCATCTTGATCGCGATTAAAAATTTTAATCGTTTCCCAGCCCTAATATATATATGTGCGTGTGTGTGTATGCATTTCTTGTAACAACATATACAAAAGTCTCATAAAAACGTCGCTATTTTAAATATAGCAAGGTTTCCTGGAAGTCTTGCTATATTGTGGAGGTGTGAATGCTAACATGGCTGTATGCCACAGAGAAAAACAATCCATGGTAATCCGCTGCCACAGACAGGAGTCCAGTTAGGCCAATCAGGAGGGGAATCATCCGGAGTGAAGAGGGCTCAGCAAAGCCTAGATCTTGGCCCTGATTGCAGTGGGGTGAATTATAGCTTGAGAACAATGATGGCTGCCTGAGTCCATGCTGACAGAGGCTGTAACTGTACCAGCACAGACAGCTCAGGCTCATCTCACACCCATCCATGCACTGATGTGCATACCTGCATGAGCATATATGCAGACAAACACACATACAGAGCCGGAAAACACAAATTGTATATTCTTAACGATACTGGGATCAACCTTGTCAGGTTTTCTCTGCGTCCCAAACATAGCCACAAGACCTGCATTTGACCGTTTGCATTTCACCAACAACACATGAACTACAAAAACTCAGCAAGCCACTTCCTATGAACTCAGCACAGATAAAACGGGAAACTACCTTTGCCCTGCAGCACTGCCTCTAAACACGACGGGAAAGGCTGAGTTTTGCATGAATGAAAAAAGGAGGGATTTCAGATGTTAAGTGTGCATGGGGGTGGGGGGTGTGGAGACAGAGTGGGGGTGTCTCCATCAAGAGAATTCTTTAAAGCACTCCTTTTGATCTTCTGAGTCATGATTTTAGAAAAGAAGTGACCTGGTGCATTCCCTGGCACTGGTGGCATCCACACCTGGGTGGTGCAACAGTCTATTTTTTACCAAGAGAAAAAGATTTAATGCTGTCAGTCTATAGGTTTGATACATCAACTGAGGTCTGTGCAGAACTTTTGACTTCATTATTTATTTTTCAAATAGATCTCAGTGGACAGACTCAAAAAGCTTGTTTGGTAATTAAACCCATCTGATCACCGTTTAGTCTGCCTTTTGATATTGGCAAAAAAAAAAAAAAAGAAAACCTAATTAAACCCATATAAATACATATGACTTAAAAAGAAAATAAAGTAGATAATAAAGCAAGAACATACAAGTAAATATTGTTATTATTTGTCAAGTTTCTCAACACCTTTAGCACATCATCCAGCACGTCCATGGTTTTAAACGTGAATATAAAAGGAGAGTTTAAAGGACAATAAACACTTTTAACATACTTTTGAAGGTATTATGGTCCTGCAGCTGTAAGGTGTTGGATGTGCTCCTACTTGCAGTAAATAATGGTATTTAGAAAGAGTTAATTCAGGGCTAGTCTTGTGTGTTTTTTAAGGTGGATGCGCCATTGCCCCGGGTCCTGTTTAGGAGCTGAGAGGTTGGCTCTGACGTGCGATACTACACAGACGATATTGCTCTCAGCTTCTGAAATAGGCAGGTGCGTACATGCACATGTGCCCCCTGTTCTGCTGTGTACACACATTAAAAACACGGATGCAAAGTCACATGGGTGATCAGGTTCATGTAACTGTGCTGGGCTAAGGTGGAGATTGAATTTCAGCAGGGACAGGTTTACTTTATTTCATGTATTATGAATAGAATATTTACCTGAATTGTTTACACAGAAGTTTTGTGCCACTAAGCTTTTTCAGGCATTTCCAGGCATTTTCAAAAGCACTCAACATTTTGAGTGCTTTTGAAAAGGGATGTCCTATAAGCCCCATGTATAACTGCAGTTATACATGGGGCTTATAGGACATCCCTGACTGATGATAGAGATTGGAAACCATGACTACGGTTGGAAAATACATCCTGTTTTGGACCTTCAGGGCATGACTCATAATACCTAACCCAACACTTGATAGTTTGAAGGTTCTGTTGTTGGATTTCTTTTTTCCATGTCGCTGGGAACAAGTGGGCAATTTCCAGTAGTCTGTGCACTGTACACCCCAGAACCAGTGGAGGGAGGTGTGACAGGGGTTATAAGGCAATGGTGGCGGGGGGGAATTTTAGGGTGCTGAGTTTTTTGGGGCTGAGTGGGTCTATTTAGCCTTCAGCAGATTGCCCCCTCTCTAAGTCCTCCCTCTCCCTCCTCCACCTCCACCTCCTCCCCTCTCCTCCCACTGGCTTTGTGTGCCCAGAGCCCACTCCTCCCCCTTTTGTCACCCGGGCATTCCGCTTTGGTTAGCACACACAATGGGTGCTCAGTGCTTACCTCCCCGACACTGCATTCTGCCTGTGCACGGGGAGTGGGCACGGGGGGGTGGGGTGGGGTGGGGGCGTAAGGGATGACAGCAACTCACCCCATGTGACCAAAATGCCATCAAGTATCAACTCCCCCCCCCCAACTCTTCCTCTCTCTTTTTCAAAGACCATCGTCTAACTTCGCCCATCCATACAGATGGACAGTAAAAGTGGAGCCAGCAGGCCCCCGTTGGCAAAGTGAAAAACAAAACCTCGATCTCACAAGCCAAACAACGAACAGGTGTCTCTTATGGCTGACTGGCGATGTGGAGCTGTGCCCTTCAGTGGCTTCCTTCCCTGCCTGCCCAGCTACATGTGTGTTCCCTTCATCTTTATGCTGCTGGGCACACATCCTAAACGGAATTTTAAGACCTGGCCTCAGAACATTTCTAGTCTGAAAAATAATCCCCAGCATCCACAACGGCATAGGGGAAAACTGGCAAAGTCTCAAGTCCAGACTGTGCTAGTTCGACAAGTCTAATTCAAAGATTTGGAACTTCTCTATGGACTCCAGCAGTTTTCCCTGATGATATAATGGCTTCCTTTTTTTGTTTGACATGTAATAAATATGTTATTTTGGAAATATCCACACATACACAACTCATAGACTGCTCAGACCACATGTCTGAAAGCACACAAGAACATTTGAAACTGTATGACAACAAAAAAAAAAAAAAAATCACGTGTCACCTAAAAGTGTCTCTATTTCTGAGTAAAGCTGCTGAGTTTGCGGCTACCCACTGCGGAAATCTAATGTCTGAATGAAAAAGCAACCAATGGAGTGCAAGAGGATGACTGTATATGTCAGTGTGTGTGTGTGTGTGGCAGAAGTTCAGAGGCTGGTGGGGGGTTAGTTTGGGTTTCAAAGACCCTGCTTGTTCGCCCATATTTCACACCACAGTGACATCTTAAAGCCTAGACAGGCCTGGTTGCTTCACCCTCTCTTTCACTTTCTGAGAAAAAAGGGGAATTGGGATGTGAGGGAGGGGGCACTGAAATATATGCAAATGGTTCCCCAGAGGGGATACGAATTTTATGGGTTCGGAATTTAGTTCAGCCAACCTGAATAATCAAATGTGGGAACAAAAAAACAAGCCCCCCGCATCATCCCACCACCGCAGCTCCATACACCTCAAACTTCAGCAGCCCATCAGCCCCTACCTTAGGCCTCATCTCTGTTCATTCCAACCAGGTCTTCACATAAGAAGAGCTCAGTACGTCCAAAGCCTTATTAGGATCTCCTTACGTGGCAGGGGAAGGGGAGAGAAATTACAGGAGGGGGCGAGGAGGAGGAGGAGGAGAAGGGGTTGAAGAAACGAAAAGAGGGGCTAGCGTACCTGATCAGGCAGAACTGCTGGCTCCTGATTACGACACCATTTTCTCAGCGGGCTTCCCAGCCTCATCCTGCTTCTGTGAATATGGAGCATAGGGCCAGCCAATCCCCACAGCGCTCCCTCTCATCTAATGGCAGAATTAAGACCATTTAGAGTGATTTCCTCTGCCTTCATGGTCGCTTTCTGAAAGAGCTGGATCTTTTTCCCTTTGCGGCGATTTACAATGTGGGGGGTCTGGCATGCAACTGGTGAGAGAGAAAAGTTACACATGAGTGAACATAACATTACAACAGGTGGGGAATTAAACAAAAAATCTGCATGGATCAAAATGATTTTACGTTCACTTATTCATCTCAAAATGAACTACTATTTCAATCTGCAATAATTCTTACTTCTGTACCACACTTATTTTAATCACACGGCCCAACTTCTTTATATCTGTATGATAATGCTAACTTCAAAACACAAAGTTATACATACAACTAAAATGTTTTCTACCTCTCAAACTATGAAAAGCTCAAAGATAGCTTCTTTTACTTCTTGGGCTTGATCTGGAATAATAGAGAGGTTTACATGCACAGGAAAAACTTGTTGTGGTTCATGACAGTTTTTGTTCCAGTTCCAGACGATGCTGTAAAATGCCCTTCAAAAAAAGGAAACTCAAATACATATAACAGAATGTGATGTGCATTAGTTTAAAATGAGGTGAAACCAGACACAGTGTTTTGTTTTGTTTGTTGGTTTTTTTGTTTCTTTGTTTCTTTGTTTATCAGAGACAGGGATCAGTTCTGAGAAATAAATAGGTAGATACACCTCTGGGAAGTTAAGCCTGATTTTACTAAATAAGTTAAAGAATTATTTATATTTCACACATTAGGTTTATTTATTGTGAGTGGGGATTTTTGTGCAGTTTAGATTTCTGTCTAGACCAGACATCTGGTTCTTTTTAATTTTTCAATTTTTAATTTTATTTTTTGGAGTTTGCAAATCAATTGTTTCTTTATGAGAAGAGAAACCCCGTCCACTTCTTTATGAGACTTAATCTTAAAAAAAAGGAAAAATAATGTAGTGTAAACAGGATGTAGCGTAAACAGGAAAAATTCCAACCTAAAAAGGTGGATCATGCAAAGCTGCCATTTTTAAGAGCCACGTTTATTACAGAGCAGAGGCAATTTGTTCATTTTACATACATAAGCCCTTCAATTACCTCGGACCACGAGTCAATATGATCAAACTGATTCATAATGACACCAGCCCAAACACAGTGTAAATCTGGATTTAAATCTACTTAAAGCTGCTCTCTCTATGTCAAACTGAATTACATCAAGCCCATCACTTGGGAATATAGCAATGCACCATATTTATCAACCACAGCTTGAACCTGTTGCTTTTGTGTTTCCCGTGCTGTCTAATGATTCCCCCCTCCACTTCTCCTCCAAACTCCAGTAGACAAATCCTTTAGCTTTATTGCCTGGACTTAAGGGCTGCAGGTGCACAGGCCACAAAAGGGAAGACAGGGGTGAAGGGGTGGAGGAGGGGATGGGATGGGAAAGAGAATGGTCAGTCGGAAGATAAGAGGGGAAGGAACAGAGCCCCCCTACACTGGTTTAACCTCCACACCCGCCCATCCTTCCCCTGACCCCCGCCTCCCCCCCGGCCCCGTCTCTCTACCCTGCAACACCGTTCTGTTTTGCTCTGCTGCTCTGCCACACGTGAGACGAGTGCAGCCGCGAGTGGTGGTGCCTGGCGCTGCCAGGCCTTAGGTGTGTGTGGCTGGAGACGGGGGGCAAGCGTGGCGGGGTGGCCATGTGGCGGGAGCGGCCCTTTTCTTCTGAGTCAGTAGAGGAGCAGTAATGACTTTGCGCTACAGCTGTGCCTACCGGTGCTTGTCATACCTCGATCTGCAGCGGCCCCCTCTCCCACATCTGAACATGCTGCTTTCTGCTACCATTAGTAGAAGATGTATGGGTCAGCGTGGTTACCTGCACAAACATTTTCAGAGCAGTTAGACATAGGGATAGACGAGACATCAATGTTATAAGCCCCAAATTTTGGAATAAATCAGAGACACTAAAAACATTCTCCAAGACATGAGCTGGGTTAAAAAAAATCCCAAGTTTGGTGAAAAACCAGTAGCAGTTTGTAGAGACCAATTTATTAGTTTTAGATAATATAAAAGTTGCTTTTTTTTTTGAGCAAGTGGAAATAATTTGGGTAAGTGATTTTGTAAAAGAAGCTGAGAGAGAACATCAAAGCATGATATTTCAGATCCAGGAGGACGTCACCACTGCCCAGAAGACCACCGGCGGCACTTTCCCCCCTTGTCTGGAACACCTACCCCCATCCTGCTGGCTCAAAAGAAAGTATGTAAAAGCCTCAAGGACCACTTCCACCCTGGTCACTGTCTCATTAAAAGTGTTGCCAGTGGGCAGATGCTACAGGATAATAAAAAAGCAAATAGAATTTAAAAAAAAAGCTTTTATCCCAAAGCCACATGGTACCAAATACTACTAAAACTTGAATTTCGGTTTTATTTGTGTCTCTTTCTGTTTTTCCTGTCGTTAACTTGCTCCTGTCTGTTCTCAGTGTTTGACTTGTTTCAGAAGCCCTTTTGATTCCTTATACACATACGATCCCAAATCAAATAAGTTAGAGGGGGAAAAAAAACACTTACGCACAAGATATTTGTTTATTTTGCTTCCTTTTACATTACAGGCCAAAATTACATGCAAAAAAAGACTTGGAGACTAAACCCTTTCCCACTCTGTAATGTTGTTAATGTTAATCATTCTCACAACACCTGGAAGGCATTCTTGTATTGAGGATATCAAGTACTTCCAGTTGTCATTTTCTCCTATTGTTCCTTATGGTGAGCAACACAACAGCCTCATCACTAAACACTATTTTCCTTTCAAAGTCTTCCTCATACTGAAGGCAAAATATGATGTTTTAATTTGAGATTTTAAACATACTTTGTCTCCTGTGACAGAAGTTTAAATGTACTTTTTAAATTCTTATTTTATCCACAATTAAATGCAACGATTTCTGAAACGATCTAATTACTGATTGGTCTGACCACAACACACGCTACCACAGTAAGATGCTCCATGGCCAGTGAGGCCAGTGAGGTCAGAGATGTCAGCGCTGCCTCTGGTCAGGTAAAAATAAGGCTTCTGTTTTTCACGATAAAGTTTTCAGCGGCATTTGTGAATTTAGCTATGTTGTGGTGCTTGACAAGCTTTCCCACGGTGATCCCTTGTCCGTGTGGTTATATCAGCTATTGATTAGATGATGGTTCTTGATGCAGTGCTGCTGTCTGAGGGATCAGAGATCACAGGCATAGTGCGAATTACAGGGGGGTTTAAACCTCCCCCAATTACAACTTCGACCCCCCTAAAGAAGGGACAAATTGTCATTTTTGTCATCTCTAGAAAATGTTGACCCCCCCCCAATTGACATTGTACAATTTGCACTCTGATCACAGGTGCCTGGTTTTCACTTGCATCCTTGTTCTTTACTCACTGAAATTCCTCCAGAATTTTTAATGATACCTGTGCATTGTAGAAGGAGAAATATGAAAATCCCTTCCAATATTACTTTAGGGAATATTTCTTTCAAGCATTTTCAACAGTTTTTCTAACACATTTGTTGACAAAGCAGAGATCCTCTGCCTGTCTTTGCTCCTAAAAGATATAGCTTTATGGCGTGACTTCACAAGGTTCTGCCGTGGCCTCAGTGAGGCAGCATCAGTATTTCAAGATATTTCACCTACTTGCCAGGGCTAAATTGTCCCCATACCAACTTTTTAGAGAATCTGTTACAGACCTGAGGTTGAAAAAAAAAATGGAAGAATAAAAAGAAATTATGATGAATCTAAATAAATGCATAACCTTTTATGTTTTTGGTTTGTGCAATGAAAATAAATCCAGTTGATCCAATTAATGTAAATTGTTTATATCGCATATTCATGTGTGTGTGCAGGGATTTGCACTAGCATGCACATATATGCTGTATCACTTTGCATTTTTTAACACTCATTGTACAGTTACCTGAAAATCCATCATAGGTCACGTTATGCATTTTACACAACACATCCATTGGTCTGCTTCCATATTTACTGCTGCTGCTCTTGCAAAACAAGTTTGTAATTTCCCAATTATAACAGATTAATTTATCGTGGGGCTGCCAAGTTTTTATGAAAAGTTCAGACTTGTTTATTGATATTGGGGGTAGGGTTATCACACCAGAAGTCCCACACATGCAGAATCATTTTGCATCTTAAAAATAAAACAAATAGAAAAGTAAATAACATAACCCGTTTCTGATTAAGTCATCACCAGAATGAATTTTTACCCACAACTAGTGTTTTTCATTGATGCTATTCACTGTCTCACAGCTGTCATACAGACAAACCACAGCAGATCAGTTGACGAGTTCATGATGCATTGTGAAATAGATTGAGTGCACTGCATAGGCTATAAAAATTCTAACCACAAAAATGGACGGCACTAGAACGGCAACTGCTCTATGAAGTGCATTATCTGTGAGTTGGGGTGATTTCACACATGGTCCTCGTGTATTCTTAAAGGGACATCACTTACCTGCACAAGTAGAAATGACAACAATGAGCAAATCTAACAAAGCACAAATTGATGCAGATATTAATGTTTCAAAATTAGGGCTGAGCAAGTTAACACATTATTATCGCATTAACTCATTCATTTATTAACGCCGACGTTTATTTTATCGCACATTACCACATGTTGCTTACATGCTTTTGTTCTGAAAAGACTGTTACTGGCTGCTGCCCAACCGGAAGAGAATTGGCAGGGAAAACATGCAGGAAAGCTAAAACTGACATGGAGATAAATAAAGTTACTGATCTTTAACATGGACATTTTCATTTTAAAGTTCCCCCAGACGGCGGATTCGACAGAAACAAGGTTATTTGTAACAACTGCCAAGTTGAACTCTCCGTTAAAAGTTTCTGCCTGTTACCTCAGAAATTGCCTGTTTTAATGTTCTGATTGTGGCTCAGGATTTTGTTTATAGACTTTTTATTTTTTTTATTAAAAAAAAAAACAGGATGACATTAATGCCCTGACAGTGGAAATTAGTTTATTTTATCTAACATTGTTTTTTTAAGATAAGCTTTACACTGAATATGTGTTGACTGACAAGTGCTGATGTTAAAAGTGTTTGAACAACAAATGTTATGGCACTTTAGTTCATATGGCTGCAGAACATTTAAATAAAAGTCCACTTTACACAACTTTTGAATTCATCATTTGATTTTGTGTACACAATGTGATTAATCGTGATTAATCAGGGAAATCATGCGATTAATCACGATTAAAAATAATCGTTGCCTAGCCCTATTTAAAATGTATTCATAAAACGTCAGATGACAAACTTGAAATAATGCAAGCAGTTGACTTTTAGACTGTGTGTTTGGTCTTGTTCATCCCGACCATAAGAATAAAGGCTCTGCATTTTCATTCAGTTCAGGCAGTTCAAGCATAAACTTGGCAACCTGGAGGACTCTACTAAATCAGCTCATACCATCTTTTAAAAATGTAAAATAAGAAATCTAAATACTCTTGGAAATTATTTCAGAAAAATTACTGTGCCATGCACACAAAAAAGTGCCTTGTCATTCATTGACTCCATTTGTCCCTAATACTTCTTTGCAGTTGACCCCAAAACTTCTCCACATGACTATTCAGACGACTGAATGTTTGAGTTCAGAATTTATGAATTCTTCGCTCATTTCATTATGAGTTCTGGGAATCTAAAATTAACGTAATGCAAGCATAATACACATTTTGTTTTAATCTACACAACAAGCAAATGATTTATGATATGATCTCATGCAGCTCAGGATGCTTGTGAATATGCATGGTAACCTAGCAACTATACAAGCGTCCTGCTCCGTCCATGCTAGAACGTAAACAAGCTTCACATTCTCGCCTAATTATCAGGTTACCATATGTAGGAGGGTTCCCACACGTCATTGTCTTATGTACCAATAGCATGTGTGATATGTGAAGTACATATTATTCTCAGTGTGAGATATCGGCAGCATGACGTGAGAGCGTGTGAACAAGTTGAGTTGAGGGACTCTCGTGGTAAATGCGTGGGACTGTGATTTAATCATAAGTGATATACTGTTAGTTTTTCTTAACTTGAGCATTGAAGAACCGCGGCTAGGAGTTAAAGTCAAAGTTGTTCTGTATTATGATCATTAAAAAATGATTTGATACTCAGGGTTCAAGTGTTGTGTGTGCCTTCAGCTCAGCTTTACATGTGGATAAAAAGCCATGAGCTCCCTTACTACACACAAAGCAGACCAGCCCACATCCACTCCAGCCTGATCTCTATCACACATACACATACAAACACTCCAAACTGACTATGTTCCTGAACCTGCAGTGCTGGGAACACACCCTCGGGGACAGGAATAACAGGCCACTCCAGAGCACGAGGACATCTGAGACACAGTGGCACCATACTAGCGTGATGACTCTTCAACGTCTCCTAATCTTCATCCCTGAGCTTCGTCTGCTTCACCGACAGCTACTGTTTACACCAGCTACGGGACAAGAGTAAAAGTAGAAAATTGGCTTTCTTAATTTTGAGTGGTTCAAGGCCACTAGAAAGCCACAGAGGAAGGTCTCTTGTGTGGAGGGAGCCTCATATTGAATAAGGATTGAAATTTACATGACAACTTAGGAAAAATGCTTTTTTATTACTCATTCATCCCCTAAATCACTTTGCTCCCCCACTCTTTTCCTCTGCCTGAGCTATTAAATCACCATCTTGACCCTGCGACCTGGGGCCACAACCATAAAGAGCCCCCTGTGGGTCAGAGGCCTGATTGTAACATTTGAATATGAAATAGACTTGGTTGGGCCTGGAAACAGCCTCATGCGCTGAGACAGAGGCTGACCCCCAGGAGAGAGGCCTGCCTCAGCAGCCTGAAGGCCTGAAGGCTCCCTCTTCTCTCAGCAAGGATTTACTTGGACTTGAGAAGTGGGGAGAGAGAGAGAGACAGGCTGAATTTGGAGGTGGTGGTGGTGGTTGGGGGGGGTCAGGCAGGGTAGGGGTTGAGAGAGAGTGAGGGAGAGGAGAAAGAGAGAGGGCAGACATTTGAATAAGACAAGAAGCAAGTGGTGTTTGCATGACAAAGGAGCCCGCCATCTCCCCTGATTGGTGTCACAGTGCGGCACTAAAGCCATGCAGGCCCCCTGGGGTGGGGTGATGTGTGGAGCACAGGCATGTTTATGCATCTAAGGTGTGATATCGAGGAGGTGGCGCTGGGGAGGGGGGTGATAGTGGGGGCCCGTCATCAAGTTACTTGGATACGAAGTTTGTGCGCATAGTTTTAAAAAGAGCCGTTTGCCTTGTTTTGATTGACAATTTAAATTTCTTAATGAGATCTTCAAACTGTCATTGAAACTTTGGATAAATATATGGGCAGCTTTAAACTAAAGCTGCAGATTATCAGGTTTATTGTTGCATCAATTGGTGGGGATCTTTTTTATTATTATATCTCACAAATTTAATAATTGAAATCTGGAAATACATCATACCTAAATGGGCGAGCATTGCCACTAACAAAACTGTTAAAAAGGAACTTCGCCAGATCACGATTTAGTGGGGAGATTCCTACCCCAGAGCTAAAACTGGGTGCACAAGTGCAGTCTAAATATTATAATTGGACTGCGTATCTTTGCAAAAGACAGTTTAGGTGTTACTTTTTACCAGCTGCGTTTGTCTGCTCTCTTCAAATATGTCTAAGCAAGTCTGGTAAATTGTATGAACTTGCATGTGTCTATGTTTCCTGACTTCAACAACCACAAATACAATTTTACTATTACTCTTACTACTACTACTACAAATATTATTATTATTATTATAATTAATGTTTAAAGGGGAAAGAATGCTCACAACTTAAAAAAAATGCTTTCAGCCAAAGATGTTTTCCTTTAAAACAGAGTAACACTGAAAAGAATCACCACTGGGATTAAGAGAGATGATCAGAAGACAAAAGTTTTTCAGTTATACCTACAACATCACTCTCGATCTTTCATTGCCCACCTTGTCTCAACTTGTGTGTTTCTACCTGCAGTCTTGAATCTATTAACTATTCCAGACAGGTGTGAAGATCAGCACCATCGCTGGCCCCTGCCAGGCTGTCACCAGAGTCGTCAGCTACTGCAGGTGGACCTCTGACACCAGCAAGTCTTGACCATCCAT
This sequence comes from Hirundichthys speculiger, assembly GCA_018398805.1. Classification (NCBI taxonomy): domain Eukaryota; kingdom Metazoa; phylum Chordata; class Actinopteri; order Beloniformes; family Exocoetidae; genus Hirundichthys; species Hirundichthys speculiger. The sequence continues at coordinate 109,418 of JAGFBZ010000849.1, read as the reverse complement.
CTCCCTCCTGCTACCCCCCCCTTCTTAAGCTTTGATAGGAACAATGACAATACAAAAACAGAGATGAGAGAGAATCATATGAGTAGGCAAATCCAGAGGCTATGAAGGGGATTTCACAGCTCAGTAACTTTGGACAATTTGTTTACAATCCCCATTGCTGCAGATCCCCAGGGAGTAGGTGTATGCATAAATATTGAGGCATTTCCTAGACATATTGCAGATTAGTTTGGAGTTAGTCCGCTTGGAAGAAGGATGAAAAAGTAAAGTGGAAGTAAAAGTGCCTCAGAGGGGGTAGAGAAGGAGGAGGGATGAAGATGGAGGAAACGTGAGTGAGAGTTAGTGAGGTCACTCACACACACACACACACACACACACACACACACGTACACACTAAACCCCCTGCAGACAAAGCCTCAACAGGCTCATCTGGGCAGCGCTGCTGGCCCTCAGGGACACACCTCCAAGAGAGATGGCCTGACTAACTCTCCATGGCAACTAATCAATAAGTGACAGAGGCAGTCAGGACTGACCCGTAGCCGAGGGTGTCCCACCTCCCCCAACATTCCCAGGGTTACGGTCCCATAAACCACGCACACACTCATAAACTCAGCAAAGTGCCGTCAGCCCTGTCCAAGGGAATAATTCTTCAATAACACATCAAGCCAACGACATTAAATAACTTCCCAACATGTGGAAGGATGATTTTGTGCGTGTGCGGTGTCAACGGTGTTTGGAGGGAGGTTGTGGGTACAGGTTTCCTAATGAACGCTACTTCTGACAGTACTGATATGATCTGAGACCCTCTGAAGGGGCCCAGTCACCACATAACCATTGTGTACCTGTCAATCTGTGTTTCCACTCACTGTACTCAACAAACACTAATCAATATCTATGTCCTATATGGGAGGCCTAATCTTCCCACTTGTGTCCCCCTTAAGTCCCCGTGCCCCCGGCTCTGTATTGTCTTGGAGCAGTCCATACACACAGTACGTACATCAGCTCGCATGCACTTGGCCCCATTTTTGCAGACTTCCAGGACACATCACAAGTAGGGTCAGAACGCTATAGTTTGGCAATTTATAAGCAACTCTCCATGCTCCAGTGTTCATAAACAAAGTGATTCGTGCCACAGAAAGAGACCATCTGCGGCAGATACACTTTTACACTAGAGTGACTCGCTTGAGCTTCTCCCTTTTGAACCAGCCGTTTCTTTTTATTTGTCATTACAAGTTATTCAGGAAGAAGCCACTTAATCCCGTCTCATTCTAGCTTCTGTGCTGCGAATGTGTCTGTTTGTGTGCTTGCATGGTTTTACACATTTTTCTCTAACCACAATTACAAGCAAAAACAAGTTCAAGTGCAGCTCAGTGGTGCTTAGCTGAACAAAATGTCAAAGGATCCCAGAACGGGCAGCAGCATAAAAAGCAGATTCCTCCCATTTCAGCTGTTCGTGTGATTTGTATTTGTTTTCCCCGGGACAAAAGCGGCGGTAATCCGGGCTCATATTTGACAAGTCTCATATTCACACACACCTGCCGGGACAAAGTAAACACACCTTCAGAGTCAAACACCTTAATGGATGACCCTTGCATTAAAACCTAAGCCGGGATAAACCCCGAAGCAGGCATGCTGACATGATATGGAACAGAGACATGCCCATTCTCGATGTGATTGAAGCCACATCATAGGTACCTTGTTTACAGTGCATTCAGTCTGTACATGGGTTAAACAACATAATGGCCATCCTGCTTGGAGCTTTCTCCCCCTCTGTAACTGCAGTTCATTGAAACAACTTCCTGCTTGAATCTGAAGGTTTGAAGACTTAAGGAACACAGTGAAAGTGACAGGATCATATATATATATATATGTGTGTGTGTGTGTGTGTTCAGAGACCGCCGGTATTATCAGCACTCCTAAACTGCCAGGACTAAAATCATTCAGAATATCTTCAAAAACAAATTCAGATCAACCACTTTACATAATCTAATTAAATAATAAGTTAAAAATCGGTGACTCACTGTGAAGAAGACAAATAATATCTAATACTACTAAAACAAATGAATAAATTCTTCCTGATATCAGCACACTTCAACAATGACTCTTGTGGTCATCCAGAAATTTCTTTCACCCATCTTCTACTTTCTAACACTCTTACATTTCCATTTGACGTATCTCAATCTTGATGTTTTGGGGGGTCCTTTTGGCAATGGGAGATTTCTGCTTCCATCAAATGTTGTCAGCAGAGATTTAGATGTTATTTTCAGTTTCAAATCATGCTTTTTTTTCACATTTTCTCCTTTCTGTTGTGCTGTTGCATGTAAATTTAACTCAAAAATGGTTGGTGATCATTATTCCTCTGATGCATATAGACTCCATTAAGACCTTGCATTAAAATGCATCCAGAGAAATACAGTCACAGATGGCCAGTGCTACCAAATGTGTTCACTTCTGGCACCAAAATGTGATGTCACATGAGTGATCAGATTAGACTTTCCTGTAGCTGGAAGTAACAAAGGTGTAACTCAAAAAAAGAAAAGAAAACAAAAAAGAAGAAAGAAAAGAAAGAAGTAAATAGGTCAAAGAAGGTCCGTTTCGAACATTTTTCATTTTAATTTTATTCAACAAAGGATATGTAGATACAAATCAGGGTGTGTACAACACAAGGAAAGATTAGCCACAAACATAAAGACAAAGAGCTTTATTGGAGTCATTTTCATGCAAAATGAAATTAGTTATTGCCAAGGCCAACAACGTTAGTATATTAGATGGTCTTGGAATCCGTTCCAGGATATTTTCCTGTTCAGACTAAGAAAGAAAGTGGACACAAGTGATTCAAAACAACCTTCAAATGTGTCCTGAGTGATCTGATCTGAATCCATCTGGTCATGTATCCTTACCTCACATTAGTATTGGTCTTTTGTGATCGGGGGTCTATGGATGCATTTTGATGCCAGGTCTGAATGGGGTCTTAGTTGTCCCACTGGCAGCAAAGCAGCCCCACAGCTGATGGAACTGCCACCATGTTTTAGCGCTGAAAGGATGTACTTTCCCTTGTGGGTTGTATTTCCTCACATTTAAAAAAAAAAAACTGATGGAATACATTTTTTACGTTTACTTTGGATTCTCCTGCTCCTAGAACATTAACTTTGGATGATTGTCGCTTATCTATGAAAGTCATTTTCTTTTTGGATTTTTTTTTTGCTTTTATTTCTTGTTTTTGTTTTATTAGTGTTTTTTTTGTTTTTTTTTTTTTTTTTTGTCTTCAACCACAGAGCTCTGCCTGGTTCAGTGTGAGGTGCATGGTCCAGGCTGAAATCAGCTCTCCAGATTGCACCAGGTCAGTATGAAGCTCTGTAGATGTCTTGTCCCACAGTCTGAACCAATTGTCACGTCTCTCAATGAGCTTATTCTTTAGGGTTTTTAACATTTTCTGTGACTTTCAAACTTCTCGGCAAAGGTAAAATCTAGAAACATGAATTTCAAGATATCCTTTGTAGCTTTTGGAACTTTGTTTTAATAATAGCACTCCTGACGCTCTCAAACAGCTCTGTTCTTTTTCACTAGTGTGAAAAAGAAACTGGTAAAAAAAAAAAACTGGTTAACTCAGGTGACTTCAACACTTCAACACAGTTTTCAAACAAAAGAAAGTACTTTTTTGAATTTTTTTCTCTGAGAGAGTTAAAGTGATTGATAATTTTTAAATAACATCCTCATCTTATTTGCATTTATCTTTTATGATATAATAAATTCTGATCTTGGAGTTCGGGGTTGTCAAGAGTGTCAGGGCTGTAAATAATCTTGCTGTCTGCCAACTTGGGTGCCTGGAAGTCTATAAGGTCTTAATTTGACTAATTTGACCTCCACTGGCATAAGCACAAGTATCTCACTGATGGGCGGATGCAGTTTCTTGAGCTGCGGCATGCTTGTCTTTGAAGCATTTCCCACTCAGCATTCCTTGTGGTTGTGTAACGCACACCGATCCAACCACAGTTATCATTAATGAGACATTAACATCACGCAACAAGATGAGTCAGTGCCGACATAAGTTCAGGCAGAGCCCTGAACTTTAGGGATGTACTTAAAGCAGGAAAGGCATAAAAAAAAAAAAAACGGTCAAATGTGATTTTTCTAGTGTATCCGGTGAGTGCTGTCAGTGAATGAGTGAGTGAGTGAGTCTTGTGAGTGACTGAATGGAGAGGGATACAGAGGATGGTGCGGTGGAGAGGGATGGCTCTCAGTGGGTCAGCCCTAAAGCCCTGACCCCAGGAGGATTTGATGCCATTTTCCCACGCAGGGAGTCGACCTGAGAGGAGCTCGTTAACAACATCTGCCCCAGTTCAGGGAGATTAACCCCCATCCCCCACACCTCTACACACACACTCATACACACACACTACTCTGCTGTCAATCTCAGAACCTCACACAGGTCCCGCCACTCTGGACAGGCCTGCCCAAGCTGGACAGGCAACCTAGCTGTGCCCCAGGCTCAGATCAAAGGGCCCCCCGAGGATCCCAGCCAAAGCAAATCAATACAGTCCGAATCCATCATAGGTGCAATCCTTAACAGCACTCAAGCGTTCATCCATTACAACCAAACTAGACTGATGCCTGATCCGAAACATCAGAGGAGTTTCCAGATTTGAGTCACAGATTATATCGAGAGCGTGCACAGAAGGTGTGCTCCTGCTGCAAGTTGCCCAGCCAGTTGAACTGGAGAGTTAGTGATGTCACAAACGTCAGTCTCAGCCAGATTTAAGTAATCACTTTTCCACTCATCACACTGACGTAAAAAGAGACACCCCAAGCACACTTCTACCGCTTTTATCACCTTTTTTTTTTCTGAATACTCCCAAAAGATGTACAACTGGCAGGGCATGTTCTGACATAACATGAAGAGAGACATGCAAAAAAAAAAAAAAACCAGGACTGAGTGACACATGGCTGCTGTTAAACTCGAGCCCTTCGTTCAACACGCACAGATAGGTGGACACACAGCGGCAGAATCCACTGGGAATCCGCTGAATCCGTGTTCTACAGGGCTATAATTAGGTTAGTTTTTGGAGTGGGGGTTAAACAAACAGGGGCTGTGAGGTCATAGGCAGATGGAAGTGGGATATGCCTGCACTTGCTGAGTGGGCACAGAGCTCCACATGACAGGGGAAAGAGGCCCTCTGGGCACTCGGTGGGGGGGGTGTGAGAGATGGGGGGCTGGTTGTTGTTTGGAGCACAACTCAGATGATATAAGTGCTAAAATATTCAGACACAATCAATACATATGCATGGTCCATCCTCACACCTTTTAGCCCAGAAGCATCAGTAGTTGCTGCATTTCTGTATCCGTCCAAAAAGATCACAAGCAGAGAAATTAGCTTTACTCAGCAGTATAACACTGCACTGACACGTTTCAACTCTAACACCAGTTGTCAAGCGAAAACTTGAAGGAAAGTTAACCCACTGAAGATCATTTTCTTCATGGGATAAATGATAACCAACCTCTGCCCTTTCCGAACCACAGAACACACTTCTGAGGATCACTAAGAGAAAAGCTGCTTAATTACAAAAAAGAAAAAGAGTTGGGGAGTTTGATTATATGACGGGTGGCTGCTGGCACGCTAGAGTGATTTAAACCCTGTCAGTGAAAGCAGGGAGGTCTGGATAATCTGTTCCTCCACAAAGGTGTGTGGGGCTAATCCAGGCTGCTGTGCTGAGCTGTGGACGCAGTCCTGCAGGGAGTGTGGGAAGGCCAGCAGGGCCGGCCCTGCCTTGGCCCGCTTGGTGGCCAGAGCCTTATTTATCCTTAAGGTGCACTGCAAACGCAGGCCAAGCCTCTCCTCCATGCATGTATGTGTTATAGAGTCAGCCTTGTGCCTATAGGTTTGTGAATGCTGTGCAGTTTTAATCCAACTTGTTGAAGAGCAAACTTCATCACAGTTTTAAGATTTTTCAACAACTTGAAAGGGCTAACTCTGACATGGACAGACTCGAGTGTGTCCAAGAAGAGACGCGTTCAACTTTTGTGTGTGTATAAGAAATCAGATGGATGATCAAATGATAAACCACCTTCTCCGTTACATCTGATTTTAAATAACTTAATGTGATTTTTTTTTTTCCAAGTTAAACAGATAATCAACGTGCTTTGAAGCAACTGTGGTATACCGAGTAAATTCTACTTTCACGTGGCTTTCATGTTTTAAATTTTTATTTTTCTGAGATACAACCTGAAAAATCAGTCATTTTTAAATCCGGTCCAATGTGTTTGTTTCTTGGAGATCTAATTTTGAAATTATAAATAAATACATTTTCAAAATGACATTTCGAAACATGTAAACTGACTCAGTGAAATGATGCCAACCCTTTTTCACTGAAGTGAAGTGAAGGAATGGTTGGTTTTATATTTTTTATTTATTTATAACTGAAATATGTAAATTGATCTAATTTAAGGATTGGCATTGTTTTTTGTTTTTGTTTTTTTTTTTTCAGTTTCAATTATATTTTGTTTTTCAGTTTGAAAATTGGTCCTTTTTTCCCTTTTTTGTAATTAAGTCTTGTAAATAAAGGGGGGAAATAACATAAATGACAACTTAAAAAAAAGAAATAAAGCCAAAGGATGTCCTTAATTTCAAAAGGATTCTTGAAGATTAGATTTTTGTTTTATGTATATATAAAGTCCAGGAAGAGAAAGCAGAATTGGTTCAACCGACATAAAGACCTAAAAATAAATGCTGCACCTAATTTTTTTTTTTTTTTTTTTTTGAAAAGACAGAGGGACCACACCAGAGAGGACATCTTCCACAATGTAAATTCAAGTTGTATGTGATTATAATTCAGGGAGGATTAAACAAGAAAAGATATTAATTCTGCTGCTTCAAAGACCTCATAAAATGATCATGCCTCACATCTGATCCACTCATTGGGGAAACAATCTGAACTCAGGAGACCTTAAACATATTTCCACACCTTCTCTTACGCACAAAACACACAATCACAAATTACGTTTCGTAGAAATTTATTCAGCATTTAAGAATAGAGGATGGTCTTAAAATATGTAGAAACGTCAGTTTAAATAAACCTTTTCGTTCGGGATAATGAGTAAACGTGACACTGTCAAAAACCATCACAAAACAATTTACAAAAACAAACAAAAAAACAAATTTGAACATTTTTACATGAGATAACATCGGGTTCACAAGCTAAGAAGGGAAAACAAAATTGGTGCTATAAATAAAACATGCGTTTGCGACCCGCACAGTCTCAACATTTCATTTAACCTAGTTCATGGAGAGAAAACAAAAAGAGACAAAAATGAAAAGACTACAAAATGTGGACACGGTGGAGACGACTGACATTCTACAAATTAAGTGTAAACTTTTATGAACAACTGTCCATCCAGCTTTTCTGATATACACCTGCCCCTTCATGAGGCCACATGCCTTTTCATAGAGAGAAAATATGGCATTATTTAAAATATAGAAGTCCAATTCTTCTACATAAGTTGATTGCTTCTACTTGTGATAAAAAAAAAAAAAAGCCTCTCTGCAACCCAGTTTACTCTGCTGGGCTCAACGTTCAGTTTTTGTCCATTTTAAATTCATTTCAAATGGACAAATCGAAAGACTTTGAGACAAAAAAAACAAAAAAAACTTTTTTTTAATAATTTTTAACAACCAAAAAGTTCAAGTATCCGAAGTACCTTTAAAAAAAGAAAAGTCTTGAGTCTCTTTTTGTATCTGTTTCTTCTCAGATGTGGGTGAGAGGTAGCGTGCCGTTGACGCCCGTCCCTGCGCTCTGGTAGTGCGGATGGACGCTGTGTAACCGGCTGCTCTGCAGGGAGGAATGCTCCGCGCTGTCCCCGCCGGGGGGCAGGTACATGCTTATCATGTCCCTCAGGTCCCCCAAACACGCCCTCTGAGAGTGGGACGTGATGGCCGGTGGCGGCGAGCTCGGCTCGGTCTTGCACACGGACGCCATGGAGCTCAGCCCCATGGCGCTGGTGGTCTGCTGCGTGTACGCCGGGGACATGCTGTAGGTGGACGCCGCGTTCATGTAGGTCTGCGCCGAGGACATCATCGGGTACTGGAGGCCCGCCATCTCGTACCGGTGCATCTGCTGGATCTGCGGGCTGTTCATGCTGGGATGCTGAGGGTAGGCCAGCTGGTCCTGCATGAGGGAGTACGCGCTGTTCGTCCAGCCGTTCATGTGCGCGTAACCGTCCATCCGCTGGCCCACAGACACCGAGTTGTTGACGGAATTGGCTCCTGGCGCCAGCCCCCCAGGCAAAGAGTACTTGTCTTTCTTGAGCAAGGTCTTGGTCTTCCTGCGGGGACGGTATTTATAATCCGGATGCTCCTTCATGTGCATGGCCCGGAGCCGCTTGGCCTCGTCGATGAACGGCCTCTTCTCCGCGTCGGTCAGAAGTTTCCAGTCAGCGCCGAGCCGCTTGCTGATCTCAGAGTTGTGCATTTTCGGGTTTTCTTGCGCCATCTTTCTCCGCTGCCCCCGGGACCAGACCATGAAGGCGTTCATCGGTCGCTTCACCCGTTCCTGGTCGCTGGCGCTGTTGTTCTTCCCGCCCGGCGCCGAGCCCGAGTTGGACTGCGGGAGCGGGGTCTTGATCTCGGTTTCCATCATGTTATACATTCAGGCGGCTTTTAGTGATCACTGACAAGCACATAAAAAAAAAAAAGTTCACAAAATAACGCCGAGAGTTCAGAGAAGTGGAAGTAGCCTACTGGTCTGTCTCGCATGAGGAGGGGAAAAGTTCTGTCTGTGGAGGAGAGCGCGTCCGCAGGTGCTTCTGGTTTCGCTCCACTCAAAGTCGCTGCGCTCCTCTCGGCTCCGAAACAGAAGTCTGTAAACTCGTTTGCCAAGCTCATGTGTTAATAGGCCTGGAGGCCGGACCATGTGATGTGGATTGACAGCGGGACAATGAGAGGCAGGCGACCAATCAGTGCGCGGCGATCACATCCAACCGGAGCGCGCTGCGCGGTGTTTTGGCTGGAGGAGGAGGGAGACGTCAAGTTTCAAACCCGCAGCGCAGCTCGACAGAGCTGCGCGAGGAAGCGCACAGATTTATAACGTTTATGGTCTTAAAACGAAGAGTACAAAGGAAAGGTTTTTTTCCGAGGACAATTAATTTGTTAAAATTAACAAGTTAATTTTAAAAAATGCCTTCTTTGCATTTTATTGTTTTAAGATTTATTTGAAAAAAAAATAACAGTTTAACTACCTTATTTGGAATAAAACTAAGAATTCCTGTTAGGAAAAGAAACTCTTGGGATCAGTGCTATTTAATGAATTACAATGGCGGATTCAAAATAGAAGCAAATACTTTAAATGAAGAGGGTTTTTTTTTTTTTTTTTTTTTTTAAAGCCCACCCTGGAACAAAACAATCCCGTCTCACTCACTTGATCGGCTTTTCTCAATCTGATTAAATAAATTAAACGCAAAATATATAATGAAATTGAATAAATAACGCTTTAAAACTCGTCTGACTTCCTCCTTTTTCAAAACAACCTCAACATTTTGGGAAACTTTGAAAAGAGATCCTTGTCTGTAGAAATGTCCGGAGTATTTAAACTCTTCCTTCAACTTAAAAAAGTTTAATTTTCTGAGAAGGTGAAGCGGCTCACATAAATCGACATGTTAAAAACTATATATATATATATATATAATATATATATATATATATATATATATATATATATATATATATATATATATATATATATATATATATATTGTTTGCTTAACACGAAAAAAAAAGAGATGGTTCTAAAATCTGAACTAGAAATTGATGGTAGGTTATGTGGCCCTCTGTGTGAAACTTTAATACATCAACGACCTCTTGTGGAGGAGACGGGCCATCCTTTGGGTCCCTGGGGAAAAGTTTAGTTTGGGACTGTGGCAAAAAGCCCTAAAAAACAAGCCAGCTCTGTTTTCTGACTTGTTCTCCGTCAGCGCTGTTAATGGTTTTCAGAGCGACCAGCATGGAGCATGGAGCCCCCCCCCCCCCCTTCCCATTTGCATGTGTCGCCTTACAAACGACTTTTGCCACTGAAACCAATCGCTCAAGTGGGCAAACTTCTCACCTGCTGATGGCTGCGAGCGAATCGACCATCGAAAACGACCATTAACGCCTCGGTATCTACGTGAGCTCCCCGGGGAGCGTCGTGGTGCGCGCGCTCTGGAGCGTTTCACCTCCTGGAGTTTTACAAGGTAAAGCGCAGCTACTGTGGGCCCTCTGGGACCTGCTGACCATCCCTTTATGATCCAAATCCGAGACCAACTTATCTGAAATTAAAAACCAGTTGTAGCCTCTCATAGAAATATGTTTATCGCTAATCTATCCCCGAGCTGACCACAAAATCCAATATATATATCTAAAAAAAACAGTGATGTTTTCTCGCAATAGACTCCACATAGGCGCAGGATATTAAGTACAAAAAAGTGATCTAACATCTTTCAGGATGGGATATGTCCTCATGCTTGCAGCAAATCAGCTCCAAAGAGACATCCTGAATTTAATTTTTCTGTTCAATGGGGCGTCGCAAACCGCGCAGGAGCAATAAAACTAACGTCCAATTAGCAGTCGTAATTCTCAGGGAGCGGTTATTTGTTTATCTGCGTAAATCTCAATACTGATCCGCTTGTAATCTCCTTATGGAAATTGGCCGGTAGCAGAGAGAGAGACAGAGCGAAGAAACCACCAGGAGAAACCCGGAGTTTGATAATGAGGGCCTCTGTGCAGCTAATTTCCTAATTAAGGGACAGAGGACCACCAGCGCAGTCTGCTCTGATTCAGCCCGCAGCCCTGAGGGGCTCTCAGGGCCGCAGCGTCCCACTGCGATGTTGGGAAATGTGTGGATTTAACAGGAGGATCTAACCTGAAAAAAGGGATGAATGCAGAGAGAGAGAGAGAGAGATCTATAATTCCTTTCAATCCATCTCTTTTATTTTCTTTTACTCTTTTTCCTAAATGTGGTGATTTAACCTACTTTTTCTTTTCCACAAAGCACTTTATTTGGTAGAAAACACATAGATCAAGCTTTTGGAAGAAGAACAGGGCCTGGAAGAAAAAAAAAACAAATAAAAGAAAATGCGGATGAATTTGAACAGGAAACAGATCATTTTAAAGGAAAATATGACGTCAGCTTTAATATGATGGCACGAGACAGACGCTGCATGTCTGCCATTGAACTCCAAACAATTGGCCTATTGCAGCTCATAATTTATTTGCTTTTTTTTTTTAAAATCCTCCCAGCCCACATGAACAAGTAAGTTAGTTTTTCAACTGATTTCGGTCCCCTACTGTAAACAGTAACCAAAAGTCACCTCGCAAATTCGCGACAAATATAATTTTTTTCTGCGTGTCCATTTCAAACCCCTGGACCTCCAATGAGAGTAACTTTTGTTTGTTTTTTTTTTTTTTTTCTAGTTTTGTTTCAGTTCAGTGACCGCGGAAAGGCCTTTGAGAAACAGTAATTAACAAAGAATGGCTTTTCAATTACAGCCACAATGGAGACTGTCTCATTAAGATTTGCATGATTTTTCCTCTCTGGACCAAAAAATGCAAATGAAGATGCAATTTACGCACGGTCTGCTGTTCCCATTGTGTCGCGCTAAAGGGTTGCGTCCTCCCAGTTAAACACAGGTAAAACAATATTCACGGGTCATTTAAAGGACTCAAAGTGTCGCTGTCGTTGCTTCTTTATTGCGCAGCGGCTCTGTTCTTAATGATGATTGGATTTATTTGACCAGTAAAAGCTGTCGCTGATAGAAATAAGGATTTTTTTTTTTTTTTTTTTTTTTTTTTTTTGCTTGTTGTAGTTTTTTTTTATATATTTTATTGTGTGTAACGCATGGCTGTTGGACATTTTTTACTCTGTGCACTATTTTCATAAATATACCTCAATCATTTCTACTTCATTTGCGACGGTGTGCAGCATCTTAATCCTGGCACCAGTGATACGATCTGATACAGCAACAGGTATCAGTGATTTATACACTCCGTTTTGGGTCATTTCTGTCTGCAGATGGAGCTTCACCTGACAAAAACAATATGAGAATACTTACAGCACTCTTATTTTAACTGAAAACTTTCCAATATCTCCTAATAAAGTATTTCATTTTTTTAATCTGTCATCGAATTTTAAAACAATGCGTAAAACTGGTCTTCATAAAAGATGGCCAAAAAAAGATGGCCCCTGTTGCGTTCCAGGACTGCCACTTAAGCTTGAAGCTGCAGTGTAGTAAACTTACCATATGGATGTCTCTGATCATCTCTCTGGGCTCATGGATTCAGCCAATAAGAGTCAGGACTCCAACCTTCAAAAGAAGCAAAACAGATAAACAGGAGGGAGTATTTGCGCATCTAAAAACAAGGATAATAGACAAATGTATTCTTCTCCCCGTTGTAGGAGAGTTATTCGTGTTTTGTTTGGTAACTGAGGATTTAAACCCCAGAAGCGTCATCCCTGGACCCCAAATATAACCTTTCCTTGTAAAAAAAAAAAAAAAAAAAAAAAAAACACATCGCACACGAATCTGTCAGCTGTCTGTGAAGGTTGCTTCAAACCCCAGCTTCTCTCTTTTTTTTTTTTTTTCTTTCTTCTATCCCCAGCAGGCCAAGCATGTCCTTCCTCATTATGTTCCCGTACGAGCAAGGCCAAGGCTGCTGACACAGACCCCACGTGTAATCTCTTTAACCCGCCACTGTCGCGAGCAGACAAGGCGTGACCGGCCAACACCGCGATGCTCCGTCTCTCTCAGCCCCGGGAAGAGTTTCTCACCTCATCACCTTTGGCGCGCAGCTGCTTATCACCCAGGGATGCGGGGTTCAAACATATTCGAGCGCGTGGTTAATCACTATATGTGCAATAATGTGTAAATTCCTTCCCACTGACCCCTGGAGTCTTCATAATTGACACTAGTCTTTTTTTTCTTATGGTTATTAGCCAATGACTGTAAAAGCAAATGAAATGACAGGGACGGACATCTGTGGAAACATTTTTAAAAGAACATGCAAAGATTATTAGCTACTCTTTAGTCAAAGCATTTGTTTATGATGCGTTAAATGGAAAATAGAATAATAAATGACTTTAAATTATGAGCTCTTATCCATTGAGAGCTAATTTCAATTCAGGGTAAATTAAGCAGAAAATGTCAATAAATGTGCCTTTGCTTCTGTGTTTGCTCAAGAGCAAAGTCCTCAGCTCACTTGAGCCTCTGCTGTCTGTGCAGCATCGACTTTTGCACGGTTTAAAAATCACGAGAATGCATTCAGAATAATTCCTGCAAGGAAAAAAAAAACGAGTTTAGCAGCGTTAATGTAATGATAGCGCGTCAGCGCGCAGGTGATCATTTTAAGCACCGTTATTGCCCGACCAGCTAATTACAGCGCTCATTATTTTCCATGTATCTGTTGAATCAATGCCATGTTCCGGTTTTTTTTTTTCCTTCCAAAAACAATGGAAACTTTCTCCGTTTTTTTTTTTGTTTGCAAGAAAGTGCTGAATCGTCCCGCTTTGCTTTGCGCCGAGCCCAAGTAAGCGGCGCTCTTTTGTTTTAGTCATAATTGAGATCCTGCTAATCTAGGCTCCTTAAAAAAAATGGAAACAGTCGCTTTGTCAAGCCTTCATTAGGTTAAGATAATATTGTGAGAATGCTCAATTAATTTGCAGTGTAACCGTAATTAATTAAATGCGCCCAATTTTGTAATATGATTAATGCCGCCTAGTTGTTATCTGTTTTCTCCTCCAAAATGAATATGTAACAGCGATACGGCGCTGAGGATTAATTGTAGAAATTTGTGTATTTTTTTTTTCCGGAAGTAGTCGTTAGGTTAGGTTAATTATAAGAGGTAATTTATAAAATCTGAAAAAAAACAAACAAGTATAAATTGATATGTAAATCATGAGTGTGATGCGCAATCTGACTGTGGTTTTGGGAGAAAATGATAAATCTCTGTTGCACGCCAAGCACTTGATAAAGCAGATAGTGGTCATAAATTTAGTCCCAGTCAAGGTCTCATTAAAACAGGCATAATTTAATTAAGAGTTAGCCATCGCCCTCTAAATATATTAATTACCTTGAGCACGACGAGATAAGTACGATGATTATTACGTATTTCATTAGAGGGAGTCTTCCAGGAGAAGAGCAAACTAAGGTGGGAAGCTGACAAGATAATGGATGGGACGGCCTGAGATGAATTTGGTCACCTTGCCTTGGCTTGAGCTCAGAGAGGTGAGGCAGAGGACAGCAGGGCTCCCGGGACGCTCCAGCTTGGTTTTCTGTACTTCTAACAGTGGAAGTTTCCAGCTGAGTAGAGATGTTTTATATTTCCCAGAGTTTGTGAAAACACTCAAATCAATTCTTCTTTCTGTGCTTCAAGTAAGAGGAGAACACGAGCAATTTATGCTCCTGAGCTTTCGAAAACATTGATCAAAATTTGATTCAGTATTGGCATGAGCTGATAATGCAAGTTGAGAGATACATTTTTGATCTTTTAAATCATTTTGCCGTGCCTGAACTTGAAAGAATGCCTCCCTCAAGTTGTTATCCCTCAAAGTGTAAACGTATCTTGGTTTAAAAATAAAAAATAAAAAATTAAGAAAAAAGAGCAAATATAAAAAAGATAAATGTGTTTAAATATTAATGCTGAACTAAACACATGGCTCTCTGCTGCCCGGTCCACTGCAGTGCACTTTTACATTTTACTGTTACATTCATCTTATTCACCTCTGCTTTTCACAAACATGCTTAAAAGAGCTACGTTGTCACATGTTTCACCTATTTGCACACACACACATACACACAAATACAAACCAGAAGTGTGCTGGGGGGTTGCGGAGGCGACGGCTCATTGCCCCGCAGACTGATATGTCAATGAAACATACAACATGTTGCCGCTGCACTGGAGAGATTTCCAGCCTTTCTCCTCTCCTGGCTGACAGCGGGACAAAGAGCCTAAGCTACTATTATCTGGAAGCAAGCTTTTATCCTTTTCTTCATGCATATAAACAGAGATATAGTGCTCTGCATAAAGTCACTGATGCATCCAGTGTGGATGAACCATGAGGAGTGAAGGGAGTTTGGACACTGGTAATATGTCACATGGCTGGAGAGTATGCTTGTGGATAGTTTCAGTTTTGTTTCGTTTTTCAACAGCACTGCATAATTTTATAAATATATATATTTTTATAAAGCTACATCATATGCCCTGGTAGTTTTAGTTCTACAGTGTCTGGTTATAATGACAGCAACACCAACAGGTGACACACACGTTCTAACATCATCCACAGGTTAAACCATGCAGTCTTCACAGATTTACTACCTGTGAATGGAGCGCAGCTCCAAGAAGAATCAGCCCCCTACACCATCGTGCCGGACGTCCCCTCCCTCTTCTCTCCACATTCTTTACTACTAACCTCCTCCCACCCTGACCAGTAAACCGAGGACACTCACCAAGCAACCACTGGTCCAAAGGTTGCTGCTGCTGTCTTCCCAAATGCCGCTGTTAGACACACCTGTAACAGCTGACTGTCAGTAGCCCCCAGAGGAAGGATTGCGGCCTGAAAGACGCTCACACACAGCTCACAGCCTCAGCCTAGACTCCAACCACAGCCATTCAGACAGCGGCTCCTCCACCAAGGCGGCCCTCGGTGCAGCAGAGGGGTATGAAACGTGAGAGAGCAGGGCAGTCACTGGTATGGCAGAGCACAACACCGCCAGGCTCTCCCTGCTCTGGGACCCATCTCATTCAGCCAAGATTGCTTCATACAAAAGTTGACAATGCACCAGTGAAAGCCATTGTTGATATTCAACATTTTTTAAATAGCTGAGTAGAATAGACAACATGGCAGGCTGCAAAACTTGGCAAGGCAAACTGACCTGGAGCTTCACGTTTGAAAGGGTTGCCACGCTGGATGAGAGGAGAGAGGGCCATTGTGTTAAAAAAAAAAAAAGAGGGAGTGCTGGCGTGAAAGAGCCTTAAAAACAAAACATCTCCCGTCCCTGGAGAGTGTAAAGCTTCCTGTGCAGCAGGAAGAGGACAATCACCTTGTACAGTCAAAAGCCTGTGTTACAGAGAAGGAGAAGAACAATGTAACAAGTGCATTCAGATCCAGTTTAAAACAGGAACAGTATATTTCTAACTTGATGTGAAAGCTGTCCAATCCGTGTCCACTGATGTCGCTTGATACTGTTGCAAACGCTGACTTTGAACTCCTCAATACAAAACTTAGTGCACATGAGTAGTGATTTAGTGCACAAGATTTTAGAAAAAATAATAATAATTTATCAAACTAGAAGAAAGTTCACATTAAATGAGCTCAGAGTAGGTGGCAGCATTTTTTGATCTCACTGACAGTTTTTCTTTGAATGCTGTAGTTTTGACTTCCATCTGTGGATGTGGAGACAAACTGGTCTCTGAGCGTGGTGCATCCAAGCAGTGATAATGCAGTACTGCCTGGCATCCTGAGAATCACAACCCTTCACTCATGGTTTTCAGCTTTGTCCCTCATGTTCTTTGTACACTGAATGTTTGAACAACAGGACGAAATGCCAAAATATTTTTCAGCATTCTTTAACTGTTATACTACTTACCCACTCAGTCTCTCATCAAGTGGTTTCGCCACGTTCCTCATCATCACTTCTAATACTTGATCATGTTTCTGACCTGTTGCCAATCAACCTAATTATCGTTATGATGTTATTTCAAATAAGTTATGGCAGCATGTGATTGAAATGACGAGTTGATACAAAACTGGTATCCATTAAAAAAAAAAAAAGAGTGTTTGAGGAGCATTAATGGGAAGAGGATCCTCCACTTCATGATGAAATGGGAGCATTAATGGGAAGAGGATCCTCCACTTCGTGAGAAAATCGTTGGAATTTTTAAAAACAATGCTCTCAAAAGAAAGATCAGAATGGGTTTGCACATTTCTTCTTCCAGACTGCATAACATTTCAGCAGAAAAAGGACAAGGGCACAAAGCAAAACTGGGCACCTGTTATCTCTGATCACTCAGACAGCACTGCATTTAAAACTGTCATTCATAAATAGCTGATTTAACCACATGGGCAAGAGATTACTCTGGAAAAACCTTGTCAAGCTCTACAGTGTCTGCGGTTACATGATGTTTTTTAATTCGGAATTAAAATTAGGAATTAAATAATTCCGAATTAAACTATTTTCCTTCGAGTTTACATGGAAATAGTAATTCCGAATTAAGGTTTACATGGAAAACACGTTAGTTCGGCTTTATCCAACTCCGCTTTAGGTCTGGGGGTTGGGAAGGGTTCTGATTGGATGGGGGGGCGGACGTCTTTACATCTACCGGAAGAAAACAAACTTAGCTAACTGGTTAGCAACAACATTCACCTGGGTGGCGTCTCTATCTGCGAAACCTCCTTCATTTAACCTGGCCGCTTTGAAAAGCTCACAATTTTTATGTTTCCTGCCTTCTGTTCTTTTAATTATTTCCAGTTCCTCCAAGCTATTTATTAAATAAATCGTCTCTGCTCTTGAACACCGTTCACTGCGTGCTGCCGGAATATAAGCGTCATCGCGACAGACGGTCAAGAGAACGAGCATGCGCAGAAAGACGGGAATTAATTTAAAGAGGAATGAGTGTATACATGACCGCGGAATTACTTAATGCGGAATTAAAATGGGAATAAACCAGCCACTTACTTCGGAATTAAGTTTAATTCGGAATTAACATTTTCATATGGAATTAAGTGTTTACATGGTAACTTTTATTCGGCTTTAACTTTAATTCTGAATTAAAGAGGAATTAAACTTCCCATGTAAACGCACCCAATGTAACTCCATAATGGAGTTACATTCTGAAACCCCACATGAAATTTCCTTAAAACTCTAACCCTGTCACTAAAAAAGATGTCGAAAGAAAGATGTGACAATGATGACTTGTACTATAGCACACTGTAAAGTGTGTTTGCAGAGACATTTTGACCAAATTGCAATTGAAACACTTCACTGGTTGGTATTTTAAATGGCAGAATGTCTTTCTAGTGTTGTCAGAAGTAATGGCAGCGTTACAAAGTGGTAAAAGCTTTACCATATTGTCTAGGAATGTGTTGGAGGTCTGAAATGCAAAAATGGATGTATATTATCAAATGTATGTATATATATGAATATTATCAAAGTCAATGAATCAATCAATGATATCACTGTATGAATTTATCAATGTATCTACCAATCAATCAATCAGTCAGTCAAGGTAAATGTTAAAATCACTACATTTTGTTTTGTTTGCATTTTCCATGTTGCCCCAACTTTTTCTGTGGGTTTGTAAAGAAAGAAAGCCATATAAATGAATTAAGTAATATGTATTTTTTTTTTAATTTTAACTTTGAAACAGTTCAACTCAGAGCACTTCAAATTCTGAAAAAAAAAAAAAAAAAAAAAGAAAGAAATCAATGCTAGTAATGGGCTTAATTGTCAAAAAGATCCTCCAGAAGAGCACAAGAGTGAACAGAGAAATAATTTCCCTCCTATCACAGTGTGATAAGAAAACAATGCCCAAGACTTCTCCGTGAAAATCTTTTGTCACATCTCAACTTGCCCCTGAATTTGAGCGGGAAAACTATCAGTTCTGTTCTACAGTGTGTTCGTCCGCTGCTCAAATCCACGGTGCATTTATCATGTATAAGCAAGTGTGAACAGGGAAACAGGAGGTCTCTGGCCCTTTGACATAGACAGGCCTGGAGTTAGAGATGTCTAATTACACTGATTGGGGCCAAAATCACATCTCTGAGAGGGAAGGCAGGGCTGGCGTAATCTTGCAGGTCTGTTAGATAGGAAGAATCAGAGTTACAGGGAACCTGTGGCGTCTGTACTGGAAATGCACGTCAGCACCACCCATCACACACTATTAGCTGTCATCAAAGCTCTAATTTTACTCTAGCATTACACGTTACTCCCTGCATCCCCCTCCCACTCCTGCTGGTGTGGATGGTGCAGCCTGGTGGGAAAACGACATTCAATCTGCTGGCCGCCCCATTCAAGCCAAATTGGCAAATGACAGCTCTCCACCTCTCGGACTGCTGAAAGTGAAAGGTACTGAGCCTGAGCCGCCAAATGCTGTTGGGGAGGGTAGAGAGGAGAGGATGGGTGAGAATAGAAGAAGAGTGAGGAAAAAGGGGAAAAAAAAAGCAGGCCGAGGAGTGGACCAAGGTGGGTTAACAGCATCCCTTGTTCTCCTCGGTGGTAACAGTGCTGGACAGGGAACACAGAGAAAAGACAGAGATGAATGCCTACTCAGCAGATCAAAAGAACTTCCCCAAGACCAATGGGAAAAGTTGACCTGAACCCACTAATCGCCCACTTTTACCACCCCAGGTTGAGCCATGCGGCGGGAAAACAACATTTGGCCTCATAGAGGTCAACAGCAACAAGAAGACGGAATAAAAGTGGAGAGAAAAGGACAGATGCCTGCTGACATGGGAGCACAGGCCCTTTGGTGTCTCAAGACCATTTTTCTTGTTCTCGTCTAGATGTCACAAAGTAAGAAAAAAAAAACATATAGAAGTAGCGAATGAAAGTGCTACATAAAAAAGAGGAAATACAACCATACAAATCTATATGGAAGATGACCTTTTCGTGAGAAAACAAGATCATTAATATTTTTCTGTGACTCAGAGAAAACACACAGAACATATTATGTTAGAAACGAACTGGCTGCCGAGTGAATGGTACTCTTGCTGCTAATTAAGTGCTAATGGAAGTTCCCCCTGCAGAGAATACTAATTAATGTCCCATTCTCCTGCGCGCTGAGCACGCACTCCACCACGGCCTAATGAGGGAAGGCAGGTACGACTTCTTCCAGGCTGGGTTAATAAGCACAACACAGTGGGGTCTGAGCGGAGAGGGCCATACCAGGGGGGCTGCTTCCTGTTCCCTAATCTTAACAGACCCCCCTCAGTACATTCACAATGAGCCGAGGAGGTAATGAAAGCCCCCCCCCCCCCCCAAAAAAAAAAACCTCCAAAAACAGACCAGCTTATGTGTCTGTGCAGATACCAAGGTTTAGGGCGCGTACTTGTGTAACTGTATCAACATTTCAACATGGAGGAAGTAATATTTAACAGCAAAATGAATTTGCAGCGTCAGAGAAAACTTTATATAACTAGTTTTATTATTTCAGACAGGTATTTGGTAAAATGTGTGTCCTTTATGTTTAACGCACTGGACTGCATATAACTTTGTATGCTGTAATTATGGTTTTATAAAGTTCTTTGACACTGAGCAATGTTTCATACTGGGGGCAGCTGTCTGTGTTCTGCTTCTACTATCTAGAAACTGCTGATGTCTAGAAGAAAACAACTTCTATTTTACACAGTATCCAACCTGCCGCTGAGAAATAAATACATTACCTGTTTGGCTGCAGAACGCCTGGGAATCAGATTCAAAGTGCTGAGGAATGAATGGATGTGCGAGTATGTGGGTGCGCGTGTGAGCGCAAACATAGATTGAGGATTGCATTGGAATTACCTGAGAGAGATAATGGGGGTGCGTTAGATTAACTTTCAGTCCTTAAATGCAACACATTTAGGCAATCTTGTCCCCCAAAAACATGTCGATGTCTGAATGGACTCCCCCTCGCTATCAGGGGCCTCTGGTCCCCCACGCTGATGCAGCTGGCAAGGCGCTACCGTTGACTGTCAAAACGCTGCGCCAGATCTAGTTATAAAATAATTGAATTTTCATATCAGAGGGGACCAGAGTCCCAGCAGACAATAGGACTGCTGAGTCCTCTCTGATATTGGCTCAGGCCCTTTGCCATGCGCATGAAATCAGTATGTTAATGTTCCAGGGTTTTCTCTTTTTAAGGGCACTTGTGCTCTCGCAATGTACTACCGATGCGGTTTAAAAAAAAAAAAATATTGCAACTATTGATAAGTCGGCAGCCAGCAAGCCCCTCGACCCCTCCTCTCACCCAACAGACACAACCCCGCCTCCCCCCCAACCCACCAAGGCTCTAGACGTTCTTGCACCCCCATCCTCCCCATTATTAAAATTGTAATTTATTTTTCTAAATCAGAATGACAGCTTGCTTTCTTTTCTCTGCAGCAGGCAGTGAATCACCAAGCTTTAATTACTTTCGTAACTTCGCTGACCCTGTGAGCGTGCTACTCTGTCAGAGAAAATGGGACATCCAACAAAGGCCCTCCTCAGCATTGGTCGCCTAAGCTTCATTCAAAATGTGAAAATTTATCAAACTACAAGATTTTATAAGATTTTTGTTAAGAATTCACCTATCTTTCTCACACTCTCAAAACATCCCTCCTCCTCCTCGGAGGCAGCTCTGCGCTCTCATGACCCACCTCTTCAGGAAACTTACTGGATAACTAAACAAACCCATTCCAACTCTCCGTATTCACTTCTTTCACTCTTTTCGTGTGCGGATTTGTATTGATTTAACAAGGGCCCACTGGGTCAGAACAACTAGAGGTCAAACTATTATCAGTAACCCCTTCCAATATCCAGGCCGTGGCCTCGGCAGCATGGTGGCCAGCAGTGCAAGGTCCTGAGGCCACAAACTGCATATCAACAAGGATGAGTGCTAAATCTGATCACTTCACAGATCTTTGGCCCACAGACATCAGGGTCACGGTTCATTCAGCGAGGCTGTCAGAGTCTATCGCAATGCTATCAAAGGTGTTTTCCAACCACAAGTCATGGTGACGGAGGAGTAGCTGCTGTGTTCAAAAGCATGAAAACACTGCATGGATCACGGTCATGACACTAATGAGGGAGATGACTGACTGTCTAATAGGAACGGCTGGAGATGCGGCGCTCTTCTGCTTTGTTGCAACAAAGTTCAGGCATGCTTCTTGTTTGCCAAGGGATCCGGAGCCTGATTTATTAAAGTCGCTAATATGTTGTAATCCCAGCTATCGCTCTCACCTTCTCAGTGGCACACCTCTGTTTTGGGCTGTGCCACTGCGTGAACCGGGGCTGTGGAGGCACGGTTGGTCTTTTGCTGACTGCCTGATAATTGAATGAGCGATTATCCCTCCCATTATTAGACAATGATACAGAAGGTACTGCCATATGTACAGAATATTAATGAGTAGCTGCAGCCGCCCAGATAAGAGGAGCGCCATGCAGTTGCTGTAATAGGGGTTAAAACAATTTGCCCTCACAACCACCCTATTCCCCCCCCACACACACACATGCATGCGCGCACGCACATCCGGCTCCCATGCTTTCCTCTGTGTTAATCCTCGATTCTCTCACCAACAGAGCAGGCTGACACCAACAAACCAGACCCCACAGCCTGGACGTCTGCGCGGTGGTGACCTCACTACTACCAAAGCCAACCCGTCATTGTGTGAGGAAGCCAGCGGATCCAATTCACAACAAAATGACATGCTAATGATGGGAAGCAGCGCGCATTTATGATGAAAGACATTTTGTTCTTATGAAGATGAAAATCGTGCAGCCACACAGAGCTCTCCTGACAGCAGTCCTCATCATAACTGCATTTTTTTCTCCCTCTTTTTGTAAATTTTCTAGTTTTGTGTCTTGATTCGTCTTCATCTGTTTACTGCCACAAGGAAAGTGTTTTCTTGTCCTTCATCGGCTGCTGCGTCTTCATCTTAAGCTAAAAAAGCAACGGCGGCCGACTCTCTCAGTACCACAAAGGCCGACCCAGTCACCCCTCCATCAAACGTCACCTGAGGCTGCAGAGAGTCATGCAGGTGAGACCGCCGGGCCACGCTCCTCTATGAGTCCCCATGCCAATCGCCATCTAACATCTATCAGCATTGGAAAGCAATATTTACACTTTTACCTTGCCATAATTGTGCTTAACGCTGTAAAGTACCTTATCATAAGTCTGGCAGCCAAAGAAAGGCCGGTTACCATGGTGACCATGAAAGCCATTGGTTTCCTTTTCAGCAGAATAATGAAGTTCTCTCCTCGGTGTGTCACTCTTTCACCCCACTCTCAGCCTATTCGATTAAACTGAAGTCCACGCGTCCTTGAAATCCCTCATCTCTGCCTTACGATTTGACAAACAAGAGAAAAGCACGAGAAAAAAAACGTTCAAGGCTCAACAAATTTATCACGTTAGGCAGAGGAGGTGTATCTCACAATAAATATACAGCATGTTTTTTAAAATGACCTAAATGAATAAATCCCTTATTTAAAAAGAGAAATAAGACTCGCTGTTGTGTTGTATTAGGGGATAAAGGAATAGTTTCACTGTACTTTCCTTGACTTTGTTTTTTACTATAAGATTTGGCATGACATATATTGGAAGAGAAAATGTAATTCCTCTTAAAAAGATTAGAAACAACCCTGACACTGAGATTTTAACTATTACAAATTGGTTTTAAAGTGACACTTTTGAATTCAAAACATCTCACCCCTACACCGTGAAATAAAATATATATATACAGCTCTTTGTGTAGTTGCTGCAAGAGGTGAAAGAAGATGGAAAGCTCTTGGAAAGTGTTTTAAAGTCACACTATAGGACTAAGTACATAATGGTGGATTGGAGCTGAATTGGTCCTTTGAGGTGGCCTTAAAGATGCACGACTGTGTCTTAAGAATTAAATAAAAAGTGTTTCTCTACATGTCCTGAATACGGTCACTGATTGCACTCCTATCCGCAGTGTCCTTGAGCGCAGACATCCTCACTGCCTGACTACATCAAGTGTTTTTTTCATTGGTGTTGTCTGAGTGACTATCGATTAAAAAAGAGGGGGGGGGGGGTGGTTGCAACGAGGAAAACTGGGAGAATCGAGACCTGCAGATCCAAATAAACCACCAAATGATTGAGATCAATTAAAAAAAACATGCGCACACACACAACAAAAAATACAATTTAGAGAGGATTAAATTCAGAGTTGTATTAGTTAAGTCATATAGTCTTTTATTCTACCTGAGCCAATGAGACATTAAATTATCTACAACAAGGCACAAACTGGTGTGAACCTGTGAACCTAGAGAAATGAGATATTATTTCTATTAAGACAAAAACTGTTTTTTAAGGCGCAAAACTGTCGGATTATAGCTGAAGGTTCAGAGTTTTTTGTTGTCATTTTTTACTTGTTTGTTTTGTTTTTTTATTTTATTTCCAAAAAAAAAACTGAGTTACTAAATTTACGATTAAACAATCTTATGGCGGTAATATCTCTCTCTCTCTCTATGTCTATATATATATATATATATATATATATATATATATATATATATATATATATATATATATATATATATACATACACACATATATATATACATACACACATATATATATATATATATACATACACATATATGTATGTGTGTATATATGTATATATGTGTGTGTGTGTGTGTGTGTGCCTGCGTGCACACTATTAGCATTCTAAATACCATAATTTTAGGGAAACCCCTTTTGAAAATCTGTATTTTAGAGGAGTAATGCGATCAAATGATAATTTCCAAATGAATCTTTTGCTTTCAGAAGCTTCTCCAGCTGCTCAGTGGCGCCAGCCGTCGTCACAACCTGTCACCATGAAAATGTAAATAATTGATTATTTTTGTTTAATGCATACCTTGCATATAACCGTCCTATAAATTGCGCCAACAGCATGACTGAGGGAAAACTGCCCAGGCAGCGGTCAAATATAAGACCGCATGTCTGGAATAAGATGTAATATTTGCTCACGTGACGTAAACCTGCTGCGTTTTTTTTTGTCTGATTGTTGTGCATCCTCCTCTGAACATGTGGTTTTTTATTTAGTTTTACAAAAGAAACGGCAAATGCTAATTTTGTTCTATTCTGACAAATAAAAAATACCATAGAATTAAGGGAATCGAGAGAAAAGTAGTGATGGGCAACACTGAAAAGTTTTATAAGTTTGGCATCAAGTCAACAGCTCAGGATGTGACTGAGCTTGAACTCATCACCTCTGGTGCACAGAGTGCTGGTGGATCAGACGGACTGTAGTTATCCGGCAACGAAGAACATTTTTGCTTCTTTATTGTCCGATTCGCCTCTCAGACTTCAGTGGAAACTGCTCTGTAAGTGCTAGAAAGTACAATCTTGTACGTTGATTTATTTAAAATGCGACTCTGCAGCGCAGCACAGTTTCTGGAATAAATGAAGACCTCTGGGAGGCGCTGTTGAGCTGATGTCTCCAGTTAAATGATCCATGGCGCCTCTGAGGGACATCTGCCTTTTACAGGATGGAAACTGCAGCGCACAGAGCTGACACCTGTTTTTGATCAACCTGCTCTATAGAGTGCACTTTTAACAGTAAGACATATTGATCTTTTTTTTTTATTTCTTTAAAAAACAAACGTTCAACATCGACAAACCTCATCACTTTCAAAATTTCAAGCTTTTTTTTTTTTCTTAATGCATGACTGATAAAATGGATTCAAAGGAGATAAAATAGCATAGTGCCGCCACACAACATGCATGGTATTTTAAATCTGAATGGTGACGTAAGTGGTATTTGTGAATATAGTTCTGTGTTGTAGCGGTTGACAAAGATTTCCAAAACCAATCCCTCCCTCATCTGGTTCAATCAGTTAGTGATGAAGGATGCTTTTGGAGACGCTGACCTTTGAGTGATCAGACATCACCAGCCTTTACCTTCACACACTGAAATTCCACCAATCGTCCAGCGTTAAAGGAACTGAAGGAGCAACATGCACACTCCTCCCAATCTGTCTTTGAAGCTCATTTGCTGCTTTTAAAACCCACACCATCCTCCCCAAAACACGGTACTCAGCTTTCCAGCTCTGATTAATGCTGCAAGTGAACAGGTGGCCACATTTATTAAAACAGTAAATGTGTCTTATCATTATGACTGACTGAGAACAGCTACTACATTACAGCAAAGATTCACTTAACTGTGACCAAGTGTTAAGGGCGAGGAGTGCCATTACATGCATTCATTTAAACTGCATGTTAGATCAGAAGGTACCAGCCTGGGATCAGTTTATATTCACTGATGATGCTACTACGAAAACTGCTGCAAACGATGTTAAGGGAGTGAAGTGCTGCTTAAAACCTTCCACTAGCTCAGCTCTCTCTTGAACATAAAACAACAGCTGGTATTGCACAATTTTAGACTTAGTTGACAAGAAGCTGTAAGTAAAGATACAACTAAAGGCAGGAGTGTGGGCTGGGACTTTTTTTTCTTCCTTTTTTCTTTTCTTCTTTTTTCATAAATTTAATTTACACCTTCTTGCACCACTTTATCACCTTTTTTTTTCACATCAGCTGCAGCTGTTTGGCTGAAAAGTAAGATAAACGTTATGACATTCATTTAAAAAAAACACACACGACTTAAAACCTGAAACTGCAAATAAAAAGAAATGCAGCAGCAGATTGCGAAGTCAATGAAAAGCTGGCGTTGTGAGTAAATATTTTCTTGTAACTTGTCTAGACAAGCTATGAACAGTAAATGAGAGGTTGAGAGGTTTTTTCTCTGCCACCTCGTAGAGATCACAGTGCTTTAGTCGTTTTAAAGTACAAAACACAAAGCAATTAAGTTTTTTTTATACAAAAATATTACACATTTTCCGTGCTATAATACAAAACCAATATGTATTTCAAATACATGTCTTATAAATACTGGCCATCCCTGTCTGTTCAAAATCATCTTTACAATCACATGTTGATATAACATATTTCATCAACATTCAGTGGATAACCTTAACCTTGCCTTTCATTTGCAAGGTTATTACTTAAACAGAGCAACTTCTCCAAAATAGAGCCTGTAATAGTTTTGTCCCATACAAATGAAAACATGAAAAACCGGATCGTTCTCAACAGCAGAAGTTGCCATTTGGTTCTCACGCGCAAATGTTTTCGCAACCAAATGCAGCCAATGAAAGGTTTCTGGTGAAGAATGTGCTATCAGTGTCGCCTTCACACAATCTCCATGTTGGATCCATGTTGTTGTTTCTGTTTATGTTGTGGAAAACTGATATTTTGGTTGGACAGACGGCAGCATTCCTTGTGTGTCCTAAATTTGCAGTTCACTTAATAAAACTAAGGTGGGCAACCTGACAAAGAAGTTCGACCTTAATCAGGAATGATTTTTCCATTGACAATGCAGAAATGAACCTGTGCTGCAGGTACATTGATCTCTGGATGTCTTGATTACATGTGGTAAAACTTAATGAGACAGGCCACATGGCACTTAGAAGCACATCTTTAAAGATAGTGCTCTTACTTTAAATCATGAGAATAAACATGTGACACAGTGCTTCACGTGTCTACGGTAAAAAAAAAAAAAAAAAAAAACAGGGGTGGAGGGCTCCAAATCATTCAATAAAAAATTCCAACACTGATTTCAGCTCTTGAAAAACTCTCAGTTTAACCTCGATGACAGAAATAAAACGACCTTTACATTCCGTGTATCGCTCCCTAAGGTAAAGGGAATGGGAGAGAAAAATCCATTGTCCCGCAGCCAATGTGTGGGTGGTTTTGAAACTGAGGAGGCTGTTGAGTCGTCTCTCTCTCTCTCTCTCTGCTGTTCTCCGTGGTGAGAAAAGATGGCAGTGAATGTTGAAGGACAAAAACAGCTGGGCTGAGATCTGGAGTTTCTGTGTAAGACAAACACTGCTGATAAAACAGGAAGAACTGCCTCACCAGGGTCTTGTATCTGAGAGAACAGCCAAACTATCCACCATATTTTGGTGCTATATGTCATAGTCACATCATTCTCTTGAAGCCATTTGTGACCACCTGCGGCAATGGTTTTTAGAGTCTCACATCCTTTTGCATCGGATTTTCTCAGAGAAATAAACTTTATACACCAATATAAATATTGTCTATTAACACGTATCATTTTATGTAATAACCCTCTTGTGGTAGGACACCATACGCAGGAAAAAGTAACACCCCCGCCCACCCAAAAAAAAAAAAACACTTGAACTTCCCCTCACAAACATATATGAAAGTAATGAGGAGAACTGAAACATTTCACATAAATGCCCACTGAAAGAAATGTCTACAGAAACCACTTATTGTCCAAATCATACATGTTAAATAATTAACATTTTCTGCTATATTACTGCCTCTTCACAGGCTTTAAGCGCTGAGTTCTTATTAACGAGATCCATGCTGCAGTTGCTGCTTGATTTATTTTGTGCCCGTTCAGGTGCTTGGCTGGTTGTCATCGGTCTTCTTCGTGACAGAGCAGACATCAGTTTGGAGCGGTAGTGATCCCCAGCCAGGAAATACAGAATGGGATCAATGCAACTGTTGATGCTTGCCAGCGGCCTGGTGATCTTGTATGTGAAGTTGACGATGTTGAGGAACTCACAGTTGAGATCCAGGACACGGGAGGTGTAGTAGATGGTCCGAGTGACGTGAAACGGAACAAAGCTCACCGCAAACACCACCAGCACCACGATGATCAGCTTGATGGACTTCTTACGCGAGCTGCTGCTCTGCTGGCTGGCAGATAATCCCCGTCTCGGCCGGCACAAGGTCCGCGCCATCATACAGTAGCACACCACTATTACCGTGAAGGGTATGCCAAAGAGCAGGACCATGACAACAGAGCTGTAGTCCACATACTGCTCGAAGGCCTCCTGGTGAGTTGTGTCGTGGCACAGGGTGTCATTGTCCCTCCTGGAGATGGTGACGAAGATGAGGTTGGGCACAAGGCACGCTGTCACCACGCCCCAAACCGTGGCGCACACTGCGTGGGCGTGACGAGACTTCACCAAGGTCAGCGCCTTGATGGGGTGGCAGACGCCGAGATAGCGGTGCACACTGATGCAGGTGAGGAACAGGATGCTGCAGTAGAGATTGGCGTAGAAGAGGAAGCGAATGACTTTGCAGGCGGCCACGCCAAAGGGCCAGTGACTGCGGTTGGCATAGTAGTAAATGAGAGTGGGCAGGGAAAGCACGTACAAGAAGTCAGACAGGGCAAGGTGGAACATGTACACTGTACTGGGTTTCCACGGTCGCATCTTCAAGAACATCCATAATGCTGCAGCGTTGAGTACGAAGCCAAACACAAACACCAGACTGTAGGACACCGGAAGCAGGATGTATTTGAAATCCTCATTAAAGCGGCAGCTGGAGTTGAAGATATTCATGAGCACTTCTGACTGGTTGTGCGCACTGGAGTTTCTGTTTATGGTTTCCATAATAAGGTCACTTCTGATTTTGGATATACGGCCAGTATCGCAAAATCTAAAAAGGAAAAAAGAAATGCTTGTAAGGATTTTTACATAATTTGTGCAGAAAATACATATGCAGACTATTGCAAAGTTTTGAAACCAACAAGGTCATTCAGTTAATTGAGGAACTGTCGACATAACAATGATAATGAATATGTTACTACTGTCGCAGCTAAAGAATTAATCAGCTAGGATGTTTTGCTGCTTTTCTCAAAATGTTTTCACTTGAATTTTGAGACCAGAAACAGCTGTTTCAAATAAAAAAAAAAAAAAAAAAACCAACAACATATGAACCACTATGATGCACCAACTTGGCTGTTAATCAGTATTTGGAAATGAAACCACGTTTAATGCACATCTGAAAAGCAAGCTATTTTCTCATTCTTGGTAGGGGATTTCACCTGCTCAACATGACTTCATTGTCATTTTTTTTTTTAACCCTTAACACAATAAATGTTTTTAGTGGGTGGCAGCTCTGGACTGCAGGCTGGCCTCTTTAGGACCTAGATTTTTGATTTTTTATTTTTGACAACAGATTACATTGTCTTGTTGGGCTGAAATAGGTGAAAGCCTTCCCTGAAGACAAAAACATCTGGATGGGAACACATGTTACTTCAAAACCTGCATACAGTGCCTTGCAAAAGTATTCCGGCCCCCTTGAACTTTTCAACCCTTTGCCACATTTCAGGCTTCAAACATGAGGATATAAAATTTAAATTTTTTCTCAAGACTCAACAACAAGAGGGGCACAATCGTAAAGTGGAATGAAATTTATTGGTTATTTTAAACTTTTTCAACAAATAAAAAACTGAAAAGTGGGGCGTGCTATATAATTCAGCCCCTTTACTTTCAGTGCAGCAAACTGACTCCAGAAGTTCAGTGAGGATCTCTGAATGATCCAATGTTGTCCTCAGTGACTGATGATGATCAATAGAATCCACCTGTGTGTAATCAAGTCTCCGTATAAATGCACCTGCTCTGTGATAGTCTCAGGGTTCTGTTTAAAGCGCAGTGAGCATCATTAAGACCAAGGAACACACCAGGCAGGTCCCAGATACTGTTGTGGAGAAGTTTAAAGTCGGATTTGGATACAAAAAGATTTCCCAAGCTTTAAATATCTCAAGGAGCACTGTGCAAGCAATCATATTGAAATGGAAGGAGTATCAGACCACTGCAAATCTACTAAGACCCGGTCGTCCCTCTAAACTTTCATCTGGAACAAGGAGAAGACTGATCAGAGATGCAGCCAAGAGGCCCATGATCACTCTGGATGAACTGATCTACAGCTGAGGTGGGACAGTCTGTCCAGAGGACAACAATCAGTCATACACTGCACAAATCTGGCCTTTATGGAAGGAGTGGCAAGAAGAAAGACATTTCTAAAAGATATCCATAAAAAGTCTCGGTTTAAAGTTTGCCACAAGCCACCTGGGAGACACACAAAACATGTGGAAGAAGGTGCTCTGGTCAGATGAAACCAAAATCAAACTTTTTGGCCACAATGCAAAACGATATGTTTGGCGTAAAAGCAACACAGCTCATCACCCTGAACACACCATCCCCACTGTCAAACATGGTGGTGGACAGCATCATGACCTGAAGATCATTAGATCTTCATTAGACATCCAGACCTGAATCCAATCGAGAATCTGCGAAAGAGCTAAAGACTGATGTTCACAAACGCTCTCCATCCAACCTTCACTGAGCTCCAGCTGTTTTGCAAGGAGGAATGAGGCAACAATTTCAGTCTCTCGATGTGCAAAACTGATAGAGACAAACCCCAAGAGACTTGCAGCTGTAATTACAGCAAAAGGTGGCGCTACAAAGTATTAACGCAAGGGGGCTGAATAATATTGCACGCCCCACTTTTCAGTTTTTTATTTGTTAAAAAAGTTTAAAATATCCAATAAATTTCGTTCCACTTCACAATTGTGTCCCACTTGTTGTTGATTCTTGACAAAAAAAATTAACATTTTATATTTTATGTTTGAAGCCTGAAATGGGGCAAAAGGTGGAAAAGTTCAAGGGGTCCGAATACTTTCGCAAGGCACTGTGTATCATTCAGCATTAATTGTGTCTTTTCGAATTGTGAAGCTATCAACCAGTGTTCCCATCTCAGGTCCTTGAGAGCTGCTGTCCACCATGTTTTATTTCCTGCTCCAGGACACTCAGTTCAGAACAAATTGTCATTAACGAACTTCTGCAGAACTTGATGACAAGCTGATGGATGAATCATTTATATGAATCACACAGAGAACTAACGTAGAAACTTAAAGTGAACATTACATAGAAACCAAATAGATTTTGACGTCATGTGTCAGCAGCAAAATATAAGTGACCGGATCGGCTCATGGATCACATATCCAATAACCGATTGCACGTATTTTGTCAACATCAGGATCGATATCCAGTCCTAATATCAGATCAGCATTCCTAACTCCACATCAGAAAATGGAGGTGTCATCTCAGGCTGAATGTTGGTCTTAAGTCTCATCCTTTGTTTGAGGTGATTTCTTTGTATCCTAATTTTAAATTATATTATACAATGAAGATGTTGAAATCCTTAATTTAACATAAACATTGCAATTTATTTTTCCATTTCTGAATTTTTGAAGGACTGATAAATCCCTTCCATCTTTACTTCAGAAAACTTCAGCTAATCTGCAACGCTCTTTATAATGCAGAGTTGTGCAACGTATTGTTTGTGGCATTGATTACCTTCCTGTCTTTAGCTGCCACAACCTCCAATTTTCTGAATCATATTACTAATAACAAATTCAAAAGCATTCTCATCTATCATCTATATCTGCTCAGTTACCTTTTCACAGTCATGGGTTTGTTATTTTCAGCATTTGAAAATTTGCCCATGCGCCTTATAAATTAAATGAAAAAACAAGAAATGCAGTGTTTATGCAGTAGACTCTGATTAATTTATAAGGTAAATAGATTGAGTAGTATTTGTATTTTTTCAGTCATCATACAAGGAAAAGTTGTGTCGCAGTCAAAACAAGTGCCTTACATGTAATCCTAGTTATTCAACTGCCATCTTAACACGATCACTTTCATTTACAGAGCATTAACATTTTCGTGCAGCATGACTTCCCTGGACGATGACTGGAGCTCCATGTCAGCTCTTATTGAGTTTTTAAGCCATTCTGACTGCCTTCCCCGCCAAGCAGCGTGAGAGGATTCTGCATATTTCTGTCCCACTGTCAGACCAGTTTAACAACAGAGTAACAGCAACTGTGCTGGTGCGTTACTCACCCCAACAGGATCCCGGACACCGCTGCCGCTTGGCAACTTTTATCCCGGATAGAACTCTCCCTCTTCTTCTTTCTGCAGTTTCACTTTCCACGAGATGAAGTTAAGGAAGCTGCGTTTGTCCCTCCGTCGTCTTGTTTTACTGGATCTAAAGTCTACACGGCGCACTTTGGATTCACCCTCCGGAGCTGCTTGCAGCGGGAAGTCACGCTGGAGCTGCTGGCAGTTGTGGCGGCGCAGCGCGGCGCAGTCAGGCGAGCCACCGCTGACGGCGCACGGAGCAGGAGACTTGTTGGGATAGTTTGAGGCCAAGAGGAGAAATGAGAACTGGGAGGTTATGAGCAAAAAGTGCCGCCCAAAAAAAAAAACACATCAGCGTGTCACGATCAGCTTTAGAGAACCACGTGAAAAGTCTCACTAGTTTCTATGGGTCCTTTCAAGCAGGAGGGAACTTGTGGAAAGTGTAAAAGGACTCGAATTTCGTACTTTAAACGTCATGCTTTAAGTAGGTTGAGTCATCACATATATCACAAGTCACACCCCTTAACTGCAGGACCTTCGTTTCTTCCTGAAGTTGTCATAAAATTGACCAACTGCAGACACACGAGGGGTGCAGTTAAGAAGTGTGTTGCTTAAGTTCATTGAAATGCAGTTCATTCTGGAAAGGCTTAATTTGCCTGTAAATGGCAGGTGTGATGGTATGCAGTACACTAAGAATACTCCAAAAATATATCTGTTTTACTTTTATCAGTTTATGAAATGCAAATGGACCAGACAGAAGAAAAATTAAAATTCAAACCAGCCTTTTTCCTCCAAAACAGCATGAGTTCTTCCAGGCACTCTTGTAAACAGCTTTTGAAAGAACTTGCCAGGAACATCTATGAGAATTGACCACAGAGGGAATTCCAGCATCAACGATGATGAGATCAGTGTTCTGTGAGAGTGAAGTTCTTGTTAGACAGTTCATAATGACATTTGCTGAATGTTTGGGGGCATTTTCCGTCTGCAGAGTAAATGTGGGACCAGTTAAGTGCCTCCCTGATGGTATTGTGTAACGGATAAGTGTCTGCCTGTATTTCTCAGCAGACAACATATCATTAATCTTGGGCAAATTCCCGACTCCATTTGCGGAAACACCCCCCAATACTTCACTGTTGCCTGCTGATCAGCTACAATTGAATATTTCAAATTTTAAATCATCAGTCCAGAGCACCTGCTGGAACAACGTTAAAGACCTTTTATGCATACTTGAGTCCCTTGGTCTTATTCCCACATTGAAAGTCTACCTTTTTGGCCACA
The DNA here is from genome assembly GCA_018398805.1 of Hirundichthys speculiger. NCBI lineage: Eukaryota > Metazoa > Chordata > Actinopteri > Beloniformes > Exocoetidae > Hirundichthys > Hirundichthys speculiger. The sequence continues at coordinate 75,685 of JAGFBZ010000849.1, read as the reverse complement.
ATATTCCCGTGAAGACCCCTTCTGTTCATACTTCTCCAGACAGAAGATGAGTGTACCTCGATCCCACCATTTTATGCTTGTTCTAAGATGATAGCATCTTTGGACGTCCTATGGTTTTGAAAAAGAGTAAGTATAATATGTCTTTGATCTGCTGCACTAAGTTTCCTTGGCTTGCAACAGTGTCAATGCTCCTCAACCTTGCTGGTTGCTTTGTGCCTCTACAGAAGATCTTGAACAACCCATTTTGACACTCCCCTCTGCTTTGAAGTCTTTGCCTGGGAGAGACCTTCCTGATGCAGAGCAGCTACCTTTTGTTCCTTTTTGCTGTGGTCAGGCTTGCCACGGTGTATGACCTGGGACATGAGAATTAGTGCGTTTACATGGGAAGAAATTAAATCTGATTTAAAATGATTAACAATGACCATGTAAACACCTAATTCCGAATGAAAATGTCCATTCCGAATTAAACTTAATTCCGAAGTAAGTGGCTGGTTTATTCTGATTTTAAATCAGGATAGAATAATTCCGCGCTCATGTATACACTCATTCCAGTTTAAATTAATTCAGGTCTTTCTGCGCATGCTCGTTCCCTTGCCCGTCTGTTGCGATGACGCTTATATTCCGCGCTGGGCTTGTTTTTTCCTCAGCACACGAAAGAAAATCATCGACATGATGTTGTCATGCTCCTGCTTCAAAAATAAAATCAAAACAAATCCAAAAAAGGATGCTAATAATGTGGTTTTTGTCCATGTTGTTGCTAATCGAGTAAGTTTGTTTTCTTCCGGTAGACATAAATATGTAAAGACATTCGCCCCCCCTATCCAATCAGAACCCTTCCCAACCCCCAGACCTTAAGCTAAATTGGATAAAGCTGATCAAACGTGTTTTCCATGTAAACCTCAATTCGGAATTACTATTTCCATGTAAACTCGAAGGAAAATTGTTTAATTCTGAATTATTTAATTCGGAATAATTAATTCTGAATTAAAAAACATCATGTAACCGTGGCCATTGACTCCCATGATAAGATGCCAACCTATGCTGCAGAAATAAGCATATTTACAACCTGGTACAAAAAACAGTTTTGGTCACTATAGTTAGACTTTACATCTCCACCAGGGGGAATATTTTTTGTACTGTGTCTAGTAAAATAATAACAACAACAACAACATGCTTATATAGCACCTTTCTAGACTATGGACCACCCAAGGCACTTTTACAACGCAAGCAGCTTTCTCTCACTGCCACACACACATTAATTACATAGATTTATTTAATAGACTGAATTATCTCTATGATTACTCCTATTATTCCTATACTTATTTCTATAAATCAAATTAAACTGTGCTTACAGAACGCTGTGACAGACTCTTCTAGGTTGGCCTGGACAAAGCTTAGCTTGGCAGCTATGCTAACCTAGCATCAGCTAAACACAGCAGCCATTTTTATGTCACCTCCAAAACAACATTTAAAATATTGGAAGGGTCCGAGGGGAAGTATCATCATGTGACTAGACATGCCCAACTTCAATGTGTATATGGGTGGGAGATGACCAAGCAGCTGGTGGGTCCCAGGAAAGCTGTGCTGGTCTGCTCTGGTAGCGCTCATGCTGATTTCAGATGTTGATTCTGTGGTGACACTTGAAATGAGGACGATCGGACATATTTGAAAAAAATGAATCCAAGTAATATTGATTATAATCCTGGATTAAAATAAACCAAAAATCTTATCTAAGGTATACAGCATGCAAGCAATTGCACAATCTGCAGTTTACCCAGGTGGTTTGCTGCCTCTGGGAAAATTTCCAGAGTGCAATTGACCAATCTACGTCACGTATTATATCCCACAATGTTGGGAACAAGTAATAAGTCAACAGTGTTGCTGTCCATTGAAAAGAGCTGCGTAATTCTTCCAACATGGTTATCTCTTGTCTCATGGATGAAACATCCCCAAGATAACAATTTGTGATAGTGAATGTTGGAATTTTAAACAAGTTCATGTTTGCCCTGTTGTACAAGAGGCAGTATCACAGTTAAAATATTTACTCACTGGAGTTGTGTGGGATTGATGTTTTGTCTTTGGTAATCATTGTCTTCTGAAAGTTTTCTGAAGGATACATATGATAGTGTGTTGAATTATAAGGTCTGCTCATAAGGAAATTAAAGCAAGAAGGAAGTAAAATGCTTTTTTTAGATGGACAATAAAATGAGATGAGGCTTTACTTAATAAGCTACGAAGGATTAAAGACTGGGTGACCTACAGGGAAAACAACAACTTGAATAACCCAAAGACTATGAACTCAACAGGGCCGTGTTATCCTTTTATGGTGTACAAAGACAAGAATTTATATTTTATGACTTAGTCCATATGCCAAGAGCATCTCTTGTTGTAAAGATCCTTTCACACTGTTGTTAGTACTTCTTTAATATCATGCGTGAGAAGTGGAGGACCCAAGTGCAGGAGGCTTGACAGTAGCAGTAATAACTAAAGTCCTTTTAACACAAACAAAACCAGAACCAACCTCCAAAAGAACCAAGTAGCGAGATGAGTGCAGGGTCACATAGAGGCTGAGAAACTATGTGTGTATATTGTCTGTACAGACAATATACACACACATGAGCTGACAAAAGGCAGATGTGAGCAATAAGGAAAGGTGCAACAAAGGGAAGTCAAACTAAAAATGAACACAAAGAAACATACCTTCAAAGTAAAATGGGAAGTCAACAGAAGAATCTGCAAGGAACACAAGAAACAAAGAATGCAAGAAAACAAGAAGAATTAAGAAATCTCAAGGCAAAAGAAGTCCAATCCCAAACCAGGTCGATGACATTTGACAACAAAGCCAATTAAATAAGAGATGTTTAATGTTAGTAGTGCCGCAAATTGATTGTTTTTGTATGAAAATCACCAAAGCTAATAATATTATTTAGAATTATAAAGTAAGTTGGACCACTCAACAGTTTGTTTTTTTTCTGAAAAGGGTTGCATTAACTAAAACAACTTTATTGTCAGCCTCCTCTTTTTTTTCCACAATGACTGACGAACAGATTGGCCATTGCACAACTATGTTATGTACTGCACCACCAAAAGAAGAAGCAGCCAAAAAAAGTTACTTTTCTTTTATCTGTCAAAATGATGAACAGAGAAATCTTAGCACAACCATGTTAACCATGTCTTATTTCCGTCTTTCCCCCCCTAAGTACGCCCACCAATAACCGGGGGGGTGCTATAGTGATATATTGTCATTGTCATAAGAACACTCACACACACGAAACATTTACGATTGTTTATTCAAGAACATAAGAACACTAATATTCTAGAGCGACAAAACATCACTTGTATCTCCTAAACAAAATAAACACAACCTTGTCTTTTATACTTATGCTTGCCTTAGTTATTTATGCTTGCATTTTAAATAGAAAAAAATCTATATCTATATCAGATATGCTTGATTGATATCCTTCCTGCTCTCCGGCAGAGGCGGACGCTTTTTCTGTGAGCTCCTCTCTATCTGATCCTGCTGCTTCTCTTTGTCTTGTCTGCGCTTTTTTTGGAGCCTCACACAGATAACATCTAAATATCCAAATCTAACCATGGATCTGGTCAGCTGGTCTCTCAGTGCAATCGATCAAATTTTCTTGACGAGAAGGGAGGGCAAAGGAGAGCCTTCCTGTCCCGATGGAACACACGCAGCCGGTTATGTTCAGGATTCATGGTCGAAATGGAGAATGAGCTGCCTGTCTCCTCTGTTCATTAAGGACACAAAAATGTCTACATATTTGGATTTATGATCACGGGATTCCTGCTGTTTGGAGTTGGTGGATACCTGATGTATCGGAAAATTAAGCGCACGGATGCTGCTGTCCAGGACCTGGTATCCGTGTGTGTGTCTGTGAGCCGTGCTGTGAGTGCCGAGACTGTTAAGCTTGACGAGCTGAATCGGAAATTGGATGGGATTCAGAATGTGAATCACAGACAAGGAATGATTTTTTGAACTCATTTCGAAAATGGATTCCAACTTGGGAAAACTACATGCACTGCTCAGGGAGAATTGACCTAAAATTCAGCTATTTGGATTGATTTCCCTCCGAGATGAAACCAGCAAGGACTTAAGGCAGATGGAATCTCATGTCAGCCTGGCCCAAAACAATTCTCTTATCTGAATCTGGCTCCCCCGAGCGGCCTTCACTCAAAGCGAAGAACTCTCCAAGGTCTTATGCATATCAGGCTCTTACCCAACCCCTCCCCCGCTCCATATCCCTCCCCCGAGTGCTCAACATCTTCGCTGGCTCCTGCTGCTCCTGCTGTTCCTGCCCCCCACGCTGGGTGGACTGACTGCGCAGCGTGCCAATGGTGGCTGCGCGTGCACGGACTGCTTCGCTGGACACCCCCTGCACCCTCCTCCCTCTCCCCTCTCCGATGTCTTAGTCTAAGTTTGTTATGCTTAATTTTTTTTGTGCTGAGGTTTTTTCTGTGAATCTCACAACATGCCCCTCAAGGACACGTTGTGTGAGACACTTTTTTTTACCCTCTCCCCCCTCTCCCCATGTGATCTTATTTTCTTCTGACAAGAAGGCGGCGCCGCTACGTGGCAGCAGCCCCCAGACACCGTCGACCCATGTCCATTATGTCACTGTTACCTTTACAATTTCCAACAACATAAACTTTGTTTTGTCCATACTGAAATCTAATATTGAACCAGGATCAGCTTCCAAATTATTTGAGGTGTCAAAAACCATGATTTGTAGGCCCACCCCAGCTTCTCAAATATGTGCTGGAACTGGTGATGTTTAGTCTTTGCAGGTGTATTTATCAACTTTGCATGCAATGAAATGCCTACTTTAATCTCATCCCAGTGACCCATTTGGCAGTTTTGATTTAGGATTTCTGACTTGGAAACTCGTCAATCTTCAACTCAAAATACAAAAAAAGAAGGGGGGGGGGGGGGGGGGGGGGGGGTTGGCTTGCTGCAGGCTGGCACACTGTGGTGTGTGTGGTGGGTGGGGGGGGCGGGGGGGCGGGGGGGGGCCCCTCTGGCACGGCCCTTTGGTGCGGACTGCTCCTTCTCATTTCCTGCCACTGTTGTGCTGCATGGGGGTGGCGTGGTGGCTGTCTTGGCTCGCCTGGTGGGGGTCAAGTCCCTACAATGCTGCTGCTGTGGGCCGGGCCTGGTGGGTGTGGGGGCCGGGGGTTGGGCTGGCCTCGCTGTGGTTCTAGCCATCTGGGTGCCATTACCTGGCCCCCCCTGTTGGTGGACGTATGCCTTGACGGTGTTTGCCCCTGGACCTTAGGCTCCTCTCGGGCCAGTCTGGTCCTGGGGGGTGGGAGTCAGCTGGCTGTTTCTCACTCGCGGGAAGATTTGAGACGGACTAAGATGAGGATGGCGGGGTGATGGTAATAGTGGGGACAATTTCTTTGGTACTTTGGTCACTTTTATTAATAGTCATAGGTATTATTGACATAATAATTCTTATTCTGGCTATCATTCACCGCAGCTCAAAAATATCTTTTTCCAACATTGATACTCTAATAATCATAATAGGGGTGTTTATCTCGATATGTGTATGCTTGTATATATAGATGTGGCATGCATGTATAGAATTATGAATACACATGTACATAAGCGTGATATATCGCCATTTATGATTAAGCTTAAGCAGTTGTGAGTGTATAAATTTATATTTGTTTAAAATTCTTCATGTTACTGTTACTAATTAAAAATATGGAGATGGGTTTATTACCACTACTACACCAAAATGACCAAGAACACTTGACAAAGTGACTTCATTGTTTGCAGGGAGGCATGTTTCTTATTATGGTAACATCAGTATAGATGTATATGTGTGTATTTGTATATATGTGTACATATACGTTTATCTTAAGTAATAAGTAATGTATACATGTGTATTTAGAAGTCTGCCCATACATCTATCTTATAGACACTTATGGTTTACATTCCTCCACCAACAACCCCCCCTCTTCTGTCAACACAATCAGTTCATAATGTTTACCTGAATTCTACATGTGCCCACAGGTCTATTGCTTGATAGAAGGTCTTCATCCAGTTTTCTTTTACTAGTTTTCTCTACTTTCTATATATTATCTTTCACGTTTGTCCTTTATTACAACACAAACCACTACACAACACCCCTCACACTTCACAATTCAGTACACACCAGACCCTCACTGTTGTGTCTCTTTAAATGTATTGTCTTTAAATGTCTCGCTGATGGTGTTTTTTCATTCCTCTCTGACGAAATCAGGATTTAAGATGTTAATAAAGATGTTACAATTTACTGCCAGAAAGGTCTGGTGAAGGACATGTTCACCATTCACATTCCCACAAAAAATCTGCTACAAGATTAAATTGCATATATACATTAAATGGTTTTTGCCAGATGATGGCACTAACCATGAATGTACATGCAGACAAAAAAGCTGCGATGCACTGTAAGAAAATGGTGAAAGCTGTAGCAAGTATCTGTTTATTTTCACTTCCCTATTTTTTGTATGATAAATAATAGAAGCAGTCACAGATATCATATTATGTACACCAATCAGACTAGTTACTGTGGTAAACTAATGGTTTTCCTGTGTTTTGTTGGTTTTCCTCTGTTCTTTTCTTTAGGTCCTCACTGTGTTTTGTTATTATTTGTCTACTACTGTTTAAGGGGGTAGGTTTTGTTTTATCTTCCAGATTTTTCTAGGTTTAGTCTTGAGTTTTTGTGCAAAGCAGGTGTTCTTTAATTATTTTATTTTATTCATCATATCCTGATACCTGTTTTACTTTAAAAATGTTGATTTCCTTTTCTGGTCTGTCCTAACCAATCTTCCTCAGCTGTTTCAGTTTTGACCATTGTGTCTATGTGCATTTATATCTATAGTGCATCTATATTGCCTTGTCTCTCCTCCCATGCCTGCTCATCTCCTGTGCAGCACTTTGGTTTTTCATTAAATACTTTATTCTTGATTAGTCTTGCTTCCCCATCTCCTACATTTGAGGCCAGTTTCCTCAAACTTGACAGCTCGACACATTGACTGTAATCACAAACTGTCACGTTACCACAGAACCATAAATGTACTTTACGTCCCACAATCTTTACTGTGCATTTTTCACGACTCAGAAATGAGACCATTAGACCCATTCAGAGATCATTCCAGATTCCCTATTACTTGAGGCAAATGGCTTAAACACATTTTTCAGTTTACATCCGTATGACTGCATTAAATAATGAAATGAAAAATTCATAATGAATTCTATAAAACTCTGCTTCACTATCAAGATGCGTACATTTGAAATGTATTTCATGATTTAAAAGAAGGGGGAGGGGTCATAAGGTTGTACCGATGTTTGTGCTGATATTTCTGATTTAATTTTTCTTCAGGCTTTACTTTTTATATCTATGAATTCACATTTCTGTGATATTGTCTGACTGTCTTGAGGAAAATACGTGAACGCTACTAACCTTAGCCACATGACATGTACTTGTATAGTTATCATTTGACATTTTTCAAATGTTATGTAAACTTTTTTATGTTAACTTTTTAAATTGTGATCCCAAGAACTGGAATTGAGTAATATGATATCTTAAGAGTAACAGCCCTAATAGCAAGATGTAATGACATTGGCTCAAATATTACACATCTGGTCAAACCGGGTGGGACAGCTGCACATGTTGTGTTTGTCTTATTTTAGGTAATCTTTGGAGCATTTTTAACAGAAAACATTGAAATATGAAAATGATGAAGACTTTGTCATTTAATTAATTGAAATTGAAATTAAATTTGTCAGTTTTTGAAATTTTTTTTGCATTTTTTTGGCTGTTCATGTCAGTTTTTTTTACTTTTTTTTTTTTTTTGTTCAGTTCAGTTTACTGAGACAGATGATTTTCTCTTGCATGTGGCTGCCGTCACGTTCTTCATCCTGGGGATGACGCTGGAGTGCTCACAGCTCAGATATATATATATTTTTTTAGATATAAGTTTTCAAAGGAACATAAAGGTAAGGTGAGGTGAGTAAAATGTGTCAGGAACCAAAACAATGTGAATCAAAGCTTTAGAACATAATATATGTGTGTGCAGCAAAATGGCAGTTGATGTGAATGTTTGCTATTTTAAGCCTCTGACGAGACTCAAAAGCATCATTCCACTTAGGTGGGTCATTTATTCATTTGAACTTTGCATTGTGTACAAAAAGTGCATAAAAAGGACAGTTTGTAGAGGTAACTTTCCGTTCACTGCTACCGTTCTCCTATGTCTGGTATAGCTGACAACCAATTTCTGTTTTTAGCAAAATACTGTCAATAGACTGCAATGGGTTGAGCTCTCCTAAAAAATATCTTAGGACAATTCTATCAAGCATGGTCAACTAAAGAGAAAAAGTATATGGTAAGTAAAAATTGAAGTAAACTTTATACATCATCCATAAATAAAAAAATTCAGTGTCAGTTTCTGAACTTTTCCTCTCTTTACCAAACTATCCAACTTCATAAAATCTTACTGACGGCAGCTGTAAAATATGTTTTGTTTAATGTCAATACATATGGACTTTTTTTTTTTTTTTTGCAACCACCTAAACCAGGCACTGGTATTGTGTGTCAGGTCAGAAGCTAGTTCAACTTTGAAATTTTTTAAAAACTTATTTGCTTTTCCATATAAACAGAACTGCTCAAGGGCCGCATTATTATGTCTCTTCTAATGTCGTTTAAACCTCATTAAAGGACCATTGAACACAAAGGACACAGACATTTATCTTGTTTTTCCTGAAAACCCAAAGTCTTGTCATGGCCAGTCTGCATTTATAAAGATTCTGTGAACAGCACTTGGCATTTGTGAAATATCAGCCTGCAATGTTGGCCAACATTTCCAAATACTGACGAGCATTGGCGTGCTGATATAAACAAGACCTACACCAGCTGTTTTGAGTTTTGGGTTTTTTTTATGTGCATGAAAGTCAGCAGGTGATATTCAGACTTACCCAAGCAATGTTCATTAATGAAGATCCAAACATTGTTTTTCAACTCAGTCATTTTGAATGCTGTTTTTATGCTGTATGACACAACGTGTGATTACAGATTAGTTAAGAACTATTATTCACAGGAATAAAGATTGCCTGCGGAAACTGAGACACTTACAATCACATTCATGTTTACAAGAAATTCTTAAATCTTCCACCCTCTTGTGACATCTGCTTAAGTTATAGGGCATAGGTTATAGGCTAAAGGCTATGCTATATTTAGTTTGTTCCTAAAAATGTGTGACAAGGCATCTGACATGGATGCCTGACTAATCACCATACAGCTGAACTACAGATGCTTCCCCTCAGCATGAGGGACGCTTCCATTCTGAAAAAAAATAAAGCCAAAAGTAAAGGTATATAACTAGTTCTAAGAACCACAATTGATTGTAGTTCAGATGGTGTGTCCGTAAAAACAAAGAACTTCCTTCAGCATTTATAACAAAGGAATGGTTTCTGTGACCCAATATAACATGCTTTCTCTACCTTTGAATAAGAAAACATTCCAGTTGCATAACCTGGAGCACTTAAGTGAAATTAAGTCCTTATATGTTATTTCAAATTGTCAGGAAAAAAACAGACCTTGACTTCAGACCTTAATTTTATGGCCAACACAGTGATTCAGGGGCCTCACAGCAACATTTAATTCTTGACTAGTTTCTTGTTGTGCTGGGAATATGACTATGTGGTTTTCTCCAGGCACTCCAGTTTCCTCCCACAATCCAAAAACATTCACGCTAGATTAACTGACAATTCTAAAACAATTGCAGTACTGTAGTGAATAACTTGGATGATTGTTCTCATTTTTCTCTGTGATGGACTTGCAGACTGTCCAGGGTGCACCCTGCCTCCCCACGTCTGATGAGATAGACTCTGGCCCCATGCATGGACGAATAAACCTTCATTTTGACTTATGTCTGTCATAGTCAGTAAGGCAATGACTTAGTGGTCAGTGACGCATACCTGCTGTCAACAGACATGTGTTTGACCTTGCCATAATAAGTAACTACCTGCACTGAATTCCACAAAAGCTCAAATTACAGAGGATTACACACTGAAAGCAATTTTTAGGAGTTGTTTAAGGATCGTTTTTGAGAGTTGCTTAATCTCTTTCTGCTGTAGTCTATTTTTATACATGAATAAACTGACAAATACAGGTCATGTTCAAGGGTCAACTATGCTTCCAGACATCCTCTATGCAGCTGCTTAGCAGAGAGAAATAAACTGATTTTTTTTTTTCAGTCATCTGGTCTGAGAAACTTGTACATCGATGAACATTTATTGTGAAAAAAAAAATACAATGTTATGATAACCTAGCTGAGGACTTTGATTTACACTTCACCACTACTTGTATGTGTGTTACTTTCAGAGGGTTGAGGATGGCTGGAGCAAAAGAGCACATTCCAGATTTTACATTTACTAGGATCATCAAGATCAGACAGTACACGATCAAGAGATTCAACACAAATTAACACATTTTTATGGTAAAGCTCATGATACAAAAAAGTGGAAACTTGTTTTTCACTCCAGTCACCATCATGCACTGTTGTATTGGACTATTAAATAGGCAAACAACATATAAGCAGGACACTGTTAAGCTGATTGCTCTGAAATGGTAGCAGCAGACGTAGATAAAATATTTGTTTTTGCCATTGCTCAACAGCATGAAATGACACTTGGATTGCTCAGTGACAGTCAAGTGTTGCTTTATGTACTTTATAAACATTGCATTGAACACGCACAGTAGACATAACTACTGATCAAGTGACAAGATAATGACAGTATTAGACAGTCAAACAAAATGGCATATGGCAAGTCTTTGCAGACAATCGTCTACTAGATAGGGAGGGATTTTATACTCTGTAGGTTTATGGCAGCAATTCTACAAACCTAGGCTCAATAGGTGCATTGTAAATGAAGCAAGAAGTCGAAGGTGGATGGCAAACACCAAGCTTGAGAGAACGCTGGGAATTAAAGGTCTATATTTTCATAGCAATTTATTCACTGAAATAAAAATCATTGAGGTCTAAATATTATATCTGTTATGCATCAGTAAATAAAAACACACATCAAGGGATTCCATTCATATCACCCACATCTTCCATACGTTGGCAGATGACGAAAGCATTATGTGCAATAAGTACATCCTGCATTTTGCTCTTGTTGCTGTGTTTACACATATAAACTACTGTTACAGTATTGATCAGTAAAAAAAAATGCCAGGGATGTGTTCCCGCTGATGCGGCTGAGAGTCAGATCCGTCTGTCCTTCCTTCAATTTTTCCAGTTCTAATTGAGCAGAGGCTTTGTACCATCAATGACTTCATCCCTCTGTCAGTTCCAGTTCCTGGGCAGGTTCTCCAAAATTCGGCGTCGGTGTGAAGGGTTTGTTACTCCTGCAGCACATAGATCCTCGTCTGTGACACCACTATGGAAGACAAATACTGTTGAATGGGACTTAAGTACATGATTTAGATGAGTCATACATCGACTTCATTTGCAGTTTACCAAAGAAAAACAAAAACACACAGCAGCTGAAGGCCAACTGCACTCATGGTTAGCATGTGGCTAACTGCATTTGAACATGGTACTACCTGGATTACAACATCTCGAGTTTAACCTGCAGCTAAGCTCAAAGTTGATTGTGTTTGAACAAAAAGTCCAAGAGTCATAAGTAGAAAAAACCAAAGTATAATTATTAGGCTAAAATGAACATCATCAAAGGCTTAGCCTCCGCCAAACTAGTGACAGTGCAACGAGGTGTAACCTGAGTACCACAAAAATGGTACCCACTGGGTACCAGCACCGGCCAAAACCTCACATTAACTAATCCTTATCCGTCTTAATCATAAAGGTTTTTTCTCAAAACATTGTACACACAAAGTCCCAGTCCCTGAGCAAATGCAAAATTTTGACAACAAAAACACAGCAACCTTTTGGAAAACAATATTTCATAAAAGACCACAGAAAATGAACAACAATCCTGCTGTGGTTGTAATCCAAAGAAGCAGAAAAGAAGAAAAAAAAGTAAAACTGGACTGAAGGGGAAAAGAACAACAGCAATCTGGGAAATGAAAACCAAAAGCCAGTGAGTACTGGCTGAGTAATAACTGATGAGATCCACGTCTGTCTGTTCAGGAACAGAACAAAAGAGAGGAGTAATCAGCAGAAGTAAGAATAAATGTAGAGGAAGCAAACACGGGAAGCAAAATTTAGAGAAATGCACGAGGAAGGTCTACTAAAAGCTAATAAAAGATTTATCAGATAATACTAAAACAAAGAAGCAAGGAACATTAAACCCATTAACCATGACTGTTCAGAAAGCGTTAGAAAAAATGAAATAAAATTCACCAACAAAACATTACAAAATTAGAAATAAAAGTTTTTTTTTCCAGTCTTGTTTTTTTAATGCTTTCTAATTTAAGAAACAAAGATTTTTGTTTGAGCGCTAACAGTTATGTTTTTTTTGTATTTTGCAATATTTCCTATTTCCTTGTATTGACCATTTTGCTGTTACATATTCTGCATTCTCTCTTGTTTCATTTGAAGTGTGTTAAGCTTTCCTTTTTTCTTTTTACTTTTCTATTCATTTCCTTTCTTTTCTCTCTCTCTTTTTTGTTTTTCTTCTTTTTTTTTTTTTATCGGTCATGTTTTTGGTTTGATAATGTTTTGTCTAATGTTGTTGTATTTTTGCACCTCAGGGCCACAGCACAAAATTCCCTCAAGATATCTTTCTTACAGTGGAGCTCAGGAATAAAAAAGTACTAGAGAATCTGGAAGTGACTCCTGCGGCTTGTGCACCACATCTCCATCTTTACATTAGTATCTGAAAAGGGGATTTACATGACAGTCATGCTCATCCTCATCACATGTTCACTGTTAACTCAGTTGTGTTGACTATTACAACTGCTTAACATCAAGGTTACATCCATACGTTGAGGATACCTTAAAATCATTGTGAAAGTCTGGTTAGGGCAGTAGTTAGAGCAGGCGGCCCATGTACAGAGGCTACAGACCTCAACACAGCGGTTGCAGGTTCGACTCCCGGCCCAGTGCGACCCTCTGCTGCATGTCTTCCCCATTCTCTCTCTGCCCCCTTTCCTGTCCTCCTTCTCTGTCAATAAAAGCCACTAGTGCAAAAAAAAAAAAGTGCTAATCTGCTTCCTAAGAAATATATGACTATGGCTATAATGAACTTGACTGCAATTAATTATAAATAGATTTTAAAAAAATTGGATTACACTTGAATATGATAAGATTATAATTGGACTGAAATGGACTTGTACGGAACTTGTTTGCTTTCTAGTAATAACATGTACCTTATAGTTTGTTGTGAACTGGCACTTAACACATACAGTGTTCCCTTGCCAATTCACACTTTAAGTTCCGCAGTTTTAGTTATTATTATTTTTCAGAAATATATGATATAATAAAAAATCGCGGAAACTTCACAGGATGTTGTGCACGTTCTCTCACAGCGAAGAAATGTTGTGAGCCAGCTTGGCCCCTTTAAGAAGGTGGCCTTATGGGTAATGGTGTGTGTGTGTGTGTCGTGGGACGGCAGAACGAAAACAGGGTTAGATGAAAAGTGGAGTGAGCATAAACAGCAGCCCAGCATATATGACTACGCTCTGTTAGGTTTTTATTCACAGCTCAGAAGTCAATATAATACTAAGTTGAATGATGACAGATAGCCATTGGCTATACTGATCGCCAGTCAAATGTCCTCCAACTATTTAATTAGCTGACTACCATAGATTCTGTTGGATTACATAATTATATCTAATGTAGTACAAAAAAAAAAAAAAATCACCCCCTGAACAGTTGCAATGGATTTGAAATTACTTTTCAACCTTACAAGAAATTCCAGGCCTGCAAAGGCCCAGATGAATGTGACTTGCTTCACTCGAACAGCCCCTATCCATGCTCAACGATAGCTAAATGTCTGTAAAAATGACTGATGTGCAACATTTATCCAACTCACGTAAGATGTATTTTATTTGCTCCTCCAAAAGAACCCGCACTGCCCTCTAATGGACGGTGGCATGATTTCAGAACGACACTAATAGCAATGCAATTTAAGGCCCAAAGCAGGCGTGGGGTCCATGCATAGCCTATGTGTATATCGGCTACCCACAGACACGAATCAGGCTTTAGATATTTTGGTGCCAGCAGGAAAAAGAAAAGAAAAAAAAATTGTGTCTGCCAAGAGGCAGTAATCATATTATGACTATTACAATAATCAACATATGAATGTGTCAAGATTTATTTACCTGAAATAATCCAGATCATCCCAACCATTGAGGCTGAGTCCAAGAGTGTATTTTTGAAGGCCAAGACTACTAAGAAGCTCCCGCACAGTTTCTGGTGCACCTTTGAGGACAGATACCTGCATTGAAATAGAATAAAGAGATGTTGTACAAGGAGCCAGTAGCAGTTTTATCATTTGTCTTTGTTAATCATGTCGAACCTCTTTCTCCCAGTTGTAGCCTCTATCTCCATGCTTGGAAGGGCCATTTCTATAGCTTGTTCTCTGGCCAAGTACAGATGGGCCTCTCTGTTCTGAAGGGAAGAAATCAACCTCACTAAGAGACTTGGCAATTTGCAAAGCAGTGAGTGAGTTGTCTCCTGTTGGCCCAGACAGCTGTTTATTGACGATCCAGGAAGTAGAGGCTTGGCAGTGTGACAAAGGAGTGGGGGTGTAGGGGAGGGCTGACGGTGGCTTGACTGCTTGGATTGCATTGGTCTTTGCTGAAAAAGGATGGTGTTGATCTCTTTTGGCTTTTTCCCTGATGATTGCTGAGTGATTCATGTACAAGTTCCTTACATTGTTTTCAGGGTGTACAGAATCCTGAACAACATTACTTTTTCCTTGGTATTTTTCTCTGGGTTGTGATGCCTGTTCCTGGTACTTACTTGAGGGTGCGGGTATAGGAGTTGGGATTTTGGCTGGAAAAAGCTGGTAAGAGGAGTTGGTTTGTGATGTAAGAAAGTCACTGGTTGGAGTGCACTGTGGCAGGATGGCTGGAATTTCAATTTCAGTAAAGTCTGATCTCCGACAGGGTCTCCTGTCAAAGCCGTGGCGACCTGAGACTTTTGGGAGTTGCAAGGCCTCATTACCAGACCAAATCACCTGAGGGTCCCTTCGCTGGGGAAGAGCTTCCTCCACGCTCCGTACCACTGAAACACCTTCAAAGATGAAATAGGCAGGGTTGGTGTAACTGCTTGGCGTTCGTTTAGGAGCAGCTCCAGAGGTCCTGTGACGAATATACAATGGAACAAATAGTTATTTTATCCCCCACAGCGGTTGTAAGTTTACCCACATACAAATAAATGAATCTATCATTTTTATGGTAGCCATATTTTGGAGATATCTATAACATTAAGAAAGAACTTCTATTCCTAGATCATTATGCATATAAACGACACCAGTCCACAGAATTAATCTCTTCCCTTCCAACCTCTTCACCATCATGACAAAAGAACTGCTAAAGAAAATCAGAGAACGATTGTAGTCCTGCACAAATCTGGAAAAGGCTACAAGACCATCAGCGAGAAATTTGGTGAGGAGGAGACAACTATTAGTATGATTGTTCAAAAATGGAAGAAATGCAAAATACAGATCCTTATACAGTTGTGTTCAAAATAACAGCAGTGTGTTTTTAAAAAGTTAGTAAAGCTCAAAATCTTTATAAAAGCTTTAATTTTCAAACATGCAAATGCATTAGGATCACTGCATTTTCTATTCCAAATCAAAACATGAAGAAAACATTTTCAAATTTGCTCCTGTTTACTTTACAGAAGGTTGAAGAAAAAAGAATTAGGCTGCTCAAAAAATAGCAGTGTAGACTTCAATTAGTGAGGGCATCCATTCTGTGAAAAAAAAAGTATCAAACAGCTGACCTTCATTTCAGGAGAAAGGCAGAAAACCAGCAGAACATGCTGGTTTTAATGTAAAACGGGTCATTCTACAAAATGTTCAGAAGAGCAGTGTACCTGGATCCAAAAATTGATTGCAGAAGGTAAAACATATAAAGAAGTGCAGCAAATAATAGGCTTCTCAGCTAAAATAATCTAAAATGCTGTAAAATGGCAACTAAAACCAAAGAGATGTGAAAGAAAATGTAAAACTACCATTTGGATGGATGGAAAAAGAGCCAAAATGGCAAAGGCTCAGCCAATGATCAGTTCCAGGGTAATCAAAGAAGTCAGTAATCAAAGTCCAATTGTTGAAAAAAAAAACCCACAAGTGCTGAAGAGCTTACAATTGGCAAAAGAACACACCTGACTGGCCTAAAGAGAAATGATCCAACATTTTGTGGACGCATGAAAGCAAGATTGTTCTTTTTGGTTCTTTTGGGTCTAAAAGCTGCAGAAAGTTTGTCAGATAACCCCCAAATAATCAAATACTCCTCTGAGAGAATACAGAGGTGCTTCCAGGCCAATCAAGCTATATAGTCTCTCCAGAGTGCCCTGGGTTTGCCTTGTGGTTTTCTCCTGGTTGGACATGCCCAAAACACCTCTCCAGGGATGCGTCATGCGGGCATCCTAACCAGATCCCCGAACCACCTAAATTGGCTCCTCTCGATGTGGAGGAGCAGCGGCTCTACTCTGAGTCCCTCCCAAATGACTGAACTTCTCCCCCTATCTCTGAGGGAGAGTCCAGCCACCCTGCAGTGAAAAACTATTTCAGCTGCTTGTATCCGCAATCTCATTCTTTCGGTCACTACCCACAGTTCGTGACCATAGGTGAGGGTTGGAACAAAGATCGACCAGTAAACAGAGAACCATGCCTTCTGGCTCAGCTCTCACAGAGCCCGCACCACAGCAGACACTGCACTAATCAGTCTCCGTCAATCTCCTGCTCCCTTCTTCCGTCACTCATGAACAAGACCCAGTTGAACAAGAATAAATTCCTCCACTTGAGGCAGAATCTCACTCCAACCTGGAGAGGGCATTCCACCCTTTTTCGACTGAGAGCCACGGTCTTTGATTTTGAGGTATAAATCGAGTATAAATCAGGCTTTAGGGCCCCAGATTGGCCAAGGGGCAGCCCTACTGGCATCTGTAAAGCACAACGGATCGCCAACATGATAACTTTGGATGAGAGAATATGTTCACAACACGTTCTGACTGGTGTAGACTATTAGCGTCAGCAGGTGGTACAAATAGCATATGTGTCCACAAAGAAACTAACAACATGGATTTATTGTTGTTTACATCACGTAGCCTATGCAGCAACTGAACCGGGTAGAATGAAGACAACGTTTAGGTAAGAAACTCAAGTTTTATTCAACGCTAGACAACTTTTAATTTGAGCAACTATGGACCTCTACTTTCAACACGACATGACAGGCAGCAGATCAGTTCTCAAAGAAAATCTGAAATGAACTTTACATTCACTGCTGATTTAGCTACCAACAACGAACCGGCCATAGAGCCTGCAGTAATTTCAATTTTGAAAGAAATAGAAGCCATATGCATTAGATGTTATCAGAAACAAAAAGAAAATTTTGCAACACAACATAAGACATCAGATCAGCTCTCAATGAAAACCCGAAATGAACTTTAAATTCACCACTGAATAACCGGATGATTAATAACAATGAACTGGCCACAAAGCCTGCAAAAATCTTACCAAAAATAGATGTACTGAAGCAGGAAGAAACAAAGTGCCCCAGAGTCAGTGTAACATGGCACTAATCGGACATTAGTTTGGCATGTAACTGCGGTGCAAAACATTAGTGCGTAAAGGTGCAATGCACGGCAGCAGTCCTTTGAAAGGAAAAGCGTTTTACCGCCTGCATTCACAAGTCTCCAAATGTGGCCTTCCTCTCTGGGTTGATGCTGATGAAGCTCCTTATTAGGCTGCCAATGTCCAGTCTGTCCAAAACATCTCCATGAACATGCATGAGAGCAAGGCGCGTCAGTCAGGCCCATGTACCAAATGCACGGCCCGCCACTGAATAATAATATATAATAATAATAATAATAATAATAATAATAAACCTTAAACTAGACCACTAGAATTTATAGTCAATTTTAAGACATTTTATTTTTTCCACCCACATTTTTTTCTCCCTTTTTTTCCAATTTTTTTTTTTTTTTTTTTTTTTGAGGTGCTGTAGCCCCTTCCACTGGTGGGGCTGCATCTTTAGTTGAGGTCAGCAGCACCCCACCTCCACAATACACAGTGTTGGTGAAACACTGCTCTCCCCATCTGAGCCACCTGACACCTCACCAGAATCTTTGTGGAGCCAATCAAAAGTTGTTTTCCATGGCCTCACCGAACTCCTCCCACACCCAAGTTTTTGCATCAGAGACCACCAAGGCTGCAGGATCTTTGGCCTCTCAATACCTGCCTGCTGCTTCCAGAGTCCCACAGGCTAACCAAGCCCACTAGGACTCCTTCTTCACCCTGACAGCCTCTCTTACTCGAGGTGTCCACCGCCGGGTTCGAGGATTGTCGCCACAGCAGGCACCAACAACTTGACAGCCACAGCCTCTGTCAGCCGCCTCGGTAATGGAGGTGCAGAACATGGCCCATTCAGACTCAATGTCCCCAACCTCCCTCGGGATGCAGTTAAAGCTTTGTTGGAGGTGTGAGTTGAAGATCTGTCTGACAAGTTCCTCTGCTAGACGTTCCCAGCAAACCCTCACGACACGTTTGGGCCTACCAGGTCTGACCAGTGTCCTCGCCCGCCATCTGATCCAGCTCAACACCAGGTAGTGATCGGTTGACAGCTCAGCTCCTCTCTTTACCCGAGTGTCCAAACACACCAAGACTGTCCTGATGCCACGTGCATTTATGGACACTCTTATGTTTGAACCTGGTGTTTATTATGGACAATTTTTGACTAGTCCACAGAAGTCCAACAACAAAACACCACTCAGGTTCAGATCAGAGAGGCCGTTCCTCCCAATCATGCCCCTCCAGGTACCACTGTCATTCCCCACATGAGCATTGAAGTCCCCAAGCAAAATAAAGGAGTCCCCATTAGGGGCACTTTCCAGCACCCCTGCCAAGGAGTCCATGAACGCTGGGTATCCTGAACTGTCATCCGGCGCTTATGCACCAAATGACAGTCAGAGCCCAACTATATCTAGCCGGTATCTCTCGTTCTCACGCACAAGCTCAGGCACCTTCCCCACCAGAGAGGTAATGTTCCATGTCCCAGTGGTCAGTTTAGTCAGCTGGGGGTGAGCACGCCAAGGCCCACGGTTTTGGCTGCCGGCCAAGGCACAATGCTCCTATACTATACTATACTATAATGTCGGGCCTACTTATCACAAACAAGGAATTATGGACTCAGTTTGTAAATCTTTACATCAAAATACTTGAAAAGGTCATGTTGCCTTATACCGAAGGGGGAGTGCCCTTGAAATGGGTCAAGACAATGACCCCAAACACACCAGCAAGTCAACAGCAGCTTGGATTCTGTCCACAAGTGGCAGAAGTTGGTCAACTCCATGTACCACAAATGTGAAGCAGTTCTCAGATGCAATTGTTATAAAACTCAATATTAGTTCAGTGATTCACAGGAAAGATACATTTGCAAGCATTTCTCACTTTATACAGTAAATATTTGAGTTAGGAAAGAAAAACATAGATGCTGCTATTTTTATTATATGTTATACTATATAACAGCCTAATATTCACTTTTTCTTCAGTTTCTGTGACATCATAAGTTTAATACATTTTGATTTGGAATAGAATGTGCAGTGTTCCCAAAACATTTGCATGTAGGGAAATACATTTTAAGGACTTTGAGCTTTACTCACTTTTTTTAAACACTTGGCTATTTTAAACACAAAAATAAAGTTAGCCACTGATGATCTAAATGATTTAGAGAAGGCTCGGGAGAACAAGATGTGGTCAGATGAGACCCAAAATGAGTTCTTTAGCATCAACTGACTATGTCTTAAAGAACACCATCCCCACCATCAAGCACAGAAGTGGAAACACTATGCTTTGGGTCTTTTTCTCTTCTAAGTATACTGGACAGCTTCATTGCATTGAGTTGCCAATGGATGGACCCATATACCGTAAAATCTTGGATGAGAGCCTCCTTCACTGAGCCAGAATACTGAGATTTCTCAAAGATGGACCTTTCAGCATGACAATAACCCAAAACATATGGACAAAGCAACAAAGGAGTGACTCAAAAAGAAGCATATTATGGAGTCATGGAGTTTCCTTGCCCGTCCCCAGACTTTAATTCTATGGAAAAATCTGTGTAGGCCGCTGAACAGTCGCGTTGCCAAGCAACAGCTAGAAGAAGATTTGTAAAGAGGAGTGGGCCAAAATCCCTCCTGAGATATGAGAAACATCTGACCACTGTGCTTGCCAGGAAGGGTTTCAAGTACTAAGTTATGTTTTGCTTAGGAATCAAATATGCAAATTCCTAATAATGGAAGTTATTAGGATTGCTATTCTGTCTCTTTCTGTTCTAATTTAAGTAAGGCTGGTTACACAATTGATGATTTTCATTACTCAACTTTTTTTTTTAATGCAAGGCCACAGACAGGACAGTATCAGCCAAACTTAAATAAAAGAAATTCTCCAAACACACCTGACATTTGGAATCAATTCACAGTGGCGATTCCACAGTTACAGGATTCACAGAAACTCAGACACAATCAAACGTGACGTCCGAAGTAAAACAAATATACGCAATGCCTTGCCTGACATGTTTAACGTCAGTTTCTATCACAACACTAGAACCTGCTCTTCTTTTTCTATATTTTCCATTTGGATGCAAGAATCATCAATGTCAAATATGTGACACTGACGATTGAATAGCAGAAAGACTCCAACTTCATTTGGAGCAGTGAAATATTCTTATTGACAATTATAGCCATATTTTTACCACAAAACTTGGGCCATGTGACCTAAGTATTGACAATATCTTTGACCCCTCATTCAGCCCTTCTGTTTCTACTAAGGTGTAAAACCTCCCAACTGATGAGGTGTGACTGCTGTGATTGTCCTGTCAAAAAGAAGCATGTCAAGCAAACCCAAATTACAAACGTATCAGTGGATCCATGAGATTGTACGTAATAAAAGCCTCTATTTGACCACTCGCACAGTTTTATTTGGTTCTTGATGATTTTTTTCAGCTAGTTTATCTCAGCAATAGCTTATAAAATCTGTTGGATTTCTGTATCCATCTCTGCAACTACTGATAATCTCTTGTCTGGATTTGACCATTTAACCTTATTTGTGAAGCAGTAAATATAAATATATAAATATAATTCTAAAAATAACTCTCTCTTAAAATAACTGAATGAAAAGGAAATTAAATCTAGCTTCAAGATTTACACAGAAAATATTAGCAAAATGTTACAAAGATAACAAACCTCAAAAACAAAATACAGATTATAGAAAATAGAGTATGTGATATTGATGAGACGTGAGTAAATACTTTAATGAGCCCTTAGGAGTTGTTTTTTTTTTTTTTAAATAGCATTACACTGATGTTCAAAACATTGAGAGGTCCTCACCTCGTTACTGGATTCCGTGTTATTGCAGGAGACATGTGCCCCCTTCCAGGACCTTTGTCATCTTTTTCAAAACAGAACAACTCTGAAAAAGCCAAGTTAAAGGGAAATGAAAAATAATTTCGTAATGAGCAAAACTTCGTCAAAGTCTGTGTGTTGCATACAGGCAAAAGGCTATTGCCGGTTTGCATCACACAGCATAGTGATGTTTGCGTGTGTTGTGTCTGACCTGTTGTCAAAATACCCAACTGTCCTGTTTCAGTGTCTCAGGATGCATCTGGTCATGGTCAGTCATTCAGGAGCCAAAAGAGGAAGTGGCCGATAGATACCAGCAAGTGTAAAGCCAAGCCAGGGATCATTGAGGAACCAAATAGAGGAAGCAATGTGAGACTCGCAGGAGAGTCAAAGAATGCAGTGACAGTGGAGATGAAGGATTAGTGGGAAGTGATAGTGCAAGCAAGGCAGCAATTCAGAAAAGAGTCGTTTTTGGCCAACACACCATAGATCTTCTGCCGTGTCGCCCGTCTGTCCTTTGGTACGTGGACTCTGACCCGTCCCCGTATGGAGCCCATCTCCTCACCTCGATGACACAAAAATGTCTCAAATTGCTCCGACGCACCAGTCAGTGAGCGCAGAGCCACACAGCATTCACCTAGAGTAAGGAATTTTTAAATCACTGAGGACGTGGATGTGAGTTGCCACCCAGTAAAACTACTTCATGTGTGTTACATTTGCAGAAAATCAAGTCAAAATATAATGATTCAGTATACATATAATAATTAATGATAATCAATGATTCTGCACAACGTGAATACATAGTTGTTTTTGCATGCAACAATCTGAAGAAAATGAAACTGAAGGAACTTTTTTTTCCCTCATTAAAACTTCAAAAGCTCATTGTAGAACTTCTTTTTAAAAAAAGGATTTTCAAATGAAAAATGGAATCTCTGTGGTGGAGAAAGTAAAGCTGATATCTGGAAACATATCAGTACTACCTGCACTGATTAAATTCAGTAAAACAAAAACTCAGAGTTTTTGGTTAAGATGAATCTTTATAGATAGTAACTAGCAGACTCATGAAAATGGTGTGACGTGTTGATTATAATACTTGAGAAGAGAAATACATGTTTGTAATGCAACTGACCGTATGATTCAAAGCCATCACATGATTTTACAGACAACAACAGGTGCTGGTCCTGAAGGTACTCCATATCAGACATAACCGGAAGCAGCTATGGCACACATAGACAAAGTACAAGTTAGTAACATAACATATTCAACTATTTTTTAATGGGCTGAGCCACTGACCTTGGGCAGTTGCTTAAAGGACCAGCCCAGTTTGAGAAACCCGGGAACATCACAGCTCTGTGAGTCATTGTCGCTGGAGCGCCTCATCTCTGAAATCGAAGATATGACAGGATTTTTATGACTGAATTATAGCCACCTTTATAATGTCTTTCTGATAAGACATCACACCTTCAAGACAAGAGGAATAAAACTCAATGAAGAACTTTGCTTTGCTTGCTGTCTTCACAATGGCCTCAATGCCTTCAAGCTCAATCCAGGCCTTCTCCATGCTGGAATTGGACTCTGTTCAAATTGAAGGGACAGTCTTGTTTAACTTAGAAGGATTAAGTCATATCATAGCTGTTTGTGTCTCCGAGGATGACGGCACCTGTTTTGGAACTGTAGTGTGATGTCACTCCCACTTGAAATGTGGCAAAAACAGGTGAGTGATCACTTGTGAAGATGTCATCTGTGCAACCTAGAAACACACAAACAATCACATGAATGAGTTGCTGTAATGGTGGCAAAAACGATCCTTGATGTCTTAAATATTCAGTGGCTGAAAGAGTACGGAACATGAGCTGAGAGCATTTTGACATCACTCAAATGTTATTTAGGAGGGGAAACAACTGCTGTACTTCCACCGCGTATGTGTTACGCTCTGATAATTTGCTGAGGTTAGTCAGATACAGATGTTCAGGGGAAATGGAAGGAAATGACTGTGTCTTGAAGCATCACAGAGCAGGATGTGGGATTTGATCATTATTAGCTTTCAGGTTCACTCTCATTTTACAGTAAATATTGAAAAAAAAAGTGTCTCAGATATCTATTTTGAAATTGCACATGAAATCAATTGTAAGTGTCAACACTTAACCGCTGTCCAGGTTTTACTGCACGTGCATATTTTGTGGAACGGTTTGCTTTTTCCTGTTAAAGTCTTTTCAGACCATTTCTTTGGCAAAGAAATTCTCTCGCTCTTACCATACGCTGTGCAAAGGATGTGTGTCTCTGGGTAGGACTTCCACAAAATCCTGTCACACCATGATGGAACATTGACTCGTACCTGCAGACAAAGATTTTCCCACAGTTTAAGCATGAACATATTGAGCATTTCTCTTCTACAAAGGAAATTGCCACATATGCAGAAAGTATACAATGAAGAGTACCTTCATTCCAGTCTGCCAGACATTCCTCTTTTAGACAGAAGGTTAATTCTTAACTGGCTATTTTTAGTGACTAGAGCAGCTGCTGTCAAAGTCACCTAACCCGACAGATTCTTGAAATAGGATTAGGTTGCAAATAAATTAGGACGAGTATATCTGGACTGGAGTGTTGGTGGCTCTGTGGTCTGGGTTCTGGCTGATTAACTGAGAGGTTAAGGGATCAAGCCCCAACACTGGCAGGACTGCCACACAGTACATTCAGTACAGTACATTCAAAGGGAACGTTAAGTTGACCATTTCAGTTTGATTAGGCCAGTTATTTGGACTACTATCCTTGTTTCAGTATGCAAGCAAGAGAGGGGAATAGATTTATTTAATAAAATGTGTATGATTCCCCTATTAAAGACTGCATTGTACCCCCTTTCAGGTTGCTAGTATTTTTTTTTTCTGTTCAACCTACGACAGAACTCCACATTTAGCTGGACAAACACAATAATTAGATTACTTTCCAACGTCATGTAAACTCACTGATTGTTGAGCCCCTGAATAAGACCTTTGAGCCTATCCGCATCATATTTTGGCTGATCCTGTGCTCGGATTTCAATCTCCTAACAAGTTGAAATATATGAATTTTGGAACGTCACTGTCCTTTCTGCATACGCCTCAAAAAAGGATCATTTATTTTGCTTCTGCAATCCTTTTCATCATAGATGTGCTGTGGCACCAGTTATGTTTTATATATCTAGACTTTCAAAGACGGTAAACATGCAAAGTATCAAGCACGTAATGTCATTCAGAAAAGTGATTTAAAAAAATAGTGAAAAGCGAAGAGGTACTTAAACTGAATTTATTACTGGCATGCATCATCTTTTTGTGCCTGGAAATTTTTTTTCCATCACCCTGTCTCTAATGTGCTTTTGTGTAACAAGACAAATCTCACCCCCGACGTCTTGTATTTTTGCCAAAGGTAGCAGTCTCGTGAGCCCCTTTCATACCGATAAGTAGGTGGAAATGTGATCTTCTCCTCCTCTTAACCATGATACACAAAGAAATGTTCAAATGAGAAAAGCACACAAAAACCTGAATCAAAATGACTATAACTGTCAATTATATGCTGTTTATTAACTGATACTTACTGAAATTGAGAAAGGCTTTCCTCTTGTGTCTCTCTCTTGTCAGCTGATCCGCACACATGAGATCCTCAAATTCTCTTTTGGAAACATGTTTGAGGATATCCTGGAATTAGAAAGAACCAGAAGGAAGCAGGATATTCCACATTTACGATCAAGGTAACGGAAAGAACAACAGAAATCCTAACTATTAAGCTGACCTCTACATCCAAGTCAAGCCTGTAGTTGAGATCTCCACACCAGAAGAGATGGGTGAAATGCAGACTGATGTCAAAAGCAGCGAGCTGTTTGTCACCCAGAGAAAGAAGCCTGAGGATGTCCACAAAGTTCTGGTTCCTCCTGGACATTTAACATATTGAGGCAAACATTTCTTTAAAAAAATGAAATTAAGATGGGAGTGCACACTTTTTTTTAGTCGTAAACAAATAATGCACCTTATTACTTTATCACTTCCAGAGGTCAGATGGCAGTTAACAAAACCAAAAGATGTTCCATTGAAAAGGAAGGAAACTCCAACAGCTCCCTTGTTTCCTGAAACAACAGAAACATTACCACCAAAACATGTTTTGCCTTAGTTAAGAATGCACTCTTGTTTTGGGCTCTCAGTCATGACATTATATGATTTATCAGTTTGCTTTGTCTGTATCGGTAATGATGAGATTATGCTGAAAAGCCTACCCAATGTGTTTCCCAGGCCTGTTTTCACACTGGCTGTGTTCACATGGCTGATGCGACTCTCATGCTCTGGCTTTACAAACACAGCTACCCTCATATTCCAGAGAGACTGCACTGCCACCTACAGGACATTGTGTAACATTACAATAAATTGCAGTTTCCCACAAGTTGAAATATCCACACCATAGTTGATTTCTCAGTAGATTCGATCAGTTTCTGGGGCTCTCTAATCAAAAAGATACACATATCTGTTTTTTTTTCCTTTAAAATATTTTTCTTACAAGTGAAAAATGTTAATTCCTTCATACTATTTATCAAAATGTTTATCTAAGTATTGCAAATGGATGCCTTTCAAAGACCGTGTTGAATATTACACTAGAGAGGAGTTAATGTATAAACTGTATGCTTCATGGTTTACATAGCAGGTTTTTAACCTATTAAAAATGAGATGCAAATTAAACGTCTCTTGTCCTTTCAGACGACCATTATGGTTCTCCTCTTGAAGCCTGATATTTTATGAGTATGCTTTATATACCATGCAGTTACAATTAGTCTTTGTTTGCTAGAACATAAGGGCAAAGGATTTTATTTACACAATTACAAAGGAAATTACTTTCAATTTCTCCACTGGTCACCTTAGATGTTTTTGGTCAATTTAAATGTACAATTTAATGCAGCAAAACACTCCAAAATAAATAAATACATAAATACATAAAAAATCGGCAGAGTGGCAAACAAAATAAAAAGGCTTATTGAATAAACCAGTAATATTGTTCTGGAAGATTCTACAATCAGTCATTTTAATGATAACAGGTTAAGGTGTCAGGTTTGTGTGTAAAAAGAGTACCCACAAAAATCTTAAGCACTTTTTGAATTGCTGGATTGGAGGCCTGACACTGATGCTGTGTACAAGAAGGTGATAAGCAGATTCTACTTTTTGAGAAACCTCAGATCCTTCAGATTTCCTTGACTCAGTGAGGAACTGGGATTAACTAAGCAAAGTCCTCCGCATCATCAATCCGTCCCAACCTCTCCATGACTCACTGCAGAGTCAACAAAGCTCATCTCCAGCAGATTCACTCAGCTCCGCTGTCATACAGAACACTGCAGGGAATCATCCCTACTGTTCTCCATTCCACTGAAGACCAGCCCATCTCTGTGCAAAACATTAACACGTCACTGCACTTCTCATCTCTGTATTCTGACTCCATCAGGCATCCATCTCTTTATTTAATGCAATGTACCTTCTATTCATTAGTAGCATCTCCTAATTGTGGGAATATTTATACTGGTGTGTTAACGAGAGCAGGTGTGCAGGCCAGAAAGGCCTACACGTCTGACTGGTACGCCACAATGACTCTTCACTCTTTAAGAGTGGATCCATCTGAGTTTCTGAGACACTAAAGGGACTGGGACTGGGACTAAAAAACGGCCCTGGACTTTCGCCCCCAAATAGGCCGACCAATAACCGGGGGTGGGGGGTGCTTTAGTGATATACTGTCATTGCCATAACAACCCCAACACATACGAACTATTTATGATTGTTTATTCAAGAACTCAAGAACACTAATATTAAAGAACGACTAATCATGACTTGCATCTTCAAAACAAAAATGAACATAAACATTGTCTTTTATACTGCTATTTTACAGTTACTTATATGCTTGCATTTTGAACAGAAAAAAATCTATATCTATATCAGATATACTTAATTAACATTTGTTTATTAGCATTACTTGGAATGACAACCATTAGACCTGTACTTATACCTCCAAAATTCTAACACTTTGGATAAACATATTATTTGATACCTAGACAAGAAAAATAACACAGATTTGGTTTTCCTAAATCCTATTACATTTTTAGCCTTTTAGGTCTATTCTGTGTAAGAATTAGCCACCTTGACACATTGTTGATACTGCAAAAATACTCAAAGATAGTCAAAGATGACAAAGTAGCTTTATAAACCATACATTTATTTAAAATATCCCTTTTCTGTTAGAAATGAAGATTTTCTGATATGTAGACATAAATAATGCCTCATAACCAGTGACATGTGGTGTGATTCATCGCTGGTGAGGCACTGACTCCATCAGAATCAGATTTACACATTTATGAACCCAACAGAGTAGATTATTCACCATTTAGTCAGCAGCAGTAAGCAGGTTATGTTTTATATGTCATATCAGCATCTTTTTAAAATATTTTCTAGTGGCCTGTATTGGATAGAGAGAAAGCAATGGCTAAAAAAGGGACACAACAACATATTACAACACTGGAAACTGAACACACCGACCACTATATATACTATAAATTTTGGTTATTGAACAAGGCTGACGGCCATAGACCAGACGGCTATTCTGGACCTTTCCAGAATCCACATATTACCAGTCCGCCCTTGGAGACACTCCTGCTACATATGGTATGACAACATTTTTGCACCCCTTTTTCTTTTCCTCTGCTTAGTGTTGAAGTGTTTTTTTTTCCAGGTTCCTTGGCTGACTTGACAATGGCCCAGTTTGGATATCCATATTTCAAATTCTACAGCTGAGAGCAAAAACAGCGATTTGACACCACCAAACAAAAGACGAAGCCACCACATGCATGGAAACCCAGGAACAGTGGATGAAAAACACATCAGACAGGGAGGTCATCCAACTGGAGAAAAATGTTTTAGTTAAAGGATTGAACTTTGTCTTATTTCCACAACAAACAGTGGTGGACCTAATCACTGCACAGAGTCAAAATAAGGAGCATAAACATAACTGAGGCAGAAGCAGAAAAACTGAGGATGAAGGTAACGGGAGTTATGACCGGTGGGAAAACGTCCTCATCCAACTCGACACTCCAGGAAAGAAAGACAGTTACCTCCCGAGATAAAAACATAACCATTGGGCCGCCCTGGTAGTGCAGTGGCTGGGGCACGTACAGGGGCTGCAGTAGTCTGCAGCAGTCGTGGGTTCGACTCTCAGCCTGTGGCCCACAGCCACATGTCTTCCCTGTTCTCTCTCTACCCTGGTTCCTTACCTCTTTCTCTTACTGGGGGTTGGAGGCCACTAGTGCCACAAAAAAAAAACATACACATAACCATTTTTTAAGCAGACTACCATGAAAAAATAATGATTTTATTAAGTGACAGCACCACTTCCGAAACTCTGAAGAGGGATCCAACAAGTGGCTATGAGAAGAAAGTCACAGACTACCTATCGAAAACTGAAAAAGGAAAATAGAATTAACCAAGCTTATTACCACAAACTCCCTAAGATACAGGAGGAAAAAGCACCACTCAGACCCATCAGCAGCAGCATCAACACAGTCAACTACAATATTGGAAAATACCTCACCACCACCTTAGATCCTCTGGTTGAAAACACTCCACATTACATACAGAGCTCTACAGACAGACAAAAGCCAACATCCGAGACTGGTTCCAGGTGAAACCACTGTGTGATTTAATGTCACTCTGCTTTTCACTGTCATATCTACGTCTGAGCCAGTGGAGACTGTCGGGAAATGACTAAAGCAAGATGGAACTTTAGAAGATTGGACCAAGTTTACTTCAGCCCAGATCTGTGCCCTGCTGGACCTCTGCTTCGCCACCACCTGTTTAAGGTGTAGTGCACAATTTTAAGACAGAAACTCAGATAGGTTCTCCAGTGTCACTCATTGCTGCCAACATCTACATGGAGGAAATGGAAAACAGAGCACTGACCTCCAACAAGGGAACAATAGCAAGCCACTGGTTCAGGTATGTGAACAAAAACCTGGGCCGAAATACAAACCAAAAGAAGTAGAGGCCTTCATTAAACATATCAACTCAGTGGACAGTAGGCTTGGGCGGTATTACAGTAATACCGTAAACTTCCGGTATTCAAAAATAGCAGCGGTATCAGTTTCAATACCGTCTTAAAATGCAATGAATGATTTCTGTGGTTTAAAGTTTAGTTTCTCTCCTGTACCGCTGTGTGTTCTGCTTTATTTTACCGTTTATTCATGTTCGCTCGCAGCTGACTCGCTCGCCCGTTTGACTCGTCCTGTTAAGGTACTGACTATGAAAACAACACTTCCTGAACTTGCTGCTTCAAAATAAAAGCTTCTAATGAAACTAATAATGTTGGACTTTTATGTTAAAGAACTTATAGGACATAAAACGTCCCGCATCAGACACTTTACTGTAAAGCGTGTTTCAGCGCTGCAGGAGACAGGCTGCAGGCAGCTGCAGCAGAGAAGGAACAGTTAAAACTACAGTGAAAAGCAAGAAATACACAAAGAAATAACAACTGTAGTTAAGCCAACTTTATATTGAAGCACTGAACTGCTGTTTCGAGGTAAACTCGCCTTTTTTTTCCAGGCGTAAAGTCCCGCGGCGGCGCACATAATGGGGACGGCTGTTTTGATGGGCGGCGTCCGCCGGTGGTGTTTGTTCGCCTTAATAGTCGCGGTAATACCGTATACCCCGGTAAAATGTGAGAGAAGTTTGACGGTATCAAAATTTGGATACCGCCCAAGCCTAGTGGACAGCAAAATCAAGTTTGCCTTAAAGGATGCAGAAAATAACAAGAAGAAAAATAAAAAGGAATAAAAACACATCAGGACAGCACTTCCAGTCTGCAGATATCCCAACTGGAACTTTGACAAATCAGCCAAGAAATCTGGAAAAAATACCACAACACTAATCATAGAAGAAAAAAGGAGGGGCAAAAAAATGTTGACATTCCACACATGGCAGGACTGCCTGAGAAACACAGCATATCAGTCCATTTCAAACCACACACCACCCTCAGACAAAAACACCCAAAGACACCCAAATTAAAACTAAGCAGCGTTGTATATATAGCCCAGCGCAGTGAGAAGTGCACAGGCCTTTATAGTGGGGAAACTAAATAGCAATTCTACAAACTCATGGAACCACACGGGACAGCCAGCTCATCAGGTTCAATGGTCCATCTGCACCTCAGATGTAAGGGACACTCTTTTGAGAACAATATTGTACACGTTTTGGACAGAAAAGTCCTGGTTTGAAAAAGAAGTAAAAGAAGGGAACTCAGATATTACCTATTGAACAGTGAAAATGCAGCCTTGAATCTCCTACCAAGATAGTTTCACAAACATTCACACCTTGATTCATGTGACTAAAACGGCTTATAGTGGACAGAGGACTAACAGTCCACAGGAGTGATGGGAGGGGCCGTAATTTTTACAAGACTTCACAGTTTATAAGCTCAAAACTCCTCAACAGTCTGCCTAAATCGACAAATTTCTCTGCTAAGAAAGTGAAACACCAAGAACAAATAAGAAGGCAAAACAATAAACAGTAAAACATTATCAAAATCAGATCTTGACACAATTTATCATACTTAGTAATGCTCCCACTAGAGCTACAAAATTCACGTAATTTTATATGTATGAGGAGGAGCTCCATTAAGACAAAATAACTCCCAAATTAAGTTTAGACAAAGTTGAGAAAGGAGAATTACTTGTTTGAAGTCAATCTGAGTGTAGCTGCGAAGGGTTGCTTTGATATGTTCTGTCCACTCCCTCTCGCCCTGAGGGTTTTCTTGAGTCCCAAATGCATAGATGTCAAGAGGGAGTAAAGCGTCGACTCATCGGGGGTGTGTCCCAAACCGCAGCAGGTCACCCATGACTGCAGGCTTCGAGGAGGAGGGGAACCACCTGCGCACATAAAGAAATGCAATAAACAAGTCAATCAAAAATATTCTCCATGCTTTAATTCTGTGCAAAAGTGGCTTCACTGTTGCTCGACAGTGAAAATGGCTGTCAGTGTATAAATGACTACCCATATTCCATGTGCCAACAAACACAGAGACCACGTCAGGTTCCATCCGCTGGGAGTGCCTTGACTTCATCAGCAGGAGGAGCTGGCAGAAGGAGTCACATTTCTGAAACAGATCAAGGTAAGTTACAGCAAAAGCAATTATGGATCACGGTGATAATAAATGTTATCATCCTGCCTTACCCGCACACTCTCAAACGTCATCTCCCGCGGTGTGCTGTGGTAGCTGTCCACCACCACTCGTACCTTGGCCGGACTGCTCTGGAACTTGACAATCTGAAGAACTGATGCATGCACACATTAGGCTTATTGCAAATAAGATAACATTGCAAGATATATTTAAAAAAAAAAAAAAAAACATAATATTTTCCTACTTCTGGCATGTGAGACCCTTTCTATGCTAAATGAGCCAGCCTTCCTGTCAAACAGCAGTACTCCTGTGTCCACATCCACAGAAACAGTTTGTCTGCCATACCTCACCATCTTCACCTGCACACATACACACACAGGGAAATCAGCTGATGCGTCTTGTTTTGTGTCAACATTTCCAAAGACAGAATGAGCCAGAAAACAGTCTTAGACTAGAACTGACTGATTGTAATGTCTCACTGTTCACCTGAAAGGAGTGGACAGGCAACTGTCTGGCATTGTTCTTTACAGGTGTTACAAAGGTAGGGGCTGGTTCAGGAGAGGGTGAGCTCGGCTGTGCTGCCAAATTGTGATTGGTCACAGCATCTTGTAGTGCTTGTAATACCTTTATGGACAGAAAATATCGCAAAGTTAAGCTTAAAAAAAAAAACTCACATTGCAAACAAGATTTTTTTTTCTTTTTAGTCTTTGACAATCATTAAACTGTAACACAGCAACTGTTTCTTTATTGTAAATGCACTGACTGTATTTGGCAAATAAGAAAAGCCATCAATGGATGGTAATTTCCTCTGCTGTCTTAATTTATCATCATACCTTTTTCTCCAACGTAGACAGAAGGCTAGCCAAGGCTGAGATCTTACACAGTAAGCCGTCAATCTCCATCTCTGGACTCTTGTTTCCCAAAACACAGGGAAAATGCCACAATGGGTTTGAGTATATAAACATAAACGAGAAGACCTTCGTAACTAACAGCACTGAGCTGCCATTTTGGAAAAGCAGTGGTCTGTATTGGTACCTGTGCCTTGGGGCATGTTAATGAGCAGCTAGGATGATCAAAGACCTTGGCCAAGGTTTCCAGACTTGAGAGAGTCAGATCAATCTCACTGGGGGACAAACAGTGCACAACTTTTGTTTTATTGTCATAGATCAATATGTCTCATGTTGTCAAAATTGTGGGAAAATTAAACCAACAATCAGCTTGGCTTGCAACTTTATATGGTGCTCAAGGAAAACCAGTACATGCAAATAAA
The DNA here is from genome assembly GCA_018398805.1 of Hirundichthys speculiger. Taxonomy (NCBI): domain Eukaryota; kingdom Metazoa; phylum Chordata; class Actinopteri; order Beloniformes; family Exocoetidae; genus Hirundichthys; species Hirundichthys speculiger. The sequence continues at coordinate 42,720 of JAGFBZ010000849.1, read as the reverse complement.
TCCAAAAGTAGACTGATAATAACCTGTTTACACCTTGACAGAATGTACTCAGGGTACGCTTGAGGTGGCATAAAGTTGTTGCCCCCTTATGGACATTCTCAATGTCTAGAGGCAGCTGATTGAAGAGGTAGTCACTGATCAGATCAATCACATCACCTGCAGCACTGTCGATAAACAAAAAAGGCAGAATTCAGACTAGGATGTGTTGTAAAGCATGCATATCAATTTTCTCATTATTGTTGCTGCTTGCATTTGACTTTAAGAGTCATCTCACACACACAACAAAAAACCCACTGAAACTAGTGAGAAGCAAAGTGTTTACCATACAGCAGCTACAACAGCAACAGTGTTTATTAATAGGACAAAAAAATAGTTACACACAAGAGTGTTTCACAAGTACTCTATATGCTTGACTGCCAGCAGGTGCATGTGACTCTAAAACTAAAGTTATGAACATGTTCATGTGGCAGCACATGGATAAACTAATGCGATGCTACATAAGATGTAAACCTCACCTGGAAGGCATATACTATGTCAAGTAAAGTTATACATGCAGCTACATAAGGGGGAAAAAGGTTTAACAAAAATAGTCAAATAATAATACTTGGATGGATTCAGCTCTTGCAGCTTCTCCAAGAAAAGAGCATGAGGTGCTGGTTTTGCAGGCGGTCCTGTAGAGAGTACTGTGTGGACAGAGGCTGCAATGGAAGGTGACTTCTCATCGTCTGGGCACAGAAAAAAATATGATAAAATCCATCATTAAGAGTTAGCAACAAATACATTAGCTGAAAGAAGAGGATATTGAAGCCCTGATTACAATTTCAATTTTAAAAGGACACAGTTCATAAAGATCAGAATCTGTTCTAGGGACTGTTCTGGAGAAATTATAGTGCAAAGAAGGATACTTCATTAAATAAATTTAAAAAACAAAAAACAACCCTGAGCATCCTCTTTACAACACATTGATTCAACAACACTGTCTTCAGTCAGAGGCTTCTTCAGATTCACTGAAACACAGATCACTACAGGAGATCCATCTACAAAGACTCTTTGAAAAAGCATAAATTATGAAAGATACTGCTACAAATAATTTCCTTCTGAGGATTAATTAACTGTTATTGAACTGAACCAAACTGAATAAAGCTGAATTGACTGAGTGCTTTACATTTGACCAAATGATACAAATTTAACATCTTGGTGAAAACAGCTGATGACCCACCGGAGCTCTCGTCGCCTGTGTCTGTATCACGTGGAACAGGATAAAGAAGAGGAGTGACCAAGCCTTTGTGGGGGTGCTGGTACCCCAAGACCAAGTCCTCCAGTGTCCGGAAACAGTTCACCTGCACCCCCTGTGTTGTCTGTGGGACACACACATATTTCAGCAGCAGGTTCACTGTATGTCCAGCAATGGATTTCACGTTCACCTTAGAAACATCATGTCTTGTTTTGGTTTTTCTAAACTTATTTTGAAGAAATTCTCATACAAACATTTTTTTTATTTCTTTTTATTACATGCAGAGCAAGAAGGTTTGTGAGTTCTTTTTGTGTAGTTTGTGACATAATGATGGCACAGTCACAGGTCGGTGACAGTTTGACAGTTTATTGTGCTCACCTCCACCTGTGCAAAGTGACCAAAAAAATATTTACAGTGATGTGCGAGAAAAAAAAAAACTATAGACAGAAATATACAAAAATCTGAACAGGAACACTGCTTCAGTCAATGCGCATCAGTCCCAAACACAAGCATTGCAGTTTACTTTCTACCTTGTAGCTGTCCATGTCCACCTCCATATGAACCCTCTCCTGTCTTACAAACACTCTTTTTAAAGGCATTAGCCCCTCCCACTGGGCTAATTGGTCTACGGAAATTAGCCAAGATTTTACCATTTATCTCACAACTTATTACTATTTTTAAACAACATCAAGCTACATTGATACTTTATTTTCAACAACCCCCCATTTACAAAAATAAAAAAACAGAAAATAAACAGTTAAATGTAAAAATTAACCACCTTGTACTGGTGACATCACTTCCTGCTTGGGGGACATATGGCAGGGTGATTGGTTTATTGCCTCTGTTTCAATGCTGGAACACTATGCTGGTGAGTAACAGAGTCAAAGCTACTAAGTGTGCACCCTTAGTAGGAAAGGCCTGTGAAATGATATTATAAGCCTGCTGCGGTGTGAACAAAAATCTGGTGGTTGTGACTGAAACTGAGGGGGGGGGTGCTCTCCTGCAACCAGTGACGGGCTACTCTGTCACAAGGTTATGTGTGAACATGAGTGAGTTTTAAGTGTATTATTGTGAATTATATATATATAAATTTAAACTTAAAAAAAAAACTGACCAAATTTGACTTGTACACTTGATCTGGTTGTCAGTGGACCCTTCCCCCACTTCTCTTAGTAAATCTTAGTTCAACAAAGCAGAAGTATTATTTGCATGACTGAAAAAGCACATACAGATGATGTGCTCCGATAAACAGCATCTCAGGGGGTTTAAGAAACCTGTAACCCAGTGGAGAGGTGACATCACTGACGGTACTTCCTGGCTAGAGAGGGTCCAACATTCCTGGTCAGTCTAAGAGAGCCCCGGCAAAAAGAAAAATGTCCTTTTGCAGGGAAGATTGCTGCACCATAAAATATTAAATCAAACCACAAGCACAGGCAAGCCTCCTTTATGACTTTGCACAAAAAATCTACAGTACATAACTGAACTTTAGTCAGCCTTCAAGCAGCACAGGCAGAAATTAACATTATGCGCTCACAGGGCTACCATTCACATCGACCAGTTCAACGTGGTACACATTAGACCACAATGCCGAGCAAGCTCTTTTCCTGTGCCCTCTTTTTAGAAGTTTTTGTTTTCATTTTGCGGTGAGAGAAACCGTTTTTTGGCTTGAGCTACCTGTCTGTTTTGCCAGAAACTCTTCAAACAGTATTTTTTATAACCACAAAGAGCTCTTGAAAAGCAGTTTAAAAGAAATGAAAAGGAATAAGAGACAGTGAAAGACAAAATTGGCCTCTAAATATCTCCATGGCCGTCTTGGAAAAACAAAAAGGCAAGCATGCGACTTGTGAGTTAGTGGAGCAAATCCAGTGGGGGGAAAACACATACTGGAGGTTATATAGATGGCAGTGGAAAAACAACTGAAATAGTAACAAAATTTAATGTTTTTACTGGAAAGCAGAGGAAAGTTCCAAGTCAGTCTTTAAAAACAACTGCCAGGCAATTGGTATTAAATTCATCATTGGATTCTGACATATACCTTTAAAGTGCTAGTGTGCGCAATTATGGAAACCTTATGCTTGTGTGGATTATTTATCATCAAATAATTAGGTCATTTGCTGACTAAATGCCCCCCCACCCCCAACTCCTGCTCGCAGAATTAAAAACAGACATACTAACTTTGGCTCAAGCTCTGCCACATCCAACAGACTCATTATGTCTAATACAAATACCCCCATACATACACATAACAAAAAAGCACACCCTCTGGTCACTAACTTGGCGTGTGGGTTGAGTAGGAATCTCTGCGACATAAAAACAATTTCTCCTCTGTGCTGATGAGCTCATGGCAAAAGCATGCAGCCACATGGCATCTCTGCCATGTGGCTGCAACAAAGTGACTGGTCAACAGAGTGACTGAAGTCGTAACAGAGTCTGTACTGAGATGAAACATAAACACTCTCCTGTTCTCCTTACAACATGGAATAACAAACCATTGTTTGATCCTTCTAGCCCCCACAGATGGGCTGGTTTTCTGGCACGCTGTGCAGTTTGCACAGTGCTTCAGAAATATGCTGTTTTTCTTTTACTCTTGACTTTACTTTTTTTTTTTTTTTTAGACAGAGCATTCACTGTCATCTGGAAAAGAATGACAACACTCACCTGAACTGCGAGAAGTCCATCAGCATCAGGAAGAATACGATATGTGTGAACGTGACACTGAAACCTTTGGAAACCAGAAATAACAACTATAAGCATTACAGACTAAATGGCAGACAAATGTACAAAGGAAAACAAATTTAATTGTTTAAAAAAGGACTACATATCTAGCTATAGTTTAAGACATCAACATTTTTAACAAGACTTGAGTTAATTACTAATGTGGCTTATTTTGGCAATGTCTGTGATAGAAACTTCTATCATCACGTCCATCAGTCATTGCAAGCAGCACATACAGCAACATGAACACCAGCTACTGTGTATCATATGAACAAAGTGAAGCCATGAAAGTAAAGGACTGAAGATATATGACTGTGGAGAACTGAAGGACACTAAGAGAGAGAATGATGTACTGAGAAAAGAATGAAAGGAAAGAGGCAGCACGGTGAGCAGCCAGACTCAGCTTTCAGGAATCTGTCTGGCTTGGGCCGATGAGCAGTTAGCATAGTCAAGTTATGGGAGCTACCGCCCACTTTCAGGGGCCCCAAGGAACACAGAGGGGTAAGCGGGGAAATAAGGAGTCACAAGTTAAGCTTTGAATAGTTGAAGCTGACATTTTTTCGGACAGAGCAGTCCAAAAGATTAAACGAGGCCTGCTGGTAGATGTCAGTGCAGGTGATGCATATGGCAGGGGTACTGAAGCTGTTGAATCACTTTAAAATCCAATTTCTTTTCTATATGTCAAGTAAAAGCATTTCACAATAGTAAACTATTGGTTTACATAGAGCAGATTTGTTTTTGTCTGAGGGGAATGGCACGTAACACATAAAACCAAAGTATATGCAAAGTTTCATTCAAAATCTTTTGCAAAGGTGATTTATTTTGAGTGCAAAGCTTAACATTTTATTGTTTTAAATGCCAGATTATTATAATTTTTATTATTATAACATAATTAAAAAATTCAATAAAATGTATACAGGCTACTTTATACTACGGGTGAGTATTGGCAAGTACTTTGCAATAAGATATGTATCATGATACTTGGGTCATATGATATTATCACGATATCACGATATATTGTGATATTTTACCCAGCTAATATCAAAATTAAAAGTAGAGATGAAAAATCAAGTTGCTGTATATGTTCATCAGATGATATTGATCATTCAGAGGACAAATTGAGTCAAAATTATTTGCTGCAAAACAACCTATTTATTGTTTATTATTAGTGTTTTTGCACATTTAAATTTTAAACAATTTAAATGTGAAAATTAAACAATTTTCCTTAAAAATAATCAATATTATACTGGGCGGCCAAAAATCGCGATATATTGCCAAATCGATTTTTTTTTCACACCCCTACTTTATACAGGCTAATGGTTTTGATTAGGATCACAAAGATAAAATGTCCATCTGATAAACAGCTGAATCTGTGTGTGCGTGTGTGTGTGTACTCACAACAAGCATAACGCATAGGCTCCTGGCACAGACTCACTGTCTCTCACTAGGTAGCTGCCATCCCTCCCTGCCCGTGCCAGCAGTTCCTCTGCATGCACACGACTGATGTCACGATGATACCATGATGCCGAAGCCATGGCAATTGATATTGAGAAATTGCACAAGAATAATCCACATGAGGTGATGATCTTTACATAACGCTCATTCCTGATCCAAGTTTACCATGTCGGACTTTCACAGAGGGGAAATGCGCTGGAGGTCTGTCACTCAAGTCACCAGTGTCAGAACATGTAGAGTGCTATTTGAGCGTTTAAAACTTCCCCATGATCCTTTACGTCATGACTAATGCATCAAACCCTATCAGCTAGCACTTCCTGGGTCCCTTCTTGCTGTTTCTGAGTCACCCATTCTGTTACAGCGAAGGAATGAAGAAGCAACATCCAGCTGATTCTTTGGTCATTCCGCTCCAACACTCCCTCCAGTCCTCAGCAGAAGCTCCAGTCCACCATTCAGATAGTATCCTTGTCTGGAGAAACTCAGTTTCTTAGTTTGTGAGTTCCTACACCCAGGTGGGTGTGTTGATCCAACAAACACAGACCATCACAGCAGTGTGAGGGGGGAAAAAAGAGAAGGAGGTAAAGGAAAAAACAGCAGTCTTGAATGTAGCAGCCACCCCGAGGCAGTGACGCTACCTCTAGCTTTACCACAAACACAAGCCCTCCTCTTGTCCCAAAACAAAAGCCCTACATGCAAACAACAGGAAAAGAAAAACCAAGAATGGCAAAACAAACAAATCGAGCTGCACACAGGGCACCCACACGCTCACACACGCACACAGCAGAGGCAGAAACATACCAGATGGAACTCAGTCAGCACTAAAACCAGACAGGCATGCAACAGAAACCAGACTAATTCAAATGATTTCCCAGCTCTCTTGCCATATAAGGGAAAAGGAACGCCCTCCAATAAGTTCAGCTGATGACTACAGTTGTCTTTGCCTCTTCCAAGCCCAGATTCCATTTAGAGTATGTGCGAAAGGATGTAAACTACTCCAGAGGTCTTATTTTCATGCTGGATGCTTGTGAGCTGCCATGAGTTTCTTGTCAGAAGAGTCCCATTTTGCGCAGTTATGGTCTCCAGCGGTTCTTTGGAGTGCTGTCAGGGCAGAAGGAGGGAGCACAGAGGCAGAGGAAAATCCGTTAGAGCACAGACAGAGGAAGTGACTCGACATTCCAGATGGCGGACATAGCCAGAAGAATTCTTGTGAGGGGCTCAACTGCTCCACCAGTGTGTGAAACAGCAGACTACTTCCTTTTTCTCCTTCTCCTCCCCTGCCTCTCCCCCTTTCCTAGCTCTTTTCTCAAGTTACAAGCACAAAAAAATACTGCTTTCCATTCAAAGGTGAACCCTTTGGCAAACCCTCTTTTCTTTTTCTTTAGACAATACATCCTCTGGTTAGGCCCATTTACTTTTGTCCTTTCTTAAATCACAGCCTCTCTCTTGTCAATCTCACCTCACTTTCTTTTCAAATTTAACTCCTCCCTTCTCAGCAAAACATAGTCTCCATATGGTAATGATCAAGCCTAACTTTCTTATTTTTGGCTTCCTTGTATATTGCCATTATTCACCCCTCCTACATCCCTCCCACTCCATTAGCTGAAGCGTAAAACTCTGTGGGAAGCTGCTTGGTCCCACATTTAGTGCTCTGCCTCTGACTACTCAGCAGAAATGTGCCCACCACAAACCAAAGACCCCATAAAACAAATCCGATTCCATCCCAAACTGATGATGCATCTTCTTAACCTACAGTCTGTAATCACTTCTCCTTTGCTATGTGCTTTATACCACATAACTGAGATATGTACATTGAATTCCAATGAAGCCATATACATGTTTAGCAGAAATATCTGTGGTGACAATCTTAATTTAATGAATTAGCTTGGTTTCACTCCAATAAGTAATGAGTGGCAAAAGGCCCAGCTGAAGCTGATGGGAATGGTATTAGATTTGTTGGGATTTAAGAATTGACTTTTTTTTTTCTAGAGGCTATATGAAAATTTTAGAGATTACCAAACTGATACAATGCATCCTGAAAGGAATGTGTGCATAATTTCTAATTGTTGCAGTTACTTTTGACGGGTAAAAACTTTAATGTGCTAGTTGTATTTGAAGGAACCACTCAGTTTATTAGATGTACCCACCATCTATGCAGTATAGATGCTGCATATCATCAACAGGTCAGTGGTGAAAAGTGTATTCTGCAGTTCTGGTGGTCCCAGTGGTTCCAGTGACAAAAAGGAGACATTTGAAAATAAACATTTCTTTTTGGTCACCTAATAGGTCCAACAAGCTGCTGTTCAATGAGCTATTCACATTTGCAGGAAACTGTGACATCACAGACTCAGACCCACAGACCTCAGAATGGAATTATCCTTAACATCTTTATCTCCAGCCGGCTTCTCATCACGTTGCATTTGCAGCACCTTGGAAGTGGATAGAACAAAACTGAGTCTGACTCCACACCTGAAACCAGCTGCTTTAAACAGAGCTGTGACATGATGTCCACCTCGCTATAGTTCACTGGCTGAAGTGGGGGCTTGGACCGTTGGAAATCCAATATCATTTCCTTTCTCTATGAGTTGTTTAGGATGAAGCAGTTGAAGCACTGAAGGCTTTTATCAGATCCCTGTATTCAGATTCCTGATCATTCCTGGTACACACCGCAGCGGCAGCGTCATCCAAGTATTTCTGGATGTGGCATGACTCAGAGTTGTATTTAAAGTTCGCTGTGTACTATGTGAACAGAAATGGAGCCAGCACAGTCCCTAGTGGAGCCCCCATGCTGCTCATTAATGTCCCAGAAAGACAGTTCTCCAATCTGACAAACTGTGGCCTTTCTGTCAGGTAATCTGTGATCCAGGAAACAAAGGAAGGGTCCACTCCCATCTTTGTGAGCTTCTCTTTGAGTATGTTGGGCTGAATGGTGTTGAATGTGCTTGAAAAATCAAAGAGCATAATTCTCACATAAGCGCCAGGTTCCTCCAGATGAGAGAGAGCACGTTGGAGCATGTAGAGGACTGCATCATTCACTCCAATGTGTTGTCTGCATGCAAATTGCAGGGGATCCAGCTTGTCTTTGACCTTAAGTTTCAGCAGGCGTAGAATCAGCCACTCCAGGGTCTTCATGATGTGTGAAGTAAGAGCCACTGGTCTGTATTCACTTAGTTCAGCCGGACATTTTCTTTTTGGTGCCGGTACTACACAGGATGTTTTCCACAGAGCTGGCACCCACCCTAGCTGTAGACTCAAGTCGAAGAGTCCTCTCTGACAGAATCAGGGCTTAATAAAATATATATGGAGACATTTAAAAAGTTCTGAGAAATTATGACACTAACCATCAACATACGTGTATGTAGTCTGTTGTTTAAAAAAATCTTTAAAAAAATAAATAAATAAAAAGGATGGTTTTTTAATATATCCCTGTGGTATTTTGACCAAAACATGGCACAGACATTTAGTTAAGATCTCAGGAAATTGTGTTTACTTCTTAAAATAGCATAATATGTCTTCTATAACGAAATGGAAAAACCTGGAAATGGAAAGAAAATGGAAGACTGTCCTGAAGTCCTTGGAGCTGATTGTGCTGTAAAGAATGTTGCATACGTTCCAAAGACAACATCTCACACCCTCTACACAACACCGTGATTCAACAATGTGCTTGAATCATGGTGCTCGTTTTCAGTCAAGGAGGTCTCAAGGTTCACTGCATTTCAGAGTTGATCAAATTTTGTCTTGAAAAGGAACAAGACCATATACTGAACCTATGAGAGATGCAGAATGCAAATCACGTTAGGTATCCTGCATATTCCAGTCTTACAGTGCGTTCATATGTGTATCTTTCAAATGAGTTAATAGTAAAAATCAGCAATATTGACTATGACGAAATACAAAAAAGTTACCCTGAAAGCAGTCTGCACTGTTCACAATCAGTTAAAGGCTCCACTAATTGGTTTAGCATTTGTTGTAAAAGAGTTTCTGCCAACAACAAACGCTGCATCACAACCTCAATTTAGCAACACACTGAAGACTGTGTTGTTAAGAAGTCGTAATACCATAGTGCTCTAATGCAATGGGACAAGTCAGGAGTCCCTTCAAGAGACAATACTGGCTAGATAAAGCACTTGCCTAAAATGGCACCAGCTTAACTGTAAGGGGCTTATGTGATTGTGTGTTGCCCCGCACAACCAGAACTGGTCAAATAAAACTCATGAGACATAGTTTATCATAATGAGATCACAACAATGCATTGTCCTATCATAACCTGTTTTTATCAGGTGATTTTCTTTTCCTTATTTGTAAAAGATGTATAGAAAATGTAATAAAACACACATTGTAATAGCTATTGTATATCTATAATCCTGTGGACTGGGTACTGTTTGCATTTCTGTAATATTACAAATCTGTACACAATGCTTAGAGACTGAACTCACGTCAAATTATAATTAAAGCTCGTTGTGATTGCTTCATTCTTTCATTCATTCAACATCAGCAACATCCAGCCTATGCATAGCATCATCTCTGAGATCTATGCGCTGTTACCTTTTTTGGAGGGCTATGCAACAGCATGTCTACATTGTTTAACTACCCAAAACCCTTTTCTCAGCTTGGGCTGGGACTGCAACGATTACTTCTGTGCTGTCATAAACAGATATTTTGAGTCAAGTAGGAGCATACAACCAAATTCAGCACCTGAAGTTAGCTAATAAACATTTTCACAAGCCAAGAGGAGTGCAGTTTTATGAAAAGCACATCTCTTCATCACGTAAGTATGGGGGTGCATCAGTCATGTGTTTGGATTGTGATCCCACCAGTCTCCACTTGAATGAGAATGAATAGATATTGTCCCACCTCAAAATCCATGAAAGGTACAAGAGAGTCTCGCAAAATAAACTGATGAGTTTATAATAGTGTGACAAGAAAATCATGTCATAACAAAATTCTGTAAATAGACCTGAAAAGACCAGGTTGGGCAAGGAATCTTACAGAATAAGTTGCTTTTAAAAGTAAAGCGTGCAAAAAGACAACACCTGCAAAATGGCTTCAGTGTTATGAAAAACACAAGATTCTACAAGGCGGTGCTCTTGGTGAACATACGGTGTGGCAAACATATTTCCTTTGAGGCCTTTCCTTTGCTTTTTTTAAATCTTCAAATTGTGAAAAAAAAAAGTGAATAAAAAAAAATGCCAAAGAAATTTAAAATAATTTTTCATCTTTAAATGCAAATTCATGATTTTAATTAGAGCTTGTACAGAAGGCCTATGTAACATACATTTCTTTATCTGCACAAGTCTTCAAGGCTCCGGGTCCTCCGGGTAACTTTGGCATCCCTGACCCAAATTACAGCAAAACTACACATGCACAGGTTCCAAATAGTTTTCAGACATGACACATTTAAACTTAACTTTATGCCTTTTGGAAATTAAGACATCCTGTATGCTCTTTGTCATTTATACTAAAATTAATTTTGAACAAGAGTGCAAAAATGGCGTGAGTGAATTGTAGGTTTTACCCAGAGCACTAATGTAGATTGATCTGAAGAACTTTAACCTGCAGAGATTACACTCCTGACTGATGATCCAGTGTACTAATTCACACTATTGCTGTCTTGTCCAGGCAGCTTTAAAGAGATCTTGAACCTTGCCCCCATTTGACACTTAAAGTGAGGATGCCATAAATGTACACCAAGCTGATTCATTATCCTTAACTGCAAAGGTGTGACAATCCAGCCAGAAAACCAGTCATCTATGTCTCTCAATCAATTACTCTTGACTAAGGAAATGGGAGGAACCTCAGGCCACCACCATCCCTCCCCCAGTAAATATGGCAAGTCAAATTTGGAAAAGGAGTACTTTTTGGTTTCACAGAATAAGTATAGTTTTACTTGTGGAGTTATCAAAAAAAAAAAAAAAAAATGAATGAATTATCATGATAGGGCCAATTTATGCAGGTGACTCGGTGGGTTGTTTGGGTAAATGTTGTTAAACTGGTTCTTTGCTGGTTTGTAGTTTTGCTGTATGCCACTCTTCCTTTCTTCTTAATTTCTCATGCTGTTTCTCTCCACTATCCTAATCAAGTAAAAGAATCAAATGTGCACAAACTGACACGAATAAATAGAATGTATTGGCAAGGAGATTCAGTTTTAACACTGATGTTAGCTGTAAAGCTCTGTTACTTGCACAGCAGTAAGACAGCAGGTCTCTTCTGTAAACTGGCTTGGTAGAGAACCCATCTGTCATCCTGGCTACCACAAACACTAAAATCCAACTAATACCGCTCTACTCTAGTCTAAGCTATAAGCAAGGAAGTCTCTAAAGTAGATTCACAAGACAATCTTTTAACCTTGTCTAATAGTGTATTAAAACTATTTGATTCTTTCAAGCACGAAGGATATATAAATATCTTTTTATATATGAAATAACTGAACTATTTGAATCTGTGTTTTATCCTGGAAGTTACCGTCACAGATTCTGAACATTCTAAAACAGGTGTACAAGCTTTTGCAGAAAGATCTGCCTCTGAATATATTTTCTTATTTTCAAACGTGGCATCTAAACTCAAACCAGATTACAAATACACTCCTGGGTTCATGTCATTCATAATTATATCCTTCATGTCTGGTTTTTCTGGTGGTCTGTGGACAGACTTTGTCAACACAATAAACTGACAATTGTCAAGATGCAGTCAAATTTGACAGCAAAGCTTTACACCATTTTAAAAAGATGGTACAAATTAAACCATGACGGATGACAGCCAGTGCACAGCCGGTGTGATGACACTGTAACTACATTATCATCTACCTGTGTACTTAGGAAACTCTGGGACTAATCCAAAAGAAATACAAAATAGCCCAGCTCAGTTTAACTCCGAGTTCTGGCCTGTTTCTATCACGGCAATGTGCTTCAGTTCTAAAACTGAGCCTGCCGATAGCTATGAGGTTATTCTTTTGAACACATTATTTTTAACCATGCTCTGGTCCAAAAGAGGGCCGTTATAATGATTTAATCAGATTTTCTCCAAAACAGCCGTCCTTCAGACTGAGTAAGTTGAAGGAAGAGCTCCAAGGTTAGGGCGGGGGGGGGTCACAGTATAAAAGCAAAACAGGAGGCAGTGACTGGCACTCACTCTCCATCAACGGCGACAGATTAAAGAAGAGAGCGGAGAAGACTCGCTGACAGGGCACGGTAAGTGTGCTGTTTCTCTTTCTCACAACTAGCATAATAGTCATGTAGCTCAATGAAACACAAGCTTATTGCATAATACCAAATCAGCATTTAGTTTAATTTGCTGCCATGCAACCGGGACGTCTATTTAACTACTTTTGTGAATGAGTGGGACATACTAAAGATTATGCTAAAGTGGAAGACTGCATTCTTAAATTGTTTATGTAGCAAAAATGTATAATTGTAAAGATCAGAACATCATACCACAGGTGTCGTTAAACATGATTGTGTTTACGATTGCAATAACACAGTAAACTATGAAAGCTTAAAAAAAAGGACCCAAATGATAAGTGCTGTCAATACACAAAGGGTTTGTTAACATCAGCATTTTAATTACTTAGCCATTTTCACTTTTTTTTTCTCTTTTTCTTTTTTGCAGACTGGACCTGAAACAATTGTCATCATGTCAAAGTGAGTATGAATGGTTTTATCATATCAACTAAAAGTCCTGATTTAACAACCAGTTTAGATTATAGATGTCTGACATCATTCATTCAAACTGTATGAGGCAATATCACAAAAGGAGAATACATTAAACCTGTTTAACACCACTGTAACAGAAATATTTCACGGCGTCTCAAAATGAACAGCTCTTCTAAACTGATGATGATCTAGGAATGATTATTTGAAGATAATATTGTGAATACTTTGCTTTGGCTACTTTTTAAGACAGTGTTTCAAATGTTTCTTTTAATCCAAACAAGAGAGGCTAATGAAAGGATTTCAGTGATAATTCCCTCACAGGAAACAACCACAGCAGCTTAAATGTCAGACAAATCCATCTCTCATTCAACATTCATTATTTTATACTTTGAATCGTTTTTTCAGAGGTATTTATCTAAATTATACAAAAAACCCTTAAGGTGGATTGTGTAGATTTAATCTTCCAAGAAAGATTTAGAAGACAAAGGAAAGGATTAAGTAGGATTACTTGACAAACACCTGAAAGAGGCAAACTTCGCCAGGGATTACGTATTTGTTTACAGCACATGCATCGAACAAAGGTATTTCCCTCACTGCGTAACACTCACGACGTGTTTGCATATTGATACACTTGACATATTTAATGACAGTTGAAAATCAGGTAGCATACAACATTTCAAAAAAAGTATATATGCATAACTACTTTTTGCCATATTGAGAAAGGTTGTTTACAAAGAATTGACAACAATTGAGCAAACTTATTTTTAAACTGTCATACTGTAACAGAGTATGGACTTACCGAATTACATGCAGATCTTATGTTCAGAGGAGGCACTTGTGCAAGCAAGTACTAATCTGGGCTCACAGGAGAGGAGTAAGGTGGAGGTGGTCAACCTGTGATTAAAGGACAATCCCATTACTTTACAGAAAGCATAGGAAAACTTTGGAAAATGAGGAAAAACACAATGACCTAATGCTGAGGCACAAATGGACACATTTTGAGTCAATTTGTTACGTGTGGTTAGTAAGCCTTATGGTGTTCAAAGATCGTACTAAGAGTCTAAATCAAAGGCTTTCCCTCGTTTCTCTGTTTTCAGAGTATTCAAGAAAACCAGCGGGAACGGAACTGTAAGTGGCCTCTATAATATAGTCATTACTGGGTACCCCGCGGGAACAGGGAGGAGTGTGATTTGTATGTTGCTTTTCCAAATCCTAGAAATAGCTTCCAAAGTTTTGCAACTTTGGTGGAGTAACTGCTCTTTCCTTTTTCTCTCAGATTGCCCTGTACTTGGCAAAGAGAGACTTTGTGGACAATGTGGATTCTGTGGAGATCGTTGGTGTGTGATACATTTGCATCCTACCCTATTCCATCCTGTTAAGCTGTAGGCACATACAGTGAAATGTAAAATCAGTTGACTGATTTTTCTGTTTATAGATGGGGTAGTTAAAGTGGACCCCGCTGGTCTTAATGGCAGAAAAGGTACTTCTATCTTTGTAATTTATAACAACCATAAGCCACAAATCTGACCAATACAAACTGAGATGAAAGTATGTCATCTTTCATTGCAGTATATGTCTACCTTGCCTGTGCCTTCCGCTATGGGACTGAAGACCTGGATGTAATCGGAGTCTCCTTCAGGAGAGACATATGGATACAACGAGTTCAGGTGTATCCAGCTACAGGTGCAACCACAACTACCTCACCACTTCAGGAGTCACTCATGAAGAAAGTTGGAGAACAGGGATGCCCCTTCTCCTTCCAGGTAGCATACTGTGATTGCATATGAGATCAAATCAGTTCTGCTTTTCAGCATAGTGTCATTTTGATCAATCACAGATCATAATTTCACCTGCCTATGTCTCTTCCTGTCTCAGATGCCAACAAATCTCCCGTGCTCAGTCTCCTTACAGCCTGGCCCAAATGATTCTGGCAAGGTACACCTGCAGCTTATTTTATTACTTATTTTCTTCTTTTATTTTTGGTCTTTTTTCTTATTTTTCTTTACTATTATGCAAATGTATCAGACATGTTTATGTTGATTATATTCTCTTGTAGGCTTGCGGCGTCGACTTTGAGGTTAAAGCATATATTGCCAATGAAGCTAACAATATAGATGAAGTAATTGAAAAAAAGTATGTCCACTCAAATCTGCAAATGCAATATACCATGCTTAAACTGTAAGAGATTGACTCTTCATGCGTGCCTTTTTTATTCTGGTCTTAGGGATACTTGCCGCTTGATGATTCGTAAAATACAGTTTGCACCAGCTAACAACAAGGCTGGACCGAAGGTTGAATTATCTAAGCAGTTTATGATGAGTGACAAACCGGTTCATGTGGAGGCTTCCCTTGAAAATGAGGTACACCTTATTCCTCATGATATACTGTTGGCATTCTAAACATTTAACTGCTATTGCTGAATTACCAAACTATAGCTTTCTTTTCTTTTTTTAGATTTACTACCACGGAGACCCAATCACTGTCAAAGTAAAAGTAAATAATGAAACCACAAAGACTGTGAAGAAAATCAAAATATCTGGTGAGAAACAAAACAACAATTCAAGACTGACTGAATATATAATTTTCATGAGTATAGTTACTTAGAGATGGAAAAATGTGAAACAAAACTTTTTTGCTTTTTTTTTTTTTGGTAGTTGATCAGCTAACAAATGTTGTCCTCTACTCATCTGACACTTACACCAAGGAGGTCTGCAACCAGGAGTTTGCGTAAGGCTGTTTTTTGTATCAAGAGATGCACATCCATCAGAGTAGAGTAATTTATAACTGAACTGTTTCACAATTTGAATTACCTGCAAAATCAAATATTTGAAATTCCAACTTTGTGAAAACACATTCCCGGTATTATATTTTTACAAATTCTATGCAACTATTAATATAAGGATATGCATAGGTATTATATATTTAAATTCACATTTAGAGTATCCGTAAAGTTAATGTAGATTAACATTAGTAGTGCCTGTTAGGTAAAAGATGCATTGTGACTTATTTATTTCTTTGCAACTACAGAGAGACTGTTGGTGCCAACGCAACACTTGACAAGTCATTCCAAATAACACCCCTGCTGTCCAGTAACAAAGAGAAGCGAGGAATTTCAGTAGATGGACGGCTAAAAGATGAGGACACCAACTTGGCATCCACAACACTGTAAGACAATTTACTTTCTCTCTAAACCAAAGAGCTTACGTCTAGGCCAGGATAGGTTTTCATCCTCTTTATTTAGCTGATGCAGCTACTTTATGCATTATACCATCCACTTACAGTGCCTTAAACCAAATCCTAAAGCTCTAAGGTGTAAACTATTCCTGTCTCCTCAAAGGGCTCAAGGGGATAGAGAGATGCAAGGAATCATTGTGTCCTATAAAGTAAAGGTCACAATATCGGTGTCTGGCGGAGGGTAAGATTTCAACAAACAGCCAATGTTAATTCATCACATTAATATTTTGCAGAATTCCTTGCCATATTGCTTATCCGTTTTTATTTTTTTCTCTCAAAAAAAGGATGTTGGGTGGCCTAACAGGAAGGTAAAATATTTCTTTTGTACTTCTGTTCATGTATTCTTTCTGTGCAAAACATATAAATCTCAATTCAACGTATCTTTAATAACAAAGGTTAATGTTTTTAGTGATGTTACCGTGGAGATTCCTTTGACTCTGATGTCCCCAAAACCTGCAGGTGAGTGGAATGTTTTTCACACAATTCCCATTAAAATATTTACTGTGATGTTTCCATTAGACAGATATACTATTTCATTTTCTGCAAATGATCTGATCACTATTATTTTTTTTTCTTTTTGTCTATTTACTGCATACTACATGTTGAGCAGAAGTGTAAGTATAAAAAAAGACGTTTCCAAAAAAAGAGACGTGCTTACCTATGCTTGTGATGATGGTGACATGCTGCTCTTATTTTTCTCATTTGTAATTATGTTTTATGAACCACAGCAATTTGGATTAAAAGCCCCTTTAGTGCAGGTGAGGCCAACTCAGATTCAGTATTTTTTTTTAATGTGTTCACTTCTTCAAGTGTCACCACCATTAACAACAAAGTCAGCTTTTTCTATTTAAAAAAAGTAATAGTATGATTACAGTTTCAAAAGTATTCAACGTGTGGTGGCACTCGAATCAGTGCACTGCCCCACCCATTAACAATATTGCATTTCTGTGAACTATTGAACCACCTGCCACCACCCCAAGACAAGCAAATATAAGATTTTTCCTGAAGCTAAAGCAGCATGAACATTGATTTGGCAAGTAGTGCAATAACCGTCTCTGCATGCATTAGATAAAGTTACACACATGTAAAAAAGAAGTACTGTGTCATGAAAAATTCACAAATGCACATTATTTACTGCAGTGGTGCGCAAACTGTGGTACGAGTACCACTGGTTGTACGCGAGCGCTCTCTGGTGGTACGCGGGAAACGTCATTACTTTCCACATTTTTACTTTTTAAAAAAATCGGAAACATACAATGCATTATAAATACATTTCAAACGAAATGTGTAGCTTGAGATAATTAAAATTATCTCATAAAAAATATGTGTTGCATATTTAGTTGCAGTGCAGATGTAACAACTTTTGAGTGTGTTTCTTTAGCTCTGTATGAGAGTATGAAATGTGAGAATTGTTGGACAGAGTTGTAAATGTCTGATTCAGTAAAGTAACAATTCAGGCAACAATGAATAACCACAATAAGGAATAAACATCTCTGTGTGTTTAAAGCTAATTGAGAAGGCATATATGGCTATATTTTAAAATTGGTCATCATGGTGGTACTCAGAGAGCTGAACAGTTTCTCAGGTGGTACGCAGTATTAAAAGTTTGAGAACCACTGATTTACTGTGTTGATGGACTGCATAGAGAATGCGATAAAATGAATTACATTTATTGGTGTGATGTTAGTTTCCTTTCTATTTACAGGGCAGACGTCAACATTGACAACATGGAGTGATAAGAAGAGGAAAATCATCTGTCACTGAGAAATCGGAACGAAAAGGAACTCAACATCAATAAAAAAAAAAAAAACACAAAGTATCATACAGTTACAATATTAGTATTTTTTTCAATGGTACACACTGATTTTTATTATAAATGACTCTAAGAAAAACTGAAGAACTTGGTGACATCTCCCTTCATGTCATTATTTCATTATATGAAGATAAATACATGCTCCAACAGTTGTCGAAGAATGATCTTATAGCATAGAAAACATTTTTTTTTCCCCAGCTCTACAAATACTGAACTTGCAGAGCTTCATTTATGTTGTGTCATTAGTGTAATAAGAGATGATGAATATCCTGGAAATACTTGTCACCCTTTGTAGGTAATTAAATAAACACAATCCCTCCCCCAAGTACTTACTTTTTTCTGTTCATTTTGTGATGGTATCATCTGATATTGTTGTTGTTAAACAAAATGTTGTTAAAGTAACTTCATTTGCAAGCCCTTGAGTATATGTTAACTATTTATGCCGTCAAAATATATACTTATGTGCATTTACCATGCTAAAGCAAGAAGTCTAACCCAGCTAACACAGGACGTTCAGCTAGTTCACCTGTGATTCTCCTAAGGTTAGCTTCTATACAGACATATACTAAGGTTTATTTGAGGAAAAAAAAAAGACGAAAGAAAGTTGTATTTTGGTATTTCTGAGTACAACTATAAGAGAACGTGCCCACGACGTTGTACAGTGGTTGACAGGTTCAAGTGATGGATCAGCACAATTACGTTGAAAATTCATTAATACTGGCTTCTGAGAAACAATTATACTTCAAAACAACTTTGCAGTACTTGCCGAGACATCGCCACTTATATGTATAAATAATTGAAATCCTATTTTACAATAGGGAACATAAGGCAGAATTTTACCATACATCTTGTCCTATGGTGGTTGCCTCTTGGTTGCGCTATTTCACTACAGTTTGGTAAGAAAACAAAAGCGCTGGCGAGTGCAGGATAAAGATACACGGCTTGCTCCTCTCCAGTCTAGACATCACATCATTAGCCAAGTCAGCTAGTTTAGCTACATACATTTCTACAAAAATGTCAACCACGGCCGGCGGCGGAGAGTTTGGCAATCCTCTACGGAAGTTTAAACTCGTATTCCTCGGTGAACAGAGTGGTAAGCTGGTTACCATGTTTTCTAAACTGATGTAAATATGGCCCGATAGAGACGTTAAAAGAAGTGTCAGGATAAGCTAATTAGCTTCCAGCGTTAGCTCCACAGTGGTCAAAAGAGTAAAGTTTTTCTCGTGGATATCAGGTGACTAACGGTGATACGAGTCAAGATGATAAATGGTCTTTGTAAAAACACAAACGTCTGCGAGACAAAGACGGTACATAGAAACAATTAATCTACTTTCTTTTTTTTAACACTGGTGATGATGTCATTGGGTCGCTACAATTAGCAGTCGGTAGCGGTAAGCTAGCCAAACACTTGGTTCTTCGTCCTCATGAAAAGTGTCTAAAATAATCAAAATTGTTTTCATGTGCCAGCCATGCTAGGGGTTTGTCTACAGAATGGCTTGCTGTCAAATTTGGGGGGAGAAAGAGAGGTCACTTCAGCCACTAGTACGAGATGCATCAGCAGCATCCCACTAGCCCGATGGTAGCTCGTATACAACTTGTAACTAGCAGTTAGCCAGCTGTGCCACAAACGTTAGCCGATATTTACGTTCGCTCGCTACGGGGAACCTAAATCTGACTGTCGATAGTTTAAAGGGTCGTCCCTTTCTAGTGAGAAGGATTCGTTTACGACCGGGGTTTAAAGTTTGACATTTAAAGTTGTGGCGTGTTGCAAGTAATTAGCTAACAACATCTTGTATAGCCACGTCGGCCACTGGTTTCAGACCATTCGGCCTTTCCTAATCATTTGTCCTCTCCACAAGTCTTCACCCACAGACACTGAAACGTGGCTGCATTTTAGGGATGCTTTATGTGATATGATAGGTGCGTTCTCGCATCGCGGACAAAATGCCTGAAGTCTAAGGAATTCTAAATTTTGTGACTCCACCCATATTGCCAGCTCAGCGTGTGGGTTCAGCAGTCTACTTTGCATCAGTGATGATGGCTGTTTACTTACTCGTCATGTGATGTCACAGAGTCCATTTTTTTAATATACATTTTTTTTATCTGCTACTAATTACAGTTTAGACATCGGTGTTTTTATGTTGTCACTTTGCTTTTGTCTTCAATTGTCCCGATTAATGCTGGTGTTAGATTTTTTCCCCCAACATTATCTAAACTGTTGTTTGTCTGTACAGTTGGGAAGACCTCACTCATCACCAGGTTTATGTATGACAGTTTCGACAACACTTACCAGGTAAAGACAAATAATAATTATAAATTAGAGTGCTTATTAACTTATTTCTACTTCTTGTAAAGGGTTTTCTGAAGCAGACGTTTCAAGCTCTGTAACAGAGCTCTGTAAGCTCTGTTACAGAGCTTGAAACGTCTGCTTCAGAAAACCGTAAACAATATTGAACGATACTGAAAGTCAGGATTTGTTCTTATGTGAACAACTCAAAGACTCATATTTGCCAAAACGTCACAGAGCCATTGCCAATGGCCAACAGATATTAAAGAAGCCAAATATCTGAAGCCTTTGGGATAAATCCCTATTCAGGGTGAAGTCACCATGAATAAGGGAGTCCCAAAGGAGAAATCAGCAAAACACAGGGTACCTGCACACAATGGCTATTCCACAAAACAGAGGGCAACTGCTTTTTAAATACGCAAGATTTTACAGTTGCCTTCAACACAAACAATGAAATATACAAATACCTTGCAATGTTTGTTTCCTTCTTCAGTCCATTTTTAAAATAATCAGCTGTGTTTTGTGTGCTTATCCCTTGTTTCCTGCATATATTTTAAGATGTGGGTTTGGAAACTAGGCTTTAGTCATGTTGCTGTCAGATCCTGTAGTTGTGTGACCCTCTGTTGCAATCGAATCACATCATTTAAATAGGGAAATTACATTTAGGTTCCCAGTTAGAAGACAACAAGTCCTATAATCTGAACATGAGAGCATTCATTCGACTCTGTAAATCACAAAGTCTGAAACCATCTTAAAATGTAAAACCAGAACAATTGTTAATTGTTTGAATTGTTATTCTAAAAGCAGTTCATATGAACACCTTAATGAGAATATTGTGTGATTTATAATAGAACAATATCATTGCTGTCCATGGAAACATTTCTGGTGACGTCACACCCAGAGCAACATTAGTATTGAGCATTATGGAGAGCGTGTGAGTTTATGTCAGAGAAAGTTCTCTTTTGCCACTTAAAAGGTAGGCTTCAACACTGGCAGAATTGGAGGAAACTTTCCAAATGCAGTGCTACCAAAGTCTTTGGCTTTGTTTATGCCGTTGATGATACTATAGCAACGCATGCTAGGGGTCTTTTTATGTTTGAACACCCAAATCAGATCAGATCTTTTGCCATTAAAGAGTTTATATGAACATTAGAATCACAGTTCATAGTCTCTTGTCCTGGTTCAGATTATAGAGTGTTATGATGTTGACATGGAACAGAAGAAACCTCTGTGTCTCTCTATCTAATTTCTTCATGACATAAACTTTGACATTTTTTATCTTTTTGAAACCCAAATCAGTTTATGTGCGACACACTGTCAGAATATTAGTTACAGGCGCACATGTAAAAGCAACCATACATAGCCAAGTAACATGTTGACAAGAATATTAACTGCATGATGCTTTTCTTGCAGGCAACAATTGGCATTGACTTCTTGTCAAAAACCATGTACCTAGAAGATCGCACGGTAAGACTATGTATTACATGTTTCCTCATCATTTCCATCTGTGAAGTTTTAAAAGTGCTTTAAAAAAAACAAAAAAAAAAAGCATGCATCTGCTTTCTATGTAGTGTGCACCATTTATTTCCCTCTCACCACTTCACATTGTCCTAAATTTTGACATTCATTTTGTTAGAAATGTTATCATGTTTTTAGTTCCCATCATTATTTGTTAAAATTTTGTTTTCCTTCCATCCCTTCGCTGTATCATAAAATGCACCCTCCCCATGTTCCCACATTTGTATCATGGCTGGTCACAGATTCGGCTGCAACTCTGGGATACAGCCGGACAAGAACGTTTCCGCAGCCTCATCCCCAGTTACATCCGCGACTCAGCCGCCGCTGTGGTGGTTTATGACATAGCCAGTAGGTATCATGGCCTTGCCTCTCCTTCATGTCCTTGCTAACAATGTGGAAGGACAATAAAAAAAACTCAGCATTTAGTAGTGTAACAAACCGTATGACAGCATGATAAGACTGTTTACATTTGCTGTGGTGATTTTAATGCATCGGTCCAACACTACTCAGGAGGGCCTGTTGACACCAAATTCTATCACATATGAGGCTGATAGAATGTCTATCATTGCCGCTTCATGGGCTGAAATTTTCTAAAACTGCCTGAATAGTAATTAAGCAGGATTTCCTTTCACATGTCTTGTACGCATAACACTCGTCACCTCTGAGCTCTATGCATTTGAATGATTTTCCCCATTCCTCCAATGAGGCCATTTTTGTCTTTTCTGCTTGGCATGCAAGTCTTTTGTCTCTCCTGTTCTCTACTTTCTTGTTTTTTTCCCCCTTCTGACTCTCTTTATCTCTACTCTTTTTGTCCTTCTCTTGCATTCCAATCTTCAGGTCCGACTCCAGCTTTGGGACACTGCTGGACAAGAGCGTTTTCGTAGCCTAATTCCCAGCTACATCCGTGACTCTACCATTGCTGTGGTTGTTTATGACATCACCAGTGAGTCAGGGCTGTACTCTTAACTTTTCTTTAGGGGTGTTGAGCAGTTTTATTTTGGCATAATTGCTTCTTATTTTTGATAATAACTTTAAGGACCTCTGAAGTATATGTTCTTTCTTCAAACCTTTTTTCTGAGTACTTTTCCTTACTAACATGATTTCAAGCTTACATAAGATGCTTTGTCATGAAGTCTAATACCAGCCAATGTAAACTTTTAATTATTGTCTGTATAACATGTTTTATGTCTTTTAATGATACACAGTGGCTAATTTGTATAATGATGCTTTTTTTTCCCTTTTCCATTTACAGATCTTAATTCATTCCAGCAAACCTCAAAATGGATTGATGATGTAAGAACAGAGAGAGGAAGCGATGTCATTATCATGCTTGTTGGGAACAAAACAGACTTGGCAGATAAAAGGTACGTGGGTGTGTGATAAGTGTGAATGGTCATAAATATTTTGCCAGTCCTGTTTATGAATTAAGATGTATTGTTCATAATTTTACCAGTCTGCTACAAATTTAAAAATTTGAAGCATTAAGTAATACAGTACCGTATAAAAATTCTGCCAAAGCCTGGAATCCCACTGTTGTTCCCTTCAATGCCATCTCACCCAGCTTTTGATTTTTATCTTTTTTTTTTTTTTGATATCTCACATTCTCCAGCATTTTTACTATTGATTCAAGCACTTTTATTTGTTATAATTTGAGCATATTTCTTTTTTCTCCATTTTTCTTTGCCTTCTTTTTTTGTTCCTGATATGTTGTCTCCATGTCATTTTGAATTTTTTTTTGTGTTTCCCTCAACACTAAACTCCCTCCATTCACTCCCCCTCCCTTTCCTGGGACCATGGCAGGCAAGTTTCTGTTGAGGCGGCAGAGAGGAAAGCTCGTGAGCTCAATGTGATGTACATAGAGACCAGTGCCAAGGCTGGCTGCTATAACGTCAAACAGGTTGTGTGTTGAGCAACAGAAGGTGTAATGCAGACAAATAATCTTGTTTCCAGCCCAGGTCTTAATATCCGATAGGACAGTGAGCCTCACCACTGACCTCTTGAGCCCTCCATGTTTTCACATTATATGGATTATAGTGTGTCTGTTGGAAGAATGAGTGACATATGGAGTCGATTTCTTGCTCCTTCGTCTTTACTCAGCACAGCAGCATCTCTCTCTTTGTTTACTTTTCCAAGTTACAAACTAACATCTCTCTTTTTCACCCAAAGCAATTTTATGTGTGGAGCTCTCTTTGTTTCTCTCTCGTTTCTTCCCTTCCCTTTTGGCTTATTCTCTTTGGAATGTTTCTTTCCATATCCGTCTCTTCGTCCATCTCCCCCTCTCTGCTTTTACCGGAGCAGACAGATCACCACGGAGGAAGGCGAGCAGAGAGCTAAGGAACTCAATGTCATGTTCATTGAAACCAGCGCTAAGACTGGCTACAATGTCAAACAGGTAGCAATTCCGTTTTATCAGGGTAGATCAGCTAGTCCTTACTTCAAAATCTGCACTTCACTCCTACTGCCATCCATTTCCCTCTTATGGCTCATCATGACTTTTTTGCCTTCATGTTAAAATTTGTGATTTCTGTACTGTTTCAATTGTATTTTCACCCCCCACATTCTTGACTTATAGAAGTTAAGTTATAGTTTCGCTTGTTTTGCTTAAGTTTACAGCTACAGCATCTACTTCTGCTTTTTGTTTGATTAACTGGATCTTAGACAACTATCAGAACATTTTGGTGGATATAAATTCCCTTTTCCAAAAAAGCTGGGAGGCTGTCTAATGGAAATAAAAAAAAAATGCAATTATTTGTGAATCTCTTAAACCTAATGTGTAATTTGAAATGATATAAAATATTGAAAATATTATTTGAAAATATAGGTTTACTTTGAACATTTTTCTAAACACGTTGGGGTGTTGTTTAGTCACATCATTCAGTATGTGTATTTACTAACCAGGTAGGCCAGTTGAACACCTGGTTTCTTGCTCGTGTAATGCTTACAGAATGTGTTTTGGTATTGTTTGACTGAAATAAGAAAAGACGTCCCAGAAAAGGTTTTCTGGATGATAATAAGCTCCTCTTAAGTCTGTAGGATGAGGCAACTATGATTTCAAAATGTAAATAAACATTTTGATCGATCAGAGAGCAAGATGCTTCACCTTAATCCATCCATTTCAGACCTGGAGGGACTAAATTCACATGCTTTTACCTGAAAAGCCTGATGGGATTGTAATGTGGTATCAGGTTGATCATAATTTATTTAATTTTATAAATAAATTCATTTATTTATAAAATTAACTTAAGATTAAATTCAAGAATTTGTAACAGCTGCCACAGACCTAACCTCTGAAATAGTATTTATTTCATGTTTATAGTTGTTTCAGAGTCTGAGAAGTAATATTTAGTGGACAAAGACAGTTCTGTCAAGTTTTTCAGAAAATCCTTAGGTCTTCAAACAATACTTAGGTCTTTCAATATGTTAAAGACATCTTAAAATGAACAGGGTTCTTAATATTTTGTGCTATAGATGTAATCCTCATTGTTTGCAAAAATGCAAGTGTTCTTAAATCCATAAGTTGTTGAACCTTTTCAATTTTTTGCATTTAAAACTCTGGGAAATACTTTTTTTTAATAACCTATTCATTTTTTTGTATACTTTCTTTCATGGCTTATGTGTCATCTTATGTTTTCAATATTATATGGAGTTTTAAATGTTTTTAAATCTATGTATGTTCTATGCAATTATCTACATTTTGCAAAGCATCCCAGCTTTTTGGAAATGAGCTTGTAATATAAAGTAAGCACAAGAAGTCAGGAAATTTGTGTTTGGTAGATTATTTCTTTGTAATAATGCTTCTTGGCAATGCAGTTATACTGTTAGAGAGCCTGTTTATTTCCCTCTTTAATGGTGCCACATTTGTAAGGAATATGCATTTGTGGGACGAGCAGCAGAGCTGAGTATGTTGGTTGTGCCCATAAAAGATTTGTTAAATCTTCTCTGTCAATGCCATACAGCTTTCTTTTGCTGTTGCCATTTACTCGTAGAGCTTCTTGGAGCATGGGCCCTTCTTGTGAGCATGGGCCCTTCTACAGCAGTCGGTTGGTGTCTGCTCCAAGAATTGGCATGTCCAATTTGACTACATAGCACCCATGCAATAGGGGAACTTCTAGCTGGTGTTCCACAAAACCAAGTTGCAGCATTACTTGGAGTGAACCCTCATACCATCTTCAAAGTTAAAGCCAAGTTTGATATAACAAAGGATGTCAGAGACAGGCTGTGAAATGGGTGTCCCAAGAAAACAACACCCTAAGAAGACCATGTCCTTGCAGTTAATCCCTGGTCCTGGCACTTGGATCAAAGGGTCGAACTGTGGCGAAACCACGGAAGACATGCATTGAGGCTTCTGTTCGTTAAATGAATAAATTCAAATCGTTAAATTACCAGTATGTCTTGGTTCTTTAGACTTTGATCCAATCCACCAAACACTAAGCAAGAGTCAACAGCAAAAAAAAAAAAAAAAAAAAAAGAGTTTGGCATTGGCAGAGAAGATTTGGAGAAATAAACTGGCCTTCCAGTGGTATACGATTAATTACCAAGAAGCATTGTTGCACTAAAGAAATAATCTACCAAACACAAATATCCTTACTTTTTGTGCTTAGTTCATTTGCTCAGTAGAGGAACTTAGCATGGCTTCCTTCACTTGTATGCTGGTAATATCAACAAATGGTGACATTGTGTGTGCATGAAGTGTAAAATCACTTTATTCAATAATGTTGTGTTTTGTGTTGACTTAATTTATTGTGTTGAGGAAGGCATAATCTGTGTGCCAAAAATGTTGATGCAGGACTAAGTAGTACAACCTTCTGAATAGTTTGTGACAAAGACAGACCTAAACTTTTTTCTCATGGTGCTTGATTGTGTTTTCCATCTCTTCCTTTGGTGCTCAATGCAATTTTGTAAATCTTTTTTTGGATAGTTAACCCTTGCTCACTCATGCAGAGCAGCAGTAGATTAATGTGATTGTAATAAAAACAGGACATTTTTCAACCATCATTATTTCCAGTATTTAGTGACAGATTTTCAAAGTGAATATTTTTTCAAATATTCTTAAGAGTGCTTTACTCAAAGAGTTTACTAGTTAAATTTCCAGAAATACTGTCATTGTGATGGTTTTTTTGTGTGTCCAGAGTAGTAAGTTGATTTCAAATGTGTTTAAATAGTTTAACACTTCTCTTTTTTTTATTTTTGTTTTTGTATGTTTGTTGTTTGTTTCACAGCTGTTCCGACGTGTCGCTGCTGCATTGCCTGGCATGGACAGCACACCAGAGAAGAGCAAAGAAGACAGTATCCTTAAGCCATTACTTTTCAGTTGAAAGAAAATGGATAATTCCTGTACACATTTTACACTTTGGCACTAACTTAAAAAGGGGGTTTCATACTAAAATAAAATCCAGTCTTAAATCGGAATTATCAAAATGGCTCATAAGAAGTCATTCAGTAAGTACTTCCAAGCCTTGTATCATATTAATCCAAAAAAGCAAAAATGCATGTCTTATGTTAAATTACCTTTAAAGGAAATTTATATTTTGAAAAGAAAAGACCAAAAAAAGAGTAAATTGTGCCAACATTCATAATGTATAAGATTCAACACAGACAAGTTTCAGTAACTCGTAAGGTAAAGAATTTATTTTACATTAAACTTTAGGTCCGAGCCATCATTCATAACCAGAGGTGCAGTTCTACATTTTTCAGTTGTTTCATCATCTTAACACTTCAGGACGACTGCCTTCAATTAGCCTCCTCATTTAGAAATCTGTGGTCTTCTCAGTTGCGGTGTCAGTGTGATGTCAGATGATGTTTCACACAGGGCACTTTGAAACCAATCAAGACTAAACAGCTCAAGAGTTAACTACATCGAGTTCACCTAAGAAACGTCAAGAGCATTATCCCTGTATTTGCAGTCATAATGTCAGTAGAAACTCAAAAATAAAGCAAGGCACATGGGTCATTTTGAGGCTAAATCTTGGATTTGTTTCATCTCATAATGTAGCTCAGTAAAGCTTTGAGCTTTAAGTCTTTTATCATATAGTTTGGTACATTATTGGAGACGTATATTACGATGGTTGTTTACGCTGATGATACATATTTATTGAGAGTTCTTATAAATTGTTCCAAGGACTATAATCGTCTTTACGTCCTACATTGTGCGTGCAAGAATTGATGACTTCCAGCAGTTAGAAGATTCATGAAAAAGTCCCTCTGGTCCGAAAGCACATGAAGTTTACTGAGGAAAATAACGAGAGATGACTCACTGTTGATGTGGTTAAGTAGCACTGTTGAAATATAAGTGAAAACTTGCAAATCATTGGCAATATTGCTTAACCCAACTTGTCTCAGTGATTGACATCAAGCTGGAGAAACAACCGGAGATGACGGTAACCGAGAGCAGCTGCTCGTGCTAGTACATCTCGGCCCCACCCAGCCTGTCTCCTCCCCACCAACAGCTTGTTGTCTCTCAGTGGCCGTTCTCTCCTCTCATGGCACACTGCCATGGGGATGGAGGACCCATCACCATTTTTTTTTTTCCTCCCCCTTTTGAACTCAGTGACTTTTCAAAGTAACCGCGTGGATGTGCATTACTGTATTGAATCAAATTATCTTGGGGTGGAAAAAACAGCTCACAAATAAACATTTAAAGTAAGGAATAAGTTAAATAATATGTTCAGATTTTCATCCAGTTGCATGGCATTATATAGGATTGCAGACTGATATGACTAACTGCTCTTGAGTTATTGCACAGTTCAGAATCTTAGTTAGTGCTGTTACTCTTGTTGTTGTAAAGTTAAACTGCTTGGGATTATTTAAATGGCTTTGAGGTTTAACTCTCAGTCAATTTTATTTTATTTTTTATTTCAAATGGAGAATTTGCCTAAAACTACTATATCTGACAACTCATTATTTCTGCCCTCATTTTGAGGAAGTAGAGGCAGGATGCTATCAGTGAGTTTACATCACACCATGTTACCATATTTGACTGAAATGAAGCCTTTACATTGAACAGGATTAGTGGAACCATTCTAGCTGTGTCACATGTGACACATCTGTTGGCTTAAGCTGCCAAATACAGTAATGTGTTATCAAACCAAATGAACAAAATGTCAGTCCATATCTGAAACAGTGCTGCAAAAAGATGAGTAACAAGGGAATAGATGTCCATCAAAGGGAAGTCATCTGATTGGCTACTAGCATTAAACTGTGTCTGCATTAAAACTAAAGCAACTCTCTTTACAAAGTTTTGAATTAACTGCACGCATACTAACACAACTGAGGGAAAGTGTTTGGTTATCAATGCTCAAATGTATGAAGCTGAATAAAGTCAGTGTTTAGTTTTCCCTTTCTTATGGAGAGTTGTCACCTTGGCTGCTTGTATGGCATAGCCACCATCTCATTGATAGTTTGTGTTGTGTTGATGACACTATCTCAAAAACATGCAGCATGCTCACCATGCAGGATTTATATGGATAAGAACACAGATGCCTTGCTTGTTTGTTCACCACGTTGTGCACTAAATCAAGCCACAATGTTGTAAAATATCAAAGAAGCCTGCTGACTGGTTCATGGCTTCACTAGTTGTTTTGTAGAGCTGGTAGATAGACGTCCTCAGATGCAGCTAATGCTTACTAACATCCTTTACTGTTAAGAAAAAAAAATGAAAAAAAAAAAAAGTGCAGAGAAGATAGTTGCAGTATAATTTTCTCTATTGCTATTTCCTGTGTAGGATGGTTGGTTTTATGCATTTATTTATTTTGAAACTTGGACAAACAGATAACATTGTACGCTTGACCAAAAGTACAGACGCTGACACGCGTGTTATTTTATTTATTGTTTGCGTGTCTGCTAGAGCTCCACCTATAGGTGACATTTATGCTTGGTAATGTTCTCTCGTGTTGTCAGTAGCTTGGTTTACATTCGCAGGTGAAGGCTGCACCATCTACACACACACACACACACACTCAAACACACACCTATGGTTTAACACAGTCTAATGAACTAGCCATAGCACAACAAAAGATACTGGTCATTTGCTGTTGCTTTGTTAAAAAAAATTTCAGCTTTTACGAATGCATTTGAAAGTTTTAGTATATAATTACATTACAAACATTTTGTCATGAGCAGCTCTTCTATTGTCACTGACTTAATACTCAGCTTTGTCCTATTCTGAATCGTGTCTGTCTATTTGAAATATGTCTACTCGTGTTGAAGCAACGTTTGTGTGAATAATGTACCATTACTATCTTATGTATAAAAAGGAGAGTTAATGAAACACAAGTGTAGGCCTATCACATGGAATAAAATAAAGATATTTCACCAAAATATCTTGCAGACTCTTTCTGTATGAAGCACTAGTCAATCAATCAATCAATCTTTATTTGTAGAGCGCTTTTCATGCAAGGACATGCAACACAAAGTGCTTTACAGAATTAAAAACAATCACAATTAAAAAAAACAATATGAAAAAAGCCCCTCCCTCTCACCCTCAGTGGCTGGTCATGTGGCACATCCATCATACGCCCTGAGCTCTGTTCATTCATAGAGTTTATAGCAGATGAGGGGAAATGTAGGTGTGCCACAGACGTCACATAAGTAGACTGAAACTATCCATTGGATAATGCATCACTGGAATGAAATGTTACAATGGATGGGTGTGGCAAAATGTGAGCGTGACACAATATACAAGTACGACTGCATTACACAAATGTGTAAGTACTGCTCATATTTATGAGTAAATGTTAAATATGTGTAATTAAAAGTGACATACTTAAGAAGATGCAAGGCCAGTTTTGCCAGAACTAGTTCACTTGTAGGTGTATTTATGTCCACGTGAGGCTATTTTTATTTTGGGGGGGTGGTAAAGATATTGGGAACAAGGATATCATATGGATAATTTTCCATCTCAACCTGATGCACCACCTCGGGATTTGGTTTTTGGAGGTTATCTATGAGAGGACCAGTTTAAGATTTGAGCGGTTTCAGGTAGGGCTATGGAGCATTGTGAGACGACTCCTCACAACTTACGAAGACTTGTGAATGTTACACAATCACTCCACCACAACAGAGCCTTTAAGCTTCCAGTTTAATGTCAATACGGCGAAGAAAAGCATGAGAGACAATTAAGAGACACCTTGATGAAAGTTTCACAACAAGGTAACGCTGGTAACATGGAAGAACTGTGGAGACAGATCAGGTTTTGCCACAAATCATCTAAAAAGAAAAATAAAACAACCTCCCAGCTCATGATCCAAAGTATACCACATCATATGTCAAACATGGTGGAGGTAGACGTGGGCATGTATGGCTTTTTGATGATATAACTGCTGTCAGAGATACCAAGTCAACTCTGGGGTGTGTAGGGTTAAATACTCTGCTCACATTCAGTCAAGTGCTAAAAAGCTGAAGGATGATCTCTCAATGCAGATGAGTCATGCTGCCCTAAACACATTACAAAAGAGACTCAAGACCTTTGAAAGGCAGAGAAACAGAAAATTATTCAGTGAAATCAGTTGCCTGATTTCAAATGTAGAGTTTTTTTAGTTTATAAGTTGGCCTTTCAACCTTTCTACTGAAGGCAGGTAGAAAGGCCAACAAAGACATATATTTTGGAATTGTAATAAATCATTCTTTATCTTTACACCTCATATCTAGTATTAAGTACAAAGAGTCTAGTTTATTTTAGGCCAAGAAAACTCTTGCAGTTGCTGCTTTCATGTCTGTGTTGCATTGTGATGACATCATTTACATTTATTACCTAGATGCTTTGCATACAGTTAATCATGGATATCTGAGGTTTACCACTAATTTGAAATCTCTGTGTCCATGTTGGATGGTAAGCCTTGTCCTCTCAGACTCTGCCTTTGGTATCTTCTCACTTATAAGCCTTTTCTTGAACTCTTCCTATCACATTTATGTTCCCTCGGTACTCAGGGTAGCTTAGTAAACTACGGGCTTTATGTCAAGACCTGTTCCTTCTCTTAGCTCCCAGAGTTCATACAGATTTAGGAGGTGGGGATCAGCTTCAAGACTGCTTGAATTGAAGAATCTGATTGCAGCAGCAGGTCACAGGAAGCACCAAGAGCAGAAGACCAATCAGAATCAGGCTAATCAGGCTGATTAAAAACAGGTGAGACTTAAAGACTCACTCTCCTCAGATCATTTGATTGTGACTGTGGACCCTGCTCTGTGGTAAGAGGGACTTTAAGCATTGTTTTATAATCTGGACAGTATTCAAATTGTTAGGGTAATATAGGGGTGGATGATTTTAATTGTGGGTCTGTCCTTTTGTATGTAGGACTAACTCTTGATTATAAGTGCCAAGGTTTGTAAAATATCAGCATTTAAACTTCACATAGTTATGTCCTGCAAACTAACAGTGTTTTTAGGCACTGACTGCCATTTGAGTATTTTTGATTTTTAATTGTATTAATCCTACTGTTTAAAAATTTTAACTTTCTGTCCTTTTCTCTTTCTAGTGTTGGGGCTGGTGGGATCCTCCACTTGCTGGTGTGGTGGCGACACTGAGTCCACTTTCAGTGATGATTTGGTTTGTGGTTGCACATTACATTAATCTGGTGTCTTAATTTGAAGTGGGTTGGGATTTGTATCCCCCCCCCCCCCCTTTTTTTTTTTTTTTTTTTTTCCTCCTCAAAGTATATTCTGTGTCCGAGACGGGGAGTGGTTGGCCTGTCCCCGTGTTTTTCACTAACTTTAGTTTTCATGTATCTTAACAATAAAATGGCAGATGATTTGACCCACACTGACCGTTGTGGCCTGCTTAATTGAAGACTTGATTATTGCAATAGAAGCATCAATTTGAGAGAAATCATGATTTTGTGACAAAAGGTTGTGATCTTGTAAAACTGGTTTTATGACACAATTTATGTTTAAAAAAAAAAAAAAATGTTTGAAATTTGAGATCTTGATGAAAATTGTTTATGAATGTGCTTTGTCATCTCCATGAAGATGCTGGCTGAGAGCATCATCACTGTGACCTGTGATATCTCACTTGATTCACCATTGTGGAGATATACGGGTTTTAATGGCTGTTAACTGGAGTTAACACTCGGACCACAGGACCGGGACATGAAGAAGGAGCACTGGATGCTGGCAGCTCCTTAAGTACACCAGATTGCAGCGTCTGTTGTACTTGAAACTTGAATTTCCCCCTCGGGGGATCAATAAAGTATATTTGTATTTGAAAATAAGTCCTGTACCAACACGGATGGAAAGGCCGGTCAGCAACATAAAAGCCAAATGGCGAAAAAAGCCTATAGTTTGCAAATGCACACAGGATCAAAGACCTTAATTTCTGGAGACATCTCCTGTGGTCTGATGAAACTAAAACTGAACTGTGGTCATGACCTTTTGTTACATTTGGCACAAAAGGGGGGAAGCTTGCAAACCTGAGAACACAATCCCAACTGTAAAGCATGGGGGTGGAAGCATCATGTTGTGGGGGTGTTTGGCTACAGGAGCGGCTGGTGCACTTTACGAAAGAGATATTAAAGCAAAATCTCAAGCTTGGGTATAAATGGATCTTCCATACTGACAGTGACCCAAAGCACCACCAAATTATTTAAAATACAGCTTAAGGACAACAAAGCTGACATTTTGGAGTGGAAATCACAAAGCCCTGATCTCGATCCTGTAGAAAACTTGTGGGCAAAGCTGAAAATACATGTGCAAGCAAGGCACCCTACAAGCTTTTTCCCTTTATTCTGGCATTTAACAAATACAAATTATTTTGGTTATTCTAACTGACCTCAAACGGGAAAAGATTAGTCTGACAGTGAGAAAAAAAGTCATTTTATACCGTGTATATATGTATAACAGAGATGAGCTTCCATAGTTTTCAGTCTCTTATACAAACTGATCAATCCAATAATAGGTCGTAGAAAACCCCATAAAGGTCAACCTCGTGTTTGGGTCCATACAGTCAATCAATCAATCACATTTTAGATAAACCCTGTTCCTCTCAGGGACTGTCTTAGAGGACAGTAAACAGGAGCTCAGTTTCGACCTGTGAAAGGTGTGTTTTTGTCGTTAGGGCGGTGCGTACCTGTATTTCTGTCCTCACACCTGGCTTCAGGAAGTGCTGTCACGTCAGTAGGAGAGGTGTTTGTCTGAAGGCATGGCCCCGGAATTCAGCACAAAAATCCTGCTCGACCTGATCGGTGATCGGTGCGCATATATCTGCTTCCCCAGAAGCGGCGGAGCACAGAAGCCTTAAATTCAGAGGAGCATCCACACCTGCTGGACAGGACCGGACTGGACTGTAGGGAAACGGGAAAGAGCGATTTTAAACTATTCAAATATGTCCGGGAATTCGAGCATTTTACCTGGCGAGGCCGCCTTTGCCGACTTCAGAAAGCAGTGTTTATCAACCGAGAACTGGGTGAACAAGTATGACAATAATGGGATGCAAGTGTGGGTCGAATCACTTCCAAATAAAGGAAACAATAGACCCAAGATCCACAAGATCAAGGTAAGTTACTGTTGAGCAGAAATAATCAGCTTGCAGGTACGTGTTTGTGCGTAATTTTCAGCCCTGGTTTAACACTGCTGTTCATGCGCTTTTCAGTGTAAAATGACAATCAAAGATGTGTCAGCTGCCACCATGTACGACGTTATGCACGATGGTCAGTACCGGAAGAAATGGGATCCCACCATGATGGAGAGTTTTGACATCGCCAGGCTGTCTGATAATGCTGATGTGGGCTACTACTCATGTGAGCACTCCCATATTTTGACACTTTACATAATCCTCAGTGGGTTTGTTGTCCATCAGGACCCTGGTGGTGTGGTGTAAACTTCACAGTTTCACCCCATGCACCCTCTGAATGAAAGCCTGTGGCTTCTGTTGACATACTCAGATAACAGACTGACTTGCTGGATCCATTGTTTTCACAAGTAAAGCCATGGTTTTCGTCAGTTATGGTGTGATTTATTTTTCTCCCTTTTCCCTGTCTCTGCAGGGATTTGTCCAAAGCCAATAAAGAACAGAGATGTCGTGACTCTGCGTTCATGGCAGGTGTCGGATGATGAGTATATTATCATTAACTTCTCAGTCAAACACCCGGTATGGCACTTTTGTTTCTACAGCTCTAGGACACTTGTTGTCATGTGTGCAGATTTCTCTTTTTTTTTCTTCATTCACAACTTTACCATGATCATAGCATTTATGTTTACTGGTTTTAACTGTGGTCTCATAATTCTGCGACTGCTCTGGTTCAATCACAGAAATACCCTCCTCATAGACACCTGGTGAGAGCTGTTTCCATCCTGACTGGCTATCTGATCAAGCCCACGGGGCCAAATAGCTGCACTTTCATCTACCTTTCACAAGCCGACCCCAAAGGCAAGGACATAAACAAGCAGTTAATTTAGAGGACTTGACTTTTTTTTTTTTTTTTTGGAAAGGTTTCTAAAGTTTGTGCATGTGTGTCTTCTTTAGGCTCTCTTCCAAAGTGGGTGGTGAACAAAGCATCACAAGTTCTCGCTCCTCGGGTAAGCGTCATTACGAATAAACACCTGAGTTGTAGTGACAAGGGCACTTGAAGTCAGTATAAGCGTGTCTTGACAGTGTGGATTTGTGACCGCAAGGAGAAATTAAAACGTGAGCTACAGGTGTGTCGATGGGAGGGAGTGTGGGTTTCATGTGTCTTTAAGGACAATTGTTACCATAGAAACACACGTGAAGGGCCTGTCCCTTCAAGTGTCGCTGCTGACAAAGGAGAAGCTCAGCTTGAGTTGTCGGGCCTCCTGGTGAAACTTGTTCTCCAGGTTTCATGTCTTGCATAGATTGAAACTATTTAGACTAAAGTTCAAGCACATTTGTGACAATCAGAGATATATATATATATGCATATATATATCATGTGTGTGTATAAAAAATGTTTATTTTTTTTACTAAAAACAGAAAACATTCTGATATTTCCACCAGGCTCCTTTCCTTCTAAGGAAATCTAATTAACTGCTTCAAGGACACTGATACTTTAATTCACTAAACATTTTGCTGACCAGGTTAAAAACAAAAAAGCCATACCTACATTTGAGCGACATAAAGTTACCTTTTAATGTCCAAAATTGCACTCGTAACCAAAACCCAGTGCCCTGTTGTGCCATTTTTAAAGAAATCAATAAGGATCCGCACCATAATTTAATGGGTGCTCTCTGTATTACTACTCAAGTTTCAAAAAGCAATCCAGCTTGTTTTTGTGACAGAAGCTTCTCTTAGTATGCATCACTCTGAGTTTATACTGCTTGTTTGAATCAGACTCTATAAACAATTTGGAATTCAGTTTGACTTCATCTGTAATGGAAAAGTTCAAAGTCTGACTGTCATGCATGCTGGATCAACTCATGACTGCTTGCCATTCAATATGTCTCAGTGCTCAGTGACTGAGTTCTTTAGCTTTGTTGACTGAGAGCAAAGGTGTGGTGTGATCCTCACTGTCAGACTGCAGCCCTCTTTTAATCATCTCTTGGTTTTCCAGGTGATGAAGAGCGTGCACAAGGCTGGACAGAACTACCCGGAGTGGAAGCGGAAGAACTCTCCCGACCAGAAGCCCTGGCTCTACCCGGAGCAGAGCACCCTGGCCATGATGGACGCCGCTGAACTGTCACTGCAGAGAGCAGACTCGCTAGAAAATGTGGATGAAAGCTCCAAAGTGGACGCTCAGGACAGCGAGGACAGCAGCTAAATCGCATAAAAGTGATAGAAGGGAAGGTAGTTGAAGGGGGAGGACTGTATATATTAGAAACAAACTTTGAAAAGACTCTCGGCTCTCCGGGATAACGTCCTGACGTTCTAATTTTCCATATAAATGTGCCTTCTCATGAAAGTAAGGGTAGAATGTGTTTACAGGGGACAGAATTGAACACATATGAAGTTGCCATACACCTCAATCTGTGAGGAACTAGTTTCCACAGTTAGAGCTGCTGGGTTTTAATGTGACATTAGTGTTAAAAGCACATCTGCAGTGGATCTGGCACCAGGGCATTTTTAATCACAGCTCAAAAGTAAATAAGACAATGTTTTGCCAGTGGCGATAGTGGAGGCATGTGTTACTGATACACTGTAAGTACAACAACATTTAGTGATGTTGCTTTTAAATTAACTTTTCTTTTTTAAATCTCCAACCTCAAGTACATTTTTAGGCTCATGCTGAGATCACATTTTCTTGTATTTCTGCCTTCAATGTTTTATTAGGACTGAAGATTTGCTGCATTCATGTAGAAGTTGCCCAGTCAAAGTGAAGAAATAACACAGGTGCCAGAGTCCTGGGCTCTCAAGGGGGGGCCACAGTGAACATAAATGAATTACTAATGTCATAACGTGTGTGATGTAAATAGCAAGATGCTTTTGTTATTTGAGGATCACTTTACCTTAATGATTGGGAATACCATAAAAGGTATTTATTTATTGTTCTATTTATTACTGTAAGCTGATGAAGAATGAAGTCCTGCAGACTGAGATCATATTTTTTTTTCTATGATTATATAACTTTAAAAATGTACAAAAGTTTTGGATGTTTTTTTTTTAATAATAAACCTCACTAGGCTACCACGATTTATTATCACTGTCATTAACTGCTTTCCTTTTATTTAACATTCATTCAAGAGAAACCAACCTTGTAAGTCAAGGGAACAAGTTTTGTGGCTTGTACAGGACCAGAGCAAACCAGTTCTGGTCCTTCAGGTACACAAACAAGGGTTACTAGAGTTCAACAATATATATATTTTAATTACCTCTTGTCTTTTAGTGTCATCTTATGTCATAAAAAATGTTTCAGATTATTAGAAGTAAATTTAAAACATAAAAAAACACTTTTTAATTAAAATGGTTAGTGTCCAGAATATAACAAAAAAAAAAGAAATACATGGGGCTCTTTACAAATGTTTGAAATGCATCACAGTAACATCCAGAACTATTCACTGTTTTCTATGAATGTTCCTGTACATGTATCCTGACTTTACAGCTAAAGGATGTATAAATCTGCTGATTTTATTGATCTTTGACTCTTTAAAACACCAGAATATCTTTGGTTGGAAAACCTCCAGCTCTTGGATGAAAGTTTAAGCTTCACCACCCCGCTACAGTTCATGATGCTCATTTTAATAGCATGTTATACATCATACACAACAGTTTGGCACCTAAAATATACAGTTTCAAAGTAGCAATAGAATCATTGTACATTGAAACTAGTCATGCACAAAATAAGACCTACGGTGAAATATTAAAGTGGTGAGTAGTCTTTGACAGCAATTACTATTTACACAATTTGTTATTCCATACACAAGTACATATATTAGTTAAATACTTTAAAAGTCATGTACAATATATTCACTAATTTATAGAGCAGTTATTTTTCAGATTTTCCTGTTCATGCTCTTACAGTATATATAAAACTGTATTTTTACCTAATGTCTCAGTGTGTACTAAACATATTGGTCAATTGTATCAGTGTCAAACATGCACAAAACAAATGTGCTAATCAGAAATTATTACTTAAGTCCATAGTGGACACATCTAATTAGAGCCAGAGAAAAAAGAAAGTAGAAAAAGAAAAAAAAAAAAGCTACTGTTAGGTTTTCAGGTGCTTTGAAAGCTTTGCTTTGATATACTGTCGCCACAACGCCCAAACAGAGCAAGAGGGTCCCAAGAGCGACCGTTTTGTGGAGCACAACAGTGAGAAAACCAGAGCAGATGTATGGGTTACTCCCCAAGGCGCCGCGACGGGCAAGTGGTGCCGCCACCGCAGTCCCAGAGGAGCAGCC
This sequence comes from Hirundichthys speculiger, assembly GCA_018398805.1. NCBI lineage: Eukaryota > Metazoa > Chordata > Actinopteri > Beloniformes > Exocoetidae > Hirundichthys > Hirundichthys speculiger. The sequence goes on along the minus strand of JAGFBZ010000849.1, from coordinate 4,042 downwards.
AGGCCCAGCTCCATCCAGTCCGCCCGCAGGGCGAGGCAGAGGCGCACCCCAACTCCAGACCCAGGCCACCGACCCACCCACAGCCCCCATACCCAGCCCCAGCAGACGGCTGCTTCCCCGCGCAGAGATCCCCTGAACCGACGGCAGGACCCAGAGGAGAACCGGCCCGGGAAGTCCAGCCTGTACCAGTCCGGGATCAGCGCAGCGGCCTGGAACAACAGCCGCCCGCCGCTCCTCTTCAACCGGCGCTCATCCAGCCTGCTGTTCCAGTTTGATATCCTGAAACGAGGTACGGGGGGGATCCTCAAATCTTACCTGTGTATTATTAGAGTTCTCTACATAGACCAGGATTTTGCATGCACCTTCCTCTGGAGAATATATTAAAAAAAAAAAAAAAAAGATTAAAGTTAAGGAAGGACACTACTGTCGTTAATATTTTATTATATTTTATTTATCACGGGATTTCATAACAGTAATACTGTGATTTACCTTTAAGTAATAGCAGCCACAAATTTTGCATCATTTCCAGAAAGAAAAAGATGAATTTGGATTTGTATGTCATAGAATGCGCCATCTGTACGATGAATTTAGTCTGCATCTATTTAAAAAAAAAATTAAAGAGAGACAAGATGATTTATTATTATTGTCGTTATTATTTTTTTAATATGTCAAAGTGTTTTTGTTGTGGGTGTAGTAGTATCCATTACTGAGAGACATGTTACAGTGAGAGGGTCCCCTGCATTCCCTCTTCTGACAACTGACATTCCCTTCCACTAATCATTAACCCTTTAATAAAATCTCTCCAGATGCTGGAATGACTCCTTCTTTCTCATCCCTTCATCCTGTGGTGTTCTTGTCCTCCTCTTTGCAGAGTCTGACTTCACACACGACGCCTTCTGCATGAGCGAGTGCAGGAAGGAGAAGGACGAGAGGGAATATTACTGCTACAGTGAGTTTGGTATGTAACACAAAGCAGACTTTGTTAGAGGTACACAAACTCAGATGAAAAACAGGAGAAACTGAAAAGGCCTTTTACCAGGGGATGCAAAGCCAGTGATTTTCATTCAGTTTTACTGAGTCAATGTGGGTCTGTCTATCAAATAGTTAACATTCCTGAGCATTTAACATCCACCTTTTTGAGCAAACAATTGAACTAGTATGTAATGTATCATTTTAAATTTATAGTAGCGTAAAAGTCTCAGGTAAATATAAAACTGCAAGAAGCCGCCCACTGAGTCTCACATATGTATGACAAACATGAAGCCAACAGTTGGCTATCTTAGCTTTTCAAAAATAAATGCAAAGTGAGCTATTTTAATTAAATGGAAATTGTAGAAGATAATAGAATGTTAAAAAGGCTTTCATACAGTGAAATGGACAAAAAAACAGACATACAATGCACACTCGACTCATTTATCTGCATCCTTTTGAGAGATTTCTTCCTCAAACAAAACCACCAAATACAACAACAGTTGATATAACCAATACATCATGTTTGTACTCCATTAAGAGGGGTGGATTGTTTTCAGTTTTGCTTTCATAATGGCAAAAGTGATAGAAATGAGTGAGCAGCTGTAACGTAAAGATGATCAAAAAGCACATCAAGATAACAAAAAAAAGAAAAAAAACTGATTTTCAAAATCCCTAAAACCCCTATTTAAACAATTATCAAAAGTTTATTCCATCCAATATCTACAGCCATATTATCCTACTGAGTGTCATACGGATCAAGAGGCTTCATCCATCCATCCATAATCTATACTCCCTATGGGAACCTGTCCGAGTTCTCTCTATCTGTCTTCAGGCAAAAGGCAGGGGTACCCAGGACAAGACAGCAGTCGATAAACTACCACACATCCTTACGTTCACTCCTACAGGCAGTTTAGAATCACAAATTAGCCTAACCTAACCATTTCTGGGCTTTGGGAGGAAACTGGAGTACCCAGAGAAAGCCCACACAAGCGTGGGGTGAAAACACAAACTCCACACAGAAGGTCCTCAGCCCAACCTGAAAGCCTCTAGCTGTGAAGCTAACCACCGAGCCACCATCCTGCTCACAAGCCTTCACCGTTGTAATGACAGGATGCTTCGAGGAAGTGAAGCTCAAGAAAATTAATGAGAAGTCTATGAAGATTGGTGCAGACTGTGAAAGAACACGAGACATCTAAAGAGCTGAAGTCTGGCACTGAGCAATCTAGACGAGGGATTCAAACTGCTACCATACGATGTACAGTAAAACTAGTAAAACTAGACTAAAAAAGGCAACTAAAAAGAAAGGATTGTCAGTTTTTGCAAAAAAAATAAAAAATTCTGTCGATTGTTTTTTTCTGTTATGATACGGTATGAAGGAAGAAGGTAAAGTAGAGCTCCTTGGAAGTGCAGCAAATCAATTTAATTTCAGACATAAAAATAAGGTCCACAAAGTGTTAGAACAACATCCTACATATCAGTAATTTGTGATTTACTATTGAACAGGTCACACTTAAAAATGAGATCTCGATCTCAATGTGTTTTTTACCTGTATAAACAAAAGCTAAATAAATAAATAAATAAATAAAAAGTAAAACGTGATCCATCATGTTTTGGGGCTGCTTGTGTTTGTGTTACAAGAGGCACTGATGGTATCAAAGGAATACGAAATAGATTTTGTGAAGTATAATGTGTTAGCCTGAGTGAGAATACTAGGTTTGAGGAAATGGTCTCATGTCAAAATAGTTTTTGGAAATGAAAAGATGACCTGTTAAACTGAACAGCAATGACTCCTGAGTGTGGAAGACTGTCAGAAACTACCAGCAGACAGGAGCAAGAAGCTTGATGAGAATAGGAGGTCCTTCAACTAGTTAATGAATTATATTTTCCAAAATGTATCTGAAACACACACACACTCAAAAGTACACATTACATTCAAATAATAATGCTACAAATCTGAAACAACTGACATTTCTCTGTGTTTTTTTTCCTTCTGAACCAGCTGTTAATGGGATTGTCCATGACATTGAGGTACTGCCCAAAGGAATTCGGCTCATCACGCTGATGGTCAGCAGTGATGGTTTTTCTACAAAATGAGTCGTCTGTATGTGACTCCGGACAGCTTCTTCTTCAAAGTTCGCCTCCTCGTCTTGGATACTTACAAGTGCAGTAAGCCTTGTCCTGATATCAAACTTGGTGAGTGCTTTAGCGCGACTCAAAGGTTTTGTAAAACACACAAGATCTTCTCTCAAACTGACTGACAAAGGAAGAATAAAACAAGCAACTGTTTGAATCATTTCGGAGCATTGTTTTGGGATTGATGCCCAGGTTTAGCTCTCAGGGCTACTATAATCTATAGCTTCTTTGGTGAAGTTAATTAACAATTAATAGATGTATCCATCCATTTAAGTGGGGGGTGTGGAGGCAGCAGCCTCCAGCCACCAGACCTCCCTAACCCCAGCCACCTCCTCCAGCTCCTCTGGGGAATAGAGAGGCGTTCCCAGGCCAGCCGAGAGATATCATCTCTCCAACGTGTCCTGGGTGTGTCCAGGGTCCAGTTGGACATGCCCAGAACAGAACATTTCTTGAGGCAGGTATTCAGAGGGCATCCTCATCAGATGCCCAAACCACCACAGCTGGCTCCTCTTCATGAGGAGGAGCAGTGACTCTACTCCCCCCCCCCCTCCCAATTACAGAACGTCTTACTCTAATGGAGAGTCCAGCCACCCTGTGGTGAAAACTCATTTCATCGGTCACTACCCAGAGTTAATGACCATAGATGAGGGTAGGAATAAAGATTAACCGGTAAACAGAGACTTGCCTTTTGGCTCAACTCTCTCTTCACCACAACGGACCGATACAGACTCACCATTACTGCAGGTCCGCCTGTTAATAGATATAGTACCATTTAATTTGACAATGTACATTTTTCCAGACTTTCTCATGGATGATATCAGACTCAGAATTAAAGAGTTAAATTGCTGTAGGCCCAGAGATTTTGAGTGCTGTTTTACGTATTAGCTGCACAGACAAATCAGCTGACAAACGTATGGGACATTCATTTCAAGTTACC